>CM062364.1:5000000-7500000 GCA_031216115.1 Senna siamea
GAAAATTAATTTTAATTAACCACTTGGTCATGAAGCTCTAATACCATGTCAAAATCCATTTTACTCAAAAGCTTAAGTTGTTAAATGAAAACACACAAATATAGTTTTCTTTTAATCTTTTACATAATACAACTGCAATGCTTAGAATATAATAAGAAACAGAAAGGATGGTAGAATTCATTTATACCCATTTTGCTGCCATTTACATAAGAACTACATGTAAAGGATTCTTACGGTGTGATTCTTTAATACATCAAGCACTTTGTCATGTGGCCATAATCTGCTACGCCCTTCAGGAAACTTTGATGATTCTTTACGAATGAGTTCTCTTCCCATGTCACGCAGCAAATCATGCATTCTGAGTTTGTTTTTCTTGTCAATGGTCACAAGGCTTCTCTGTATAAGGACACTTATCCCAATTTCTGCAAAGAATCCACAATCATTCAATATTTGAATGGCATAATTTCTGTCCACACCAATAAAGAAACAAGATATATCAAGAAATATTTCTTTCTTGGTATCATCACCTAATCCATCAAAACTTATTTTTAGCTTCTCTTGTATTTCATGATTGGGTATTCTTTTGAGTTTCTCTAATACACTTTCCCATTGTGGTATTTTCCTGTTAAACAAGTAACAGCCGAGAACTTGAAGAGCTAGTGGCAATCGTCCAGAGTATGTAACTATGCTTATTGAGAGTTCAATGAAATCAACTTCAGGACTTGCTTTCTTAAATGCATGCCAGCTAAAGAGCTCAAGGGACTCATTTTCTTCCATTGGTTCCAATTTATGTACATGATCCACTTGAAGGACATCAAGCAGATGCTCATCTGTAGTTGTAATAATTAGTCTACTTCCTCGACCAAACCATTCACGACTTCCACATTGTAGAATGAAAATTTCTGTGTGTATTACAAGAGCAAAGTGTAGGGTATTTATACAAGAAGAAATGACCTATTCTAGGAAACCATAATAAATACAATAAATACAATTAAATGACAATCCCTAATGTCTAGCCTAAACTCTAGGCTAATTTCATTCTAATTGATATAATTTGATCCTAATTGATACACAACACACATAAAGTATTTAGTTGGTCCCAATGATTCACATCATCAAGAACAACAAGTACCCTTTTATGGTGAAGGCCTTCTTTTATGATGAATTTACCGAAACTAACATTATGAAATCTCATCCTTCTAGTTTTTAGTATGTCTGACACAAGCTGTACTTGCAAAGAGACTAAGCTTTTATCTTTCTTCCAAACTTCTCTAATATTTGCAAGGAAACTTTTACCGTTAAGATGGCGACGAACTTCATTGTAAATGGATTTGGCTAAAGTAGGAACGGGGCTAAGTGATCTGCCGAAGCTATAGGATGTAAAAATATATTGGTACTGTCACGGCCATGTTTCTCCAAACAACCGTGCGGCACTAACAATGCTCGTAGTAGCCTTTGCTCAATCCCTCGCATTCCCCATATACCTACTATGTGAACATCATTCAATCCACCACTTAAAAATGGAATCACATCTTGTACACAAGACTTTACTCCCACTAGATGATTAGCAATGGACAAGTATGTACCATTGTCTATTGTCAGAATGATGGTTTCAAGAATTTTATCAATTAACTCCACTTCAGTTCTGGCAAAAACTAACACAAATCAGAAAAAAAAACAGTATATAAAGAAGAGAAGCAATATTTACAATAAACAAACCACTAATTTATTCTGAAACTTTTGTTAAATTGTAAGATGAAATAGAAAAGAAAAAAAACTTTTCAAGTCATTTGATTTTAACCATAGGATGCAAGAAAAACTAATCTCTAGAATCATTCGACAAAATGGCATTGAAGATTGTGAGAGAAAGCAGTTCGACAGCATGCTGTTTTCTTATTTTTCTCAATGAAAATATACATGGGGTAAAATCATCAGTTTTACCAACTGTAAGGAGCACGATTTTAGATAATATTACGAAAATAATAATTAAATAAAAACTATAGCAAACTTAACAATCCTCATCAACGTTTATGTAGGGAGGTTAAAAAAAATGAAATGAAAAGTGGACTAGGACAAGACATTAGAGTTTACTAAAATGATAGGGATAAGGGTAGTATTGGATATCCAAGTAGCACATCGAGTAGAATGAGATGCTCGATGGAGTATTTAAGTGGCTTGATTCTTCCTTTTCAATAGCTAGCTTTTGAAGGAAGGTTCCCTAAATCACTTGAATCCTATCAATTGGTATCAGAGCTAGTTTGTTGACGACACGAAGAGGGCTACTTGCGTAGGGTTCTGACCTGCGAAGGGTTCTGACCAGCGGAGGGGTTGACCGGCGGAGGGGCTAACCCACGGAGGAGTGAAGCAACGCCGAGTGAAGTGTCACAGAGTGAAGTGTCGCAGAGTGCAGCCGCCAAGTCGTCGGCTCTTCAAGGGCGGTGCTATGATAGGGATAAGGGTAGTATGGGATACCCAAATCCCACATCGAGTAGAATGGGATGCTTGATGGGGTATTTAAGTGGCTTGGTTCTTCTTCTTTAATAGCTAGCTTTTAAGAGAGGGTTCCCTAAGCCACTTAGATCCTATCAATTGGTATCAGAGCTGGTTTGTCGACGGCATGGAGAGGGCTACCTACAGAGGGTTTTGACCTGCGAAGGGTTCTGATCGGCGGAGGGGCTGACCCGCAGAGGAGTGAAGCAACACCGAGTGAAGAGAGTGCAGTCGCCGGGTCGTCGGCTCTTCAAGGGCGGTGCTATAATAAGGATAAGGGTAGTATGAGATATCCAAGTGCCATATCAAGTAGAATAGGATGCTTGATGGGGTATTTAAGTGACTTAGTTCTTCCTCTTCAATAACTAGCTTTTGAGGGAGGATTCCCCAAGCCACTTGGATCCTATCATAAAATGGAAAGGTTTATTTTATTATTTGGAAAATGTACTTGAAGCAAACTGATTGGAAAGAACACGTGTACTTTTAAAGAAAAAAATGAAAAGGAAACCATAAAACAGAAAGGGATCACAATCTTCAGATCAAATCCCAATGCTCTCTCTGGCATCAATCTTGGCTAAAAACTTCAAAGGTGAAAGGGAAGGAATTGGTTAATAATAACAAAACAGAGACTATTCTTAAGAGTGTCTTCATTTATTTTCCTTGAGCAAAAGCTATCCATAATCATACCTATGTAGCTTCTACAGAAGTCATCTTTCATTTTATTACAATTTTTTTTTATAATTGTTTTTATGTTTTCACTATAGAAGATAAGAAGTGAAAACAAATGACGACAAACATGAAGCAAATAATCCAATTACTGCAGCTTTTCCCAATGGTATAACTGCATAAAAACAAAAGCTTATGATATGTCAGTCAGGTATTATTGATAGGTCGACACTTTATTTCTATAATAGTTACATAGGAGGCAATTGTTACAGGGATATATTTATTTTCCAAATACTTAAAGCTTATTAATAAAAACTTTGAATATGACCTATACCAAACAAAAAATTAACATCTATATATTAATTAGGATATACAACACAAACCTTAAATATTTTATATTTCTTTTGCTCAAGTATCTCTTAAATAAGAAAATTCATTAAAATATATCAATTTGTAAAACCATGTATATCAAAGAAAGAAAGGTATTTAAGAGTACTAATCATGTAAAATCAGATGTCAAAAAATAAAATCAAGAAGAAAAGATTCTCAACTACCTGAAATTTTTTGAATCGCAGCCACACAAATTGGCAATTTCAGTTAATGCTCGCTTCCAACTCAACACCATTTCTTCTGGTGCCCAAATTCTGCTTAAAACTCCTTCAAACGCTTCTCCAAAAGTGGCTATTTGTTTACGTACTTAAGAGGGATCTACATGATAAAAAATTGGAAAAACCATCTATCCGATAGTTCTTTGACACTCCATGATTTTCTCCAATTCCTCTAGACACCATCTTGAACTAGCATAATCTGTTGAGAAAATAACAATGGAAACTCTAAAACCTCTAATCGCCCGTGTTAGTGAGGATGAAATATCATCTCCCCTTTCAACACGATCATCCATAAAAACTTTTATACTTGCATTTGTTAGAGCAGCATTGAGATGAGAGGTGAAAGAGCTGCGAGTTTCTTCACCTCTGAAACTTAGAAAAACATCGTAGATCCAATTGGGTTTCGTCTTTTCACGAAGCATTTCTCTTCCGAGTTCTTGCAGCAATTCATGCATTCTCAAGTGGTTATTCTCATCAACTGATACTAAGCCTTTCTCTATAAGAACAGTTAATCCAATTTCTGTTTCAAGTCCAAAACCATTTAATATAACATAGTCTTTGTCCTTACCAATAAAAAAAGAAGAAATATACAGGAAAATTTCTTTCTCCAAATCAGATAAACTATCATAGCTTATTTTTAGGATTTGATGTATTTTATGAAATCCTATCAATTTCTGTAAGGTAGCTTTCCACTCTTCTTTGCTTTTCCCAGCAAAACAAGAGCCTAAGATTTTAAGCACTAGTGGAACTCCATGACAATGTTTAACTGCTGCTCTCGAGAGCTCAACAAAATCTTGCCTAGGACTTGCTTGCTTAAATGCATACCAGCTGAAGAGTTGAAGAGATTCAATGTCATTCATTTCCTTCATTTGATATATATCATCTGCTCCTATAATATGTAGTAGTTGCGTATCTCTAGTTGTGATGATTATTCTACTCCCTTGATCACACCAACCATGACTTCCACACAATGCCTTCACTTGGCCCATCTTATTCACACCATCAAGAACTACAAGTGCTCTTTTATGGTGCGGTATTTCCTTCACTATATTTTCTCAACCTTGAATGTTACATATCTTCCCTTCCACTGTATTAAATATACCAGAAAAGAATTTGTCTTCTAAACTAAGACCATTTTGCTCCAACAATTCTCTGTCATGTTCAAGGAAGCTTTTACAGTCAAAATTGTGACCAATCTTGTTGTAAATGGCTTTAGCAAGGGTTGTTTTACCAATTCCTCCCATTCCCCAAATCCCTACTGTTTGAGCTTGACTCAACACTTGAATCACCTCTTGTGCACAAGAATCTACTCCCACAAGATGGTCAGCCTCAAACAAGTGTGAGGAGCTATCCAATATTCTCAAAACAGAGTCAATTATATTCTTGACTACCATGCCTTCACTCCTGGAAAAAATAATTTAAACACTAAGGCAAATTGCTACTATTTATAAAAGCATGAGAGAAGGCAATTTCCATAATTGCTAAAGAATTAGGAGTCTATTATTATTTGGAGTCCTTGAGTTTACCATTATCTAGAGTTAGAGTGTTTATTATTGTGGAGAATAAATTAGAATTGGAATTCTAATTTTTTTAGATTACAACAATAGAGAAATATATACAGTAGCCCTAAGAATCAGAAGCCATAAATTGTTGATTCTAATACCTTGATTTGTGGAAAGTCCTAATAGGAAACTTAGCCATTTTAGCCATATTCTAAGAAAAGAAATAATATCTAATAACATTTCTAATTAATGAAGAGAATTAATTCTGAGAGAAATAATTCTAAATAATTAATTCTAATAACTCCTCCTAATTAATTCTAACAACTCCTAATAATGTACATGTTTTCCACACTCCTGCTCAAGCTGGTGAATAGGTATTTTCCATTCCCAGCTTGGATGTAATAGTCTAAAAAGCTGAACTATTCAATCCTTTGGTAAGAATATCAGCAAGTTGCCCATGTGTAGACACATAAGGGGTACAAATTAATCCACTCTCCAACTTTTCTTTAATGAAGTGTCTATCTATCTCAATGTGCTTTGTTCGATCGTGTTGTACTGGGTTGTGAGCTATGTTAATGGCAGATTTATTGTCACGATATAATCTCATTGGGCCATCCCATTTGATCTTAAAGTCTTCTAAGATTATCTTGAGCCATAATAGTTCACATACATCTTAAGTCATTGCTCAAAATTCAGCCTCTGCACTTGACCGTGCTACTACATTTTGTTTCTTGCTTTTTTATGTTACCAAATTTCCCCCAAGGAAGGTGCAATATCCTGTTGTTGATCTTCTATCAACAATTGATCCAGCATAGTCTGCATCTGTATATGCTTCCAGCATTAAACTTCCATTTCTTTTAAATAGTATTCCCTTGTTCGGTGTCCCTTTAAGGTATTGAAAAACTTTATAGGCTACTTGTAGATGAACCTCCTTAGAGTTTTGTATGAATTGACTGATTACACTCACTGCATAAGCAATATCTGGCCGTGTGTGGGATTGATAAATAAGTTTTCCTACTACCTGCTGATATGATTCTTTATTTATTGCAACATCCTCCTCTGCCTTTCCAAGTTTCAAATTGGGGTCAATAGGAGTACTTATTGGTTTGCATGCTGTCTTGCCAGTTTCCTTGAGGAGATCAGTGATATATTTTTGTTGAGAGATGAAAATTCCCATCTTAGAGTGAGCCACCTCAATCCCTAAAAAATACTTCAGTTTTCCTAGCAGTTTAAGCTCAAATTCCTTGGCCAAACACTAATCTAAAGTTTGTCTTTCATCAGCATCATTTCTAGTCACTATTATGTCATCGACATAGACAAGTAGAGCTGTAACTTTCCCTAAAGATGAATGTTTAATAAACAATGTATGATCCCCTTGACTTTGCTTGTATCCCATTGCCAGCATGGCTCTTGCAAATCTGCCAAACCATGCCCGTAGTGATTGCTTGAGACCATATAAAGCCTTTTTTAGCTTACACATAGTATTGGCAGCCAAATTTTTTCCATAACCAAGTGGAATCTCCATATAAATTTCTTCTTCTAATTCTCCATGTAAGAATGCATTTTTGACATCAAATTGTTGTAATTCTCACTCATAATTTGCTGCTAATGATAACAACACTCTTACTGTGTTCATTTTTGCAACAGGGGCAAAAGTTTCCATATAATCTATCCCATAAGTTTGAGTATATCCCTTTAATTGAGCCTTGTATCTTTCAACTAATCCATCAGTCCTATATTTTACAGTATACACCCACTTACAGCCCACAGGTTTCTTGCCTGCTGGTAACTCTACCAACTCCCAAGTTTTGTTCTTTAATAATGCCTCTATTTCCTCATTCATGGCTTGCTTCCATTTTTCATTGGATAAAGCTTCGTATAGGGTAGTAGGAATGGTAATGGTGTTTAGGTTTGTAAGAAAGGTTCTATGAAATGGTGAAAATTTTTTAAATGACAAAAAATGTGTAAGAGGATATAGTGGCTGCTTTGTGCACTTTCTAATTCCTTTCCTAATGGCAATTGGCAAGTCTTGATCAACATTATCCATATAAGGGCTAGTTTCATTTTGTATAGAGTGATCAGAAGTTGTTACCTCATTCAAAGGATTAGAGTTTGACTTTTGGATCTGCATAGGTTCAGGGACAGCCAATCTCCTTGTGAACACCTAGCCAAATCGTGCATTACTAGCGGCAGATTCAGGTTGTTGTGCCTCATTTGGTGTTTCTGTTATTGGTTGTGGGATTTTTTCAATTTCAAGTGCATGGCTAGTGCAAATAACTTGTGTAGAGTCTAGTTCAAGGGATTTATATTTAGAATTTGGTTGTGCTAGAGGGATAAGTGATAGATCAAGTAAAAAATCATCCTTATCTTCCTTAGTTAGCTTCTCCCCTTGAAGATAAGGATTAGAAAAAAAGGATTCTTGTTCATTGAAGGTAACATCCATAGAGACATAGAATGTCTTGGAAGGAGGGTGATAACACTTGTACCCCTTTTGAGTTGAAGAGTAGCCCACAAAAACACACTTTAAAGCTCTTGGATCTAATTTACCTTGGTTTTGACTATGAATGTGAACAAATGACACATCCAAAATTTTTTGGAGTAATGTTATTTGAAGTATTTAGGTCAGGATAAAATTTTGAAAGTATTTCCAAAGGACTCTTAAAATCAAAAATCCTTGAAGGCAAACGATTAATCAAGTGAGTTGCTGTTAGAATAGCATCCCCCCAAAAACTTTTCGGCATATTATTTTAAAACAATAAAGCTCTGATTTTTTCAAGAAGGTGACCATTTTTTCTCTCGGCTATCCCATTTTGTTATGAGATATTGACACAAGATGATTTATGTATGATGCCTTCTTTTTGAAAAAATGGGGTAAAAGTTTGATTAAAATAGTCATCGGCATTATCTGACCTAAACCTCTTTATTTTGACCCCAAATTGAGTTTGAACCATAGAACAAAAATTTGGAAAAACACTACTAACATCAGATTTTTGTTTGAGTAAAAAGATCCAAGTAACCCGAGTGCAATCATCAATAAAAGACACAAACCATTTTGCCCCAGAAACATTGGAGATAGTAGATGGGCCCCAAATATCACTATGAATAAGATGAAAAGGGACAGAACTTCTTTTATAAGTGGCTGGGAAAGTTACACGCTTGTGTTTTACAAGTTCACACACCTCACAATGGAAGTTGTTAACATCTATATTCAAAAATAGATTAGGAAAAAGAATTTTAATAACCAGAAAAGATGGATGTCCAAGTCTATAATGGTGAAGCAGAATTTTTTCTTTATTGGATAAAACAGATTCTAAAATGAAAGAGGAAGGTAATCTGTCCTTAGTAATGCTTTGTTGACTTGGTGCATTCAGATAATATAGGCCATCTCTTTCTCTAGCATGTCCAATCGTCCTCCCCAAATCCTTGTCCTGAAATATGCAATGATCATTATGAAATATCACATTACAACTTAAATCTTGACTAAGCTTTTGAATGGAAACCAAATTTGTGGATAATTTAGGAATATGAAGAACATCCTTCAAGGTTATTAGGGGGCTTAATATGACATTTCCAACACTTGCCATTGTGGTTAAAGACCCATTAACAATGGTTATTTTCTTGTTACTGGGACATGGGGAATAGGTTGAAAAAATTGTAGGTAAATGGGTTATATGATTAGTTGCCCCTGAATCCATGATCCAAGAGTTGGTGAAGGCTGTATTAGAGACACTTAATCCAATGAAAGATGTAAGCTTACCTGAATATGCCAAAAAACAAATACTTGGAGATCCTTCTGGTTTCTCAAGTCTTTTGATAAGAGATCTTAGCCTTTCAATTTCTTTTAGATTAAGACTATTCAGCTCTTGTGATGCTGATTCACCTTGTGATCTAGTAACAACATGGGCTTGCCCATTGCTTTGTGGCTAGTTTCCCTTTTTCCCCCATTCTCGGCTAAGAGGTTTCCCATGAAATTTCCAACATTTTTTACGAGTATAACGAGATTTCTTGCAATAAGAGCACCATAATCCTTCACGGTTTTGAGGTTTCAGTTGGCCATCCTTTTCACCTTCAAGAGTTGTTCTTTTCTCCATTTTTGTGGCTTGATGCCTCCAGCTAGCATAGTTGCACCCTCAGTGTTGTGGGCTACAAGCATTAATCCCCTTTTACTTTCTTCACTTCGAACTAGGGCCTCCACTTCATTGAAACATGGGACATTTGGTTTCCCAAGAATTTGTATCCTTACTTGATCAAATTCTGGGTTCAAGCCAACTAAAAAATCATAAACTCTATCCTGTTCAATATAATTTTTAGAATAGCTGAATTTTCTGAGCACTTTGTCTTTATTACTCTATAGTAATCCAGTTCTTGCCACAAGGATTTCAATTGATTTGTATATTCAATGACTGTTTTATTCCCTTGTTTTGCTGCCATGGTTTTTACCTTGACATCATATACTTGGGCAGCATCTCTAGCTTTGGAATAAGTTTGCTGAATTGCATCCCATATATCCTTGGTAGTAGGCAAGAAAATGCAAGTGTCACTAATTTCTAGAATCATTAAATTCCATAGCCAGGCCATGATCATAGAGTCATCTTCATCCCATGCCTCAAAGTTGGAATCTCCTGACTTAGGACTAGTACCAATGAGGTGGCTAATCTTTCCCTTTCCCTTTAGCATAGTTCTAATGAGTTGAGACCACTTGAGGTAGTTCTTTCCATCCAATTGATAAGAGGTTTGAATATTCTGCAATTCTCCTGATTGTTGAACTGTAGTGGACTTCGTGTTAGCTCCAGCCATTTCAAACAGTAATGGACCAGAGGTATAACCATAGGGATAGAGTTAGAATTTTGGTGATGAAGGTCAAGGACTTTGATGAGGGTTTTCCAGCAATGAAGGCCAAAGAAAAAACCTAAGAAGCCCAGGAAAAAGGAGCCTAAAGCTCTAATACCATGTGGAGAATAAATTAGAATTGGAATTCTGATTTTTTTAGATTATAACAGTAGGGAAATATATACAGTAGCCCTAGGAATCAGAAGCCATAAATTGTTGATTCTAATACCCTGATTTGTAGGAAGTCCTAATAGAAAACTTAGTCATTTTAGCTATATTCTAAGGGAAGAAACAATATCTAATAACATGTCTAATTAATGGAGAGAATTAATTCTGACAGAAATAATTCTAAATAATTAATTCTAATAACTCCTAATAATATACATGTTTTCCACAATTATTGTTTAGGAGTCTCATAGCTATCTCTAAAGACAATTGTTTTGCTTTATTCTGAGGATAGGAAAGTTAGTTATCTTTTATTATTCACCTTCATCATTAGGAGTTTATCTTCTAGTTAAGCTCCATTTTCAATTATTATAATAGTGAAAGTACCATTCTTGTTCCTAAAACTTGGGGAGTCAATTTTATCAAGTTTGTTTCTTTATATTAATTTTGTCATAAATGTTTACAACACTTTCAATTTCGTTCTATTTATTAATGACATCCAAATTAACAATGGAATTAGCTAACTTGTCAAACGTTTGGCTAGATGTTCATTAAAGAATGCAAGCATGAAGATAAATTCAGCAAAATGGATACTCATTTGGGTGACAAAATAACCCAGTTTCACCTAAGGTTTCTTTCTAATAAGAAAAAAGTGATAATAATATGCCCTTTTTAGGGCTTGTTTCTTGAATTTTGATCACATATCAAGACAAATTGACTATGTAATTGACAAATCAGACTTTTTTCATTACAAATTTAGTAATTTAGTTGGTATTAGCAAATACGATGTCATTGAAAATTTTTTTAAACAGTCATGATGAAATTAGGACAAAATTAAAAATAACCCCAAACTTCAAGAACTTAAATTGTACTTCTACCTATTATAAATAAAGGAAAGCATAGAGGGTTGAAAGGTGTGGTGTTTGTCTTAAGCCACTAATTTCTACCATCAATTTTACTTTAATCCTAAATTTCAACATGGTATTACTCATCTTGAATCCCAAACCTTGTTTAGAACCAATGTAGATGGGTCTTATGGAATGTCTGTATTATGTGAAATTAGGCAGGGGATTTTGTTGGGGCAAAATTGAAATTTCATGGAGTTTTTCTCAGCAACCCATGTAAAAGCTAGATTTGGATCCCCTAAAGTGAAGAAAATGATGAAGCGGTGAAATGAGGAGAGAGAAAGCAAGAAAAAACACAAGTAAATTTTAATTTATATAAGATGAGTCTTTAATTTATCTTTCTGTTACTTTTTTTCTTTTCTTCTCTCTTTTCATTTCATCACTTCACCACTTTCTTCAATCCAAATCCGTAGAAGCTATAGCAGCAGCAAATGAGGGAGTGGCCTTAGCAAAAGAATTAGGTCTGACAGCTTCTGAGTGAGGTATGCTTTGAAGGTAATGCAAAGATGGTTTCTGATCCACCAAGGCACATTTCAGATTATTTTTCTTATTTTGGACCTCTTGTGGAAGATTTCAACTAATTTGTCATTCTTTTAGTCAATTTAAAATCTCTTGGATTCCTAGAAGATGCAATGACGCTGCACACATCAAGGCACAGCTAGGCAAAACCTATCCTAATGGTTGTACCTAGAGTGATGAACCACCCAAAAATATTTACTATACTCTTATAATATTAAAAAGTTCAGTATTATTGACTTTCATATTTTGATAATATTGTAAAAAATTTAAGATCCAATACAACGTAAAATGATCCTTTGAAATACTTTGGTAAAATTTTTGAAACAAAAAAGAAATAAAAAAAAGTAAGAAAAAGATAAATAAAAGATCTATTTTAAATAGATTAGAGTTCAAATTTTTTTCTTCTATCTCTCTTATAGTTCAAGAACTTCACTTCTCTCTTATTACTAAAAACTAAATTAAATATTTAAATTATGGGTCAAAATATTTAAAGATATAGCATGGAATGTCTGTCATCTTCAATGTTACATGTATAATTAAGGGTCACAATAGCATTTAATTCACAATTTAACCAAAGAGACTATTACAAATCAACACAACAAATTGGGGAGTCACATATTATCAATTTATGAATTATGATCACAGACTATTTTTACACTTTTCATTAAAATTATTCTTGCTCTAATTTTTTTTTAAAGGAAAGTGAATTTTTTTTATAATCATTTTAGAAAAATTTTCACAAAAAAATTTCTACCATTTGTTTCACACTTTCATTATTAACATTTTCTAAAAGAAAATTTTTGATTTTGGACACAATCATAACGGTGAATTTTGATGAAAATGTTAGCCTATCACATGTGAAATTGGCTGCAATAAATAATAAAAACTTTTATACTTTTATTATTAAATTTTTTAATGACAATATAACAAATGAATATTTTTACAACTGAACAATATATAATAATAAGGAAAAAGTACATTTTATTTTTTTAATTATACCTATATAACATATCACTTACTTAAACTTTAATTTATAACAAATTAATTTTTTAAACTATTCAAAATATTAAAATTATATTTAAGAATCTCACAAATTTTTTTTTTTCTTTCTCCAATCCTCCTTGGATATAATGTAAAATTAAATTAAAGAAGAGAAGAAAAATAAATTATATAATAAACAAAATGTTGTTAAATTTAATTCTAAAAATAATAATTTTTAACATTTTAAATAAGTTAAAGAAAAGATTTGTTACAAATCCAAAGTTTAAATAAGTAATATATAATATATACATAGTTAAAAAGAAATAGAATATATTTTTATCTAATAATAATAGGTACTTCTAAAAATTTCTCAAAATATTTTATTTTGTGATAAGATAATATGTTTAAATTTAATCAAACAGTAATGGGCTAAAATAATATTTGGAATAGATTTTCTTTTAATTTTAGAAATAAATTATATAAACTTTAAAACAGTAAAAGATTTTCCAAATTCCTTTTCTAACATAACAAAGAATTGAAAATTTTAAAAGAGAGTTTTTGTTAATGAGTTTATAATTTTTAGGACTAAATCTTTTTAAATCATAAATTTAAAGAGTCAAATGATATATTAATACAATCAAAATTGTTTCTTTCTACCGTCAATTAGTATAAAAAGAAGCAGGAAATGGTATCACCTCCCAGTTCGGAGATCCCATCCGACGACAGACAAAGTCGTTGCTTCGGTTAGCGACATCCTCCAGTTGAAGACTTCATCCCTCTTGGCTGAGATACGCCTAATCAGTTCTTCAAACACTTCTCCGAAGGCACCACTTTGTTCAGCAACTTCCGATCGATCCACACCGTAAAACACTGGCAAAACTGCCTCACCCAATTTTAGGTCACACGCCATAATTCGACTCAATTCTTGTGAACGCCATCTAGAATTGGCATAGTTTAGAGAGAAAACAACTACTGAAATTCTAGACTCTTCGATTGCTCGCAACACTGAAGATGGGATCTCGTCATCGTCGGTCTCTTCTTCCTTTTTAAGAAGCTCGCTCTTTCCTTTGAAAGTGTTGAGGTTCTTCTGTGTTAAAGCGAAATTGAGATCATCGATGAAAGACCCAAGAGTTTCTTTGTCTTCATCGCTGAAGCTTAAGAACACGTCGTACGTCCATTTCGAATTAGAGGAAGCCATGGATTGAAAGCCAACAACTCAGAAGCTTTGGAGCAGAGGAATAGTGAAAAGCAATGGAGACTGAAGAAACATTGCTCAACCTCGGAATTTCAAGCAAGATTATTTTACTAATTTCAAAGACAATCTATTTAGCCATTTATGTTATATTTATATTTATATAAACAATAGCTAAAATTTTAGCTTAATCCAACTTATTTTTTTATAAATTTAAATACAAATATAAACAAAAAATCATGATCAACATGAAAAATTATAATATATTTATAAATAAAAATTAAACTAAATAAAAAAATATGCCTATTACTCATATAACACTTTTGCAAAGTGAAAAAGCATTTTAATTTAGAAAACTTGTACCACATTTTTTATTTACCAATTAATAACATTCATTCAATTTTTTATTTGTTAAATTAAAAAGTTCATGTAATAAATAAAATAAAAATAAATAATTAAAATTTATTAATTAATATATAAATAAAATAAACACTGTACCTAAATATTTTTTTCGTTAATTTATACGACAAGGATATGAAAGGTGGGTCAAAAGTAGCATAAAATAATAAGAATGGACGCGATGTTAGGTGTGGCAATGCACCTAAAGTCAGCAATACCTGAGCTCTAATTTTTAAAATATTAAAATTTTTATTTTTATCTTTTAAAAAATATTATCCAAATAATTTAAAACTTATGTTAATTATATGAATATTCAAATAGTTTTATAACAAACTCAATCAACTAGTATGCTCAAATATTACACTCATATAATTAATATGGATATCATACTATTTGAAAAATAATTTTTTAAAGAATAAAATTAACACTAGTAACAGGTACTTATTTTATTACGGTGAAATTATGGACTTACTAAAATGTGTATTTGCAGCAGAGTTTTAGAGTATGAGAATCGAGTTAGAGTAAAATATAAATGATGAAATCACGCAAACCGGAACTAAAAAAGACAGATTTTTATGAGAACAATAATTTTAGACCTTATGTCATACTTTAATTTCAACATTCACTATTTATGTCCGTGCTTACCAAAATAATTTAATAATAAATCAGTTTTGTCCTAGAAATTTAACATTTATCTTTACATTAATAACAGTAACAGAATTATTAACACTTAGATCCATAATATATTACATAAGGACTGCAAATCATAAAAAGAAAAGTGAGAGAGAAGAGAGAAGAGAGAACATACATTTAGACATAAAAAGGAACCAAAAGCAGTTACAAGAAAATGAGAAGAAAAAATATATATTCTCAGTACAACAGAGTATGCAGCTCTAGTACTTAGCTCTATTCCTTGTTTAATAATTATTCAAGAAACAATCATTGCAAGAAAACATTACTTTATACGAAATGTATTATTTGGAAGAAAACTGTTAGGTAAACAAATTAAACATATTGTGATTACATAGTTGTCAAATGTGCAAGTACTGATTCAAGTATACATTTCATAACATTTGCATAAATAGCGAGGGATACATAGTAAGAAGTATCAGAATTAGAATGGAAATGATAATCATAATGAAAAAAGGGAGAGACAACCTGTAAATTTCTTTCTTCATGACCTTTGATGTGCCCTACAATATGAATCCAAAGAGAAGTCAACAAATTAGTCTCAAGAGTGTAATAAGAACAATAATAAAAAAAATCTCTTCTCATATTGCATTACCAAATGATCAAGAGTGTAATCCTTGTTGGCCCCCCATTCACTTAATTAAAATGAAGTTTCAACACAAAATATAGTGCCAATTTAAGCCTAAAGGGCTCTTGTGTAAGGGTGAGTGTAAGGTTATAATAAAACCCTTCACTTAATAGTTTAAGCTTTTAGTGAAATCATTCTTGATAATGGGAAATGACTCAGATGGCAATGAAAAACAACCTCTCAGTTTATACCTGAGGCTCCTTCCAGAATACCTTTAGTTTGCTATATTTTAAGTCAGAAGCAACTAAACTTCCCATATAAAACTCTCCAGGTATGCATTTTGAAGGAAATCCATGCCAATAGAGCCATCTAATGCTTCTCGGAAGATATTCAAAATCTCCAGCAAGTGCTACATGACCAAGCTGAAGCAATCTGAGTCTCTTCATCTGCTTAAATGCTTTGGTTTTCAAAGAAATTTTGTTGGTTACTGAGAACTTCAATGCCAATCCCTCAATAGTTTTTGTTCCCTGTAAAATGGAAAGAATAAAATAGTAAATATATATAAAGAGGCCATTTGCTTGCTCAAAAATTAAAAGCATCCTTGTAATATGAAGGTAACCAATTAGCAGAACATATACAAAACAATATGTCAAGGAGCAGTTCAACTCAAGTTTAAGCTATTAATTGAAGGCTATAGAATAACTTTACTATAATCTCTTTAGTAAATCCACTCTCACGAAAGCCTATTGCACTTAAAGTGTAGAATAAGCACAAACTCACTACTCCATGTGCTGAAAATAAATTTTATTAAAGAGAATAAGGGGTAGAAAAGATCAAACTCTATGTCATGTGGTAATAAAAAATTTGATACCATGTCAAGAACCATTTCACTCAATAGCTTAAATTGTTAATTTAGAGCCTTCAAATAGTTTTATCATAATCTTTTACATCATACAAGTGCAATTCTTACAATGTTATGATGAGAAACAAAAAGGATGGTGCAATTCAATATATGCCAATTTTGCTTCCTTTTACATATTATGTATGTAAAGAATTCTTACACTGTGATTTCTTAATACATCAAGGCCATCCTCATGCAACCACAATCTACTCCGCTCTTCAAGAAATTTTGTTGCTTCTTTACGAATGATTTCTCTTCCCATATCACGTAGCAAATCATGCATTCTAAATTTGTTTTTCTTGTCAATGGTGACAAGGTCACTATATAAGGACACTTATCCCAATTTCTGCAAAAAATCCACAGTCATTTAATATTTGAATGGCATAGTTTTTGTCCACACCAATAAAGAAACAAGATATATCAAGAAATATTTCTTCCTCTGTGTCTTCACTTAATCCATCAAAACTTATTTTTAGCTTCTCTTGTATGTCATGATTGAGTATTCTTTTAATACACTTTCCCATTCTGGTTTTTTCCTATTAAACAAATAACAGCCAAGGATTTCGAGGGCCAATGGCAGCCCTCCAGAGTATGTAACTACGTTTCTTGAGAGTCCAGTGAAATCTTCTTTAGGACTTGCTTTCTTAAACGCATGCCAGCTAAAAAGCTCAAGAGACTGGCTCTCTCCCATTGGTTCCAATGTTTGTACATTGTCCACTTGAAGGACATCAAGTAAATGCTCACTTGTAGTTGTAATAATTAGCCTACTTCCTTGACCAAACCATTTACGACTTTCACATAATGCATTTAGTTGGTCCAAATGATTCACATCATCAAGTACAACAAGTACCCTTCTATGGCGAAGGCCTTCTTTAATGATGACTCTACCTAATTCAACATTATGAAATCTCATCCTTCTAGCTTTCAGTATGTTTGAAACAAGCTGTTCTTGCAAAGAGACTAAGCTTTTATCTTTCTCCCAAACTTCTCTAATATTTGCAAGGAAACTCTTACTGACAAAATTGCGACCAACTTCATTGTAAATGGCTTTAGCTAAGGTTGTTTTACCAATCCCTCTCATTCCCCATATACCTAGTATATATGCGAACATCATTCGATCCAACACTTAACAATGAAATCACATCTTGTACACGAGACTTCACTCCCACTGGACGTTTAGCAATGGATAGATATGTGCCATCATCTACTGTAACAATGATGGTTTTAAGAATACTGTCAATTAACTCCACTTCAGTTCTGGCAAAGACAGATATGAATCAGATAAAAGCAGCATATAAAGAAGAGAACATTTACAATCAACATCCCATTAATTTATTTTGAAACTTTTCTTAAATTGTAAATGAAATAGGAAAAAGAAAAACTTTTCAAGTCATTTGATTCTAAACCATAGGATGAAAGAAAAACTAATTTCTGGACTCTTTGGACAAAGTTTGAGATAAAATAATAAGCACTCAACTTACATAAACTTGCATTGAAGATTGTGAATGAGAATAGTTTGACAACATACTGCTGAATTAAACTGAATTTGAATTTAGTAGGATATGAATTCAGATCACAATTCATAAATACTATTTAATAGAATAAGATTTATGGTATATTCCTGTTGAAGCCATAAAAGCAGTGATAGAGTCTGCAACTACAATATCCTAATATACTAAAAGAATTTCGAGAGAGAGAGAGTTTCTGACAGTAGAGAGTGTGTGAGTTTTTAAATTAAGACTTTAAATGTGACAATCCTAAATTTAATAACTTTTTTAATAGAATATTCTCTAAATATTTTATTTAAAATTTAAAATTTAAATTATAATTATAATAATATAATATTAATATTTAATTAATATTATCCACAAATAATTAATTAATTAATCTAACGCATGCTGTTATATTAATCTTCTCACAGAAGATATGCATTGGTTAAAATCATGTTTTACAAATTGTAGTTTAATAAAATGTAGGGAGGTTAAAAAAAGAAAAATCAAGGCTAAGATGAGACATTGTCGTTTAATAAAATGCAAAAACCCGTTTTTTTAATTGGACAAATTCCATGTTCAAGCAAACTTATTTGAAAGAAAGCCATGTACTTATTTAAGAAAAATAAAAATAGAAAGAAACCATAGAAAAGAAAAAGGTCTCAATCTTCAGATGTCATACCAAAGTTCTATCTAGCATTGATTCTGTTTGATCCAGCTTTGCTGCTATCTCCTCATTTTGTGATCAATTTGTATCAATATATATTATTAAAGTGGATTTAAGCCTTAATTATATTTTCACAAGAAATAATTAGAGAAAACGTCAAAAAGTCCCTCCAATTTGAATGCAGTTTTAAAAATGTTATATTTAATAAGCTTATTCACATGGGTTTTTTTGGCCAATCAAATGAAAGGAAGCTTATTAACATGGTTTTATCATGCAAATTTGGTCTTGAGGGACCAAATTTATAATACATAATTTCATTATCATATAGAAGTATGTGAAGATTATATGTAATGCTTCAGTGAAAAAAAAAGAGTATGTAGTAAATTACATTAAAAACTGAATAACAAAACAGAGAAATCAGATATCCACGTTCCCGAGAGTAATGTCACCATTTTTTTTTTAATTTAGTAAAAGCTATCTATAATCATATCTATGTAACTTCTAAAAAAAAAAAAATCATCTTTCATTTTATTGCAATTTTTTTTTATAACTAGTTTTGTGTTTTAACCATTGAAGATAGGAACTAAAAACAAGTAAGAGACAATCCAAATTACTTGTCAGTTGGATCTGTATCCAATAGAATAATTTCATGAAAATCAAAAACTTCTAAAAATAAAAGGACGGTCCAATATACAAGAATCTTATCACTAGATGTCTCAGGAGAATTAAATATACATAATCTTACTCTTATAAATAAAGAGATTATTTTTAAGATTTAAACTCATAATATTTAAGTAAATATACATAATTTTATTGGTTGTTTAATTTTTGTAGAAGTTACAAATTCATATATACAACATCTATTTAAGATATATATGACACCTACTTTAACACTTTCATATTTCTAATGCTCAAATACCCTATAAACAGGCCACGTAATATTTAACTTTCAACTTAGCATCTATATTTTATATTTTATATTTTAATGGTTTATAAATTGAATAATTAAATTGATAATAATTTTAAAAATAACAAATTAAATTAAGAATAAACAAATATAAGAGATTAATTCAAAAAATTACTAAATTTAAGAAACCAAAATAATTTTTTTATACAGATTATATCGAATTATGACTTGAAAATTTTTTAAAATGATAAATTGAATATAAAAAATTATAATGTATATGCTAATCATTCACAATATATTTAAAATTTAAATTTTTTAAATAAATGACTTAAAAGTTAAAACATGATATTTTAAATTTTAAAAAAATTATAATCAATTTTTTTATTTATTTATAATAATTTAGTTTAAACATCATAAAAAATTAAATAATAATATTTTTTTTATATTTTTATTAATTTTTTTAAAAGAATAATTTAACTCAAAAAATATTAGATCGGATCAATCGTATTAATATCAACCTTTTTTAAATAATTTAAACTATTTCGAATACATTGAATCCATGACCGTACACATTTTTTATCGAGGGTCGATTTGAAATGGATAAATTGAATTATGCTGACATTCGAAACCACTCCATAATTGGCCTCTATTCTTCTAAGCAACATCTGGAATTGGCATAGTTTAGAGAGGAAACAACTACTGAAATTCCAGACTGAGGATGAGTTCTATTCTCCCACTTGAAGATGAGAGTAGGACCTCGACCTCCCTAATCTCTACAGGCAATCCCAAAAAAAAAAAAGTTACAGTTTAATTTCACAGTAACTATTTTTGTATTATCTAAATTTTAAATTGAAGAGTATATATATTATTGTTTTTAACTTAAAAAATATATTTTATTTAAAATGTTATTTAACCATCCAAGTTAATTATATATAGATATCCAAATTAATTAGCAAACAAGAACGTCATTTTGACTTTATTTTACATCTTTCCTAATATCTTAAAAATGATGTAGAGTTTTGGGCAAATAATTTTTTCAGGAAAAATTACATTTCTTTTTTTAATTAAGAGCTGTTTAATTTTTCTTTTTTTAAATTTAATAGATATTTTACGGCAGCAAAAATTGCTGCTTTATATGAAAAAAGGTCACATATACCTTAATACATTCTTTTTTAACTTTACCACATTTAGTGTAGATAATATTTTAAATGAAATTATTTTTTTATAAAAATACATATTTAAATTATAATTTTTTAAAAATTACTTAAAATAGTATAAAATTATTTACTTTTATTTTTTAATTAACTAATATAAATATGACATTCAGATTTTATTTTGAATCTATTTAAAGCAATTTAAATTGAGACATTGTTCTAAATATTTTTTTTTGGCCCAAAAAATACTTTTTGAAGTTAGACTAATTTAGTTTCACAATTAACATTTTGATTTAAATCAGAGATGAATGTTGAAAAATAAATCATAATCTTAAGTTTATGCTAGATAAATTTTGGAGTACGCATAATTCTATTATTTTTTTTATATTTGTGTACATTAAAAATAAATACACTTTTTTTTATTTTTCTCTTTCTTCGTCAACTCACAAATACTTAAATTATAAATAATTTTTTAAAAAATTACTTAAAATAGTACAAAATTATTGTGAATTGTGGCGACAGCGTTGCATCCAGGAATTAGATGCGAGCGAATCTGCTGCTGTCCGCTGCTATCCGTTGAATCCCAAACGTCCACATCATCCAACTGTTCATAGCAGCCCCCGTTACCTTCTTTTTTTTTTTGGTTTGTAACTCATTAAACAATGCGTTTTATCTATGACGGAAAAAGACAAAAAAATGAAAAGCTTTAAAAAACTCAGAACGCAGAGAAAATCTAACAAGCATGCCATTGTTAACCAAAACGAAAAGCAACAGAAAACAGAGAAACAACCCTCTTGGGCATTGGTAAGAGGCTTATTGACTTGTAGAAATGTAGAAACCCAATAACAAAAGCAGCCACAAAGCGATTCCAAAAGAGAAACAAGAACAGAGAAAGCTACAAGAAGAAAGGGTTCCGAAAGATCAAAACGGCAAGAAATGCAAGAAGATGAAATCATGCTCAGGCTTGCTTTGTAATAACACCAAGATCATGGCTAGGCCTGAAACGGGATGCCCAGATGTCCACAAGAAAAGGCTTTCATTGGGTGCATGTAGTAGTAGCAACAATGATGCTTCTAGCAGATCCATGAAAGCTCTTTCTCACAAACCCAACAGCGTCGTTTCTGTTTCTTCTTCATCATTATCAGTATCTTCTAATTCTTCTCCCATTGAGACGTCTTTCATTTTTGTCTTTTTCCTTCATAGATAAAACGCATCGTTTAATGAGTTACAAAAAAAAAAAGAAGAAGGCAACGTGGGCTGCTATGAACGGTTCGATGATGCGAACGTTGGGGATTCAACGGACAGCAGCGGACAGCACCAGGAGTGGACAGCAGCAGATCCGCGCGCGAATTAGATGAGTTTTCCTTGAGACTGAGTGATAAAGTAAGCCTCCAAATTATTCACCAAGCTCCACGTTTAGTTGAAAATCAAGCTCAAAACTATGCTCTGCAGCATTATGTTTTGCTGCCATTTACATTTAGAACTGTGTCAAAACAAGAAAAAGTAAAGAAGTTCTTCACGATTTGCACCTGCTTTATAGAAGAAAGCATTAGCAGAAAGAATCAAAATCTCTCTTATTCAACTAAATGAGTGTCATATATTATTCATCTTATAAATAAGTTATACTGAGCTTTTCACAAGTCCAACTCGAGTTCATCACAAACATCAGCTCAATTACACATGCTTTTAATAAAAGAAATAAAGAGGTTGTCATTTTGTTAGAGACATTATTTGTAATACACTTAGAGCACATGATATATATATCCTTCAACTTGACAAAAAGTGCCAAAATACTGTAATATGTATTTCTATGAGTGGATCGTACTCCAAAGATATTCATGTCACTTTGTGCTTCATAATTTTGGAATAAATAAAATAATTTTTAAACAAATGATATTATGCTTTCTTAAAAAAGTTCTTAAGTATATATAGTTCATTAAGTTATTTGTGTATTGATTAATAATATTTATCTAATTTTTTATATTTTAAACTATAGGATTCATATAGTGAATAAAATAATAATATATAATTTAATTTTATTGGTCAATCTACAAATAAAGTGATACCAACATGTGTGCTTAAAAAAATTTTCCTCTTTCACATTCCCTACCTTGTTTTATTATCAAAGACAGAGATAGAAAAAATACAAGTAATTAAACAGGTCAAAAAGTTACTAACATACTAACAAATTTCACCAAGACTTACGCCCTTACATTAAAGGACCAAGATACATAGAATCGTTAGGAACACTAGAGAAAATAAAACAAAAGAAACAACGGATGCAACAACAAAATTCTCAAAAGTCTTGACTTTATGCACGCATCAGGTAAAGAAACAAAACACTTTCTAGTTTTATATGAATTTTTTTTAGAGAAAAAATGCAAGAGATAAGGAACAAGAAAGGGAGTCATAATAAACATCCCAATTTGAAAGGACAAAAGTCCCCATAACTTTTGAAGCTTTCACATTTTCATCTTCATTTTCACCCTTTTTAAAGACTCATCTTCCTCCTTGTCTAGGCATCTCTTAGAATAACTCTTAGTTGGATTTGCACAAGTATGTTCCTCTTCACTAGAATCCATAGCTTTATCAGAGTGTGATGATGAACACTCAATCTTTTCATCAACCAATTGACTATATAAAAGATACACTGTTGTCTTTTTCACAGTAAGTCCATTTCTAAAAATAGCAAGAACCTCCACTTTGTCACCGGGTTCAAGATCAGATATCATGTCCTTCCATTCTGCAGCTGAAGGAGAGATTAATACCTCTTTCTTGTGGATCTGGATGGAAGACTTTGTGTGGTTAACAATCAACACACTCCTAAGATATATAGATGTCATGTTGGCAAGTGAAGAGGAATAAGTAATGTTCAGAGTCATCGCTTTCAAACTACGACCAATAGCATAAGGCATTGTGAACAATACTGAGGATCCAGCACCTTCGAAGATCAGCCAATCAGAATATTTGTCAGTTGGAAGAAAACAGACACCATCCTCCCTAGTTGTTGAACCCTGCAAGAACACAAGCACTAGTGAACAAGCACCTATTTAACTATTTTTACAAGCAAAAATTATCATTCCCTTTATTTACTAAAATGTATATTTGCAACAGAATTTTATAGTAAAAGCAAAATATATAAATGACAGATGAAGCAAACCTTAGAAAAGTAGTTTAATAATAAGTCAATTTTTACTAGAAAATTAGTATTTATCATTCTATTAATAACTAAAAGAAAATTATTAACACTAGTTTCATAATATATCACATAAAGGTATCTTTTTTATTTTCTTCGCTTGAGTTGAGTAAGATTAAAAATAATTACACTGCATTAGAAGACATTAAAACTATATACACTTCCAGGCAATGTCAAGAATTTGATAACATTTATGTGCTTTCAACTTGTAATACTTAGTCCTATGTTGGTATGCTGATGACTCTTGAATCTAGAATTTCAATAATACTGGGCAGTTAAAACATTATAGTTTACGAGATGAAAAGAAAAGTAAGAAAAAGAGGGAACATATTTAAAACTAAAAAGGAACGTCAAAACTACAAAAGACGTTACAGGAGAAGAAGAAAAGAGGGTTTAGATGAAGGATTAAGAAAACTGTACATAGTCATCATACGAGCGAGTAACTAATTCAAGCGTGCATTTCATAACATTTGCATAAATAGTGAGGGATACATAATAAGAAGTATAGGAATCAGAATAGAAATGAAAAGAGGGTGAGGAAACCTGTAAAATTCTCTCTCTTGGAGCTTTGATGTGCCCTCCCATATGAATCCAAAGAGAACTCGACAAACTGTGTGAACCTAAAATTTGAAGTTGATTGTGACAATTAGACAATGCAGAAGTTTCCATGTCAGATAATTGCGATGCAATTGGTTTTATTTCAAGTTCTGCACAATTTTCTGCTCTTACAGCATCCAAAATTCTTGTTACATCTTGTCTTAAATGAAACTGCGACTGGAATTTGACCCTGACACTTCGAAGCTGTGAAATTAGAGATGACATGTTCCCAGATGGTTGGATAAGGGACCCTGCATTATCCGTTGGTGAAGTCCAAGACCAAATGAGAGAAGGAATCACGTCGGTTGATGATCCTTCATGACCACATAGAGATATGTATTTAATGCTCTTTAATCTTGCTATTGAGAGAGGCCCTTGTGTTATAGCAGTGTTATCTGCCATTAGAGTTGTCAAGGATTCCATTTGTTCAATGTCCTCTTCCAACTTATCAATTTCTGAACAACCAGAAAGAATGAGAGTTTCCAAAGATTTTAACTTATAGAAACTTCTTGGGAGATTTCTAAGGCTTTTACAGTCCTTCAAATTGACTATAAGAAGCTTATTTAGATATCCAATGCTCCAATGAACCGAAGACAAGCGTGAACAATCTTTTAATATTAGCTCTTCAAGATTTGGTAGTTTTAAGAAGTCAGGTGTTTGTATAAAGTAAAAGGAATGACTTAGGTTGAGGACTTTCAGCTTCTCCAAGAACTACAAAGACAGAAAAGTATACTTTCAAAAAAAAATTGATAAAAAAAATGCATGTTAGATATTATAATAAAATAATTCAAAAGCCTTTACTCAATATCTTAAATTATAAATTAATAAATCCATGACATATTATCAAGCACTCTATGGCCAAGTGATGCAAGAAAGGACCAAAGGAAAAAGAAGCAGAGAACTCAAACTTCAAATTTTAATTCAATAATAAATAATCAATCATCAATGACTATAGCTGATTAGGTGAATATTTAAAGGAAAGACATACAATAACCTAATCCTAAGACCAATAAGCAAACATAAATTCAAGCCCCAAATGCTTTCTCTAAATTTTCAATTAAACACACAAATCCCTCAAAATATCCTAAATTATTCAGATTGTTCTCAATTATCACATAAGTAATAGCATAATTCTATTACCAAGTGATCAAGAGTTTAATTCCCCACCAACCATAGTTTATGAATTAAAATTTAATTTCAACACAATATATAATGGACTTGTGTTTTGTCCACACTCATGCCCAAAGTGCGTTTGTGTGAGGGGTGTTTAATATTGTAATAAAATCATTCAATTAATAGTTTAAGTTTTGAGTTAAATGGTTGTTGACAATATGAAATGAACTAATTAAATGGTAACAAAACAAAACATAACCATTTAAGCCATACCTGGGGCTCCTTCCACAATATCTTGAGTTTGCTATATTTTAAGTCAGCAGCAACTAAACTTCCCATATAAAACTCTCTAGGCATGTATTTAGAAGGACATCCATGCCAGTAGAGCCATCGAATGTTTCTCGGAAGATATTCATAATCTCCAGAAAGTGGTACATGACCAAGTTGAAGCAATCTAAGCCTTTTCATCTTTTTAAATGCTTTGCTTTCCAAAATAACTTCATTGGTTCTTGACTCCAATGTTATTCCCTCGATATTTTTGGTTCCCTATAAAATAGAAGGAAAAAAGAAGTAAATATATATAAAAATAAAAAGTCCTTTAATTTCTTGCTCAAAAATTAAATATGTGGTACCTAAAGCATCCTTGAAATATGAATTTAACCTTAAAAACATAAACATACAATGGGTTAAGGGGGTGTTAAGGAGTAGTTCAATTCATGTTAGAGCTATTAAATGAAGGCTCTAGAATAATTTTACTATATTCTCTTACACATTTACTTACATCAAAGTCTATTGCAAATGAAGTGTAGAATAAACACAATCATCACACTCATCTTGTGTTAAAAATTCATTTTGTTAAGGAAAATGTGGAACAGGAAAAGATCAAACTTTATAAAATTTTCGAACACAAATATTTTGATACCATTTCACTTAAAACTTATGTTTTTAAGAGACAGCCCACAACTAGTTTTATTTTAATCTCTTACATTATATAAGGGCAATTCTTAGAGTACTATGATAAGAAACAAAATTATTGGTGCAATATTTTTAATCCCTCATTTTCATAAAAATTATATGTAAGTAAAGAATTCTTACTGTGTGGTTCTTTAATATATCTAGCACATCCTCATATAACCATAATCTACTACGCTCTTCAGGAAACTTTGTTGATTCTTTACGAATGATTTCTCTTCCCATATCACGTAGCAAATCATGCATTCTAAGTTTGTTTTTCTTGTCAATGGATACGAGGCTTCGTTGTATGAGAACACTAATCCCAATTTCTGCAAAAAATCCGCAGCCACTTAATATTTGAATGGCATAGTTTCTTTCCACACCAAGAAAGAAACAACATATATCAAGAAATATTTCTTTCTCTGTATCATCATTTAGTCCATCAAAACTTATCTTTAGCTTCTCTTGTATGTCATGATTGGGTATTCTTTTGAGTTTCTTTAATACACTTTCCCATTCTGGTTTTTTCCTATTAAACAAATAACAACCAAGAACTTCAAGAGCTAGTGGCAGTCCTCCAGAGTATGTAACTATTTTTCTTGACAGTTCAATGAAATCATCTTCAGGACTTGCATTCTTAAATGCATGCCAGCTAAAAAGCTCAAGAGACTCACTTTCTTCCATTGGTTTCAATTCATATACATAGTCCACTTGAAGAACATGAAGTAGATGCTTATCTGTAGTGGTAATAATTAGTCTACTTCCTCGACCAAACCATTCACGACTTCCACATAAAGCTTTTAGTTGGTCCAAATGAATGACATCATCTAGTACAACAAATACCTTTTTATCGCGAAGGCCTTCTTTTATAATGACTTTACCTAATTCAACATTATGAAATCTCATCCTTCTCATTTTCAGTATGTCAGAAACAAGTTGTTCTTGCAAAGAGACTAGTCCTTTATCTTGCTTCCAAACTTCTCTAATATTTGCAAGGAAACTTTTTCTGTCAAAACTGCGACCAACTTCATTGTAAATACCTTTGGCTAAAGTTGTTTTACCAATTCCCCGCATTCCCCATATTCCTACTATGCAAACATCATTTGACTCACCACTAAACAATGGAATCATATCCTGAACACGAGATTTTACACCCACTGGATGATTAGCAATGGACAAGTATGTACCATCATCCACTGTTACAAGGATTGTTTTGAGAATATTGTTAATTAACTCCACTTCAGATCTGCGAAAAACAAATACAAATCAGATAAAAGAAGCATACAAAGAAGAGCCAACAATCCATTAATTTATTCTAACAATTTTCTTAAACAGTAAAATGAAATAGGAAAAAAAAAACACTTTTGAAGTCATTTGATTCTAAACATGCTAGAAAAACTAATCTCAAAACTCTTTCAATAAAGTTTGAGAGAAAATAATTAGAATTCAACTTACATTATTGCATTGAAGATTGTGAAAGAAAGTATATTTTTTTAGTTTTCCACAAGTAAGATTGTGAGAGAAAGTATATTTTTTTAATTTTTCATAAGTATCTTCTTATTAGATACAATCATGTTCAATGTATTGTTGAGCACTAAATATAGAAACTTTACTCAATGAAGATTCGAAACTTAGTTTGCCACCAAAAAAAAAAATATATATTCGAATAATTTTTTGATTTAAAATTTGCATAGGTTAAAATCACGTTTTACTAATTGAAGGGAATGATTTTAAATATGTTAAAGAATAAATAAAGCAAAATGTTTGGCAAACTATATAATCACTATTACCTAATATGTAGGGGAGGCTATAAAAAATGAAAAATTAGGCTAAGATTAGACATTATAGTTTACTAAAATGGAATTAAAGAACTTTTTTTTTTATATGGACAGCGTCCAACTTCAAGCAAATTTATTTAAAATGATGTGTATAGTTATTTAAAAATAAAGAATAAAAGTCCTAGACCAACTTTGTATATGTTCCTTCGAATTATGAGGTTTTAATTTGGTCCCTTATCTTTTTTAATTTTCAAATTATATTTTATCTTTATTAATTGATGTAATTTCTTCCTTTCGTCAAATGTCATTTGTATCTATCACTAACAACATAGCCATAGATGAAGTTCATGTGAAGTTACTCTTATCAAAGAATAATATATATATATATATGTATATATGTATGTATATGTATATATGTATGTATGTACATAAAGTTGGCAAAAGAGAGTTCAATTAGGTAAGACCAAAAAAATCATCAAGTTAGTTTTGTATAGCTTCAAAAATTTATGAATGTTCTTAATTTAGGGCTTTTGAATGTCCAAATGAAGACAACAATAATAAACAAAATTTTTTTTTATTAAGTAGATTTAACTATATTAATCAAGTAATATCAACGTATTTTTTCTTGACAAATGTTCAAATGATGTCAATAAGTATTTTTGAAATGTTTTTGCTTCATTTATAAGATTTAGATGTGTTTTGACTAAAATAAATCCATATAGTCTATAAATATGATTAATGATATCTAATTTAGGGTTTTAGGTTTATAACTTCTAATTAGGAGAGAAATTGCACTAATAGCCAAAAAAGGCTTTTTGACCCTAGCGTGGGGGTCTAGATTCTTCATATTATGACAAGGAGAATGTCCTTCCTATGACATCAATGCCATGTGGCATTAGTGTAAACAATTTTTTTTCATAAGACCCTTATTGGCTAGTATTTTATTTAAAATTTAAATTAATATACCACTTATTAAATTAATTTACCATCGATGAGAGATTTTAAAAAATAAAATATAAACCCATTTCGATTAGAAAAACGAAGGCGTTATAAAAAAAAAAATTTACATTAGTATCACATGACATCAATGTCATAGGAAGAGAGAAAATCATTCCTTTTATCATGATTTAAAGAGACCCTAACTGTCACGCTAAGGTCAAAAAGCCATCAAAAGAATTGAAAGGGTTAACCTATCCAAATCAACAAAAATGATAGGTTGGACTCAAAATTGGAGTCCATTTATTATTAGGGCTTCAAATCCAACCAGATCAATCTAGGCCAGTCTTATGAGTTAAAAACACTTTTTTTTTTTGTTCAAAGTTACCAACTTTTTTTAAATAAAATAGACAAGTTAAAGCAAAAATAAATGAAAAATTCAAGAGGTGAAGATAAGCTTTGACAACATATAATTTTTATATAAGTCGAAGTAAAATAAAATTGGAGTCCACATATTATTAGGGGTTCAAATCCAACCAGACCAATCTAAGCCAATCTTATGAGTTAAAAACACTTTTTTCTTTTATCTTTTTTTATTTTGTTCAAGGTTACCAATTTTTTTTAAATAAAATAGAAAAGTTAAAGCAAAAGTAAACGAAAAATTCAAGAGATGAAGACAAGCTTTGACAATATATAATTTTTATATAGGTCGAAGTAAAATAAAATATCTAAAATATAAATTTAGTTAATGGTACATTGATATTAAGGTGACGGTAAAACTTAAAAATTATTTCATACAAGAAGTTATAAATTTTTAAGTATTTGATAATTATAATACAAAATAATAAATAAATATAAGAGGACATAAATCATAGAGTTCAAGTTAGATAAATGAAATAAATCAAAAGACTTCAAGTGTTATTAATGAGAGTACATGTTCTTATTTTATATTCAGGTATTAAATTATTTTGTTAATTAAAGGTTGTATTCGTGTATTTCCACTATAAATACTTTTAGGGTTATTTTATTTACCTGTCTTGAATTATCTTACTAGTTGTATTGAGTTTGTTCGTCTTAATCCAGTCAATAGACATTAAAATTTAGATTCTGTTTTAGTGTTTGTTCATTCCCTTCCTTTCTCTTATTTTCGTTTTAAAAATCCTATTAGTTCCTATCACTTTTCTTTATCATTTTCAAAATATAGATTTTTTTTTTTGCCTAGTTTGAGACTTGTAGCCATAGAAAATTAGACGTCAAAAAATAAAAAGTCATGGACAAGATTCTCGAATGTACCTGAAATTTTTTGAATCCCAACCAGACAAATTTGCAGTGTCAGTTAGTACTCTCTTCCAACTCAACATCATGTCTTCCGATGCCCAAATTTTCAAGAGATCTGCAAACGCTTTTCCAAAAGAGCCGGTTTGTTTACGAACTTCTGAAGGGTCCACACCATAGAAAACTGGCATAACCATTTGTCCTATAGTTCTTTGACACTCCATGATTTTCTCTAGTTCCTCTAAACACCATCTTGAACCACCATAATTTGTTGAGAAAATGACAATAGAAACTCTAGAACCTCTAATTGACTGTGATAAGGAGGATGAAATATCTTCTCCCCTTTGAAGATTATCATCCATAAAAACTTTTAAACCTGCATTTGTTAGAGCAGCATAGAGATGAGAGGTGAAAGATCGACGAGTTTCTTCACCTCTAAAACTTAAGAAAACATCATAGATCCATTCACGTTTTGTCTTTTGAAGAAGCATTTTTCTTCCCATGTCTTGTAGCAGATCATGCATTCTCAACTTGTCTGTCCCATCAACTGATACGAAACCTTTTTCTACAAGCTCAGTTAATCCATTTTCAATATCAAGTTCAGAGCCAACTAATGAGACATAGCTCCTTTCCTTACCAATAAGAAAGCAAGCTATATAAAGGTAGATATCTCTCTCTAGATTAGATAAACCATAATAGCCTATTTTCAGGATTTCATCTTGAACTGCTTCAGTAATAAGAAATTTCATCAATTTAGTTAAGGCATTTTTCCGCTCTTCTTCACTTCTCCCAGCAAAATAAGAGCCTAGGATTTTAAGTGACAGTGGATTTCCACCACAACATTGAACGGCATCAGAGAACTTAAAAAAATCTTGTTCAAGACGTGATTGCTTTAATGCATGCCAATTAAAAAGCGTAGTAGAAAGAGTAAAATTCAAACTATTCACTTCATGCCTATAATCTGCTTTAATTTTTTCAAGGAGAAGCTCATTTCTAGTTGTGACGATTATTGTACTCCCCTCACCATACCATTCCCGACTTCCAACAAATGCTTCAAATTGGTTCATAGAATTCAAATCATCAACCACTAATAGTACCCTTTTATGGTGCAGAGCTTCCTTCATTTTATTTTCTCCCCATTGAATATTGCTATATATCTTTCCTTCTTCTGTATAAAATATTCCTGAAAAGAATTTTTCTTGTAAACCAACTAGGCCATCATCTTGCTCTGAGAATTTTCTCACAGTTTCAAGGAAGCCTTTACACTCAAAATTGTGACCAATTTTATTGTAAATGAATTTGGCAAGAGTTGTTTTACCAATCCCTCCAGATCCCCAAATCCCTAATATTCGAACTTCATTTCGTCGACTACTCAAGAAGAGAAGCAAGGGTCTTATACTTGAACCGAATCCCACCAAAGGGTCACGATTGAATCCCATAAAAGGGTCAAAATATATTCCCACAAAAGGGTCAAAATGTAATCCCACAAAAGGGTCAACCTCAAACATATTGCATGACAAGTAACTGTGTAATATTCTCAAAATAGAGTCAGTTATATTCTTGATTACCGTGCCCTCACTCCTGGAAAAAATAAAATAGTAACTTTAAGACCAGAAAAATTGCTACTATTTATAAAAGCATGACAGAAAGTAATTTTAGTTTTCAATGAATAAAAAAAATTGGAGTCACATGATAACAATTCATGAAATATCATCACTGAATATGTCTATTATTTTTACCAAAATTATTTGTTTCAGAGAAAATGAATTATTACGTTTAAATGAATTATTATGTTTTTTATATTTTATATTCTAATATATATAAATTTTTTGTTTAATATTTAAAAAAAACAATTCAAACAAAAAAAATTTTAAACCTAGCCCAAATTTTGATTGAGCTTTTTTAAAAAAAAAAAATAGATTTTTTTATTCGTACATACTTTTATTTGAAGCTCATATTGCATTTTTATGATTTTATCCCACGTTGTTTCAACCTTGATAGCACTTGGCCAGGAAAAATTATATTGGAGTAAAATAGTTTTTAGTTGGATTATACATATATTTGTATTATAAGATACAAGAAATCAGATTACCTCCCACTTCTCACTTCCAATCCAAACAAAGTCGCCGCTTCTTCTAGCGCCATCGTACCAGTGTTGTACGCCTGAACTAGGAATGGATCGAGATTGTAAAACACAGGTACAACCACCTGACTCATGTTTCCGTGAAAGCACTCCATAATTTGACACACTTCTTCTATGCAACATGAAGACTTGGCATAGTTTAGAGAAAAAACAACGATTAAAATTCTAGACTCTTGGATTGCTCGCAACAGCACTGAGGATGGCATCTCTTCTCCCTTTCTTTGGAAACAGTTGATTTTCTTCTGTGTTAAAGCGACATTGAGATCGTCGATGAAGGACCCAACAGTGTCTTTGTCGTCTTCGTTGAAACTTATGAACACGTCGTACTTCCATTTGGTATTAGAGGAAGCCATGGATATTCAACAGAGGACGCAAGGAACAGAAGAGAGTGAAAGAAATAACTCGGCAAGAAATTGCTTTTTTGCAAGGAGGCAAGGCACTTTAATTGATAAGACTGCTCCTTTATCTTTACCTACTATTAATTTTTTTAATAAAATTTATTTATATATAATTATTTATATTTTTATTAAATTTTTTAATTAAAATAAAATATATAAAATTTTTTAAAAAAATTAATTATAAAAATTAGAAGTTGTATATACATATATTAATTTTTAATTAAAAAATTAATAATTAAGATATAAAAATTATATTTAAATTTTTTAAATATATTTTAAAAAATATAAATAAAGAAATAGAAGATAATAATTAAGATTTATAAATTTTAAAATATTTATTTTTTATTTACTTTAAAAAATAGTATATTTTTATTTGAATTTATAAAATTATATTATTTTTAGACAATTTATTAATATTAATAGTAAATTTAACTAAATATTACATAAATTTACTTTTAATAAAAATAATTTTATGGCTAAAAAAATTTGGCATTAATTCGTTATTTCTAAAAATAAATTTTAATTTATCAACGTTTTTTCATTAAATTCGTTCATCACATTATTATTTAGATGACGTAAGCACTTAGGGAATAATATTAATATTTGAAGAAACTGTTTGTATTATTGTTCACAATTCAGCAGTCATTCATCCATGGACAAATTAAATTAAAAATATTATATTTTTATTTGAATTTATAAAAATATATTATTTTTAGATAATTTATCAATATTAATAATAAATTTAATTAAAAATTACGTAAATTTACTTTTAATAGAAATAATTTTATGCCCAAAAAATTTGGCATTAATTCGTTATTACTAAAAATAAATTTTAATTTATCAATGTTTTTTCGTTAAATTCGTTCATCACATTATTCGATAAATGCGTTAGTACTAATGTTTAAAGAAAATGTTTGTGTTATTGTTCACAGGTAAGCAGTCATTCATCCATGGACAAATTAAATTAAGGACCCGCTGGGTCCCACAGTTATTCGGAGTCTACCAAGTTCTTTACAGTCTTCACTCTTACCTGTCAACCATTTCGTTTGATTTATCATTAATATAATCCGGCACAGTCTACCAATTTTGACTGAATAAATTAATATGAAGATTCATTTAGCACTACTTTTGGAGCTTTTGAGGAAGTGTCGAGGAAATGGGTAGGGAATTCACAAAGAGTAAAGTTTGGTGGACTTGCTAAATTCGCTCACACCCAAATTCATTCATTAGCATGAGCAAATTTAATAAAAAAATGTTGATCACTCAAAATTTGCTTTTAGTGATAATAAATTGATGTCAATTTTTTTATTATAAATTTCTTTCTATCAAGAGTTAATTTATATAATTTTTAACTATAATTTATTATTAATATTAACAAATTATCTTTATTAAAAAATGATATGTTTTTATAGATTTAAATAAAAATATAATTTCATGATGTATTACTATTTTCCCCGTTCTGCTTATTTAGCTTACTCCAGTACTGAGTCCCCTGGTCATCTAGGACGAACAGGTTTTCCTTTTGATTTTTCATCTAGCTCCTTATGATGTCCATCATGATGCATAACTGATTGTTGAAAAAAAAAAAAAAAAGGAATAGTGAAAATTTGTGAATCTGTTCTTTCTTCTTTTATTGTAAGTAAACATTTATCGAAATGAAAAGTAAAAAGTGTTTATATTTGCAAATGATATTGATATTAAATTGTTAATGAATCTTGTTTTGACGCTTTATTGTGTTCTAATCAATAAACATATGTTCCTTGTTTAAGCTCCTAAATATACGCTTTTTTTTATTATTTTTACATTTTCTTTTCTTTCCCCAATCTATGAGCAATTTAACTTTTTGTACAGTCATCCATCAAAGTCATTCATCAAAGTCATCGCGAGAAATGAACCTGTCAATTTGCACTTATGCTCTGTTGGTTATAAATATCAATTTTTCTATTGAAAGCAATATTATAACAAGGTGAAAAACTAACATGGTTTATGTATACTTTCTTGAGCACTACCTTAAAAGTTTACCACAAGATAAATGCAAATCATATGCCTTGCTGACAAAGTATTTATACTGATGTGTACTATGTATTTCAGTTTAATAATGCTCGATCTGAATCTATAGATGAAAAAGCTTCATTTCGCCATCTAGTTCCTAAATGCAGGTGCCATGTAGCAGTTGAAGGGTATGTTTATCATTATAGTCATTTTATTGGCTTTGGCATGAATTAATAATGCTTCCTGCCTATTGAGAATTTTTTTTTTTTGGGTAAACATCCATTAATCATGGATGGAAGAACTAAGACACTACACAGTCCTTTAAACGCACATGATTCTAAAAATTACGCTTGATTGCTCTAATTATTGTTTGTCAATGAAGATAATTTTTTGAATGATCTAATATTATGGTATATTCTAAAAGAGAGACTTTTGCAATATATCAAATGTTAATAGAGTTAATGTAATTTTCTATTGTAAGTTTAGTTTGTCTTTGCTGTTATTGTGGGCAACATAATTAAATGAAAGATGTTTTGATAGAAACCTCTTCTAGTAATGGCATTAAAGATGTAGAAATAGGCTATTCAGTCTTATAAGTAGGAAAATAGCTCAAACCAATACTGAAAGATATGCAACAACAGAGCAATACAGGTGAAAAATAGCTAGAGAAAATAAAGAAAACTACAGAAAAATAATATAGTGTTCTTGCAATTTGAGAAGCTAGAGGTCACCACCAACATTCTCTGCCAAAATTCTCCACCCCACTCAGACGCCCCAGATACTCTCCTTAAAGCTGCTCTAACCGAAAGCCTTCTCTCTCTGCCAGCTCCTGCAGCACAGGCACTAGCTGCTAAAGTTACTTATTTGGGATAATTCCCTTTCCTACCTTGGGCCTGACTGTCTACCTTTGTTCCTCCTGGAGTAAACCTTTAAATCAGTAAAGTTAGGCCCATTTTCTTCCACCACAGCCTTCATACAACTTAATAAGACTATTATTACCAACCTCAGGCCCATCATTCTTCATGGAAAATGACTACAAGGAAAATTCCATTTCACAACCTTTTTGTGGTTGAATGCATATGGTCATAAAATTGGCTAGATTAGAGATGATAGGCATAAAACAGAACGTGTAGGTCTCATGCTTAAAAGAAACCAATGTAGTGTATTGTGTTTAATAGTTGTATTCTGTCAACTGATTTGTATACATATATATGTATATATTTAAGATTTTGAGTGGAAAAAAGATGGTTGAAGAAAACAGCCTTACTACGTCCACTTCAAAGATGGACGCCCCCTTGTCTTTACTGCCCTTTATGACTGGTGGAAAAACTCTGAAGGTAACATTCCGGAAGAAAGATAAAGAGTTGGATTTACACTTTGTTGGAAAGGTAATATAAGTATTACTAACTGTACCTGTGAATGAAGATAGCAATATTCCTTACTGCAGGTGAGATACTTTTCACATTCACTATTCTTACAACCTCCTCCTCTTCAGCCCTGCAGTGGATGCATGGTGAGTGGTGCACTCCTATTTGTTGACATGCCAACAAAATTTAAAGTTGATATTTTGTTATTGACTATGAACAGATTATAAATGTTTAAATGAAATCAACAAGAATTCATCATGCATAAATTATACATTGAATAGCTGAAGGAAAATTTTGGTGTTGCTCCAATATTACGACTATAAGCCTGCAACTTTTAAATATTCTGCAATTTGTCTTCCTCTGGATAAAGATTTTATCATTAAGAATTTCTATTTGTTGTTGCTGTAGCAGAGGTTGATTTTCTTGCAAATTTTTCTACTTCTCCCAAGTTATTTTTGCCATAAACTGTTCCTCAGTGACATTCTCCTCTGTGCTTTTCCAACTCTCCCTATAAGCCCATTCTGCTTGGATCAGAAGAATATAATTTGTTGTTGGCAAAAAAAAATCCATGCTGTTATTTATGTTGGGCGCACATTTTCTCTTCATTTTACACATGAATGCATTAGATAACCCTGACAAACCTAAAGGTACAGCACCCTTGGAAGCCAGCAATATTTTCATTGTAAGAGAAAATTAAAGAAATCAGCATATTCATACTAACATTCCCTTTCCGACTAGATCACATATGCACTACTTAAAAGGGGAAACCTTTAAGAAGGTTTAATATCTGCCTCAAAAGAATGCAGAGCTGAGGAATTTAGTGAGAAATAGAATGGAAAGAAAGTAACTAGAAAAAAATAAGGTTTTATCCAAACACAAGTTTCTGAACAGTTTTCCATTTATAAAGCTGGAAACAAATGGATGCTATTTAATCCTTTTGTCTACACGATATACTGATTTGATTATACGCCTGCAGTAAAGACTTGTGTCATTGTTTTGTGACATGTTACCAAATGAGGATAGTTGCCTAAATCTTTGCCATAATTACCACGTCTTACATAGGTAACTTATTTTTTAATGTGCCTCTGCAGATAGGATGCCTGTTATTCTAGGTGACAAGGGTGCAACTGATACCTGGCTAAACAATTCTTTGAATTACAAGACAGTGCTCAAGCCATATAAGGAATCTGATTTGGTATGACTGTATGAGCTTTTGAAATGAGAAATTGAGGCAAAAGATTCTTTTTCTACGTCTTTCTTTCCCTGTTTTTAGTTATAATTGTTTTTTTTATTTTGACATCAAAGCTATGAAATTTAGTATCCCTTTTCTATCCTAATACTCTTATCTCCAGGTCTGGTATCCAGTTACACCTACAATGGGCAAGCCATCTTTCAACGGACCTGAGTGTATCAAAGAGGTTTGGACTTTTAACTTTTATTTGATATCATATAAATATGACTGCTCAGAAAACTTCTAGGATTGGATATCATTGACGTGTACTGCTAGTGTGATCTTTGAATTTTTTTCTTTAAATGGTATATTTCTAATATAGGATTCTAAGATCTAGGGTAGGTAGGGCGTTAGCTCATTAGATTAAACATACAAGATTGAGAATTGACATCCTAATACCATCTTTTGTACATTATGTTTCTATGCAATATTATAATCAATTTCTATGAATAAGATCGTAAAATTGTAAGATTGTACTATTAAGATTAAGTTCTAAACAATGATTGGCGCTGGCAATTTCAGAAAGAAATTGAGAGAATCTAAATTCGAAGTTCGATTCTCCTATTGTACTAAAAATGGAAAATGAATCTTGTACTGGATAATTAATTGAAAACCTTCAGTTAGCTTGATCCCATGTTTTGCAGATTCAACTCAAAACAGAACGGAACGCTTCAATTGCGAAGTTTTTTTCAACAAAAAGGCGTAGAAAGGGAAGGTTCAAAGCCACAGCAGAAAGTATTGAGTCACAAGCCTGTTGAGACTAAACTGCCAAAAAGCAAGAATGATGAACCTGAAACTGAAAAAGGGGATGATGACAGAAAAACCAAGAATTGTAATTGCTCTCAAGAAGATGCAGCTAAGTACCAAATCAAGCGTGATTACGAGGCTTTTACAGCAGATTCAAAGCCAGGTTTTCATAATACTGTGACGGGGAGCACAACTCCTTTGAAGAAGGAAAAGTTGAAGGGTGATGATGATAAACACCCAACTTTATTTTCATACTTCGGGAAGAGCTAGTTTGTTTTGTTGTGTTGAGATTTCTAGTTTGTTCTTATATATGATGTACATTGGTGACATTTTCTTTTGGTTGCTGTATGCATGTTGTGAAACACGTAATACAATTACCTGCATCTTTCGCGAGGCCCTGTGCTTGAGAAGGATAAGAACAAGATTAACTATTGGGCCACTAGAAAAAGGGTACCACCACAGGATGATATAACATCAGTATTTTTGGTTATCTTTAGAGAGAATTTTAGATCGATAAATGAGCTCTTGTAATGATCTTCAAGTGTTGAGTTTCATTTTGTCATTGCAGACTTTTAATGAAAGCATCAAAGAAACAATACACAATGACTAAAAGAAGAAATCAGAAAATGGGAAGAAAGAGGATGATAGAATCAAATGAATCTCTCAAATTCACGACCTATTTCGGAGAAGAATAATGGAAGGAAAGGAAATAGAAAGAAAGAAAAGGGAATTTAATAATATTTTTTTTGTTTGATTATTAAAATTTTAAGGAAAAAAATAAAAGATTTTATATTAATTTTTTAATATTTTTGATTAATTTTAATTATTTAAAATTAAAATATTTTAAAAAACTTAAATAACCACTTAATTTTTTTCTTTTGAATTTTTTTTTTCATTTCCAAACATTTTCTTAGAAAGATTTTGAAGGAGAAAGGAACAGAAAATAAGAAAATTTAATAATAATTTCTTTTTTTTATTCATAAAATTTTGAAATAAAAAAAATTAAAAGATCTTATGTTAATTATTCTTAAATTTTATCTTTCATTAATTTTAATTATCTTAGAGTAAAAAATTTAAATAAGTAAAAAATAAATCATTATTTAACATTTACTTTTCTCTCTTCTTTTTTTTCAATTTCTCTCTTTCCCTTCCCTTTCTCATCCCCAAACACACTTTTAGAAACTATTTGGGAGAGAGAAAATATAAGGGAAGGAAAAGGAATTTACAAGCTTTTTAGTTTTTAAAATTTGGAAAGAAAATAAAATAAAAGAAGAAAATAATTGAGTAAATCTATCACTATCTAAAAAGTTTTTAAACTCTAACTAATTTAATTTAAATTAATTTAGGTCTTATAACAAATATAGAACTCTTTTAAATTAAATATTTTATGTTAATTATTTTTGACTTATTTTTTTATTAATTTTAATTATCACAAATTAAAAATTTAAAAAAATCTAAACAAAACAAGAGAAGAAGCCAAAGTTATAAAACTTGAGATTTTAAGTAATCTTATAAAGAAACAATAAATTGGACACGTAAATTCAACTAATAAACTTGCAAAAGTTTACTAATATTAATAAATAGTTATTAAACATAAAATTAAGTACTCTTAGAATATTAATTAAAGTTTTATTTAATTAATTAATAAAATTATTTGACACTAAAAATTATTATTTTTATAAATTTTAAATTAATAAATATTCGATCAACTAATAAAAAAATATTAATCAACATATACTTGTTAACAAAATTCATATATATATATATATATAATAAGATTAAACTTTTGTCATTACGTGGCTAAAAAATTATTGGATAGGTTTTACACAATTAATATATGTCTCTCCACCACCAAACTTTGCATTGTGATTCTTTCCTCCCTCACTATGTATATTTTTTGTTTTATTTGATTATTACTGTGTCGTCCCTAACATTATTAATGATAAATAAAATAAAAAAATTTGTATTTACTAAAATAAAATATATATCTCTCTCCACCACCAAACTTGAGGCATTTTGAACAATACTGAGGATCCAGCACCTTCCAAGATTAGCCAATCAGAATATTTTCCAGTTGGAAGAAAACAGTCACCATCCTCCCTAGTTGTTGAACCCTGCAATAGGAACACAAGCACTAGTGAACAAGCACCTATTTAACTATTTTTGCAAGCAAAAATATCATTCCCTTTATTTACTAAAATGTATATTTGCAACAGAATTTTAGAGTAAAAGCAAAATATAAATGACAGATGAAGCAAACCTAAGAAAAGTAGTTTAATAATAAGTCAATTTTTTCTAGAAAATTAGTATTTATCTTTCTATTAATAATTAACAGAAAATTATTAACACAAGTTTCATAATATATCACATAAAGGTATCTCTTTTATTTTCTTCACTTGAGTTGAGGAAGATTAAAAATAATTCCACTGCATTAGAAGAGATTAAAACTATATACATTTCTAGGCAATGTCAAGAATTTGATAACATTTATTTGCTTTCAACTTGTAATACTTAGTCCTATGTTGGTATGCTGATGACTCTTTAATCTAGAATTTCAATAATACTGGGCAGTTAAAACATTGTAGTTTACGAATACATGAAAAGAAAAGTAAGAGAAAAGAAGGAACATAGATTTAAAACTAAAAAGGAACGTCAAAACTACAAAAGACGTTACGAGAGAAGAAAAGAATATTTGTGCTCATTACAATGGAGTATGCTACTCTAATACTTAGCTTTATTCTGTACATTATAATCGTTCAAGAAACAATCACCAAAAGAAAACATTACTTCATAAAAAATGATATTGTACTATGTGGAAGAATATTGTTAGATAAAGGATTAAGACAACTGTAATTCCATAGTCATCATATGAGTGAGTAACTAATTCAAGCATGCATTTCATAACATTTGCATTAATAGTGAGGGATACATAATAAAAAGTACAGGAATCAGAATAGAAATGAAAAGAGGGTGAGGAAACCTGTAAAATTCTCTCTTTTGGAGCTTTGATGTGCCCTCCCATATGAATCCAAAGAGAACTCGACAAACTGTGTGAACCTAAAATTTGAACTTGATTGTGACAATTAGACAATGTAAAAGTTCCCATGGATGATAATTGGGATGCAATTGGTTTTATTTCAAGTTCTGCACAATTTTCTGCTCCTAAAGCATCCAAAATTCTTGTTGCATCTTGTCTTAAACGAAACTTCGACTGGAATTTGACCCTGACACTTCGAAGCTGTGAAATTAGAGATGACATGTTCCCAGATGGTTGGATGAGGGACCCTGCATTATCCGTTGGTGAAGTCCAAGACCAACGGAGAGAAGGAATCACATCAGTTGATGATCCTTCATGACCACATAGAGATATGTATTTAATGCTCTTTGATCTTACTATTGAGCGAGGCCCTTGTGTTATAGCGGTGTTATCTGCCATTAGAGTTGTCAAGGATTCCATTTGTTCAATATCCTCTTCCAACTTATCAATTTCTGAACAACCAGAAAGAAAGAGAGTTTCCAAAGATTTTAACTTATAGAAACTTCTTGGGAGATTTCTAAGGCTTTTAAAGTCCTTCAAATTGACTATAAGAAGCTTATTTAGATCTCCAATGCTCGAGTGAACCAAAGACAAGTTTGGACAATCTTTTAATATTAGCTCTTCAAGATTTGGTAGTTTTGAGAAGTCAGGTGTTTGTATAAAGTAACAGGAATGACTTAAGTTGAGGACTTTCAGCTTCTCCAAAAACTACAAAGACAGAAAAGTATACTTTCAAAAAAGAATTTGAGAAGAAAAATGCATGTTAGATATTATAATAAAATAATTCATAAGCCTTTACTCAATATCTTAAATTATAAATTAATAAATCCATGACATATTATCAAACACTCTATGGCCAAGTGATGCAAGAAAGGACCAAAGGAAAAAGAAACAGAGAACTCAAACTTCAAATTTTAATTCAATAATAAATAATCAATCATCAATGACTATAGCTGATTAGGTGAATATTTAAAGGAAAGACATACAATAACCTAATCCTAAGACCAATAAGCAAACATAAATTCAAGCCCCAAATGCTTTCTCTAAATTTTCAATTGAACACACAAATCCCTCTAAATATCGTAAATTATCCAAATTGTCCTAAATTATTCAAATTGTCCTAAATTATCAATCTTACTGGCCAATTTCTCAAACGATAATAACTTTGTCACATAAATAAATAATTCTATTACCAAGTGTTCAAGAGTTTAATCCCCTACCAACCATAGTTTATGAATTAAATTTTAATTTCAACACAAGATATAAAGGACTTGTGTTTTGACCACACTCAGGCTCAGGCCCAAAGTGCTTTCGTCTGAGGGGTGATTAATATTGTAATAAAATCATTCAATTAATAGTTTAAATTTTGAGTTAAATGGTCCTTGACAATATGAAATGAACTAAATCGTAACAAAACAAAACATAACCATTTAAGCCATACCTGGGGCTCCTTCCATAATATCTTGAGTTTGCTATATTTTAAGTCAGCAGCAACTAAACTTCCCATATAAAACTCTCTAGGCATGTATTTAGAAGGACATCCATGCCAATAGAGCCATCTAATGTTTCTCGGAAGATATTCATAATCTCCAGAAAGTGGTACATGACCAAGTTGAAGCAATCTAAGCCTTTTCATCTTTTTAAATGCTTTGCTTTCCAAAATAACTTCATTGGTTCTTGACAACTTCAATGTTATTCCCTCAATATTTTTGGTTCCCTATAAAATAGAAGGAAAAAAGAAGTAAATATATATAAAAATAAAAAATCCTTTAATTTCTTGCTTAAAAATTAAATTCTGTGGTAACTAAAGCATCCTTGAAATATGAATTTAACCTTAAAAACATAAACATATAATGTGTTAAGGGGGTGTTAAGGAGTAGTTCAATTCATGTTTGAGCTATTAAATGAAGGCTCTAGAATAATTTTACTATGTTCTCTTACACGTTGATTTACGTCAAAGTCTATTGCAAGTGAAGTGTAGAATAAACACAATCATCACACTCATCTTGTGTTAAAAATTCATTTTGTTAAGGAAAATGTGGAACAGGAAAAGATCAAACTTTATAAAATTTTCTAATACAAATATTTTGATACCATTTCACTTAAAACTTGTGTTTTTAAGAGACAGCCCACAACTAATTTTATTTTAATCTCTTACATTATATAAGGGCAATTCTTAGAGTACTACGATAAGAAACACAGTTAATGGTGCAATTTTTTTAATTCCTCATTTTCATAAAAAGTATATGTAAATAAAGAATTCTTACTGTGTGGTTCTTTAATACATCAAGCACCACGTCATGTGACCATAATCTGCTACGCTCTTCAGGAAACTTTGATGATTCTTTACGAATGATTTCTTTTCCCATGTCACGTAGCAAATCATGCATTCTAAGTTTTTTTTTCTTGTCAATGGATACAAGGCCTCGTTGTATGAGGACACTAATCCCAATTTCTGCAAAACATCCACAGCCACTTAATATTTGAATGGCATAGTTTCTTTCCACGCCAAGAAAGAAACAACATATATCAAGAAATATTTCTTTCTCTGTATCATCATTTAGTCCATCAAAACTTATCTTTAGCTTCTCTTGTATGTCATGATTGGGTATTCTTTTGTGTTTCTCTAATACACTTTCCCATTCTGGTATTTTCCTATTAAACAAATAACAACCAAGAACTTCAAGAGCTAGTGGCAGTCCTCCAGAGTATGTAACTATGTTTCTTGAGAGTTCAATGAAATCATCTTCAAGACTTGCATTCTTAAATGCATGCCAGCTAAAAAGCTCAGGAGACTCACTTTCTTCCATTGGTTTCAATTCATGTACATAGTCCACTTTAAGAAGATCAAGTAGATGCTTATCTGTGGTGGTAATAATTAGTCTACTTCCTCGACCAAACCATTCACGACTTACACATAAAGCTTTTAGTTGGTCCAAATGAATGACATCATCTAGTACAACAAATACCTTTTTATGGCGAAGGCCTTCCTTTATAATGACTTTACCTAATTCAACATTATGAAATCTCATCCTTCTCATTTTCAGTATGTCTGAAACAAGTTGTTCTTGCAAAGAGACTAGGCCTTTATCTTGCTTCCAAACTTCTCTAATATTTGCAAGGAAACTTTTACTGTCAAAATTGCGACCAACTTCATTGTAAATAGCTTTGGCTAAAGTTGTTTTACCAATCCCCCGCATTCCCCATATTCTTACAATGCAAACATCATTTGACTCACCACTTAACAATGGAAGCATATCTTGAACTTGAGATTTTACTCCCACTGGATGATTAGCAGTGGACAGGTATGTACCATCATCCACTGTTACAAGGATTGTTTTGAGAATATTGTTTATTAACTCCACTTCAGATCTGCCAAAAACAAATACAAATCAGATAAAAGCAGCATACAAAAAAGAGTCAACAATCCATTAATTTATTCTAACACTTTTCTTAAACTGTAAAATGAAATAGGAAAAAAAAAACACTTTTGAAGTCATTTGATTCTAAATCATGCTAGAAAAACTAATCTACAGACTCTTTCAATAAAGTTTGAGAGAAAATAATTAGAGTTCAATTTACATTATTGCATTGGAGATTGTGAAAGGAAGTTTAATTTTTTAGTTTTCCACAGGTATCTCCCTGTTAGATACAATCGTGTTAGAGACATTGTTAGGCATTAAATGTGAACACCATACCAAGTGAAAATTCAAAGCTTAATTTGCCAACAAAAAAATGTAGTTTGATAGCATGATGTTATATTAATTTTTTGATTAAAAATTTGCATAGGTTAAAATCACATGTTTTACTAATTGTAGGGAATGATTTTAAATATGTTAAAGAATAAATAAGGCAAAATCTTTGGCAAACTATTTAATCAGTATTAATTAATATGTAGTGGAGGTTATACAAAATGAAAAATTAGGCTAAGATGAGACATTATAGTTTACTAAAATGGAAAGAACTTTTTTTTTTATTTGGACAATGTCCAACTTCAAGCAAATTTATTTAAAATGATGTGTGTAGTTATTTAAAAATAAAGAATAAAAGTCCTAGACCAACTTTGTATATGTGCAGAACTGCTTCGATTTCATAGAACTAATCATCAAGCTTGGGGCGCTCACCCTCCTCAGGCACTCTATCCCCACCTTCATTCTCTTCCTCCTCAGCCTCAGCTTCCGAATCTTGCACCTGTGCTTCGTCTCCTTCCTCTTTCTGAAACTGAGTCTGATCGTGTTCACCAGAAGGAGCTAGTGAGTCATTGCCTTCATTGCAGACAAAAACATCATCATCAGCAGCAGTCGCAGAATCGTTGGGTGCCTCTAAATTGCTCTTCTTGGACCCCCTTCTCGTCATTATAGGATAAAGTGAAATGGAAATCCTAGCTAAGGGGAAAGAGAAACACAGCAATTTCAGCGAGTGGGGTTTGTTGCAATGTGAAGTATTTGTACAACTTGTGTGTTCCTTGAAAAGAACGCCATACTTGGGAATAGTGAAGGGTGAAGTGAGTTACATAGCAGTCGCATGCTAAATAGGAAACGGCTATGTTCCATTCATTCACTCCCGTTGCTCTTTTTTGTTTGGGTCCCACAACAGTCTTTTTTGGTACTGAATTTTTGTATTTTGAATTTGACTCTGAGGATTTTAATTTCCCTCTTCAGCCCGCCAATTTAGTTTTTGTTCACAACTTTTTTTTTTTCTTAAGCCCTGTTAAATATTGGTAAATCATGTATATTCTTTTATAGTTTAGTTTGTAAAAAATTATTCTTTTATAATTTTATCTATAAAAAATAAAACATTTTAATTTAGCTCTCAAAAAAAATTTTCACAATTTTTACATAAGACAAATTTCTCTCATCTAAAATATAAAAGTCTATATTATTACCATTAATTCATAATTAATACTTGTTTAAATGACTCTTTCTCAAAAAAGTGCACTTCAATAGATTTTCACTCAAATTTAAATTATTTTAACACTCAATTTTACAAATTTTGTTCAAATGATATTTTTTTAGAAGAGTATAACACCTCAATAAATTTAGATCATAAATTGATTATCATATAAACTTTCAGTTCTATTTATTATATTATATTTATATAATTCATTAATTAATTATCCAAACAAAATACTGTGTTAAGATATCTTAAATACTTTCTAAAATTACTTTCCCTCCTTAATTGCTTCATCCAAATACACATAACACACTGTTGAATGTACATATTGAAGACAACAAAGGAGAGCATTTTACATAAAAAAAAAAATTATATATGGTAGAACCCTTAAATTAAAAGTTCGCCTTTCTGTGTACAACCATTCTCTAGTAAAATAAAAATTTGTTTTTTTTTCCCCTTTTAAAAAAAAAAATGGACAAACAGATGAAGAACCAAATATGCTAACTAAAATGGGAACTCTAACATCAATTTCTGGTAGGGAAATTAGGAAACCAAATATTGTTGCAAATGTTTGGTTCTTCTCTTGTTCTTGAGTTTCCTAAAGGCACATGACTCAATCTGTCTAATTCTCTCCCTACTCACACCCATCATTTCCCCTATCTCTTGTAAGGTCTTCATTCTTCCATCATCCATACCAAACCTCCATCTTATGACTTGCTTCTCTCTTGGATTCAGACTATCCAGTACCAATTCCAGATCCTTCTTCATGAATTCCTTGATGAGCAGTTCCTCTGCTGTTTCAGCATCAGGATCGGCAATCACTTCCTGATCAAAAACATAAACGTATCAACAAAACAGACATGGTATGAGTGAAGAATATCATTGGAAAAATTTGAACAAGATTAGGACAGACCGAAGGTTTAAGATTCTGGTTGATCCCAATCTTCTGTTCCAGTGATCTAGGAGCTTTCGGGGTCAAAAGTACAGCATTTAGCCTCTTCATTGACAGTCCGGCTGCCTCGGCAATTTCTGCATCATCAGGTTGTCTTCCATTTTTACTGTACAATTGTTTTCTTGCCTCCTTCACTCTATAACTCGCCTCCACCATGTGGAACTGTTAATCCAGCAACATCATGAAATGGTATAAATTTATTATGACATTAGAGAAAATTCAAACTCTGCCTATGCTAAGTTTGGCTTTCATAGCCAGTCCCAAACGCAGATAAAAGACCAGGGTTGCATTAGATAGTCGACAGATAACATAAAATTTTGTCAAATCTTAATAGATATGGATTAACAGCATAAACATAACATATTTGTATCGCTTGATCTATATAGCCAACCCCACTTAGTAGAAGAAGGTTTTGCTTGTTATTATATTAGAGAAAATTCAGTTCATCTAAGCAAGATTAGGAGCTTGCAGTTTTCCACATAGACAGTGGTAAAGGAGAGACTTTGACACATGCATGATGAGGGAGAAACTAATCAAAGATGAAGATATTACTCACCGGCAAGCGAATTGTCCTTGACTGATCTGAAAGTGATTTCCGAACAGCTTGTTTAATCCACCAGTGTGCATAGGTGGAGAACTTAAAACCCTTTGAAGCATCAAACTTTTCTGCACCTCTCACAAGACCTCGACATCCTTCCTGTGAGTCAATGAGGAAGAGTTAAGAATTTATTCCTAGAAGCATCAAATTCACCAATAACTATGCTTTACATAATATTACGAGTAAAATCCCATTTTAGCTCTCCAAAAATATCTCTAGTACCAACTGACTTCCTCAAAGATTCTTTGTAGTTGGTATTATTTCAGTACTTGAAATTTTGGTTTTGTTCTATTCTTCTTTCCAGAGGTAGTAATATAATCCTATACAAATCTTTGGAGGATAAGATATTTATAAGGTTGAGACAAAATCAAGCTTTCAAGTAATAAGGTAGTACAAAAAAATCTCAAGGAGCCAATTGATATTGTGGTCATTTTTGGAAGATCAAAATGGAGTTTTACTCTAATATTATATATTTACCACTAAGAGTGTACCAGTGAGAAAAATACCTGTACAAGATCTTGCAGATTCATTCCAGCTCCCTGATAATTTTTAGCGATTGATATGACAAGACGTATATTGCTTTTAATCATTTTATCCTTACAAAAGATTCCATAATTTAAGCGCTTCCTCAGGGTTTTCTGATCAACTCCTGCTGCCGCAGCCCACTGAGCAAATGTGGGCTGACCACCACATCTTTCAGCAAGATCATCCTGGAGTTTTTCCAGCTTTAGTAGGTCCTGGTTTATATTGGCAGAAGAAAGGCAAAGAAATTAGACAGCAATAAACAGATAGTGAAATTTACTCCACAATTATAGAACAAGTTGCTAAAGGAAGTGGAATAATGTACAACTATTTCTGCCTACAATATGTAGCTTTGAGAACTTTATTCTATTAGACAATTCTAGTGAAAAAATAAAACTCTTCCTAGAAGCGAAAATTTTAACATAAAAATTTTCACCTTCTGTAACACATCACTTACAGCAGGGAAGAACAACAACAGGAAGAAAAATTTAACCAGCCCTATAACATATATACTCATTCAAACCAAATTATTTCAAGCAGCTGGCAACAAAAAATAGTTAGTGGTTCCAAACATGACATGACATCTAAAACAGGCTGATGTCTTCTGAGAAATTTTTAGAATGACATCCAATACTGATCCACAAGAGAATGAGAAAAAGCTTCATGAATACTGTCTACTAATTGTTAGGTGATTAGGGTAACATATATGAAGAGCAAAATATGTAAATCACACCTGTATTCCTTCAGACAGCTCAAGTTCCTCATTTGGAGCAAGTAGCTTAGTAGCAGTGGTTGTTGCTCTTAAGTATCGCAGGGGATCAGTATAGTCTACTTCTTGCACAGAAGCACGTTTTTTACGGCTGGTAGAGCCAGACTTGAGAGATACAATGTTTGTGGCAGCCCTCTCTGCTGCCCTGGCTCTTCTAGCTTTTCGTTCAGTTTGGCGTTTTGATCTTACAGCTATACTGTTAAAAAGCTGTTCCTCCAAACGCTGAAGTTCCTCATTGGTGGGCTCCACATTATCAGACTCCTCTTCACTAGGATTTATGTTAACATCTTGCATTATTTCTGTTTCGGTGGCCATGGATCCTCCTGCTATACCATCTTCTGCTTCCAAACGTTGAAGCCATTTGAGAAGTAGGTTATCTGCTTTGGTATCAGTTTTGGAAGAAAATGTAGGTGTATACTCTGCTTCTGCTGGGGACTTCTTTTTTACTAGAAGAGCTGCATCTTTGGCAAATTTCACAGCTGCTTTTGCAAGGGCAACAGCTTCAGAAGCAGCAGCAGCTATTACGGCCTCTTCACTAGTAATAAGTGATTCCGTAGCTAAAGTTGCCTTAAGGCTGGCCTGATTATTAATAAATCTAATTAGCTACTGGGTAAGCTTGATCTATCTTAAACTATTTGCACAATTAAAAAACTGTTGCAATACTCCTAAATTAAGACTTGGTCAACAAATAAAATGTTTACTCATCTTTATAATCGGCATATGAATAAACTAGAGAAGGAAGTTTACATTTTACAAGAGCATTAATTGACACAAAACCAGTATGAGCAATTGAGAATGTTAGAGAAATTCAGTTACCGAGAAATCACACAAGTTAATGTTTCTGTACACGAGTTAGTTTGTCTGTTAAAAAAAACAGAAAAAAAAAAACTAAATGTACACTATGAGGATTCCATCAGTACAAACATGTATAACACTACATCTGGGGTCAAACTGTCATGGAATTTATTTGATAACTATCTCAGTACATAATTGTCTAGTCTAACCTCTGTGGGTGGACCAGTTGCACCAATATATGTCCAGGGTCTATTTGCAGTGACTGAATCAGAATTACCATCTAAAGAAGGTAATGCCAACTTTTCTAAACTGAGTACTGCAGTTGCTCCTGAGTATGATGAAGTTGAAGGAGATGTGGCAGATAGAAGACAATGTGCCTGGAAACACAGAGCTTCTCTGGTTTTTGCTGCATATTTCAAAATCCCACCAATAAATCATGTCAGAATCCACTTGCAGTAACTGCTGCAACAAAAATAATAATAAAAATAAAAAGAGGAACTTCATGACCCACTAATTACCCCAGCCTAACAGATTTTGAAAACTTATGTTTCTATGCATGAACCAGTCAATAGCATATTCAAATGAAAATGTTACCCTCAAAGAAAGGCACAGCCTATTAAATTATTATCACTGGTGAGTATGATCAACTACAAGCAGATTATAGGGGAACAGTATCTTCAAAGTAACTATTATCCGATCAGGATATCAAAAAAAGAAAATGAACTTTTACATAAAAGGCTGAACTGAACCAATTCGGCCAGATTGATTACCTACTCTAGAGAGGAAACTTTTCAGTTTTCATCAAACATTGTAAAATGAGTTATAACCCTCCATAATTAGCAATTTAGTATAAATCAACAAGGGAGATGTAAGCAGACAATATCTAGAAACTAATTCTATTTTGTGCAGTCCTCATATTTTCTCTACAAGTAGCTAGAATCTAACCCACAATAGAAATGTAGTTATGATTATAAATATGTCCTGACACATGTAGATAAAAAGTTAGAGGATGAACTATTAAAACAAGACATAGGTCATAGTACCATAGATTAACCTCCGTTTCCAATTTCCTGGATGTTTTCTTATGTCAACAGAAATATACAAACTTCATTTTCCTCCTCCACACTCTTCACCATTTTCATTTTTTTTTTTTGGGAAATATGACTAAATGATTGATAATTTTCAGAAGACATAACCCTTGTATAAAAGATTAAGTTTCTCGGGAATAAGATTATGTTAATCTATCACATATAAATTTGGAGACGCGCAAGTATAGCATAATAGCTCAAGAGCTAACACTTATCATACTAATGCTAATGAAACTCCATACAAATACTAATGAAACTAAGACAAAAGTGTTTGGTGGCCAAATTAAAACAGCGCTTGATGTCAAATTCGAAAAGAATAAACATAAATGCGTAATTGTCTCAACTGCCAAGTATTTGTCAGAAAAGATTTTCTGTTTCATTTATTACAAACCGACATCACGATATAGTAACCAATAATGAAAAGGCAAAGAAAAACACAGCAGATCCCGGAGATTCAAGAAGCAACAAATTGGATTATGTTGAATAAATTTTTGCAGCATGTATCAATGACATGTGCAATGCAGACTACTGAAAATTAGAAGTCCTTCTAAAATAACCAAAAAAAGATAAACCCAGTTCAGCCCCTCTTGTGATAAAATCAATCAAAAATGTCGGCAAATGGGAGAGAGAAAGAGAAGAGAAAACTTACATAGATGGGTGTGAGTGTGGGAGTGAGTGGTGGGAAGAGCATGAGGATGAGGATGAGTTCTGAAGTGGATAGAGAAAGTGTCCGGCTGGCACTTGAACTGGGGCAATAAACACGACATTCTACTCTACACCCTTCTTCTTTTGCTCCAGCACTAACAAGAGAAATGTATAGCCTTCTTATGGATGAAGGGCGATAGAGGGAGTCTCATAGGAGTTCAATGGCATAAGGTGGAAGAGGAAGAAGAAGGGGGATAGAGAGAAGGGGGAGAGAGAGAAAGAGAGAAAGAAAGCGATAATGATGGAAAAGAGCAAAGAGAAGACTTGTGTTGAGAATTGGCGTTGCGACAGAAAACAGGATAAGGGGGTGAGAAGGGAAAGGGTTACCTGCTCGCAAATGATGGGATGAGAGAGAGACAAGCCATATCATCTCAATTCCCAAATTCCCTTTTACCTTTTTTCACATTTTGAATTTCACTACGCTCTTTCCTCTCATTCAATCCCTCGCCTATGATCTTATCAAATGCAGATCAATTACAGATTATCTAGGTTAGAAGGTTTCGCCTCTCGTGGTCCTATATTTCATTTCTAGTAATAACTAACGGATCAAATCCAAGTAATTTTTGTTTATTTCGTCCTGTTTTTGAAATTATTTGATAAATATATTTATCAATATTATAATATTTTATAATTCAAACCTTTAAAATCCTTTTCCAATGGAAAAAATTTTCAAAATTTAAAAATTATACACTTGAAGTAGCTGCTAGGATTTTTTTCCATAAACATACCAATTAAAAATTTAATTCTTTGAATTCAAATATTTTATTGTTAATCTTACTAGGAAGGTTATGTCACTTATTTAAGCCTAATTTATAATTTACTCAAGATCACTATTAATTTTTCTAATATTTAGCCAAAGAGTCATAGGCATAGAATAATTTCTTAAATTTTTTTAGTTGACCAGATCCATTCTCCATTTTTTTTTTTTAATTCAGTTCTCGATTCCATACATTTGATTTTAGCCGATAATGATTGATAAGAAATTGATTATTTCTCTTATTCTTTTTTTCAAAAATATTATGTTGCTTTTTTTTTGCCACAAAAAAAAAATATATATATATATATATCACGTTTGAATAGTTAATTTAGATGTGAAATATGGTTACAATAGTTCATATTTATATAGCATATTTTTAGTTTTTTTCCCAAGGGTGCGCATTGTATTTCTCCTTGTATTTCACTGAAACAAGGGTCAGCTTTAAGTAAGCATGCTTTAAGTGAAGATATAACTTCTTGGCAAAAAATAAAGAGGATATAATGGATTTAGTTAAGAGGGATGATTAAAACATTAAATGTTTTAATGTTAAAAAAAATCATTAAAACATTAAAAGAAACAAAGGCAAGAAAAAAAATAAGATGGACCAATGAGAGCTTGAGCTCTCTATAGCACCCCCCTTATAATTAAATATGGAATAGTTCTCGAAGACAAAACAACATTGACTACTTAAATGTTTCCTGGAAAAAAAAGAATAAAAAGAGAACCATTTTATTTAGAGGAATAGAAAAAACAAAGACATCACATTACATAAATGAAACATTGACACCTTCAACTTAATTTAGGAGGTGTTCTACCCATTTTTCCACAACAGAAGAGGAACCATACCATGGTCTCAATTCATCATCTGAACCAACTGGTGAGTGATAAACACCATCCAAGCTAATGTTAAGCGCACCCTCCAGATGAGCTGATACTTCTGGCACAACACCATCACCCCAAACATCTGCCTGCCCACAAACCTGACACAATCTTAAAGCGTCAGTGAGCAATAATTGCCACAGGTAAAGATTACTGATTCATCAGTCGGACTGGAAGATAGCAGTTAAGATATTCTAGTTAACCACAATGAGTAGTCTCCAATTTGGTCTTCCAAAGAGGACTCTAGTATCAATAAGCTCTCGGTGATTTTTTGTATCGCTTTAGTACTTGAAAGTTTGATTTTGTTCTATTTTCATCCTTCCAAAAGTAGTAATGTGATACTATACAATCTCTGGAGAAGCAAATATTTGATGGAGTCGAAACAAAATTAAACATTTGAGTAGTAAAGTGATACCAAAAACTTTTGAAGGAGCTAACTGATACTAGGATCGTCTTTGGAAGACCAGAACGGAAGTTTACACAAAAAATAATTCAATCACCTGCTTGTACCCTTGTCCAACAAAGCGAGTTCGTAAAGTATCTGTAATAGGTGGAGAAGTGCTTGGAGCATTCATAATGGCAGCTTCAGGAAATGGCTGAGAACCATTAATAGGGACCGCAGACTCAATTTTTGGATTTGACTGGTCAAAGAACCGAGCCCCTTCAATATATCTACATATAGTTGTACTTAATTAAAATCCATATTTTAGCTCACGCATACGGCTAGAACTATGAAATTCTCATTCAAGATAACAAAGACTAGTGAATTCTCTAAATTTTGTTGGCATTGTGTGCATTCCATAAACTCCTACAATTGTTATTAAAACTACAACATTCATTCACACAAAAAAAAAGTTAAAAAGGGACCACAATATTGACTAGTCTTGACTTAAACATATCTGCCTTTCCTATTTATAACTATTTTTTTTCTTTCCATTGCTTGTCGTAGGGAACAAACTATAATCTTAATTTACTATCTCCAAATTGAAAAAATATACTGCAATCTGATAAAACAGGGATACGCTGTCGTTCCCCGAGAAAAGATACACTCAGCTTGAAAGGAACATAAAATTCTTTGTTTAAGAGTTCTTTCCATGGGTTATGTGTAAAATTTGGAAAGTTTGGTTCTGAAGTTAAGAAGAGCTAAAATTTGTTCCATATTGGGATAATAATCAGGCAAGCACTGAAATACTAGGTCAAACAGTTAACCATCCTAGGCGTTTCTTAATTTTACTATTACTCGTCTCAAGTTGAAGTCTAAGGCGATAGATAATAGTAGTAGCTAAAAGCCTAAAACATTAGGCAAAAGTCAGAAAGATAAAAACAAAGTAATTTAGGATGGGGAGAAGATAGTGAACTGGCCTGATGAGTCTTGTTGGAGACCAAGGAAAATGTCCTCTTGGCAAGAGCATTGACAATCCCAACTTATGAAGGATATGTTCGGATTAGGGAAAATAAAAGGGAACACAGAAAGTTTTCTTGTTTAAGAGTTATCAATAACTATAAGGAGAGGATAATAAAGGGTATTCAACTAAGCTTCTAAAATCTTCCAAGGTCTACCTCCTTTTTATTTTAAGTTTTTCCAAATTTGAAATTTTTTAGAGGGAACAATTTCTCCAAACAAGAGGAAGAAAAATTGGGTCCGGATTCCCTGCTGGGCGTGTCCTTGCTGGGCGCTGCTGGGCGTTTTAGCAGCGGTTTTTTTCGTTGCTAAAGTTTTTTGCAACAAATATTATTGTCACTATAACTTTTGTTAAATTAATTATTTAAACAAAAGTTATAGCAGCAATAATATTCGTTGCAATAATATTAAAACACACTTTAGCGACGGATAAAACCGCCGCTAAAAAGCACAGCAGGGTCTACAGCAGGGAGCGCCCAGCAGGGGATCCAATTCCAGAAAAATTATCATTTTGTTATCCCTTCCCCTTCCTTCTCTCTCCTACCAGTGTCTTTGGATTCCTTCTCTTCCCTGTCCCTCCCAATTCCCAAACATACCCTATGTCACCTCTTTCAAGTTTCAATAACTTGGGTTATACCACAAAGTTACATACTTCACATTTAGTCCAAAATCTCTAAAAGGCATATCTACTATATATCAAGTATCAGCAAAAGTGAACATCATTTTAGGGGAACATCACAACTCAATAATTAAAAGCTGTTAAATCATTCAGCAAATGAGTGACTGACGAAAACTTTGGTCCTTGGATTGTTCAACCTAATTAACTTTAGTCCTCAAAAATTAGGGAGTCCTAGAAAATAAAGAACTAGTTGCACACCCCTTGACCAAAGAATTTGGATGCAATAAGTTCATTATTTACAAAGTTACTCATGCACTCATTTATTTTTGAGGACCAAAGCTAAATAGGTCAAATAATCTAATGACTAAATTGTTAAATTAGTTGTTAAATAACCCAATCAACAAAGCATGAAGCAGAGAATGAGTTTACCTTCCTGCTATACAAACATACTTAAGTTGAGGGGTGTAAACAGCTTTTGAGCAATTCTTCTTAACATAATTCAGGAGACCCCTTGTTTGATCAATAACCCCTGGCGAGCCTTTTGGAGGTGGGCTGAGAAGAATGCAGAAGAAAACTTAATCAGAAAGTTTATAATCACAAATCATAATAGGTTACAAAATAATTTCCTTCATGATGGAATAACTAAAACAAGCAGAGCATTCCTCCAACAAACTATATATGCAGGAAGTATCAACCATTGTGCAAACCATTTTACGAGGATCCAACATCTATCAGCAAGGAAATTACAGGTGAGGGGTTCCAAGAGTCAATAACAAGGAAATATGAGACATCCCAAATTCTTCCATGTAGACACGTGCAAGCCATCCTCCTGCTGAGTGTCCAATCAAGGATAATGTTGCACCTAAAATAAGATTATTTATAGGGATTCAGGTTTGTTAATCAATAATCATAAGGCACACAAAGAACACTTAATGGAGAACTTAAATGTTCTGTGATACAGAAATGTCAGGGAAAGAGGAGATTGTATAACTCCAAATTTCATGGTTCACCTGAACTTATGTTGGCAGAAAATTAATTTTTGCTGGATAGTGATTAAAATGGTTATTTGACGGGTTAACCTTTCCAATATTAACAAAAATAGAAAACAGGCTTGCTAACAGGTCTGTCTAAACAATATATGAAAGATCAGAAAGGATAACTCATTTCAGACAGCAGCTTTTTGAAATTTTAATTAATTAATTAATAATAATAATAAGTATTATTATTATTATTATTATTATTATTATTACTAAATTAATAGAGCAGTAAAGTTTATGTACGCTGGATGGTTAGCAGGGGCAGATGCACTTTCTGGTTCTGGAAAAGATAAAATGATCATAAGTAAAAATTACAAATAAATGAAACATGAAGAAGTGCAGGAAATAAAAATTATGATGTTCTTGGAAACATACAAGTGATATAAATTCCTGTGTGTACAAATTTTCTCCTCTAAGTAGATATGCACAAGCTATATAAGACATTTACTATCCAAGTCCGACCAATCAAAACACCAATCAGAGTTCGCTAAGGCTATGGTTCTATACCTAATATATTGAACAAAAGAAATATATGAAAAAACAAACTCAGGCTCAAGATCAAAAAAGGCCAAGTTATAGACGAACCTTCTGCCAAATCCTTTGCCTCCTGAACAGCGTCATGAACCCTCTTCAGATACCTACAAAGACCGAAGTACAATTTTGCACCCAGATAACTATATATCATTTGTTCTAATCAAGTAAGAACCAAAAGGAAATTCCTAATCTTAAGCAAATTGCTTGCATCCTATGCTATGAATCAACCATACTTCAAAAATAGAGCCATATTGTGGTCAACACTTAAATTTATGCATAAATACTACATGTCAGTATTCGTCCAACTTAACTTGCATCAGAAAGAGAAAGAAATACACTAACAATACCAATCCAGCACAGGCCTAGGGCGCAGAGTGCCACGCCAGTAATTGGGGTCCACTAAACCAGCGGCATTCCTTAGCCAATCAATCCTTGATACCTTAGCCACAACCGTGGGCACTCCGTACTTGTCATTCAGTGTCTGAATTAACTTCTGGTAGTCACCTGAGTTGTTTCCTAGACCCTGAGAATCAATCAAGGGAATGCAAACGTTATGGCTACGAATTGTGCTACTAAATTGCCAAATAGAGAGAGAGAGAAACAGAGAAGAGAGGTACGAACGGGAAGAATAACAGCAGGGCGATAGCTGGAGCAAGCAGACGATGCTTGAGACAATGGAGTAAAGCAATGGGTTCTCTGCGGAGACACAAAAATGGTTGAACCCATTTTGGTGGAGCAAGCAAAGCATGAGGAGGAAAGTGTGACAGTGAGTCGGAGCTTAGAAGATAATTTGAATGCGAGGCTCGTAATTGCTAAGGCTGTAAACGTAGGCGTGGCACGTTTTGGAGAACGGATCCTCGGCAGTTCGAGGATCACGCAGTCCTCGGCTGTCGGGGCAAAACGATGACGTTTTGCTCCTTTTTTTTTTCAAATTTTTTTTTTGAAACACACCGTTTTACATGGAAGAAAATGATGTGTTTCACTTTGCATCTCATTTATCGTTCGGCAGGTAAAGTTCAAAACGCATCCCGATCATCGCACCATCGCAGCTGAGGTTCAGAGCACTCCGCACCGTTGCTGTGTCATCAGAAAATGCAGAGAGCGGATATATTGGGGTTTCGATTTCGCATCACTGCAGCTGAGGTTCCGGGACGAAACAATGTTCATTGCATTTTGAAAAAATTCAAACCCCCTTCGTCTTTCTCACCATGTCGAATCAAAACCCAAAACTGCTTCCGACACCCCAAAATTTGATCCCACGCAACCCTCCGTGCCCATTTCTTATCCAATCAAAACCCTCCATGAGCTTCGTCGCCTTCTTCGCTGCCTTCTTCTACACAAAACTTCCATTTTTTCCTCCCCAGAGTCGCGCGCCAATGGAGCTTGTTACTGCTGGTTTCTGAATTCGCAAAACGACACCGTTTTGGCCCCTTTCAAAACGGTGTCATTTTCTTCGCCTCTATCCGGAAAGACTCTTCGCAAAATGACGTCGTTCTCATTAATGCAAAAACGGTGCATTTTGGCTTTATTAGAACGATGTCGTTTGGAGATGCTGACGTTGCAAAAATAACAACCGAAACGCACCGTTTCACTAATGCAAAACGATGCGTTTCAAAAAAAAATTTAAAAAAAAAAAGGAGCAAAACGTCATCGTTTTGCCCCGACAGCCGAGGACTGCGTGATCCTCGAACTGCCGAGGATCCGTTCTCCACGTTTTGGTCCCATTTCAACCTCAAGGTCTCAAGTCTCAGCCTAGCTCGATTGAAAATTTTGCCATGGAAAAGGTATTGATTATTGTATCAAATTGATTCTTGAAATCTAGTTTTTTACAGATCAGTGTTAATACATTCTTGTAAAATACAAACACTATATAGTCCCTTAGTTTAATAATTTAGTTATCTAACTTTATAGAAATTGTCATGCTTATTAATGTAACACGTTAAAATAATTATTATATAAAATAGTCTTTATAAATTTATATTATTAAAAAAATATTTTTTTATATTTTTTATAACATAATAAATAAGTCTCTTTACAAGCTTAAGTTGTATACAGAATATAATAGAAAAAAAATATATTTTTTGTTTATTTAATACAAAGTTTTATTCATGTTTTTTATAATCTTTAAATCAAATAACTTTGTTAAAATTCATATTGGCAAGCAAAATTTACCCTTTTTTTCTTTTCTTTATTTCGTATGTAATTTATACATATATAAAGACTTATTTATTATACTTTAAAAAATATTAGAATATTATTTTGTTTAATAATTTAAATTTATAAAAATCACTTTGTATAATAAATATTTTAACATGTTATGTTAATAATTAATGTTTTATATTAATAATTTCATTAAAATTTAAATAACTGAATTAAATAAAGACATTAACGTGTACAGCATTTATATCTTTTAAAAATTAACTTATATAATGATAATTTTTTAATGATTAAAACATTTAAAAATATATCTTTTAAAAACCATTTCTACGTCTAAATTTAAAAAATAATAATTTTTTTATAAAAATGTTTTTTTAATTTTAAATACAAATTATTTTTTAAATAAAAAATTAAAAAAAATCAATTATGATGCTTGTTGAGTAAGTGCCACACATTTAACTACTCAAAGCATCAAGGACCAATGCATGGCACTTGGTAAGATCGACAAGTATATACGTCTTTTGAAAAAAAAAAAAAATTATAGGTTTTGTTGATTCTTTATTTGGTTTGTCTTTGAAATTTGATAAAGCCAAAACCCTTATCTGTGTTTTGTAAAAGTAAGAAATTTATTTATATAATTATCAGCTTTTTATTGTCTAAAACTTTATGATTAGTTATCTAATTTTGCTATATAACTAGTTATTATCATAAGCATTTGCGAGTTAGAAACAAAAAAGAATCTTGTATGTTGTTTCTTTATCTAAGCTGTGAAAATATAATTCACCCAGGGAGGACCTGCAAATATCATTTATCAAATGATAGGAAGCAAGTCATGAGATTGATTTGGATCCTCTCTTGAAAATTGATATATTTTTTACAATAAAAATAATAAAAATTTGATCCTTAATCTATTTATATTAGATCTTAATTACTGTAAATTTTTATTTTATTTTTTTCTATTACAAAAAATTACAGTAAAAAAAATAAAAAAGATCTAAAATTGGTGAGATTCAGAAATATTAACTTTGTTTAGTAAATTCAGCGCCATTTGTTTTTCAAGAGAATTAATGGCTCTGTTATTCTAGTGGTTCGTTTTACCATTTCCTTTTTTTTTTTTGGTTTATTTGCTAGAAATTATTTTTGAAAATAACTTAGGGACTACATTAAATTTTAAAAATATGTTATGACCTATAGGAAATATAGGATCAATTCAATCTGGAAAAATTTAATCAGGGTTTTCTATTTTTTGAATAAATTATAAACTTTTTGTGAATGAACATATATCTTTTTTAAAAAAATATATACCAATCTATATTTATTTTAATATTATTTAAACAAATACATTTGTTTTAGAAGCTAACTTTTTTTAAAAAAAATTTTAACCAATTTGTATTGCACTATGTTGGAGAGCCCAATATGTTGAATAATAAAATGTATTGCATTTCTTGGAAGAGCGTTTAAGCGTCTGACTCTTTTCTAAGAAGTGCCACGTGTTGGAGATCACTAAATAAAAAGCTTTTTTTTTTCTTCTGAGACATAAGACAAAGTTCAACTTAATCACGGTATTCAAATATTTGACTTGCTCCAATTGTATTTTAAAATTGAATCAAATTAATGTAATTAAATTTTAAAATAAATAAATCTTATCAATTTTATTTTTAGTTAATTTAGTTTACTTTTAAAATTGATTTGGTTCAATTTTAGAATCAATTTAATTCATGGCTTGAAGTTTTTATTTTAAAATATATTAAAATAAAATTTTAACATTTTTAAATATTATGCACTTATAAAGTTTAAAATAATAATTTAAAAATAATTTTAAAAGGTTCAAAATTATAATATTATAGTAAATAATCAACTATAAATTTTTAAATCAAAATTTTAATAATGTAAAAAGTAATAAAAACCTTACAATTAGTTGATTAAAATTGATTTGGTTCAATTTTAGAATCAATTTAATTCATGACTTGAAGTTTTTATTTTAAAATATATTAAAATAAAATTTTAACTTTTTTAAATATTATACACTTATAAAGTTTAAAATAATAATTTTAAAATAATTTTAAAAGGTTCAAAATTATAATATTATTGTAAATAATCAATTATAAATTTTTAAATCAAAATTTTATAATGTTAAAAAGTAATAAAAAACCTCACAATTTGTTTGATTATTTTATCTAATTACATTAATATAATTACAAAGAATAAATAATAAATAATAATTATATTATAAAATTACAAAATATGTTCAATTTTTATTATTAAAAAATAAAAATATTAAAATATATATAGATAAATATTTTAATTTAATTAATCGAACAAAAAATTATTATTCGATAATTAAATCAAATTATTTGGTTTTATTAATTTTAAAATCAAATCAAATCAATTTTTTTGATTTTATTACTAATATTTTTTATTTGATTTAGTTTAGTTTAATCGGTTTATATCAACTTTGAACACACATAATCTTAACTAATTTTTTTAAAAATCTTTTTCTTTGTCTAATCTTAATTATTTTTGTTTGATTTTAATTTCTTTTTCTATCACAAATATAATAAATATAAATAACAAAATATAACTCACGTTACCCAAAAAAAACTATTTACAAAACTAATAATATTATAAATAATTAAAACATATAAAAAATATCATTCATATTTTATTACTTAAAAACAAAAATTAGATCAATATAAAAATAATGAGATTTGTACCAGAAAAAAAAAAAAAAAGGAGAACCAAAGAAATAATTCTCTCTTTTCTCTTACAGTGACATTACGATTAACTTGTAAATGAAGAACCTAATTTGGGGAGTTTAATATAATGCAAGTAATTAGAGGAATAAAATTAGAGATTTTAAATATGTGAACACCTCAATTATATATATATATATATATATATATATATTTATATACCACTTTATTTTCGTCTTATAATTGAGTTCAAATTAACAACCGAATGTTCATCCAAAAACACAATACCCGAATACATACCACTAAATAATTTCTCGAGCTAAACCAGTAATTAGGTAACATGAAACATATATAGCAAATAATTAAAATAAATTCATTTACTTAACTAATTATAACTCGTATAAATAGTTTATCAAGTTCTCTATTTAGAAGATTAAAAAAAAAAAAAAGACTAAGAAGTAAAAGTAGGCACTAATTTCTCTTCTCTTATGGTGTATTCAGAAGGAGGATTTTAAGGGAGAAAAAAAGAGAAAAAATATATTAACATTCTTTTTGTTTATTGCTTAAAATTTTGAAAAAAAAATATTAAAATTTTTTATATTAATTCTCCTTAATCTTCTCTTTTTGTTAATTTTAATTATTTAAAATTAAAAAAAAATAAAAAAAATTCAAACAAAGAAAGGAAAAACAATTAATTAACCTTCCATTCTCTTTCCTTTTCTTTTCCTTTAATGCCTCTCATTTTTTTTTCTTCTCATTTTGAAATACACTATTAGAGTTATTTTAAAATCCTTGAATTTAAAGTAATTAGAATTAATAAAGGAAGAGCCATAATTTTTTTTCCTTCCAAAATTTAGAATTTCAATCAAAAGAGTATGTTTAGAAATAAAAAGAGAAAAGGAAGGAAAGGAAATAAAAAAAAAAAAAGAAATGACAAGAAAAAAATGTTAAGAGTTAATTTTTCTTTCTTTTGTTTAGAGTTCTTTTAAAATTTTTTAATTTAAAGTAATTAAAATTAAAAAAATTAAAAAAAAATTAGTACAAAATCCTCTCATTTTTGTTTTCTTAAAAATTTAAAAATTCAAACAAACAAAGGAAATATTTCAAAATTATCTTCCCTCCTTTCTCAAATACTATATAATTGTTAGATAGGTGACACTGTAATTCAGGTTCATTACAGATTTCAAGGCCATAGAATATTTAGTTTCCAAAATTTTAGTCTTATATCCCATGTCCTTTGATATCCACTGAAAACCCTTCCGCTTGTTTCAGCAAATGTTGTTCTTAATCACATGTAATACATACTGCTACACACAAACTCATGTTTTTTTTAATCACAGGTATGAATCTCTGAGCTTATTTATCATATTGTTCAAGAAATTAACGAAATGCCAAGGCCAAAAGAAGTGTTTGTGACTGAGCATCTCGTGGGAATAGAACCACGAACTGAAAAACTGAAACTTTTGTGGGATGAGAGATCGGAAGGTGTTCTTATAATAGGAATATTGGGCATGGGAGGAATTGGTAAAACAACTATTGCCAAAACCTTTTATAATGATATCGTTGACTCTAGTGAAGGAACAAGTTTCCTCCAAGATATTAGAGAAGTCACAAAGCAATGTGGTAACATAGTTTGTTTGTTTACATAATGAACAGACTTTGTCATACCAAGGCCCTCATTGTGTTGGACAATGTGGATAAGTTGGAGCAGTTGATGGCATTATGTGGAAGTCACAAATGGTTTGGTCCGAAGAGTGTAATAATCATTACAACTAGAGATGAGGGACTACAGCGTCATCCAAGCTGATCATATATACAGAGTAAGGGAAATGGACCAAAGTGAATCTCTTGAGCTTTTAAGTTGGCATGCCTTCAAACAATATTTTCCTCCTCAAGGCTTCTTTGAACTCTCTGAAAGAGGAATTGCTTATTGTGGAGGGCTTCCACTAGCTCTTCTATTCCTTGGCTCTTACTTATTTGAAAAATCTCAAGAAGAATGGGAATATATATTGTCCAAACTAGAAAGGATTCCCAAGGGTCAAATACAAGCCAAGCTACAAATAAGCTTTGATGATTTGGATGATGTAGAGAAGGACGTATTTCTTGATGTATGTTGTTTCTTTAACGGTAAGGACAGAGGCTATGTTACACAAGTATTAGATGGCTGTGGATATTTTGCAACAACTGTAATAAATATCCTCTTAGACAGAAGCCTTTTAAAAGTTTATAGTAACAAGCTTGGAATGCATGATTTACTACATGGGGAGAGAAATTATTCGTGCAGAATATCCAAAAGAACTTGAAAAACGCAGTAGATTATGGTTCTATGAAGATGCATTTGATGTGCTAACAGAAGGAAACGTAAGAATTTTCTCTACAAACAATTTTATATGCGTACGTACACATTCTTACCAAATTGTTCAATGTAACATTCCCAATTTCTATAAATTTCTTCCAAATTCTTGCCCATTTATTCAATCTAAAATGCCTAATTTACTATTTCTTTCTTCCCAACCAAGCCATACAATCTTTAAATTCTTGCCTTATTGTTTCTAACATCCCCAAATTCTTGCTTCAACTTAAGTTCTTTGTTCAAAATGGCTTTTGACATTAAATTGGGAGGAGTTTGATCAATTGAAATTTGGAGATTTGTATGCTGCTATTGAACGGACTTAAATCACATGTAACGTGGTGCTTATGAAAATGAAAACAACTTGATGATGAAAATGGTTCAATTTAAAGCACTAGGTAGTAAGTTGTATTTTACCCCTTTTTTCTTCTAAAGTTTTTTATGTGCTTCGCCTTTCTTTGTAGCTCAAGTTTATGGCTTCCACAACACTTAATTTTCTCTGGTCACATGCATTACAAGCATGCTTAAACTGTAGGTTTATGCATTGTGTTTGAGCAAATAATAAAGGTCTCTATATTCACAGGGAACAAGAGCTATTGAGGGTTTAGCTTTAAAGTTGCCAAGCAACCAAAGAGAGTCTTTGAGTACTGAGGCATTTATGGGAATGAAGAGACTTAGATTGCTTCAACTTGACATCGAAGGAGAATTTAAGTATATTTCCCAACACCTAAGGTGGTTATGTTGGCATAATTCTGCTTTACAATGAATACCTGAGGACTTTTACCAGAAAAATATAGTTGCTATTGACTTAGAATACCAATCTCAGCCATTCTTGTTACATAACACAGACTCCTAACTTCACCATGGTACCAAATCTTGAAAAGTTAATAATACTTAAAGATTGTCCAAGTTTGGTTATTGTTCACGAGAGCATTGGAGACCTCAAAAACCTTCTTCTAGTAAATTTAAAGGACTGCAAATGCCTCTGACATCTCCCTAGAAGTATATACAATTTGAAATCTCTGAAAGATCTTATTCTGTCTGGCTGTTCAAAGCTGGATAGATTGGAAGAACAAGACATTGAGCAAATGTTATATCTGAGAACACTAATGGCAGACAACACTTCCATAATACAAGTGCCCCGTTCATTAGTAAGATAAAGAAGCATTGCATATTTATCTATGGGTGGCCATGAAGGAAGATCTGATCAGGACATATTTCCTTCTCTCGTTTGGTCTTGGATGTCACACACCATGAATATTCCTCAGTCCCATATTGAGGCATTTCTAAGTAGAACATCATCTATGATTTCCTTTTCTGTACAGAATTACATTATTGGTCTATCTCAAGTCCCTTGCAGTCTTTCAATGCTTCAAAGTATTTGGGAGAATGCCAACCAACATTTCGGTTAAATGGAAATATAAAAGGAGTTTTGGATGCCTTTTGTACCACAAATTTTATAGAATTGGAATCAATACTAAAGGCATCACAAATCTCAGATATGGAAGCTTCTAGGTCAAAAAGATGGTCATCATCAACTTCATATTGTGTGGCCAATAGGTTCCTTCAATTCTCTTATAATTCCAATGGGAGTGTGCAACAAAGAAGACATATTGAATATTACACAGGTATGTGTCTCCCACTTTTTGTAGAAGTATCAAACCTAGAAATGTTATGTTTGTTATTAACTGCATATGTTTTATACGTAGGACTGGGTTGCGAGAGAGGTAGACAACAATGATTTTATCACATGTAGCATGATTTAGTACTAGTAGCAACAAAAGATAAAGCACAAGATTCAACCTATAGTACTAGAAAAACAGATAGTTTGTTGCTTCTTAGCACTCCCAGAGACTAAATTTGAACAAAAGTAAGAGCAATACTGGAAAGATAGATAACACAAGAGGGAGGGTGAATTGAGGTGTGGAGTAAATGATCTCTTTTTGCAAAATGCAGCTCTAAACAAGCTGTAATCACTAAAGAATTAATCTAACAAGTGAAAACAACGAAGAAGAATATATGTTTAACAAGTTTAATCTAGTATAATCAAAATTGTATAGCTAAAACAGATAATCCAGTACAAAAGTAAAAAGTCAAAAATTGAAAGTAACCAAAAAATAAAGAGACAGAGAAAAGAGCTTGCATAAAATATTTATCCTGGTTTGGCCAATAATCAATAGTACATATATTCTCTTTGACTCCTGATGAATTTTGCTTTATAGAGCTTCTTTTCACTTGCTAAAAGGAAACAACTTAAAAATATTTTTCCACTGCAATCTTGACTGTTTCTGATGGTTTTGTCTAGCTCAGCAAAAAAAAAAAAAACTAGTTTTACATAACAACAGTACTCTTACAATTTCTTAGGATATAAAACTAAGCAAATTAGGATAACAAAGAATGCTCTGAAAGACATAGAAAATAAATCTACGGTTTTTGTCAAGTAGTAAAGTATAATATCTTTTATTGCATATTAATTCGTATGTGAGTTAATATATAAAAATATTTCAGCACTAAACAAAATTATACTTTTCTGTTTGTGCATGCCATCCTCCTGCTGAGTGTCCAATCATGGATAAAGTTGCACCTAAAATATATTAAAGATTTTTTTATCGGGATCCAAATTCGCAAGAATTCTAGTGCTGTGTGATTGGTGAAAGAAGATGATGAATGAATTGCTCCAAATTTCATGGTTGAATAATTAAGAAAAATTATTTTAATGATTATTCCATATTATTTCTTAATAATCCTAAGATGTGATACAATTTTCACCTCATATATACATCATACAGAAATAAAAGTCTACCAGTCAAGTAGTAATTAATATGATGCAAGATTTTATCTTTTCATAGATATAGATATATATATATACACACACACACACAATTGATGGAGTTGAGAGATGAATTCGAATTTTGACCGATCAAATATAAATTTTTAATCTGTAAATTAAATATAGAAAAAAATTTTAAAAGAAATTTTATATTCTTAATCAATAATTCAAATTCAAATTGCAAACTGAACTTATCAATTATTAAACTGTTGTTCGTAAATCCAATGCTAGTTGCTGTGGTGTAGTGGTTATCACGTTAGTCTTACACACTAAAGGTCCCCAGTTCGACCCTGGGCAGCAACAAATCCTAGAATTTCTGTTATGCCAATAAAGATAAATAATTAGGTGTTATTTTTTATATTTTTATTATCATATTTTGTAATTAAAAATTGCCATGATTTATACAATTCATTATTTAATAATTAATTCTTTTTAAAAAATTTTAAATAAAAAATAAGGAAAATATATACAAAAAAATTTGTAACTTCGTCTAAAAATAGACTTTTGTTTCTAAATCAGATAAGCTAAACATCAAGTATACTTCCATAGTATGCAATGCTCTACTATTGATTTTTATACACGTAACCTCGCTTTGGTGATGGTATGTCTTATATGGATTTATTATCATTTAATTTCAACAATTAAAATGTTTGCTTTATATTTTTTTATTTTTCAGTTTTATCTTCAGCTCATTTTCCTGGCTTTATATCTCAAACATGTGTTAAATGTTGAGTTCTAGTTATATCAATCTTTTTAGGGTCATGTCCAAAAACAAAATCTCACGAATCTTTTAATTTTCAATACGGATGACCTACATTTAATTGATTTACAAAATTTATTTAAGATGCCCGCAAGTTGACTTGAACTCTGCTATATAAGTTATAACAATATCAAAAAAATCAAAGGTAAAAGTAACCCTCACGTGTAGCTTTAGTCCTAATTTCATCTTATATAATTATAAATATTCTAAATTAATAAAAAAATAAATCTAAATTTTCGGACATATAATTAGACAATTTTAATATTTAACCTTATTTCATGACTCAAATCTGAAAAGCAATGTTCATTTCATCTTCTTTTTTTTTTTAATCTTCAAAAGAAACTACATTTATAGTTATATGTCATCACTTGCTGAATCTTTATACAAATATATAAGACAAAATTGATACCAAAATTTTTGAAATGCAATTGAAATTAAACCCAAATTTACAGGAGAAATTTTTTTTTTCCAAAAATAAAAGGTTCTTTTTTCTTCTTTTTATTCTTCGGTTGAGTACATTAATTGACATGAGTTATACATCCTCATCTTTGCCCTATAATAGGGAAGGAATTGAATTTATTCCTAGCACCTAATTATGTTGCAATATTAATATTATATTCAAAATAATTTGATATATATGGTACCTAATATTCCATATTTCATGGTGGTCATTGAAGTTCTCCCAAAAAGTGGGATGCGTCGAAGCAACGCATGACTTTTTATACCATCAAAAGACACAGAATATTTGCCCATAAAATGATAAAGAATAAGAACAATTTTTTTATGGTAAAAAAAAAAAAGCATATGCCAATGGTTATAAATTCAGTTATTCAACACAGTACTGATCACTTTGTTCTTAATTTGGAAGACTATCAGAAAAAGGTATTCCAATTTCCAAGAACTACATATTTTCCTGAATTCTAGTTTGGTTTGAGATATCATAATCCTTCCTTTGTAATTTTCACTATATATCTAGTTTCTTTATTTTGTTTTCTAAAATTTTCGCCTCATTCTTTAGTCAGATCTTGGTAAGCTTATATAGATATATATTACAATTGTTAATAAATGTTTTTTCAGTGCAAAAATTGGTGAATCAAGTTTCAAATGTCTTATATAATTTGTGTAATGTGCAGATTTGAATACATAATTATATTTAGTTGAAGGAAGAAAGATGAGTTACAACCAATATCCACCTCCAGGAGGGTATGGGTATCCTCCAGCATCTGGATACAACTATCCTCCATCAACTGGATATCCACCTTCTGCTTATCCTCCTTATCCTCCAACAGGTTATGGCTATCAGCAAGGTTCTGCCTATAATGGTATGTATATATATATGTTCCACCATCACTATTCCTTCTATTTTATATTAACAAAAATTTTAGGTGTGTTTTTTTTATTTTTTATCAAATTATTTAATTAAAAAATAAATTAAATCATTCTTATTATCTTTATAATTTCATTCAATTTTTAATTAAGTTTTTATAATTTAAAATATTTGTAATTAAATTCTTATTATTTTAAAAATTTTTAATTTAGTTCCTGTGTATGTATGTGTATGTGCCCTGTATAAATGTAGTTCAATGATTTCAATTCAATCCTTACATTTTAGTAGGTAGTTAATTAGAATAATAAATACTTTATTCTCTCTAAGTAAGTTCTTAAATTTGAGTTTGTTTATAAAAAAAACTTCTGTTAAAAAAGTTCTATTTCTATTATAAATTTTTTTTTTAATTCGAACCATATTTATTTTTGAAGACAAATCAATTTGCTCACTAATTTTCAAAAATTCAAAAACTTCATTAGTTTCCTCTTCTGATTTTATTGCCTATAACATGCAATGTGGTTGTTGACTGAGTTTTTTTGACACAGGGCAACATGGAGTTGGTGGTTACTATGGGGGTCACTTGGGCACTCCCGGCGGTCCATATCCAGGACATGGTGGTTACTATGGTCATGCTCATGGTCATGGACACTTTCATCATGGCAAATACGGAAAGCATGGGAAGTTTGGTGGCAAGTTCAAGGGTTGGAAGTGAAAATGTTAAATAGTGCCTCAAATATAATATATTTGTATTTGTAATGATAAAGCATGTTAACTCCTTCAAACCATTCCATGTTGCTGTAATAAGCCATAACTCTCATATGGCATAACACTTATCCTCCCAGAAGTTATTATTCTTAATATATGGAGAGGTTTGATACTACTTTAGATATTATAATGTAAGATGTCGTTATTAGTCTTATAGCATTTTAATATTTTAGACCATAGACTCATCATCTTAAATACAAGTATACCAGACATCTCTTCTAATGTGAAATCCTTCACTTAAAAAAAAAAACTCCTAGTTGGACAAAATGATACAAATACTTAAAATCCTAAGTTAAACTAATGATTCTTCAGTGTTCTAACAAAGACCATAAAACTACAAAGAAGCAGATTTACGTTAAGGTTCCATCCAATAAATAGCTGCAAACTTTTCATCCTTCATTCAGATCTCTATGACAGATTTTTACAATAATGTTCTTCCAAGAATCTGATAACTAAAGACACATGAGTATTCGGAATTGAAATAGCTTTGAGACAAAGAAGCATTAATGTATGCATCTAAGTTAACCATATATGTGTTGCAAAATTAAACAATGAACTTTCTGAGAGGCTCTGAGCTCTGAGATCAACACTTCCTGTTCTAAAATAAAAGGTCATTACACCTTCATTATGTGTAAAGAAAAAGGTTGAGGAGAGGGGGGACGACATTTAATAAGATAGGATCCTAACTGTTAAGATACAAGCTATATTGAATTTCCTATCAGTTTTTCCATAAACATTTCTAAATCTATACAATTGCTACTTAGCCCATATCACGCAACAACAGATATGCTCAAAGCTTATTCAAAAGTATTAATGAGCGCTCAAGCTGATCTACCATGAAATTCAACAGATTCATCTGAAGGAATTAAGCCCAATGGTAAAGAAGCTCCTATTCTACAGATTTTTCCAGCCACAACTGCCAAATGAAAGCAGAGTCAGCAATTGCAGGATCTATAAAGTCCACCAAACTCTTCATCTATCCAAGATGATATCTATTTGATACAATTTGATGATGCATAACCTAGATCCCTGGGTGTTGGTGTTGCCTAGTTTTCTTTAATGAAAAACAGCATGGTTAAAATAGAACACTTAAAAAGGGTAACCCTCCATTTATATTTATGACATACATAATTAACACTCAAAAATAAAATCTTTTTAAGAATTCAATTCATTGCAACCTTATATAACTAAGCCAGTAAGCCTTGATTTTAAATAATAAGAAGAATAAAAAGCTTCAAAATTCAGCCAAACTTAATATATAAATGATTTCAGCAAAATGGTAATATTTAACTTCTAACCTTGCAAATTATACTTGTCACGTATTATATAGATTAGACATTGTTACAAGTGAGTGTATGTAATCTGATAAGCAAACCTACCAAAAAGATATACAAAAAAGGGCAATATATTTTCATTAAAAATGCGTGCATTCTCCTTATGCAAGCCCTTTGCAAGAAGCAAAAGTCATGAGTCACTTAGAATGTCTGGATTGAGAGTCTAGTGTTTTCCCCCTAGTTTGGGTCAGATTGGTCACTCTTCTTCATAAAACCATAACTTCCATCTTGCTGCAACCTCATATCATAAATTTCAGACTCTGTATCTTTGTGTTCTGGTGAAGAATAGCGTGAATTCCCTCTGTTATAATTGCGACTGCCACTATAAGGAATGGGATTCTGCCCTCTGTGTTTCCTTCCAGATTCAACTCTGCCTGGATATCCATTTGAAGCATCTAGGTTGCCAGACAAAAACTTTCTTCTATTTCCCTTCTTCCTCAATTTACCATTAATTTTATTTCCATTTAGCCCATTATTGTTCAAAGATTCTACTGAACTCATTGTAGAAGAACTCCTTGAATATGATCCACTTTCCTGATCTAATAACTCCCCTCTCTCAGTCTCCCCTTCTCCAGAGGACCTACCTCTTAATTTTCTCATAGATGATCGCTGAGTTCTTTTACTCTCTTGATCACCAAAAAGACCTTTGTCAGCTTCTGATTCTGAGCCTTCCTCAATACTATCCAACTCATTAGGATCACTAATTTTCCTATAAGGTCTAATACTATGGACAACCCCTTTTGGAAAAAATCTTGCAGAAGGCAACTCATCAGGGGTCTCAAACAATTGCGGCCCATCTCTCTCTGTCCACATATCAAACCCACCTGGCTTTTGAAACCTATCAGCTAACACCTTTAATTGTTCATCTGCTTTAACTGAGAATAAGTTGGGGGCTCTCTCAACCACCTCCCATGGTCTCTCAAGCTCAGACACTGAAGCCTTCAACTCTGCCCTCTTGCGCATTTCATATATCTGCCGTTCACGACATAGCCGAGCCTTCAGCAGCTGTTTGCCTTTCTTGGCCTGCATTCGCTTCCACTGCCACTTGGATACACCTCCTGGGTAAGTCCTAGGGCCTCCACCCATACGAATGACTGTCCTTTTTGGAGTAACAATGGCAGACTGGGAAAGGGAGAGGTGAGAGAGCTTTTCATAAAGGGAGAGGCAGCCTGGACTTTTCAAAGATCCAGAGAAATTTAACTGTTGTGGAAGATTAGGAATTAACAGATTCATTGGGTCTCTTTTCTGCGTCCTAAAAAGTAAAGGGTTTCCGATAAAGGCTCTGATGATACGTTTCAGAAAGAGTTTTGATTCACGACTCTGGTAACTTCAAAAACTAACTGAAAACAAATAACAACAATAATAATAATAATCATAAAAGGTTTTGGTTCACCTTGTCTACAACCTGCCAGAAATATAGGCAGCATGTCGTTTCAATCTAAACTACAATTCCACCATTGATGAAATGCATTTAAAGAAAAGCTAAGAGAGTATAATTAGCAGATGCCAAAGTGCAAATTCGACAATAATCAAGCAAATGGTCCAAATAATCAGCGAAAAAGACAAATATCTGAGCCATTGATAATAGAGACCAAAGCATACCTGAGACGAGAGAGAAAGCACAACGTACAGCCCGAATTCACTTAAGGCTGTGTCTTCAAAATTCCATTAACAGGCTCATCGAATCAGAGGGCATCAGCGCTCAACTGGTGTGAGAGATTTTTCGTTCTCTCTATTCTGTGAATCTCTGAATTACCTGTTTGCTCTTCCACACGTTCCTCTTCTGTACAGCACAGAGTATCCTTAAAAAAAAATCACACACACATTGATTTTAATTTTTATTCCTCTTTATTCGTATTTTTACTTAATTTTTAATTTAAATTGAAACAATTACAACAATCTTTTTACAATTTAACTAAATTATATTTGTCACTGTTTTAATTTTAAAAAATATTCTTATTTTTTTTATAATTTATTTTTAATAAATAATTATACTGTAATTTTACTTTTAATACAACAGTGATTGTAATTATTATATTAAATTTTAATATAATGTTCTTAATATTATAGTTAAGACAGTTAAATAATTTTATTATTGTGAAATAAACATATATAATATAAAATATTAATGTTATTGATAGAAAATAAATTAAAAAAATTTGTATAAGATTGTGTTAAACTTTCAAAGTACGAAGTATAATTTTAAAATTAAAAGGGTATCCAATCTTAGAAAAAAGATTGGTGGAAGTTACTCATTTAATTAAATTTTATACTAATTTAGACTTCATAATTTCAAATATCTTTAGTTTAGTTAGCTCAAGTAAACTTTTGTCAATGCATTGGTAAATTTTGTTTATAAGAATAAATTATTATTTTAATTATTAAAAGATATATTTTGTCTCAATTAAGTCTTAAAATATTAAAATTATCAATTTTATCCTTTAAATAATGTTTTTCAAATAATTTAATCCATATATTAACTACATAGATTATGCCCTCATTAATGAAAAACCTATTCTAGAACTAGTGGCTAATGCTATGGCAATTAAGTGCTAAATGTGATGTCTAACCAACTTAAGAAACAATTTAAGCAAAATGATATTTGGCTTTTTCACCATTCACCCCTTTTAAATTTGTGGAGCAAAATGACTTCCAAAAAATTACATTATTTGTAGATGTATTTTCATTTTGAAGATTAAAAGACACTTATATTTGGCTTTTTCACCATTCACCCTTTTAAAAATAATAAATCTTTTTGAAAACTGCATTGCAATAACTAATTTTTATTTAACTCTCAATTTTTTCGTTTTTTGAAGATTTTATTTTTTTTAATATCTTTTTTCAAATTGATCTTATATTGAATCAAGTTAAGAAAAAGAGAAATGAAAAGGAGAAAGTTTGGGTCAAAATTTGAAGTTATGATTTTTGAAAGAAGTATTTGGACAGGTGAATTCTTAGCAGAAAATAAGTAAGGAATATAGAGGTTATTCTTTTTTTAAAAAAAATATTTTTGTAAAATTGATTATGAGAATGTCATATTAGTATTATTTTTATGTACTTATGTACATATTATTAATAAAAATTGTTGTTTCTCTTTTTTTAAAAAAAATATAGTACAGAATATTTTGAATCTATTTGAATGTTATTTTATTTTTTATTATTTAAAATTATTTTATAAAATTAGTTCTAAGAATTTAATGTAGTATTATTTTTATATATTTATGTACATATTATTAATAAAAAATTTTATATTTTATTTGTTTTAAAAAATTAAAATTCAAAACATCTTTTAATTATTTAATATTTTTTTCTCAAAACACATTTTATTTTATTTTGTTTTTAATAAAAAACAATAAGTAAAGAAATTTTTTATTTTTCTATTTTTTAAAATAAAAAACAATTTTTAAAAATTTATTCAAACGGTTGTTCTATGTTCTCTTTTTTCCAAAACGCATATCTTATTATTATTTTTTAGTTAAAAACAATACATTCAAACATATTTTCTTCTTTTTTTTTTGTTTTCTAGTTTTTAACAAACCCACAATTTTTGCTTTGAATTTTGTCCACGAACACAGTCAATTTATCAAATGTAGATTTTTAGAACCAACATATTTCTTTTGGCTTGAAATAACTTCAAATTGGAGTCATAAGTTGAAAGTAACTCTTAAGTACAAAATCTAACTCATCCTAATGTTTCTTCCTCAGTTAATAATTTTCTTGGCGTCTTTTTAGGCCATATGTTCCTTCATTTGACCATTTCTTGCCTTCAAACAAAAATTCCAATTTAAGCAAGTAAATCTAGCCACTTCACAACCTATCATTTCATATTTCAAAAGAAGAATTTCTAAATTCTAAGGTCATCACATTAATTATCCTCTCCTCTCCTTAAAACAAAAAGCATGATATAGACTGACTTATTTCAAAAGAGATATATCATGAAAAAAATAGAATAGCACTTTTTATTGCATAAGAAAAATAAGCTCTAACTTTGAATGACCAATTGCGTTTTTAAAAGATACCCTTAAGTCATGAAAGAGATGGATTTAAGAGGAAAAAAAAAAGGTAAATATCTTAAAGAAATGTGTAGGTTGAGTGCAAAGTGTGTAACTTGAGCTTCCATTATAATTATATGACAAATGCGTGTGATATTTTTGGCTGACTAACAAAAGTTACAATCATGGGTTTCATATCTAAATCGGTTTATTCCAAAAAATTTAAAATAATTATTTTTTTAAATTATAACTTATCTCTATATAAATTTATAAAAAAAATATAAGTTATATCAATTATATTATGTAAACTTTAAATATATAATCAATATAAAATTTTAATAAGTTTATACTTACAAAATTATTAAATATAATAATTAATAAATTTATATTAAAGTTAAATCATCTTTATTGATAAAATTAAAGTAAATAACATAATTTACATATATTTTTTAATATAATAAAATAAATATATATTTATAATATAAAAAATAATATTTAAATAATTTATATAAAATGAGTTTATTTTAAGTAATTTATTACTTTTTTCAAACTCGAATTTACTTCTGTAATACTTGTACTTGGACTCGACAAGTAAATTTTATAAATATCTATATAATACGAGTATTTTAATTATCCCTACTAACAAACTTTAACATTTGTCAAAATTTTTTATCGCAACAATCATATTTTTTTTATTTAAAACAATCTTATTTTATACACGATGAAATATTATATGTGAATATCTCCCTATATAAAAAGCTAAATTATACTTATTATTTTTCTATTTAAAAAATTACATTCTGCACACTTCTAATTTATTTTCTGTAAAAAAATAACTTTTTATCCAAAAACAATAAATAAATTAAATTTATACTAATTTTAATATAAAAAAAAATATTAAGGTAATTTTATTATTTTAAAATAAACACAATTTCTTCTATCTAATTTTTTTTCTTAATAATGTTAAAGTCACATAAAAATTTTCATAATTAATGTAGTAAGCTATCTCAATAATAACATGTAAAATCTGGAAAATTGATGTTTGCACGTTAAAGTTAGAAAAAAAAATGTATAAAAAAGACTCGTATCCTAGAGTTTGAAGATTGAGAGAACAATCTATTCTGTAGTTTTAAGAGTTTAAGTAAATTCACCAAAAGTATCTCATTCAAGTAAACTCACCTACCTCACTTAACATTGATAATATGATACGTCATATTTGTAAGTTGACTTAACTTCATAGTTTTTATTATTATTATTATTTTACTTTTTTATTTTTGACTCGGAATATGCCTATTTAAAAGTGTTAACAAGATACATAATTATTAAGTACATCAACAAAATTTAACAATATACCAACCAAGTTGTAATGGCAAGAATTAAATTAAAAACGTTTTAAATTATACAAACTCAATTACACCTACTAATAGAATAATTTAATCTAAATAAATTATAAATTCAATTTATTATTGTTTTCATTTGTTTATGTAATATAAGATTCGCGTGGTCACAACTCACATACAAAACAATATATATACACACATATGTGTGCATGTTTAAATTCAGCACAATCTTCTATAAAAAAAAATTGCACCAACCTCCCCCTTAAAATGAAATTATTTTTTTAAATATTGTCTCTTTTTTAATTTATTTTTTCTGAAAAATTATTATTTTATAAAATATTTATTTATTTTAAAACAATAATTACTTAATTAATTTTACTATCATATTAAAAATTTTATATTAAATCGTAATACAAACTTAATTATATTTATTATTATATTATAAATAACATTATAATCTTATTTTATATAAAAATTATTTTTATTGACAAAAATTAAATTAAAAATAAATATAATTTTATAATTTAAAAAGATAATAAATATAATTTAATTAATTTTTTGAAAAATAATTGTAATATTCTTTTTTTAAAAAAAAAAGATGAGCGTATGGATGAAGTCAGGCATACGTGTCTGATAGCGATTCCTTAGTTTATTTTGTTGCACCGTATTTTGGTTACAGCTGTATTCACGATCTCTCTGACTCTCACTGTCTTCCTTTCCTCATCTTTCCATCTTCCGTTTCCATTTTCAAATTTTTCTCTCTCTCTCTCTCCCTTATTTCCAACTAATATTTTCCACTTCTTTATTCAAATTAATTAATTTATTACTATATGTTCCTATAATTATGATTCCATCTACCACTGGCTTAGCTTCATTTCACATCACATTTTGATTTTTCAAGTTTCAATTTTCTTGGAATACATGATATTGCAGTATGAAATTGAAAATAATCCCAAAACATTAATAATTCTTTTCTTGCTTTTGCCGTCTGTTTCGTGACAAAATAGTGCATAGGGAATAATTAATTCTATTTCTATCTTCCCCATACAGCATAGAAAAAAACAAGTAAACCCACAGAAACAGATTCTGAGACCGAGGCAGAGAGATTGCGCGAACCATTCAGTGAATTTTGGGGCAGATCTCCTCGTGATCTGTGCATAATCTAAGTAGTTATCATCAATAGCTGTAGATATAAATATAAGATATGGGTTTTTCTAGATTGTTGTCCTTGTTATTTTTGGATTTGTTGGGTCTAATAATTCCTGCTAGAATTACAAAATAAATTGTGCCATTCAAAAGTTTTGGAGAGTGAGAAAGGAAAATTTCGAATTGGGTTTAAAAGTTTCACCCTAAAACTCGGTTCCTTTCTGGGATTCTTTTTGTTCTTCTTTCTTTTTCAGGTGTTTGTTGTTTTGTCTTTAAAGCAGATCGAATTGGTACTGCTTTTCATCGCTGAATTGGGCCTTTTGTTTACGAGATTGAGGGAGCTTCGCACATTGTATGCCAATTCGGTGAGTTCTGTTTTTACATTTTGTTGCTATATCATATTTTTCTGACTTTGACTTTTGTTTTGGTCTGTTTCTTCTCCTTGCTTGTGTTCCACTAACTACTTTTGTTATATTTAATTATCAGTTACATACATGCTAGATGAGATTATTATACCTTTTCAATTCTGCCGTGATTATCATGAATGACTGCTATAGTTTATTTTCGTTCCAAAAATCTCTTGTGCTTGAATTTGTTGTAAATGGTTTACTTGCTATGATTATGAAGCAGGATGTTTAAAAAATGAAGTTGCATCATCTGATACGAATCAAATACTCATATCTGACAGTAATTTGTTATATCACAAAATTCATTTCTCGTCATGTCTCATATTCATATTAGGATATTGCCTTTGAGTTCGCTGGAAATGGTTTCTTATGGTTGGTTAGCTTTCCACCCAACTTACAATAGCACTTTTGAGCTGAACCCTCTTTTTGAAGGTGCTTTTGGGTCACTTGAAAAACAATTGTTATCAACTTAGAGAGAAATGCTGGAACGAAAGATATCATGGTTATTTTAGTATTGGTTGAAGTTTGATGGGATTCTGTTAGTTTAAAAGCTCTCTAAAGTCTAAACTCTCAACTAGATTGAGCCAACTAAATTGACTAATAGATTTTGTCATTTTTTTTTTCCTTCAATTGTAGAAGATCTATAAATAAGCATGTGATTGAAACTATTGGCAAAGAAGAGGCTTTAAACTTTCAACCAATTTTGAGCTAATCCAATATAAAAGTTGAGGGTGTCATTTTATTCTTCAAGCTAGTGTGCTTACCTCTGATGTAAATGTCGTGTGATCTACAATTTTCTTCAAAGTGAAAGAAAGTTTGGCAAGCGAACGCTACAGACTACAAAAATGAAATGAGCACACTTATATTTTTTCCTTCTACCCTTTATCAGCAGGACTTACTCTATCATCTATTGCTACAAAATGGAACGTTTTATGAAGGATATTTTAGCTCTTAAAGTGATGCTTGCAAAGATATATTTTTCTATAAAAGTAAAACAAAGTTGTGGAAATGGGGAAGCTTGTCCACTAAGGCCTTTTATATATCATCCGTTAAACAACTAAGAGAATAAGACTTTCAAATAATTTCAGATTCCATTAGTTAATTTGGCATGATAATGTGTGTGATAAGGTAGATTTTGACTCAATCCATGTACGATATTATCTCGAAGGAAAAGGCTGCACATATTCATTAACCTTTCTTGAGGTAGTTTGTGCATGTTGATGTGATTGAGCCATTATAAGGTGTAGACATAGAGGAGAGCCTGCATTTTTTGTAGCAATAAGGAAAAAGAGGAGGAGAAGAAAAATTAATAACACTTGTACCTTGATCTGATGAAAAAATTTTTTAAACCAAGCAATGCTAAGTGCTAAATATGTATATTTTCTGCACTGACATTTGAGAAGAAAAATCTGAAGCAGAGTTGTTATGCATATTCACATCACTATTAGCAATTCATTGACTTATTTTAAGGCTTATGTGCCTTGGGGATTGGCAAACCTAATCTGCTCCTTTGGTGAGGAAAGAAGATCAACATGTATAACAACCATGTTACTGTTCAGTTACTTTTATACAGTGAAGAGATGTATGAGCAATAGACTCAAAAGCTTTTACCATTGTAGCTTATCAAAGCAATAGCTACATTGTACTGTCTCCCTCTGTATCTTTGGTTATGTTCTTTTCACTTCTTGTCTATGCATCAGAAAATTGTGCTTGAATATACTTCTTAATGAGTTGCTACTCTATTATAGTTACAAGAGATGGCAGATTTCTTAAAATTTAGTTATTGGTTTCGTACATGCCAGTGCATATATTGTATTCCTTTAATGTATCTTTAAAGACTATTACGTGTTTGTTACGAATTAAGTTGATGTACTTATCTCGAGATATTGGACAAATATGGTTTTATGTTTGTAAGAGGTTTTCTTTGGATGAAAACTGTGAAGAAATTACAGAACTTGGACTGATATTATTCTGATGCTTGGTAAATGAGGAAATTTATAATCTTTGTTATAAAATTGAATCTCTAGATGGTAGTGTGTCTTCTTGATTTGATGAAGGTTTGTTGAAAAAATTGATAGTAATATCTAATAGTAAATTGTTAATTTAGTAGTTTTAATTTAATAATACAAACATGTTGTAATGTCCAGTTATGTTTAGTTTAATGGCGATTATACAGTTCTGAATATAATTGTTAAAGTACAAAATTCTCCCAAGCATAGCCATTTCATCTGAAAGATAATGATTTTCTAGACCCTGTTTTAACAAAGCTACAATAATCTTGCGTCCAAATTTTGATGAATTCTGACTTTTAAAAAAAAATTTCATGAGCATTATAATTGTTCACCTGACCAGTATTTTTGCTACTATCTGCAACATTAAGTTGTAGAAACTGCTTCTTTTGACTGCTCATCCCAACTTATTGATAGCTTCATTTTATTTTCCTGCACATATGCATCTCATTTGATGCAATCTGTCAAAATCTTCTTGATTGCTTTGAAATCCCAATTTTCTGGCAAGTGCAATCTTCATTTCCTGCTTATTCATGACTTAATTGCCATTTCTCTCCTATGTCACAGAGCCTCTGAACATTCAAAAGTAGAGATTTAGATATAATGGGGGTATAGCTGTGATTAGTATGGATCCTCAGGCCTTCATCAGGTTGTCAATAGGCTCACTGGGGCTGAGGTTTACTGGGGTAGGACTGAACACCGAGAAATATGGAATTCATGGACTTTCTTTGCCCTGTGTTTGTGAGATCCGACTTCGAGGTTTTCCTGTTCAGACAACGTCGATCCCCTTAATATCCTCTGCAGAAGTCATACCTGATACTCAGAATGTTGCTTCAAGCTTTTATCTCGAGGAATCTGACTTAAAAGCATTGTTGGCTCCAGGTTGCTTCTATAATCCTCACGCTTGTTTGGAGATTGCTGTTTTTACTGGGAGGAAGGAATCCCATTGTGGTGTTGGCATCAAGAGGCAGCACATTGGGAATTTTAAAATGCAGGTTGGCCCTGAGTGGGGTGAAGGAAAGCCCGTGATTCTCTTTAATGGTTGGATAGGTATTGGCAAAAACAAACATGAGACTGGAAAGCCAGGGGCAGAGCTACATGTAAGAGTGAAACTAGATCCCGATCCGAGATACGTATTCCAGTTCGAAGACATAACCATGTTGAGTCCTCAGATAGTTCAGCTACGGGGATCCATTAAGCAGCCAATCTTCAGTTGCAAGTTTGATAAAGACAGGTGATATGCAATTTGTGATCTAATGTTATATCCAATTATTTTCTTACTTTATGAGAACTCCCTAAAAGCCATAGCCTATTGTTTCCTATGAGTATAACATAGGTTTGTTTTTAAAATCATTATGGAAGGTTTAATACAAACCCAACCCTCCAAATTATTTCCCTGCTTATGCTCCAATATGTTGCTCGAGGTGTATCCAGATGTGTTGCAGGTCAAACAAGTTTACTGAACGGTAAAAGGTTTTCCTAATCAGTAATTTTTGTAAGAAAAACCTTGTCTGCACTGCTTTAAGATGTGATCCTGAAATTTGCTGACAGTTTTTGTCCTATAAAATGGTCAACAAGTAGGAAATGTCCTATAAAACTTTATTAATATTCTGAAGCATGAACAATAACAGACATATATGGATGCACATAGGCATTTCCTACTCCAGAACTTCAGACCTGATTTTTGGACCCAAGTAATAGGCAATTCTCTTAAATCAGTATTTTAAGTGGAAACTGGAAAGTTGTAGTGATTTTTCTTCATTTGCTTTCAATCATTGCACTTGATTTCTATTTAATCTGTCTTTTTCGGTTAAAAATTTGTTGTTAATGAAATTTTTGATAGTTATGAAATGACAGGGTATCCCAGATTGACCCATTGAGCAATTACTGGTCAGGTTCCAATGATAGTTCAGACTTAGAGACAGAGAGGAGAGAGCGAAAGGGATGGAAGGTGAAGATACACGATCTTTCTGGGTCGGCTGTTGCAGCAGCCTTCATAACAACTCCATTTGTGCCATCGACAGGTTGTGATTGGGTTGCCAAGTCCAACCCAGGAGCTTGGTTGATTGTTCGTCCTGATGCTTGTAGACCTGAGAGCTGGCAGCCATGGGGAAAGCTCGAAGCATGGCGTGAGCGTGGCCTTAGAGACTCTGTTTGCTGCCGATTCCGACTTCTTTCAGAAGCTCAGGAAGGAGGTGAACTTCTCATGTCTGAAATACTTATAAATGCTGAAAAAGGTGGGGAATTTTATGTAGACACTGAAAAGCAGATGAGAAGTATGGCCGCAACTGCAAGTCCAGTACCTAGCCCACAAAGCAGTGGAGACTTTGGTGCATTAAGTCCAGTAGTAGGAGGATTTGTAATGAGTTGTAGAGTTCAAGGTGAAGGTAAGCGTAGTAAGCCGTTAGTTCAACTGGCCATGAGACATGTAACGTGTGTGGAGGATGCTGCCATGTTCATGGCACTTGCAGCCGCTGTTGATCTGAGTATTGAGGCATGCAGGCCATTCCGTAGGAAGGTGAAAAGAGGTTTTCGACATTCCCTTTGAAGAACAAAGCAAATGAAAGGCCGCTGTCCTGTCATGGTAATGGTGAGATGCTTCACTATTTCTTGTCATGCTGCAGTACTTGAAACAATGTACAGTATATTTTGCTATGTACAATTAGAATGCCCAAAGCATGCTAAGTTATCAACAATGCTAAAACTGACCTTGTTCTGGAAGGCTCAGACTAATGGTAGCTGTAATGATCCAGTTTAATATATCCTGGGCATCAATTATTGTTATTAACTATCAACATGATGCTCCAATCTGCAATAGCATTTTGAAATTACTTTGAGCTATTCTCCTGCAGTCTGAGAACAGAAAATCCATGCTAATGCAATTGGTTATAATTAGGGTGACAAATGGGTGGGTTTGGATTGGGTCAAATAGAGTTAAGTTGTTAATGACTCAATTAATTATTTGACTCTAATTTTTAAGGGGGTAAATATGACATATGATTCACTACTTAATGGTTAAATACAACTAATTATCTTTAACCTGCCAAAAATAGTTGGGTTCTCTATTTTTATTTTTTGTGTTTGAAGGTGAAAAGAAGAAAAGAAGAATAAGGGCTAGACGTAGTTAGGCAAAGATAAGTTTTAAGGATTGGACCTTTTTTAAAGTTGTTTTAACAAAAACTTAAAAAAAATTTGGGCTTGTCTTCTTCTTAATGCAAAAATGACCCGAAAATAAAAGTGAAATAGAATGTACAATTAAATCCCAAAATAGAGGGAAAATGCAATTTAGAGATTTGTTGCTTCTCTTCATAATTCTACTTGTATTTTTTTTATAGTTATTTCTTGTATAGTTTAAGTTATAAAGTTTATAGGGTTGTGTTCTAGAACTTTGTTTTGTGTTCTTTGTTGTAAGCTTTGAGATCATTTGCTTGTAGGGCCCTTTAGGGACCGATTGGCCCAACTTCATAGAAGTTGCTTAATTTTTTTTTTAAATAATTTTTTTCAAAAAATACATTTGGCAAAATAATTGTTCTTTAGTAATTTGAGAAACAATTTTTAGATGTAAAGTTGACAACAACAATAAAATATGTTTTTTTTCATTAAATGAGGTCAGTTATATAAATCAAATGATATCAATATATTATATCGTTGTTCATTTTTAAAGTTAAGTTATTAATAGTTAAATAAATTTTAATAGTTTATTCTATTGTTTTCTCTAGTCTTTTATATCTCTAGTTATTAAGTTATTTTTCATTTGGTCAACCCTTTGTACGGAAGCCTCTAATAATCTTCTTTGTACATAACCAAACCGCCTAAGGTGTATTTTTACTAATTTTTCTACGAAATGTCTTACCCCAACATTCTCTATAATACACTAATAAATAATCATATCTTTTTTAGTGTGATCATTCATTCAATACATTTTCTTTTTTGTTCATGTTAACATTTTATCGCCCAACAATCCAAGTCTTATAGTTATACTATAAAAAATTTTTCTTAAACTTGAGTGATACTTTTCTATTACAAATAATAATTTAAGTCTTTTTTCATTTTATTCACCCAACGTGAACCCTATGATTACATCCCCTTCTATTTCTCTATTATTTTATATTATCGTTTTTAAATACTTAAAACTTATGGCTTCTTGTATAGAATGATCTCCAAACTTCATCTTTGTCCTAGAATTTGTCTCTTTCACTGAATTTTACATTCTATATTTTTCATTTTTCTATGATTTATATTGAACCCGTATATCTTTAAAGCATGTCTCCACCTCTCTAATTTTTTATTTACTTTTTCTTTGAAATCTCTAACAATGACTATATCATCAGCAAAAAACATACACTGTGGTGTTATCTCTTGGATATATTCAGTGAACACATTCAATATCAACTTAAAAAAGTAAGGACTCAAAGTTGAACCTTGATTTAATCCTATGATTATAGGGCAATCTTTCATAACTCTACCTTGTGTTCTTACACAAGTTATGACCCCATCATACCATCCAAACTCCTTTCTTTTCTGAAGTCTTTCATAATATCTCCTAGTACTCTATCATGTCTTTTTAAAATTGATAAAAATCATATATAAATCTATATAAAATCTTTAATATCTCTCCATAAATCTGTTTAATAAATATATCGTCTCTATGAATGATCTTCCTAACATGAAACCAAATTAATTCTCTATAATTCACATATCCAACCTCAATTTCTATTTAATAACCTTTTCTTATAATTTTATAGTATGACTCATGAATTTAATCCTCTTATAATTTGTACAATTTTGTAAATCAACCTTGCTCTTATACACCTAGTTAAAATATATTTTTTTTCCATTTAACCTACATCTTTTTGGATCTCTATCACATTAAATAACTTTATTAAGTAACTTATCCCTTTTCTTCATAAAGTCTTCCCAACCACAATGCCCAATATGTTATGAAGTCTTACTATTTTGTTATTATCCATTCTCTTCAATACTTATACTATTTCAAGCTCTTAGATTCTCCAATAAAAATTAAAATTAAAATACTCCTCTTTAATACTTTGCTTATTCACATAACAAGAAGAAATATGTCCTTCATTAAAAATTGTAACTTATACTTCAAAAACAAAAAGTAAAAGTTGGATTACATATTTTAGTAGTGATATACTCTACCAAACTTTTAAATTGCTACAATACAATTTTTCTTTCTTCTTCACAAAAACAAATTTCTTATGAATAAATTATACTTATTTTCAAAAATAATTTTCTATTACTTTGAGACATAAATTATAAAATAATCATTGAGCATTTATATATAAATTTATATATTTTTAAAAATATTTATTGTAATTTTATTCTTTATATTTTAATTAATTAATAATAAAAATTATAAATAATAAATATTTATAACTTACAGGTCTTAAATAACAGACATATTAGACTATTAGTATTTTCTTTCTTTAAATACATAACAATGAAGAGAAATACAAAATTCCTCGCTAATCAATATGTTGGCCAAATTACAATTAGATTTATGTCAATCAACCGTACAAAACTTTACGGCACATAGCTCAGTCGACCAAGCATGATTATGATACCTCAGCAGATGATTTTTGCGTCTTTAATCCGAACAGATTTTCAAAAAGTTTCGGAGCCATGGGAGGAAGATTCATAGGTTTAGGCGCCATGAAATTTACTATCTTTTCATGAACATGATACCTTCAACACAGTGGAAGAACAACAGCAAAATTAGTCAAAAACTCAGTACAGGAGAAGAGATTAACATGTATGACAACGTAATAGTATGAAACAAGAAAAATAGTTATCTTCTGCTACCTTATCTTGCGACTTTTTGAGGCCCGACGATCCACAATTTTTCTTTTCTTTGGTTGCATCCTCTTCAAAGCATAAAATGCTTTCTCTGTACGAATCAAAATAGCAAAGAATGAGTAAGTGGACTTCCACTTGCATGACAAAAGGTTAAATCTATAATTTTACGGTCTCTAACCAAGAATTAATATTGTGGACTGAAGGGAAGCTACACATGCAAAAGCCAGCCTCAAGAATTTGAACTGAACTAGTGAGCGAAGCAGAAATAAAAAAGAAAATAATAATCGGTAATTCTACATTCTTTCCCTATTTACAATTAAATAAATTTTTATTAGAAAATTCCAAGTTCAGAGGTCCTTATTAAAGATGAGTGGGAAAGGTAGCATAGTTTCCAATAGCAGCAACCAGTGGGCAACCATTCACAATTTATACCTAATATCAGTCACTCCTAAATGCCCAAACATATTATACATATCATAACAGCATATCCATTCACTTAATTCATAACCATGAAAAACTGAAGTCCCTGGATAGTCCAATAAATGGCATCAGAAGTAGAAATTAAATATCATAAACAAAGAATGTTTATTCAGCCAAAACAAAAACCAATGATTGTTTACCAGATGATGTAGGATCAACTGTCTCAAAAAATTCCTTTAATAATTGCTGATAAAATTCGGTGTCATCCAGAAGTTCAGGATCACCATCAGTGCACGTTTCCTGGACAAAGTTAAATTCAAACCATGTCATGTAGAAAACTAAAGCAGGCAAGAGTTCAGAGATAGCAGTGAAAAGGACATAATGACATGACAACATTGATCATTGTTTCCAAGCACAAGCATGTACACGCACTAAAGATTTACATATTTAGTTTCTAGCATGGTTGAAAGTTTTAATATCTCAATAATTAGTGTAGTTTAATAATGGCATGCCCTGTATCATGTATCCGTAAATACTAGACCACATGTAGATTAGAGTTCACTGATTCATTTACCACAAAAGGCTTGCCCTGTATCACCTCTCTCTCTCTCTCTTTGCATAAGGTCAATCAATAGTTCACGACTCGCAGCCATCACTCCTTTAAGTTATTTCGTATTTCAAGTAGGATAGTGTCTACTAGGTTCCTATAGTTATACATATCGATATTCCATGTCCCTTACTATCATAGTATCCTTAACATGCCTAAAGATAGAATTAAACTCCCCGACAATGTAAAAAAATAATTAAATAAAATAATTTTTTTTTTAAAAAAAAGTAGCCTGATCAAGCAATAAAAGTAAAAATAGCGCTAACACTAACATGTATCTTGAAAACCATTCAAGTACGTTACAAACAATTCTTCATGCAATAGTCTCATTCATGGCTATTGCATCATTGATAGCGATGGTTTCTACCATCAAATACCATAATAGTTTGATCAACTGGTACATAAGTGATAACGAAGTTTAACTCAAAATTAACAATGTGTTAGGCTTACCTCTTCTTTTGAATTATCCTTGTCCTCAGGAACCTGAAGATAATGCCAGTGACAGTGGATGCAAAAAGAAGAGATTAGCTTATTCTTAAACACATTCTTGAGGTAAAAGAAAATGTATTGAAAGGCACTCAAAAAGTTACAAAGTCAAGAACCAAAAGCTAAGTTTGTCTTTATGACTGTATGAGGACATCAGAATCGGATGCATGTTTTTAAAACAACTAATATGACAACACAGACTTACATATCCAAATATACTATCAGCCGATCTTCTCAATTGCATCTGCTTGATCATTCTACTAGGATCTCTCATATAGGCAGCAACTTGATCACTTATATCCTGTGATGGGATAACATATTAGGAGTAAAACCACCCACCTATGACATGCAGGATTTTCAGCTCAGTTACAAAGCCTGACCTGATTGAAAGCCTGTAATTTGCCTTTAATAGCTGCAGCACCAGTTGTCACTTGTGTCATCCTTTGCCATTTGTTGATTGACTTGTCTCTGAATGGTGCTATTCTACAAGATACAATCATGAATAGCATCAGTCAGGTCAAAGTGTCCACTTCTATCACACATGCACAAAGATCCGGAGCATAATGTTTAAGATATGTCAAGAAGGACCACTTCAACTCAAACGCTTAAGCTGTTAAGTGAAGACTGATGATTGGCTTTATTAATATCTCTAACATGTAACATCACACAAAATGGCTAGGATTGAATTCCCGACCACTTGGTCATAAAAGCTCTGATAGGACTACTTCAACCCAAAAGATTAAGATATTAGGTGAAGACCCATTACTTATGGGTTTTCACAGATCAGGTTGGTTGTGTGGAAAATCTCTAGAAATAGAAAAAGCTTTTTTTTTAAAGAAAAAAAAGTGCATAAAATAGATATAACTAGATAGGTTTCAATTTCTGAATATAACTTCTACAATGATGGGGTTCAAACAACGAAGCTAGAAGCCTCAATGCTGCAGAACCTTGGGAAAATGAATGTCAAACATAAAAACAGTGAACCTAGAAGATGAAAAATACCTCTTATGCAATTGAGAAATATGTGACCACTCTTCATCAAAGTTGTCATCCAAATCCTTAGAAACGTCTAAATGTTTTGATGACCTTTCTGAACCTTTTATAAGATAAAACAAATTCATGTCAGCTCAGAACTATTCAAGCATATATGCAACAGTGGGTGAAAATAATATCCAAAATACATATTTTCCAACATAGGATCAATCTGCACAGAAAAACCAATTATGGGAAGAGTGTCTAAGGACAATGGCAGGAATGGAAAGGAAACAGCAATAACATGTAATCAATGCATCATCCTCCATCATTCCCGGTACTAAATATACACTTGATCTAGCCCATTATCTATAATTCACTTTATAGGCAAAGCATTACTGATCTAGAACTAAGAGTTACTTGGTGGGAGGAAATAGATGGCTGTAGCTCTCTCTATTCATTTATCAAAGATTGTAAGTACAAGATTTCAGGGCAACAGCTAAATTGAAGCTGATGGAATCATCCACAAGAATCCACCAAGGCATCTATTCCTGTTTAGTGCAACATACACCCCTATGGCTTTGACGACTATATTTTACCACTTCTATGCTACTTATTCCCCTTCTTATCCTCTTCACTTTGTTCTGCTTTGCATGCTATTCATGAATTAAGATGCACCAATAGCAGATCAGCCAAACTATTTCTTTTCCTTATGCTTCAGAAAAACACATTAGATTAACATTTTCTTTACCTCAACTATTCTCACAGCAAAGGCATATCCATAAATTTTTTCATCCTATACATTCATTATTGGCATGCATAACCAGACCTCCACAGACAATTAATATATAGTAAGGACATTAATTGTTTCCAGCTTCATCGCTAAAATACACCACAAAAACAATTGCAGATGCATAAGTCTGCAGTATATCAGCTAAAGTTTTCACTCTTCTTCTCCATCAACCACATAAGTAGAAAAATACCAGCAATGGAAAATTCTTCAACACAACAAGAACATTATAATCTATGATCAATCACTCTTTCAAAGTCTCAAGTCCCATGGAGAAGATTCACTCCAACTGCTGCATCACTTAGCAAACTATAACTTTATATACACCAGTAATACTCAGCTGCTGACAGGGCAACTTCTAGTCTAGTCCATACCTGTTAAAACAGAGACTCATCCACACCATACCCACCTCAGGCCAAGCACTTTCAAGCTTCAAGAAAATTTATCCATTGTTGACACTTCATTACCTGTTGTAATTGGAATTCATTATTTTTGCAAAATCACAGTCACTAGTGTGAAGGAAAACATAAGTTTTCCTCAATTGTTACCTGCATGAGCTAAATTAGAAAACTAGTGAGATAACTCCCTAGCCAAAACTTTCTTCTTCCCATACAAAAACCTATATTTGAAACAACTTCTAGTTCCATTGGTGATTTCAAACTTCCAACTGATTTGAATACCCAACTTTTCCTTCTCTCGATCATAGCAATCATTCTTGGCTTAGATGTCTCCATTTCTTGAATGTACTAAAACAGAAACTCTATCTTGAATCTAACATCTATCATATACCTAGAATCTACATACAAAATCACAGGAGAAAGGGAGAAATCCCTTGTACAGAATTTCAATACATAAATCAGCTAAAATGCTTGTATGGTTGCTTCTAGCCAGGAATGTTTCATACAATCCTAAATAAAAATTCCCAGGTTGTAATACAAGCAATAAAAAACAATGTTTCAACAGAGAAAGAAATGATAACAATACAGATAGGTCATGGAAAAAGTGAAACAAAGAACAATAAAAGAAACTAGTTACCATCAGCCGCTTGGGTTATAGATGGATTCTTGGAAAGCAGAGCCTAGTACAGGGAAATATTTATCAGTGCATAATAATTTGAGGACAGACATAACATTTTATATAAGTACTTCAGAGTTCCTACAGGCATAACTCAGAAATATAGATATGAAACAAAAAGGACAAAAAAAATTTGCATTCTCTTCTTTCCTTTTAAACTTCCAGGCAACAATTGTACCTCTTGCAGTTCCAATATAGAATCTAGAGTCTCCTTGGAAGAAGTCATAAGATCAGAATATGCTACACTAACACCCTCGTCTGAATCATAAAATGAAGACCTGACTGGCTCCTGCAGAAAATTTATCATAAATATGGTATATAGAAAACCTCACTAAATCTTAAATGCGGAAGAGGAAAATACCTTGGGTAACCTATTTGAACTTGAGAAAGGCTTCTGAAGTAAGAATCTAAGCTCAAGAATCTTGTACCAGAGTGCCTTCAGGAAAAATAGTAGTTCAGTGAAGAGGTTACAATCTCATCAACAGAGAGGAAATTTCCATTAATCATGCACATATATTGTAGGTAACAACTACAATTTTAAACACCTATATAAGACCTAATAAACATTTTTCATGAACTAAAAAGGGAACAAAAGAAGATTAAATAATTGGCAACAAATTTCATGATACAATAGCTTACAACATTATAAAAGAAAAAAACGTTGATCAGGACATGAATCAATTAATGCCACACCTTCTGGTTTTTTACAGCTTGACCTTTAAGGAGATCTTCATCTTTATGACGCTTCAAATTCTTCAAAGTATCACTGAAGGTAGAAAAAGAATTTTCCATACATCAGAATTCAGACAACACAGATTTTCAAAACAAAATAAGCAGAAGTTAGAAATCTCAGACAAAGAAGGAAGAGTTATTGGTAGATAATAACAATAGTACAACATCATAGAACAGAACAATGTTTTAAGAGGTAGATACAAAAAATAAAAATTGTAAATCAGAACAAAGTTGCTTTATGATCCATTAACTTATTCAAAGAGCATATTAGGTTTTCACCTTGCCAAGCACTAGTAGCAAATAAAAAGATTAACAGATCCAGTGAAATTTAGTACAAAGAATAAAGCATTTTTGTTAATAGCACATACTGTGTTTTGCTGCATTGCAACATCTAAAAGCAGTCCACATATAACTGAAGTAATCTAAATGAAACTAAGCCATAAATAAAACATTATCCAATATCCAGATGTATTAAGCATAAAATATAACATCAAACACATAAATGATAAACATGTCAAAGTTGAAAGAGTTTAGGAGTTCAGAAAGATAAGTAAATGAATCCCTTCAACATAAGAGGCAGGAAGTCAACTCAAATGCCATGGCACTGAAAGAGAGAAAAAACACAGGAGGAATAGTGCCGACATATAGAAGAAGCTTGTGTCACTGCACCACATGCCATAGCACATACAACAACCACACTAAAAGCTAGGGCACAGACATACCTAAATGGTTAAATCTGAGACAAACTTCGTTAATGTGGTAATACTTCATTAAGTTTAGCTGGCTTTCGTTTATGCATTGTTTGATACAATGATATATATGTAACGTAAAAGAAAACTTCACAGTTTGCAAACAAGACAAATAAAACTAGTAAATAAGCACATTACACTGAAATATTGGCAGCACAGAAAGTATCCAACATAGTAACATCATTCGGCAACGTCAAATCTAGCATTATAAATCAGGTTACAACGATATAAATGGAAATCTTACAGCTCCTGGTGATGAAGATCCTTATACTCTTTCTCAAGCTGTTCCATCTCATCATTATTCCATTTATCTTGTTCTATCGTCCCATTTTCTTTGTCATCGGTTCCCTCCTCTCCATCTTCATCCCCCTCCTCCTCCTCCTCATCATCATAATCATCTGCATCATGCTCCACCTACATCAGAAAATAACCTTCAATCACAAAGAAATCACAAAGATTAGAAGATTAAACTTCGCAGCAAGACATACCCTTTCATTCTCCATGTCATTGTAGTCATCCAAATCAATGTCACTGTAGTCATCCGAATCAATGTCACTGTTTCGTGCTTTTCTAGATCTCTTGCCAGATAATCCCATTCTTACACCTATATAAAAAGAACCAGAAATATCAAATATTTATATTTAAAAATAATAATAATTAAACTATGTCCTCATTATAAAGACACTCACCTTAAATAGCCTAAATACAACAAAATTCCTATGCCAAAATTGTTAAAGCTTCACGAGTCTACTACACAGACACATAGATATATAGAATCAGTAAGAAGTGTTTCTAGCAAGATGCCATATTGAAAAGCTCTATTCTAACTACAAAAGCAACGCATAAGAAAGCAATCGTTCAGTAAAAGTAAAAGTTCAATTTGTCCACAAACATAGTCGATATTGTTCCTCTTCACTTATTTTCGGTCTTACTCTTAATTGCAGCAGCTTAACTCGAGAAAAGGACTGTAAATACGAAGATTCTGCCTGATATTACGGAAACAAACCTGATTGAAAAGTTGAAAGAAGAGGTTGCGTGACCTGCGACGAGGAACAAGACTAGAAGACGATGATAGTTTGTGCTTCGTGAGGGAGCAGTGGAGAACGTATACGCTTGACCTCGAACGGAGAAGTAGAGAAGTTGGTGGTGGCTACTGCCTTGGGCGCACACTACCCAAATTGCTTTGCTTTGGGCTTTAGGTCGAGGAGGCTTGCTCTACCTCTTCGAAGGGTAGCAGTAGGACTCACAGACTGGGCCTAATGCTTGTTGCTGAAAACATTTTTAGTTCTTTTTTTTAATTAATTTTTATTTTTAAATTTTTAATATTTTAAAAATATATTTGTTATGTATAATTAAATAAAAATTTTGTTCATATTCGTGTTTAAGTCAAATTACTTAAATAATTATTATTTTTTATTAATTTTTGAATTAAAGTATAATTAAATGATAAAATAAACTTCTTTAAAAAAATTACAAAAAAACCTGATCATTATTTAAAAATGGTGAAAATATTTTTTAATTTTTTAATTTTTTAATTTTTAACTTATTTTTAAAATAGTTTTTTAAAATTATACCAAACTCCTTTTTAATCATATTTTTTATTCTTAAAAAAAACTGAAAACAATAAACAGTGAAACAAATGCACCTAATTAATATGATACCAAATTAGCCCTAGACTCGTAGGATATAATTAATCTGGATATCAATGTATCAATATAGTTTTTTTTTTTTTAATATATAGATTATAGTACCTTACAATTATCTCTGTCTTATCATAATTCGTAGCCAAAAACTATATTTTAGTTCATAAAGAATATAATAGTATTCATGATATATATGTGCATATTTTATATGAGCTCAATCAAGCTGAATTATAGTGTAATCAGGTTCATTTATTTAATACGAGGTGAGTATGAATATAAACTTGAGTTTCAAAATTGTGATTAACCTTAAATCAATAAATGAGTCGATCTCAAGTCTAAAAAAATCATAAATAATGTTATATATATATATAAATTAAATTAAATAAAAAAAGTATGAGTTTTTAGATAATATATATATGATAATATTATATTAATTTATATATAATATTTTTTATTTATCTAAAATTTTTTAAAAATATACATAATTGAATTATATATTATTTAAAATTTTAAAAAATGTAAAATAAGTTATATAAAATATTTTTTATTATAAATTGAGTTACTTGTAAGAATATAACAAGTCAATTAAGCATCAAATATTTAAATTTAAATCATTTAAATGAGTTTAATATCTATATCATTTGACAGTCTTTTGATCATTAGTCTCATAAAATATATTTTATATAAAATAAAATATGTAATATAAAAAAAAGATATTAATTAGTTAAAAAAATAGTGAAGAGTTAAATAATTTTTTATTATTTTAAAATCTAATAATTATTATTTTATAATATATTTTAAAAATTAAAAAACTAACATTCACTTTTTTATACATAATAAGCACATAGTATTGATTAAGATAATTTATGTGATAAATAAATTGAACCAAATTCAACTTTTGGTGAATCAAATTTAAGGAGTTAACAAAATTGTTTGATTTTTTTATACCCTAGAAATTGTAACGTACATATCTTGTATAACCAAAAGCTTTTAAGCCGCGGTTTTATTCGTCCCCTAAAGATAGCATCAGATTTTAGCAACTATTATTTCCGTTGCTCTAACTTGCATTTAAAACATAAACAATTCACAATTTTCAAGTTTGAAAATTTTGAAGTTATCTCTTAATCAAATTTGTAATTTACTTATTTTTATAAGCTTTTCAAAACCAAAATTAATCAATCTAAATCTTCTTTGAAAAATGTGTTTTTTAAGAAAAAAGATTATTTAAAAAACTTACAAATTTTAATAAAATTGTAAATTCAAAATTATTTAGAAAAGTGATACATTATTTCATATATAAAACTATTCTTAAGACCGTATACAATTTAAAGAAATTTTAATGAAATATTAGAAGTAAAATTATAAAGTCAAAGTTATTTAAAAAAGTGATATATTATTTATATATAAACCTATTCTTAAGATGATAACTTGAAAATTTTAAACCCAAATGACATTTATCTATTGGCATCTTCAGATAAACATTATTTATATTAAATGTGTATAAAACCCTTTTTCAATGGTCCTTAGAAACGCACACATAAGTTCATCTAGTTATATTATATACCATTGTTATTGTCCCTAGTTTTCTCAATCATTCTTCAACATTTTTCAAGCCTTCAACCATGTCTAATGTTATGGCAAACTACCTTTATCGTGTTGCTGATCAACCTGCAAACCCTGAAGTGTTTCACAACCTTCCTTTCCAACAACACAATCCCTTAGATTCAGAGAATTTCAATGCTAATTTTTGTGTTCAATTTCAACTTCGTTGTCACTCTGGTCAAACTCATACACTCAGTATTCCCTCATCTCCAATTTCTTCCCATTATATCTCTTGCAAACACTTTTTTCAACATGGTTCATCTTTCCTGCGAAGCAACCTGTACCACCCACTGCTTCCCTATGAAGTGCTTGATGTTTTGATCCCTAAGATGATGTTTGATGCTCGACGACTATTCAATAATCATCCTCGTTGTCGCTCTTATGTTGGGGATCGTTGTGTTGTGTACCCTTTGGCTGTGGATGTTGTGGTTGAATTACCAGAAACTGAAGAGGTTGTGGCTGAAATCGGAAGACTCATGTGGGATTCCGAGCAACAAGTTCGAATGGTTCCTGCATCCGAGGACGCCATCCAGTCGCTTAAGGTTCAACAAAATGTCGTTGTTGATAATGATAACAGTTGTTGCTGCATTTGTCTTGAAGATTTTTGTGACGGCGTGGAGGTTTCGACAATGCCGTGTCATCATGTTTTTCATAGTGATTGTATTGTGCGGTGGCTAAAAAATAGTCACGTGTGTCCATTGTGTCGTTATCCAATGCCCAATAACTCTTAGAAATTATATGTAATTTGTTTAGTAACATTCAATATTGTATAAATGAGAATTTATTATTGTTAAAAGAATTTGAATGATTATGTGATACTTCTTGGACTCAATTTGGAAGATAAAATTATTCATCACTTGTTTTCTTATTGATATGTAATTTTATTTGGCTATTGCAATACTGTATAATCAAAAATAAAAAATAAAATATGTGATATAAAAAAATGAAAAAAAGAAAGTAAAGATAGTGAGAATTTAAAAAAAAAATAGTAGAGAGTTAAATAACTTTTTATTACTTTAAAATTTAATAGTTATTATTTTCTTATATATTTAAAAAATTTTAAAAAATAGCATTCAATTTTATGTATGAGAAGGATCTAGTATTAATTAAGATAATTTATTTAATAAATAAATTGAACCAAATTTAAACTTTTGGTGAATCAAGTTTAAAAAGTTTAGGAATCATTTATACTCAAGACATTTTAATTTAGAGTTTAACCAAAGCTTTTAAGCGGCGGTTTTATTCGACGCTTCAATACAACATCATATTTTAGCAACTAATATTTCCGTTGCTGTAGCTTACATTTAAAACATAAACAATTCAATTTTTCAAGTTAGAAAATTTTGAAATTATCTCTTAATCAAATTTGTAATTTACTTATTTTTATAAGCTTTTGAAAATAAATATTAATCAATCTAAATCTTCTTTGAAAAATTTGTTTTTTAAAAAAGATTATTTAAAAAACTTACAAATTTTAATAAAATATTAGAAATAAAATTGTATATTCAAAATTATTTAGAAAAGTGATATATTATTTTATATATAAAACTATTCTTAAGACCGTAAACAATTTAAAGTAATTTTAGTGAAATATTAGAAGTAAAATTATAAATTCAAAGTTATTTAAAAAAGTGATATATTATTTATATATAAACCTATTCTTAAGATATATGATAACCTGAAAATTTTAAACCCAAATGACATTTATCTACTGGCATCTTCAGATAAACATTATTTATATTAAATGTATATAAAACCCTTTTCCATAGGTCCTTAGAAACACACACATAAGTTCATCTAGATATATTATATACCATTGTTGTTGTCCCTAGTTTTCTCAATCATTCTTTAACATTTTTCAAGCCTTCAACCATGTCTAATGTTATGGCAAATTACCTTTATCGTGTTGTTGATCAACCTGCAAACCCTGAAGTGTTTCACAAGCTTCCTTTCCAACACCACAATCCCATAGACTCAGAGAATTTCAATGTTAATTTTTGTGTTCAATTTCAACTTCGTTGTACTCTGGTCAAACTCATACACTCAGTATTCCCTCATCTCCAATTTCTTCCCATTATATCTCTTGCAAACACTTTTTTAAACATGATTCATCTTTCCTGCGAAGAAACTTGTACCACCCACTACTTCCCTATGAAGTACTTGATGTTTTGATCCCTAAGATGATGTCAATGCTTAACGACTATTCAATAATCATCCTCATTGTCGCTCTTATGTTGGGGATCGTTGTGTTGTGTACCCTTTGGCTGTGGATGTTGCGGTTGAATTACCAGAAACTGAAGAGGTTGTGGCTGAAATCGAAAGACTCATGTGGGATTTTGAGCAACAAGTTCGAATGGCTCTTGTATCCGAGGACGCCATCCAGTCGCTTAAGGTTCAACAAAATGTCATTGTTGATAATGATACTGTAATATCTTCATTTTTTTAAAATCTCCTAGGATGTTTTAGATGTTAAACTTTTGTGATTTTTGACTAAATATTTGACTAAAACCTTCCTGAAAATTTTAAAAAGGGAAAAAAAGGGATAAAACAGTCAAATTTTAACTAGGGGCAAAATGGTAATTTTACCCAAAGGGTAAATTGTCATTTTTTTCACACAAATAGGATGACCATTTAATTCCATATATTTCATAATTTTGTTTACCCAATTAGGAGACCTCTATGTCCAAAAAGAATGAAAAAAAGAAAAAAGAGACAAGAAAAATGAAGGGTAGAAAGGTAAATTTACAAAAGGGACACATTGGGTATTTTGAATTTGTATTTAAAAGTCTTCTTCCTCCTTCTTTCTCAGCAAAATGCAGCACACAAGAGGAGAAACTCAGCCATACGAAGAAGACGCAGGGGAGGGAAGAGGAAGAAGAAAATTTTCATAAAACTTGAAGAAAACATCATTTGCATTGGAAAAGCAAGGTAGTTAAGCAACTTTCTAGCATTTATTCTTGGTTTCATGGTGATTTTCATAGAGTTTGTCAATTATCTTCAAGATGATGAACAGTAACAAATTTTCTCTCCACTCCATTTTAAGCTTGAAACCTTGTTGCAATGCATTTATATGAGTGAAAATGTGAATTTGTGTTAGTTGTAAGGTATGATTGTGCTTGTTTCATGGGATTTATAATTATGTTGCATTCATCGACAGTAATATTTTCTTGATGATGAATGATGATTAAGTTGTCAATGATGTGTTCTAAATATAGTATGAAATTGTGGTGTTGGATGTAAGAAAAATGATGAAACAACTCTTGAAGAGTAAGAAAGGAATTGAAAATGCATTCTCCCCTGTTTGTTGAAAATTTGGCCAAGATATCACTGCTGTAAGTTGCTGTAGGTTGCTGTTTTGTGCTGTAAAATGCTGCTGTGGGTTGCTGTAAAACTGTTATGTGCTGTAAAATGCTGCTGTTGGTTGCTGTAAAACTGTTATGTGCTGTATAATGCTACTGTAAGTTGCTGTATGTTGCTGTAAAACTATTTTGTACTGTAAAATACTGCTGTAAGTTGCTGTATGTTGCTGTAAAACTGTTTTGTGCTGTAAAATGCTGCTGTAAGTTGCTGTATGTTGCTGTAAAACTGTTTTGTGCTGTAAAATGCTGCTGTAAGTTGTTGTGAAATGCTGTACAACTGTATGTGCTGTAATATACTGCTGTAAGTTGTTGTGAAATGCTGTAAAATTGTAAATTGCTGTAAAATTCTGCTGTAAGTTACTGTAGAATGCTGCAAAATGTTGCAAAATGAGTGTTAAATAAATGGGCAGCATTAAAATCATGATGGCCCAATGATTTCCTTGAATTGGTACGAAAAGAATATTTGAAGAAAAACTTAAGAAGGGTGAAATAAATGTTATATTTTGTATGAATATGCCTGACTTACTTTTCTCCCTTCCTAAGGCTGAATGAATTTATCTCTTATTTTAAGAAGAAGTTCTATCATTTAATGGAAAAGAAGCTATGATTAATAAATTTTGACAGAAAATTTAAAGAGAAAGGATAAAATAATGAAATGTGTACTTGATGCAATTTGTGTTGGCACAAAAATATGGTATTTAAATAGATAACTTGTAGATGCTAAAATGAATGGCACCATTTATGGCATTAAAGTTTGATGAATATATATATGTATTGATTAATGCTAATGGCATGAGGATATAAATGCCAAATTTATGTGGTGTGTTTAATGGTCCTAAATGACGTTGTGGTAATGTTATATTGTGATAATGTGGATTATGGCACTAAATGAACACCTAAGGGAGGAATGACACTAAAATATCCTTTATGGTGAAGTGGTATCAAATGGCACTAAATGAATACCTAAGGGATGAAACGATACTAAAATATCCCTTATGGTAATGACACTAAAAGAAACACCTAAGGGATAAATGCATTAAAAGAATCCCTGAGGTGAAAGGCACTAGGTGATGGCTTCAAAAGGTCAAGAAATGATTGAGATGTATTCCTTGTGAATGAGTTGCTATAAATTAATTTTTATTGATTTATGTTTTAATTATAAATCATAGTTTAACTGCTGAAATGATTGGATGCTACATAAGTTCATATAATTCATTCATATTTACATTGCATAAATTTAAAGAAGAAATGTTTTTCCGTAGTAATACGGTGGTACATGTTAGATTTTTTATGAAATTAGGAAAATTGCTTAACTACTGAGATAATATTCTCATGATTATATTTGACATGTATCAAATGCTTAAATATTTGGCGGGGGTTGAAGTGGACGCAGTGTAGGTGGAAATTCCCTTTTTTGGGAATAATCAATGTTGTCTAAGGAGTTTATGTAGTACTATCATAGTAGTCCACCCTTAGCAGGGTGGATAGATAGATGTGTATTTGAATATAATGTTAACATGTAGGAATTAGCCTATTTTATCCTGATTCTTTATATTTTGGAAGTAGAATCAGGATAAACAAAATTTCTGGATGTATATAGTAAAATGAGCATATATATATCGAGATAGGTGAAAGTGTGAACTTTGACAGAAAGAGGGTTCGAGTGGCAGGGTTGTTGCCTCCCTACCCTTAATATACGGCAATCACTAAACATATCCTGAAATATGTGTGTAACAATGTATAAAAATGATAATATATGCAAATATATGCAAGTTTTATTTAGGACGTTGTAACTAAATTTGATTATTTATTTAGTTTTGTCGTTGCGTATTGTATGAATGTAATACCGAGTAATTGATCCCAAACCTAATTTAATTAACAGATGGGTAATATTGAAATAAGAAAAATTTTACTCGGGTTAAAAATTAAGGACGAAGGTAAGGATAACATGTCAATCTTACAGCTAATTATTTTATTTAAGAAATTATTTTATAAAGAAAGGCTATAAGATTGGGATGTTACATTATTGGTATCAGAGCATAGCGGCCTAGGTTAGATAAGAAGTAGGTTCCTCAAGAAAGAGATTGATTTAGGTTAGTTGACTGAACCTAGGCAATTGATTAACTTGTATTTGTTTTGACTTGAGGAATGGAGTATTAGGTTTGGAAAGACAGTAGCTACTGTGGATTGTCATATACTCTCTATTGAATATTATGTTGTTGAAACTGATCATCTCAATGATATTTGTTTTGTAGAGTACGTTATGACACCCCTAAGGAGAAGCAGTAATCAAAGTCAGAGTGGAGATACCAATGTGACAGGATTCATGCAAGCTTTGATGGGAATGACAGAAATAATGAGAGAACAAGCTGCTGCCACTAATAGACAGGCAGATGCTGCTACCCAACAGGCTGTAGCTAACATAGTGATTGTATTGTGCAGTGGCTAAAAAATAGTCACGTGTGTCCATTGTGTTGTTACCCAATGCCCAATAACTCTTAGAAATTATATGTAATTTTAGTAACATTCAATATTGTACAAATGAGAATTTATTATTGTTAAAAGAATTTGAATGATTATGTGATACTTCTTGGACTCAATTCTTCAATATGTAGGTTGTTTGACACATTCATTCAAATGGTAAGTCATGGCCATAATGTCTTTGATTTGGAAGATAAAATTATTCATCACTTGTTTTCTTATTGATATGTAATTTTATTTGGTGATTGTAATATTGTATAATTAAAAATAAAATATAATATACATGATATAAAGAAAGGAATGAGAGAAAATAAAGATAGTGACAATTTAATAAAAATAGTAGAGAGTTAAATAATTTTTTATTATTTAATTTTTTATTTTAAAATTTAATAATTATTATTTTATTATATACTTGAGAAAGTAAAAAAATGGCATTCAATTTTATGTATGACGAACATCTAGCATTGATTAAGATAATTTATTTAATAAATAAATTGAACCAAATTCAAGCTTTTGGTGAAATAAATTTAAAGAGTTTAAAAATCATTTATACCCAAGACATTTTAATTTAGATATTTCGTTTAACCAAAAGCTTTCGAGCAGCGGGTTTTATCCATCGCTTCAAGACAACATCATATTTTAGCAACTAATATTGCCGTTGCTGTGACTTACATTTAGAACGTAAACAATTCAATTTTTCAAGTCTGAAAATTTTTAAGTTATCTCTTAATCAAATTTGCAATTTACTTATTTTTATAAGCTTTTGAAAACCAAAATTAATCAATCTAAATCTTCTTTGAAAAATGTGTTCATTTAAAAAAGATTATTTAAGAAACTAACAAATTTTAATAAAATATTAGAAATAAAATTGTAAGTTCAAAATTTTTTAAAAATGTGATCTATTATTTTATATATAAAACTATTCTTAAGACCTCAAACAATTTAAAGTAATTTTAATAAAATATTAGAAGTAAAATTATAAATTTAAAGTTATTTAAAAAAGCGATATAATTTTTATATATAAACCTATTCTTAAGATGATAACTTAAAAATTTTAAACCCAAAAGACATTTATCTAAAGATAAATATTATTTATATTAAATGTGTATAAAACCCTTTTTCAATGGTCCTTAGACACGCACACACAAGTTTATCTAGTTATATTATATACCATTGTTATTGTCCCTAGTTTTCTCAATCATTCTTCAATATTTTTCAAGCCTTCAACCATGTCTAATGTTATGGCAAACTACCTTTATCATGTTGTTGATCAACCTGCAAACCCTGAAGTCTTTCACAACCTTCCTTTCCAACAACACAATCCCTTAGATTCAGAGAATTTCAATGCTAATTTTTGTGTTCAATTTCAACTTCGTTGTCACTCTGGTATTCCTTCATCTCCAATTTCTTTCCATTATCTCTTGCAAACACTTTTTTCAACATGGTTCATCTTTCCTGCAAAGCAACTTGTACCACCCACTGCTTCTCTATAAAGTATAGAGAATTCCATTAATCTTGATAAATTTTTTTATAAAATATAAAATGTAAAAAAATGCATTGAACTCAATTGGGCGTTGGTTTTGAATTTTTGACTCGTTTATAGTAATTGTTTTATATTTTAAAAATAAAATAAAAAAAGGGAAATCAAATTTTGATTATGAGAAGGTAAGAAAGAAAAATATTTTCACATATTCAAAATTTTGAAATTTTATATAAATTCACCATATATTAACAATTAAATTAATAAAATAAAAATAATTTAATATGATTATTTTTTTTATGGTTATGAAAAGTATATCTTTTTTATTTTTTATTAAATTTTTAATGTAAATAAATTTATGTATAATTTATATAAAAATATTAATTCCTTAAACCCTAGTTGGCAAATGGCAACGGTAAGTAACCTTGAGGTGCGTTTGTATCGCGTTAACGAGTTTCTAACTTCTGAAGTTGGAGTTCCAACTAAAGTTGCACGTGAAATTACTTATTTAGCCAAATCTGTCATTGTAAACCCATCACGCCATCAACGTGACTCCTACTCGCACCAGCCGCTCGTGGAGACTCCTTGGCTTTCTTTTCTAGCAAGTTGTTGACTCTTGAGGTAGCAAAACGTTACGTTCTTTTATTTTTTTGGCCAAATATAAAGATACTGCCTCTTTAAAAGATCGCAAAAAATATTGGTACAAAAAATTTAATTCAGAATAAAAAGCATAAAGCATTTTTCAAAATAAAAAGTCAACGTAAAAATGTTAATCTATGCAGATAAAGAGATAAGTATATAAAAATTATATCATTATGACAAATTTTTACAACATGAAACAAATTGATAAGAGAGGTGTTTGATGTCACCTATAGTTGTGAAAAGAATGTTAAAATATAACGTGACATCTATTTAAATAATTTTTAGAATATAAATAAGCATATGAAACATTTTGAGTAACGGCCGAAGATTGATTAATAATTGTTTCATCATTAATTTGTTGTTGAAAATTTATTACTATCGTTGTTCCTCCACGCGGACTTTGATAATTTCTTGGTTCTTGGTTGTATTTCGTTAAATTGCATTACCAATCCATACAACATAACAAATTAATATTTTAACTAATATAAAAATTTTATCTTAATCTCTTAAGTTTAATAAATTTTTTAATTTAATTATTTAAATTTATTTATTTTTAATTTAATCTCTCATGTTTAAAATTATTATAAATTTAATTCTTTTATTTATGAATTATTAAAATATATAACGAATATGTTGAGTTGACAATTAAATATTAAGTAAAAATTATTAAAGTTATATTTTTAATCCTTCAAATTTAATAGTATTATCAATTTAACTTTTTAAGTTTATTTATTTTTTTAATTTATAATTTGACCGTTTAAATTTAATAATTTTTTTAATTTAATTTATCATATTTATTCGTTCTCAATTTAGTTCATAACGTTTAAAATTATTATCAATTTAGTCATTTTAAGTGTAAAATAATAAAATATTTAATGATACATTTTCATTATTTTTTTAAAGAAAGATAAAAAAAAATAAAATGAAGCCTCTTCTTATGTTGGGACGGTGAAATTGCGTTAAATATTAGAATCATTTAGTTATTGGTTGGAAAAATTGATTTTTTTATTTATTAAAAGTTTTGTGACATTAAGATCCACATCAATTTGGATATGCATTCATTCATACTCTATTTTTGTTCTATATTTTCTTTTTCTTACTAATTGATATATGTAATTTTATGGAGGCCTTGTTAAAACTGTTTTAAGATTTTATTTGAATTTTTATTACAAAATAAAAACTTTAAAAATTATATAATAATCGAAATACTTAATCCAAAGAAAGTTTAAACTCTTAGAAAAATACTAGAACTCCACAATGATTAATAGTTAATATGTTGTAAGGAATACACAATAAAAGTCAAAATATTTGAGTTTTTTTTCTTCTTTGTACTCAATGACTAATATATATATTTCTTTTTCTAATTAGTATAAATTTAAGAGTAATGTTTTTTTAAAAAAAGAATAATAGTAAGAACCGAAATTCCAAAAATGTATCACTAAAAATTCTTTTCTAAAAAAGCTTGCACAATAAAAGAAATATTTGATAAGTTAGTAGAATACTTAGTCATAATAAATTATAATTTTTTATTAAAGTTTTGTTAATCAATATTCTCAACATTTTATTTGATTGACTGATAAAAATTTTAAATATAACAAATTGTTATTTCTATTAAATTTTTATAAATTTTAAATTATAAAATATTATATCAAATAATAAAAATTTTTTAAATAATATACTTAAAATAAATTTTTAAATCAAAATTATTAAATATTTTAATAAAATGAAGTGATGGTTTTAAACGTGGGACTAAATGAAAAAAATTATTAAAATTGAAGGATCGGATTAAAAAAATTGTTATACTTAAAAGATTAAATTAAAAAATTTATTAAATTTAAAAAAAATTAATAAAATTACTGAATTTAAGAAACAAAATTAAAAAAATTCCTAAAATTAGGGACCAAAAATATAAATTTAATCATTCCTATTCAATTTTTAATTTATGAACTCAATATATCTATTATATACTTTAACAATTTATAAATAGAGAAATTAAATTTTTAATAATTTAAAACATGAGTAATTAAATTTTGAATGAATAAATATAAAATTTTAAAATAAAAAATTACGAAATTTAAAAGATTTTTATCTTTTAACTTATGCACGTATACGACACGAAAAGAGATTTCGAACTACAGTCAAATACACTCATGCTTGTGCGAATCCTCTAGTATCTTTCATACCTTCTTGAATATTGTTCCATAATATCCATTGCATACTAAAAGAAAGAATTTTAATTACAATTTCATAATTCATAATTCACACTAATCAGAGGGACAACATCTAAATAAAATCCAAAATCCAATTGATTCTATTTTAAAGAAAATACTTTTGGAATTTTTTTAAATAATATAAAAAGAGAAAAAAAAATCTGAAAGACGTTTTAAATATTTTTACAAAGTAGATAATGAAATTTTGATAATCTTCACAAAAAAATTTAAAAAGAAGAATATTTTAATTTAATTATAATAAAAACCTTTATATTTATTACTTCATTAATAATTTCTTAAAAATTTTATTAGTTCAAAAAATAATTTTATCTTGCAACTTAAAAAATACCTATAATTTTTTATTTTTATTTAATATTTTTCAATCATAAAATGATAAATAAAAAACTATTTTTATAAATTAGTATCTCATAATATATTTATTTTTTTTAAATTCTCTGTATGCATTTCCTAATTCCTATTACGATTCTCATTTCTCAAGTCCTCTCCACAGTCCCCGCTCACTCCTCTGAACGATGGGTGGTACGTGAATCTCCCTAGATCATAATGAGGCGATGATTCAAGCGCGTGGAATCTGAGCGCGTGAGCACACAGTCAACAGTCAACGAGTGAAAAAGTCAATTTTTGTCAACTGAAGATAAATAAAAAATCTACCAGAATTTAACCATGTTTCATGCAGAAAAATTTTTAAATAAATACATTACATCATTTTAATTATATATTAATAATTAATAAAATTTAATTATTTTTATTTAATATCTTAAAAATAATTTTTTTACTACTACTAAGCAGTCAATAACAGTGAATGAGTGAGTACAATTTTAAAAATATTTAAATATAATTTTTATTTTTTATTAAATTATTTAATTAAAAATTAATATATAATTTATATAATTAATTTATATAATTAATTTTTTAAAAATTATTTTTATATATTTTATTTTAATTAAAAAATTAAATAATAAAAATATAAATAAGTTTAATCAATACTTAACTCTGGTTAAATTGTAACCAGAAGCGCACACAAAAGCTAGTTAGGTTTAATGCCTAGGAATAGCCATATATGTCATCGTTCAGCCAATTTCTTTAACTCTGACACAAGTCATCATTAACCTTGTTTCTCTATCTCTGTTTCTCTTTTTCTGTGTACCTATATATATATTTTCCCATCCTTCCGTTTACTGTTCTGCAAAAAGCAAAAAAGGTTTGTGACACCCACTGCTTCCTTATACTGAAGCTGTGCTTTTTCTTGCACTTTCTTGGTGAGAAAATGGGTCAGAAAGATAAAAATGGTTTGGGGTGGGGTTCGAGTTTGAGTTTGGGACTTGGAACGAATGAGCCTTCTTTGAAAGAAAGTCTCATGCAGAAACCTTCAACGATTCTTCCGAATCAAAGAGCCACTAAGAATGGTGTTCTTAACATACCAGCTGGTCAGATTCTTCTTCTTCTTCTTTTTATTTTTAATCATGCAATCAAAAACCTTGAATTTTCTGCAATTTTTATTTCAGATCTAGCTTACGAGTCATTCTGTATATCTCTGTTGTTACTTTTTTTCGTTTATGAATTAAAATAGCAAAGGGACAAATTCTTCTTGCGACAACAATAGGTCCTCAGTGTCCTTTTAATTACGCAACTGCCATTGTAACTTAGATTTGCGACGCGTGGCAGATCGGAGCCCCAAGCCGACGTCGATGGTACGAGGAATAGATGTGAGCTCAGCGGCGCCGCCGTCCGCGGCAGTAAATCGTAACGACGAAAATGGCGTTTCCTCGCCGAACAGTACTGTTTCGAGTATCAGCGGAAAGCGGAGCGACAGAGAGCTAACCGCCGATGAGAACGACGCCGGACCGGCTTCTTGCTCTCTCGGGAGCGACGATGAGGACGGCGGCGGCGGAGACGTCGGTGTTGGCGGCAGTGACACTTCGAGGAAGAAGCTCCGGCTGTCAAAGGAACAGTCAGTGGTGCTTGAGGAAACGTTCAAGGAGTATAAAACACTCAATGAGGTGAGTACTACAACTGGACTAGTGGCATTTCTGTGAATTCGATGCCGGGTAAGGGTACAATTGGAATTTGATTTTTTGTTGGTATCACCAGCAACAAAAGCAGGCATTGGCAGAGCAAGTGAATCTGAGGCCAAGACAAATCGAGGTGTGGTTTCAAAACCGAAGAGCAAGGTGAGGTCATTCAGTTACTTCTTAGGACAATTTCGTCATTTACGAACAAAAATTAATAGTAATAATTAATAATTAATGAATAATTGTGGTTTGCAAATGTCTTGTTATCATGTAACATTCTCTCTATAATAATAATAATAATGAATTAAATTTATGTGTTAAGTTTTGAATAAGACCTCATTGATCATGCCATTAAAAACAACTTTAAGCATAATGCGTTTGGCACCTTCCAACAGGGTCAATGATGCAATTGTTAGACATAAAGATGAACTTATAGATACATAAATAATAAATTAAATTGATTTGATGTGGTTTTGTTATAATGCTTTTGGGTTTCAATTATTTATTAATGCAGGACTAAATTGAAGCAATCTGAAGTGGATCGTGAGAACCTGAGGAGATGCTGTGAGCATCTAACTGAAGAGAATAGGAGGTTGAGAAAGGAAGTGCAAGAGCTTAGAGCATTAAAACTATCCCCACAGCTCTACATGCACATGGACCCTCCCACCACTCTCACAATGTGCTCTTCATGTGAGCATGCTGCCATTTCTTCTACAACCTCCTTGCCGGCCATCGGCCACCGGCGGCACCGCCATGGTTGTTCCGGCTAATCAAGCCACCCCATCAAGGTCTAACATCCAGCGGACGGAGCCTATCAACTTTTGGGCACAAGACTCGACCCGGGCCCAGCCTGGACTGGACCATCCAAAGGCCAAAATGGAAACAAGAGAAGGGAATTTTAGTTGCTAGACTAAAATGGATCAATGTGTTGATAAAGTAAAGGAAAGGAAAAAGAAAAAAGAAAAAAGTGAAGGTACAGTTAAGGCAATTAGTAGTGGATTAATTGCTAAGACTTAAGGTATAAGTTTTGTTTATCTCTTTTAGTTTTAAGGCTTATTTTATTTTGGGCCAACAAGATGTCCTTGTCAACTTCACTGAGAGTGAGAGGGGAAAAGGATTTGTAAAGAGTGGACCAAGTAACGTAGGCTGTTTTTCCTTATGCTTAATAGTGTTTTTGAATTTTGACTTTGAAAAGATGTAAAAGAGAATCCAAATCTATTCTAATTTTCTCATGACATAGTGATACCATTTTCTTTTATACTTTCACTTTAATAATCACTTTAGTAACTTTTCAATGTTTACATTATATGATTCTTCAAGCAATTTTCGTCAATTGAAAGAAAATAAAAGTTGTGAGAAACCAATAAGATGATGATGTGTGAGAAAGAGATAAGATATACTTTGACACATAGGTTCCATGTCTTTCAAGAACTTCTTAATAACTATAAGCAATTTTTAGCTGAAGATACTAATAGTCTGTCTTTGGACAGAATGTGTATTGCATTTATAGACGTGTCTTAGCCTTTTTGTTTCTATCTTTGTTATAAAAAAGTAGAGATAAATAAAAATAAAAATATATTATTTATTTATAAATTCTATTGTATAAATGACTGCATTAAATCTGAACTTTATTTCTCTTTACCTAATATTTTTTCACATAAACAAATTTAAATTTGTGTTACGTACATTGATGGATTATAAATTAGTAATAGTAAAGAAGGGTCAGTGGTTACCCGCTATTATCAACGGTTACATCACACGTGCTTTTGAAAGTTTTGGTTCTGAAGAATAAAAAATTCGGTGAAGTTTCTGTTATCTCATGACAATGACCATTATGACAATTTCGTGTTTAGAGATCAATGAGTATAGGTAGTTTGAGTATTAGATATCAAATAAAATATGGACAGTAAAAATTAAATATTTATTGAATATTGGGCGTGTGATTGTATTAGCCTGCGATATTTTGTATATTTTGTTTGAAATGAATGGGATAAAGTATCTCATATTTGATACACAAATATGGTGTATTATTGAATATAACTTTATACTTATTAATATATTTTAAAATATAAAAAATATAAATAAAAAAATACTTATTAACATATTATATTAAATTCTATTTGTTACTAATTTTTTAATAAAAATAAAATATATAAAAATTTTAAAATAAACTATTCATAAAATAATAGAGTAAATTATATTTTTTTTCTTAGAGAGATATTAAAATTATATTCCTCTTCTTTATACTTTAAAACCCTCACTTTCTTTTATTTATATAACTCATTTTGATTAAAATACTCCAAATGCTAATATTATTTTTTTAAAAATTGTAGCTTATTAGAATTTTTTTAAAATTTATTTATTTATTTATTTTAAGTTAAAAATAATAAATTTAACTTATTTTAAATTTAAAAAATATTTTTTATATTTTTTAAATATATTTTTATTATATAAATAATAATTTTTAGGGTATTTTAATTAAAATGAGTAAAACTATAATTTTTTTATCTCTTAAAAAAGGAAACTGTAATATTTTAAAATATAAGAAAGAAGAATGTAATTTTAATATAGCTTAAAAGAAAAGTTTATAATTTACTCAAAATAATAAGTTTAAAAATTATATACATCTCATTTTTCAATTAGATAATTAAATAAAAAATATATAAAAATTGTAAATAAATATTTTTTTAAATATTGTATAACTTTTTGTGACAAATTACTCTATCATAATTATTTTATAAAGAATTTTTTTTATATCATAATACTAAATATTTAATATGTACAAATGTATATATTTTTTTCTCTTTAATTTTTAAAATATGATATAAAATAATAATAATTATAATTATAATTTAAAAATCATAAATTAAATAATAAAATTTTATTTAATATATTAATTTTTTATTTTTTATAATCATAATTTTTTCTTATAATATAAAAAAAAATTACAAGCCTGGGAATATTACATTATATTAATCCCTTCTTTCTTTTCTGTTTTTTTTTTTTTTTTGGGTTCAAAATCCCCTCTTGTCTATTCCACTGATCCTCTGCCTTTGTGCTTGGCCATTACTTTATTGGACCAACTCTTCACCGTTTTATCTGTTTGGTTGAAATCCTCTTCCTTACTGACCAAACAAGCAAAGAATTCTTCAATCACGTAAATCCAGACAAAGCCAAGGTTAATTACGTCTTTCAATTCAAACGGTAATGATAATGACACTTTTTGAATTATGTCCCATCCGAGTAATGCCTCTTCCTCTCTCTTCGCCCTGTTTCTCCGTCAACACTTTTCCTTGCCTTCAAAGACTTCCTTTCTTCATTCATCTTTCTCACAAACCCAACACCTCAAGAAGCTTACCACGTTCAGCAATGGCCGATTCCAGTCCTTACACCAAACCCCATTTCCCACTTTCCGAGTTAAACTCACCGTTACGCCCAAAACCCATTGAACAAGGTAGGTCTTACTCAGGTTTCTTCTTTAAATCTCTCTTATTTGCTCTATTTGTCATTGTTCTTGCTTTATTCCCTTCACAAGCTCCTGACTTTATCAACCAAACTATTTTCACGAAGTTATGGGAGCTTCTTCACCTTCTCTTTATTGGCATTGCTGTGGCTTATGGATTGTTTAGCACAAGAAATGTAGATTCTGACCTAGAAACTCACTCCATTGTTGATAATACACCTACCTATCTCTCTAAAATGTTTCCTGTTTCGTCGATTTTCGGGGATGGGTGTGAAATTCCATGTGGGTCTGATGAGAAGAGGATGGTGATGTATTGCTGGAATTCTAAGGACTTTGAAGGGGAATTAGGGGTTAGGGATGAAGAGTACAAACCCCAATTGCCAAATTCTGAGGAAAATTTTGGTGATTTTGTTAAAGATGATGGAACCAATGTGGTTCAATCTTGGAATTCAGAGCACCGCCAGATTGAGCCAGTGGTTGTTGTGGCTCATCCATACTACACAATTGGTGAATGTGATGAGGTTGTTGCTTATAAACCTCTAGGGCTACCTGTTCGTAGTCTAAGGTCAAGTGCGAAGGATGTAGATAGTCCTAAATACACCAATGAAAGTGATTCAAGTTCAGGTTCTAGGGATTCATCATATAAGAGCTCAGATAAGAGTATAGATAGGAAATTTGGGGATCTGGGTCCTTCCAATTTGGAGCAAAAATTTAATGATGCTGCGGGATTAGCTTCCCCTATTCCCTGGCATTCGAGGTCTAGAAGGATGGAAAGAGAGGACAAACATGGTAATGTTAACCATCCTTCGCATTTTAGGCCTCTATCAGTTGATGAAACCAAATTTGAATCACTCACTTCACAGTTTTTTGAGTCTACAACTTCGTTCTTGTCCCACACGAGTTTGTATGCTTCCTTAGACTCTATTTCATCAGAAAATGTGAAATTCCAACCGGAAGAAGAGATGGGACAAATGAAGACTCCCTCTATGTCTTCTTCAGAAATTGTGGATTTCCAAGAGGAAGAGTTGAGACAAAAGAAGAATTCCTATATGTCTTCTTCAGAGTACATGAACTTCCAAGATAAAGATTTTGGGCACAAAATTTCTTCCCAAGAATCATCTCCAAAATATGGAAGGTTAACAAGAGAAAAATATGCAGCTGTTTCTCGGCCATCACATTTCAGGCCTATGTCAGTTGATGAAACTCAATTCAAATCACTCAGTTCACGGTCTTTCCAATCTACCAGATCTTTCTCATCTAAGGCTACTTCATACTCTTCCTTAGGTTCTTTTCCATCAGAAAATATGAACTCACAACATGAAGATATTGAGGAAAAAAACAGTTCTCATGGCTCTTTGTCAAGTTCACCGTCACCACCAACTAGAAGGAATGTGGACATTTCATTGCAAGAATCTCATTCCATTGGTTATAGCATGAGTTCCTTGCTACCAGAGGACATGAGAAAAAACCTGAAAGATGATGACATGAGGGGCTTAAATAGGATTAGAGGCAAGGAACCTTCAGGCAACAGAGAGCCGAAGATGCAGTCATTGCTCTCTGACACAGAAAATCCTGCAAGCCTAGCCAAAGGTCTTCCTAAGGGAAAATCTGTTAGAACAAGAAGAGCTAGTGGACCGAGTTTGGAGATCATGAGAGCAGAAGAAATATGCAGTAAGCAAACTGATAATGAAACGGTTGAGAAAATGCCTGACAGTGTCGAAGAAGTACTGGTGAAAAAGGGTAAAATGAAAATTGGGGGACCTGATCATCTGTTGAAAGACATTGGCAAGCAAAATCTGCATCCTTCCAGTCCAAGGCCTGAATCTACAGCTTCTAACTATCACAAGAGAGATAAGGAAGAACCATCAAAGAAATCATCTGATGAAGATTTAGACTTTGAGCTTCAGAATTGTTGGACTAGCTCAGATGAAGATGGGGTGGTGTCTGAATGTGTCAATGATTCTGGACTGGATTCTGAGGTTGACAAGAAAGCTAGTGAGTTTATAGCAAAATTCAAAGCACAGATTCGGCTACAGAAAGAGGCATTGATTGAAAGATCAAGAGGGCTAGGGACCAATACAAATTATATTAGGTGATCTGTATACTTCTTTAATACCGTGTTTTCTAACAAGATGAACATGAAGTTCATCAGAGGTTACGTAATATTTGTTTCCTCTAGCTTTCTTCATTTTAGTAGATTTGATTTATTCTTGTTCATTGTTTTATATATATGGTGAAGTTCAAATTCTGTTAATTGCATGACCTCTCTGAGCATTATTTTCACAAGTTACAACAAAAATATCTCTGGAAATTGCTTTCAGTACTGTGCCATTATTAGATTAACATAATCATATATAAGGTCATTCTGGAAATATGCCATACGGAATATGTTAGGTGTTTCAGCAGATATCATATGGATTAGTTACTTGAATAAGGTGCCTAATAGTTTTCAGCAGTCCTTGCTGCTAGTTGTTTAGTTTCAATCATATGTAGTCACTGAATTTATCCATATTCCTTTTAATCTCAATGAGGTTGGTCTTGACTCTTGATATATTTCTGCCTCTCTTTCTATTTTTCTTTTTCTTCTCTTTTTGGTCTATTATTTTCATTTTACAACTTTTACAATAAACAGTAAAGATGAGTTCTTTTGGATGCTTTACAATTAGGAAATAGTATCATATATCAAATTCAAATTCTATTTATGCCAATTTCTTGGGATCAGTTTGAAGGAATTTCCTTATGAATACACCAAGTCTCAACTTGAATGACCTTTAATAAAGTAGATCTCCTATGAAGGAGATCCTTTAATTGAGGATCAATCAGAAATTCTGTTGTAGAGCCATGGGAATGGGCAAAGTAAACTTCTCCATGGATTTTCCTTCGCATATAATTTGGAATATTTCTTCAGCAATGATAAAAACTTGAAAACCCTCTGTAGAAGGAAGGTGGAGATGCTTATGAAATATGAGGCGCATAGCTTGTACGAAGTGCTGATGCTGCTCATGGCACTTCAAGGATATATTGGGTTCCATATCACTTTTTTTCCTTACTGTGCATTTTTTCTATACTCCACATAATATAGAATTAACTTTTTATTCTGTTCACTTTTTGTTATAAAGATTGAATAATCACACAATGTAATTCTTTGAATATATTTTTATAGTAAAAAATTCATATAATGTGAATATCTATCCTCATGTATAAATATCTTTATAAAGATTCATTTAAATAACTTTATCTTATTTTAATTTATTGACTTAATTCGTGATTTGGCCCCTTAATTTTTTTTGTTTCAATTTAATTTCTTAAACTTTTTTTTTTCAGTTCAATTTAGCCTATTTACTTTGAATGTGTATAAAATAAATATAAAGATCCAAAATGTACCATTATCGTGCTTAAATAATATTGTGGGTACCTTGGATTAAATAATATAACTGTTATTCGTTTTAATTTGTTTTATCAATTAGAAAAACGAAAAATATAAAATTGGTTGTTTCAGTATAGATCAAACATTTTATGAACTATGAAGAGTTGATTCAACCTTGTTTGGCCGTTGAAAGTAAGCCAAACTGCACCAGCAATCCACCAACAAAGTAATTGAAAATAGTAATTGTAAAGTGAACGAAGGATCAAAGACACCAAAAACTCACGATTCTTCACTTTAAATTTCATCTAAGAAAATAACAAAAGGATGACAATAACAGTACTAAGAACCTAGATGGCCACCACTAAAAAATTCAATCTCCCTGTTACAGAAATGAGCTAAATAAGATTTTCGTTTAAGCATTCTTTCAGACGGAAAGATAATTCAGGCAGCCATTGCCATGTACAATCTACCTGAGTTTTACTTCTGCAAGCTAAACATTCTTACCAGAAAGAATCCTTTTGGATTTCCTAAATTTTTACCAGAATATGCAAAATTAGCTATAGTGGTACATATGAAACAGGTGACCCACCAGGAAAAAGTCTCTCAAAGAACGGAACAATATTTAACTGATGGCTCATCGAACTTCTTCCTCTGGTTCTGGTATCCTATAATAAATGACGGTGTCTTCTGCACTAGGATCAGCATGATATTGGCCATAAATTGCATAAACACCAACCATAACAACACTAAGAATGACAAATCTCATCCACGCTTCTTTATGTAACTGTGAAAAGGACAAGTTTGTTATCACTTTTGATAAATGAATCCATCAACTTCAAAAAGGGGAGGTGAAGAACATACCTGGGCAAATAAGAACATGTTGAAGAAGATGCAAATAGCTGGCAGAAGGGGAACCCCAGGGCAAGAAAACCCTGGCGCATCTGCATAAACCTGTAATGGAAAATGATGGAGCAGAATTAATGAGATACTAACATCAAAATGCAAGACCCAGAAGGATATCAAAGTTTTCATAAAGATTTATAGAATTCCTAGCCACGAGAGACTGCATTACCCTTTGGGTAGCTGACATATTCAGACTACTTGGTGTTCATAGAACAAAGCAAGGAAAGAAAGCAACAAAAGCCACGAATGACAAGATGCAACTACAATAGCTGAGAATTTAGCGACATCTCTCTATTACTTCCTAACCAAAAATTAAAAGAAAATAAAAATTAAAGGGAGTATTATAGTGAGGGTCCGACTAGTTATTTATCCATGTAGTTTTATTTGGTCCTTATGGATAAATAACCACACATGTTGGTCCTTAACTCTGATTTTTACAAAATTATATCAATAAAATACTGAAGTTGTTGGAGTAAGACATGATAAACCAATTGAGAATCCAACTAAAACCAGGCAAAGATAAGTTTCAACCCAGCTAATTCCCATAAATCACGATCCACAGAAATTGTTAATCATATAATACCTCATTCAAAAACCACAACATAGAAGTCGTTTACATCCATAATAGTTACCTGGCGTAAATAAAGAGCAGCAAAGGCAGCTATTGCAATAACTAAAAGGAGAAACAGATAAATAAGTGAAGCATCATATCGGTATAAGATTCCAGCACCAAATCCACAAACGCCTATAGTAATGAGGCAAACGACACCTTCCCTCCAAGCTGAAGAGGATACTTGACCACTTGTCTTGTTACTCCAGCGAAGAGCTACTACACATGCTGAGACAACTGAATAGCCAGTCTGAAATAAGTGAAAATATTAATGTAAACAAGACTATTGACCAAAAATAGCCATTACGTAGTAGTATATCTTTATATAAGCATAAAATAACCCAGAAACCTATATAACTGTATAGTAGAATGTTCTGAGCACCTAAATCTGAAATGACATTGAAATACACAATAGTTTTGGAATTAATGTACCCAACATATAGAAACACCCCCTCCGATCTGGAACCCATCCTCCTTTTCAAGTCATGGACATCATTTGTAGTAGAAAGATAAGATATATATATATATATAGAGAGAGAGAGAGAGAGAGATTTGTTGACAGCCTTAATGACATGAACTGAAAAATAGATTCTTACCAATGTACCAACAGAAAGAACATGTGAGAGCACATGCACGTTCAATAGTCCGGCCAAAATGCTGGCAACAATACCAACCCAAACCTGAGAATGAACAGGAGTATGGAGTTTGGAATGCACTTTAGCAAATATTGAAGGCAGTAGACCATCCCTTCCAAGCCCAAGATATAATCGAGACTGCTCATGAGAAACATCCCATCATTCATATCGCATTAGCCCAAGCCACATGAACAAACCATATCATGTCATATATTCTTAAATATTTCACCTGAACATAAAGACCAACTAGAAGCGTTGTTGTAAGTCCAGCAACAGCACCTATGCTGATCAGAATAGAAACATACTTTAGTCCTTTAGATGTAAAAGCTTCAGCCAAAGGAGCATCTTCCCCAATGAACTTGTATGGAACCATTCCAGTAATCACTAAGCAAACTCCAATGTACAATGAGATACATATTATGAGGCTTGCGATAATGCCAATTGGCAAATCCCTCTGAAATATCAGAAATGGAGAAAAGAAATAATAACTAAAAAAGTGAATGAATTGATGGGAAAAGTACCTATTATATGCATCAAATAATAGATATAGTATGGCATCCAGGTTATTCATAAAGCACTGAAGTGATCTCAAGATATCATACCTGTGGCCTCTTAGATTCCTCAGCAGAATTGGCAACAGCATCAAATCCAACATATGCAAAGAAGACTACAGTAGCTCCTGTAAATATGCTTTTAAAACCATATGGGGCAAAGGGAGACCAGTTGGCAACGTCAACCTCAAAAGCTCCAGCAAAAATGACAAAGATAACAATGACTACCTGCAACCAAAGGGTAGAATAGCTATAATTTCTGTTCTCATATTAGCCGCAGCATTAATGAAATGCTTAATATTACTTAGTGGTAACTTGTAAGAAGGAAAGGAACCTTTGTCACAGTCATAAAAGAATTAACAGCTGATGATTCTCCAACACCCCAACAGAGAATTACGGTCAGAAGTACTAGGAGAATTGGAGCTAACAGATTGATGGATAGAACTCCTCCAATGTCTTGACCATGTCCAATCCATAATGGAATGTTATCTTTGAAGACAGGAAAAAGCTCTACAATTGTTACTACATAATTTGCTAAGCTTCTTGCTATGCTAGCTGCCCCAATATGATAGTCAAGCATTAATTGTGAAAAAACAAGAAAAGCAGTGAGTTCATTGAAAGCTGTATATGCATATAGGTATGCTCCTCCAACAACAGCAGGAAAACGAGTGGCTAGTTCAGCATAACAGAGGGCATTTATAACACATGATGCTCCAGCAAGTATAAAACTAATTGTTACACCTGCATTGAAGCAACAAACCTAGCATAAGCCACTGAGTTCAGAATGGTAAGAGCACAATAAGTATTACATGTCCTGGACAATACTTTAAAGCAGCTCCATAGATGCAATATGAAGGTTGATTTTCCAACATGACAAGCAAAGGCACTACTCTGTATCTCATAGCAGCGTTTAGTGGTTAAGCTTGATTTACTAAAGAGAGAGGAATGATGTGAAAGTGTATGAAATCTGAAGAAACATTGCAGGTTCGTTACTTCACAAGATTTACTAATGATTTTCTTTTATCTAGCCATGCTTCTCACTGAAGAAAGACTCAAAACAGTCATGAGGGATGGAAAAAAAGTAGCATAAATTTCACATAGTTGTAGATATATATATCCATAGAATTAGGAATTCTAAAATTGGAAAACATATCAATTGGATTGTCTTTTAAGACATTTTTCGAAAGGTATATAGCTTGCCATCCTTAATTCTCAGGTAAATCCATATCATCCATTGTAGATCCACATTGCAAATAGAATTTTATAGATTAAAAATTATGTATTAATTATCAAAACAGCGCCTGAAGGTCTGCTGGTAGGAAAATTGAAGGAATAGGTGAGAAAGTGAAAACGAAAGCTGGTCTTGTAAAGATTGGAGAATGTGGAAAAAGAAATTAGTTAAAAGTGTTCTATTTGCACTCTTGATATTACAATAAAATTGCAAATGTAGATTTTAGTCTTCTTACCAAACAAGCAAATAATGAGTTTCACTTCTTATTTTCAACCCTGCCAAGCACACCAAAACCTTCTTAAGCTACAAAGTACTAATTAATCTTCAACAAGAATTTTCTTTTGTACTCTTGTATGTATTTCTGTTTCTGCAACTCCAGTGTTCAACAAGAATTAATAATGGTTATAATAAAAAAAAATAAAATCCACTAAACAACCTTAAATAGAAATTCAAAAAGTTTAACACTCACAGACACCAAAAAAAAAAAAGAGAACCATCAATGCTTAGCTCATATGAACAGTTCAAAAGAACGGATTCAAGAAACACCCATAACTTGACTAAGATCACCTCAGCTCATCAATTAACTACAGCATACTATTCCTTCCAATACTACAATTCCCTAGAGCAAATAGAGAACCTATCCGAATCATACCTTCAATTGAGCTGAAAATCAGAAAATCCGGGAGACAAACCTGGTCCAGTGTCACGAGCGACGGTGCCGGTGATGACGAAGATGCCTGCACCAATGGACGCGCCAATCCCAAGAAGGACGAGGTCAAGCGCGCCAAGCCGCCGGGAGAGGCCACCGCTGGAATTGTCGCGGGAAGCTTTCTCCGCCGGCGAGGTCAAGCGCTTGGCTCGGAGTGCCGACGACCAGAAACGAGAACAACACGAAGAAGAAGAAGAAGAAGAGATACCTCCGCTATTGTCATGGCTTCCCATGGCGAATAACGGAGATCACAAACGAAGCAAGTCAAAGATTTACAAGCATCAAAATTTTCTTTGGCGTGTAATTATATCTATCCAATTTTCTGAATTATCTGTAGACTTTTGGATTTATATACTGTCAGAAATTGTTACACAAAATAAGTGGGACCCACGATAACGATATAATTTGACCTCCGAATCTCTAGGGTCTTATTGGCCCTAAAATAAAAAAATCTGATGATTTGTATTACAGATGTATTCAGACTCTTTATTGCACAAAATTCAAAGGTGTTCCGTCATTTATTTCTCCATTTGCTATCTTAAATATTTTTGTTATAGAGATTTTTCTAAGTTTTTGTGCGAAAATATATTGTTTTTTACTATTTTTAAAATTATTTTCTTCTAATAAAATTTATAAAAATATATTGTTCTTGTAACATTTAAAATTAATCTTAATTCATTTTTATTGCATTTTAATAAGAGAGTTAATTTAGATTGTGAATTTCATTAATATTTTAATAAAAAATTTATGGTCAATTTTTTGGCTGGTTTTGGAGAGTAGCTTTTTAGCGGTGGATTCGTTGCTAATATATATTTTAATTTTTAACAATAAATATTATTAATGCTATAACCTTAATTTAAACAATTATTCAACAAATAACAAGTTTAAAATTTTGTTTTTCAGTTAACAAAATTTAGAATTTAAACAATATTAAGATTAAAAACTTCAAAAAATTTAATGAAATATTAATTATTTATAACTTTAAAAATTATTTAAATAAAAATTACATTAAGTTTAAAAACTTTTATTTATATTAAACTATTTTATATTTTTAATTAATATTAAATTATTTTTATTTAAATAAAATCAAAATACAATATCTAAAAATATTAATGTTTCTATTAATATGCTAAAAAATTGAAAATATATAAATCAAATTCTAAATTATTATATTTTATATTAATTTATATATTAATTATTAAATTCTATTATTAATCTATTATTATATTATTAATAAATACATGAACATTTAATATATAAAAATAAAAATATATTAATTATTAATAAAAATGAATTAAAATAATTTCAAACTATTCATTATTTTTAAACTTAGTGAAAAAAAAAATTTATACTTGTTATTCTTTGAATTATTTGTTTAAACAAAATTTATAGTAACAATAATATGTATTACTAAAATATTGAAATGCATGTTAGCAATGAAGAAAACCGCCCCCAAGTTGCTCTGAAAAATTAAAAAAAAAAAAAAGCTCACCCAACTTTTTATTAAAATATTAATGAAACTTACAAATTATTCTAAATTTATTCTGATTAAAAGTAAATTTAGTATAAAAAGAATGAATTATTCTTACTAATAGTGAATTTAGTGTAACAAGAATTAATTTGTTCTTAATAAAATCAAATTGAGGTCAATTTCAAATAAAATTTTTTAATAATATTAGCGGATTTTAGTGTTACAAAAGTGATATATTTGTGTAGATTTTAACAAAATAAGATAATTTTTAAAATATTAAAAAAAAAGTATCCTTCCTTACAAGAGTCATTTTTTAATGACAAAATTATTTTTATATTTTTAAATTTTATATCAATTTTTTAATTTTAACTTAAATTTTTTATTATTTTTATTCTTAAAATTTTAAATTACAATCAATTTTATCTCAAAATTAAATGTCTTTTAAATTAATAGTAATGTGATATTTAAGATAATGTTAGAATATTAAATAAAAAATAAAATATTAACTCACAATAATTTATATAATATTAGATGTCATATCAGTATTTTAAGATAAAAATATAAAATATATTTTTATTTTTTATTTAATAAGAGAGGCGATATTAAAATGCAACTAAAATTATAAATAACTAGCATTTTATTTGTGTCTTCTCTCTCTTTTTGGTTTATTGCTTTTAAATATAATTTTAAAGCATAGAAAAAAAAATCAATAGCAGTGTATATAAATTAGGAGTTCAATTTTATTATATGAAAACAACATATATACAGGTAAAAAAATTATAATGAACAAATACCGAAATATACAACAACAACAAAAAAAACTTCTGCCAACTGGAGTCCAAAAAACTAAATTTATCACAGGGGAGTAAAATAATATCATAGATTGCCTTCATGTGAATTCAATTCATTGATAAAAAAATAATTCTAAGGAAATTTTATTTTTTTTAAATAGTAGATCGGATGATGGGTTACAAATATAAGTTTTGATTTAATAAAAAAATCAAATATAGCCCAAAAATAAGAATATAAATAAAAATTTAGACTAAAAACAGGTTAAACTTGGACTTCTTTTTAAGCTCTTCTCTAAATCTATCCATTTTTAAAACGATTATATTATGAGTTATGTATAACTTTACAATAAAAGGTTATACGTGATAACTTTTTTGTTTCTTTACTTTCATACTTTTAAGTCTGTTATTTGTAAGTATTAATTATATTTTAATTTTAGTTAAATAAAAAATGATATGTATTTTTAATTTTATCTTTTTATTAGTTTATATTCTTGACTTCACTTAATGAATGAAAAAAGACAGCTTATTATTATTGTTGTATATTCAAGAAGGCATATCTAAATTCTAAAAGCACTCAACCCCAAATTAACATACAATCAATGCTTTGTTTAGTGTTTATCCTTTATAATTATTCCTTAAATCTAACTTAATAAATTCTAAAAGCACTCATAATGTCAGGACTCAATGAAGTCATCAAGCCCAGCCTTGTGACGCAAGGCAGCCAAGGACGCTTCAAAAGAAGCCAACTCGTTGTTGAAGGACTCGAGCTGAGCTTTGAGAGTGGAAGCTTTTCCTTGCGTTTCGTCAAGCGTGGCTTTGAGCAAGTGTGCACCACCACATTGCTCTATGCACCTATCAACATGACTGAGCCATGATGCATCAAACCCAACCCCTTGTAGTGAGGTGCAGCACTGTCTGATGTAGTCTCGATCATCATGGGTCAAGTCGCACCTACGAGTGGTCATCAAAACTCGAGTCACCTCAGCGAATAAGGAAAAGGTAGAAGAAGCAAGCACTCTTCGTCGCTTTGGATTACTGAGCCACTCCAGCACTTGAGGATGACGTTCCACACCAACTTCCAAAAACGGCAAGTTTTGTACCGAAATGTCCAACATACCCTTGTAGCTTGTATATCAAGTCTCAGCTTCTCGAGCTTCTTGTGGAGGAACTACGCCATTGCCTAATCAATATGTAACTTACATAAAAAACTAATCTTCAATAAAAATTAGTAAGTATATCTTTTCTAAAAGGGTTCTTAAAATTATATTAAATTCGTTTAATGTTGTTAACATATAGTATAATACTCTAAATATGTATAATTATTATCAACAAAAAAGAGATAAAATAAATAATAATAAAAAATAACTTATATATGAAATAAAATATAATTTATATTAAATAATATAAATAATTGATTTGAACTAAATAAATTCATAATATTTAAATAGTATATATCATAAAAATTTAACAAAATTTTGACAAAAATATAAGTTTAAGGACTAATTTAAAAATATTAAATTATAAAAATTTAATTATAAATTTTTAAATTGTAGAAATCTAATTAAAAATAATGTAAAACTATATGAGAAGCCAACAAGTGTCGATCTATGAAAAAAATTTTAGCTACATGTAGGTATCATCATTGCGAAATAACTAATCGGATTCAATCAATTTTTTAAAACTTTTTATAATATGTAGACCTATTAATATAAACTAAAAAGAAATAATTAAATATTATTAAATAATGCATAAATTGTATGATACAATATATATATATATATAAGATTTTCCAAACTCCATGTACTGCTCCTATGAGAAATTAGAGATTAAAAGTTAGATGAATACGTACCTGCATCTTGAACTGCAGTAGGACTTGATGCGTTATGATCAAGTTGAACCAAGGGCCTCTCAATGGCCTTACACACCTCTTGAGTGTCATTGGCTAAATAATTATTTGAGAAAAATTTATTAGGAAATAGAATGATAAATGGTTTTGGCCAAATGAAAATAAGAATAGATTATTGTTTTTATCTCTCTATTTGGCCCTCCAAAATGCAAAACTTTCAGTTTAGTTCTTTGATAATTTTTTCCCAATTACTTTCATCTCTCCATCAATTAAGGTCAAGAATTTATAACCATTTTTTATACTAATTTGGTAGAAAAATTATTGAAGAACTAAATACTAAATAAAAAAATTATTCATTTTTCAAGGATAAAAATAATAATTTACTCTAGAAATAATTATTTTCCTCATTCTTATTAAAAGTTAAAAATGCATTACTTTCTTTGTTGTCAACACTTGTAGAGGTTGAGGTCAGCTTGAACGAATTCTCACCGGTGGGAATTTGAATTTCTCGGCCTTGTGATTCTTCTACCATATTTCAATTCACAGAATAGAAACATTATTAAGCAAAAGAGTACATAATAAAAATTAATTAAATATAAAATAAATTATTATTTTAATCTTTAAAAGATATATTTTATCTCAATTTAATCTTTACAACATCAAAATCTTTCAATTAGTCTTCCAAAAAACATTCTAAAAACAATTTAATTCTTATCTTAATTATATAAATATTCTGTTGATACCCTAGCAGCAACTTTAGGTCACTAATATTATTTGGGTATATTAATTACAGTTTTGCCTTGTAATACTATTTAGATATCTATATAATTATCATAAATATTAAATTGTTTGAGAAATATTGTTTATGAATGAAATTAAAGATTTTAATTTTTCAAAAACTGAATTAAAACAAAATATATTTTTTTAAGAATCAAAACAATGATTTACTTTTAAATATATTACTCACCAAAGCAAAGCAAGCTAAAATAAAATTGAAAGTTGAGAGCAAAAAGAACCTAAAATTAAAAAAAAAATTAAGAAAATGTTTAAGCAGTATTTAATCATGTGGCAAATTGGAGACTCTAAAACAAGATTAATTTACCTGCATCTTGAATTATTGAAGTAGGGCTAAGTGCATTTTGATCAGCTTCAAACACGGGCGTCTCACATATCTCTTGAGCTTCAATAGCTAAATAATTAAGTAAAATGAAAAAAAATAGAAAATAGAACGACACGAGGTTCGGGAAAATTAAAAATAATAATTTTCTTCCTTTTGTTAAAAATGCATTACTTTCTCTGTTTTTGGCTGACACAGAGATTCTGGCCTGAGTGAAGAAATTATCGCTAGGGGGAATTTTTCGATCATGTGATTCTCCTGCAAATATATTTCAGTTCAAATATAATAGCAAGTTAATTAGAAACATAATAATTAAGACAAATTAAGAATACTGTAACAAAGATTCATCATACAGAAAGTGATAGAATTAAAAACTAGAGTATCAAGTTGTGAACTTTCATTTAGTCCCTAAATACCATAACCTCAGATTGTAAGATAAGTCTCTTTTGTGTTTTAGTCAATAAAATAACAGATAAAATTTATGCACAAAAAAGTTACTAATTAGAATGAATTCTTTTATTTCTAGTTATATGTAATAGAATATATAGCAACAATGATGATGAGAATTATTCAAATATATATTCTTCACTAGTTGATCATAATTTATAGTTATTACTATAATGTAATTTAACTAAGCAAATGGACTTTACTTATTCATATTATTATTCGTTAGATTCTATCATAACTTTTATATCATGAACGAGAAAATTTATTTAGCAATCCACCAAGATTATATAATTTGAGTATAAATTAATAATTTTTGTAAGTAAATAACAATGCAATAAATAAATTGTCATTTAACACTAAATTTTAAATAAATTATATGATAAAAGGATAAAATTAGATCATTTTACAAAATAAAAAGATTAAATTGTCTATTTTTAAATTAGAGTGATCAAATTAAAATTTCAATAAAATTAGAAAGACCAAAAGTGCATTTAAGTCTATTATAAATTCATTGTATGTCATATAACATAATAATTATAAAAAATTTATCAGTACCTGCATCTTGAACCGAAACAGCGCTTAGCGCATTTTGAGCATCCTAATGAACCAAAGGGCTCTTAATAGCTATATAATTAAGTTCAAAACTCAGAAAATAGAATAATGTAATTAGGTAACAAGTTTCAATTCACATAAATAAAATGTTAGAAAAAGTTAATTAAGCTAAAGGATACATTGAAACAGGAGGAATTAATATTTAAACATAAAGACTGATGGATGCTACATTTGTGTCTATTTTATGACAAAATAACTTGTAATTAAATATAAAATAATATTTTATTAAATATTTCATGTTCAATTACTTCAAAATATTAACATATTTAATAATTATATCTGTTATTGTGATTAATAATAATTATAATTATAAATCTAATAGAAATGGCAGATTATTGTTCAATAATATTGCATCATATAATTCATATACTTAATTTCACAGTATCATCACTCAACAAAGCCAAAAATAAGTTCAAGCATTGTGTATTAATTTGATTATTTATGGAAAATTGAAGACCACACGACAAGATCAAAATATCATAGAGAGTGTATCAAGTGAGAGCACCGGATGAGAGGAGCTTTTTGAAAGCTTTAAAATAAATTAAATGACTGAGATTAAAATATTATTCTAAACCTCACATGAGATAATCATGTGAGGTTTAAAACATATTATGTGAAAATTATGTAAGATTTAAAATAATATTTTAATTTTAATTGTTTAATTTAATCAAACAGTTAAAAAAACTTCTCTAATCTCTCGTACAAGTAAAATGTTCTCATTTGTCTATATATATCTATATACCTGCATCCTGAACCAATGGCCTCTCGTTGGGATCTGCTGACGTGGCATGCTCCTTCTCTTCGTCGTCAAGCTTTGCTTGTCCTTCATGCTCCTCTGAGCTATCTGAAATAATGCTTGCAGATTTCTTATGGTTGCCTTCATCTCCTTCTCGGGTAGTCTAAGACACATACACAAACAGGCATACAAATTAACTAAAACATAGTTCTCTCTTTTCAAGTCTAGAAGAAAATTAATTGGCTACATCAAATTAAATTAAACATGCATACCAAATCCACGAACATCTTGGTTATTGTCTGATTAAGGTCACCCTCCCAATAATATGTTTCATCATTTTCCTCTACTACTACCTTTTCAAGCCCTTGGGTTCTTATCTCTCCAGGAGAGAACATTGTCATACTTAAGCATTGCTTGACGAGAACTTTCTCTAACAATGGAAACCTCAATAAGCACTTACTTGATGAGAAACTATTGAGATTTGGCAAACATTCAAGTTCTAAAATTTCTAAACTGCTGAATGCAATTTCATCCTCTGTCTCATCTTCCTCTTCAGCCACTATTTGTTCAAGCAAATTGCAGTTTGCTATCTTCATTGTTGTCAAATTAACCAAACTTGTCGCTGTTGATGAAGACATTAAACTTACTAGTCTTTTGCAATCTTCTACCAACAAATGTGTCAAGTAATTAAAAGTAGTAGAGGAAGGCACCAAATGTATCAAACTGGAGCAATTTGTAACAAATAATTGTTCAAGAATCTTGAGGGCGGGGTCAATTTGGAATCCTTCTTTACATATATGTTGAAGATCATGTAAGTAACGCAGCCCTAAGGTTTTGAGCTGTATGCTAATCTCAATTTGTTCTTTGTCTTCTAGAAGTTTTTCATTGTAGAATATGATCTCCTTGAAGGAGCAAAACTCAACAACTAGATTCTCAACATTGGGCATATTTTGAAGCAACAAGAATGGGAAATTAACTTGATCATTTTCAAATTGGGACAACCTTAGAAGTTTGATTTTGGAGAATAAGTCCCATGAAACTTGGCCTTCCAATATTGTATTGGTGTCTTCATAGTTTAGCGTCAGTTCCTCCAAGTTGCCAATCACCTAGACATAATATTATAAATTTGGCTTAGGATAATAATATATTCATAAGAGATAATTGATTTATTCATATAGAGAAATGAACCTAAAAATAATTACTTGCCAAACTAAGGATGAAATTGGTAAACATCCATACCTCCTCACTTGAGAAAAGAGATTGCAGCATTGAGAAATTAAGTTTGTCACTAGCAGAACTCTCTCCACATCTATTTGGTTGTATATTGAAAAGCTTCAATTTCTTACAATCCAACACATTCAATCTTTTCAAGAATTGACATTTTAAACTATTAATCCCTGCGTAGAATCCAGTGAGTTCATACAAATGTTTGAGATCCAAGGAAGTGAGATGATCAAATACAAATATAGGAGTTTTGTCCATGGGTTCATATTTCTTTGCAACAATTTCTTTCACAATTCCACAGGAGTCTATGTAAAGCTCTTCGAGGTATGGAAGGTCCATGGCAATGGGGAATGGGAAGAGATATTCTAGATTTGGACAGTCTTCAATCTGCATAGCTTGTAGGTTATGAAAGTGAAGAGTTCCTGGTGCATCCAAAAGGAAATCAACTTCATCCTCTTCCATTGGTTTTGCAAAATTGACAATTTCTTGGGAGTCACACCTCCATATGTGCTTGAGTGTAGGTAGGTTAGAGACTATTATTTTCTTCAACTGAATGGTCTTCATTACCTGCGTTTGTTGTTCATTTATACCATTCAAATCAAAAACAACTTCTATTGAATCACAATCTCTTACTTCAAGCTCTTCCAAGTTGCATAGTGCTTGTAGCAATTTTGAAGTAAGAAGAACATCGGATAAGAAATCACATTTTTGCACCACTAGAGATTTCAAGTTGGTTAATACTTTGTTTCCAAGTACTTGGCCATACCACAACTCTTCCAAATAATGATATTCAGATAGTTCTAGATGCTTGAAGCCATGAAATGCCACCTATCATATGCAAATGAATCTACAAGGTCACTTAAAATAAAGGGCATAAAAAAAATTGCAAAAAGATTGCAAATTTATGTTTAGATAGAAAGTAATATGCTTAATAAAAACATACCAGATCCTTAGACATCTTTTTAATTGTTGCATTTAAGTCACCCTCCCAATACCCTCCCAATCCAATATAACAAGGATTGATTTCTCCTTTTCTATCCCCTAACGTATACGATCTGCTCTTTTTATAACACTTTTCTCTTCCAATTTCATACCCAATAGCTCTGCAATAGCATCCTGGATTTTCTCTAACTGTGGATTTTCACCAACCTTGGCCCCAACCACGACATTGAACAACTTGTCCATTTTAAGTTTATTACCTACTTGCCTTGCAAGTGTAGTTTTGCCTACACCTCCTAATCCATAAACCCCAATCATTCTTTTCTTGGGGTCTTTTAGAGCCTCAATCATATCATTCATTACTGGTTTCCTTGACTCAAAAGCCAGGGCTCCATAAAAGCTTTCTAGGTAATTTGTGGGAGAAGTAATGAATGTGACTCTTACAAATTTTCCTACTTGCTCCAGTTTAGAAACATTTTTTGCCATCTCCTTAGCCATTTTACTTAATTTGAGTCTCAACTTCAAATTTAGGCACCAACATTGGTGACACCCTACTCCTGCACGACGACGACATGGATCTTCAACAACCTCTTTAATTTGCTTCTTTATTAAGCTTATCCACACGATCCAGCCAATCTTGAACATAGCTCACTCTTTCGTTTCCATGTTTTCTTTCCTCTTCCTCAATCCAGTGTTGGATTAGTTATCTTGCACCTTGGAGTTGATTCACTTTATCTTCCAACTCCTCAAAGTTGTCCTTGTAGTGAACCAAATAGCCCACTTGCTTAACAATTTGCATGATGACACAATCTATTATTTTTTCATAAATTGGTGTGATGAAAGGATCCATTCTTCCTTTGAATTAGTTTGGCTGTACGAGAACAAAAGGCAAAGATAAATTAGAAGAAAAACCAAAAGGATGAGAGGTAATCTTTATTGAAGACATTGATGAGATTTAAGCAAATTAATGAAAATAGTTATTGAAATATATATTGTAATTATGTGTCACTATAATACTCTCACGCAATAGTATTAGAAAGCATGAATTTAGGATCTTATATATCTTGTTTTGAAAAAACGTTTTGCGAGCATATGAACATCCATGTAATGAATGAAAATGCAGGAAGAGTAATTTTCACCCTATAGTTGCCCTTAAATATATCCCCCAAAAACATACACATAATATTTTATTTCTCACACAACAAAATAATTTACTCTTCTTCATTCTAATGGTGGTATCAAAGCTTCATTGGACCTCAAAAGCTTATTGCAGGCCTCAATTAACAAATATTTATTTAATTGTTAGCAAAATTATTTTTGTTGAATCTTTGGAGTTTTATAAGATCATATCTTTATGAATTATGACTAGATTAGAATAATATTTATTAATCTACATTTAAATTGTATGTTGTTATGTGACTTAGTAATAAGGTCGTGACATTAATCTTAGTGCACCTTATCACTTTGACTCCAATTTGAGCATTCATTGTTTGAACGTTTTTGGTTTTCTGGAAAACTCCATCCAAATTTCAGTGAATGTTTACCTATCTTGGGTTTTTTTCTTGTCAAGAAACAAAGTTTCATTCATACCGACAAGGGAAAAAGGCACAAGGCCATACAACCTCACAAATCACACATAGAAGAACAAAGCTGCTCTTGAAGGCAAATACGAAAGATCAAGAGGCAACACACCTCTTCACAAAGCTAAGCTACATTACAAGAAGATTAACAATATATTTACCAGAATTTTACAAAAAAAGATTGTAATGAAAGTTTGAAAGTCTTTGAGGAGGCAACACAATTTCCTTTACTTCATCATTGCTGTATATTTGGAAAATAGTTATCAATGTCTAGTAATATTAAGCAAGACAACAGAAATACCTCCTATAGAGAGAAGAGTTCCATATTGGAAGAGAAAAGCTTCTATAAAAGAAGAAAATTCTTGCGTAAAGGAAGGAGAAAAGAGAAACTAAACCAGGAGAAGAGAAAAGGAGAGGAGGGAGGCCACCGGTGCTGCGACAGCCCCCCCTCGGCTGCACTTCGGAGGAGCTTTTCTGCTGAGCAAGGCGGGAGAGAGACGCGGCTGGGGTTTATTTCTTTACCTATCTTGTTTAAAAGCTGTGTCAATGTTTTTTGCTCTTTGGTATATTGCTCTTGTGCAGGTGATAGCAACCCCGCCCAATAAATGGGAAGCCATAATGTACGGCCAAGTTTCGAAGCAACTAATATTAACGCCTGTTTTAAGCTTTTCTGATATTTTATTCTGTAAAATTATTTTATAAAATTAATTTTAAAAATTTATAAAAAATATTATTTTTATATATTTACATACATATTATTAATAAAAAATTTATCTTTTATACTTTTTTATTTTAAAAAATTAAAATTTAAAAAAATTTTAATTATTCTATTTTTTTTATTTTTAAAACATATATTTTATTTTTTTATTTTTTTTATAGAAAACAATTGTTCAAACAAATTTTTTAATTTTTATATTTTTAAAAATTGTTATCAATCAAACTTTAAGTCATCGAAGTTTGGTGTCTTAGAGGTGTTTGGATTGAATTTTTTCTCTCAAAATGTAACTTTTTCAATTAAAAGGTATTTTTTATAAAAATATGTTGAGATTGATTTCTTAAAACAAATATAAATACTAAAAAGAAGTAAAAAAAATTACTTTTTTTCATAAGTCATATTTTTTCACTTCATAGAGCACAAATTCAAAAATGCATTCTAACATGATTTTAAACAAAATTATCCTTTATAAATTATTATAAAGGTAGATTTCATGTTTTCTTGAGACATATAAAAATTATATTTTTCTTCTCTTTATTTTCAAAATTACAATTTCCTCTCCCAGTAGATATAAAATCTATAATTTTATCTCTTTTGACCAAAATTTCATCAATAATAATATTAATATTTTTTATTAAAATTATCATTTACAGAAATATATATTTTAAGAATTATTATTTTAATTGTAATTTAAAAATTATAAATTTAATTTAAAAACATTGACTTTTTATATTGGTCAATTATAATTTAATTGACTAAATTATATCATATTCTAAGGTTTAGTTAATCACACTTACCATCTTCTAGTTTCAAAAATTACACTTATTTCTTTTCTTATTTATTTATTTTCAATGAAGATAACTTTCTATGTAAAATAAGACTGTAATTTTATTTTTATTATAAAAATAAATATAATTAAATTTATACTAAAACATAATATTCTTAATATAACAATAAAACAATTAAGTAATTCTATTATTTTGGAATAAACACATATCATGTCAAATTTTAACTTTATTGACAAAGTCAGTATTTGTATAACATTGCATCAAATCTTAAAGATATCAAGTCTAATTTTTGAAACTAAAAATGTGATAAGTACAATTTTATTAATCACCAATAAAGGTTGGCATAACTTACTCCATGTAATTATATAAATAATAAAATTGTGTTTTGGTAAAAATGAATAAAATTATATATTTTTCTTATCTATCAAGAAAAATTGGTGTAATTTTTTAAAATTGAAAAAAGACAAATATAATTTTGATATCTCTGAAAAAATAAAAGTATAATTTATCTTAAATTTTTTGAAAAAATATAATATTCTTATATATTTCTTTATTGATAATTTTGTTCATAATAAGTATTTTATATGTTTTATATAGAAATGATTTTTTTAATATAAAATACTTTTTATTATTATATTTAAATGTCAAAAAAAAATTATTTTTTATAAAATATCTATTTTAAAAAAATTATTTAAAAAAGTCTATCCAAACGGCTAACTATTACAAAATTGAAAAGTTCTTGAGTGCAGCATTGTCAAATGGGCTAGTCCTGTTACGTATTGGTCATAAATAAGTTGGGCCATTTAATAAAATCATTTGAATATTAATGTTTAAGTTTGTCTATTTTGACCATGTTTAGAGATTCTAAAAGGTAAGATAAAAATAAATAAGTGTTACAGTAATTTAAATTATTATACATCACTTTATTTTATAAATTTAATTTAAAATAATTATTTTTTAAATAAATTTTTTGTAATGCGTAACATCTCTTTAAGAATTAATTAGAGCCTTCCACAACACTATTTCATTACAGAAGAAGCAAAATCAAAACGCATGCATTTGGATTAAAACACGGACGCTTGGAAGGACAACAAACGCACGATGCAACGGATGACTTAGATCCTCTGAATGACAAAGGAAAGTAGAGAAGGCTGACCGCAGATGATCCGGACACATATGATGCGTGTGGTTTTAGAACGAGGAAAAGAAAGAATAAAACTTTTTGTTTATTTAAGTTATTTTAAAATGCATTATTTTATATTATTTAATTATTTTTAAAGTAGATAATTATTAATTATATGTAATTTGTATAAATTTTATTTTTAAATATTTATTGTAGAAAATCATATTATTTTAAAATTATGAAAAATACATTTATAACATAAAATGACACAAATTGTTTATTTTATTTGTTTTAATTACTTGAAATATATTTTTATTTAATAGGATAAATAAACTTATAATAAAGTTTATAAAATGTATTTATTTTATTAACTCAACTAATTTTTTAGTAACTCAACATTTTAATCAATGATCTGAAACCTAGACCATTTATTAGTTCAATAATCAGTTCAAGTTTTAAAATTATAATTTTCACTCACAAATTAAATGAGTTAATCAGTTGGCTAATTTTTTTAAAATATTTTAATAAATATAAAAATAATTAATTTGATTAAAATTTTACTATTTTTACAATTTAACAAATAAATAACAAATAATTAAATTTATTTTTATAAAATTAACATATCTAAAGCAGTATATTTATTTTTATAAAATTAGTATTATATTTATTTTACTTAATTGTATATTAAACTTTTTTTATTAACACTTTAAATTTACATAGTTATCTTTATTTAAAAATTAAATTATATTAATTCATTCAATTTTATATTTTTAAATTTTAAATAGACTGACTTGCAAATTAGTGTGTATAAACTCATTTAATCCACAAGTTAAACAAGTCAGATTGTTTGGACCCGTTTTTAAATGAGCCTATTTTTGGATGTCTAAACCTATCTCAAATTTTAGGCTAAACGGTCGTTTCGCAAACGTCAATCTGTTTTATTTCGAATATATATTTATTTTACACAATATTATAATAAGGTTGATCTTAAGTTATTTTTAAATATTTTTAATATTATTTTTCAAAATTTTTATATTATTTTTTAATAAGTAAAATGCATATACTTAGATGAGAAAAAATTAAATTAAATTGACCTGACACCAAATTTAATTTTGATCAAAACCACTAATATTTAAAATTTTTTTAAATTTTGATTAATTTAGTTTAAACTAATTAAAGTCTCATAAAAAAAGTAAAATTTTTTTAATAAAAATTTTTTTATACACAACATTAAAAAATAAAATATTACTTAAAAAAAAAAATATTTATCACTTTAACCAACTGTCTACTAGTCATAACAAATTTAATTGAACTAAAATTTTTATACTTAGCTTATTTTCAAATTTTTTATATTTTATTTTTTATCTCTTCATCATTTTGATTGTTACCTTTTTATTGGTAATTTTCCTCTATCGTGTGGCGCTACTTGATTGAAATTTTTATATTTTTAATTATTTATGGTATTTATTTTGATTTTGTAAATAAATTTGTTTTGATAATATGGATGGTATTATGTTTATTTATATTTATCAATTTTTCTTATAAAAAAAGGATGTTAAAATCAAATAAAGAAAATAAAGATTAGAAGAAAATGTTAAATAAAAAATACAGTTAAGATCAACTAGTGTCACTATTTTTTAAAATTTATCAACTTTTACCGTGTTTTTCTTATGCGAGATTCTAAATCATCTGTCGATTTTCTGGTTAATAACACAAGTTGAATTAAAAAAATTATTTACTCAACTTTTTGCTCTCTCTCCAAGAGCAAAACATGTTATGGACATTAGTGTGTTGTGCTTTTTCAAATAACACAAAGTTCTAAGAAAAAGTGCGTTACGTTTCTGAACAACGCAACATAATTAATGAAAAAAATTATCTATCACTAAATAAATAATTATATAAATAATATTAAAATAAGTATAAATTGATAAGTATTTTGATCGGCTCCTATGATTTGACCATCATTAAACTAACATTAAAATTTGTTTTAAAAATAGTTATAAATGTATTTTCCTCGTCCTCCTCTTCCTGTATGTTTTTTTTTTAATGAAGGTTTATAGTAAAGAACCTTACCACTTTTTTGGTCCCCCAAAATTGATGAGATTTAAGAGACCTTATTGCAGTTGCCTGTTCTTCCTCTGCTTCAGATTTGAAGCACCAACAAAAGTTCTGTTCGATCTTCAGAAACAAGAGAAAAAAAAGAAATTTAAGAAGCAAAAACAATGAATTAAAAAATGGGTATACTGACGACGAGGAACACTTTATCTGTATAAATAGAGCACTGTATATATGATTGGCACAACAAAGCAACAATCTTTAACGCAGAAGAGTACCAAGAAAAGATATCTATGAACAGAAGCAACGATTTTTTTTTCTTTTCGTAATATGAACACGAAGGGAACAAAGTTGAATGCTGAAGAAATTAAGTGCAGATAGTAGAAACAGAAACTCGGGATTCTTGAGCAAATGTAGAGTTTGATTGACTTCCTCTGCTTCTTGAAGGAAAATACAGCACAAGAAATTAGAAGAGCACTGTGCTAAAACTCAGAAGCTGGAATCAATGAAATGAAGACGAAGAGCCAAGACAGCAATTGACACAAGAAATTATTGGGCTTAATTGATAGAACATTTAGTAATTTATAATTTGTAAAATATCAATAAAATAATAATTTTTATTTTAAAAAATTATATCAACTAATTAAATATTTTTTAATTAATGTCATAACGTATTTATTAGAAAAATCCTTTCTATAGTCAACTATATTGTTATTTATAATATTTTTGTTCTCTCTTGTTAAGGAGGATTAAATATTTTTAAAAGTGAAAAATCTATCATGCTATTTAATATTTTTTTAAAACTTTTTTATCACAAATAATAAAATTCAAATATTTAAAATTTTAAAAAATTTAAAATCTAAATCTTATTGATATATATTATTGTCCTTAGAATTTTATGATTAAGAACTTAGGTTTATATTTTAGAGTTAAATTAGTTTTATTTTAAATTTGAGATTTTAAATTTTTTATATTTGAATGTTATATTATAAAAATAAAATTGTTAATTAAAATTTTTTTAAAAAAATATTAAATAACATGATATGTTTAAAAGTATTTATTATTTTGTTAATAAGTACTCTAAAAATACCAATAAACAAAACTTTGTAATAATTAATGGTTGGGAACAAAAACAAAATAAAATAAAGCAACTTGAGAATTTATTAAAACCCATTTTTTGGTAGAACTATCAAAAAACCTATAAAGAAAGACTTCATGACCAAGACTTAGACTTTTTGGAAGGGCACCGTGATCAAATTATTGATGTGGGGACTCTTAAAATTTGTCGCCTGGGTATTGGAATGAGCAGGTTTTAGGTAAGGGAAGGTAGTACTTTCTTCGTAATTAAATTTGTTTTATATAAATCATTTAAATATTATTTTTATATATTAATTAATTTATTTTATTAAAAAATATATATTATTTTATTTATTTTAATTTTATTAATAAAATAATTTAATTTTAATATAAATTTATAAATTATTATGTTTAATTTTTTTATAAGAATAAATTTGTTAAGATTTTATATTAATTATATATTTAAATTTTACATAATATAATTAATGTAAATATATACTTTCTTATATATAAATTTATATGTAAATAAGTTATAATTTAAAAAAAATAATTATTTTAAATTTTTAAAATAAACGGGGTCAGATACAAATATTTAGAGATGTTATGAGTCTAGAGACAAAAATATGTGTTCAAGTCTAGATTCAAATATAAAAATTATAATACTCTACTCAAAATATACCTATGATTGTCTTTACTAGCATCCGGTTATTATTAATAATTTAAATTTTAAAAATTATTTTTTTGAATTGACATTTATAATAATTTTTTCTGCCTCATAGTTTGAACCAATTAGTTTATGAAAGATAATAAAAGAGATACGTAGTAAATGAAATTATTGCAACTTGGCAAAGTGGAAGTGTCATCTGAAATAGCGTTTATTAATTGAAAAACAAAACAATATTATTGAAATGGCTCAATTTCTATTGAGTAAATTCAATTAATAGGAATCAAAATTAAGGTTAAATTATTCTTATAATATTTATAATTTTACTCAATTTTTAATTAAATTTTTATAATTTAAAATTTTATAATTAAATTTTTATAGTTTAACAAACTTTTAAATTAGTGCTTGTTATCAAATTTTGGTTGAAATTATATTAAATTTTGTTAATATTATCACAATAAATAAGAGAAAAATTTTAAAATAATATATATATAATAAAATATAATTTATATTAGGTAACATGAATAAATTAACTTGAATTAAATAAATTCATAATGTTAAAATGATATATAATTAACATATTATCAAATTTTTAACAAAAATTTGATAAAAATTTAAGTTTAAGGATTAATTTAAAAATTTATTAAACTATAAAAATTTAATTATAAATTTTTAAATTATAGAGAGCTAATTAAAAATTGAGTGAAATTATAAGAATCACATAAATAATTTAATTCAAAATTAATTAAAATTTAATAATTTTTTAATTACGATGATTTTGACCAAAAAGTAAAATAGCTTGTGAATTTATTAAAAAAATTATTTGTAAAACATAAAAAGAAAGACCATGCCTAGTGACTATGGCGCTACTGCCACTCTTGGCAATAACCGCCCTTTTGCCTTCGCCGCTTCGGTGGCCCCACCAGACTTGACAAAGTGCAGTCGACATGACTTAACCATTTGGTGCCAAACTAGTCAATTGTTGCCTTCCAATTGCCATAAAAATCATATACTTCAAGCCACTTAAGCAATCACAACTTAGGGTTAGACTATTAGCTCACTTAGCAAGTGTTGAGTACCTAAATAAGTATGAAAAAGCAATTGACATGATGAAATCCCTATTGTCTAATGATCCACGTAACTTCACCCAACAAGCCAACATCCATTGTGCTTACTACGATGGTGCGTATCAACAAAAAAGGATTCTCACCTTGAATTGCAGGTCTCCAGTTCATGGCTCTTCTTTCCTTTCCATCATTGGTACCTTTATTTCCATGAATCTTGAGGGAGAGTGATAGCTGATCCTAATCTTTCTTTACTTTATTGGAATTGGGATGCTCCCAAAGGCATGTATATGCTAGATATGTATACTATTGCTGATTCTCCTCTTTATAATGCTCCAAGAAATGTCTCCCATTTACCCCTGACAATTATCGACTCAACTTTAATCGCAAGGGTCCTAAAGATCCTACTGTCGTGAGCAATCTCGCTACCATGTACAAACAGGTGGTCTTTAATGCTAAAACCCCAAGGTATATTTATTGTTACGTACATGACAATTTTCATTAATTTTTTTAATAATATTGAAAATATATCTGTGTTGCATACTTGTATGTAATGCTCATGTCTTAGTTTTTTCTTCAAAACTCTATTTTGTCTTTACCTGCTATATTTGATTTATGCTTGTTGGTTTGAAAGCAAAGAGGAAAGCCAAATGAAGATACATATCAAAAATACATTTTTATTTGCATTTTGAAAAATTATATTTCTTTTTCTTTGATAACATAAAAATTTTATTAATGTGTCTCATATTCAATCATTTTAGAAACAGTCTCTTCTTTGGAAGTGCTTATCAAGTGGGGGGATCGGTTTAACCCGAGTACAAGATCCATCGAGAATAGTGTAGTTCACTCCTAGACTAGCAACAACAAACCTAACTATGAAGACATATATGGGAGTTTTGTTCGTGATGGTGAGAGGCCCCATTTCTATTGTCATCATTCTAACATCGATAGATTGTGGATGATTTGGAAAATCCTAAGAGGTAATAAATGTGACATTATGGACCCAGATTGGTTAAACTCCGGCTTAGTCTTTTATAACGATAATAAGAACTTGGTGCACGTTAAGGTTAAAGATTGCTTTGATAACACTTCCATGAGCTATGTATTCCTACCAAGATGTGCCCATTCTTTGGCTAAAACCTAAGCCCACTCCCCCGTAAAGCCAAATCCAAAGCTTAAGCCTAAAAGGTAGCATTTCATGATCATTTTAAGTCTAAGATTAGAGTAGTACAAGTTGCTAAGCTTGAGACTACTCTAAGAAGACGGTCATTAATAGATGCGGTGTAACAGTCCAGCTACCTACTTGCAGATATTGTCCGCTTTGGGATACTGCCCTTCACAATTTTGTTCCTCCCCTCCTAGTATAGAGGAGAAAATGCATATACATGGAAAAGGTATCCACACCCTTATAAGGCATGCTTTGTTCTCCTTTCCAACCGATGTGAGACTTTACAATTCATCCCCCTTATGGAGCCTAGCATCCTCGCTGGCACACTGATCTGGGTCTTGGCTCTGATACTAATATAACAGTCTAGCTACTCACTTGCAGATATTGTCTACTTTGAGATACTACCCCTCACGGTTTTGTTCTTCCCCTCTTAGTATAGAGGAGAAAATGCATCTACAAAGGCAAGGTATCCACACTCTTATAAGACATGTTTCGTTCTCCTTTCTAACCGATGTGGGACTTTACATGCGACATCACGGACCCAGATTGGTTAAACTTTGACTTCCTCTCTTACAATGATAATAAGAACTTTGTGCATGTTAAGGTTAAAGATTGCCTCGATAACACCTCTATGGACTACGTACTCCTACCAAGATGTGCCTATTCCTTGTCTCAAATCCAAGCCCACTCCTCGTAAGGTCAAATCTAAAGCTCAAGCCCAAAAGGTATCATTTCATGGTCATTTTGGATCTGAGACTAAAGTAGAATAAGCTATTGAGCTTGAGATTACTTTAAGAAGAAGGTCGTTGTTGTCATCATTGTTCCTTACAATTGTAAAGAGATTGAATAAGGGAAGGAGTAAGAAGGAGAAGGAAGAAAAGGGAGAGGTGTTGGTGAGAGAAATGATTGAGTTTGATAAGAACAAGGCAATGAAGTTTGATGTGTTTGTTAATGACAAAGAAAATAGGTTATAAGATTAGAAGATATTGAGTTTGCAGGGAGTTTTTGTGAATGTGCTTCATAGGCATAAGCATAATAATAACATTAAGATGTGTTTGAGGTTAAGGTTGACAGATTTGTTAAAGGATTTGGAAGTTGATGATGATGACAATGTTTGATTGACGTTGGTTCCTAAATCCTAAGTATGGAGAAAGGGATGTCAAAATTGGAAGAATAAAAATTGAGTATACGAAAGATTAAGTGCGGTACGAAATTACATTAATTTTTTTTAATTTTAAAAAGTGTTAGTTGCTTAATTTAATCTATAAAATTATATATTTTTTATAATATCACAAATTCGCTATTGAAATTAATGAATTTGAACGAATCAAACAAAAATACGCGCTTTATTATAGTGAATTGGTGGTAATAAATTTTAAACTATAATTTTAGTGTAAATTTTGATCACTCAAACCAACAAATTAATTTGCACTTCTCTATAACGAATTGTTAGTTCGCTATTTTATACGAGAATTGGTTACAAATTAAAATATGGGGCTAGTCAGTATTAAATTCGCACTCACCTATATCTAAAAAATAAATATAATTTAGTCTACATTTTAATAAAAAAAATTAAATTATAACTATAGAAATTTGAAAATATTTATGAAAAACTAAAAAAAGGAGGAATACTGAAGTTTGGACACGATTTTTTATCTTCTTCTTTTTGGAGATTTGGGTTGATTAATGATTAGTTGGTATAGGGGAATCTAAATTAATTACTTGGCTCATAACCATCAAATGCAACAAATTTGCACTAAATTCGACAGAGAAATCAACGAATTGAGGCACATAATTTGCTATAAGAAACAACGAATTTGATTATGATAGAATCCTACCAAATTTGTTATCACTGTTAGTTTGTTAAGGTGTTACCAAATTATTGGGAATGGATCCTCTGCTATTGCCTCTCGTCTGTTGTCCATGCTGTCTATGCAATCGTGGTCGTTCGTCTATCTAACTGTCCAGGGGAGGCCACGTGACCTTCAACCTTTTTTTTTCCTCCAGACATATGAAACGATGCATTTCTAAAGTTCAGGAAAACGCACCGAGTCAAGACGGTAGCACACAACAATCCAATCGAAAGGAAGCTGGAAACAATATGGATAGAGTGTTTTTAGTTAATGAAATTGTCGATCAGTTTTGGTCGCTTCGATATCCACCGAAAAGGGTGAATCCGAGTGGGCCTTCCAGCGATTCCTCCAGGAAGCTTCTTCTGTGACCTCTGACACTTCTCAACCTTCTCCATCCTTCAATCCTGACGAAAATGATGACCTTGTCCTTGAGATCAAGCAACCACAGAATCCCAATACCAAATCCAAACAGGAGCAGACCACACCCACTATTCATAAGAATGGTGCTGTCTTACCCAATGGGTCTCCCTCTTCTAACATTCTTGTTGATTCTGAGCATACCAAGCTATCCTCGGGCAAACCCAATCTCACTTGCGCTGTCGTTGCTTTGATTCGGGTACTTCTTTTTATGTGGAGAAAAAAAAACTAAAGGCCATGTGGCTTCACCTTAATGGTTAGATCAGACAAACGACCTCAATTGCATGGATAGCAGACGAGAGGCGACAGTAGAAGATCCATTTTGCAAATTATTAGTCAAAAATTTTGACCGCTATTATGAAGCATGAAATTTCTATAGATTCGCTAAAATTTACTAATCGTGAAAAGAAATTTATGTGTTACAGAAAGAATGCTATAATTTTATAAATTAAATGGAGTAATTGCTGCTTTTGAAAATTAATAAAAAAAATTAGCAATTTTTTTAAAAGTCCAATGATTGTGACCAATTTAATTAAGGTTAAAATATATAAAATTTTTTTATATTTTAACTTATGTATACATAATTCTCAGTATTTTTAAATGTGATAAAAAAAATTTATATATATTTAAAATATTACAAAATTTTTTTTATTTTTTGATCATCATTGACTTATTCATCACTTGAATATATATATTTTTTAATGTTTTACAAAATGAATCAACAAAATTTGGTCGAAACCAAATTATAAAGTAAGTGTAGAAGCAAAGTAAAATTGAACTGTCTCTTCCTCTATTGTCTTGCCTAAAATTTCTAAATTCTCAAGTTCTGTGAATCTTTCGTATATAAATGTACTATAAATGTTTTAGGTTTCAATTCTTGGACATTGAAATTTCAGGTAAATCTATTTTTTAAAAAAAGAATACTCTTTTAGAATAACATTTTAAAATATAGATCAATTGGTGCAAAAACTTAACAAATAACAATTGGATTTGTAAAATTTTTAAAAAGCAAAAGACGGCAACGAGAGATAGGACACCTCAGAGATGTAAAATGGTTTTTGTAACGATGTCGTTTTGTTGTGGTTATGTCCACACGATGACACGTGAAAATTAAGTTGAATGACTGATAATTTTACAATAATTTAATTTTGTCCCATTGCATTATGTTTCCGGCCTGTCACGTCACAGACAAAGCACGTGCGGATGTCAGTATGTGGAAAAGTCATGTGAGGACTTGTCCGTTTCTCAACATCTCCATCGAGTTGCTGAAGGTAAGGCGTGCGTAGGTAATGTATGTTGTCTCCTATTTTAAAAGCATGGCAAATGTAAAATCATTAATTTAACAATTTTGCTAATTAATATTTTAAACACACTGATTAAAGTGTATTTAATTTTAATATTTTATTATGTTATTTAATATTTTTAAAAAATTAATAATAATAAATGTATAATTTATGTTTAGAATAAGATAAATTTATTTTTTATAAATACAAAATTTTATTTTTTAAATAAAAAAATAAAAAATAAAAAATCTATATTTTATTTGCCTTTTGGGTCATTTTCGTAATATTTTTTTGACTAGTTTTATATTTTAATTTTGATACATACATATTTTTAGATTTAGCTTTTATAATTTTGTAATTTAAGATTTAAAAAATTATAAAATTATAAAACATAAACCCTATAAATATATTTGGGATTTTATTTGTTTTTTTTTTTACAATTTTTGTATATATATAGTTTTTCTAATTTTATATGATACAATTTTTTTAGATTTATGTTTTATAATTTTAGAATTTAAGATTTAAAAATTTAAATTTTGTATTTATAAAGATAAATTTGTCTTATTATAAAAATAAATTGTATTTATTATTGTTGATTAAACATTTTTTTAAAAAATTAAATAGTATACTAAAATAATATTTTTAAGAATATTTAATGATCTTTAATTAGTATTATTATGACGTTGGTTAGCAAAACTTATAATTTAATTTCAACTTGTGACAAAACTAATATATATATATATATAAGCACTATATCTAATAAAAAATTTAGATATAATTTTTATATTTTTATTATTAATTTTTTTAATTAGAGATTCATATATAATTTATATAATTAATTTAATTTATTATTATTATTTAAAATAAATTTTAATAAATTTTATTTTAATTAAATATTTAAATAATAAAAATATAAAAAACTATATATATATATATATATATATATATTTTACTTGGCTTACCTTCAAGTCTTCAAAGAAAGCAATTTCTTTGAGACTATATTCATTCAATAGTGTATATATAAATGGCAGAAGGATCGTTTATAGAATATTCCTCTATGTGTATATATATATATATATCCCAAAAAATAACAATTTCTAAGTTTGACCTTCAAAATTTAACGGGGACATTATCCTCATCCAAGTGCCAGTTATTCCAAGAATTTCCTAATTCTTTTCCGATTTGACGGTACTAAACTAAAGAATACTTAAATAGCAATAATTCATTGTTCACATGAATCTATATATATCTTTAGTCAATGGAAAGAATAATGAATTATTGTAATTTTTTTATATTTTTGTTATAAAATTTTATAATTAAAATAATATATAAAATTTTTTTAAAAAATTTTTATTATTAAATAGATAAATTATATATATTAATTTTTTATTAAATAATTTAATAAAATTTTAAAATAGTATCTAAATTTTTTAAAAAAATAATTTGTCAACATGTATATTCAGAAATCCTTGTGATCGCTAACTTGTGGTCACCCGTCGTTTCTTTCCACTCACGCAATATCATAGGCTTGTTATTAAATGAGAAGATTGCATTTTATTTTTTAAATACTATGATATAATATATCATTCATCTAAATTTTAAATTATCATAAATTAATTTTTTAAATTATTTAAAATATTAAAATTATATTTAAAAATTTTATAAATTTTTTTTTAAATTTTTTTTCATATATAATATAAAGTTAAATTAAAAAAAATTATATGATAAGTATATACTTATTAAATATAACTCTAAAAATAATAATTTTAAATATTTTAAAAATAATTTATTATAAATTAAAAGTTAGATAAATATTTTTTTAAATATTAGATCGGATCATGGGTTACAAATATAAGTTTTTATTTGATAAATAAATCAAATATAGCCCAAAAATAAGAATATAAATAAAAATTTTGACTAAAAACAGGTTAAACTTGGACTTCTTTTTTGCTTGGCTCGAAATCCATCCATTTTTAAAACTAATTATATTATGAGTTACGTATACCTGTATAATAAAAGGTTATACATAATAGTTTTTTTGTTTCTTAACTTTTATACTTTTAAGTTTGTTATTTGTAAGTATTAAGTATATTTTAATTTTATTTAAATAAAAAATAGGATATGTATTTTTAATTTTATTTTTTTATTAGTTTATATTCAAGAAGACAAGCCAAGATGAAAAAAAGACTTAATTTATTATTATTGTTGTATATTCAAAAAGCTAGATCTAAATTCTAAAAACACAATCCCAAACTAACATACAATCAATGCTTTGTTTAGTGTTTATCCTTTATAATTATTCCTTAAATCTAACTTAATAATACTCATAATGTCAGGACTCAATGAAGTGATCAAGCCCAGCCTTGTGACGCAAGGAAGCCAAGGACGCTTCAAAAGAAGCCAACTCGTTGTTGAAGGACTCAAGCTGAGCTTTGAGAGTGGAAGCTTTTCCTTGCGTTTCGTCAAGCGTGGCTTTGAGCAAGTGTGCACCACCACATTGCTCTATGCACCTATCAACATGACTGAGCCATGATGCATCAAACCCAACCCCTTGTAGTGAGGTGCAGCACTATCGGATGTAGTCTCGATCGTCGTGGGTCAAGTCGCACCTACGAGTGGTCATCAAAACTCGAGTCACCTCAGCGAATAGGGAAAAGGTAGAAGAAGCAAGCACTCTTCGTCGCTTTGGATTACTGAGCCACTCCAGCACTTGAGGATGACGTTCCACACCAACTTCCAAAAAGGGCAAGTTTTGTACCGAAATGTCCAACATACCCTTGTAGCTTGTATATGAAGTCTCAGCTTCTCGAGCTTCTTGTGGAGGAACTACGCCATTGCCTGAACCTCAATATGTAACTTCTTACATAAAAAACTAATCTTAAATAAAAATTAGTAAGTATAATTTTTCTAAAATGGTCCTTAAAATTATATTAAATCTATTTAATGTTGTATACATATAGTATAATACTCTAAATATATATAATTGTTATCAACAAAAAAGAGGTAAAATAAATAATAATAATAAAAATTATTTACATATATAAAATAAAATATAATTTATGTTAAATAGTATAAATAAATTAATTTAAACTAAGTAAATTTATAATATTTAGACGATATATAATTAGCATATATAATAAAAATTTAACAAAATTTTGACAAAAATATAAATTTAGAATTAATTTAAAAATTTATTAAACTATAAAGATTTAATTACAAATTTTTAAATTATAAAAATTTAATTAAAATTATATAAAATTGTGGGAATCTAATAAGAGTTGAGCTTTGAAAAAAATTTTAAGTTTATGTATTATATCACTTCATTGCATATTAACTAATCATATTCAACTAATCTTTTTTACTTTTTAACAATGTAAAGACCTATTAATATAAAACAAAAAAATAATTAGTTATTATTGACCAATTCACAAATTATATGATACAATATATATACCCAATAATTTAACTCTTGCATAGTGCTCCTGTGAGAAATTAGAGATTAAAAATTAGATCAATACGTACCTGCATCTGGAACTGGAGTAGGACTTAATGTATTATGATCAGGTTGAACCAAGGGCCTTTCAATGGCCTTACACACCTCTTGAGCCTCGTTGGCTAAATAATTATATGAGAAAAATTAATTAGAAAATAGAATAATAAATGGTTTTGGCCAAATGAAAATAAGAATAAATTGTTGTTTTTATCTCTCTATTTGGCCTTCCAAAATGCATAACTTTCAATTTAGTTCTTCAATAATTTTTTCTTAATTATTTTCATCTCTCCATCAATTAAGTTGTGAATTTATAATTTTTTTTACTAATTTGGTAGAAAAGTTATTGAAGAACTAAATACTAAATAAAAATATTATTCATTTTTTAAGGATAAAAATAATAATTTACCCTAGAAACAATTATTTTCCTCATTCTTATTAAAAGATAAAAATGCATTACTTTCTTTGTTGTCAACACTTGTAGAGGTTGTGGTCTGCCTGAACGAATTCTCACTGGTGGGAATTTGCATTTCTCGGTCTTGTGATTCTTCTACCATATTTCAATTCACATAATAGAAACATTATTAAGCAAAAGATTACATAATAAAATTTCATTAAATGTTGAGTAAATTATTATTTTAATCTTTAATATATATATATATATATTTTATTTTAATTTAATTTTTAAAACATCAAAATCTTTTAATTAGTCTTCCAAAAAACATTTTAAAACAATTTAATCTTATGTTAGTTATATAAATGTTCTGTTGCAATACTAGTTACAATTTTAGATCATTATAATGTTATTTGGGTATATTAGTTACTGTTTTACTTTGTATTATTAAAAACTAAATTATTTGAGAAATATTTTTTAGAAAATAAAATTAAAAATTTTAAACTTTCAAAAACTGAATTAAAACAAAATATCTCTTTTAAAAATTAAAATAATAATTTACTTTTAAATATATTACTCAACGAAGCAAAGCAAACTAAAATAAAATTGAAATTTGAGAACAAAATAAACCCAAAATTTTTAAAAAAATAAAGAAAAAATGTAATTAAGAATACTATAACAAAGATTCATTTAACAGAGTCATATGATTAAAAATTAGGGGTATCAAGTTATGAACTCTCATTTAGTCTCTAAATGTTGAAGAATTTTCAATCATGTTATGACTTAAGCTGAGATTGTAAAATACGTCTTTTTTGTGTTTTGAGTCAATAAAATAACAGATAAAATTTATGCACAAAATAGTTATTAATTAGAGTGATAATTCTTTTATTTCTAATAGAATATATAAATTACATAAGTTATTCAAATATATATTCTTCACTGGTTGATCATAATTTATAGTTATTACTATAATGTAATTTAACTAAGCAAATGGACTTTACTTATTCATATTATTATTCATTAGATTATATCATAACTTTTATATCATAAACGAGAAAATTTATTTAGCAATCCATCAAGATTATATGATTTGATTATAAATTAATAATTTTTGTGAGTAAATAACAATGCAATAAATAAATTGTCATTTAACACTAAATTTTAAATAAATTACATGATAAAAGGATAAAATTAGATCATTTTATAAAAGAAAAAGATTAAATTATCTATTTTTAAATTAGAGAGATCAAATTAAAATTTTAATAAAATTAGAGAGACCAAAAGTGCATTTAAGTCTATTATAAATTCATTGTATATCATGTAACATAATAATTATAAAAAATTTATCAGTACCTGCATTTTGAACTGAAACAACGCTTAGTGCATTTTGAGCATCCTCATGAACCAAAGGCCTCTTAATAGCTAAACAATTAAGTTCAAAACTCAGAAAATAGAATAATGTAATTAGGTAACAAGTTTCAATTCACATAAATAAAATGTTAGAAAAACATTAATTAAGCTAAAGAATATATTGAAACAGGAGTAATTAATATTTAAACATAAAGACCGATGGATGATACATTTGTGTCTTTTTTATGACAAAATAACTTGTAATTAAATATAAAATAATATTTTATTAAATATTTCATGTTCAATTGCTTCAAAATATTAAAATATTTAATAATTATATCTGTTATTGTGATTAATGATAATAATAATTGTAAATCTAATAGATGGCAGATTATTGTTCAATATATTGCATCATATAATTCATATACTTAATTTCACAGTATTATCACTCAACAAAGCCAAAAATAAGTTCAAGCATTATGTATTAATTTGATTATTTATGAAAAATTTAAGACTACAAAATAAAATCAATATATTATAGTGAGTATATCAAATAAGAACACTGCATATGAAAAGAATTTTTTTTAAAATTTAAAATAAATTGAGATTAAAATATTATTTTAAATCTCACATATGATAATCATATAAAATTTAAAATATATTATATAAAAATTATGTAAGATTTAAAATGATATTTTAATTTTCATCATTTAATTTAATCAAACGATTAAAAAAAATTTTCTAATCACACACCTGCGTCATGAACCAATGGGCTCTCGTTGGGATCTGCTGACGTGGCATGCTCCTTCTTCTCTTCGTCGTCAAGCTTTGCTTGTTGGTCCTCTGAGCTATCTAAAATAATGTTTGCAGATTCCTTATGATTTCCTTCATCTCCTTCTTGAGCAGTCTAAGATACATACATAGATAGGCATACAAATTAAGCAACCAAAACAGAGTTCTCTGTTTTCTAGTTTAGAAGGAAATTAGCAACATCAAATTAAACATGCATACCAAATCCACGAACATCTTGGTTATTGTCTGATTAAGGTCACCCTCCCAATAATATTCTTCATCATTTTCGTCTACTGCTACCATTTCAAGCTCTGGGGTTCTTATCTCTCCAGGAGAGAACATTATCATACTTATGCATTGCTTGACGAGAACTTTCTCTAACAATGGAAACCTCAATAAGCACTTACTTGATGAGAAACTATTGAGATTTGGCAAACATTCAAGTTCTAAAATTACTAAACTGCTGAATGTAATTTCATCCTTTGTCTCATCTTCCTCTTCGGCCACAATTTGCTCAAGCAAATTGCAGTTTGCTATCTTCATTGTTGTCAACTTAACCAAACTTGTCGCTGTTGATGTAGACATTAAACTTACTAGTCTTTTGCAATTTTCTACCAACAAATGTGTCAGGTAATTAAATGTAGTAGAGGAAGGCACCAAATGTATCAAACTGGAGCAATCGCAAACAAATAATTGTTCAAGAATCTTAAGGGCAGGATCAATTTGGAATCCTTCTTTACATATATGTTGAAGATCACGTAAGTAAAGCAGCCCTAAGGTTTTGAGCTGTATGCTAATCTCAATTTGTTCTTTGTCTTCTAGAAGTTTTTCATTGTAGAATATGATCTCCTTGAAGGAACAACGGTCAACAAATAGATTCTCAACATTGGGCATATTTTGAAGCAACAAGAATGGGAAATTAGCTTGATCATTTTCAAATTGGGACAACCTTAGAAGTTTGATTTTGGAGAATAAGTCCCATGAAACTTGGCCTTGCAATATTGTGTTGGTGTCTTCATCGTTTAGCGTCAGTTCCTCCAAGTTGCCAATCACCTAGACATAATATTATAAATTTGGCTTAGGATAATAATATATTCATAAGAGATAATTGATTTATTCATATAGAGAAATAAGCCTAAAAACGAAGTTCAATTTATAGTTCCTATATTTATAATTACTTTTCAAGCTAAGGATGAAATTGGAAAACATCCATACCTCCTCATTTGAGAAAAGAGATTGTGGCATTGAGAAATTAAGTTTGTCACTAGGAGAACTCTCTCCACATCTATTTGGTTGTATATTGAAAAGCTTCAATTTCTTACAATTAAACACATTCAATCTTTTCAAGAATTGACATTTTAAACTATTAATCCCTGCGTAGAATCCTGCGAGTTCATACAAATTTTGAAGATCCAAGGAAGTGAGATGATCAAATACAAATATGGGAGCTTCGTCCATGGGTCCATGTTTCTTTGCAACAATTTCTTTCATAATTCCACATGAGCGTATGCAAAGTTCTTTGAGGTTTGGAAGGTCCATGGCAATGGAGAATGGGAAGAGATATTCTAGATTTGAACACTTTTCAATCTGCATAGTTTGTAGGTTATGAAAGTGAAGAGTTCCTGGTGCATCCAAAAGGAAATCAACTTCATCCTCTTCCATTGGTTTTGCAAAATTGACAATTTCTTGGGAGTCACACCTCCATATGTGCTCGAGTGTAGGTAGGTTAGAGACTATTATTTTCTTCAACTGAATGCTCTTCGTTACCTGCGTTTGTTGTTCATTTATACCATTCAAATCAAAAACAGCTTCTATTGAATCACAATCTCTTACTTCAAGCTCTTCCAAGTTGCATAGTGCTTGTAGCAATTTTGAAGTAAGAAGAACGTCGGATAAGAAATCACATTTTTGCACCACTAGAGATTTCAAGTTGCTAAATACTTTGTTTCCAAGTACTTGGCCATACCACAACTCTTCCAATTCATGATATTCAGATAGTTCTAGATGCTTGAAGCTATGAAATGCCACCTATCATATGCAAATGAATCTACAAGGTCACTTAAAATAAAGGGCATAAAAAAATTGCAAAAAGATTGCAAATTTATGTTTAGATAGAAAGTAATATGCTTAATAAAAACATACCAGATCCTTAGACATCTTTTTAATTGTTCCATTTAAGTCACCCTCCCAATATTCTTCTCCACCATTTTCCTCCACTAGTACCTTCAAAAGCCTCGGTGTCCTTGTCTCTCTAGCTGAGAACATCTTCATTCTTGGGCATTGCCTCACAACAACTTTTTCTAACAAAGGGAAATTCAAGAGGCACTCACTAGAACAAAACTTATTGAATCTTGGCAAACAATCCAATTCTACAATTTCTAAATTTGTAAACATAATTTCTTTGTTTGCATCATCTCTCTCTTCTATGACTATTTGTTCAAGTGAATTGCATTCTGCTACCTTCATTATTGTCAGTTTGGCCATACTTCTTGCTGTTGATGAGGTGATTAAGCTTACAAGTCCATTGCATTTTTCTACCTCCAAATATGTCAAGTGATTAAAAGCAACGGATGAAGGCACCAAATGTCTTATACTGGAGCATTGAGAAACAACTATAATTTCAACAGCTTTAAAAATAGGGTCAATTTCGAATCCTTCTTTACATATATATTGAAGATTATGTAATCCATATAGCCTCAAATACTTGATTCGATTACTAATTTCAAAATTTCCATTCTCGCCCATAAGTCTTTCATAATTGAATATTTCTTTGAAGGAACTCCATTCCACAACTAACCTCTCGAGATTGGATGTCTTTTGGAGAAACCAGTGTGGAAAAATTGCTTGCTCATTTTTGAACATGGACACCCTAAGAACTTTGAGTTTGTCAAATTGATCCCTTGAAAGTTGGCACTCTAATAACGCGCTAGCATCCTCATTGTTTAGTGTCCACACTTCCAAGTTCTCAATCACCTATAGAAAAATTGCATAGCAAAACTCAATCATCTAGAAAATCTCTATGCAATATAGAAAATGAATGAATGTAATAGATAGGATTATACTCTACTTTCAAAATGCCTAACATGCAAGGGGTCAACAAGAATGCGTAAAAAACAACAATGGTAGCTTGTATGTTATAAATATGAACAATAAAATGATCTAGATATATGGTTTTTAAAAATAAAAATAAAATTGTTAAAAGTGCAATGAACTTTGAAATTATGTCCTTACTTCTTCAACATTATTGAAAGGAGTCTGCAATGTTGATACGTGGAATTTAGTATCACAAATTCTTGTTTGACTACTCGTTCGTTGTGTCTTGAATAACTTCAATTTCTTACAATTGAAGACATTTAATTCCCTTAACGATGGACATGCTAAACTGTGATTTGCAGCATAAAATGTCTTGAGTTCAGGTAAATTGCAAAGCATCAAGGACGTTAAATGTTCAAACTTAAACTGCACAGGACTATAAATTGGTCCTTCATGATTTGTTGAAACAATTTCCTTCATCACGAATGCCTGTTCCAAGCTGATTTCTTCAAGTTGATGCAAACTAATAGCTATGAAGAACGGAAAAAGGTATTCCAAATCTTCACAGTCCTCAACACACACAAATTGTAGATTATGAAAGCTAGTTGTTTTTTGCAGATCCTTACTCCATATCCTTTTCAGCTTTGGCAACCGAAGCAAAGTTAATTGTTTCAGTTGTGTAGTACCATTTTCTCCATTCGCACTCAATTCAAATATCTCTTCCACTGAATTGCAGTCACTAACTGTCAATGTTTCTAGACTTTGAAATGTTGTCTGCATATGAGATGGAAAAATATTTCCTATTTTGTCACAGCTTATGACTTCCAAAATCTTCAATCTTTGAAATTCATTGTGCCACACTGCCTTCAAGTTTTTCATATCTTTTATCGTGATTTTCTCCAATTTGGAGAATGGAATAACCTGTGATGCACAATTTATCAAATCAAAATTAATTAATAACTACGAAATTAAGACATTTCTTAAAAACTAGCTAGCTCTATGATGATAGAATCATGATATATACCTCTACTGATTCAATACCATTGTTTCTTCTTTCTGTAGCTATTACCTCCTTCATCATGTGACATTTACTAATTTCAAGCTGTTTGAGATTGGAGAGAGTGTCAACTATAAGGGATGAGAATAAATACTTAAGGCCACCACAATCCTCCACGATCAAGTTTGCCAAATTACGAAAGGAATAGGCTACAGTAGAAAGTTGATTGTCATCCCATATTTTGTTTAGATTGATTGAACTCAACTTCAAGCTCTCCAAATTAGGAAATGCAAGCTACATAACATAACAAATAATCCTTGTGAAGAACGAGAAGATTCATAAAACTATATAACATCTCTTACAGAATCATATTTATTTGTAGATACCAAAGCACAAGATCCTAAACATCAGATTTAAGAACACTTTTTCCTTTTCGTTATTTTAGTTTAGATGCAATTAAAATATCATTATTATTATATAAATTAATTAATTTGATATACATATTTGTGAAGACATGTCAAATCCGTTGTCACAAACCACTATGAGTTTTGAAATGAAAATCACCTAATTAAGCCATTGAATCAAACTGACAATGGGGTATTATGTGTTCCATAGAGAGTCTTAAGATTTAGGATTAATTAATTGGTTTTAATGAAATATTTCTTTCGGTAAGTTCAAGGATTTGAACCCTTGAGATTACCTTTTCCCCTCTCACTCTTACCACTTGGGAAATGAGATTTTATTAACCAGATGTTTGGTATATTGTCACCTTATATATCGAGATATTTTGCATTATATGATATTACATATCCTGATATTTATGTTTAGTATGATAAGATGTGAATGTTTGATTATGCATATTAATAAATATTGTCTATTCCTTGAATTTTCAAACTTATAGTTTCCAATTCGAATAAATTACATCTTAAAAGTTTATACTAATTTTACTGTTTGCTAATGGTAATATAATTAAAAAAATTTTAAAAATTCAAAATGCATGTATAATTTATTATATTACTTATATATATTGTGTAGTTTTTCATTAATTTAAATCTTATATTTTAAATACTTATATTTTTTTATGAAATAAAATTTTTTGTAGAGTTAATTTCCATGAGAAAACATGAGTAAAACTCGTAATTAAAAAAAATTGTAAATTGACATATTGTTTTTGTTATAATAAAATAATTTATTCTAGTTTTAAGTTTTTCTTTGGTTGGAAAAAGTTGTTGGAACGTTTGAACCAAAATTGGTTTTAAATTTTTAACAGTTTACCTAGGAAAGTTGTAACTTTTTAAAAATTGTTGTACTGTAGCTTATGAGAAGTACAGTAAATAAGCTGTTTATTTACTGTCTTCCATATAATTTCAGTTATATAGAATAACTATCATCATAACACAATTAAGTTTATTAAAAAACTACAAGACAAATTATTCATATAAAATATTACGCTCATAGAGTTGGTTCATAAAAGGCTACTAATTAATAAATACTATAATAATTTATCTAACTATTTTATGCTACGTTATAAGTGAACAACACCTAAGAGTTTATACATGACATAAATTATAATATAACAAATCTATATGAATTAATAATAAAATGAAAAGAACATACCTTGGCATTGAAAAATGAAATCGAAATATTAGTCGTTAGTGACCTGCACTTGGGTTCATCTGTAGAAGACATCAATTCATTGGAGCCAAAATAATCAATTTTTGGCAAATTTTGTAAAATCAGAGACCGCAATGGAGTAAACTCGATCTTATCAATGATTAAGTGATTATCCTCACATTCCATAAACACAATCTTCTTCATAGAATTGCATTCAGAAACTTCAATCTCAAGAAGTTCAGAAAGAGCTTTGACCACTGAAACCAATAACAGATATTCTAATTGGTCACAACTTTTAACTTTGATGGTTCTCAGTTTGCTAAATGAATTTTCCATAAGTGGGCCATGACAAATTTTCTCCAACTTTCTGAGATTGTAAAGTGCTAGTGTCCCCAAATTTAGAAAGGAAAAATCAGCTTGTTTCCTCTTTGTGGAGTCAACAATGTGGTGAATGTTTGCATTATTTTGAATGTGAAGGTGCTTTAATAGCTCATTTTTATTTAGCTGGTCTAGCACATTTGAAATGTCACTTATTTCATCCAAGTACAAATTCTCCACAGTTTTAATCAAGGCTTTAACCCACTGCTCCAAATGAATGCCAAAACCAAGTTTAATCTTCAATGTTGTTGAGACCTCGAAATTTTCAGACCACTCCCCTATGTCTCCTATAAATATTTTATATTTTTCAAGCTTTTCAAAGTTTAAATTCTTCGGCAACATCAAAGCATCATGAATTTGAATTTCAAGAGCAGTCAAGTTAATCAAATGCCTAAGCTCTGCAAGGCTAGCATTTGCATTTCTATTTTGTTCTGCTGAATTTTCTACTTCCCATTTGATGGAGCATCTTCCCAGATAGAGTTCCTCTAATTTGATCAAGTTGGATAGCACATTTGGTGGGATGACTTCAATTCTAGAATTGCTTAGATCCAACATTCTTAGATGAGTTAGTCTGCTAATCTCACTAGGTAATTGTATCATTGATGAACGAAGGAGACTAAGAATTTCTAAATTTTTCAAGGCTCCTATTCTTGCTATGTCTCCCAAATCACATTGATCCAAACACAATGTCTTAAGTTTGGTTAAGGAAGCAAAAGATGTGGGTAATGAAGATATGATCATGCCAGTTAAATCTAACACTTTTAGATTACCCATTCCCTCAAAAAATGAAGGTGGAATCACCAAAGAGCGATTTTTAGGATGACTTAAGCAGAAAAACTCAAGTTCAGGACAACTTAACTGTTCTGGAAGTTGTTGGATGCAATTACCAATCGCTTTGATTATAGAGCACCTTTTAAGATCATCCAATGGCCATTCAGGGCCATCTTCTTTAGTGAAAAAATATTGATTTTTGGATGCAATTTTGGTTGCTACTTCACGAACAGTGTCATGCATTGTGACAGACTTCACGCTTGCATCATCAACAAACAAACAAGATGCCTTCAAAGAAGAAATCATTTGGCATAGATTGTCCCTTGCTTCTTGAACAGTCTTTGTACCTTTGAATATGCCCAAACCAATTCCATATTTTAGCAAATCACTAACATGTTCAAGTCTTGTAGTGGAAAAACTAGAAAGCAAAAAAAGTGTCTTCACTTCATCAGTCTCCAACCAATGGTAACATAATTCTAATGCTGAATGAATCATCTCATGCATTTCTTTAGTTTCAGCTTTTTTGAGTTTTTTAAGAGCAGCTTTCCAATCATTAATACTCCGCCTATTTTTCAATGTTTTAGCCATAGCGGTAATAACAACAGGCAAGCCTCCACATTTTTGGGCTACTTGAGGTGCTATCTCTCTTAGACTATTATGTTTTCCATCAACATCAAGAGCAGCCATAGCTTTCAACAAACTCCAAGCTTCCTTATCACTTAAGGGGTCTATGCTAAAATCTTCATCACTTCCCATTTTGTTTAATGTATCTTTAGTTCTAGAAGTCATCAGAATTTTGCAAACTACATTATCAACTTTGGATGCAGATTTCCCTTTCTCCACATGATATGTAGTAGTAGCAAAGGAGACACCTCCATCCTCCAAATTCATTTTACTTGGGTCTGGAATTCCAACCTTTTCCAACTCGATCGGTTTTCGAACATCATCCAATATAACAAGGATTGATTTCTCCTTTTCTATCTCCTTACGTATACGATCTGCTCTTCTTATAAGACTTTTCTCTTCCAGTTTCATACCCAATAGCTCTGCAATATCATCTTGGATTTTCTCCAACTGTGGATTTTCACCAACCTTGGCCTCAACCACAACATTGAACAACTTGTCCATTTTAAGTTTATTACCTACTTGCCTTGCAAGTGTAGTTTTGCCAACACCTCCTAATCCATAAACCCCAATTATTCTCTTCTTTGGGTCTTTTAGAGCCTCCACCACACCATCCATTACTGGCTTCCTTGACTCAAAAGCCAAGGCTCCACAAAAGCTTTCTAGGTAATCTGGTGGAGAACTGAACGTGACTCTTCCAAATTTTTCTCCTTGCTGCTCCAATTTAGCAACATTTTCTGCCATCTCCTCAGCCATTTTACTTAGTTTGCGTCTCAACTTCAAATTTAGGCACCAACATTGATGACACCCTACTCCTGCACGACGACGACGTGGATCTTCAACAAGCTCTTTTGCTTCTTTATTAAGCTTATCCACATGATCCAGCCAATTTTGAACAGAGCTCACTCCTTCGTTTCCATGCTTTCTTTCCTCTTCCTCAATCCTGTCTTGGATTCCTTCTCTTGTACCTTGGAGTCGATTCATTTTATTTTCCAACTCCATAAAGTTGTCCTTGTAGTGCAACAAATAGCCCACTTGCTTAACAATTTGCAAGATAACACAATCTATTATTTTTTCATAAATTAGAGAGAGGAAAGGATCCATTCTTCCTTTGGATTAATTTGGCTGTACGAGAACGGAAGGCAGAAATAAATTAGAAGAAAAACCAAAAGGGTGAGAGGTAATCTTTATTGAAGACATTGATGAGATTTATGCAAACTAATGAAAATAGTTATTGAAACATATATGGTAATTATGTGTCACTATTATACTTTACAGGAAGATTAACAATATATTTATCAGATTTTAACAAAATAAGATTGTAATAAAAACTTGATAGTCTATGAAGAGCTAACGCATCTCCTTATTCTCTTTCAGAATAATGTCTTGGTACTTCATCATTGTTGTAGAAGAAAATTCTTCCATAACAAAATAAGAATGTTTATGTTTTTTGCTCTTTCGTATAAAGCTTATGGTGAAGCACTTTATTACTCTTGTGCAGGTGATACCAACCCAAGCCCAGTATGGGAAGCTATAATGTACGGGCGAATTTTGGAGTAACTAAGTTGGAATGAATTTTTTGGCTAAAAAAAGCATTTTCTTTAAAAACATATATTAGCATTAACTTTTTTTAAAAAATAAAAGTACTAAAAAAATAAAAAATAAGATTTTTTTTTCAAAATTCATTTTTTTTACTTCTTTAAAAAACACATACAAGAGTTTATAAAGTACGAATTCAAAAATGCATGATTTTAAATAAAATTATCTTTTATCAATTATTATAAAGATAAATTTTATATTTTTTTAAGAGATATAAAAATTATACTATTTTTTATTTTATTTTAAAAAATTACATTTATCTCTCATGTAAAAAACTTATATGGGAAGCTATAGATGTGATACATGGTCCAGGGAGAACTATTTTTGCCCAAATGATCCAGAGAAATCGGAAGGAGCAAATTAAGAAAGAACAAATAGTTGTGACTTGTTCATTTGTTAGCAAGTTTCTTTTGGATACAAATATTCCGTACTATATTATTAAAATACGTAATATAATTTATTTTCGATAAAAATAATATAATTTTGCTTTAAATTAATGTTGATTTAAATTGTAAATTTTAAACAAAATCAAATTAAATATAACAATTACGAGAATATTGTAAATATAATTCCTTTATTGGCAAAATTTATATTTCTTAGCATAAACTATTTAAAAAAATCAACTTAAAATTAAGAGTATGTAATTTATCTCCGAAATCAAAAAACAAAAATTTACAAAAGACTTCTTAAATTTTTAACTTGTGCAACATATATTATTTACTTTTTCTGTTAAAAGGTGTTATTAAAGTTATGTAATTTATCCTGCTAACTTTAAAATTTCGCAAAAACTCCTTCAAGCTTTCAATTTTGTGAAATAACCACTTGATTTTAATGTTTTAAACAAGTGTTTGGATAAAGATATTAATGCGGGAGGTATATTGTATTAAACTGAAAGTTTGAGAGTCTTTTTTTTTGGTTATCTTTTAAAGTTGAGGAAATTTTTGGCAATTTAGCCTGCTTCTCATGTATAAAAAACTTTTTTTTGGGCCTGACATGTACAATATAATGTATGGCCAAGTTTTGAAGTAACTAATAGTGTATCACTGAAGTTAAAGTGAAAAGTTATAAATACAACATTCTCTAATGAGTTAGTCCTGACACGAAATGGTCAATGTTGGTCTATTTAATAAATGATTTTAGTTATTAATATTTTAGTTTGCCTATTTTGGTTCGCAGATATCTTAATAAAGATAAACTAATTAATTTGATTAAAATTTTATTATTTTTAAAATTTAACAAGTAAATAAAAGATAATTAAATTTATTTTTATAGAATTAACATATCTAAATAAATTAGTATTATTTTTAGCGTTACTTAATTTTATTACTAATGATATTTTTCTAAGAAAATATTATATTGGTACAAAAGCCTAATAAGTGTACCTAAAAAATTTTCTTACAACACATATGTTAAAATGTTTTGATTGGCTCCTATAATTTGACCATCATTAAACTAACATTAAAATTTGTTTTGGAAATAGTTATAAATATATTTTCCTCCTCCTCCTATTTCTTCTTCTTTTAAAAAAGATATATATAGTAAAGAACCTTACCACTTTTTTGTAGGACCTTCCTTTGGTTGAGATAATAAGGGCAGCAAGAGGCACCAACTAAACTTCTGTTGTGAGAACCAAAAAGAAGAGTAATTCAGAAAACAACAGATTAAGAAGATTTGATAAACTAATGACGAGGGACATCACTCTCTATTACCCTTCTTATTATCTTCTTCCCACAATATCAGTAAGCGGCCTTGTTCTTCCTCTGCTTCAGATTTGAAGCACCAACAAAAGTTCTGTTCGATCTTCAGACACAAGAGAAAGAAAGAGAATTAAGAAGCAAAAATAATGAATTATAAGAATTAAAAAATGGATAAAGTAATGATGAGGAACACTTTACCTGTATAACTAGAGCACTGTATATATGATTGACACAACAAAGTAACAATCTTTAATGCAGAAGAGTACCGAGAAAAGATATCTATGAACAGAAGCAAGGATTTTTTTTTTTTTTCTTTTGGTAATATGAACACGAAGGGAACAAAGTTGAATGCTGAAGAAATTAAGTGCAGATAGTAGAAACAGAAACTCGGGATTCTTGAGCAAATGTAGAGTTTGATTGACTTCCTCTGCTTCTTGAAGCAACGTAATTACGGCAGAAGAAATTAGAAGAGCACTGTGCTAAAACTCAGAAACTGGAATCAATGAAATGGATTGAAGACGAAGAGCCAAGACAGCAATTTACACAATGCCGAAGAATAAGATCTGCAATGAAAATAATGATTAGAGAAACATATAGAAAGGCTAAAGATAAATATAGGACAAACACTTGACAATCCTAAAGCGAGTATTAGGCAAGATCTTAATGTCATGACATGGTAATAAATTGATGGATCTGGGTAGGTATCAGAGTGTCGTACTGGGACCCGAATTTGAGTAAATAACAAAATCAATCTTCATCCATAGCTCCTGCTATGTGATGAGAGTTTAAGAGGTTTTGGAATGAGACTGGAGATAAATCAACAGTCAAAGCCCTAACCCTCAACTGGAGATAAAGAGCATCGCGGTATACCTTGGCCACCTTGGAGTCTGCAAGACAGATGTCATCGCCAAGGATGGCATACCCAGTGAAGCACTTACCTGGGTACACTTGCTCAGCACACCACCATACCAAATAGTAATGGGAAAGTGTAAAGCGTAGAGGTTGCCCTGTTCTAAAGAAAGCAGGGAAATACCTCATTTCCAATGCAAGTATATATATAAGTCATTAGATTTGTAAAATTTTTCAATTCTCGAATTTAAACCCATTTAATTAAAAAATTTAAAATAATTAATTTTTTGTTTAAATTATGACTTATCTATATATAAATTACATTAAATATATTATATAAATTTTAAATATATAATTAATATAAAATTTTAACAAATTTATACTTACAAAATTTTTAAATATAATAATTTTTATATTTATAATTTTTGTTAATTTGTCTAACATATATTATTTATTATTTTTGTTAAAAGGTGTTATTAAAGTTATGTAATTTATCATCTTAACTTTTAAAATTTTGCAAAAACCCCTTCAAGCCTTCAATTTTATGATAAATACTCCTTCAAACTTTTAATTTTTGTGAAATAACCACTTAATTTTGTTGATTTAAACAATTGTTTGGATAAAGATATTAATACTGGATTTATATTATATTAAACGGAAAGTTTTGAGAGATTTTTTTTTGTCTTTTTAAGTATATTTGAGAATGAGGAGAGAAAGAAATGAGAAAAATTAAAAAAAATAAAATGTCAAGTGATAGTTTTTTTTATTTGAATCTTTCAAATTCTTTTGATTTTGACGTAGTGAAGATTACTAAAGGAAAAATATTAAAGAGGATTAATATAAAATATGATAATTTCTTTCCCTCCTAAATTTAAAGAAATAAACAGAAAAACGATTAATATGTTTTCTCCCATTTTTTTCTCTTTCCTTCCAAAATCTTTTATCCAAACAAATCCTTAGGCTCTATTTGGGAATAAGGAGAAGAAAAAGAAAGGAATCAAATGAGAAGAAATGAGGAGGAAAGAAAATGTTAAATGATAGTTTTTTTTTTTGTTTAAATATTTTAAAATTATCTAATTTTGAGTAATTAAAATTAAAAAAAATAAAAAAAACATAAAATCTTATAATTTATTCTTTTCTAAAATTTTAACAACTAAATAAGAGCAATATTACTAAATTTTCTTTCATTCTCTTCCCTTCAATTCTCTTTATTTTTTTTTTCTCCCAAACAGATTATTTAAATGTGTTTGAAAAAGAGGAAGAGAAAAAAAAATTAAAGAAAAAACTAAATAAAAAAATAATTAAAATTAATAAATGTGAAGAGTTATAGAGAATTAACTTAAAATTATCTAATTTTTTTTCCTTCTAAATTTTAAAAAATAAATAAAAAGAATATTATTTCTTCTTTTTTGCACCCTTCCCTTCCAAAATCTCTCTCCCCATGACAGGTTTAAAGTTAAGGAATTTTTTGGCAATTTAGCCTACTTCTCATGTACAAAATAGTGTATGGCCAAGTTTTGAAGGAACTGATATAGTATGTCATTGAAGTTGGACGTGTTAGAGAAATAGAGGATTTATTATCCACAAAATTGAAAAGTTCTAATAATAACATTCTCAAATGGGTAAGTCCTGACATGGATTGGTCATAAATATGTTACGTGTGAGTTGACCCATTTAAGAAATAATTTTAGATGTTAATATTTAAGTTTGTCTATTTTAATTTACAGATATCCTAATAAAGATAAAATAATTAATTTGATTAAAATTTTATTATTTTTAAAAATTAAAAATAAATAGAATATAATTAAATTTATTTTTATAAAATTAATATATCTAAATAAATTAGTATTATCTTCTGTATTACTTAATTTTATATTAATAATATTTTTCACATGACAAAATAAAAAGTATAATATTAACATATAAAAATACTTTAGATTTACATAATTATCTTTGTTTTAAATGATATTATATTAATTTATTAAATTTTAAATTTTAAATTTTTAAATAAATTGACTTAGAAATTAGTGTGTCTAAGTCGTTTAACTAACAAATTAAATGAGTCCAATATTTTAAACTCATTTTCAGATGATATCCAAGCCTATCCAAATTGCAAACTAAAGGGTACGCATACACTATTATGTTTTGATAGTACTAATTAGGTGCATGTATTGCAGCACTTCGTCTACGTATTATCTAATAATATTTATTTAATTGTTGTGATTTCAAATTAAAGGACTTGTATGATATATAAAATTTTAAAAAAAATTAATTAAATTTTATTGATCAATGTACAAATAAAATAGTATAAAAAGTTTCTTTTGTACCAATATATATTTCCTTAACAAAAATTTTACCAATATATATTTATTTTAATCTTATTTACAAAATTATACTTATTTGGTAGCAGAAAAAAATTTTTTAAAAAAATTTTACCAATTGTGTTGAGCTTTTTGAGTTGTAATCCCCGAAAAACGCAGCACGCTTTTCTCCCTATAGCATTGTATTAAGGGAGTGCAACACACTAATATTCGCAATATGTTGAGTAAATAATAATATTGTTAATTTAACAACACAAAAGCTACACACAATGAAAAATTTTACGTGTGTCATATACAAAAAAAAGTGACACATATTAGATAAATTTTAATTTTAATTTTTTTATAAAAAATATCATCAACATTATCATATAAATTTATTTGTAAAATTAAAAATATTATAATAAATAATTAAAACATGATACAATTAAGATCAACTTTAGTTGGTATTTATTTAAAAAATTATCCAACCTATGTCACTGTTTATTTATAAGAGGCATCTACAATTTCTAAACCATGTTTCACTTGTTCTTTTACCTACACAAGTTGAATTGAAAATATTATTACTCAACGTGTTGCACTCCTTCATTGAGGACAACACGTAATGAACATTAGTGTGTTGTACTCTCTCATATAGCACAAAACGTTACAAAGAAAAATATATTATATTTTTTAAGATAGCGCAACATAATTGGTAAAAAGTTAAAAAAAATTTTATCGTTAAAGTAAATATAATTATGTAAATAAAATTAAAATACATAAATATTGATAAATATTTTTTCAAGAAAATAAATCTTGGTACAAAAGACTATTAAGTATACCTAAAAATTTTTCTTATAACACATATTTCAAAATGTTTTGATTGCCTCCTATAATTTGACCATCATTAAACTAACATTAAAATTGGTTTTGGAAATAGTTATAAATATATTTTCCTCCTCCTCCTATTTCTTCTTCTTTTAAAAAAGATATATATAGTAAAGAACCTTACCACTTTTTTGTAGGACCTTCCTTTGGTTGAGATAATAAGGGCAGCAAGAGGCACCAACTAAACTTCTGTTGTGAGAACCAAAAAGAAGAGTAATTCAGAAAACAACAGATTAAGAAGATTTGATAAACTAATGACGAGGGACATCACTCTCTATTACCCTTCTTATTATCTTCTTCCCACAATATCAGTAAGACGCCTTGTTCTTCCTCTGCTTCAGATTTGAAGCACCAACAAAAGTTCTGTTCGATCTTCAGACAGAAGAGAAAGAAAGAGAATTAAGAAGCAAAAATAATGAATTATAAGAATTAAAAAATGGATAAAGTAATGATGAGGAACACTTTACCTGTATAACTAGAGCACTGTATATATGATTGACACAACAAAGCAACAATCTTTAATGCAGAAGAGTACCGAGAAAAGATATCTATGAACAGAAGCAACGATTTTTTTTTTTTCTTTTGGTAATATGAACAGAGGGGAACAAAGTTGAATGCTGAAGAAAATAAGTGCAGATAGTAGAAACAGAAACTCGGGATTCTTGAGCAAATGTAGAGTTTGATTGACTTCCTCTGCTTCTCGAAACAAAGTAAGTACAGCAGAAGAAATTAGAAGAGCACTGTGCTAAAACTCGGAAACTGGAATCAATGAAATGGATTGAAGACGAAGAGCCAAGACAGCAATTGACACAAGATATGATTGGGCTTAACTTATAGAACATTTAGTAATTTATAATTTGTAAAATATCAATAAAATAGTAATTTTTTATGTTAAAAAATTATATAAACTAATTAAATATTTTTTTAATTAACGTCATAATGTATTTATATGAAGAATCCTTTCTATAGTCAATATTGTTATTTATAATATTTTTGTTCTCCCTTTTTAAGGAAGATTAAATATTTTTAAAAGTGGTTAATATATCATGCTATTTAATATTTTTTTAAACTTTTTTATCATAAATAATAAAATTCAAATATTTAAAATTTTAAAAATCTAAAATCTAAATCTTATGAATATGCTGGTGGTGGTATACATTGTTGTCCTTAGAATTTTATGATTTAGAAATTAGGTTTATATTTTAGAGTTAAATTATTTTTATTTTAAATTTGAGATTTAAAATTTTTTATATTTGAATTTTATATTATAAAAATAAAATTGTTAGTTACAAAGTCTTAAAAAATATTAAATAACATGATAATATGTTTAAAAGTATTTATTATTTCTTAATAAGTACTCTGAGAATACCAATAAACAAAAATTTGTAATAATTAATGGTTCGGAACCAAAAACTTGAGAATTTATTAAAAACCAAATTTTGGTAGAACTATTAAAGAAAACTATAACGAAAGACTTCATCACCAAGACTTGACTTTTTGGAAGGGCATCTTGATCAAATTGTTGATGTGGGGAATCTTAAAATTTATCTCTTGGGTATTGGTATGAGTAGGATTTAAGTAAGGAAGGTAGTACAAATTTATCTCCTGGGTATTGGTATGAGTAGGTTTTAAGTAAGGTAGTACTTTTTTTAGGATTGTTTTATATAAATTATTTAAACATTATTTTTATATATTAATTAATTAATTTTATTAAAATATAAAAATTATTTTATTTATTTTAATTTTATTAATAAGATAATTTAATTTTAATATAAATTTATAAATTATTATGTTTAATAATTTTATAAGGATAAATTTGTTAAGATGTTATATTAATTATATATTTAAAGTTCATACAATATAATTAATATGACTTATATATTTTTTTATATATAAATTTATACGTAGATAATTTATAATTTTAAAAAATAATTATTTTAAATTTTTTTAGATAAACAAATTTAGATTTAAATATTTAGAAGTGTTATGAGTCTAAAGATAAAAATATCTGTTCAAGTCTGGATTCAAATATGAAGATTACAATACTTCATCCATATCATATGTATGATCATCTCTACTAGCATCTCAGGATTATTAATAATTTAATTTTTAAAAGTTATTTTTTTGAATTGACATTTATAATTTTTTTTTTCTGCCTTATAGTTTGAACCAATTAGTTTACGAAAGATAATAAAAGAAATACATAGTAAATGAAATTATTGCACTCTGAATTATTGCAACTTGGCAAAATGGAAGTGTCATCTGAAAAAGCGTTTATTAATTGAAAAACAAAACATTATTATTGAAATGGCTCCATTTCTATTGAGTAAATTCAATTAATAGGAATCAAAATTAAGGTTAAATTATTTTTATTATTTTTATAATTTTACTCAATTTTTAATTAGATCTTTATACTTTAAAATTTTATAATTAAATTCTTATAGTTTAACAAATTTTTAAATTGGTGCTTATTGTCAAATTTTTATTGAAATTATATTAAATTTTTTTAATATTATCACAAGAAATAGGAGAAAAAATTTTAAAATAATATATATATAATGAAATGTAATTTATATTAGGTAACATGAATAAATTAACTTGAATTAAGTAAATTTATAATGTTAAAATGATATATAATTAAAAGATTATTAAATTTTAACAAAAAATTGATAAAAATTTAAGTTTAAGGATTAATTTAAAATTTGTTAAATTATAGAGATTCAATTATAAGTTTTTAAATTATAGAAATTTAATTAAAAATTAAGTAAAATTATAATAACTACATAAATAATTTAACCCAAAATTAATTAAAATCTAACAATTTTTTAATAACGATAATTTTGAACAAAAAGTAAAATAGCTTGTGAATTTATTAAAAAAATTATTTGTAAAACATAAAAAGAAAGACTATGCCTAGTGGCTATGGCGCTACTGCCACTCTTGGCAACAACCCCCCTTTTGCTTTTGTCGCTCCGGTGGCCCCACTAGACTTGACAAAGTGCAGTCCACGTGACTTACTATCTAGTGCAAAACTAGTCAATTGTTGCCTTCCAGTTGGCATAAAAATCATAGACTTAAGCCATTTAAGCAATCACAACTTAAGGTTAGACTATCAACTCACTTGGCAAGCACTGAGTACTTGAATAAGCCATTGACATGATGAAATCCCTTTTGTCTGATGATCCATATAACTTCACCCAACAAGCCAACATCCATTGTGCTTACTACGACAATGAGTATCAACAACAAAGGTTTCTCAGCCTTGAATTGCAGGTCCACAGTTCATGGCTCTTCTTTCCTTTTCACCATTGGTACTTTTATTTCCATGAGAGAATCTTGGGGAAGTTTAATACGTGATCCTAATTTTTCTTTACCTTACAGGAATTGGGATGCTCCCAAAGGCATGTACATGCTAGATATATATGCTATTGCTGATTCTCCTCTTTATAACACTCTAAGAAATGTGTCCCATTGATCCCTGACACTTATCGACCTCAACTTTAATCGCAAGTGTCCTAAAGATCCTACTGTCATGAGCAATCTCGCTACCATGTATAAACAGGTGGTCTCTAATGCTAAAACCACAAGGTATATTTATTGTTATGTAAATGACAATTTTCATTTATTTTTTTAATAATATTAAAAATATATCTGTGTTGCATACTTGTATGCAATGCTCATGTCTTAATTTTTTCTTCAAAACTTTTTTTTGTCTTTACCTGCTATATTTGATTTGTGCTTGTGGGTTTGAAATCAAAGAGAAAAGGCAAATGAAGATACATATCAAAAATACATTTTTATTTGCATTTTGAAAAGTTATATTTCTTTTTATTTGATAACATAAAAATTTTATTAATGTATCTCATATTCAATCATTTTATATATAAATAGTCTCTTTTGCAGGAGTGCTTATCGAGTGAAGGATTGGTTTGACTTGAGTGCAAGGTTCATCGAGAATAGTCTAGTTTATTCATGGGTTAGCAACGGCAAGTCTAACTATGAAGACATGGGAGTCTTGTATGTGGTGGTGAGAGACCTCATTTTCTATTGTCATCATTCCAACATTGATTGATTGTGGATGATTTGGAAAATCCTAAAAGGCAATAGATGTGATATTACAAACCCAGATTGGTTAAACTCTGACTTACTCTTTTACAACGATAATAAGAACTTGTTGCACATTAATGTTAAAGATTGCCTCGATAACACTTCCTTGCTATGTACTCCTACCAAGATTTGCTCATTCTTTGACTCAAATCCAAGCCCACTCCCCAGTAAGTCAAATCCAAAGCTTAAGCCCAAAAGGTAGCATTTCATGATCACTTTGGATCTAAAACTAGAGTAGCACAAATCACTAAGTTTGATACTACTCTAAGAAGAAAATCGTTAATAAATGTGATCCCATGGATCCAAATTGGTTAAACTCCAACTTCCTCTTTCACAGTGATAATAAGAACTTGGTGCGCGTTATGGTTAAAAATTGCCTCGATAACATTTTCTTGGATTACGTACTAATATCAAGATGTGCCCATTCCTTGGCTCAAATCTAAGCCCACTTCCAATAAGGTTAAATCTAAAGCTCAAGCCCAAAAAGGAGCATTTTATTATCACTTTGGATCTGAGACTAGAGTAGCACAGACTGCTAAGCTTGAGATTATTCTAAAAAGAAGGTCATTGTCATCGTCATTGTTCCCTACAATTGTGAAGAGATCAAATAAGGAAAGGAGTAAGAAGGAGAAGAAAGAAGAGGGGGAGGTGTTGGCGATTGAAGGGGTTGAGTTTCATAGGAACAAGGCAGTGGAGTTTGTGAATGTGCTTCACAGGCATAAGCATAAGAATAACACTAAGATGTGATTGAGGTTAAGGTTGACAGATTTGTTAAAGGATTTGGAAGCTGATGATGACGACAATGTTAGAGTGACGTTGGTTCCTAAATCCTAAGTATAGAGAAAGGAATGTCAAAATTGGAAGAATAAAGTTGAATATACAAAAGATTGATGGCTTTTGTATTAATTTTTTTATTAATTTTAAAAAGTGTCAATTGCTTAATTTAATCTATAAAATTATACTACTTTTTTAATAATACCACAAATTTACTATTGAAATTAACGAATTTCAACGAATCCAACAAAAATATAGCGAATTAGTGGTAATGAATTTTAACCTATAATTTTAGAGTAAATTTTGATCACTCAAACCAATAAATTTGCGCTTCTCTATAGCAAATTGCTAGTTCGCTATTTTATATGTGAATTAGTTACAAATTGAAATATGGGGCCAGTCAGTATTAAATTCGCACTCATTTATATCTAAAAGCTAAATATAATTAGTCTACATTTTAATAAAAAAATTAAATTATAAATATAAAAATTCAAAATATTTATGAAAAACTAAAAAAGGAGGAATACTGAAGTTTGGACATGGTTTTTTAGCTTCTTCTTTTTTATTTTAATTAATTATTTTTCTTAATTTTCACAGTCAAATAAAGAGAAAACTATGGAGATTGGGTTGATTAATGATTAGTTGGTACAGGGGAATCTAAACTAACTACTTGGCTTGTAACCATCAAGTGCAACAAATTTGCACTAAATTCGCTGGAGGGAATAATGAATTGAGGCACTGTAATTCGCTATAGGAAACAGCGAATTTGATTACAAATTAGTCAAAAATTTTGACCTCTATTATGAACCGTGAAATTTTTATAGATTCGTGAAAATTTACTAAAAGTGATAAGGAATTTATGTATTGCAGAAAGAATGATATAATTTTATAAATTAAATGGAGTAACTGATACTTTTGAAAATTAATAAAAAAAATTAGTAATTTTTGTAAAAATCCAATGATTGAGACCAATTTAGTTAAGGTTAAAATACATAAGATTTTATTATATTTTAATTTATGTATATATAACTCGTTTTTAAATATGATCAATAATTTTTATTTATTTTTAAAATATTACAAATTTTTTTTAATTTTTTATTTAAAAAATGAAGATAATAAACATATTAACTTGTTGCGATTAGTGTAACAATGATATTAAATATCGATTTGTTATTTACGTAGCTAATACAATGAAGTCTCCATTTACAAATTGACGGACACCAAGTGGCAGACGCGAAGCTTGATATTATATATATATATATATATATATATATATATATATATATATATATATATATATATATATATATATATTCAAGGGATGAAATAAGTCAATAATGATCAAGTACATGTGCTTATATTATGCTTATGTATACACTAAGACGTGTTTGGTTTACAAAAAAAATATATTCATGTGCTTAAATAATTTTAAAAAATAATTTATTACAAATTAAAAGTTAGATATATATTTTTTTGAATAGTAGATCGGATCATGGGTTACATATATAAGTTTATATTTGATTAAAAAAATCAAATACAGCCCAAAAATAAGAATACAAATAAAAAATTAGACTAAAAACAGGTTAAACTTGGGCTTCTTTTTTGCTTGTCTCTAAATCCATCCATTTTTAAAACTCTTATATTATGAGTTATGTATACCTTTACAATAAAAGGTTATACATAATAAATTTTTTGTTTCTTAACTTCTATACTTTTAAGTCTGTTATTTGTAAGTATTAATTATATTTTAATTTTAGTTAAATAAAAAATATAATATGTATTTTTAATTTTATTTTTTTATTAGTTTATATTCAAGAAGACAATTCCACCTCACTTGATAAAAAAAACTAAATTTATTATTATTATTGTATATTCAAAAAGGCAGATCTAAATTCTAAAAGCATTCAATCCCAAATTAACATACAATCAATGCTTTGTTTAGTGTTTATCCTTTATAATTATTCCTTAAATCTAACTTAATAATACTCATAATGTCAGGACTCAATGAAGTCATCAAGCCCAGCCTTGTGACGCAAGGAAGCCAAGGACGCTTCAAAAGAAGCCAACTCGTTGTTGAAGGACTCAAGCTGAGCTTTGAGAGTGGAAGCTTTTCCTTGCGTTTCGTCAAGCGTGGCTTTGAGCACGTGTGCACCAGCACACTGCTCTATGCACCTATCAACATGACTGAGCCATGATGCGTCAAAGCCAGCCCCTTGTAGTGAGGTGCAGCACTGTTTGATGTAATCTCGATCCTCGTGGGTCAAGTCGCACCTACGAGTGGTCATCAAAACTCGAGTCACCTCAGCGAATAGGGAAAAGGTAGAAGAAGCAAACACTCTTCGTCGCTTTGGATTACTGAGCCACTCTAGCACTTGAGGATGACGTCCCACACCAGCTTCCAAAAACGGCAAGTTTTGTACCGAAATGTCCAACATACCCTTGTAGCTTGTGTATGAAGTCTCAGCTTCTCGAGCTGCTTGTGGAGGAGCTACACCATTGCCTGAGCCTCAATATGTAAGTTCTTACACAAAAAACTAATCTTAAATAAAAAATAGTAGGTATAATTTTTCTAATTAAAATTATATTAAATCTGTTTAATGTTGTTAACCTATAGTATAATATAAGTTTAAGAATTAATTTAAAAATTTTTTAAATTATAAAAATTTAATTGTAAATTTTTAAATTATGAAGACATAATTAAAAATAATATAAAACTATATGAGATGCCAACAAAAGTGGAGCTATGAAATAAATTTTTAGATTTATGTAAGTATCATCTCATTTCATTGTGTATTAACTAATCCAATTCAATCAAATTTTTAAAATTTTTTATAATATGTAAACCAGTTAATATAAAATAAAAAGAAATGATTGATTATTATTGATCAATATGCAAATTATGTAATACCTAAGAATTTCTGTAGTGCTCCTATGAGAAATTAGAGATTAAAAATTAGATGAATACGTACCTGCATCTTGAACTGCAGTAGGACTTGATGCGTTATGATCAGGTTGAACCAAGGGCCTCTCAATGGCCTTACACACCTCTTGAGCCTCATTGGCTAAATAATTATATGACGAAAATTAATTAGAAAATAGAATGATGAATGGTTTTGGCCAAATGAAAGTAAGAATAAATTATTGTTTTTATCTCTCTATTTGGTCCTCCAAAATGCAAAACTTTCAATTCAGTTCTTCTTTAATTTTTTTTTAATTATTTTCATCTCTCCATCAATTAAAGTCATGAATTTATAACTTTTCTTTTTTTTTTTTTTTACTATTTTGGTAGAAAAGTTATAGAAGAACTAAATACTAAATAAAAATATTGTTTTTATCGCTCTATGTGGTCCTCCAAAATACAAAACTTTCAGTTTAGTTCTTCGATAATTTTTTTCCAATTATTTTCTTCTCTCCATTAATTAAAGTCATGAATATATAACCATTTTTTTTACTAATTTGGCAGAAAATTATTGAAGAACTAAATACTAAATAAAAAAATTATTCAATTTTCAAGGATAAAAATAATAATTTACTCTAAAAATAATTATTTTCTTCATTCTTATTAAAAGTTTAAAATGCATTACTTTCTGTGTTGTCAACACTTGTAGAGGTTGTGCTCAGCTGGAACGAATTCTCACCCGTGGGAATTTGAATTTCTCGGTCTCGTGAGTCTTCTAGCATATTTCAATTCACAGAATAGGAACATTATTAAGCAAAAGAGTACATAATAAAAATTAATTAAATATAAAATAAATTATTACTTTACTCTTTGAAAAATATATTTTACTTCAATTTAATCTTTACAATATCAAAATCTTTCAATTAGTCTTTTAAAAAAATTCTAAAAATAATTTAATCCTTATGTTAATTATATAAATATTCTGTTGATTTTAGGTCACTAATATTATTTGAGTATATTAGTAACTATTTTGCCTCGTAATACTGTTTAGATATCTATATAACTATCATAAATATTAAATTGTTTGAGAAATATTTTTTATGGATGAAATTAAAGATTTTAATTTTTTAAGAACTGAATGAAAACAAAATATATCTTCTAAGAATTAAAACAATGATTAACTTTTAAATATATTACTGTCGCAAAGCAAGCTAAAATAAAATTGAAAGTTGAGAGCAAAAAGAACCTAAAATTTTTTAAAAAAATTTAAGAAGAAAATGTTTAAGCAGTATTTAATCCTTTGTGGCAAATTGGAGACTCTAAAACAAGATTAATTTACCTGCATCTTGAGTTATTGAAGTAGGGCTAAGTGCATTTTGATCAGCTTCATCCACGGGCATCTCACATATCTCTTGAGCTTCAATAGCTAAATAATTAAGTAAAATGAAAAAAAAAAATAGAAAACAGAACGACTTAAGGTTTGGGAAAATTAAAAAAAAAAAATAATTTTCTTCCTTTTGTTAAAAATGCATTACTTTCTCTGTTTTTGGCTGACACACAATTTCTGGCCTGAGTGAGGAAATTCTCGTTAGGGAGAATTTTTCGATTATGTGATTCTCCTGCAAAAATATTTCAGTTCAAATATAATAACAAGTTAATTAGAAACATAATCATTAAGACAAATTAAGAATATTGTAACAAAAATTCATTAAACAGAGAATGATAGAATTAAAAACTAGAGTATCAAGTTATGAACTTTCATTTAGTCCCTAAATACCTTAAGCTCAGATTGTAAAATAAGTCTCTTTTGTGTTTGAGTCAATGAAATAACAGATAAAATTTATGCACAAAAAAGTTACTAATTAGAATGAATTCTTTTATTTCTAGTTATATGTAATAGAATATATAGCAACAATGATGATGAGGATTATTCAAATATATATTCTTCACTAGTTGATCATAATTTATTGTTGTTACTATAATGTAATTTAACTAAGCAAATGGACTTTACTTATTCATATTATTATTCGATAGATTATATCATAACTTTTATATCATGAACGAGAAAATTTATTTAGCAATCCACCAAGATTATATAATTTGAGTATCAATTAATAATTTTTGTGAGTAAATAACGATGCAATAAATAAGTTATCATTTAACACTAAGTTTTAAATAAATTACATGATAAAAAGATAAAATTAGATCATTTTACAAAATAAAAAGATTAAATTGTCTATTTTAAAATTAGAGGAATCAAATTAAAATTTTAATAAAATTAGAGAGACCAAAAGTACATTTAAGTCTCTTATAAATTCATTGTATATCATATAACATAACAAAAAACTAATCTTAAATAAAAACTAGTAAGTATAATTTTTCTAAAAAGGTTCTTAAAATTATATTAAATTCGTTGAATGTTGTTAACATATAGTATAATACTCTAAATATATATAATTATTGTCAACAAAAAAGAAATAAAATAAAAAATAATAAAAAATTAACTTACAAAGTGAAATATAATTTATATTAAGTAATATAAATAAATAAATTTAAATTAAATAAATTTATAATATTTAGATAGTATATCATTAATATATATCATCAAAATTTAACAAAATTTTGGCAAAAATATAAGTTTAGGAACTAATTTAAAAATTTGTTAAACTATAAAAATTTAACTATAAATTTTTAAATTATAAATATCTAATTAAAAATTATATAAAACTATGTGGGAATCTAACTAGAGTCCAGCTTTAGAAAAATTCTTAGATTCATGTATTATATTATCTCATTATACATTAATTAATCATATTTAGCTAATTTTTTTACTTTTTAATAGTATATGAAGCTATTAATATAAAATAAAAAAATAATTGATTATTGTTGACTAATTCACAAATTATATGATACAATATATATACGCAGAAATTTAACTTTGCATAGTGCTCCTGTGAGAAATTAGAGATTAAAAATTAGATGAATATGTACCTGCATCTTGAACTGCAGTAGGACTTGATGTGTTATGATCAGGTTGAACCAAGGGCCTCTCAATGGCCTTAGATGCCTCTTGAACCTCATTAGCTAAATAATTATATGAGAAAAATTAATTAGGAAATAGAACGATGAACGGTTTTGGCCAAATGAAAATAAGAATAAATTATTGTTTTTATCTCTCTATTTGCCCCCTCCAAAATGCAAAACTTTCAATTTAATTTTCTCTTCATTATTTTCATCTCTCCATCAATTAAAGTCATGAGTTTATAACTTTTTTATTTTTTTTACTAATTTGGTAGAAAAGTTATAGAAGAACTAAATACTAAATAAAAATATTATTCATTTTTTAAGGACAAAAAAATAATTTACTCTACAAATAATTATTTTCCTCATTGTTATTAAAAGTTAAAAATGCATTACTTTCTTTGTTGTCAACACTTGTAGAGGCTGTGGTCTGCTGGAACGAATTCTCACCGGTGGGAATTTGCATTTCTCGGTCTTGTGATTCTTCTAACATATTTCAATTCACATAATAGAAACATTATTAAGCAAAAGAGTACATAATAAAAAGTGATTAAATATTGAGTAAATTAATATTTTAATCTTTAATACATATATTTTAATTTAATTTAATTTTTAAAAGATCAAAATATTTGACTTAGTCTTCCAAAAAACATTTTAAAGATCATTATAATGTTATTTGGTATACTAGTTACTGTTTTACTTTGTATTACTGTTTAGATATCTATATAACTATTGTGACAGTTAAATTGTTTGAGAAATATTTTGTAGAAGATAAAATTAAAAATTTTAATCTTTCAAAAACAGAATTGAAACAAAATATATCTTTTAAAAATTAAAACAATAATTTGTTTTAAAATATATTACTCAACAAAGCAAAGCAAGCTAATTAAAATGAAATTGAAATTTGAGAACAAAATGAACCCAAAATTTTTAAAAGAAATAAAGAAAAAATGTAATTAAGAATACTATAACAAAGTTTCATAAAACAGAGAGTGATATAATTAAAAATTTAGGGGTATCAAGTTATGAACTCTCATTTAATCCCTAAATGTTGAAGAATTTTCATTCATGTTATGACCTTAAGCTCAGATTGTAAAATAAGTCTTTTGTGTTTTGAGTCAATAAAATAACAGATAAAATTTATGCACAAAATAGTTACTAATTAGAGTGATAATTCTTTTATTTCGAATAGAATATATAACAATAATGATGACGAGCACTTTCAATTACATAAATTATTCAAATATATATATACTTCACTAGTTGATCATAATTTATAGTTATTACTATCATGTAATTTAACTAAGCAAATGCACTTTACTTATTCATAATATTATTCATTAGATTATATCATCACTTTATATCATAAACGAGAAAATTTATTTAGCAATCCACCAAGAGTTAGTGTACTAATTAACATAACATAATTGAATTATCTAAATTTTAGAGAGAAAATAAAAAGATTATATAATTTGAGTATAAATTAATAATTTTTGTAATTAAATAACAATGCAATAAATAAATTGTCATTTAACACTAAACTTTAAATAAATTGTATGATAAAAGGATAAAATTAGATAATTTTACACAATAAAAAAATTAAATTGTCTATTTTTAAACTAGAGGGACCATATTAAATTTTTTATAAAATTAGATGGACCAAAATGCATTTAAGCATAATATAAAATCATTGTATAGGATTAATATTTGTAATTATAAGATACTAATTATAAAGAAATTATCAGTACCTGCATCTTGAATCGAAACAGTATTTAGTGCATTTTGAGCATCCTCGTGAACCAAAGGCCTCTTAATAGCTAAATAATTAAGTTCAAAACTCAGAAAATAGAATAATGTAATTAGGTAACAAGTTTCAATTCACATAAATAAAATGTTAGAACAACATTAATTAAGCTAAAGGATATGTTGAAACGGGAGTTATTAATATTTAAACATAACAGGAAAGATCGATGGATGATACAGTTGTGTCTATTTTATGAAACAATAACTAGTAATTAAATATAAAATAATATTTTATTAAATATTTCATGTTCAATTACTTCAACATAATTAACTTATTTAATAAATATATCTGTATTGTGATTAATCATAATAATAATAAATCTAATAGAAATGGCAAATGATTATTGTTCAATAATATTGCATTTATAGCAGCGTTTAGTGGTTAAGCTTGATTTACTAAAGAGGGAGGAATGTTGTGAAAGCGTATGAAATCTGAAGAAACATTGCAGGTTCGTTACTTCACAAGATTTACTAATGAGTTTCTTTTATGTAGCCATGCTTCTCACTGAAGAAAGACTCAAAACAGTCATGAGGGATAGAGAAAAAGTAGCATAAATTTCACATAGATGTCGATATATATGTCCATAGAATTAGGAATTCTAAAATTGTAAAACATATCAATTGGATATTGGGAGGAAAAATCAAAAGATTCTCTGAACCTCAATATGTAAGTTCTTACATAAAAAACTAATCTTAAATAAAAATAGTAAGTATAATTTTTCTAAAAGGGTTCTTAAAATTATATTAAATCTGTTTAATGTTGTTGACATATAATATAATACTCTAAATATATATAATTTTTATTAACAAAAAAGAGATAAAATAAATATTAATAAAAAATAACTTATATATATAAAGTAAAATATAATTTATATTAAGTAATATAAATAATTAATTTGAACTAAATAAATTGTAAACGTTTAGATAATATATAATTAGTATATATCATTAAAATTTAACAAAATTTTGACAAAAATATAAATTTAGAGACTAATTTAAAAATTTGTTAAATAATAAAATTTAATTATAAATTTTTAAATTATAAAGACCTAATTAAAAATAATGTAAAATTATATGAGAAGCGGAAGAGTCGAACTATGATAAAATTTTTAGATATATATAGGTGTCATCATTGTGCATTAACTAATTGAATTTAATCAATTTTTTAAAATTTTTTATAATGTATGAATCCATTAATATAAAATAAAAAAATAATTGATTATTATTGACCAATGCACAAATTATGTGATATAATGTATGTACCTAATAATTTCTCCAAACTCTATGTAGTGCTCCTATGAGAAATTAGAAATTAAAATTTAGATCAATACGTACCTGCATCTTGAACTGCGGTAGGACTTAATGTGTTATGATTAAGTTGAACCAAGGGCCTCTCAATGGCCTTAGATACCTCTTGAGCCTCATTAGCTAAATAATTATATGAGAAAAATTCATTAGGAAATAGAATGATGAATGGTTTTTGGCCAAATGAAAATAAGAATAAATTATTGTTTTTATCTCTCTATTTGGCCCTCCAAAATGCAAAACTTTCAATTTAATTCTTCAATAATTTTCTCTTAATTATTTTCATCACTCCATCAATTAAAGTCATGAATTTATAACTTTTTTTTTACTAATTTGGTAGAAAAGTTATTGAAGAACTAAATACTAAATAAAAATATTATTCATTTTTTAAGGACAAAAAAATAATTTACTCTAGAAATAATTATTTTCCTCATTCTTATTAAAAGATAAAAATGCATTACTTTCTTTGTTGTCAACACTTGTGGAGGTTGTGGTCTGCTTGAACGATTTCTCACCGGTGGGAATTTGCATTTTTCGGTCTTGTGATTCTTCTACCATATATCAATTCACATAATAGAAACATTATTAAGCAAAAGAGAACATAATAAAAAGTCATTATAATAATCTTTAAAATATATATTTTATTTTAATTTAATTTTTTAAAAATAAAAATCTTTTAATTAGTCTTCCAAAAAACATTTTAAAACAATTTAATCTTATGTTAGTTATATAAATGCTCTGTTGACATACTAGTTACAATTTTAGAACATTATAATGTTATTTGGGCATATTAGTTATTTTTTTATTTTATATTACTATTTAGATATCTATATAATTATTGTAAAATCTAAATTATTTGAGAAATATTTTTTAGAAGATAAAATTAAAAATTTTAATCTTTCAAAAATTGAATTAAAACAAAATATACCTTTTTAAGAATCAAAATAATGATTTACTTTTAAATATATTACTCATCGAAGCAAAGCAAACTAAAATAAAAATGAAAGTTGAGAGCAAAAAGAACCTAACATTTAAAAAAAATAAAGAAAAAATGGTTAAGCAGTATTTAATCCTTTGTGGCAAATTGGAGACTCTAAAACAAGATTAATTTACCTGCATCTTGAATGATTGAAGTAGGGCCAGGTGCATTTTGATCAGCTTCAACCAAGGGCGTCTCACATATCTCTTGAGCTTCAATAGCTAAATAATTAAGCAAAATGATAAAAAAAAAATAGAAAATAGAATGACACAAGGTTTTGAAAAATTTAAAATAATAATTTTCTTCCTTTTTTTAAAAATGCATTACTTTCTCTGTTTTTGGCTGACACAGAGATTTTGGCCTCAGTGAAGAAATTCTCGCTAGGGGGAATTTTTTCATCATGTGATTCTCCTGCAAAAATATTTCAGTTTAAATATAATAGCAAGTTGATTAAAAACATAATAATTAAGACAAATTAAGAATACTTGTCACAAAGATTCATTAAACAGAGGGAGATAGAATTAAAAAATAAGAGTATCAAGTTATGAACTTTCATTTAGTCCCTAAATACCTTAAGCTCAGATTGTAAAATAAGTCTCTCTTGTTTTCGAGTCAATACAATAACAGATAAAATTTATGCACAAAAAAGTTACTAATTAGAATGAATTCTTTTATTTCTAGTTATATGTAATAGAATATATAGCAACAATGATGATGAGGATTATTCAAATATATATTCTTCACTAGTTGATCATAATTTATTGTTGTTACTATAATGTAATTTAACTAAGCAAATGGACTTTACTTATTCATATTATTATTCATTAGATTATATCATAACTTTTATATCATAAACGAGAAAATTTATTTAGCAATCCACCAAGTTATATAATTTGAGTATAAATTAATAATTTTTGTGAGTAAATAACAATGCAATAAATAAATTGTCATTTAACACTAAATTTTAAATAAATTATATGATAAAAGGATAAAATTAAATCATGTTACAAAATAAAAAGATTAAATTATCTATTTTTAAATTTGAGAGATCAAATTAAAATTTTAACAAAATTAGAGAGACCAAAAATACATTTAAGTCCATTATAAATTCATTGTATATCATATAACTTAATAATTATAAAAAATTTATCAGTACCTGCATCTTGAACCGAAACAGCGCTTAATGCATTTTGAGCATCCTCATGAACCAAATGCCTCTTAATTGCTAAATAATTAAGTTAAAAACACAGAAAATAGAATAATGTAATTAAGTAACAAGTTTCAATTCACATAAATAAAATGTTAGAAAAACATTAATTAAGCTAAAGGATATATTGAAACAGGAGTAATTAACATTTAAACATAAAAGACCGATGGATGATTCATTTGTGTCTATTTTATGACAAAATAACTTGTAATTAAATATAAAATAATATTTTATTAAATATTTCATGTTCAATTACTTCAAAATATTAACATATTTAATAATTATATCTGTTATTGTGATTAATGATAATAATAATTGTAAATCTAATAGAAATGGCAGATTATTGTTCAATATATTGCATCATATAATTGAGATACTTAATTTCACAGTATCATCACTCAACAAAGCCAAAAATAAGTTCAAGCATTATGTATTAATTTGATTATTTATGGAAAATTGAAGACTACAAAATAAGATCAATATATCATAGCGAAAATATCAAATAAGAGTGTAAGGAATTTTTTTTTAAGTTTTAAAATAAATTGAACTTAAAATATCATTTTAAATCTCACATGATTATTAAAATATATCATGTAAAAATTATGTAATATTATTTTTAATATTTTAATTTTTATCATTTAATCTCTGGTACAAGTAAAAGTATACACACACACACACCTGCGTCCTGAGCCAATGGCCTCTCGTTGGGATCTGCTGGCGTGGCATGCTCCTTCTCTTCGTCGTCAAGCTTTGCTTGTCCTTCATGCTCCTCTGAGCTATTTGAAATAACGCTTGGGAATTTCTTATGGTTTCCTTCATCTCCTTCTCGAGTAGTCTAAGATCCATACACAGACAAGCATACAAATTAAGTAACTAAAACAGAGTTCTCTGTTTTCTAGTCTAGAAGAAAATTAATTGGCTTCATCAAATTAAATTAAACATGCATACCAAATCCACGAACATCTTGGTTATTGTCTGATTAAGGTCACCCTCCCAATAATATTCTTCATCATTTTCCTCTGCTACTACCTTTTCAAGCTCTGGGGTGCTTATCTCTCCAGGAGAGAACATTGTCATACTCAGGCATTGCTTGACCAGAACTTTCTCTAACAATGGAAACCTCAATAAGCACTTACTTGATGAGAAACTATTGAGATTTGGCAAACATTCAAGTTCTAAAATTACTAAACTGCTGAATGTAATTTCATCCTTCGTCTCATCTTCCTCTTGGGCCACTATTTGTTCAAGCAAATTGCAGTTTGCTATCTTCATTACTGTCAACTTAACCAAACTTGTCGCTGTTGATGAAGACATTAAACTTACTAGTCTTTTGCAATCTTCTACCAACAAATATGTCAAGTAATTAAAAGTAGTAGAGGAAGGCACCAAATGTATCAAACTGGAGCAATTTATAACAAATAAGTATTCAAGAATCTCAAGGGCAGGGTCAATTTGGAATCCTTCTTTACATATATGTTGAAGATCATGTAAGTAACTCAGCCCTAAGGATTTGAGCTGTATGCTAATCTCAATTTGTTCTTTGTCTTCTAGAAGTTTTTCATTGTAGAATATGATCTCCTTGAAGGAACAAAACTCAACAACTAGATTCTCAACATTGGGCATATTTTGAAGCAACAAGAATGGAAAATTAGCTTGATCATTTTCAAATTGGGACAACCTTAGAACTTTGATTTTGGAGAATAAGTCCCATGAAACTTGGCCTTGCAATATTGTGTCGGTGTCTTCATCGTTTAGCGTCAGTTCCTCCAAGTTGCCAATCACCTAGACACAGTATTATAAATTTGGCTTAGGATAATAATATATTCATAAGAGATAACTGATTTATTCATATAGAGAAATTAACCTAAAAACGAAGTTCAATTTATAGTTCCTATATTTATAATTACTTTTCAAACTAAGGATGAAATTGGAAAACATCCATACCTCCTCACTTGAGAAAAGAGATTGTGGCATTGAGAAATTAAGTTTGTCACTAGCAGAACTCTCTCCACATCTATTTGGTTGTATATTGAAAAGCTTCAATTTCTTACAATTAAACACATTCAATCTTTTCAAGAATTGGCATTTTAAACTATTAATCCCTGCGTAGAATCCTGTGAGTTCATACAAATGTCTGAGATCCAAGGAAGTGAGATGATCAAATGCAAATATAGGAGTTTTGTCCACGGGTTCATGTTTCTTTGCAACAATTTCTTTCATAATTCCACAGTAGTGTATGGAAAGCTCTTCGAGGGATGGAAGGTCCATGGCAATGGGGAATGGGAAGAGATATTCTAGATTTGGACAGTCGTTAATCTGCATAACTTGTAGGTTATGAAAGTGAAGAGTTCCTGGTGCATCCAAAAGGAAATCAGCTTCATCCTCTTCCATTGGTTTTGCAAAATTGACAATTTCTTGGGAGTCACACCTCCATATGTGCTTGAGTGTAGGTAGGTTAGAGACTACTATTTTCTTCAACTGAATGGTCTTCGTTACCTGCGTTTGTTGTTCATTTATACCATTCAAATCAAAAACAACTTCTATTGAATCACAATCTCTTACTTCAAGCTCTTCCAAGTTGCATAGTGCTTGTAGCAATTTTAAAGTAAGAAGAACATCAGATAAGAAATCACATTTTTGCACCACTAGAGATTTCAAGTTGCTAAATACTTTGTTTCCAAGTACTTGGCCATACCACAACTCTTCCAATTCATGATATTCAGATAGTTCTAGATGCTTGAAGCTATGAAATGCCACCTGTCATATGCAAATGAATCTACAAGGTCACTTAAAATAAAGGGCATAAAAAAATTGCAAAAAGATTAAAAATTTATGTTTAGATAGAAATTAATATGCTTAATTAAAACATACCATATCCTCAGACATCTTTTTAATTGTTCCATTTAAGTCATCCTCCCAATATTCTTCTCCACCATTTTCCTCCACGAGTACCTTCAAAAGCCTTGGTGTCCTTGTCTCTCTAGCTGAGAACATCTTCATTCTTGGGCATTTTCTCACAACAACTTTTTCTAACAAAGGGAAATTCAAGAGGCACTCACTAGAACAAAACTTATTGAGTCTTGGCAAACAATCCAATTCTAAAGTTTCCAAATTTGTAAACATAATTTCTTTGTTTGCATCATCACTCTCTTCTATGACTATTTGTTCAAGTGAATTGCATTCTGCTACCTTCATTATTGTCAATTTGGCCATACTTCTTGCTGTTGATGAGGTGATTAAGCTTACAAGTCCATTGCATTGCTCTACCTCCAAATAAGTCAAGTGATTAAAAACAATGGATGAAGGCACCAAATGTCTTATACTGGAGCATTGACAAACAAATATACCTTCAACAGCTTTAAGAATAGGGTCAATTTCGAATCCTTCTTTACATATACATTGAAGATTATGTAATTCATGTAGCCTCAAATACTTGATTCGGGTACTAATTTCAAAATTTCCATCCTCACCTTTAAGCCTTTCATATTGGAATATCTCTTTGAAGGAACTCCATTGCACAACTAACCACTCAAGATTGGATGTCTTTTGGAGAAACCAATATGGAAAAATTGCTTGATCATTGTTGAACGAGGACACCCAAAGAGCTTTGAGTTTGTCAAATTGATCCCTTGAAAGTTGGCACTCTAATAACGCTCTAGCATCCTCATTGTTTAGTGTCCACCCTTCCAAGTTCTCAATCAGCTATAGAAAAATTGCATGGTAAAACTCAATCATCTACAAAATCTCTATGCAATATAGAAAATTAATGAATGTAATAGATAGAATTATAATCTACTTTCAAAATGCCTAACATGCAAGGGGTCAACAAGAATGCTTGAAAAAAACAATGGTAGCTTGTATGTTATAAATATGAACAATAAAATGTTCAAAATAGATGGTTTTTAAAAGTAAAAATAAAATTGTTTAAAGTGTAATGAACTTTAAAATTATGTCCTTACTTCTTCAACATTATTGAAAGGAGCCTGCAATGTTGATACGTCGAATTTAGTATCACAAGTTCTTGTTTGACTACTCGTTCGTTGTGTCTTGAATAACTTCAATTTCTTACAATTGAAGACATTTAATTTCCTTAACGATGGACATGCTAAACTGTGATTTGCAGTATAAAATGTCTCGAGTTCAGGTAAGTTGCAAAGCCTCAAGGAGGTTAAATGTTCAAACTTAAACTGCACAGGACTATAAATTGGTCCTTCATGATTTGTTGTAACTATTTCCTTCATCACGAATGCCTGTTCCAAGCTGATTTCTTCAAGTTGATGCAAACTCATAGCTATAGAGAACGGAAAAAGGTATTCCAAATCTTCACAGTCCTCAACACACACAAATTGTAGATTATGAAAGCCAGTTGTTCTTTGCAGATCCTTACTCCATATCCTTTTGAGATTTGGCAACCGAAGCAAAGTTAATTGTTTCAGTTGTGTAGTACCATTTTCTCCATTCGCACTCAATTCAAATATCTCTTCCACTGAATTGCAGTCACTAACTGTCAATGTTTCTAGACTTTGAAATGTTGTCTGCATATGAGATGGAAAAATATTTCCTATTTTGTCACAGCTTATGACTTCCAATATCTTCAATCTGTGAAATTGATAGTGCCACACTGCCTTCAAGTTTTTCATATCTTTTATCATGATTTTCTCCAATTTGGAGAATGGAATAACCTGAGATACACAATTTATCAAATCAAAATTAATTAATAACTACGAAATTAAGACATTTCTTAAAAACTAGCTAGCTCTATGATGATAGAATCATGATAGATACCTCTACTAATTCAATACCATTGTTTCTTCTTTCTGTAGCTATTATCTCCTCCATCATGTGACATTTACTAATTTCAAGCTGTTTGAGATTGGAGAGAGTGTTAACCATAAGGGATGAGAATAAATACTTGAGGCCACCACAATCCTCCACAATCAAGTTTGCCAAATTACGAAAGGAAGAATAGGCTACAGTAGAAAGTTGATTGTCATCCCATATGTTGTTTAGATTGATTGAACTCAACTTCAAGGTCTCCAAATTAGGAAATGCAAGCTACAAAACATAACAAATAATCCTTTGTGAAGAACTAGAAGAGTCATAAAACTACCATCTCTTACAGAATCATATTTATTTTAGATAAAGCACAAGGTCCTAACTATATATGGCACATGAGATTTAAGAACACTTTTTCTTTTGTTATTTTAGTTTAAATACAATTAAAATATGATTATTATATAAATTAATTAATTTGATATACATATTTATGAAGACAAGTCAGATCCATTGTCACAAACTACTATATGAGTTTTGAAATGAAAATCACCTAATTAAGCCATTAAATCAAACTGACAATTGAGAATTATGTGTTCCATAGAGTCTCATCAAGATTTAAGATTAATTAATTGATTTTAATGAAACCTTTCTTTCTGTAACCCTTGAGATTACCTTTTCCCCTCTCACTCTTACCACTTGGGAAAGGAGATTTTATTAACCAGATGTTTGCATTATATGATATTCTGATATTTATGTTTAGTATGATAAGATGTGAATGTTTGATTATGCATATTAATAAATATTGTCTATTTCTTGAATTTTCAAACATATAGTTTCATTAATTTACATCTTATATTTTAAGTACTTTTTTATGAAATAAAATTTTTTGTAGAGTTAATTCCCATGAGAAAACAAGGGTAAAACTAGTAATTAAAAAAAATGTGAAATGACATAATATAATTAAATAATTTTTTCTAGTTTTAAGTTTTTTGTTGGTTGGAAAAAGTTGTTAGACGTGTTTGAACCAAAATTGGTTTTAAATTTTTTTCTTCTATCCTTTAGAATATATATATATTCTGACAGTTTACCTAGGAATACAGTTGAAACTTTGCAAAAATTGTTGTACTGTAGCTTATAAGAAGTACAGTAAACAAGCTGTGACTTATTTACTGTCTTCCACATAATTTCAGTTATACAGAATAACTATCATTATGACACAATTAAGTTTATTACAAAAAGTCAAGAGACAAATTATTCGTATAAAATATTACGCTCGAGTTGGTTCATAAAAGGCTACTAATAAATACTATAATAATTTATCTAACTACTTTATGTTTTTGTTATAAGTGATTTACACCTAAGAGTTTATACATAACATAAATTCTAATATATCAAATCTATATGAATTAATAATAAAATGAAAAGAACATACCTTGGCATTGAAAAATGAAATCGAAATATTAGTCGATAGTGTACTGCACTTGGGTTCATCTGTAGAAGACATCAACTCATTGGAGCAAAAATAATCAATTTTTGGCAAATTCTGTAAAATTAGAGACCGCAATGGAGTAAACTCGATCTTATCAATAATTAAGTGATTATCCTCACATTCCATAAACACAATCTTCTTCATAGAATTGCATTCAGAAACTTCAATCTCAAGAAGTTGAGAAAGAGCTTCGACCATTGAAACCAATATTAGATATTCTAATTGGTCACAACTTTGAACTTTGATAGCTCTCAATTTGGTAAATGAATTTTCAATAAATGGGCCATGACATATTTTCTCCAACCTTCTGAGATTGTTAAGTGCTAGTGTCTCCAAATTTGGAAAGGAAAAATCAGCTTGTTTCCTCTTTATGGAGTCAACAATGTGGTGAATGTTTGCATTATTTTGAATGTGAAGGTGCTTTAACAGCTCATTTTTATTTAGCTGGTCAAGCACATTTGAAATGTCACTTATTTCATCCAAGTACAAATTCTCCACGGTTTTAATCAAAGCTTTAACCCACTGCTCCAAATCAATGCCAAAACCAAGTTTAAGCTTCAATGTTGTTGAGACCTCGTAATTTTCAGACCACTCCCATATGTCTCCTATAAGTATTTTATATTTTTCAAGCTTTTCAAAGTTTAAATTCTTCGGCAACATCAAAGCATCATGAATTTGAATTTCAAGAGCAGTCAAGTTAATCAAATGCCTAAGCTCGGCAAGGCTAGCATTTGCATTTCTATTTTGTTCAGCTGAATTTTCTACTTCCCATTTGATGGAGCAGCTTCCCATATAGAGTTCCTCTAATTTGATCAAGTTGGATAGCACATTTGGTGGGATGACTTTAATTCTAGAATTGCTTAGATCCAACATTCTTAGATGAGTTAGTCTGCTAATCTCACTAGGTAATTGTATCATTGATGAACGAAGGAGACTAAGAATTTCTAAATTTTTCAAGGCTCCTATTCCAGCTATATCTCCCAAATCACATTGATCCAAACACAATGTCTTAAGTTTGGTTAAGGAAGCAAAAGATGTGGGTAATGAAGATATGATCATGCCAGTTAAATCTAACACTTTTAGGTTACCCATTCCCTCAAAAAATGAAGGTGGAATCACCAAAGAGCGATTTTTAGGATGATTTAAGAAAAAAAACTCAAGTTTAGGACAATCTAACCGTTCCGGAAGCTTTTGGATGCAATTACCAATCACTGTGATTACAGGGCACATTTTAAGATCATCCAATGGCCATTCTTCCAAGTCAGGGTCATCTTCTCTAGTGAAAAAATATTGATTTTTGGATGCAATTTTGGTTGCTACTTCACGAACAGTGTCATGCATTGTGACAGACTTCACGCTTGCATCATCAATAAACAAACAAGATGCCTTCAAAGAAGAAATCATTTGGTATAGATTGTCCCTTGCTTCTTCAACAGTCTTTGTACCTTTGAATATGCCCAAACCAATTCCATATTTTAGCAAATCATTAACAAGTCTTATAGTGGAAACACTAGAAAGCAAAAAAAGTGTCTTCACTTCATCAGTCTCCAACCAATGGTAACATAATTCTAATGCTGAATGAATCATCTCATGCATTTCTTTAGTTTCAGCTTTTTTGAGTTTTTTAAGAGCAGCTTTCCAATCATTAATACTCCTATTTTTCAATGTTTTAGCCATAGCAGTAATAACAACAGGCAAGCCTCCACATTTTTGGGCTACTTGAGGTGCAATCTGTCGTAGACTATTATGCTTTCCATCAATATCAAGAGCAGCCATAACTTGAAACAAACTCCAAGCTTCCTTATCATTTAAGAGGTCTATGCTAAAATTTTTTTCGCTTCCCATTTCACGTAATGTAACTTCAAATCTAGAAGTCATCAAAATTTTGCAAACTACATTATCAACCTTGGATGCAGATTTCCCTTTCTCCACATTATATGCAGTAGTAGCAGAAGAGACACCTCCATGCTCCAAATTCATTTTACATGGGTCTGGAATTCCTACCTCTTCCAACTCTATCGCTGTTCGAACATCATCCAATATAACAAGGATTGATTTCTCCTTTTCTATCCCCTTACGTATACGATCCGCTCTTTTTATAACACTTTTCTCTTCCAATTTCATACCCAATAGCTCTGCAATATCATCTTGGATTTTCTCCAACTGTGGATTTTCACCAACCTTGGCCTCAACCACAACATTGAACAGCTTGTCCATTTTAAGTTTATTACCTACTTGCCTTGCAAGTGTAGTTTTGCCTACACCTCCTAATCCATAAACCCCAATTATTCTCTTCTTGGGGTCTTTTAGAGCCTCCATCACATCATTCATTACTGGCTTCCTTGACTCAAAAGCCAAGGCTCCATAAAAGCTTTCCAGGTAATCTGTGGGTAAACTGAACGTGACTCTTACAAAATTTCCTACTTGCTTCAGTGTAGCAACATTTTCTGCCATCTCCTTAGCCATTTTACTTAGTTTTCGCCTCAACTTCAAATTTAGGCACCAACATTGATGACACCCTACTCCTGCACGACGACGACGTGGATCTTCAACAAGCTCTTTTGCTTCTTTGTTAAGCTTATCCACACGATCCAGCCAATTTTGAACATAGCTCTCTCTTTCGTTTCCATGCTTTCTTTCCTCTTCCTCAATCCAGTGTTGGATTTCTTGTCTTGCACCTTGGAGTTGATTCACTTTATCTTCCAACTCCACAAAGTTGCCCTTGTAGTGCAACAAATAGCCCACTTGCTTAACAATTTGCAAGATGACACAATCTATTATTTTTTCATAAATTGGAGAGAGGAAAGGATCCATTCTTCCTTTGGATTAATTTGGCTGTACGAGAACAAAAGGCAAAGATAAATTAGAAGAAAAACCAAAAGGGTGAGAGGTAATCTTTATTGAAGACATTGATGAGATTTATGCAAACTAATGAAAATAGTTATTGAAACATATATGGTAATTATGTGTCACTATTATACTCTAATGCGTATTTGAAACCATGAATTTAGGATCTTATATATCTTTACTTGTTTTGAACAAAATTTTTGCAAGCATATAAACAATAATGTAATGAATGAAAAAGCAAAAAGAGTAATTTTTCTTCCTATAGTTGCCCTTAATATATATCCCGTCAAAAACATGCACATCATCTTCATTCCAACGGTGGCATCATAGCTTCACTGTCTTACAAGAAAGACCTCAAAAGCATATTGCAGGTCTCAATTAACAAATATTTATTTAATTGTTAGTACAATTATTTTTGTTGAATCTTTAGAGTTTTATAGGATCATATTTTTATGAATTATAACTAGATTAGAATAATATTTATTAATCTAGATTTAAATTTTAAGCTGTTATGTGACATAGGAAAAAGGTCCTGATATTAATCTTAGTGCACCTTATCACTTTGACTCCAATTTGAGCATTCTTTGAAAGTTTTTGGTTTTTTGGAAAACTCCATCCAAAAGTTTATTTTATGTTATTTTATTTTTGTCATGAAACAAAGTTTCATTCATTCCCACAAGGGAGACAGGCACAACCCAATACAACGAGGAGACTCTATAAGTCTCACAAATCATACATAAAAGAACATAGCTACTCCTAAAGATAAATATAAAAGATCAAGAGGCAACACACCTTTTAACAAAACTAAACTACATTAAAGGAAGATTAACAATATATTTATCAGATTTTAACAAAATAAGATTGTAATAAAAACTTGATAGTATATGAAGAGCTAACACATCTCCTTATTCTCTTTTGATAATGTCTTGGTACTTCATCATTGTTGTAGAAGAAAATTCTTCCATAAAGAGATGAGAAAAGAGAAACTAAATGAGTAGAAGAGAAAAGGAGAGGAGAGGAGGGGGCCACAGAGTGCTGCAACAGCTCCCCTCTGCACTTCAGAGGAGCTTCTCTAAGGCAATGCAGGAGAGAGATGGGAAAAGATACTCTGAAATAAAGTTGTGTGAAATTCGCATTGTAATTTTATATATTAATCTATGTGCAACTTAAAGAATAAAAAGTACATAATATTACATTCATTAACCCGCATGCGGGTTAATATTATATTTTAGCGAACTTTACATAATTTTATAAAAAAATAAATTTCAGAGTATCGTATTCCAAGAGAGATGCGGCTGGGGGTTTCTTGTACCAATCTTGTTCAAAAGATTTTGTTTGGACTGTGTTCATGTTTTCGGCTCTTTCGTGTAAAGCTTATGGTAAAAAACTATATTACTCTTGTGCAGGTGATACCAACCCAAGCCCAATATGGGAAGCTATAGTGTATGGCCGAGTTTTGGAGTAATTAAGTTGGAATGAATTTTTTTGGCTTAAAAAAGCATTTTCTTTAAAATATATATATATATATATATATATATATATATATATATTTGGATTAACTTTTTTTAAAAAATAAAAAATAAGATTTTTTTCAAAATTCATTTTTTTACTTCTTTAAAAAACACATACAAGAGTTTATAAAGTACAAATTCAAAAATGCATGATTTTAAATAAAATATCTTTTATCAATTATTATAAAGATAAATTTTATATTTTTTAAAAGATATAAAAATTATACTCTTCTTTATTTTATTTTAAAAAATTACATTTTTCTGTCTTGTAAAAAACTTGTATGGGAAGCTATAGACTCTTGCCCAGATGTGACACATGGTCGAGGGAAAACTATTTTTGCCCAAATGGTCCAGAGAAATCGGAAGAAGCAAATTAAGAAAGAACAAATAGTTGTGACTTGTTCATTTGTTAGCAAGTTTATTTTGGATACACATTTTCCGTACTATATTATTAGAATACGTAATATAATTTATTTTCAATAAAAATAATATAATTTAGCTTTAAGTTAATATTGATTTAAATTGTAAATTTTAAACGAAATCAAATTAAATATAAAAATTACGAGAATATTGTAAATATAATTCTTTTATTGGCAAAATTTATATTTCTTAGCATAAATTGTTTAAAAAATCGATTTAAAATTAAGAGTATGTAATTTATCTCCAAAATCAAAAAACAAAAATTTACAAAAGACTTCTTAAATTTTTAATATGTGCAACATATATTATTTACTATTTCTGTTAAAAGGTGTTATTAAAGTTATGTAATTTATCCTCTTAACTTTAAAATTTCGCAAAAACTCCTTCAAGCTTTCAATTTTGTGAAATAACCACTGGATTTTAATGATTTAAACAAGTGTTTGAATAAAGATATGAATACAGGAGGTATATTGTATTAAACTGAAAATTTGAGAGATTTTTTTTTTGGTTATCTTTTAAAGTAGAGGAAATTTTTTGCAGTTTAGCCTACTTCTCATGTACGAAATAATGTATGGCCAAGTTTTGAAGGAACTAATAGTATGTCAGTGAAGTTGGGTGTGTTAGAGAAATAGAGGATTTACTATCCACAAAATTAAAAAGTTGTAAGTACAACATTCTCAAATGAGTTAGTCCTGAGACGAAATGGTCATGTTGGTCTATTTAATAAATGATTTTGGATATTAATATTTAAGTTTGCCTTGCAGATATCTTAATAAAGATCAAATAATTAATTTGATTAAAATTTTATTATTTTTAAAATTTAACAAGTAAATAAAAGATAATTAAATTTATTTTTATATAATTAACATATCTAAATAAATTAGTATTATCTTTAGCATTACTTAATTTTATATTAAATTTTTTTACTAATAATATTTTTGAAAGAAAATATTATATTGGTACAAAAGCCTAATAAGTATACCTAAAATATTTTCTAACAACACATATTTTAAAATGTTTTGATTGGCTCCTATAATTTGACCATCATTAAACTAACATTAAAATTTGTTTTAGAAATAGTTATAAATATATTTTCCTCCTCTTATTTCTTCTTCTTTTAAAAAAGATATATAGTCAAGAACCTTACCACTTTTTTGTACGACCTTCCTTTGGTTGAGATAATGAGGGCAGCAATAAACTCCTGTTGTGAGAACCAAAATGAAGAGTAATTCAGAAAAAAACAGAATAAGAATATTTGATAAACTAATGACGAGGGACATCACTCTCTATTACCCTTCTTATTATCTTCTTCCCACAATATCAGTAAGACGCCTTGTTCTTCCTCTGCTTCAGATTTGAAGCACCAACAAATGTTCTGTTCGATCTTCAGAAACAATAGAGAAAAAAAGAAAATTAAGAAGCAAAAATAATGATTATACCAATTAAAAAATGGAAAAACTAATGACGAGGAACACTTTACCAGTATAACTAGAGCATTATATATATGATTGACACACCAAAGCAACAATCTTTAATGCAGAAGAGTACCGAGAAAAGATATCTATGAACAGAAGCAACGATTTTTTTTGTCTTTTGGTAATATGAACACGAAGGGAACAAAGTTGAATACTGAAGAAATTAAGTGCAGATAGTAGAAACAGAAACTCGGGATTCTTGAGCAAATGTAGAGTTTGATTGACTTCCTCTGCTTCTTGAAGCAAAGTAAGCACAGCAGAAGAAATTTGAAGAGGACTGTGCTAAAACTCAGAAACTGGAATCAATGAAATGGATTGAAGACGAAGAGCCAAGACAGCAATTGACAGAATGCCGAAGAATGAGATCTGCAATGAAAATAGTGATTAGAGAAACATAAAGAAAGACTAAAGATAAATATAGGACAAACACTTGGCATTTTTAAAGTGAATATTAGGTGAGATGTCACTGTCATGACATTGATAATAAATTGATGGATCTGGACAGGTATCAGAGTGTCCTATTGGGACCTGAATTTGAGTCAATAACAAAATCAATTTTCATCTATTAGATTTTTTAAAATTTTCAATTCTCGCATTTAGACTCATTTAATTAAAAAAATTTAAAATAATTATTTTTTATTTAAATAATAACTTATCTATATTCAAGTCAATTATATTATATAAATTTTAAATATATAATCAATATAAAATTTTAATAAATTTATACTTATAAAATTTTTAAATTTATAATTTTTATTAATTTAAGTTATTTATATTATTTATTATTTTTGTTAAAAAGTGTTATTAAAGTTATGAAATTTATCATTTTAACTTTAAAAATTTTGCAAAAATCCCTTCAAGTTTTCAATTCTATGGTAAATACTCCTTCAAACTTTTAATTTTTGTGAAATAACAATTTAATTTTGTTGATTTAAACAAGTGTTTGGATAAAGATTTTAATACTGGATGTATATTGTGTTAAACGGAAACTTTTAACCACGTTTGGAAGGGAGGGAGGGACGAGAGGAAGGAAATGAGAGGAATTAAAAAAAAAAAAAAAAGAAGAGAATAAAATTTTAAGTGATAATTTTTTTATTTGAATCTATCAAATTATTTTAATTTTGAGATAGCTAAAATTATTAAAAAAATATTAGAGAAGAGTAATATAAAATATTTTAATTTTTTTAAGATTTAAAGAAATAAGCAAAAAAAATATTAATATATTTTATTTTATTTTCTTCACTCACCTTCCAAAACTTCTCACCCAAACAAGTCCTTAGGGTTAGTTCTTTTTAAATCATGTGTCGAATTTTTAAATTAATCTTACTTGAGATTCTAAATCATGCGTCGATATCATTGTTAATAAGACAAGCTGAATTAAAAATATTATGACTCAACTCGTTGCTCTCTCTCCAAGAGCGAAACATGTTCTGAACATAGTGTGTTGTGCTCTTTCAAATAACACAAGTTCTAAGAAAAAGTGCTCTGCGCTTCTCAAGATGAAAAAAATTATGTATCACTAAATAAATAATTATATAAATAAGATTAAAATAAATATAAATTGATAAGTATTTTGATGGGCTCCTATATTTGACCATCATTAAACTAACGATAAAATTTGTTTTAAAAATAGTTATAAATATATTTTCCTCATCCTCCTCTTGCTGTAATTTTTTTTTTAATGAAGATTTATAGTAAAGAACCTTACCACTTTCTTGGTCCCCCAAAATTGATGAGATTTAAGAGGCCTTATTGCCTTCCTCTCCTTCAGATTTGAAGCACCAACAAAAGTTCTGTTCAATCTTCAGAAACAAGAGAAAAAAAGAAATTTAAGAAGCAAAACGATGAATTATAAGAATTAAAAAATGGATAAACTAACGACGAGGAGCACTTTATCTGTATAACTAGAGCACTGTATATATGATTGGCACACAAAGCAACAACCTTTAACGCAGAAGAGTACCAAGAAAAGATATCTATGAACAGAAGCAACGATTGTTTTTTTGGTAATATGAACACGAAGGGAACAAAGTTGAATACTGAGGAAAGTACAGAAAGTGGAAACAGAAACTCAGGGTCTTGAACAAATGTAGAGTTTGATTGACTTCCTCTACTTTCTTGAAGGAAAATACAGCACAAGAAATTAGAAGAGCACACTGCTAAATCTCAGAAACTGGAATCAATGAAATGGATTGAAGACGGAGAGCCAAGACAGCAATTGACACAAGAAATGATTGGGCCTAATTGATAGAACGTTTAGTAATTTATAATTTGTAAAATATCAATAAAATAATAATTTTTTATGTTAAAAAATTATATCAACTAATAAATATTTTTTAATTATTTTCATAACGTATTTATTAGAAAAATCCTTTCTATAGTCAAATATATTGTTATTTATAATATTTTTGCTCCCCCTGTTAAGGAGGATTAAATATTTTTACAATATCATGCTATTTAATATTTTTTAAAATTTTTTATCACAAATAAAAAAATCAAATATTTAAAATTTTAAAAAATCTAAAATCCAAATCTTATAAATATGTTGGTGGTGGTATATATTATTGTCCTTAGAATTTTATGATTTAGAAATTAGGTTATATTTTAGAGTTAAATTAGTTTTATTTTAAATTTGACGTTTAAAATTTTTTATATTTTAATTTTATATTATAAAATTCAAATTTTTAATTAAAAAAGTTTTAAAAAATTAAATAACATGATAATATGTTTAAAAGTATTTATTATTTCTTATTAAGTACTCTAAGAATACCAATAAACAAAACGTTGTAATAATTAATGGTTCGGAACGAAAAACAAAATTAAATAAAGAAACTTGAGAATTTATAAAAAACCATTTTTTTGGTAGAATTATTAAAGAAAACTATAAAGAAAGACTTCATCAACCAAAAACGAAATTAAATAAAGCAACTTGAGAATTTATTGAAAACCATTTTTTGGTAGAACTATTAAAGAAAACTATAAAGAAAGACTTCATCACCAAGAGTTGACTTTTTGGCATCGTGATCAAATTATTGACGTGGGACTCAAAATTTATCTATTGGCTATTGGTATGAGCTGGTTTAGGGTCAGCAAAGTAATACTTTCCTTTTATATAAATTATTTAAATATTAATTAATTTATTTTATTATATATATATTATATACTTTAATTTTATCAATAAAATAATTTAATTTTAATATAAATTTATAAATTATTATATTTAATAATTTTATTAAAATAAATTTATTAAAATTTTATATTAATTATATATTTAAAATTTATATAATATAATTAATGTAATTTGTATATTTTTTTATATGTAAATTTATATATAAATAAGGTATAATTTTAAAAGAATAATTATTTTAAATTTTTTAGATAAACAATTTAGGTCCAAATATATAGAGATGTTACGGGTCCAGGGATGGAAATATTTGTCCGAGTCTATAAAGCTTATAGAATTCTATTCATATTATATTATACAGATGATCATCTCTGTAACATCTCGCTATTATTAATATTTTTTTAAATTATTTTTTTGAATTGACATTTATAATAATTTTTTCTGCCTTGTAGTTTGAACCAATTAGTTTATGAAAGGTAATAAAAGAGATACGTAGTAAATGAAATTATTGCACTCTGAATTATTGCAACTTGGCAAGGTGGAAGTGTCGTGTGAAATAGCGTTTACTAATTGGAAAACAAAACATTATTATTGAAATGGATCAATTTCTATTGAGTAAATTCAATTAATAGAAATCAAAATTGCGGTTAAATTATTCTTATAATCTTTATAATTTTATTTTATTTTTAATTAGATTCTTATAGTTTAAAATTGTGTAATTAAATTTTTATAATTTAATAAATTTTTAAATTAGTGTTTTTTGTCAAAATTTTGTTAAAATTATATTAAATTTTGTTAATATTATCATAATAAATAGAAGAAAAAATTTTAAAACAATATATATAATGAAATATAATTTCTATTATATAATATAAATAAATTAATTTGAATTAAATAAATTCGTAATATCAAAATAATATATAATTAACATATTATTAAATTTTAGTAAACATTTGACAAAAATGTAAATTTAAAAATTTATTAAATTATAGAGATTTAATTATAAAATTTTAAATTATAGAAATCTAATTAAAAATTAAGTGAACTATAAGAATAACATAAATAATTTAACCAAAAATTAATTAAAATCTAATAATTTTTTAATAACGATAGCTTTGACCAAAAAGTAAAATAGCTTGTGAATTTATTAAAAAAATTATTTGTAAAACATAAAAAAGAAAGACTATGCTTAGTGACTATGGTGCTCCTGCCACTCTTAGCAACAACCACCCTTTCGCCTCCACCGGTCCAATGGCCCCACTAGACTTGACTAAGTGTGTTTTAATATTAATGATCCTTCATGACCACATGGAAATATATATTTAATACTCTTTGATCTTACTATTGAGAGAGGCTCTTGTGTTATAGCAGTGTTATGCCATGAGAGTTGTCTAGGATTCCATTTGTTTCTTGAAAATAATAGAGAAGTGTGTTATATGTCTTTTTGCTCTTCGTTTTGAAAATGGAGGATTCCAATTTAAAAAGTATACAGTAATTAAAAATTCAGTTAAAAAGTTTTTAAAACCTTTGAAAGTATATTTTTTTTGTAAGCCTTCTCTTTTGCTTTGCGAACTTCATTTGAAACCCAGAAAATACTGCATGCTTTCACTGTCTTGTTGCTCAAACATGCCCGCATCTCTCTAATTTCTTGTATCCGATCATTAGATTTAGACTTACCTCCCTCTTCTCTTTCCTCATGCTTCTCATTTCTTTTTGCTGATTCCGGTATTATCGGCAGCAATAAGCCCAAAGAAAAATTTCAAGGAAAAAAAAAAAAGATAGATCATATATAGACACATATAGAATAAGAATAATACGTTTCACGCAATATTATAGTCTCGTTACTAAATGAAAAAAATATATTTTATTCTTTAAATATGTTCATCTAAATTTTTAATTTATAATAAATTATTATTTTAAATTATTTAAAATATTAAAATTATATATAAAAATTTTATAAATCTTTTTCAATCTTTTTTCATATATAATGTAAAGTTAAATTAAAAATAAATTATATAATAAATATATAATTATTAAACGTAATTCTAAAAATAATAATTTTAAAAAAATTATTATAATAGATAAATAATATATTATATAAATATAATTGAAAGAAATAAAATATACTTATATAATCCTTAGATTAATCAATACATGTATGTATGTGTATATATATATATATATATATATATATATATATATATATATATATATATTGTTCAGTTTTCTTTTTAAACTTACTTCGAAGTTAATATATATAGTTACGTTTTATTCTTTGGTGTTAAATATTATTTATATTTAGAAATACTTAAATTTGGTTGACTAGCTAGGCCAAATTAAGTTAGATTATTTCGTTTTGACAATTTTAAGCGCAAGTAGTAAGTGCTAACTACCTCTAAACTTTAAATTGAGGTAACTTATTATATGATATATTCATCCATTTTATTGTTAAACAGGTTAGCTAGTGCGCGAAGATTTGGATATTTTTGCATAAATTAGTAATTTAATATTTTAAAATTAGTATTGTTAAATTAATCCTTAAAAAATTAAACTTTTTAATCTAGTCATTTAATTTTTTCAGTTAAAATAATTATTGTTTAATTTTAGACAGATTTTATTAATTAATAAATGAAAATCTATGATAATTAGCCCATAACTCATAAGGTATCATTTTTTTTTTCAAAAGGGCTACTCCTATTATAGATTAAAAATTTGTTTAAACAATGTTATTTTGGAGAAAAGTCTCACGTGAACAAATTAATGTTATGAATTAATAATAATATAATTTTTAATTTATAAATTAAAAAATGTGTCAAATCAATGAATCATTTTAATAGAAATAAAATTTTTGAATAATTGAATTAAAATATTTTATTTCATTAGGAATTAATAAAAATAAATTAGTAATTTATTCTATATTATTTGTGGCTTATTTATTGATAAAGAATGAAATCTTTTTTAAAAAAGATTTACCTTCCATAGAGTAACTAAAAAAAGAACTAGACTTATATACGATTGTTTATATATTTGTTATCATATTTTTTAATCAAAATAAATTATATAAAAAAAAAATTTAAAAAAATAATTATACTAAAAATGAGTTATATAAATCATATACATGTTACTCTTTAATTAAAAAATCTAATAACAAAAATATAAAATTTATATTTTAAATTTTTTAATTAAAATAATACAGATTATATGAATGGTAAACCCAAACCTTTGGTGTGATTGTGAGTTACATTATTCTCGTTAGTGTTAATGGAATTGTCTGCGTGAACCAACTTTTCTAAAGCTCATTCATGTTAATGATGACAAGGATATTGATTAATTAGCATTTTATCTAAACGCTGACGAAAAACATTGACATATATAGCATCTAGATGTGTTGACTTTCTAAATCAAAATCCAAATAGTGATGTGTCAAGCATCCTCATGTTAGCTCACGTTGACAAAAAATATCTCACGTAATATGAGATTAACAAAACTCATGTTAGGACTGCATTAATATTATTTTCAAAAAGTTTAGATTAACGTCATAATTGTCTTTTTTATCTCACAATACTGCTACTATGCAGCATACAACTCCACAGTCTATTTCTTGAAAATGATTTTGGAAAATTAAACTTCTGCAAAGAACATTTGCTTTTCATTTGGAAATTGTATCATCGAACCATTCTCTCTATTGATGTTTGTACTCATCGATCATCACCTTCAAGTTATAAGAATCTGTTGGTTTTGCAAGTCACAATCAGAATCACTGGATCATCTCTTCTTGTATTGTGAATTTGCAACGCTTCATTGCTCCTGACTTATCCTGTAAGACAAGATCCTACTATACAACCTCATTTGTCTAATAAAACGTCAATTGCATCATCTTATAGCTGATGCTTAGGGTACAACATCCTTAAATAACATTACTATTCTTCTTAAGACATTGTCTCTTCTCCCTACAACATATTGATGATTTTGTGAGACGTAACGCTTCTCCTTCCTCCTCACTTTACCGAGGTATCAATTCCACATCAACAAGAATGATAAATTTATTGATGAAGGCCTGGTGGCGTATGATATTAGAAGTTTTATTCACATCCACCATATCTTAGTTCAAAGGGAGGTTTACATTGTACTAATTTACCTAGGTTTATCTTGTCTCATTTTCTCCTTCCTGCTTCCTACGGTATGTACTATCTTAAACTTTAGTCTATGTTATATCAATAAAAAAAAAGTCATAATTATCTTTTATGCAAATATAATTAAACATAATATTATCGTGTTACTTTTTTGTATAAAACAATCTGATGCTGTAATAAGAGCGTGGAGAATAGTTTATACAAAGACAAGAGTATAATTTGTCCAAATATATTTTAGAATAATCCAAAATTTCCACCCAATCCTTGCCCTCCCAAAAGTTAACCTCTCTCTTGTGTATACTTAGCTTAAGATTGAATCTTTATGATTTTGGATCCTCTATATTTTTTTTGTTATACTTCTTTATCGTATAAGAGAGATAATAAAATATCTATATTAATAAAAATTTACTTTAAATAAATTAAGAATCAAAGTTTTTTTTATTTCTTTTTCTATATAAAAATATATTAATTTTTAACTTTAGAGAATTTAAATCTAATAGATAAAAAAAATTATCTCAAATAACTTTGATCAAAGTGCAAACCCTAACTTTGATCATTGTTTTATATATTTTTTTTATTTTTAATTTATTTTATATTAATCATTTAACTTTAATTAGTATTAGTTTAATAAATAAAAATTATGTATATAGTTATTAACTCAATCAACATCTAACTTTTTCAAAAATTTAATTCCCAAATTGCCATCTGTTTCAAATTTTTATCTACAAAAATTTTCAATTAATTCCAAATTTTTTATTACAAATTTCTAATTTATTTAAATACTTTTCTTACAAACAGTAAATTTGTTCATAATATAAGAGATATTTGGATTTAATTGGTCAGTTATTGGTTATGTTTGATAGAGTTAAAATTAGTGTTTTGTTGACTCAGAGCCCAAATCAATCCGAGTGATCTTAAAGATTAACGTGTAGTCAGATTGAATATGGCTCGAGTTAATCTTTTAAGTCTTACTTAATTCGATAACTCAATTCAAATTATGATCCAAATTTTTTTTTTTCTTTTCAACTAAGCCTAATTGCCCACTAAACAATCAGAGTAGTAGTAGTGATTCGATTCAAATCGTGACTAGAAATTTTTTTCTTTCTTAAATGATATCCAGCAGGAAAAAGATGTGATATAGCAGTACTGCATTTGAACTGCAATGAGAATAGACCATGGAGCAAACCAAAGGACAAAAAAAAAAATTAGAATTTTTATCTATTATTTAATTCTATAAAGTTATTTAAAACAAATTAACTAGTGCCTTCTAGACTCTCTCCTACTATTGACAATAGTTGCAAGTTTCAAGAGTCACAAGTTTGAAACTTGTACCTTCCTTTTCAGTTCCCTTTAGGGCCATGCAGGGAGAGTTCGAGCTCCTTTCTTCATTTTTCTCTCCTTTAAAAAGAGTGAGAAAAAAAAAACATAAATTTTTTGTTTTTAATTATGTGGGGCCAATGGGAGATAGCGATTCCCTTTTCTTTACATTATTTTATTTTAAATAAATTTGCTTATATTATATATTTTGATTATTTTTTACATCACATAATTATTTATTATATGTAATTTATAAGCATTTTATTTTTAAATTTAATTTTAAATATTTATTGTAGTAAAATTTATTTTATTTGTTCTAATTATTTATTATTTATTTTTATTCAATAGGATAAACAAACTTTATAATAAAAATTATATATTTTATTAATTTTATTAATTTAATCAATTTTTGAATGACTCAAACCCATCATCAGTTCAATGTTGTCCTAAAACCTTAAAATTAAGGGACAAAAATAATATTTTTGCTAAAAGTCAAATCCATCGGCAAATTTTGTTTTTCTTTTTGTGGCATCTTCATCCTCCAAAAAGGAATGTATGTACGACGTGTTATTGAGTTACCGAACCACATGTCTATCGATAGATTCCCTCCAAACCTCTTTAAGAGATGCTGCCATCAAAACATTCATTGACGACAACACACGGAACTTTTCCCATGACCTACTGGAATTCTTCATACTCTCCAGAATTGTTGTCTTTGTATTCACCAAAGACTTCGCTAGTTCAGCTCAATGTGCACGCGAAGTGGAGCAAATGATGAAGCGTTACAGAAAAAAGCATAACATGGTGTTACGGATTCCTGTATTCTGTGGTGTGAATCGACGGCAAGTGCGAAATCAGAGCCAGGTATTCTGAACTGCAGACTTTTAGAATTCATATATAGTTATTGATTATATGATTAATGCATATTATTTTAGTCTTTCTAATTGTTTTTTGATATTTTTTTTCAGTTGTTGGAGAGGTTGAAAATTATCAATCTAAGTCATCCTTATTACTTGAGACAAACACCAGACTTTTCCATGTTACCAAATCTTGAAAAACTAATACTCAAAGATTGTCCACGTTTATCTTTGATTCATCTATCCATTAAATGCTTGATTTTGGTGAATTTGAAGAACTGTAAAGATCTCAGAAATCTACCAACAAGTTTATATAAACTGAGATCTCTAAAAATTCTCAATCTTTCAGGTTGTTCAAAGATTGATAGACTAGAAGACGACATATCAATCAAATGGAGTCCTTGACAACTTTACTTGCAAATGAAACTGCTAAAACACAAGTGCGCGCCTTTTTCATTGATGAGATGAGGAAGCATCAAATATGTGTCACTATGTGGCTATAAAGGGTTATCACATAATGTGTTTCCACCTCTCATTCGTGGATGTCACCAAGAAATAATCCAAGCTCACTTGTTCAAGCATTTGCAAGCATGCCATTTTTACTTCGAAATCTTTGGAAAGGCTTATATGACCAAAGTAGAGGAAATAATTCACTATTCTTTAAAGTGTCTCAAGTTATTGGTTGTTGTTTACAAGGGATAATCTTGTGCATTATCTATTCATTATCTCCCCAAGATAGCATAGTATCTGTATATCCAGTTAGTGTCATGATGAAAAAATTCACAAAGGCTACCATGATGCAGCAACTACTTGTGATGATGAAGAATGGCAGAGCATAATGTCTAATTTGGAGCCTGGAAATGAAGTGGAAGTTATAGTGGCTTTTGCACATAAATCTACAGTGAAGAAGACTGCTATCTATCTGCTGTGTTGTGAAGAAATTGACTGAGAATATTGTGGGTTGAGCAAAACCAAAAGTCAAGTAATTGAAGTTTTCGTAAATAGAATTTTTCTATCTTATCTTATGACGTGAATTTGAGAGTAAGTTTTAAAATAATAATAAAGTTGCTATCATGTGATCTAAAAATTATATATTAAAATCTTAAAAATAATATCATTACTTGCAACGATAAAATTACATATATTTGATACTTTCGAGATCTCACTTAATCATTTTTTTTATAATATGTTGTGGATGATAATATTTTCGTGTAATATAATATTTATATGCTTTTTTGCAGATTTTTTAGTTGTATCCAAATTGAGCTATAATTACATGGCCTATTTGGATAGATTGTGAAATGAAATGTATGATGGTTGATGAGGGTGCTTCCTTAGTTTCTTTCCGTGTAATAATTTCTAGCCTCTCTTCTGCCAGACTCTGCATTTATTGTACTTGGATTAATGAACAAGCCCTCTTCTTACTCTTTGTTTTAAAAATTTATATTAAGAAATCTATAAAATTATTATTTTGATCAAGATATATATTCTTATATGTACATAACAAGTTCAAAGTAAGTAAAGCTGGTAAATTTTTAAGAGGTGAGAGTATAATTGAATCTATTTTTCTTTTTAGTGATTTAAAAATAAAAAAAATTTTTAAAATGAGTTTCCAAATACTATAATATTAATTAAATATTTTATAAAAGATTAAAATATATATAACTCTTTAAATTATAATTTATGTGTAAAAAATTATCTTCAAATAATTTGACTGTTAAATGATTACTTGAATCATTTATTCATATTTAATAGTAAAAAAATAAAACACATTTTTAAAAAGCATCACTTGTATTTTTTATTTTTAATTTATAAATATGATATGTTTTATTTCATTATTTAAAGATTGAATTAAACATTTTATCTTTAGAGATCAACTTGAGAGATTATATATTTTTCAAAGATTAAAATTTATCCTTTTATCATATAATTAATTATTAAATTTGTCGATCTATTATTTATTTATAAAAAATCATTAATTCACTCTCAAGATATTTGACATCTAATTAATCTATTTGTTAAATTTAACCTGATAAAATAAGAAGAACAAATTAGATTTTTAATAATTAAATGAAACCTCCAATAGTCTAAAACATCGTGAATTTTGATAAAACAAGAAGCGTGGCGCGTGGGTACTCCTATTAAAATATTGAAGTTAAAGCCGGCCTTCGTTTCAACAAAAAAAAAAAAAAAAACCGGCCTTCCTCGTTGACATGATTGAGGAACCCATCGTTTTGCCTTTGATGCCATTGCTAAAGAGAATTTCCTAATCCTTAGTATATATACCAACACCACCATTTCCATTTCTGCTTTCATTGATTTCTTGCTTCCATGTCATTCATGGCTTCTTCTTCTTCTTCCTCATCCTCTAAAGGCGAAGATATCTACGACGTCTTATTGACTTTCCCAACCAATAATTCTACAGTGACAGTGATAGACTCCATCCACACCTCTTTAAGAGATTCTGCCATCAAAACATTCGTCAGTGACAATGTGAACATCTCTAGCTTACTCTTCAAACGCTTCAGAATTGTTATCATTGTTTTCACTGAGAAGGAGTTCGATAGTTCTTGGATAAGGAAAGTGGGCCAAATAATGGAATACAAAATGAAGGAAGAAAACATGGTGTTCGTTTTATTCTGTGGTGTGAATCGGAAACAAGTGCGAAATCGGATGGGTATACTTCTAGATCGGCCTAAACAACAATTCTTGATAGGAATTTCCGAGGAAATGGAATGGTCAATTATGCTTCGTGAAATTTACGAGGAAATGCAATGGTCAAGTGTGCTTCGTGAAGCTACTTCGCTAGTCGGCTGGGAGGTTTCTACTTCTAGTTCCAGGTAATATGTAATGAAAAAATATTTTAAGGATAATTTTTATATTTTTATTATGAGTTGTCTAATAAGAAATATGTCTATGGTTTATACCTGAAATTTCTGATGATTCGTTTTTTTAAATATTTTTAATTGAAAAAATTGATAGTAAAAATGTAAATAATTATATATAAATTTAGTCAATATATTTAATTATTTTAAATAATATTTAATGGAACAAACTTAGTTATAATTTTGATATTTTTGTTATAAATTCTAATAGAATGATTTATACAATTTATCTTATTTTTTTATCTAAGTTTTATTTTGAAATAAAAATTTTATAGTAAAAATACAAGTATTTATATATAAATCTAGGAGATATCTATTTCCTGTATTCACAACTGGATCTCATATATTGATTCTTTTTATTATTGATCTTTGATCAATAAGTTAGTGATTATTATGAGATAGAAATTGCAAACAAAACTGAGAAAGAGAAAGTTAAATTAACATAGAGATAGTAAGAAAGCCCTACTTCGACTTGGAATACCTATTTATGTCCTAATTGTATGGTTAATTTATGTTCAAATATGTTTTAAATGAGTCTATTAAACTCAACTTTTTTCTAAAGCAGTCCCATAATAAGATTTTACTATTGTTCTAAGATAATATTAAGTTTTATCCTCTCTAATTTAAGTTTAGGATTCATATATAAATTTCTCTCATTATTAATATAGGCCAAATCATTAATAAAATATATTCTTATATATTTTATATGAATCTATATATTGTCTAGCAGTGACAGCAAGGAAATCAGAGAGATCACTAACTTTATTAAGAGAGAGCTATACATTTTGTACTTGGATTTACCACCACGTCTAGTTGGGATACAACTTCGAATGAGAGAAGTGCTTCATTTGTCCAATTACTCACATAAAGATATTGATCTTATGGAACAAGATGTGACCATAGTAGGTATATGGGGAATTGGAGGAATTGGCAAAACAACTATTGTCAAACTTATTTATGATATAATTAAAGGAAATTTTGAGAAGAAAAGTTTCCTTGAAAATATCAAGAATGTATGGGCTATAGATGATGGTCCACTTTGTTTACAAGAACAACTTATTTCAGATATTAGACAAATGAAGAATAAAAGATCACTTGTAGTACTAGATGATGTAAGTGAAGTAGAACAATTCATGGCATTGTGTGGAAGTCGTGAATGGTTTGGTCTTGGGAGTATGATACTCCTTACAACAAGAAATAAGCATCTACTTGATCACTTGAAAGTCAAACATGTTTATGAAATGAAAAAAATGGACAAAATTGAATCTCTTGAACTTTTTAGTTGGAATGCATTCGGGCAATCTAATCCTACAGACAATAATTTTGCTAAGCTTGCAAAGAGTGTCATTACTTATTGTGAAGGATTACCTCTAGTTCTTGAAGTTCTTGGCTCTCTTTTGTTTAATAGGACAATAATAGAGTGGAAAATGGTATTGAAGAAATTGGAAAGTACTCTCACAGGTCAAATACAGGAGAAGCTCAAAATAAGCTTTGAGTATTTAGATAATTCAGCCAAAGATCTATTATTTAATATTTCTTGCTTTTATGTAGGCGAGGAAAAACAATGTGTGATGCAAAAATTAAGTGGCTTCCGACTTCCTATAGAAATTATATTAAGCATACTCATTGAGCGAAGCCTTGTGAAAGTTGACGTAAATAACAAGCTTAATATGCATGATTTGCTACAAGAGATTGCACAGGAAAGAAATTCTTATAAGCCAAAACCCACATATCTGTATAATGTATTCTTGAGTTTTAGAGGTGAAGATACACGCAAATCTTTTACTGCTCATCTTTATGCTACATTAAAAAAGGCTGGTGTTGGGGTTTTCATGGATAATGGGATTCAAAAGGGAGAAAATATCTCATCTTCACTAATTCAAGCAATTGAAAGTTCTAGAATGGCAATCATTATTTTCTCAACTAATTATGCTGGCTCGAGATGGTGTTTGCAAGAATTAGAAAAAATTATGGAATGTCATAGAATTACTGGTCAAGAGGTTTTACCAATATTCTATGAAGTGCAACCATCAGATGTACGTAAACAAACTGACAGTTTTGGAGAAGCATTCAAGATACTTATAAGGAGAAACTCAGTTAGTAGAGTGCAGGAATCGAGTTGGAAAAGAGCACTCAATGAAGCTGCCAATTTATCTGGGTGGAACTCTCATGCTTATAGGTAATCTCAATATTCTTTCTTTTATTCATTTACTACGAAAAAGCCTTCATTTTCTTTTAATTTTAAGAAATATTTTTATTTAATATATTCATCAAAAAAGATACAACACGTATACGTTGTTGATTCATATTCATTAAGATTCGACAAAGGTTTATAGTGACCTAACATAACCCTCCTCTTTTATCCAAGTTTTAGGCCAACTATAAAAGCTAAAGTTAACATAGGTAGAGTTATATTCATCAAAGAAGGTATAGTTAAGAAATTAACCTAACACCTAACCATGGACTTATGAAGCAAATAGTATGTATATAATATATGTATAGTTAATTTTAATGAGATTTGTCTAACTAACTTATATCAACTAATAATTTGAAGTAATTAATCAACGGAAGGCTATATAATGTCTACCTAAAACACATAATATTCCATGAACCTTGTAATAAATGCCCTCTCCTTTTATTTTTATATGTGATATTTTGCACCATGAATAATAAGTAACTACGCTAGATTTCCCTTTAATCTAACTTTTTATTGTTGGAATGGTGCTAGAACTGAAGTTGAGTTAATTGACCATGTTGTTGAGACTGTAACCATGAAGATAGATGACAAGAGAAATTTGTTTGTTGCTCAACACCCTGTGGGAGTGAAGGCTCGCGTGCAAGATATCATCCAATTGTTAAGTGGTAAATCAAGTGATATTATCATAGTGGGGATTTTTGGCATGGGAGGCATTGGTAAAACAACCATTGCCAAAGCTATTTATAATAAAATTGGTCAAGGCTTTGAGGCTAAATGTTGCCTTACAAATATTGGGGAAGTTTGGGAGCAGGAAAATGGTCAAGTTTATTTGCAAGAACAACTTCTTTCAGGCATTTTAGAAACAAGAAGGATTACACTACATAGTGCTGAACTGGGGAAAGCTATACTGAAGGAAAGGCTTTGTCGTACAAGGTCAATTGTTGTACTTGATGACATCAATAATGTGGAGCAACTCAATACTCTCTGTGGAAGTCGTGAATGGTTTGGTCCAGGCAGTAGAATAATCATCACTACTAGAGATGAGCATCTACTTAAGATCCTTAAAGTGGATCAGGTATACAATATGAAAGAAATGGATGATATTCAATCTCTTGAACTTTTCAGTTGGCATGCATTTAAGCAAGCAGTTCCTTTAAAAGATTTTGTTGAACTCTCAGGAAAGGTTGTTGCTTACTCAGAAGGACTGCCACTAGCTCTTGAAATTCTTGGCTCTTATTTGTTTGATAGGACAGTTCAAGATTGGGAAAGTGTGTTGGAGAAACTAGAAGGAATTCCAAACGATCAAATACAGAAAAAGTTAAAAATATGCTATGATGGTTTGAGTGATGATATGGAGAAAGACATATTCTTGGATATATGTTGTTTTTTTATTGGTAAGGACAGAAATTATGTTACACAAATATTAGACGGTTGTGGACTTCAAGCAAATATTGGAATTACTCGACTAATAGAGCGAAGCCTTGTAAAAGTTGGCAAGAATAACAAGTTAGACATGCATGGTTTATTGCGGGACATGGGAAGAGAGATCATTCGTGAAAAGTCGCCAGAGGAGCCTGAGAAACGTACTAGATTATGGTTTTATAATGATGTGGTTAATGTGTTAAGAGACTATATGGTAAGAACTTTCTTAATGAGTTTCTTTTTCCGTATCAAACTTGAAAATTTGTTTCCTTGTTACTCATTACCATCTGGTTGCTAATAATGGGGGCTTAAATCCTTATATTAAATTGTTCCATAAAATATTTCAATTGGAAAGAATTTCCATTTATTTTCCTCTTGCTCTTTATTCGCAGGGAACAATAGCTGTTAAGGGACTGGCTTTAAATTCTGCAGGAGACAATACCCTTTGCTTTAATACAATTGCTTTTAAGAAGATGAAGAGACTCAAATTGCTTCAACTTGGCCATGTAAGACTTGAAGGGAATTTTGAATATATGTCAAAAGTGTTGCGGTGGCTTTGTTGGCATGGGTTTCCCTTAAATTATATGCCAGAGAATTTTTATCAAGAAAACATAGTTGCTATTGACTTAAAATACAGTAATCTCATACAAGTATGGAAGAAGAGCCAGGTACTATAAATGAACTTTAGAATTCAAATTTACTGATAATAGTAATGTTGCAATTTAATTTATTGTTTCCAATCATTTTTTTTAATTTTATCTAAAAATGGTTTTTTTTTCCCTTTCAGTTGTTGGAGAGGTTGAAAATCCTTAATCTAAGTCATTCCTATTACTTGAGACAAACACCTGACTTTTCAAAGATACCGAATCTTGAAAGATTAATACTCAAAGATTGTCCACGTTTATCTTTGGTTTATCCATCAATTGGAGATCTTAAATACCTGATTTTGGTGAATTTGAAAGACTGTAAAGATCTCAATCATCTGCCAAGAAGTTTATATAAATTGAAATCTCTGAAGACTCTCAATCTTTCAGGTTGTTCAAGGATTGACAAATTAGAAGAAGACATAGAACAAATGGAGTCCTTGACAACTCTACTAGCAAATGAAACTGCTATAACACAAGTGCCGTTTTCATTGGTGAGATCAAGAAGTATCAGATATGTGTCTCTATGTGGCCATGAGGGATTACCAAATGATATATTTCCACGTCTGATTTGGTCTTGGATGTCACCAACAAATAATCCAAGGTCCCTTATTCAAGCATTTGCAAGCATGCCCTTTTTACTTCAAAGTGTTTGGCATGGTTTGTATAATCAAAGAAGTGCAAAATTGGAAACAAGACCTTGTGCATCCCAAACCTCATGTATGAAAACTCCAATGTTACTTGGTTTTCATGACCAAGTTGACATTGCAAGGGCTGAAAACTTCACATCTTCTCTTACTATTCAAGTGGGAATATTCAACAACATCACTGATACACTTTTAAAGAATATCTCTCAGGTTTTCTCTATTTACCTTCACTTAATCAATATTAATAATAGAAGAACCCTTCTCATATATATGTATATTTCCGTCGTTATTATGTGAAAAGTAGCATGTGCTTTGAAATTTTACATGTAAAATAAATAAATATTAAGCTTGCATCCAATATCATTATCTCATGATTTTTAGTATCCCTCATCTCTATCGTTTCTATGGAAAGAACTTAAGAGTGCCTATAAGGTTCTTTTCATAGAACTATAAGTTTAATCTTTTTTCTATTTCCTTCATCTCCTATGCAAATGTTGTGTATTTTCTTCATAACATATATATAATTTCAAACAATATGCTTACTATGTGCTAAAAAAGAGTATTAGAAAAGTATCCAACATGTGTCAAATATTAAACCTTGACATATAGTACTAATATTTATATCATTCATTAAGGAAATGATAAGCATATAAATTATTTTAGAATATATATTCTTGTTTCACATATAGGACTATTATATGCATGTCCTCTGGATTCACATTTAAATGAGGTGCCTCTTAATTTTGTAATTATGTTGATGGAATAGGGATGGAGTGAACAAGGAATTGGCTGTTATCTTCCTGGAAACAATTATCCTCACTGGCTAGTTTTTGAAAATGAAGGATCCTCAGTATCATTTACAGTGTCTCAAGTTGTGGGTTGTTGCTTAAAAGGGATGATCATCTGCATTATTTATTCATCTTCCCAAGAGAGAATGGCATCTGTATATCCTAGTGTCACAATAAAGAATTTCACAAAGACTACAATTGAGTTCTGCAAGCGAGATGCATCAACTACTTCTGATGATAAAGAATGGCAGAACTTAATGTCTAATTTGGAGCCTGGAAATGAAGTGGAAGTTATAGTGGCTTTTGCACATAAATGTACAGTGAAGAAGACTGCTATCTATCTGCTGTATGGTGAAGAAATTGACTGACAATGTTGTGGGTTGAACAAAACCAAAAGTATATTGAAAATGTGAAAGAGACTTAAAGGCACGTTTTTTTTTCTATAATAATTGGGGTTTTCATAAATAAAATTTTATCTTAAAGTATGTTGTGAATTTAAGAATAAATTTTAAGATAATGATAAGATTGTTGTCATATCATTTAAAGATCGTAAGTTTAAATATTAAAAATAATATCTTTACTTACAAAGATAAGACTACATATATTTGATATTCTTAAAATCTCACTTAATGAAAACTTTGTGAAATAGATTTTTTTTTTTAATAATATGTTGTGGATGATGATATTTCTGTGTAATATAATATCTATATGCTTTTTGGCAGATTTTTTAGTTGTATCCAAATTGAGCTATGATTACATGGCCTATTTGGATAGATTGTGAAATGAAATGTATGATGACTGATGAGGGTGCTTCCTTAGTTTCTTTTAAGATCTCTTGAAGCCGGCATGTGTCCATCAAAGTGGCTTATAGCCTTTCTTCTCCTAGACTCCGCACTTATTGTTCTTGGATTAATGAACAAGCCCTCTCTACTTACTCTTTGTTTTAAAAATTTATATTAAAAAATCTATAATTTTATTATTTTGATCAAAGTATATATTCTTATATGTACATAACAAGTATTATATATAAAGAAATTTCGATCAAAGCAGTAATTTTTTTAAGAGATAAGAGTATAATTAAATATATTTTTCTTTTTAGTGATTTAAAAATAAAAAACATTTTTTAAAAAAGAGTTTCCAAATACTATAATATTGATTAAATAGTTTATAAAAGGTTGAAATGTATATAATTCTTTAAATTAGAGTTTATGTGTAGAAAATTCTCTTCAATTAATTTGATCTTTAAATGATTAATTAAATCATATATTTATATTTAATAATAAAAAACATAAAACACATTTTAAAAAAATATTATTTGTATTTTTTATTTTTAATTTATAAATATGATATTTTTTATTTAATTATTTAAAAATCAAATTAAATATTTTATCTTTAGAGATCAACTTGAGAGATTATATATTTTTGAAAGAGTCAAGGATTGAAATTTATCCTTTTATCATATAATTAATAATTAAATTTGGAAATCTATTATTTATTTATTTATAAAAAATCATTAATTTACGATCAAGATATTTGTCATCTAATTAATCTATTTGTTAAATTTAACCTGATAACATAAGGATAACAAATTAGATTTTTAATAATTAAATGAAACCTCCAATAGTCTAAAACATCGTGAATTTTGATAAAACAAGAGGCGTGGCGCGTGGGTACTCCTATTAAAATATTGAAGTTAAACCCGTTTCGACAAAAAAAAAAACCGGCCTTCGTTTCGGCCAAAAAAAACCGGCCTTGCTCGTTGACTTGATTGAGGAACCCATCGTTTTGCCTTTTATGCTATTGCTAAAGAGAATTTCCTAATCTTTAGTATATATACCAACACCACCATTTCCATTTCTGCTTTCATTGATTTCTTGCTTCAATTTCTTTCATGGCTTCTTCTTCTTCCTCATCCTCTAAAGGCGAAGATATCTACGACGTCTTAGTGACTTTCCCAACCAGATCTACAGTGACAGTGATAGACGCCATCCACACCTCTTTAAGAGATTCTGCCATCAAAACATTCGTCGGTGACAGTGTGAACATCTCTAGCTTACTCTTCAAACGCTTCAGAATTGTTATCATTATTTTCACTGAGGAGTTCGGTAGTTCTTGGGTAAGGAAAGTGGGCCAAATAATGAAATACAAAATGAAGGAAGAAAACATGGTGTTCGTTTTATTCTGTGGTGTGAATCGGAAACAAGTGCGAAATCGGAAGGGTAGACTTCCAGATTGGGCTAGACGACAAGTAATGATGACAACCAAGATGAGAAGAATGTACGAGGAAATGGAATGGTCAAGTGTGCTTCGTGAAGCTACTTCGCTAGTCGGCTGGGAGGTTTCTACTTCTAGTTCCAGGTAATATTTAATGAAAAAAATTGAAGTATAATTTTTATATTTTTATTATTAGTTATCTAATCAGAAATATGTCGATGGTTTATACATGAAATTTCCGATGATTGGTTTTTTTAAAGTTTTTTATTTTAAAAAAATTAATAAAAAAATATAAATAATTATATATAAATTTAGTGCATATATTTAATTATTCTAAATAATATTTAATGAAAAAAATTTAGTTATAATTTTGATATTTTTACTATAAATTCTAATTGAATAATTTATACAATTCATCTTATTTTTTATCTAAGTTTTATTTTGAATAAAAAAATTTATACAAACTATTTACTGTATTCACAACTGGATCTCATATATTGATTCTTTTTATTATTGATCCTTGATCAATAAGTTAGTGATTATTATGAGATAGAAATTGCAAACAAAACTGAGAAAGATAAAGTTAAATTAACATAGAGATAGTAAGAAAGCCCTACTTCGACTTGGAATACCTATTTATGTCATAATTGTATTGTTAATTTATGTTCAAATATGTTTTAAATGAGTCTCTTAAACTCAACTTTTTTCTAAAACAGTCCCTTAATAAGATTTTACTATTTTTCTAAGATAATATTAAATTTTGTCCTCTCTAATTTAAGTTTAGGATTGATATATAAATTTCTCTCATTATTAATATAGGCCAAATCACTAATAAAATATATTCTTATATATTTTATATGAATCTATATATTGTCTAGCAGTGACAGCAAGGAAATCAGAGAGATCACTAACTTTATTAAGAGAGAGCTATACATTTTGTACTTGGATTTACCACCACGTCTAGTTGGGATACAACTTCGAATGAGAGAAGTGCTTCATTTGTCCAATTATTCACATAAAGATATTGATCTTATGGAACAAGACGTGACCATAGTAGGTATATGGGGAATTGGAGGAATTGGCAAAACAACTATTGTCAAACTTATTTATGATATAATTAAAGGAAATTTTGAGAAGAAAAGTTTCCGCGAAAATATCAAGAATGTATGGGCTAAAGATGATGGTCCACTTTGTTTACAAGAACAACTTATTTCAGATATTAGACAAATGAAGAATAAAAGATCACTTGTAGTACTAGATGATGTAAGTGAAGTAGAACAATTCATGGCAGTGTGTGGAAGTCGTGAATGGTTTGGTCTTGGGAGTATGATACTCATTACAACAAGAAATAAGTATCTACTTGATCACTTGAATGTCAAACATGTTTATGAAATGAAAAAAATGGACAAAAGTGAATCTCTTGAACTTTTTAGTTGGAATGCATTCAAGCAATCTAATCCTGCAAATGATAATTTTGCTGAGCTTGCAAAGAGTGTAATTACTTATTGTGAAGGATTACCTCTAGTTCTTGAAGTTCTTGGCTCTCTTTTGTTTAATAGGACAATAATAGAGTGGAAAATGGTATTGAAGAAATTGGAAAGTACTCTCACAGGTCAAATACAGGAGAAGCTCAAAATAAGCTTCGAGTATTTAGATGATTCAGCCAAAGATCTATTATTTAATATAGCTTGCTTTTATGTAGGCGAGGAAAAACAATGTGTGATGCAAAAAGTAAGTGGCTTTCGACTTCCTATAGAAATTGGAATAAGCATACTCATTGAGCGAAGCCTTGTGAAAGTTGACATAAATAACACGCTTAATATGCATGATTTGCTACAAGAGATTGCAAAGGGAAGAAATTCTTATAAGCCAAAACCCACATATGTGTATAATGTATTCTTGAGTTTTAGAGGTGAAGATACACGCAAGTCTTTTACTGCACATCTTTATGCTACATTAAAAAAGGCTGGTGTTGGGGTTTTCATGGATAATGGGATTCAAAAGGGAGAAAATATCTCATCTTCACTAATTCAAGCAATTGAAAGTTCTAGAATGGCAATCATTATTTTCTCAGCTAATTATGCTGGCTCCAGATGGTGTTTGCAAGAATTAGAAAAAATTATTGAATGTCATAGAATTACTGGTCAAGAGGTTTTACCAATATTCTATGAAGTGCAACCAGCAGATGTACGTAAACAAACTGATATTTTTGGAGAAGCATTCAAGATACTTATAAGGAGAAACTCAGTTAGTAGAGTGCAGGAATCGAGTTGGAAAAGAGCACTCAATGAAGCTGCCAATTTATCTGGGTGGAACTCTCATGCTTATAGGTAATCTCAATATTCTTTCTTTTATTCATTTACTATGAAAAAGCCTTCATTTTCTTTTAATTTTAAGAAATATTTTGATTTAATATATTCATCAAGGAAGATACAACACATATACGTTGTTAATTTATATTCATAAAGATTCGACAAAGTTTTATGATAACTGTCAACTACCTAACACAACCCTCCTCTTTTATCCAAGTTTGAGACCAGCTATAAAAGCTAAAGTTAACATAGGTAGAGTTATATTCATCAAAGAAGATATGTTAAGAAATTAACCTAACACCTAAGCATGGACATATGAAGCAAATAGTATGCATATAATATATGTATAGTTAATTTTAATAAGATTTGTCTAACTAACTTATATCAACTAATAATTTCAAGTAATTAATCAACATGAAGGCTATATAATGTCTACCTAAAACACATAATATTCCATGAACCTTGTCTCTATTTTTCTAGTCATGTTTTGTAAAGTGAGTTAATAGTACTTGAAATAATCTTAGAATATATAAGATTTGTCCTGAACTTGTGATATAATACCAAAAATGTCTCTCACACTCACAAAACATAACAGGAAAAAGTTGTTAATAGAATAGTTCTTTTATAATTTTCATTTTGGTTCACTGTAATAAATGCCCTCTCCTTTTATTTTTATATGTGATATTTTGTACCATGAATAATAAGTAACTACACTAGATTTCCCTTTAATCTAACTTTTTATTGTTGGAATGGTGCTAGAACTGAAGTTGAGTTAATTGACCATGTTGTTGAGACTGTAACCATGAAGATAGATGACAACAGAAATTTGTTTGTTGCTCAACACCCTGTGGGAGTGAAGGCTCGCGTGCAAGATATCATCCAATTGTTAAGTGGTAAATCAAGTGAGATTACCATAGTGGGGATTTTTGGCATGGGAGGCATTGGTAAAACAACCATTGCCAAAGCTATTTATAATAAAATTGGTCAAAGCTTTGAGGCTAAATGTTGCCTTACAAATATTGGGGAAGTTTGGGAGCAGGAAAATGGTCAAGTTTATTTGCAAGAACAACTTCTTTCAGGCATTTTAGAAACAAGAAGGATTACACTACATAGTGCTGAACTGGGGAAAGCTATACTGAAGGAAAGGCTTTCTCGTAAAAGGTCAATTGTTGTACTTGATGACATCAATAATGTGGAGCAACTCAATACTCTCTGTGGAAGTCGTGAATGGTTTGGTCCAGGCAGTAGAATAATCATCACTACTAGAGATGAGCATCTACTTAAGATCCTTAAAGTGGATCGGGCGTACAATATGAAAGAAATGGATGATATTGAATCTCTTGAACTTTTCAGTTGGCATGCATTTAAGCAAGCAGTTCCTTTAAAAGATTTTGTTGAACTCTCAGGAAAGGTTGTTGCTTACTCAGAAGGACTGCCACTAGCTCTTGAAATTCTTGGCTCTTATTTGTTTGATAGGACAGTACAAGATTGGGAAAGTGTGTTGGAGAAACTAGAAGGAATTCCAAACGATCAAATACAGAAAAAGTTAAAAATATGCTATGATGGTTTGAGTGATGATATGGAGAAAGACATATTCTTGGATATATGTTGTTTTTTTATTGGTAAGGACAGAAATTATGTTACACAAATATTAGATGGTTGTGGACTTCATGCAAATATTGGAATTACTCGACTAATAGAGCGGAGCCTTGTAAAAGTTGGCAAGAATAACAAGTTAGACATGCATGGTTTATTGCGTGACATGGGAAGAGAGATCATTCGTGAAAAGTCACCAGAGGAGCCTGAGAAACGTACTAGATTATGGTTTTATAATGATGTGGTTAATGTGTTAAGAGACTATATGGTAAGAACTTTCTTAATGAGTTTCTTTTTCCATATCAAACTTGAAAATTTGTTTCCTCATTACTCATTACCATTTGGTTGCTAATAATGGGGGCTTAAATCCTTATATTAAATTGTTCCATAAAATATTTCAATTGGAAAGAATTTCCATTTATTTTCCTCTTGCTCTTTATTCTCAGGGAACAATAGCTGTTAAGGGACTGGCTTTAAATTCTGCAGGAGACAATACCCTTTGCTTTAATACAATTGCTTTTAAGAAGATGAAGAGACTCAAATTGCTTCAACTTGGCCATGTAAGACTTGAAGGGAATTTTGAATATATGTCAAAAGAGTTGCGGTGGCTTTGTTGGCATGGGTTTCCCTTAAATTATATGCCAGAGAATTTTTATCAAGAAAACATAGTTGCTATTGACTTAAAATACAGTAATCTCATACAAGTATGGAAGAAGAGCCAGGTACTATAAATGAACTTTAGAATTCAAAGTTACTGATAATAGTAATGTTGCAATTTAATTTATTGTTTCCAAGCATTTTTTTAATTTTATCTAAAAATGGTTGTTTTTTCCTTTCAGTTGTTGGAGAGGTTGAAAATCCTTAATCTAAGTCATTCCTATCACTTGAGACAAACACCTGACTTTTCAAAGATACCGAATCTTGAAAGATTAATACTCAAAGATTGTCCACGTTTATCTTTGGTTTATCCGTCAATTGGAGATCTTAAATACCTGATTTTGGTGAATTTGAAAGACTGTAAAGATCTCAATCATCTGCCAAGAAGTTTATATAAATTGAAATCTCTGAAGACTCTCAATCTTTCAGGTTGTTCAAGGATTGACAAATTAGAAGAAGACATAGAACAAATGGAGTCCTTGACAACTCTACTAGCAAATCAAACTGCTATAACACAAGTGCCGTTTTCATTGGTGAGATCAAGAAGTATCAGATATGTGTCTCTATGTGGCCATGAGGGATTGCCAAATGATATATTTCCACGTCTGATTTGGTCTTGGATGTCACCAACGAATAATCCAAGGTCCCTTATTCAAGCATTTGCAAGCATGCCCTTCTTACTTCAAAGTGTTTGGCATGGTTTGTATAATCAAAGAAGTGCAAAATTGGAAACAAGACCTTGTGCATCCCAACTCTCATGTATGAAAACTCCAATGTTACTTGGTTTTCATGACCAAGTTGACATTGCAAGGGCTGAAAACTTCACATCTTCTCTTACTATTCAAGTGGGAATATTCAACAACATCACTGATACACTTTTAAAGAATATCTCTCAGGTTTTCTCGATTTACCTTCACTTAATCAATATTAATAATAGAAGAACCCTTCTCATATATATGTATATTTCCATCGTTATTATGTGAAAAGTAGCATGTGCTATGAAATTTTACATGTAAAATAAATAAATATTAAGCTTGCATCCAATATCACTATCTCATGATTTTTAGCATCCCTCATCTCTATCGTTTCTATGGAAAGAACTTGAGAGTGCCTATTAGGTTCTTTTCATAGAACTATAAGTTTAATCTTTTTTCTATTTCCTTCATCTCCTATGCAAATGTTGTGTATTTTCTTCATAACATATATATAATTTCAAACAATATGCTTACTATGTGCTAAAAAAGAGTATTAGAAAAGTATCCAACATATATCAAATATTAAACCTTGACATATAGTACTAATATTTATATTATTCATTAAGGAAATGATAAGCATATAAATTATTTTAGAATATTCTTGTTTCACATATAGGACTATTATACGCATGCCCTCTGGATTCACATTTAAATGAGGTGCCTCTTAATTTTGTAATTATGTTGATGGAATAGGGATGGAGTGAACAAGGACTTGGCTGTTATCTTCCTGGAAACAATTATCCTCACTGGCTAGTTTTTGAAAATGAAGGATCCTCAGTCTCATTTACAGTGTCTCAAGTTGTGGGTTGTTGCTTAAAAGGGATGATCATCTGCATTATTTATTCATCTTCCCAAGAGAGAATGGCATTTGTATATCCTGTTAGTGTCACAATAAAGAATTTCACAAAGACTACAATTGAGTTCTACAAGCGAGATGCATCAACTACTTCTGATGATAAAGAATGGCAGAACTTAAGGTCTAATTTGGAGCCTGGAAATGAAGTGGAAGTTATAGTGGCTTTTGCACATAAATATACAGTGAAGAAAACTGCTATCTATCTGCTGTATGGTGAAGAAATTGACAAGATATCTGAGTTGAATATCACAAAAAGGATTATTGAATCATGTTGCTGAACATCACCAAACCTCAAGTATAACTACCTTGAAAATGTTGAAGCTTGAACTATAAGAGAAGCTTTTTTTGGGTTGTCAATTGGGTTTGACATAGTATAGTATTCGCTGGTAGTATTGCTCATGTTATGTCTCAGCTTCACTCAAATATGTGAAGAACAAATTGAAAGTTTGGGACTCTTCTTTGTGTTTTGATTTTATTTGAATCCTCACTATCAGATTCTCGCGAAATAGCAAGGAGTGGGGGCTCTCTGTTTATATATATATAAATATATATATATATATATATATATTTCATTTTTATTAAGGAAAATGCAGGGGAGTTTGGGATTGAGGAAATTTGAGCGACTAAGGTTCTCTTTTTTACATGCAAGTTTAATTTAGTGTGAAGTGAAAAGTTATTTATAAGTAGTTCTTTGCATGTTAATTTTTTATCTTTAAATATCTAGTATAAAATAAAGAAAATTTAATATTTATATGTAATAAAATAATATAATATAAAATTAAATAACTTTTCACTCTGTCAATATGTATTTAAAGTAATGAGATTAAATAAATTTTCTGTTTTTAGGGAAATTTGTTGTCTTTTTGCACAAAACTGGATGTGGTTCATTCAAAAAAATTTTAAGGTTATTTGTGGACAAATTTGAACCTTACACTTAAATTTATGTCTGTTGAATGATTTATATTACATGAGTGTTTGTTAATTCTATTTTCTGATTTAATATCCTTTTGAAAACTGAATTACTATTTTTCTAGAATAAAGTTGAAGACATTTTTGTTTTTAAGGCATATAAATGTGAGAAATATGAATGCGATGTTTTTCATTCTTTGGAATTTTCATTAGGTACCTTACTATATATTGAAAGGCTAAGTTCAGGAGATGCCATGTGGTTACAATTAGCAATAACAGATGCGTATGATTTACAACTAAAGAAAACAGAGGAGTTTGCATCAAACAACCTATCATTTACGAACTAATGTGGAAACGTAAGTAAATTTTCAGGAAAATAAGAAAGAAAAAAAATACTTGGCTCACACTAATTTGAAGCTTTCCTATTTTCTTTTTAAACATCACTATTCAGGGGAGAATTGAATGGAAATTCCTAATAAATGCTTTATATGTTCTTTCTTGGACACCAGTGTGAATCAAATCATGCCAATATGTTCTATCCTAGACGTATATACTCATAAGATCCGATAAAATTTTATGCTACCAACTAAATTTAACATAGGCGGAGTTTCAAATTCAAATAGAACAACTATGAAAGAAACCACTGAGGTACAAATACAATTTTTAAATTTTTGCCATCAAGTTTTCTATTAAAATCATGATAACAGATATTTTTTACAATTCTGCAACACATGATTTCTTCCACATGTCATATGTTTCTTGATAAACCTGATCGAAAACATCTAACAGTTGCTTCTACAATACAAGTAAATACTAGTTATATTAATTTATAACCTTTCTCTTACATCAAGAAATGAGTTCACTTTATTGGATGATTTATATTCACAGGGATACTATATCTTGATTTACATGACCCTATACATACATTTCCTTAATTAGGCACATCTTGAAAAAGAATGTTTTGCTTCATATTTCCTTAGATACATGACCTTATGCATGAGATTAAGATGCTTGTGATTGAGATGCTTGAGATTGAGAGGCCTGAGATTGAGATGCCTGAGATTGAGAGGCCTGAGATTGAGATTCCTGAGATTGAGAGGCCTGAGATTGAGAGGCTTGAGCCACGTTGTGAGCTGTTTTTCTCTTAGAGAGTATTTGTGAAACCTTGACAGCAATGAGAGCCACAAGTGTAAAAGATGGCACAAACACAACATCAGGTACAACTTTCACAACTTTTAGCTGTGGAAAATTTTGGCCTGTTCTCTTGGCTGCCATGGCTGCTGGAGGTGCCATTATCCCAGTGAGCATCATAGAGCTATCAACTTTTCTGAGACTTACATGCTTGGCCATGAATTCAGTGAAAAACTTCTTCTTTTCCTCATCATTTTTGCAATTATTCCAATCCTTGAATAATTTCTGCTTGCTATAACTATGTTAGTTGGGGAGGAATATGGAGCAAGCATACTTAAAAGATATGAATATATGTGTCATAACACTATCAAATTCAAGGCGCAATGAAACCCTAAAATACTTTAGGAGGTCTTGCAGGAGAGAAATAGAAAGAAGTGGGGTCCATACGAATCCCACTTGAGTGGGTCCCACCCATTGTACGATCTCTTTCTTTGCAATATTACACATAATACAGTAATAGAAAGAGATATTAAAAAAAAAAAAAGATAAATAAAGAGTCAATTAGAATTATTGTATTTTTTCAGTCTTTATCTTTTATAAATTAACAACGTGAATTTATTAAAAAAAAGTAAAAGAATTCAAGCCGCTTTCTTACATTAATATGATGCAACATTAAAATTGTACCTAAACACTTGATGTTTTGTTGTGTTGTATGCAGTGTGTATATTGTGTCATGGCCCTTTGAATGTGTAAGACTCAGAAGGAAGATGCATGGAATGGAACACAAGTTAGGGCAGAGTTAATTGACCTCTATTTCTTCGCGTGGAGGTGGATCATAATGCTTGCCAGGCAAGGACATGTTGATGGCACTGTATCAAAATTATTAGCAACTATGAGTAAAAGTGTAAAGTTAATAAAGATATTTGACATGTTTAAATATTTAGTTATGATATATTGACTTAATTTAATGAGAAAAGATATAAAGAGATCAACCTTTTCATAACTTGAACTTTTTACTTATTTATTTTTTTAAAATAAAATTTATACAAAAAATAAGTGAATGGATTAAGGAGCTCGAGGCCTTAATTTAATTATGTTTTGCAAACTAAATCAACCTCAAAAATTTTTTCATAAGAAATATATTGAAGTTTGGAATTGGAGGTAATTAATTTTTCTTTTATGATGGCTAATCTCCTTTGTAGTATGAGTGGTAAACAAGAAATAAAATATGAAACATAAAAAAAAAAAAGAGAAAATAAAAATAGTCAAAAGTTAAAATAGAATAGTAGAGAATTAAATAATTTTTATAATTTAATTTATTATTTTAAAATTTAATAAATATTATTTTATATTATGTTTTAAAAATTAAAAAAAAAAACAACTTTCACGAATGCGCATCCTAAGCGTCTAATGTATATAACCTAAACTTTGAAGATTGATGGAAGAAATTGATGAGACAACAACTACTACATACCTTTATCACGCCAAAATAAGAAATTAAATAAATATGGACATCTATTATATTAATCATAAAAGTGTTATTTCGATCTTCAAGATGTTTCCCTTTTTTTATCTTTATATGGCAAATAATGATTAATTTCGCTATAAATCAATTGCGTACTTGAAGATATCCAGAATGACAACATGAAATTCTTCAAAGTTATTGATTTCTTCATCAACAAATTGTTTGTAAAGTACTCCAACTAGAGCACTCAACAATTGCTTCGATGACAGTCCTGAAAATTGCACAAGAAAAAAAAAAAAAAAGAAGAAAACTTAGTTTCAGAATCTTAATACAACGAAGTGCAAAAATAAAATAAAATACATGAAGGTGACCTTTTCCACCCATAATGCTCATAAGCATTCCCATGATGATTTGTATTGTGTGAATGGTAGAACTCAAATTGGCTATCACATATAATGAACCAAATATATATATTAGAAGAGATAAGGGATAAAGCTGTAACCAAACTTAGTGGGAATCTTTCTTGGTTTGGTGAAAGTAAGGTATTTTTTTGGAGGTTTCGATACTGATGACTGTAAATAAATACGAGTATTATTTATTTAAAATACTTTAGTTTTCTAAAAAAGTAAGTAAAATAAATAGTTTTTGTCTTATTTATTTATTTATTATGAATTTCATGTTAAATATCTGTAAAAAGTTTTGATATCATCTTAATTACTAATATTATATATGTTGGCAAAGAAAAAGTTTAATTTGTTTGACTTAATTATTGTCTTAATGTTTGATCTAATTTTAAGACTTAAGGATAAAAAATGGTCTTTTTAGGAAATTAGATTTCAATTAATTTCATTAATAATTGAATATCATCAATACTTAAAAAAAATTTATAAATATTTAAGAGAAAATTAATTTGAGACAATTACAAATTACTCTAAACTTTGAGAAAAATAGAAATATTCTTGCCATTTGTTTCCTATTTCTTTGTGTGATTCTTGTCTTGAAACTAGCTAGCTTGTGACTTGTTGCAGGAATATTCATGAAGAGAGACGGGAAAATATGCTGTTTTAAGAAATTGCAAAGCAGCAAAGGTATATTTCGTTGCTTATCGCAGTGTATTATGTATATGCCCAAAATGAAAAAAATTTCTTAAATTGTTAAACTTGAATTCAAACTTTTCAACCTCTTTATTTTGTGTAAAAAATTCATTCCTTAAAATGTTTTTTTTAATTTTTTAATCCAAAACTCTAATAATAAAGGGAAACATCAAATTAAATCAAACTATAAGTTTAAAGTCAAAATGTAAATTTTTTTTTTACAAAATCTTTAAATATTATACAAAAAATTCTTTCAACTATAAAATTTGATTTAGAACATCTAAGTTTTCATAGACATAAACACTCTTCTATTAAAACTTTAGATAATCAAAATTTAACAAAAAAAAATTTTATACTGTTGAGTTCTAAGTCAAATTTAATAACTAAAGAAGAGTTTTTGTACAAACTTCATAATTAAAAAAAAAAATTATACATTTTAACCGGCTTTAAAAATGCTCTATATGGTAATTATCATTTTGCCTTTAGATGTTCGCTTGGGGATGCTAAGATTGTTTTTGATATTCTTCTGAATGGCCATCACTTCAGTTATGATATTTGTTAAGTTTGCTCTTGTTTAAGAATTGTTGTGGATTTTTGTTTGTTTTAAATTATTTTGAAAATGAATTTTTATAATAAACATTGTAAAAGATAAATAGTTTGTATTTGAAAAATATATTTGATAAAAAAATTTTATTAACATTATTATATTTGACAACTTTTTCTAAAAATCATTTTTTATCATTAAATTATAAAAAGTGACATATATTTAAGAAAGCAAGTATAAAAGGAGGTAATTAAAAAAGTAGGTAAAACAAGTAGTTCATTAATAATTTTGAGTTTAAACTAAAATTAAATTTTAATTCTTTAATTTTATATAATTTTTTCTTAACTAAATGTCATCTATATACATAACTAATAATGAAATCATATATAAAATTTACATAGAATTATTTTTGTTAAAATATAATTGAATGAGCAGGAGAATTAAATGAGATTAAAATTATTATTACATTAGCCTTCATGTAACTTTAAAATTTTTTAGAGTTTTTAAATTTTAGATTTTGAATATTCAAATGAAGAATTTCAAAAAATTTTAAAAACTTTTGACATCATACAAATTTTAATTATGTTTTGATTAAAATAATTTTATTTAAATTTTATATATAATTAATGATATTTGGAAAAATAAAAAAATTGTATTAATTAGTAAGAATAAAAAATAAAATTAGAAAAACATATAAGAGACAAACATAAAACCTCATGTAAAATTAAGAAACAAAAATTAATTTTAACCTTTAAAAAATATTTTTTATTTAAGAAAGATTTTAATTTTTTTCTTATAAAATAAAAATTGCTCTTGGTATTTTGCATAAGTAGATTTTTTTTCCAAAAAGGGGAAATTGATCAAACACTGCAATCTTCAAAATAAGTAAATTTAATTAAAACTGCCAGGAGGCCAGGGTAAATGTTGTAAATTCGATCTTTATCTTCCTCTTCCTCTTTTTAAAAGGAATAAATAAATAAATAAAACAAAAAAAATATAGAGGAACAAATTAAATTTCATAAAAATTGATTGAGAAAAAGGGGCATGAGGATTCCAGCAAGAAGCACCTTGATCGACATCGTTAGGCCATATCTCAACTCTAATATTCTCAACTACCTCACCGGCGAGCTTCTATCTCTTCCTGAGCCAACCACCAGCGGCGGCGGCGGCGGCACCACCACAGATCTTCACCTCTTAGAGAACGGACCACAGCAGCGCAGCTGGGCTCGCAAGCAACCGGACTCCATGGCGGTGACGGCTTGGCGATGACGGACTGTAAGACTTCGAGCTAATATTCTCTCTCTAATCTTCTGCTAATCCCTCACTCTTTGGTTTTGGTAAGTGTTTCTCTCTCTATTTGTTATGGTTACTTCTATCTCTCCCTCTTTTGCTTGGATTTCTATATGTTGTGCAGCAGTGCTAAATGTAAAAAAAAAAAACGGCACGCATGTTTTGTGTTCAATGTTATGGCTGATAAGTGACAATCCTACTTGTACAATGTGCAGGTTTTCATTTTCTGAATGTATGTTTTTTGTTGTCATTATTCATTAGTAACTTAGTTGCTACTGAATTGTATATTCAGCAGCTTCATGAGCGATAATGCTATGTTTCATAAAGTTTCCAAAATCTCTTTCAAGTTTCTGAAATGCTCTGTCCAGACTCAGAATCTGTTTGGTGTGTAATTAGCATTTTCATGAATATTAATCAGATAACCAGCAGAAATTTGTTAAATTTAAGTGTAAAACCATTTCCAGTCAAAATTACAGTTCTATACCGTCTTTATTGGCATATGATTGCACTCGATTCTAGACTTTTAAATGCCTTTGCTTTTACTTCAGGTAAAGTGATCCATTGTGGTTGATTTTTCAATTGGTCCTCTTTCTAGAGTAAAATTACCAGATGGTGGCATTACCCTTGGTAGCTATATATGCTGAATGCTTTGTGCTCTTCAATACTAGAAATTGCATATATACATGTTTTATGCATACTTTGGATTCTCCTTAGTGCTCTTTTTAACATTGTGATTGACATAATGTGTTATTGATCTATTATCATTTCTGAAAATAAGTGATTGCCTATTTATATTTGATTTCTTTCATTACCTAAGTCATGATGTACAATGAATACAATTTCTTTTGGGTGAAAGATGCAAGTGCAACTAGTATTTTTTTCTTCTCTTCTATCTTGCTAAATGGTACTTTTACATAATTAATAACTATGATGTATTGTGTTGTTTTATTGAATTTAATAGTGCTTTGTTCGACATTGAAATTCACAGGAAAAAGCACATGGCCTGCAGACTAGCCCTTTAAGCCCATTGGTCATGGTATGGACATTGTATTTACAGTCCATTTAATAATCATAAGACCAGTCCATTACAAGCTGAGCTGTGCCAGCCCTTTTTGAAAGTGCTACCCTTATGTGTGAACTCATTGAGAGCTAGCGAAAATTTGGTTTTCTTTCTTATTTGAGAAGAGATTTTTTGTTCACTGACTTAATGAAATTGATTTGGTAATTGATCCTTTTTCTATATTTATTCAGAGTTGGTGTCTTTGGAGTGAACTGGGACACCAAATATGTGTGAAGAATCTTATTCTAAAGGAAAGGATGAGGATCTCTTGCATCAGTTGGAAGATATCCTTGAATCTGACCCACTAATGTAAGGTTAATTATTTGATGTACATACTGTGATTGATATAATTTGCCTTGGTAGTTGCTTCAGAATCTTGAGATTTGGTAGAGAATTAATACTTTATTATGAATAAGCAAGTTTGGAAGATGCCTTTTGTCTGTTATTTCTTTTTGCAATTTTGTTTTGTCTGGAATTAATTGCTGGAAATTAATTTGCACTTACTTGATCAAATTCACATAATTTTTTTTCTCTTGATATCCTCATATTACCTGCCATCGCATTGAGGTCATATTTTCTAGGTTTCTCTATAGATTATTGGGATGACTTGGATTTAATCACTTGACTCATTTCTAATTGCATTACTTTTCTTCTTGCTACTTGATATTTTGAGGCAAAAAATATTTATTTACAAAGTCCTGGAACTGTTTCTAAACTTGTAGAAGTTGTAATAGTACATTGCTTTTTGCTACATGACATTCTCTTAGCTTCTGTTGAAGAAGGATTTAGCTATGTGGGTTCATCTTGTTGAATCTCATTTAAAATGGTTAAAAGGCCAAAATGATGTGTCAAAGGGACATTTGTTTTCTTTGTCTTACTGTTTTTATTTTTAAATCGTGTTGTTACGACCTGCTTCACAAGTTGGAGGATATGTTGTTGCTTCAGAGCTTATGTGTGTCTTGCGACTGTTCTTCTGTTGCTCAATCTGCTGTGTTATGTTCTAGCTTTGCATTTGCCTCATGGATGCTGAAAGAGAACATTCCTTTTAAATTACTGAAAACTTTAATGATTACAGAGTCTCTGGATTATAGAATGATCACTGAAGATATGACTTCGATTAGAATAGCAATCTGTTAGTATTTGTTGCCTCTCTTTAATACATTTTTTTTCTTTGAATTGGATCCAGTGATGAGCTGGGTTATATTCATCCATCCCAGTTTTTCTTGCTAAATGATGAATCAGCCATTTCCTGTAATTCATCTGAAGAAGCGATGCGTCAATCAGAAGATAGGATAGCAAGCTCTGTGGAATCACTTCTTGATACTTCCAACCAAGAGACCATATATTTTTGGAACAGGGATCATAAACTGGGAATTTCAACCCAAGTTCTTCTACCATTATATAGATCTGCTAGACATGCATTTATGACTTCATTTATGCAATACAAGGCATCCAGTAATCAGTCTGACAAAGTTGGGAATTCTTCATCTGCCTTTTTATCATGTGACCATCATGAAAGTATACTTATGAGACACAGCAGGTCTCTTCTGCTGCTGAGCTGTGACTTCATTACTGCTTGGAATTGCAGGTTCTTCTCAAACCAGTTGTATGCTTTAGTTATATGTTTCTTATTGATATCTGTAAGTCAAAAATCAAAATGATAAGTTGGAAGATTGACCTAAATTGTCTTCTGCTGCTCATTTGAGAATAATTTTCTCTAAATCCAGGTGTTTAAATGGCATTTTATTTGTTAGTAATCACTTTGAATAGCCACAATACCATATTATCTTTCTGTTTAGGAACATTAAGTGTTTAGGACAGTCCTAAGATTAAGAAATAGTTACTTTGTACAGCTCCAAAATAAAGGTATAAGTTTCTTTGCGAGGTCGTGGTATTAATATAAGTAGAGATTAAGTGTCAGTGTTATAAACACTGTCATTGAGTCTTTCAATAATGTATTTTGTTTGGTGTACCTTCTTTTTCTCCCTCACTTTTGGCTTTCCCTATTTTCCCCACTAGTTATCAGAGCTACAATATCACTCACTGTGAAACCCATTCCTTGCTTCCACAGAAAAGGGGTGAATTTTTCTCAGAACCCTTCTTCAGCAAAATACCCAATAAAATTCTAGGCTGAGGATCAGCAAACTTGCAAAAACAGCAGCCAAGGGGACCATACAGGTTAGGGTCTTTTGGCGTTATGGACTGTATTGCAAGGTTGTGGCCCTGGATTGACATGGAGGTGGTCCAGATGAGTGCATTTTGATGTGGGTTAGGGCTGGAAGGGCTTGATCTTGAGTGAGTTCATGCCTAAAGGAAGAATTTTTCAATTTTCCGAGCTTGGTAAGTTCTGTTTTTTAGTTTTGAGTGGGTCCATGCCTGAAGATTGTATTCTTGTGATTCTTGTACTCCAACATCTAGTGAAGAACTGAAGATATTGTTTTCTGTTATGAAGTTCTTGATTTTCTATTCTACTATGGTGATTCTGAAAAGTTTGGTTTAGTGTTGGTTTATTCTTTTGGCTCAAGGAATTTTCATTCCAAGCACTTGGTATGATCTAGGCAGTAATGAGTGGAGATTCAGAGAGTTGCGTATTGAAGACTTTATCACTAGGTATGTGTTGTTGGGTGCTCTTGTTAACTACTCAAGTAGTGGAGGTCTGCTGGAGAAGGTTGATGGGACTACACATGGGAAGTAGATTGAAGACTTCTAGGAGCAGTGTTGTAGTGTTAGTTGATGTGACTAAGGACTAGTTGGGAGTTGAGACACTGAAGCAGGTGGAAGAGTTTTGGGAATTGTTTGTCTACCAAGGACATTGTTAGAGAAAGTACTAGTTGCTTAAGTTTGAAGTCAATGATTAAGCTATTTAATTTGAGAAAGTTATTGCTCTTAGTATTCAGTTGTGTATTATTTGTAACCTTTACAAGTTCAGCTGAAGGAGTATCAAGAGACATTGAGAATTTAGAAAAGTCTTTTAGGTTAGGAATTAATTACTTTTTGTGCACCCAAATCAAAAGGTATTGTATGTCATAGTATTAGTGTAAATAGAGGTTGAGGATTAGTGTTATAAACACCATCATTGAGTTTTGCAATGACAGATTTTTTTTGGTGTCCCTTGCTTTTGTTCCTCACTTATGCTTTCCCTATGTCACTTTAATGATTTTAGGTAAGTTAGTAATCTTTCTTCTATATTTAGGATCTATTTAGTTGTATCCCTCAATCCCTCAAATATCTTCCTAAATAATTAGATGTTTAGGTAAAGAAAGACCTATTTGATAAAGGATAATATCTTTTCAGGAGAGCAAAGCAAGAAAGTGGGGGCCTGGGAATGATAGCATTAAAAATTGTATTAATAGTTCTTAAAATAAAGCATTCAAAAATGACTAAAGTATTTGCTTAGAAGTGTGAAAACATCACCTGGGTTCACAATTTCTAAATCTGATCATAGATGATATGGATTAATATTTAGCTATTCTATCTTGTCCTTTTTGTGAGAAGGCTTTAGAGAAGAAAGGAGTTCGGGTGGCTTATATTCGAGATAGGGCCACTACTTGTGTGAGAACACAAGGTGGAGCCATGAAGGATTTTCCTATAACCATAGGATTACTTCAGGATTCAACTTTGAGCCCTTACCTTTTTAACTAGGTATTGGATGTGCTCACTGAACATATCCAAGAGGCAGCACCACAGGATATGCTTTTTGCTGATGATATAGTCTTTGTTGGAGATTCCAAAGAAGTAAACAAAAAATTAGAAAGGTGGAAACAAGCTTTAGAGACATACGGGTTCTGTATAAGTTGTAGCAAAACGGAATATATTGAATGTAAATTGAGTGAAAGGGACATTGATTCTAGGGTAGAGGTGAAACTTGGAGATCATTCTATATAAAAAGTTACAAGTTTTAACTATTTAGGAAGTAATACAAAATAATGGAGAAATAGAGAAAGACGTAAATCATAGGGTCCAGGCTAGGTGGATGAAATGGAGAAAGATTCCAAGTATTATTTGTGATAGAAAAGTACCAGTCAAGTTTAAGAGAAATTTTATTGTACAACTATAAGACATGCATTGTATGGTACTGAATGTTGGGCAATAAAATGTCAACATGTGCAAAAATTCAATGTTGCAAAAATGAGAATGATGCATTGGATAAGTGGTCACGGTAGAAAGTATAAGATTAGGAATAAGTGCAATAGAGAGAAAGTCGGGGTAGCACCTATTGTAGAAACGCACCTATTGTACGAAGAGTTGATGAGATGGGACATAACCCAATAATTAGAGGTAAGGGAAGACCAAAGAAAATAATAGGAGAAACTATTAGAATGAACTTAACTATTAATAATCTAACTGTAAAAATGAGCAAAGATAAAATATGTTGGCATAGCTTGATCCATATAGCCGACCCTATTTAGTGTGAAAAGGATTGGTTTGTTGTCTATCTTGTCCTTGTTTGAGATTTGAAAGAAGTAAATGAAAAATTGTAAAGGTGGAAACAAGCTTTGGAAACCTATGGTTTCAAATTAAAATGGAATATACAGAAATGGAGGTGAAATTTGGAAATCATTCCATACAACAAGTTACAAGTTTTAAGTATTTGGAGACTATAATACAAAATAATGGAGAAATAGAGAGAGATGTAAATCATAGGATTCAAGCTAGGTGGATGAAATAGAAGAAAGTTTCAAGTGTCATTTGTGATAAAAAAAAGTACCACTCAGACTTCAATGAAAATTTTATAACAAAGTTATAAAACTTGCATTATTGTATGGTACTAAATGTCAGGTGATAGAATGTTAACATGAGTAAAAATTCAGCGTCAAAAAAATGAAAATATTGTGTTGGATAAGTGGACACACTAGAAAGGATAGGATTAAGAATGATTGCATTAGAGATAAAGTTGAGGTAGGACCTATCATAGAAAAGTTGGTAAAGTAAGTGGTTTGATCATGTAAAGAGGAGACCATTAGAGGCTCCTGTACAAGGAGTTGACCAAATGAAAGATAGTCCAATAACTAGAGATTGGGGGAGACCAAAGAAAGCAATAGGAGAAACTATTAGAATAGATTTAACTGTAAATAATCTAACCATAAAAATGAGTCAAGATAGAACACCCTGATGTTATTTGATCCATTTAGCCGACCCCTCCTAGTAGGAAACGGCTTTGTTTGTAGTATTTTGTCTTGTATGCATGTTGAAAATGTTGATAAAACGATCTTGGTTTTCTCTGAAATTTAGTTCTATTAAGAAATTCATTGTTTTCTAAGTTTAGTTAAATCACTCATGGTAATCTTAGCTCTTGAGTCATTCCTCACTTTTTCATTTTCCATAGATTGAGAACATAAAAGTACATTGAACTTTCAATTACTGTAAAAAGATATAAATGTCATTTGTGTCATTTTTGTGGCAAACCTTTCAAATTTTCCAACACTTGTTGCAGAAAGTATGTACTCTCCAACAAGAATAAGCTCTCAATGTTTATGGATGAACTTCGCCTTTCAGAACTTGTGCTCTCATATGCTCCTAAAAGTGAACAAACTTGGAACCATAGGTATTGTATGTAACTTATGTTATGGCTTTGTCTCTGTTAGTAGATAAACGTTATCTTGCTTTAGTTTTTGACTATTGGTTGATACTAAAGCTTTGAATGTTCAGTAGCATTCTAATGCATGGTATTATTCCCAGGCGGTGGGTAATTAAGTCAATCTCTGCAAACTGTTCAACTTTCAATGAGATTTTGGAGAAAGAATCTGAGCTGGTGGAAAAAATAGCCGAGGTCTTAATTCAGTACAGGAACTGCATACTGTTAAATTAGAAAGGTTTTATTTTGTGTTTTGATGATTGAAAAGCTTGCTTACCAAGGAGAAGTATAAATGTTGCATTTGCTTTCACTTGTCTTCAATCCTTGGCATGAATTCCACAGCCGATAAATACAAAATTACTCAAATCGGCATATGTAGCATTTCACATTGGTCTTTAAACTTATTGTTACTTTTGATATTATAATGCATTCACCATTATAAAGATGAAGTAATCTATGAAACATCCTTCCCACTATAATTTTACTAGAGTTCTGTAGTGCATTCACCCTTAAATGGAAATACTTTATGTGAGATGGGACTATATTTATTTTTAGTTGAATATTCATTTATTCCTTTTTTACCCATTCATTTTTAGAGATCAAAGATGAATTACCGTGCTTGGAATCACCGTTGCTGGTTAACTTTGTACATGAAAGGAGATCAGGTTTGATTTTAATATATATATATGCGTGTGTGTGCGCGAGTGTGCGCGTGTGTATATTATGTATTTCTTTAAGTTCTAAGTCTGCCAATATGAATTATAGATCAAGCTTTTAGCACAATAACACAATGCACTAGCAATTTGACATGAATGATGGTATGTGTAGTCTTGAATTTTCTTTAGTTGATAGATGTATTAATCGTATATCTTCTCTGTTACTTAATGAATATTAAGTATGTGAATTAAAATTGTATTTATGTAGGTGCTACATGAATTGAAAAGGGCCAGAAATTGGGCAGCGCTGCATGTTGCTGATAATTGTTGCTTTCATTACCGCAGAGTAAGTATTGAATTTTGATTTACTTGCTTGAACCTGATATTGAATGGTTATTGTTTACACATTATTAATCCTTTCTTGACTCAGTTATACATGTGATGAGATGAGCTTGAGATCTGCTCTCTACATAATTGATGTTTTCTTCATATTGCAGCGGCTATTGCTAAAGCTTTTGGAGGACCCAAATTGTATGGAAGAAACTGTATCTTCTGGTCATGATGCTGATATTAATCAGGTTTGGAAGGTAAAGTTTACATAATTTCTAGACCCTTGCTCAAATTGTTTGCACTGTATTTGGTAAGAACCTTCAGAAAGCTACACACTAAAAGCTAGCTCCTAAGGTTGGATAGCCCAAGGACCATATGAGTCCCACATTAGAATCCCATACTTGCAGTGTGGGACTTAAATCCCATATCTTGCAATTGGATCCTAACATTACACCATGCTTCATGGCTTTAGCACCCACGTGGCCTTTGATTCTGCACTAACTTTTTAGCCTTGGGCTAACACTACAATATTGGCATCACCACCTATGTTGCATGATTGTAACTAGAACTAGTGGAAGGCTCTGATTCCAATTTATAAGAACCTTTAAGACAACCACACCTAAAAACCTAGCTTATGGGTTTGAACAGCCCAATTTTCATATAAATCCCACACTTTAAATGCAAGATTCAAGTCCCATACCTTGCAATTGGGTCCTAATAGTCTTCTAGCCTTTGTCTTTTTTGTGCTTCTCTGTTGATTCTGACAAGTGCTAGTCAACATCCATGTGTTCCATAAATGACTACGATTTAGACACAAGGCATTGGAACCTCTTTAACCAAACTCTATATTTGGGCTTGAAATTTCTACTAAATCATTGATTAGGCATGCTTCATACTTACAAGTCACTTAATTATACGTGTAAACAATAAAACTCCTTTTAAAAATTAAAACTGTTAACGAGGGGCCAAGAAGACTTACAAAAGTTGCAACAACTGATCTGCTTCTCAAAAGAGGAAGCACATCTTATTCGTTACCCATCCAGCATACTTTGGCTTCTCGTTTTAATTTGAAGATGTATATTATTTTGTCATAATTGAAACAAATGCTGATATGCTATTTCTAATGACGGTCTTGGATCAATCTCTGGACTTTATTTTTACAACACTGAAATATTCTTTCTACTACACACATATTGATGGCATACAGCACACTGTTTTGACAGGGGCTCTTTGAGCCATTGCGTGTTGCATGATGCATGACAGCATTTAAGTGTGGTGTAGTTATATAAATATGAATAATGAAAAAAGAGAGAAAATAAAAGATACTAAGTTATCTGTAAGTAAAGTATTTTTTGCTTCCCAAGTCCCTGACAAATTCAAGAAGAAAAACTAATCAGCATGGTAGATGAAAGGGAAAACTTAGGGCTGGCTGGGTAAATGGGAGAAGAATAATTTTTTAGGATGGGCCTATTTGAAAAAATGTCTTAATTCAATTTGCCGTAATAGCGTGTGTCATTTGCAATGGTGCATTGCATAGATGGTGCATGCCATGGCTGAGGCAAATGAAATTGGCAACGCTAATACCATGGCATTGCCCCACTGTCCATGGTGCTGGTCAATGGGCAATGGCGTAGGCAATAGAACGCCATTAATAACTATGGTCTATCATTAACTGCAGATAAAAGAAAAAATTGAATTACAATGTTATCTTACATTCCATGGTATCTAAGATGCACTGATTTGGTATGAAACAATTATCATAGAAATGATTCAAGTGGTATTTTTTAGAAGTTAGCAAAGCTAAAAATGGTGTGATATGAAATCTCCATTGTTTGGGGGGATATGAGCTATCACCAAAATCTGTCGTCCTATGTCATCTTGTTGTCTTAAATAACAGCTTTTGTCTTGGAAATCCCCTGTTCCAAAGTGCCTATTAGTTATGTATTTATATGGCAGTGTCTTTTTTTATCCATTTTGTCACTATGTATGACTACTAGTATTCATATAGTTAAATATATTTTTTACTATTTGACATTTTGGGGCTGATAGGATGAACTTGATTGGAACAAAATGCTGATAAATCGTTATGTGGGAAGAGAGGTATGTGGCCTTCCTGTTATTTATCAGTTATCACTATTACAATTAAATGTTTAGAACACGAGTCAACTAGGGATTTTATAATTATTCTTTTATATTATGCATGGGATACCTGCACGTGTGAAATCTGAGAATAGCTATTTTTAATCTTATGAGATAAGGTTTGATTTATTGTAATATGAAGTAGTACAACTTATCAATCACACACATGATTGCAGATTAACAAAAAGGATGCATTATTTTTGCATATGTAATCTAAAAAGTTAAAGATATATTTCCATTTTTCTCAATGTACTTCAGTGATTTCATTTTTTCAAAAAACTTTTGTTCTTTTTGTTTCCCTTCTACAAATGATATCTTTCCATGAATTAACTGTGTGACTGTGATATATAATGCCCTAAAAAGCAACCATCTGACTTCTGTGATCTATTTCCGTAATTTTCTTATAGCCTGAGATGTTTCATGCTGCATACTGAACAGGCTCTGTGGCTTCATCGTCGGTTTCTTTCTTCGTGCTGGATAAAACATTTTCTGACAGATTCAAGTGATACATCCAGCCATTCCAAGGATACAACTGGCAAGTATCACGATTTTGGTATATTTCTGGAGAATGAATTGTGTCTCTTCAAGTCTTGCTCAACTATTGCGGATAATGACTTTGAGGATCTCCTAGCACAAGCAAAACATTCCGCGAGCTACATCCTATGGTTGAAAGTGGTATGTTTAATTTTTTTTTTTCTTTGGGCTTTAAATTCTAAACAACTTCATAGTTGGATTGCTTTCTGAAACTATTTGTTAAATGCCATTATGTGCATCAGCAAGTCCCCAAGACTCTAGAAAATGAGCTCCAAGAGAAATTGAGAGAGGTCGATCTGATGAACTTGCTTAATAAGTCATGTCCTGAGAGATCCTCACTGTTCAATTACATTTTGAGCGACATGGAAGCATGTAAGCCATGTTGATTTCATCGATTATTTTCTCTTAGCTTGTGTCTGTATGATTCGATGTAATCTACCGAAATAAACCTACTGATATAAACAAGATTTTTCCCACGATTTAGACGAGTCGAATGCCTGCATCTTCAAGGGCAAATCTTTGCCATTAAATTTGCTTTATACAGAACAATTGTGTTCATGGCTTCCCTTTGGTGCTTCTTAGCAGGAAAGACTTTATTTATTTTTGTTACTTTTCTTTGGTGCTCATAGTATTTTTTTTTTTATTAAGGGATACGCCATTTCTTACGTACAAAGAGATTAGACTGCTCACCTTCACTGAATGGTTTTTTTGAAAACAGATCTTCTGAAGTGTGTTTGTTGCAAAGTATTAAAGTGCAGCGTTTTTATATATTAAATCACATGCGGGTTAATATGTAATGTAAAATATTTGTTTTATACATTAACCCGTATGCAGATTATTGTGTAAAAGTACTGCATATCAAAGCTTCATAAAAAACGCTGTTCAGAGGATCTATTTTCCTTATTGAAGACTTCAAATATGCTGTTAAGTTTTGGATTTGTATATGTTTTCTCTGTTTGAGTATTCTTTTATTCTCCAGGTTTTCTAATCTACTCTCTTCTAGTTTTGGATTTGCATATGTTTTCCCCTGAATTATTATAGAAAGATATTTATCGACTTTTACGATTAATATTTAATAGTCGACAAAAAGGTTGGTTTTGCAATTTGCTTTGATAAAAAGTATATTTTGAATGTCATTTTTTCTTTGTAAATGTCATTTCAAAAAAGATTTTACAGTACACTATTTCAGTTTTTGATAGTTAATACATTAGTCAAATTCCATAGTTAAAACAGCATTAAATTTTATTACACTTCTAAAATCTAACAGCAAAATAAGTAATATCTCAAACAGATACGGAATGCATTTAAAAGTAATTAAAATTTAAAATTTAAAATTAAAATTTGGTGCAACAAGAAAAAAAAAAAAAGGTAAGCAAATTAGTTCATGGAACATTTCATATAGAGATTTGTTTCCCAAAGGTCCTATTGAAAGTCCTGTTTGAAGCATTTTTGACCATTAGATATGACTACCTCTTTTATAGAGCATTCAAATTTAATTTGTCAGTTTAAGAATTAGTTTCTTTTGATAAATCTAACCGTTGTTGGTATACAACCCATTATATGAGACGACTTGTGTGTGTATGATTATAAAAGTCATGAACATTGGAGTGAGATCACGAACAAATAATTGCACTTTGCCTTTTAGAGTGTGAAGCTCTATAAACCTGCATGAAAAGGACAAGTCTGAAATAGAAAGGGCAAGAAAATCAAAATGAAGAGAAAAAGAAGAATAAAGATTGACCTTCCTATCTCTGCTCGTCTTTTAGCCTCTTCACCCCTGCAAACTTTTTTGTGCAGATTGCACGCACGTTGATATGATCTATTTGATTGATACAAGCAAATGTTGAATGCAATAATATCAAACTTTAAACTTATCTCTAGTTAGGGTATGAGACACAATCCAATAGAACAGTCAAAATATATTGAATTTATTGAGCTAACTCGTTTAATCTACTAATTAGGTAATTTAAATTTTTATTTTTTCAACTTATATAATATCAATAATAAAAAAATTCAGTTCACTTAATTCACTTATTATACGAGCCAGTCTATATAACTTATAGGTTGGCCCCTTTTTATAATTTAAAATTCTGAAAAAATTTCAAATATAATTTGACACAATATGCTTGCAGTTCAGATCCTCTGTATTTGAAAAATGGTGTATTTTTTGTATTTAGATAAATATAGGAAAAAAAATATTTAGCCCTTAATGCATTGAGAATAGATTCCTATCAATATGAATTTCTTTTTTATATATATATTTCTCTAAATTTAGATAAATATACTATTTCTTAAATACAGAGAATCCAAAATCATATGTTTGATGGAATGCATAAGAACATTTACACCCAGTAGTGAAATATAGGTCAAAGGTACCAAAGATGAAAAATGTGATTTATCCCACTCGCACAAATGTTTGAAAAAGCTGCTTATTTGTGTTAGAAAGAATAAAAAAAATTAAATCACAACTACAAGCTGACATAGAATCTAAGTTTTAAAACGAATTGCTTGGTTACTAATAACTGAAGCAAACCAGAAAAGATGGAAATAAAGAGATTAAAACCAAAAAACTAAAAGGGAAGTTGAATGATCAAAACAAATTGATTACATAGAAAGACTACATTGGAGGGTGGACAAAAAAAAGCATGCACTTTTACCCATTTACAGATAGGATGTTGCTTCTTCCCTTTCAATGTCTCTCATGTTATTTATTTATTTGATGTGTTGAAATTAATATTTTTGTTTATTTTATTAACAATTTGTAACTAGCGAATTTAGAGATTTGGATTTTTTTAATTTTCTAATTGGTTGACATGCTAACCATTTAAATGTTGAGCTAGGTTGGGTTGGGTATTTTACAACCTATTTAATCTGTGACTCGTGATAGGCCGACTTGTGATAGGCCAACTCGTGTGGGTTGAGTTGACTCGTTTTGATAACTTTACGATACAATATGATAGGGATACGAGAATATAATAGTTTTTTAAAAAATTTAAGATATGATTATTTAATGATTTATATAAATATATTTATATTTGAAATAACAATATATTACGATTAATAATATAATATCAAAGTTGAAAAAAAAATTAATATAGAATTGCATAAGCTGAAAACAAAGAAGCTCAATTTCTGTTGCAGAAAGTGAAAAAGCAAATTTGCATAACTACAAAGTTAATCAAGGCTAAAACTGAAAGAAAAAGAAAAAGTTTAAACTTGTTGATTCTTATAATTTTAGAGTCATATCTAAGCAGAATCTAATTCTTATCAAATTTTATTTTTTACAGAGGAAAAAAAAACAGAAAATTGAATATGCCTAAAATAAGTATCCAAGAATATCTTATGAGTATCAATGTCATATACGTATCTGACATCGATTCAAGGAATTTTTACAAATATTTGCGCTTCCTAGATTGTGTACTTACATTGATTCTATTGATTATAAATATAAGAGTAATTTGAATGTTATTAGGCTATTAATTAATTGCTTATCAACAAAACTTTTATGACATTATCTTCAAAATCTTAAGGTTTGTGAAAAAAGCTCTTACATACAGTTCATTTCCTTTCTATAATAATTGTATTGAGTTGTCAAATTCACTCTTTCCATTACATGTTTTAAGTAGAAGTTTAGTACCTAATCTACCTTGTCCAACCTAGTTCAAGGTTGGGCAAGATGCTATTTTGATTGCTCTATTTTGTTACTAGCATCTAAATAGCTCCTTTTATCACAAACAGGATCTGTCGCAATTTTTATTTTCTTGCATATTCAGATTGTTCATGATCTAAATTAGTTGGTAGAGAGTAGAACTCTCAAATAGATATCATGGGAGCATTGTAAATATTTACCTAAAACAAATATTGAGTGCAAGTAAGAAAAACAATACAATTAAAATTTAAAATTTTGTGCAAGAACAAGGGAAGGAAGGATAGCAAGTTAATTTATGAATATATTAGTACAGTACAAGAACCAAAAAAGAAATAACAGCAAACAACAAATCATTGTATTGGGGAAGTTTACACTGAATACATATAAGTATCACTTTTGGGAGAATTCTACAATATTATTTGTGGTTAAGTGTAGTTATGCATTAAAATTTTGTCAAATAGACAATCACACATATCACTTGTGATATCATAGAACAACCCCTTATTGGAATACAGCCCATAATATCATACAAGGTTCAGGAGCATGAGATTACAAAAGAAGCAATGAACAGAGATCATAGACATAGTCTTTTAATTTAGACAGTGTAGTGCCCATTGATAGCATCAATGTCTAAACCTCTTAACTTGGCAAATGATTCCACTCTTCCTTTCAGAGTGTGAAGCTCTCTCAACCTGCATAGAAAAGAAAAGAAACAAATGTAAAATAGAAAGGAGGAAAAAATAAAGTAAAATAAAAAGAGTAAATTACACCAATGTTCTCTCAAGTTTGGTAAAATTAAACTTACCACCCCTCTAATTTTAAAAATTACCCTAAGTATCCCTAAAGTTTGAAACAAATCAAACAATGTTATACAAACCTTCCTTTTAATGTATTTTCTGTCAACAAAGTTAGTACTTTACACGGTATACATTCATTTCAAAATAATAAAATTACTTATTTATTTTTACTATTATTTTAAGAATCTCATGTTGAAACTGCATTTATTGTTATATTCAAGATAAGATTATAGTCTTATTCTATACAAAAAGTTATCTTCACTGACAGAAAATAAATTAGAAGGGAGGTAAGTATAATTTACTCAAATAAAAAGAAGGGAATTAAAAAGAATTAAGAGTAAACATTGACCTTGCTATCTCTGCTCGCCTTTTAGCCTCTTCTGCTAGTGTGTTTATTTCTCTGAATGTGTTCTTCTCTGTAAACATCTTTGTCTCAGCAGATTGAAGGCCATGTATGGTTCTTTGCTCTGCAGCCCATGCAGCCTCACGAACTTCTCTACCGAAGTCGTTTTTGCTGGTGAATGCAGTCTGTTAAGGTACATAAACAAGAAGTCATATAAATATGTTAGCACTAATCAACACATAAATATTAAAGTCATGAACAATCTTTTTGTTAAAAAGTCTATTCAATAGCCTCTTAGCACTAAGAAGTGGTTTAACATACAAGTGAAATTTCTTTTAAGTTATCATATCATAGGGAAAATTGATCAATCATACTCACCCTTTGGTCTACCACCAAATTCCAAGCCCTTCCACTTAATGCATAACGGACAGCAAATTTTATAGGATCCAGGAATAAATAGGTTACAATATTGTACAGCCAAATGACTCCTGACCAGCCCCAACCTATTTTTCTGATTCCAACATATTGCCAAGTGACAGTGGCGGATATAACTGTTGCAACCTGTGAAAAATGAAACGGTGATCAAGATCTTATCATAAAAAGAAATGGCTAAACTTAGGTGAAGTTCTTTAGACGTTACTCTTTGCTATGAAGTTCTCCAATAAAAATGTAATTTGTGCATTTTTTTTTCCCAGACTATTCATATTAGAGTACTTCATAAAAATTTCTTTACATGTTGTCATAGTCTATTAAAAAACTTAAAAGTGAACACTAAAAAACTATACATAAACAACAAAGCTCTCATTAGGTTTTTTCAAGGACCATTTACACAAAATCTTTAAGCTTTTGAAATGAATTTGTCCTTAACAAAGCTTCTATGACCAAGTTGTCATGAATTTGATCTCTATCTCCGAATTTCTTAGCTACAAAATTTAAGTTTTGTCATAAAATATGATAGACTTGTACTTTGCGTACTCCCTACTTCTTTTTTTCTACTTTCTTGTGTGAGAAGGCACGTTAGAAAGTACAAAGAGGTCAAAAAAAGGCAATACCAATTGAGCAATAATAAAAGCAGTAACAAGCAAAAGGCCAGGTCGTTCGGTGTAGGACCATCCCCGAGAACGAGTCACAAAGATTAAGGCTTGACTTATTGTACTGACTTGAAGATACACTGCAGATCCCAACTTCTGATTTAGTGCAGTGAAGATATCTTTATCTGACATTTGGAGCTTATTTGAATTAAAGTTCTCCACTTTAAAATGGTCCTGTAGCAAAATACTTCATTGTGATCTATATAGCTCCATATAGAAGACAGGCACAATGTGAGCATGTGGAAAGAAGAGCCTTACATGAAAGAAATCAGTTTCATAAGCAGCCCAGAAGAATATCACTGTCATTAGAGCCAAGTAGCCTCCAAGGACAATCCCAGTTGCAAAAATTTCACTAAGCTTCCAACTATCTGGAAGTGGAGAAGGCTTAACTCTATCTTTGGATATTGTCATAATGGTACCTATATATAAGAATGTAAATAAGTTAGTTGATAAGTTAAAAAAGAAAAAGAAAAAGAAAGAAAGAAAGAAAATTCATTTGTGCATAAGGAACATAAAGAGAAAAGATATGATATTACCGTCATTGAGAATTGCAATTACAAGAACCATGAAAGGAGGGAAATCAAATTTCCAAAAGCAGGTCAGCAACATAAAGCCCAACTGCAATTTGAATTTAATGAAAATTAAAAAAAAAAAAGTTGATGATATGATCTACTGCTGCATATATGCCATATACACAAAAGCTTACCACAATACGTATAGTGATAGATACAGCATATATCTGCAAGGGAAGAGAAGATAAGAAAAGTTAATGTTTGTGGTGACACTAAGTAATATTAGGATCCTTTCTTTAATATATGGCTTATTGCACTTTTCATCCTATGAGATGAAATGTGTAATCTAGCCTTAATGGATAGTAGAGAGATTACTGTGTAGTTTTTCATTCTCTGGAAGATTGCACGGCTAGTTAAAACAGCACTTATGATCACACTCAACCCAGGTTCTGTTAGAACTATGTCAGATGCACTTCGAGCAGCATCAGTGGCATCCGCAACTGCTATACCTATGTCAGCTATCTTTAAGGCAGGTGCATCATTCACACCATCACCAGTCATCCCACAAATGTGCTTTCTAGCTTGTAATCTTTTCACAATCTCATACTTATGCTCTGATAGAAACATTAACTATTAGAATTTTGGAAAAAAAAACTCAGAATAAAGGTTTCATGATCTAACTGTTGCACTTACCTGGAAAGACTCCAGCAAATCCATCAGCATTCTCAATGAGCTCATCAATGGGGAGAGTATCAAGTGTTTGACATTTATTTTCACCAAGCAGAGATGAAGAAGGATACATGTTAGTACCCATTCCTAGACGCCTTCCTGTTTCCTTACCAATTGCAAGTTGATCTCCTGCAGAGGATTTTTGGAAGCATAATTAAACAACAATTTTTCACTTTATATATAATTGAACACAAGTCTTTATACCATCAGGTACTTAGTTGGAGTGATAGGTACTCTTGGCCCTTAAATAAGATGTTAAGTTTGAGTTTTGTGTATGAAAATATTCTAGAGAGCTCTATCCTCATTATAAGACTTCAACCAGCTTAATCCAGATTAGTTAAGCCTATTAGGCTTCTAGATACTGGTGGTTTCATTAAAAAAATGGAAGTCTTTAGGGGAAGAATTTCTCACTACTACATAGAAACAGGTACTAGCACATGATTTCTTGATCCCATATTCATTGAAGTAGCCAATGGGATATGGCTTTTTCCTTATGTTTTAGATCTTCAAGGAGTTAAAAAGTTTGCAAGATGTCATGCTCTAGCATCCAATTTTGAAAACTAGATCATACCCTACACATTTTGAACATTTTCTTCAATTCTTTACCATACATGGACTATTATGTGTCACATCTCATGGTTAAAGGTGATGAAAAAGGTCAATAGCCACAATCATGAATCTCATTTATAACTTTCACCATGGCAGCAATTATGCTTATTCTAGTAGTGTCCTCAATTCTATGTAAGAACTGAATCTTTTTTAACAAAATCCATTATTTTTTTAATTACTTTTGGCTCAAACTTATTTTGATGGAACCTAAGTGACCTAGGCAACACTCTCTCAAAAGCTAGCCGTTGAGGGGAAAGAATTAAATCACTTAAGTACCCTATTAAGCATTTCATACTAATCAATGTAGGGCTTGAATAGCTCATACTACTCTGAAAATATCCCATATTGTCACCATCAAATTCACACTCTAAGACAACTCTAATACCACTAAGCAAAAAATTATGGGTATATCGTTTTCACACAAATTTTCTTGTTAAGAAATCCCGTTGAAAATTACATCAAAACAGTGAAACATACTTACCGGTTATCATTTTGACACTGACACCAAGATCCAGAGCTCTTCTGATGGTTTCAGCACTATCATGGCGAGGAGGATCAAACAAAGGAAGAAGACCTACAAATTCCCAGGGGCCTCCTGCACTGTCCTTAGTTCCAGCAGGTACTTCCTAAATACACAACAATCCCATACATCAAATATTTGAACATAAATACACTTACAAGATGATGATGATGATGAGGCATTTATGAAAGATTAATTATGTATATAAAAAGAACCTGGCGGGCTATTGCTAGAGACCTAAGTCCACGTTCTGCAAACTTATCAATAATTGCATGAACCTTGTGTGCAATTTCTGATTTGTTATGCGCAAGATGGAGAATCTACGAAAAAACATGAACTTATGTTATTACAACTTGTGACTTAATTAAGAATTGAGTTTTGAAGTCATGATGGATAATTTTTTACCTGTTCTGGTGCTCCTTTGCTTACTCTGTGCATCTTACCATCAGCATCAAGGTATGTAAGTGCAGTTCTTTTATCAGTTGGATTGAATGGAAGGAAATGAACTTCTGTTATTCCGGCTCGCGCCTTGAAAATTCAAAAGAATATTAGTAAATTAGCCAAAATTTAACTGCATTAAATTTTTTAGTGTTAAAGAATACTATTTATCATAGGACTGCAGCATATTCATTAATAACAAACATTACAAACCTCACTTTCCATGACAATGGAAAAAAAAGATAAACTGCTATCAAGTGTTTAAAGCAGTGCATTTATTTATTTATTTTCCTTTAATTTACCTCACTTGCATGTTTGAAATGACCAAAATACTTAGGGACGGCTATCTTAACTAGTTGGGTATTTGAATTCAAACTTTTACCTCTTTTGGGTCTGACAACATTGCAACAATTGCACCATCAATTGCATCCTGGTTCTCTGTCCTTGATGCTCTTGCAGCCATAAGTATAACCATATCCCTATCGACATCTTTCGCAAAAACCTGCCAGAGATTAAGATATTTTCCTTTTACAAGCAAGGAGACAATAACATATGCATTTTTCTTTATGATTTTATATATTTAGAATTAAAATTTCTCTCTGAAAAAACTAAGAAATTCTAATTAAAGAGATTTTTTGTTAAGCTTTTATTTTCTACCATGATAAGTTTCTTGATTATTCTAGTTTTAGATATAACACCATAGGTATAATCTGTTTGTGTAAGTACTTTATGGAATTTCCAGTGTTATGTGTAAAACACCTTTGTACATGTGAATTTGTATTTATTAGTCATTCTGACTTAGCTATTTTTATGCTTAACAATTTCAATAATTAGTGTGTTTGATATATATTGTCAAAGACCACTTAACAGAAAAAAGCCCTTGGTAATAAGAGAATTTTGAATTAAGAGATGAAAAACTTAAGTTGTTAAGGATTGAAGGTTGATAAATTTTTTATTATAATCCTAAACAGTTCTAACATAGGACTAGTAAATTAATACCTCAATCAAATTCTTGTCCACTGTAAGCTTGTTAAGAGTCAATGTGCCAGTTTTGTCACTACATAGCACGTCCATTCCAGCCATTTCTTCAATGGCAGTCATCCTCTTGGTTATGGCACCCTGCAAAACCCATATCCATCATGCATACATCAGCATTAATAAAACTTCAAACACACAATTCATCAAAATCCCTTCAAAATGTTTAAACCAAAGTAGTATATATCTTCACAAACCTGTTGAGACAACTTGTGTGAACCAATAGCCATTGTTACAGAAAGAACAGTTGGCATGGCAATAGGGATCCCACCAATCAGTAACACAAGTAGGTTGTCGATTCCAACGCGGTATTTCCTTCCCTGAAGTCCATATATCACAATTATTTCGATCATCATCCCAACAGCAATTGAACATATGCAGAAGTTTCCAATGGATGTCAGAACCTGAAACAATGTTTTTGTCAGTGTTAATAATGAAAACATTATTTTGGTGAAATAATGGAGAAGACTTTGTGTAAGAACCTTCTGGAAATGTCCTATATGTGTGGTGTTTTCAACGAGATGAGCTGCTTTCCCAAAGAAAGTGTGGACTCCAGTTGCTATAACTACAGCTTCTATTTCTCCTTGCTTGCAAGTTGAGCCAGAATATACTCCATCTCCTGGATTTTTTGTCACTGGAAGTGACTCTCCAGTAAGAGCAGACTGAGATAAATAAAATAGAGAAAGTAGTAAAATTTTCTAGTATTTTAATCTTCCAATTCATTAGCCAAACATGAAAATGAATTAGATCCTCTGAAGTAAAAATTTGTGAAGTTTGCAAAAATTATAATTTTATACATTAATCCATAACCAGGTTAAAGAATAAAAATAAATAATGTTTTGTTTATTAACCCACATGCGAGTTAATGATAAATTTTAGCAAACTTTATAAAACTTGATAAAAAATAAACTTAAGAGGATCCTATCACAAAATTTTCAAATACTTTTGCAAATTTCACCTGGTCAATCTTTAAAGGATCTCCTTCAAGGAGACGTGCATCTGCAGGAATGATGTCACCTAGCTTGATGCTAATTATGTCTCCAGGAACCAACACTGAAGCTTCTTCTTCATTCCATTTTCCATCACGAAGTACCTGTAATACATAAATGTGATTATTACAGAAGATGAATTTGTAGAGACTCTTCGCAACAATATTTACTTCATACACATCGCTCTTAAGAACTGAACACATAAACAGATACTTAAACAGTTATAAAGGATGAATTTGAATTGAAAGGACTACTAAATAATATTGAAGTAACAAGTCCACTGTTAATGATGAGTGAATAGAAAGAACCTTTGCTTTTGGGGCCAAACGGGCCATAAGGGCTGCAGCTGCATTTCCAGCATTGTTTTCTTCGATGAAACTGATGGTAGAGTTTATGAGTAGCAATAAAATTATTCCACCAAAATCTTGATAGTCTCCTTGTTCGTTCTGGAGGCACAATCAAGGGCATATTTTGTAAGGTCTGTTTGGCAATATAATGCTACAAAGTTTTTACTTTTTAAAAGTGCCGTAACAAAAAAGTAGTTTAACCATGTCTCTTAACGAGCACTTTTTGTAACTTTGTAATGTCTTAGTGTGAGATTTGTAAATTTTTAATTGAGTAAGGGTATTTTCCTTTAAAAAATGTAGTAATTTTGGCTTTTCGACTGGTCATGCTTTCTAATTCTACACTTTCTTCCATGCATAAGAGGAACAAAAGTTTTGCTGCCATGATAAAGTTATTTTTTCTGCTGGCCAAATGCATGCAGAAGGTGAAACTCTGAGCTTGAAAAATCACCTTTCAATTAATTTTTCATGTTATCACCAAATAGTTTGAGAGTGACGCCCGGCGTAACGGAATAGCTTGACTGTCTAAATCTTTGGTTGAATGTTTAAAAATTTGAGTCAACTACTGTTTTAATTTCAATTTAATTCATAAATTATAAAAATATTTAATTTAATTTTTAAAAAATACATCATATCTCAATTTAGTCTTTACATATAAATATTGTATATTTTTTTAAGTTTCACTTTAAAATTTTAAAAATTAAATTAAATATTTTTATAATTTAATGACTAAATTGAGATAAGTTATATTTTTTAAATATTAAAACAATAATTCCCTCTAAAGTTAATAGGGTGAGATTGTTTAGAATTGTTTGGAAATCACTTTTAGTTTCATGTTTCTTACTTATTAACTTTTATTGTTTTTATTTGTTTATTTTCTCTTTATTTTTTCTTTTACCTTAATCATTTCAAAAATGCAACTCTCTATTCAAACTCCCCTTAAACTTTTGCACCGAAAGCTCTTTCTTTCCATTTTTTCTTTATAGCAAAATAACATACAACAAAAAACATGAATGATGGAATAAACAAGAAACTGATTTTTAATTGTATTCTAACTAATTTTTATTTTTTTTACGATGTTATTATGTAAAAAAAAAATTATTTTTTATTTTATATTGATTATTTTGTTATTTAGATTATATTTTTTGTATTTCTATGTTAAATAATTTGATCAATAAAAATAGATAAAAAAAATAAGATTAATAATAAAATATGAGATATAAAAATTAAAATAAAATATAAACTAAGCTTGGTGTTGTGATTAAAATAACATATATTAAAATTATACATATTAGTGAGTTGATTTTCACATCAATTTACTTTTTTTATTTAATAATAATACTAATAATAAAGAAAATTAACAAAAAGACTGAAGAATCAATGATGTAGATTTACCCCTCCATGTGCCAAACCAATGGCCATGAGAGCAGCAGCTTCCATCACCCAAGATAAAGGATTCCACATAAACCCCAAAAACTTTAATATTTTACTTTCCTGCAAATTCATAAAAATTTATTGGAAAATAACATCAAAAATCAGAAAATAAACTAGGAGAGATAAGAAAAGAAAAGCCCTCTATGAAATGTCTATTCTAACCTTCTTTTCTTCGAGCTTATTATGTCCAAATAAGTCCAGCCTCTCCTTTACTTGCTCAGAGCTCAATCCCTCTTTTGTACATTTGAGATGTTCAAAAACTTCCTCAATAGGAATGTTTTCCTTCATTATCCCATCAATTCCAAGAATACCAGTCAACCATCAATCATAATGTAAATTCACAAACACATATATTCATTCTTTTAAAATTTAACATTTATTATTATACAATACAACTAAAATATTTTTATTCAATTTTATTGACAATTTTCTCATAAAAAAGTCGTGAGTATATTACATCAATTTTTCCTAATTTTTTATGAAATTATATTTATTATCTTCCTAATTTCAAAAATTATACTCAATTTATCTGAGATTTGATACAATATTGTTATATCAATAATTTCAAATTAAAAGATGGTATAAATTTAAGTTCATTTATTGTTATATTAAAAATAAAATCATGATATTATTTTTCACATACAATTATTTTAATTGATAAAAAGTAAATTAAAAGGGGAGTAAAACTAATTTTTCAAATAAAAAGGGTTGGATGATAAGTATAATTTAGTCAAATCTTACACTAAAAAATCTTCTAAGAAATTTAAATAAGAAAACCTTAATTTTTTTCAATTTCAAAAGAGGATTAGATCTAAGTTCTAACCTAATTATCAGATTAATTAAAAAATCTTAAAGATAAGATACCAGATCAACAGCTTCCTTTATAATAGCATCAAGTGCAGCTGATTTCTCATCCATCTTCTTTCTTCTCCTTTTTCAGAACTTGCTTGACCTTCTAATTCCTTCTCACCAATCTTGAGCTATAAATATAAATATTAATTAGCTCAAAAATTAGGAACAAAAATAAAAGGTATGCATGCTATTATATAGAAATTATAATACAAATACATAAACTTTTGGGCAATTTTACTATATATACCCCTTAAGAAGTTTGACATATAAACTCAAGTGCTCAAACTTGTGTCTCAAAATTGATGGAGAGAAAGTGAGAAGGAATAAGAATGACATAGAAAGCAAGGCATAAAGATGTATATATATGTGATTAATTATGAATATTAGTCCAACTAAGCCAGTAAATGTCAAGCAAAGGAACACTTTGGTAGAAAAACAAGAATGACAAAAACAATAAGAGATAGAAATTGGAACGAAAGAGGGAAGAGACAGAAGTTGATGATTGATATATAGCTATGGAGCAACAATACAAAAGCGCACATATGAGAATCCGCTGGGTATGCCAGGTCAGCATTATTTCTGGAAAATGGTTGGGTGGTAAACCAAGCTAAAATAATTTATCTTACAGAGTAAATTATATTGGCTTCCCTTTAAATTTGGTTAAATTATATTTATTACCCTTTTTGTTAAAAAATTATATTTGCCTTTTCTCTGATTCATTTTTTGTGGATAAGATAAATTTTTTATACAAAAAATGCAGTTAGATTTATAGTAAATTAAAACATGATAAGATATTGATGATGTTGATTATTAAAATTAGTCCAAAAATGACTGAGAATCATCGGAAACTACATATAAAATGAAGCGGCAAAGAATGTATATGGAAAAGAGACTCGTCGAATACACATTTGATGTGTAAGTTAGCGTGATCATATACTTGAAAAATTCGTGAAATTCCCTTTATATAGTTGATTTAGGCACAATAACAAGATGTTGGCCAATGTAAGTGTGAGACACTAATCGCATATAATTGGTTATGAAAATTGAAATTGTTTTAACACTTTTAATTAGAATGTAATCGATTAAGTCATGATTTATTATATATTAAATGATTTTATTATTTTAAAATGAATAAATATAGAGTAAAATATTAACTTCATTAACAACAAAATATTTGTGTAATATTGTATTCAACTTTAAAAGATACCGTAAGTATAATTTCAGTAAATTTTTATATGAGAATTCAAATATCAACTTCTCTTTGCTGCCGTTTCACTTTTCCTTAGGATACAACGTTTCCTCATAAAATATGTTCCCCGTGCCATATTTGTATATTGGTAGTTAATTAGGTATGTATACTTTATTCTAATAAAGTGTAATATGCATTTTCTTTTAAAAAATATTGATTTTATTATGAGGCAAGTGACACTTTTTTCTCAATATAAATTCTACACGATATTGTTGTTAAATCACCCATATATATTTATACTGGAGGCTTGCATGCACTTGTTTTTTTTACTCGTATTTTTTCATCAAAAACAATTTTATTCAAGATATATACAATGAGATATTTAATATAGATATTTTTTTAAATAAAAAATTAAATTTAAATTTGTTATATTGTGAAAGATTAATCTCTTTTATTAGACTTAATTCTTGTTTGTATTTGTATACATATTTGTGCATGACTTTTTTTAAAAAAATATAATATAATATTATTATTATTATTATAATTTTAAAATAATAAATTAAATAATAAAAATTTATTTAATCCAATTATCTCTTGTGAGTTTACATTATCTTTATTTTCTCAATCATGTTCTCATATAATATATTTTATTTTACATTTTATATTAAAAAAATATATCATTTTATGATATCACTCACCAAAAGGATCTAGAGTATATTTGACATCTATATGTTATTTTTAAAAACAAATTACACTCCTTTCCCTTGATAAATGTCAAAATTACACTCTCCTTTTATTTATTTTAAAAACTTACATTTTCTTCTTTTGAAATATTAAAAAACTTACAATTTCACTTATTTTAATTAAAATAGCCTTAATGATATTATTAATTTTCTAAAAATATTATAATATATTATAAAATATATTTTTAAAATATTATAATATTTTTTTACTATTTATTTTTAATTAAAAATAATAAATTTTTTATTTTAAGTTAAAAATATATTTATTTATAATAGTCAAATACATATTTAATTATATAAATAATAAATATAAAGATAGTTAAATCAAAATAAATAAAATTATAAGTTTTTTCATTTATAAAAGAAGAGAGTGTAATTTTTTAAAATAAAAAATTGAATATAATTTACTCTATTTTTAAATATGATAATAAAAACTCATCACAATCATTTCATTGTGTTTTAAATTTTTTACTTTATCGTTTTATCTATTTTAAAAAAATTATTTAATTTTAATTTCAATTACATATTAGAATAAACCTAGAACGACTTTAATGCTTTTACATGTTTGATGTCAAAAGCTCAAAATCTGAAAGTGGAGAAATCATTTTATTTATTTAATATTTATCAAATTTATTAATATTTAATCACATAATATAATTTATTTTTATAATAAAAAATATAATTAAATTTTTATCGAGAGGTTGAGCAGGACAAATCCAGGTTTAGCCAGCCTCATCGAAATTTCCATATTATAAACTATGAGGGAATGCTGTAATAAAAAATTGAGAAAAATATTATTTTAGTAGTTGAAATATATGATAATTTTTATTTAATTTTTTATAGATTATTTTTGTTAATCCAATTTTTTAAAAAGATAAAAAATATTTTTCATGTTATCTTTTTTATTTAAACTCTATTAATATCTTAATGTCTCATTTAATGAAATATTAAATATTTTTTTGTTAATATAGAAGTTATGAGTATTAGATAAATTATATCATATTAAAAAATTTATGTATGTAATTAATCAAAAATAATTTTAATATCTAAATTAACTTTAATTTTTAAACTACCGTAAAATACACCATCAGTCAAAAATTTCATGTATGTAATTAAGAAATTTTAATTTATTTAGACATCTTATTTTACGTAAATTAATGTATAACATATGAGAGAGTCATTTTATCAATTAAATTACATTATAATATTTCGTTAAATAAAAAATTATAATTAAAATTTAGATAAAAAAATAATATCAAAAATATTTTTATTTTTTAAAAACTCAATTGATAAAAAATAATCTATAAAAAAAATTAAATTATAAGTCATCATATTTATCAAAGATTAAAACAAAAACTTTCCTCTTAATAAATTTATAAGTAAGATTATAATAAGGAATCTTCCCAAATATTCCATTACTAAATACAAATACAACAAATTATGATCTGTAAACTTGTAACCTATTTAGGAAGTGAACACACTGGTTGGACGGTTTAAAAATTAAAAGTATAGGTTCCTACGTATATTTCTTTTTTATTAATTTAATTATAAAATTCTTTTTTTTTCTGAGATTTTCCCTCGGTTTTCATTTTAGACAGAAGATCAAATCTTTTGCCCAATTTTTTGGATTTTGATCCCAAAAAAAAAAAACAACTCACTTATATAAATTAGCATTCACCTATGTTTTTTTTTTTCTTATTTCTTCTCTTGACACTTCACCCTTTACCTCTCTCTCTCTTTAGATTTAAATTCAATTTTTTTAGTATAAATTACACTTACTTTTCTTTTAAGTTTGGTTAAATTATACTCACTATATTTTTAATTTAAAAAATTATACTTTACTCCCTTCTTATTTATTTTCTGTCAATAAAAATAATTTTTTATGTAGAATAAAACTATAATATTATTTTTAATATATCAATAAAGATAATTAAATTTATATTAAGATTTAACATGAATTATTAATATTAGACAGTTAAATAATTTTATTATTTTGAAATGAACACATCCTATATAAAAGACTAAAAATTAAAATAGAAATTTGTATATTATGGCATCAAACTTCATTGATACTTAATATAATTTTTAAAATTAGAGATGTGGTAAACGTAATTTTACTAAATTTGAAGGGAATGTTGATGTAATTATTACTCTTTTTTTAAGAAATTTTACTTTTAAAAGAAAAATTCCAGCAATGAGATTGTGTCTTTTTTGGAGGCATTACACACAAACAAATAGGCAATGTCAGATGATTCTGGCTGTATCGTATTTGTCTTGTTCATATAATCATCAAAATCAGCATTGATTGCTCTTTGTAACACCCCTTGGCTTCTTGCGTCATAGTAATATTCAGTTGGCTAATAATAATAATAATATGGTTGCTATGTATTAGACACTGCCACTCTAATATGATGTTTCGAAGGAGAATCCATATATAAACCTTGAAATTACTCTAATTGAAAATATAATATATACAAGGTCTTGTGTGAGTTAATGACTATATAAATTCATACTTTGTAAAAAAAAAAAAAAAAATTGCCTTATACTATAATGCAGATTGCAGAGATTATTTTAAAAGACCAAATTAAAAGAAAATTGGAATAAGTAATTGAGTAAATTAATGATTTAATTTTTAAAATATACATATTTTTTAATTTAATTTTAAAAGATGAAATATTTTAATTTGATCAAATTTAGTCCTTTGATTAATAAAATTAATTGATAATAATATTAATAAATTCTAACTGATTATTAAATGACTAATTAAATTTTATTAAAAAAACAAACATAAAATTTTGATGATGTATAATTTATAAAATAAAATATTAAATTTATAAACTGTAAATAAAAATTAAGACAGATTGTATGTTTTGAGTTTTGACAATGTTTAATTTATAAATATTATGTATTTTATTTTTTATTATTAAATAACTAAAATCAAACTCATCATTATTGAGATATTTTATTTTTTAAAAATTAAATTAAGAAAATATGCACTGTTAAACCAAAATTATTAATTTATTCTAATTAATTTAGATTGGAATTCCAGTATTGAGTATTGGGATCCCTAACTACGACGTTTTTCTCCTGTTTGGGACTCATTCTGCATAGTTCGCTTCCAAACCCATTGAGCCTTACTGAAATTTTCATGCTCTCCCTCTTGATTGTTAGAACTCATGGCTATCAACAGAGACTCTTATGTACTTCAAGAGCCACCTCTATTTTGTGCAGACAACACATCTCTGCGTTTACAACTCTCTGCTACTACCCCTCTAATTATACTACACACTGCTCTTCGTCTCAACCTACCTCATCATCTTCTTGTTCTCCATCTCAATCCCCATCTATTGTGACAAGGGTCTGCTCGTTAGTTTGTGAATCTTACTATCAGCAATCCCACATGAGAATGTCGCATCCCAGGCTTCATCTTAACATGGATGCTGATTCTTTGACTCACGAGCAGGCCATTGCAGTCGCTGCTTCACTTGCAAGTGAAGCTGGATCAATGGTGGCATTGAGTTTCTTCAATTGGGCAATTGAGTTTTCAAAATTTCGGCATTTTATGCGGCTTTATATAGTTTGTTCATCGTCGTTGATTGGGAATGGCAATTTCGAGAAAGCCCATGAAGTGTTGCGGTCTATGGTGAAGATTTTCGCTGAGATTGGGAAGTTGAAGGAGGCTATAGATATTGTCATTGAAATGCATAATCAGGGTTTAATTCCCAGTACTCGAACCTTGAATTGGGTTATAAAGATTACTGGTGAAATGGGCTTGGTTGAATATGCAGAACAAGTGCTTGAGGAAATGTGTGTGAGAGGGGTTTGCCTAGATTCTGCAAGCTATAGGTTGATGGTTATTGCATACTGTAAAATAGGTAATATTTTGGAGGCTGATAGGTGGCTGAGTGCCATGCTTGAGAAAGGCTTTGTTGTTGATAACGCAACGTTTACATTGATAATCCAGGCGTTCTGTGAAAAGGGTTTTACAAGTAGAGCATCCTGGTACTTTTATAAGGTAGGTGATATGGGTTTGAAGCCTAATTTGATTAATTTCACGTCGATGATTGAAGGTTTATGCAAAAGAGGCAGCATCAAGCAAGCATTTGAAATGTTGGAGGAGTTGGTTGGTAAGGGTTGGAAACCTAATGTATACACACATACAGCATTGATTGACGGTCTTTGCAAGAAAGGATGGACTGACAAAGCATTCAGACTGTTTCTTAAGCTTGTCCGTAGTGAAAATCACAAACCAAATGTCCTTACTTATACAGCTATGATAAGTGGGTATTGCAAAGATGGAAAATTGAACCGAGCAGAAATGCTGCTTAACAGAATGAAGGAACAGGGATTGGTCCCAAACACCAACACATACACAACACTCATTGATGGGCACTGCAAAGCAGGAGATTTTGATAGAGCATATGAGTTGAAGAATATAATGAGCCATGAAGGTTTTGTCCCCAATATCTGTACATATAATGCTATTGTTGATGGACTTTGTAAAAAGGGAAGAGTACAAGAGGCTTACAAATTGCTCAAGAATGGTTTTTATCATGGATTGAAAGCTGATAAAGTCACCTATACTATTCTCATTTCTGAACATTGCAAACAGGCAGATACTAATCAAGCTTTAGTGTTGTTCAATAAGATGGTCAAGAGTGGCATTCAAGCTGACATCTATTCATACACCACATTAATTGCATCCTTCTGTAGGCAAAAGAGAATGAGAGAAAGTGAGATGTTTTTTGAGGAAGCTGTAAGAATTGGACTGGTTCCAACAAAGGAAACTTATACGTCCATGATATGTGGATATTGTCGAGAAGGAAATTTGAATTTGGCAATGAAGTTTATTCAACGGATGAGTGACCATGGTTGTGCTCCCGATTGTATTACTTATGGTGCTCTTATAAGTGGGCTTTGCAAAGAGTCAAAGTTGGAGGAAGCTCGTGGATTATATGACACCATGGTAGAAAAAGGACTTATCCCATGTGAAGTTACTAGGGTAACTTTGGCATATGAATATTGCAAGATAGATGACTGTGGCTCGGCTATGGTGATCCTCGAAAGGCTGGAACGAAAACTCTGGATCCGGACAGCTAACACTTTGATCAGGAAACTAAGTAGTGAGAGAAAAGTAGGCATGGCAGCATTGTTCTTTCATAAGTTACTAGATATGGATCATCAGGTCAATAGAGTAACATTAGCAGCCTTCATGACAGCATGCTATGAAAGCAATAAATATGCTCTAATTTCTGATTTGTCTGCAAGGATATATAAGGAAAATCGCTTAGCAGGCCAAGTCAATAAATAAGAGAATTTGCAGTATATATTCTTAACCTTATCATCCACAGATGGTTGCATCCAGCCTGTGAAGAGTTTTCATTTTCTCATAATTCCACTTGCTGGAGGTGTAGTAAAGATTCTGTGGCATCCTTGATATGTTGATTTCTACATTACAGTATCCTGTAAATTTGATTAATTCTTAGGCCATGAAGGACAACACTGCCATAACACCGAAGGTAACCTTATATTTCCCTCTTCCTCTCAGAATTATAGGAATTTGAGACCATTAACTGGAGAAAAGCCATCTCAATTTTTTTTTTTAACTTTCTCTGTTTTCTGATTCCTTTGTACTTTCTGGCTTAGGTTTTTCCACCTGTGTAATTATTGTTTTTGCATAAGTGGATGGCAAATGCACTAACAAATATAAGTTTGTCAATAATTTTTTAGATTTCATCAGTTTTATATGCCCTTGTCTAGTTGTCTATATAACTCATGCATGTAAGTAGCATTGTCTCTGGTTGAAATAAAGTTGTTTAGAAAATAGAAATGCTATTGTGAGCGTTCTTTTTCTAAAGATAAATTTAGAATATATTTTTTACCTACATCCCACACGAGACAGTTAACTTTGATATCTTGGACCTTGTTGCTTATGAAACAAATTTTGTATTTTGGACAATTACATGTCCCGATTTTTTTTTTTTTAAATATTGAAATAGACATTATCTTTTGTCTTTTTTTATTGTAACAGAGTCCATCTCAATTTTTTTTTTTTTTAACTTTCTCTGATGTCTGCTTCCTCTGTACTTTCTGGCTTAGGTTTTTCCACCTGTGTAATTATTGTTTTTGCATAAGTGGATAACAAATGCACTAACAAATATAAGTTTGTCCATAATTTTTTAGATTTCATCAGTTTTATATGCCCTTGTCTAGTTATCTATATAAGTCATGCATGTAAGTAGCATTGTCTCTGGTTGAAATAAAGTTGTTTAGAAAATAGAAATGCTATCGCGAGCGTTCTTTTTCTAAAGATAAATTTAGAATATATTTTTTACCTACATCCCACACGAGACAGTTAACTTTGATATCTTGGACCTTGTTGCTTATAAAACAAATATTGTATTTTGGACAATTACATGTCCCCATTTTTTTTTTTTAAATATTGAAATAGACATTATCTTTTGTCTTTTTTTTATTGTAACAGAGTCCATCTCAATTTTTTTTTTTTTTTAACTTTCTCTGATGTCTGCTTCCTTTGTACTTTCTGGCTTAGGTTTTTCCACCTGTGTAATTATTGTTTTTGCATAAGTGGATAGCAAATGCACTAACAAATATAAGTTTGTCCATAATTTTTAGATTTCATCAGTTTTATATGCCCTTGTCTAGTTATCTATATAACTCATGCATGTAAGTAGCATTGTCTCTGGTTGAAATAAAGTTGTTTAGAAAATAGAAATGCTATTGTGAGCGTTCTTTTTCTAAATATAAATTTAGAATATATTTTTTACCTACATCCCACACGAGACAGTTAACTTTGATATCTTGGACCTTGTTGCTTATAAAACAAATATTGTATTTTGGACAATTACATGTCCCGATTTTTTTTAAAAAAAATATTGAAATAGACATTATCTTATGTCTTTTTTTAACTGTAACAGAGTCACCCTTTATATTTGCAAATGCTAAGTAATTAAAAACCATGTAACTATCTGAACCCGGTGCTCTACTGGAATCAATACTCGGCTTGGTAAGACTATCTACCCAGTTATTACTATCTTCCAATTCATATCTTGTTTGACATATGCAAGATATATTAATAGGGTTCGTTTCTTTAATTTGTAAATTTGGATCTTGTAATTGATTATAATTATATTTTTGAGTATTTTGTAATGTATATTAGACTATAGAGCACAAACACATATCTTTAGGTATGTGACTGACATTGCCACAACACATCGTTGACACCCGTTCAACAAATGCACAGATGTGTCAAGTGTTCGTATCAATATGTGTTTCATAGATATTGGATAATGTAATTGGGTTAAAACTAGTGTCTACAAGGAGACTGAGTTGGTCATAATATTAAATGTTAGCTTCCCTAAATGGATCATATGTCAGGCGGTTTTGAAGCTGTCAAAACATTCAAGACTGTAAAAATTTGACACGATTGTATAAGCAGGGGAAAAGGAAAAGAAATAGCTAGATGATAAACTCAGGCAGTTGAGAGGATACATGATTTGGGTTTTTTTTTTTTTTTGTAAAGCTAAAATTGAGCTTTCGGCAGTTGCTCTTCTGTTGAATCTCCTATGACATAAAGCAGTCGGTCACCCTTTAACTTTTGGGTATTACTAATATAGGTGTACCTTAATTCAAAGAAGTGAATTTTTTTTTATTTCTTGTTTTCTTTTGGCTGCAACAAATAATCTCCCTCTTATGCTTTTCTTATGCGTCTCTGACAATTGATCCACATGCAATCTTCTGACATCTAGGAGCAATTATTCTGGCAAGCCGAGGTACCAAAGCTCGTATAGACCCTATGATATTTAAGCCATTTCTTTTTTAAAAAAATTATGTTTTATTCTAATTAGATAACTTGATAACATACATAAAAAAAATTGTATATAAATCTAATTCATATATAAGATAGGACTTTCCAAAGTAAATTAGGTAAAAGCATCAGCCACGTGACAAAATATAATTGGAACTCACCATGTATCCTAGCAGTTGAGGCTAAGAATTAAAGCTAAGACTACGAGTTCATGTCTACCTCCCAAGACCCACAAGCAACTATCATCCAGAATCCGTAATTTCTATCTTTTAGAAAGTCTTATTATTTATTAAGCTATTTAAACTTCATTAAACATGACTGTATCTTTACCACATGATGGGAGCTATCATTTGTGACCTTCGAACTCGTGTACAATCTCTCTCATACTTATAGAGAACAAATTGGTATGCAGATGGACTTGTTAAGTTGGATTCCCATGGTTCTTTAAGATTATGTGTTTGCGACTTGGGAGGACCGTCCTTCTTACTAATTTGACCTTCTATGTTTGTTAGAAGCTAGTCCTGTGTTCTGTTTCTTCTTTGTCACAAAAACTAAATAAATATTAAGGGCATATTTGAATGTAATTTTTAAAAATTATTTTTTATGTTCAAAAACATGAAAACAAAAAAAAACATTTGAAGTATTATTCTCGACCAAAAAATATATAAAATGTACGTTTTGAGAATAAAAAATATAAAATAATTAAAAAATATTTTAAAATTTAAATTTTTATAAACAAAAAAAGATCTTTTTCATTAATAATATATACATAAATACATAAAAATAATGTTAACATAAATTCTTAAAATTAATTTTATAAAACAGTTTTAATCAACAAAAAATAAAATGACATTCAAACAAGTTCTAAGATTTTTTGTAATTAAAGAGGCTATAACTAAATCTTCCAACTACAAAACTAGGTTAGCCTTTAAGTTGTAACTCACACTGCATGATATAAAGTACTCAACAATAATATAATTCTCTTTACTTTGTTTGTCCAACTAAAATTTTCCACTGTAGTCAATTCAACTTCAATATATGTTAAATGATGATGATGATAATGCACCAAATTAATGGCTCTTAGAAAATTATTTAGGCATCACATATATATATATATAAAAATAGAAAATGTGTCCTATCGTGTAATTTCATTGAATAAACACTCGGGACTGAATATGGCCAATAAACAAAGTTAATAGAGCTGACTTGACTCTAAAGTTGAAAACTTTGATATTTAAAAAATGAATGTGGAGGGTGGGCCGTCATAGCTCATGTATTTTACAGAAAAAATCTTGTCTAGTTTGAAATATTTAGTCCATATCCCTATTATATCACATGTAAATTGTGCTTTTTTTTCTTTCTTTTGCTTTTGCTTTATTGAGGGATTATTATATTCTTTCTAGCTACTTGCACGAGTTCAAGAAAATGGTATGACTTTTTCCTGAAGCTAACTTCTAAAAACAGTTGTTTGCTAACTAAATTAAATATATAATATAGTTAACTAAATTATTTCCTACTGTTTCATATCCAGAATGTTTGGGTATCATCATGCTTGTTGGCCCCATTAATATCTATGCTTGATAAATTTAAATATTTGTCTTATTAATATTAAATCAAAATAAAAAAGAATACATAAAATATAAATTTAGTAAAAAGTACATTAATTTTAGAGTAAAAGTAAAATTTAAAGATCATTCTATACAAGAAATTATAAATTTTAAGTATTTAAAGACTATAATAAAAATAATAAAGAAATAGAGAATGGTAAAAATTATAAAGTTTAAGTTGAGTGAATTAAATAGAAGAAGGATTCAAGTCTTATTTTTTATGAAAAAATAATATTTAAATTTTAAAAAAATTTTATTGCATAATTATAAGACTTACATTGTTGCATGATATTAAATGTTGGACAATAAATAATTAATATTAAAAAAATTTAATATCACAAAAACAAAAATATTTTATTAAATGAATGAATACAAAATTATAAATTCGTGCATTAAAAAAAAGTTATGATAGTATCTATATCATAAAAAGGTTAATAGAAAAGTGTCATAAATAATTTGGTTATATATATAAAAAATTATTAAAAATTTTTATATAAAAAATTGATTATATAAAAAATAATTTAATAATTAAAAATAATAAAATAATTAAAATAATAAATTTAACTATAAGATATGAGGAGCTCGAAGTCCTCCGTCTCACAATCTCTTCTCTGTAAACAAGTTTCAACTGAAAAGAAATGTCCATCAAGGTTGACCCTAAAGACATCGACCTCATGAAATATTGTTGTTTGTATTGGTTTTTGTGCAGCAAGGACTAATTTTTGAGTTGTGTGCTACTCAAGACCATCTACAAAAAAAAAAAAAAACACACGAAAGGGTTGTTTTTAAAAAACAGTAGAAAAAATATTAAAAATTAGTATTAAACCATCATGAGAAGCTATGAAAGCTCTAGAAAGAGAGGCATGCATTAGATTTCATATATTTTTAGGAAACACAAAAGTTGTGATATGAAGACATTCCACATTCGCATGTCTGTTAAATTTCGGGTCATTCACATGAAGAAAAGTGTCATTCCAATTCCCAATCACTAATAAATTATATATCCATATCTCAATTCTATAAAAATAATAATTTATTAAATAAAGCTTATCAATATTATATATTAATTCATCATCAAAACTATATATTAGATATATATGAGATATTGTGCTGCTGACATATCTTCGTGTCAGAATTTTTGTGTGTTTGCAAGTTTGCAAAGTATGAAAGTATGGAACCCAATACCTCACATCATATCCTCTAATAAACCTGATGAATTTATATATTTTCCTAATCATCTCTTTAATTTTTACCATTTGAAACAATTAAATTTAATGGGGATTTTAGAAACTACTTAATTAACACAAATGTTTTACAAACAAAATAACAAAATTTAATCGAAAGGAGAGGCCATATATAATAAAGTAGTTCCAAATTTTCTTGATTTGCAAAAGATTGAACCTTAGATTTTCGCATTAAAATTCAAACCCAAATCTTATTATTATTTAAAACAAAAAACAAAAAACAGGCTGATGCTTGAGCTAATCAAAACTCAAGTAATTCAGCCATTGATCAAACACCTGACTTGGTTTCTATTCTTTGCCAACTTATTCAATAGACCAGGCAGGCTCTTCCTCCTCTTGGACCCTTTGGAGCCATCATCCTCAGATGCACACCATGACGGAGATGAAGGCTCCGCCAAGTGCCGCTTCTGCCCGAAAACCGCTCTTGCCGGCTCCGGCGGCGTGTCAGACGACCCAATGAGGTGTGGAAAATTCAGCTTGGCTTTTCTACCGCGCATCTTGAAAGCTGCTTTATCATAAGCCAAAGCTGCATCCTCTTCCCTTTCATAAGTCCCCAGCCACATTCTTGCGCCGTTCCTCTCCGGGTTCCGGATCTCAGCCGCAAACTTCCCCCACGGCCGACGCCTCACGCCCCGGTAATTCCTCCACCTAGGCGGCGCGTTCGCTTCACGCGCCAGAGCTCCTACATTATTATTATTATCATTATTACTAACCCTACCATTTGGTTTTACGTAAGGCCTTTCCCCAAGCCACACTGGCATACTCGTGAGGTTCATGACGCCTTCATGCTCGCCGGGAAACATGGTGCTACCGGGGTTGCTGATGCTGACACGCTGCTCCGGCGAAGCATTGTGGTAGCTGGCGCATAAAGTAGGGTTATTGTATGGGAAGAAAACATTGGTGAGAGTCATGGAGTTAGGGTCATCATGTTCAAGCACGCATTGTTGAAGTGATGATTCCAATAGAGGAAGATTGTAAGATTGGGTTGTGATCATTTTGGATGCCAAAGATGGATCAAGGGTCGTTTAACTTTGAAGCTAATTTAGCTCTTATAATTATAGTAGAAGCACTTGACATATATATATATATATATATATATAATATGTTTGTTAATTATTTAGATGCATCATAGTAGGTGATCATATTTTTATTTTATTGTTTTGTTGATTTGTTTGTTTCCATGGAACTTTCTTTCAAGTTTTAAGTGGCATCTAAGTTTGAAGTGGGTGTCATGATGATGTGTGATATTAATTATTGGTTAACAAACACAAATTCTTTGGTCATTGTGGGCAGAAATTATTATTTATTGTTGTGAGATAAATATGTTTAATTAATCTTTCAAAAATGAGAATTTTTATAAGGATGTTATTAATATAATCAATAACTATTATATTAAATATATTAATGTTTTTAATTAATTTTTAAATAAAATAAAATTATATATTTATATATTTTAAAAAGTGATGAAAAGTTAAATAAATTTTGATTATTTTTTATGTCATATGTATATATGAACGTGATCATGATTTATATTTATTTTTTAAATTTGGAAAACTAATTAAAGATATCTTAATTTCAATATTATATCTAATAGTAACAATAATAATTTCTTACCTAGCAGAATGAATTTCGCCTATTTAAGTACTCTTATATTAAAAAAAAAAAATCACATGACACTTTATATGTATGAGGAGAGTGAGATGAAAACAAAATTTATGAAACTCAAACATTAATTTGTAGACTATTTAATAGAAACCACGTTATCCTTATAACTCTCTTTTACTACGACAATGCAGATCCAAGTTATACAGCATTCTTGATCATTTGCTTTGGTTTTTAAGCAATGTAACACCACTCAAGTTATTAATGCTTTTTCAAATATAATTGATAAAATATATCACTTTTTTATTTTTTATAAGTATTTTTTGATTTGAGATCATTAAATATATTTTTAAATAAAAATTTAAATTTTAATTCGTTACTTGTGAAAGATTAATTCTATTAAACCTCTAACTTTTTTTTTGAGAAAAATATATAATTTAATTTAAAATTATGATTGAGTTAATTTTAAATTTTAGACGAGAATCTTTATTTATCAAAATATGATGGAGATGATTAATAATAAAATTTTAAATACTATTAAAGTACTCAGAGAGAAACTTTACATTTACAGCCAGGGTATACCAATCACCCTTTTAAACACTTTATACTTATACCTTCTTGAAAAATAAAATAAAAACTCATTGTAATAAATTTGAAAATTTAATTAGCTTTATATTAAACATAATTTTAATTTTTTTCATCAATAATGATTAGAAACTATTTTCCTTTTGAATAAAAATATTATTTTGGGCTTATGTGTGGTTATATATACTTTTAAAATATAAAATATCAAATGATAAAGCAGCTGGATTTAGGGGACAAATTCAAAAGAATGTAAGAACGTTTGAATCGCTTAGAATAAAGAAAAGTTCGAAAAAACACAGTTTATAAGTAAAAATAATAATAAATTCTAAAAACCACCTGCGATTGTAGAATATTGTATCATATTAATCTAGACATCTTCAAAAGTGGATGATGTCACAACATTTTCTAATTAGTGAGAAATTCAGCACGTGGTCAAAACCCTCAAACATGTACGGAGAATGTTAGAAACTACAAGGAAATAACCACCAAGAGACAAGTAGTGTTTTGGATATAAGATTTGTTTAGAAGTACAATTTTAGTCTCTCACGCTTTTCAATATTTTATTATAAATAATTATAAAACACTTATATAATTTATATAGTTGTTATCAAATTTTTTAATTAAAATAAAATATATAAAATAATTATATAAATAATAAATTATATAAATTATATACGTATAAATTTTTGTTTAAAACAGTTGATGACAAAAACTTAAAGTTACACATATGTTTTTTCTACAAGTATATTCATTGATCAAACAGTATAATCTGAGATAATATTATTTTAATTTTATATGCCAAATCTTAGACTATTAAAGGACGCAATAAGGATGTAATTAAATATTTAATAATTTATTTATATTTTAAAAATATATTGTATGTTAACTAAGTGATATACAAAATAATATTTGATTTAGTTAATTAAATTCTGAGAGTGAGAGTACAATATTAGTAATTCAAACTTTTATTAAACACTAAATTTTGTAATAAAAACACATTTGTATGACTAATTTTGTAATATAATTATGATACACACAGACACTTGTAATATTTATTATTATAATTTCATTTTCATATGTTTATAGTAAATTTATAATAATTTGCTAAAGAATATACAAATTTCATATTTTTCATAAACCTGTCTCTATAGTTAATTAAAATATCATTTCACAAAAATTATTTTACTAATGCTATTCAAAATATATGAGTATTTTTAAAAAAAAATAAATTTTAATTCATTATATATATATATTACGATAAACTAATTTCTTTTTCTAGAATTGAATTGAATATGTTATATTTGACTATGTAATTTTCATAGGAAAAGAAATTTTTTTTTGTTATGGGTTTTTTTTAATAAATCCGTTATTAGCTCCTCTTTGCTTAGTGTTGAATTCAAATGGAGTCAGCCCTGTGCTGTCTTTATAATATATGATTAATCTTAATTAAACAAATCTATGTCCCTATTAATTATATCACATGTAAAGTGTTCTCTTTTCTTTTTGCATTATTGGAGGATTATTATATTCTTTTTTGGCCACATGACCAGTTCAATAAATGGATGGTAATATTGTTTTCTATAGCTAACTTTCTGGAAAAGTGGTTTGCTAATTAATTAAATTAATTTGATATCTAGATTGTTTTATGCTAGTAATTAATTGGCCACGTAACAAATCTGGATGATAAAAGCATTGCACAATAATGATTAAAAAATTGACAAAACCAAAAAACAACATTTTCTAATGAGAAGAATTTCAGCACGTGGTCAAAACCCTCCACCACTTGAATAAAACATATATATATATATATATATATATATATATATATATATATATTAGAAACTTCATGGAACCTCCAAAGTGAGCAAACAGTGTCAATTTGATATTCATGCATAAAGGATTTTCTTTTTACTTTTTTTTATTTTAATTAGCTATGGATAGAATTTGAAATAAGATCATTCAATCCATATCATATAGTCAAAATCACTATAGTAATGAAAGATATATTTCAGTAAATAGTTTATATTAATTAGATGTGCATGCATATTCAAGAATAATTATTCAACAAGTTTTATATATAATCATTGCTGGTATTTGGGGAAGGTGACATGCAGCTACCCCTTATCAATTTTATATAAATTATTTAAATATTTATTTTTATATTATAAATATATATGATTTATTATTAAAATATATATATAATAGTATTTACATCAATTTCTTCAATAAATTTGTTTAGTTTTGATATTTATAAATAATTCATTATATTTAATAATTTTATAAAGATAAATTTTTTAATATTTTAATTATGTTGAAATTAGTGTAATATCAAATTAATTAATTGTGATATTTAGTTGGAGCCCATTTGAGAATATATATATATATATATATGCAAATCTTTTATGAGTGGAAAATAGTTGCAATTTTAAATATTTATAATAATTTATTTCCTTCGATAAAACGGAGTTAAGACAGGAAGTGACTTGACTTGAAAGTTGAAAAAGAGAAACATATCTTTTGAAAATGAATATGAACACAGCCCACGCATCCACCGTAAGTTGTCGAGAAATCTAATTTCAAATATATAGAATTGCTTTTAAGACCTTCACTTCTTATAATTAGTCATGACTCATGATTGATTCTTAAGATTTGATTGAAATCTTCTCTTATGGACGCAATAATTAAATGAGGAAGTTTTTAAATTCCAGGAATATTAAAAATAAAATAAAAAAATTGAGGAGTGAATTAATAATAACCATTACTTAATTATACAAAATTTCCAACATATATATATATATATATATTGAGAACAAAAGTCATAAATCTATCATTGATAAAATATTATCTTTTGTTGATACATTTTCTTATGTTTCTATTAATATATATATATAACTAATAAAAATCTTACTTATATATTTAATAATATAATTATTTTTATCACTAGTAATCTTGTAATATTTACTCTATTCTTGTAATTTTGTATATTCAATAAATCAATAATAATTTTTTAAAATAAATCATTAATGAATATAACCATATTTTTCATCAAACACTATTTTAAATGTAGGATGAAATATAGTCTAATAACATAAGGTTTAAAAGCTCACATTGAAAAATATTATAGGGTTTAAACAGTTCCACATTGATATTTTGTTTTATTTTGTTAATTTTTGAATAGAAACTACTAAAATTTTCTTACAGAATCTCTAATTTATTGTGCGTTGAAGATCAAAATTCTTCTCTTGGTCAATTGGAATTTCAAATTCCTTACAAACAAAACATACTAAAAAAATTGACTTAAGATCCGATTTATTGTAGTGACACTGTCTCTTTTAAATTTTACACATCAATGGAATCTCTAATTTTGTCTCCCAATTCATCCTAAATTTTTAATTTCTTTGCCAAAATTCCTAATTAAAATTTCAAATTTCACACACAACACAATATCTCTCCCAAATGTTGCTCCGAATTGGAACCGATAATTTTCTTTCCAATTTTGATATAAATTCTTTTTTTAAAAATTCATAATCTTCTATACATTGAAGAATTCGATCCGTAAATAGCCAATATAACAACCCAAATTTGATATACCCAACGCAATGCTTTATTAAATTTTATTTACAAACAAAATCCCTAATTTTGTCCAAATATTAATTCAATTTCTCTATGAAATTTCTAATTTCATTCGAAACAGAATTAATTCTTGGGTCATGTAGCTATATATAAAAAATAAAATAGTTCCAGATTTTCAACAATTTGAACCTTAGATTTTTCATATTCAAATTCTACTCAAACCTTATATCTTTAGGAGATAAAAAAAAGACAGAAAGAAAGAAAAAGATTCATGCATGATTTAATCAAAATTCAAATGATTAAGCCATTAATGATCAACATGGCATTCAACATCATTCAAACACTTGACTTGGCCTCTATTCTTTGCCAACTTATTCAATAGACCAGGCAGGCTCTTCCTCCTCTTGGACCCTTGGGAGCCATCATCCTCAGATGCACACCATGACGGAGACGAAGGCTCCGGCGAGTGCTGCTTCTGCCCCACAACCACTCTTGACGGCTCTGCCGGCACGTCCCGCGACCCAATGAGGTGTGGAAAATTCAGCTTGGCCTTTCTACCTCGCATCTTGAAAGCAGCTCTATCATAAGCCAAAGCTGCATCCTCTTCCCTCTCATATGTCCCCAGCCATTTTCTTGCCCCGTTCCTCTCCGGGTCCCGAATCTCAGCTGCAAACTTCCCCCACGGCCGACGCCTCACGCCCCGGTAATTCCTCCACCTGGGTGGCGCGTTCACTTCACTCGCCACAGCTCCTTCATTATTATTACTAATTATACTAATCCTATGATCATTTGGTTTCATGCTGCCGTCATCATGCTCGCCCGCAAACACAACGCTACCGGGGTTTCTGCCACGCTGCTCCGGCGAAGAAATATCGTGGCTAGAGCATGAAGAAGGGTCATGTACTTGATTTAGGTATAGTTGACGTGATGATTCCACAGGAGAAGGATTGTGAGATTGGGAAGTGAAGATCATTTTTGGATGCCAAAGATCCATCAAAAGTTTTTTTTTTTTCTCGTTTAATTTTGAAGCTAATTAATTTAGAGTAGAGAAGCACATGAACACTGACATATGAGTTATTTATATGTATGTATCATGAATTTTGAATGATTTAATTAATTTGGAGATTTTGAAAGCATGTGGTGTTTTTTATTCTTTCGTTGGCTGTTTCCATGAAACTTCTTTTAAGTTTGGAGTTGTTGTCATCACGTGTGTTGATTAACTACAACATAAATATTCTTATGTCCGTTTGGGGAATTAATTAGTTGTTAAATAATTAAAAATAATATAAATTATATATAGGATATTATTAATTAAATTCTACATAAATATCATGCATGGGTTTAATTATTAAAAAAGACAAAATAAATCTAGGAGTATTTAAATCATTTTCTTAATTACAAGCTTATGCCATCTCAATAAATAAAATTAAAACTCGTTGTAGCACATTTGAAAATTTAATTACTTAATTATATTATAGAAAATTTATTTGGATCTCCACAACAAGTAAAATATTAAGAGAACTTCCTTTTGAATAAAAGTATTATTTAGTCTAGTATATATTCCATTTTATATGCGGGGTTTTTTAAAATAAAAAACATAAATGACAATTAAGATTTGCCTTTTTAAAAAAAAAAAAAAGTAGGAGAGACAAAATTCAAAAGTGCCTCAGATTAAAGTTTGAAATTAATTTTTTTATAAATTAAAATTTATATAAATCATATATAAATTTGTATGTGTTAAAAGTTTAATAAAAAATAAAAAATATATATTATACTAAATTATTTTTAAATTATATACTATTTTTAAGTTTATTCACTCAATTTTTTTATTATTGTATTTCTATTCATCTTCAATAAAGAATTTCGCCACGTGGTCAAAACCCTCCATTATGCGTATAAGGAGACTGTTAGAAGCTTCAAGGAACCATCAAGAACCATTTATTCAAGAAATAGGAAAATAATTTAATTTAAAGTCTTAAATAAATAGTAAGATACAATGACCTTTTAATATAGATATTTATTCTAATAAACTTTATTTTTTAAGCTTATGAAAAAAATCACTTCATAGAAAAATGTTTAGACTTGATCCTAACCCATTTTATCGATACCCCTATATATATAATATAAATATGTTAATTTTATTAAAGAATATACAAATTTCGGAATATGCATGCCATATTTTCCATTATTTGACATTATTTTAAATACTTTTCGCAAAAACTATTTTCCAGTGACTACAACGAAAAATTCACTACTTGCCAAAGAAAACATCATTGAATTGTAATAAATTATTACATATAAAATAATATATATTTTATTATATTTATTATTATATATAATTATAATTTTCAATTAAAGTGTAACAATATGTTGATGAAGGCGTAACATCAATTGTCAAATAAAAATCAGGTCATAATTGAATTATATTATACTTGTTTTAAGTATAAATAAGTAAAAAAAAATTAGGCTCTAAATAATAATTTAATTTTTAATCTGATAATAAACGTTATATTCAACATAATAATTTAATAAAATAAATAAATTTATATATAATAATGGTTGTAATTTATATCATTCTACAAAAAATAAACTACGATTGACTCTTTCTCATGTTATTCAGAAAAGTAAATGATGAGACACGTTGATTAACCACTGATTAGTACTTTACTGCAAACACAAGCATTTCCTTCTGGATTTTCTAATTATCTATTAGATGCTGTCTCCTCTTTTTTGTACATTTCATTTCAAATCAAGCCTAGTTGTCACCAATCAATACAATAATTAATCTTTTCGATATATATATATATATTATCACGTTTAATTTGTGCTTGTTTCTTTTTGCTATATGAAGGGAATATTATATTCTTTTCAACTTTCTACCAAAAATAAATGGAATATAATTATTGTTTTTCTAATGGTATATATGTTTGGTTATTTTATTAAAAAAAATACTTATTTTAAGAAATTATGATGTTTGGCCAATGGAAAAGTTATGGAGAAGAAATTAGAATTTATTATTTTTGTTTCTAGTTAAAAGAAGAAACTGAAATTAAAATTTTTTAATACAGAAATATTTCAACCAAATATTACGTATATAGCCTTTAATAAGACTCAATGAATTAAAACCAGTTTGATAGTAAAAAGGAGGCTCAATCAAGTTCAATCGTTAAAAAAGCTTTAAGAATGAATGAAGAAGTAATTATCAAAAGCTTCTCTAAATCACGCTTCTTCTGTCCATAGTGGCAAGGAAATTAAAATACTCATTAATCTCCAAGTTAATTAAGTTTTTCTGAAATATTTATCCTAATGAATTTTTTTTTTAAAGTACTTACTCACTTATCCTCAATTTTAATCTTTAATTTATTTTTTCACTAAAGTTTTAAACATAAGATAATTTATATTTATTTTTTATTTTATGTTTCTCTTATCTTCGTTATATATATATATATGTGTGTGTGTGTGTGTGTGTATATGATATAATACTAACATATGCATCTACCTATCTATGTAGAAATTTTACTTGGTGTAATATATAAAGAGTAAATCAAAACTAGAGAGTATTTTTTTTGGCGCAAAAAAAAAACCTAAAGAGTATTTACTTGTCAAAATTTGGTGCATATATACTCTAACTTTTATTATATTAGATATGGTTTGAAATTTTAACTAGTTAATTATATTATAGAAAATTTGTCTCTCAATGAGTACATTAATGATAAGAATGAGATTTCCTCTTGATACAAATGATATAGATTTTGATCCTATGAGAGATAAGTGATGGTATTAAAATAATACAGAGATATGAAAAAAAATATTTTGACCCTAATTAATTTATTTATGGTTGATTTTTTATTTATTTATCTCTTAATTTTTTTCTTTCTATTTATTTCTTATCTTAAAAATTTTACCTTGTAAAATATTTTATAGAATATTTTTCAAATGTTATCTAGTCTTTTATTTTATAGATGCGGGTTTATTCTAAAAACATAAATTAAAAAACATAAGATATTTAGGAGACAAACTTCAAAAGATATTGACAACATTTAATTTTTTAGCTTAGAATTAAACATAAAAAAAACATATGTTTAAGAGAACAAATTAAAAGAATTTGTAGCTGAAATTAAACACATATTGTTATATATATTTTCATCTTTAGATGTCTTTTTTTTTAATAGATATCTTTTTACTAGAGATAATTTTATTTAAAGTACTCTCGAGCACTTCTCCCAACAAAAATTCGAATCCAAACTCGTCACGTTATAAAGAATTAGATTGATCCTAAATAAATTAGGGTTAAATATTTTTTTATTTCTCTCATATTTTAAAAAATTTAGTACAACTTTCTTTTGTTTCATAATATCATTTTCCTCACATAGCATGTTTACCCTGTGAACTATCATGAGTTCAAAAGTTTAAATCTATTGATTTGATGCATTATACTCAATATTATTATTTTAAAAATTAGATTGATCATTAAATTATTGAAATAAATCTATTGATTTGATGCATCATATTTAATATTATTGTTTTAAAAATTAGACTGATCATTAAACCATTAAAAAATTTGATTTAAAGTTCATTAATTGAGTTATAGTTGAATTGCGATTGAACTAATATTAATATATATATATTAATTTTATATTATAAGTATAATTAACTAAATAATTTAAAATAACTAAATTTGTAAAAATTTTAAAAAATTCATTTAAATTATATTTAACTTTGCATTATTAATCATATATATATATATATTAGTAATAACTCATATTTTACCATCTTTTTCTTTTTTCAATACCATATCCTATTCCTACACTCTAGCCCTATCTTATTTTCTTTCAATTTTCAAAATTTCATCGAAAGCCTCTCCACGCATCCTCCTTATTTTTCTTCTTCATCTCTCCATTCCTTCTCTTCTTTCACTCACGCCTCTCTTTCTTTTATTTTATTTTTCTTTTCTTCTTGATTTTTTTCTTCCCTCTTCTTCTTCTCTCCTTTCTTTTTCTTCTTCTACACCACCGTTTTTGTTTTCGTTCTTGTTTTCTCCTTCCCTCCTCCTCCTCCTCTTCTTCTTCTCTTTCCCTGCTTGTCTTTTCCTTTTTTTTTTTGAGAGAATCGTTAATCCATCAATTTTGATCAATTTTTAACTAATTTTTTTGATTTTTGATTATTTTTTCTCAACTATAATTTTAAAAATATTATAGATCAATATTATGATCGATTTACCAATTTTTAGGTGTGACTAATCCAATCCAATTTTTAAAATTATACTCAATATAACTTTTTCCAACTTTCGACTATATTTATTAAGGAGTGTCAATTTCTCATATCATATATCAATATGCATGCTGGAGGTTTTTTTTTTTTTTCTCACAAACATACTGTTTGAAACACTATATTAGATATTAAATATAAATATTTTTTAAAAAAATTTTAAATATTAATTTATGATACCGTTTTCTTGTATTAGACTCGTATCGATACTTCTCTACTTTCTCTAGTCAGCCTCATGTTGTCATTAGTCACTACAATATTAATCTTTAACAATTATATATCCCTATCATATCACGTGTATTGTGCTTGTTTCTTTTGTGCTTCATTATTATATTCTTTTCTATACTTTCTACCAAAACAAGTTGTTTCGGTCAAGATGAATAGCTTAATTTATTTAAGGTTTTCTTTTGAAAGAAAGAAAAAAAAAATTGGAGTGAGAAAGTAAGTAAGCCGTATTTGAATGTAATTTTTAAAAACAAAAAATCTGATTAAGTTACTATTTTTTACTGAAAAATAAATAAAATATGTATTTTAAAAACAAAAAACACAACAATTAAAGATATTCTAAACTCTATATAATTTTTTAAAACAAAATTGTTTTTATTAATAACATATATATTTATAAATATATAAAAATAATATTAATATTAATTCTCAAAACTAATTTTATAATTGAAGAATGAAATAATAAAATGATATTCAAACACATTCTAAAATTTTTGTTTGAATATTTGTTTTAATTTAAAATGAAATTTTATATATTTTTTTCTTATAATATTAAATTTAGAATGTAGGCCCATCTTGCCAAATATTATTCTTAATTTTGTGTTGCACAGCCTTATCAGCAATTAATCTGACTTGGACTCCATCACTCATATCTTGAGGATCCCAATCCTTCATGCATTATCTTCACAAAAAATGATAATACGTGCATCATGCTCTTAATTTAAATCTTAATTTGTTATATTAAAAGAAATAAAATTGATCTTTTGCTAAATTTAATCTTCATTAGATTAAAGATCTCAATTAAATTTGAGTACATCCAGCTACGTTTAGAGGACAAAAGATCCACAAGAAAAGTTGGAAAAATATATTTTGAAGAGAACAAATTAAAAAGATTTCTAGGTGAAGTCAAAGACGTAGAATCAGAATATCATAGATTTCATTCATCTTTAGACGTGTCTCCTAGAAAAATGGACATATATATATGTGTGTATGTTATCAATGAGGATGAATTTAATGGAAGGATTAATTTTTTATAATGTGATAAATTAATTTTAAATTTAAGTATTTATATTTAATGTCAAATAATATTTCAAATAAAATTACCTTAAATTAAAAGATGCTTATGAAAAATAAAAAATAAAATATGTGCTAGGAACTTCATGAAACCAACAAGTGGCCAAGAGATCAATTATTAAGAAAGATATATAATGATTAAACATAGAGAGAAATGCATATATCACCTTTAACTATACCTATAAATATATTTTAAAACTATCATTTATGATAAATATTTTTATTGTACTTTCATATGTTTAAATTTAATTTTAGTTAATACTTTTTTATTAGCATTATTAAGTTTTTTTTTTTAGAAGTTGTGCATATTCCCTTTTCAACTATGAATTAGTTGCATATACCTTTCAACTATAAATGTGACAAATACTTATTTTTTTTAACTATGAATTTCACTTGCTTTACAAAAAAAAATTATGAATTTTATTTAAATTTATTAATTTTAAAAAATATTTTTCTTTAAACTATTTTGATTTTTAAAAAGACTCAAATAAACTATAATTTTTTATAACTTTTAATTTTCTTCTAAGATTCAATCTCAAATTCATTAGACAAATTTCAAAAGATACTAAAATTAGAAACAAGCAAAAAAAATTTACAAAAAAAAGATATTAAAAATTTTTGTATGCAATAATTGCCTTCTATGTTTCAATTCTATTTCTTGACTAATAACCACTAAACTATAAAATTTACGAAGACCTATCAATTTAGAAGAAATTTTTTTTCTCTAAACTGTTTGCATTAATTTCTAATTTTTTTCAACATTAAATTTCAAATTTATTAGATAAATTCAAAAGATACTAAAATTAAAAATAGGTACATGAAGAAATATTAATAAAAAAATAACATTAATAATTTTGCATGCAATAACTAATTTCTATGCTTCAATCTTATTTCTTGACTAATAATCATTAATAATTGCTTTCTTGACATTAATAATTTTGAGTTCAATAGTTGAAGATGATATTTGTAACTAATTTAAAGTTAAAGAGGGGTATATGCAAACTTTTCTTAAAAAAATATTTAACGGTGTTAATAGAAATATGTTAATTGAAATTAAATTTAAAAATATAAAATTACAAGATAATTTTTATTAAAAATATTTATATTTAATATTCAATCTTATTTTAAATCAAATTATTTTTTATAAAAATTATCTGAAAAAAAATGATGGTTAGTCTAAATTTTGACCTCCATAACATTTACTTTCTCATTATTAATTATAACAGTGGTTAATCCCAAATAGCGACGCTTTTGTTCAAAAATCGAATAGGAGATCAGCAAGTTTGGGAAAGTCATAACAATTTACTAGTAAGAAAAGAACTACAAATTCGTGATCATATGTCTACTTGGTTTAGTTGCAATTCCTTCGATTGAATCCTTTCCATCATCGTCTTTTCTTCTGCTTTCATCCTTAGAGACATGGTCAACAACAGCATTTGCTTCATATTCCTAACTCAAAAAAAAGTTAAAAAGTTAGATCTAAATGACTAAAATTCTAATAGATGTATAAAATTATATATGAAAGTCTATAATTTGAGTAAATTTATGTTTTATTTTATTTTTTATTAATTATAATAGAGTTATATATAATAATTATTTAATGATGTAGATAAATTTGTATGAGTTTATAAGTTCAATTTACATATTTATAATTTAATTACTCTCTATTTACGAATTTATTTAAACTCTCCGATTTAATTAGTTTTGCTTATGATTAATGCTCATTACAAGATAATATTGATATTCTAAGCAGATTTAAAAAAATAATAAGGAACTCAATTAGCACGGCCTATGACCCATGTTTACGGATCAGTGAGTGGCTCTGTCAAAATATCTACGGTTTATAATAAACAAAAATAATTTAAAAACAAAAAAAAATATGGTTTATAATTGCCGTTGCTAAATTTGATTTTGAAATATAATTTAAAAAACAAAAAATTTTCTGACGTGACGGTTCTCCCAGGGAGAGATCCATCGCTCATGTTACGTCTTCAAACAGTAAGATCAATCAATAAGCCTCTGAGCCTTTCCTTCCAAATCTGAAACTGTTTGACCTTATCTTTCCAGGGCCAACTGTTCAAGCTCAAAACCGTACCATCATGGGGCAAATCTTGGATAAGTTACAGGGTAATGCGCTATTTTCTGAAATCAACCTTTGTTTCGTTTCTAGGCTTTTACTGATAGTCACGCAGGTTCTATGGTATTTAATTTGTGTAAAGTTTTCTTTACGAGTGTTTGGTGTTTGGTGTTTGCTTTTCTTCTGTTTTTTTGGGGGTCTTTTTTGCTGTTTTGGGTGGATTTTTTTTTTTCTGTTGATCACTATTGCTTTGCAATTTGTGGTGAACTGTTCTTTTGTGCTGAGAAATCAGGATTAAAGATTAAAGGATAAATGGTTACAACGTTAGAAATTCGGTAGTGGAATTTGCCTATTGACGAAGTGGAATTTGCTAGTAGGTTGCTCTAATGGTCTCTGGTGAATTTGGAGTCTTTCATAGGTGATAGAGACGAGCTCCTAATCTTGCAAAATAGAGTCGCTCAGGGTTGTTCAGTAATTTGGGTCAGTTGGGTCGACCCACCCCAATTGCGGGGATAGCCCGAAATCATGTTCATTACCAATTACTATTAATCACTTCAATGGGTTGGTTTTTGGTCTTTGATATCTTCAAGTTTCATTAATTCTGTGTTTTATCCAGCTAACTTATATTAGCTTTCTTATTGTAATCACAGACATACACATGAATATATTTCTTGCATTTTCTTGTTGTAGAGCATCTAATATAATGACTAAAAGAGGAAAAAGGTACTTGTCATCCAAGTGTATTGAAGGAGGGAGGGACCACCCTTTCTAGTTGCTGATTGCTTTTAGAATTTTAAGTCAGTTCTGTAATTGTATTTTCCTTTTCTGCATGAAAATGTTTGTATCTAGCCTAATTGGAATTGCTTTTCGTGAGGATGAGTTGCTGAACCAAGGTTTTGGAAAGCAACAGAAAGTAAGATTCATGTGGTTAGTAGAGTAAAGTAATCTGAGAACCAAGAAATTCTTATATTTGGTTTCTGCTGTAAGACTGTGAGTTCAATCTTAAACTGGAATGATGCATATCCTTTTCCTGGATTTATTAGTTATATAAAAGTGTAAACGTTTTTTATGTGTGTTATCTTGTTGGTCTGGTTACTTGAATATGAAATGCTAACTTATTACTCCATAAGCCTGAAACTGAAATCAACTAATGATGATCCTGTTTCCCTGGATTGGTATTACAAAAATTCCTCCTTCTTGATGATTGTAAAGCAAATTGTGTTTCATTCTGCATAAGCTTGAGATTACTGTTTATCATGCTGCAATAGTTTTTCTTCCTTTAACCTGACATTACATTGACAAAGATTCTATAGGTTGTTGCATCTATGAATTACAACATATTGATTATATCATACTGATGTAGGACCGGCAGAGGAAAAGAGGGAAAAAGGGAGAAGTAGAGATATAAATAGAGGGGAAGAAAGAAAGGAAAAATGGAGAAATAGAGATATAGGGAAGAAAGGGAAAAAGAAACACTGATATTATATTCAATCATTAAGCTCCCTGAAAGGTCTTCAGTCAGGGTTTTATAAAGAGAACTACAAAACATAAATTACTCATGCTTAATTGATGGCTTAATATTTGATTTATAAGTAATAGCATACGATCATTGACCATAGCACTTCTAATATTCTTATCCCAATCTTAATCACATACACTTTATTGATAGAGTTGTGATGCAATTCCTGTGCTTTTGTGATCTCAACACTTTACACAGGCAAGGAGTGGAGGCAAAGAAAAATAAGGAAGATAACAGATCGAGTGTTTGACCGTGTACAGAATCAATCTGGAAAGGCTAATTTGACTTTTGAAGATCTGTATATTTCTGTGTTACTTGTGTACAAGTAGGAAGTCTCCTTCATGATTTTCTTTAACATTCTAGTTTAGTTGATAACATTCTGTTATAACTTCTAAAATTGTGCTGTTTATATGTTGTAGTGATATCAATAAGCATTTGCCAGGTCCACATTTTGATCCTCCATCAAAAGACCAAGTCAGAGAAATGATTAAGGTACTTTATTTTGATGATGAAACAAAACACTGTACAGAATTAATTTATAATATATACTAGATTACTGCGATGGAACTGGATCTATGCACACACTAGAAAAGATAAAATTAAGAATGAGTATATTGGAGGAAAAGTGGGTAGCACCTATCATAGAAAAGTTAGTAGGTTTGATCATATACAAAGGAGACCATTAGAGGCTTGCATGAAAAATTGACTAGATGGAAGATAGTCCAATAATTAGATGTATGAAAGATTAAAGAAAACAATAGAAAAAACTATCATGATGAATTTAACTATTGATAACCTAACTATAAAAATGAACAAAAATAGAACATATTGGCGTCACTTAATCTATATAGCCGACCCCACTTAGTGGGAAAAGGCTTTGTTTGTTGTTGTGGAACTGGATCTATGCTTGGAGCTCTGCATTTCAGCCTAGTAATGCGTTGTATGTGTTCCAACTTTTTCATGATAGGTGATCCTTCAATAATAGGTTTCAATCTTAGTGGGACCCGAGCTTCAATCTGTGAAATTATTTATAGAAGTGTTAGGCACCATTTGAGTGTGAACCATGGCAAATATATTTTAGGGATTAGGTGCATCCTATCAACTTATAATATCTTGTTATGACCTCAAAGTATGAATATTGGGCAGTAAGATTTTTGAATTGCTGAAGCTTAAGATTTAAATTACGATCCCAAAATCTCCAGTTGAGGACAATTAAATTGTGGAACTTTACTGACATTTTCTGGCATAATACCACTCTTTAGCCAACCAAAACTAGCAAGATTATATTAGACTTTTAAATGATGGAACTTATTCATCTTTGTGGCGTTGGCTATTTTAAAAAGGTAATTAGTTGATAAGGAGTTTTATATTCAAAGATATATATTTTTTAAGCATATATCAGGCCCCTAGTTGGTCTAAGGGAAGGGAGAAGGTTTATTTTGGAAGGATATATCAGTGAAATGACTATCCTTCAAAGGCCTGCTTGTTTAGAAACTACAATTACACAGAACTTGAAAAGTCCAGATGTTTTTGTTGGAATCACACTTTTAATGCTCGAGCTGGCTCTATAATATAGGAAGGAAAAGAAGATCTTGGATAATTTGCAAGGTCAAGAGAAAAGAGATATCTTGTCATCTAGGGTTTGGATTGCATTAGATGAGACATAACATTAAGTTCTATGTTCTCTTTTAGTAAGTTCTCAAAAATGTTTCAATCATGTTACAGATATCTAGAATTCAGACTTCTAATATGAAAATTACTGAAACTGGCTAAGAAGATCACAAATCTAACAATAGAAAACTCCAAATATTACCCTTAGACCAGAAAGTATCCATTTTATGAATTCAAATGACTGAGGTCAGTCAGAGATATGGTGCTTCTTGTCAATTTGAAAGTGATTTGCTGCTAATTAGATTCAGCATTCTCAAAACACCTTTTGTTTCATTTCAATTGCCAATAGGCTGTGGTCCATTATGTCCAACCATGGATGAAGTAAAAATTTTATGTTGAAAAAACTCTGAATATGATCTGAGGGCCAAAAGTTGTACATGTTCTTAATTAGTCTCCCTCAAATAACAGAAGTATCTTCTGGTACTGTACTGTAGTTGCTTATTGAGTACACCATTCTTGTACACTTCTGGTTGCACTTCAAGAAATAGAAGACTAAATTCCTGGAGGCTATTTTCTAATTTTTGTAAGTTCTCATAGATACGAGCTAAGATAAAATATGTTAGCGTAGTTTGATCTATGTAAGTAGCTGATCCCATCTAGTGGAAAAAGTCTGTTGTTTGTTGTTGCACTGTTGATCTTACGTCATCTTGAACATGGCAAGTAAACTCCCACCGATTGATTTTAGCAATTGATCATAATTATAATGAATGGTGGAGAAAATTCATGTTTTTGGATTTGCATTTTAGGAATATCATAGAGTGGTTGTGGAAGATTATGGTCTTTAAAAATGTGAAAGTAATTGATGTTGGTGACGTTAAGATGTAATGCTAGAATGCACCTCTAAGAGGTTGTCTAATGTGTATAAAGTTCAGAACCAAAATCAATTAGTAATATTGAAGTTTCTTGCTACCATAATACCATCTTTCCTTAATTCTGGATCATAGTGATTCTGTAAGCTTATTGGGGGCACAAACCATATGATTATATGAGGCTGTTCTAACAAGATCTTGGAAGTCATCTTCAATTGAGTAGTTTTCACAACTAGAATGATGCAAATGCTTCTTTCATAGGTCTTTCAACTGCTTCGTTGACAATCAAGAGCTTTTCTTGAGAAAGCTAATTGTCTGCAAATAAGAATTTATTGTCATTTGATAACAATGTGCAGGAGTGTGATGTCAACTTCGATGGGGAAATTGACCGCGAAGAGTTTTTCTACTTCATCAAGCGCCTGACAGCTGATACATTCAGCGTCGTAAGCCAAGGACTTATTGTCACTTTGGTTGTTGCACCAACAGTTGCAATGGCAACAAAGAGGGCAACTGAAGGTGTCCCAGGCGTTGGGAAAGTAGTGCAAAGGCTACCCACTTCAATTTATGCATCACTTGTGACACTTGCAGTTGTGACTTTTCAGAAAATAGGACAGGAGTATGAGTAGCACTGGCCAGTGCTCATAAAATTGTATATATAATATTTCTTATAAGGACTTAAGTTTTTAGGTATTTGTTATTATAGTTCTCCACTAAAAATATAATATGACGTGTATTTTTTAGAAGACCTATTATGTAATACTTGGTTGTAAAAATCATTGCAGAACCTGTAATGAAACACTTAAAAATTATATTTAAGTTTTGTCCTTATGATTATATGCAATTTAGTAAAAAAATGCTTGCTAGTATCATGTAACCAGTGGAGACTTATGATGAACAAAGAGTGTTGATTTTAGGAATTCAAATTTATATAAATTATATATGGATTTGTTACGTATTAAAAATTTAGTAGAGAAAAATAGAAAAAAAATTATATATGCAGTTAAAATTAACAGTTATAAAAAAATAAATTATATTATGTTATTTTTAAAAATAATATTATTTTAAATATTATCCGCATGTGGTGGGTTTATATAGAATTTGATGGACCCTGATCACGTGGCAATTGTAATGTTGTCCTCAACATTTATATTTCTGATATGCATTGTTTTTTCTTTCCTTTTTACCCTTTTAGTCGTTTTTTTTTTTTCTGATTTCCATCATAAAAGATGATCAGATTCATAGATATGTAAAGCAAAGAAACTCTATATTCTCGTCTTCAATCGTTTAACTTCCTCCTGAGGATAAAAAGATGCATTTTTAGGCATCTTTCATAGCTTATATATACTTGAAAAGTATTTTGAACTTTCTTCGATTATAATTAAATACATATGCTTTTATATATATTCTAAATATATATATAGACTTCTCGTATTTTAGAAACACTTTATTGAAAATTTGTACTTAATTTGATCTTTACTTTCAATTATAATGTCTTTTTAATCTGAGAAAAAAAATTACAATTGATCTCTTAATTATACCAATTTGTTCTTTATTATCTAAATTTAAAAATTTTAACAATATAATTATAAAGTACACTATTTTTTTTCCTTCTTTTATCTTCTCCACTCTCTTTACGCATGACTTTTATTAAGATTTTTTTTTGTCACTGTTTGTACATTTTAAAGGTTAATTCTAAGCAAGTGCGGAGGCAAGATTTTCTTTTAAGGGTCCAAATTTTTCTATTTATAAATATAATATTATACATAAATATTATAATTATATCAAAGAGTTAATACTTAACATAATAAAAAGTAATAAAAAATGCACAAAAGAACATATAAAATTGTTACACATTCAAAAAATTATTACATATTTATCAAAATGATTTGTTGTTAAAAGCAAATTTTTTCAATTAAGAAATAAAAATTCATGTGATTATTAATTCATGTTTTAAACTTATCTAAATATTATTTTCTCTCAAAAAAATTACTTGATAAAATTTTATAAAAATGATCTATTCTTGAGGCAATATTTTTTTCAATTAATAAATAAAAATTCAATTAATTATTAATTCAAGACTTAAACTTGTATAAGTGTTATTTTTTTTGGAAAAAAATTATTTGAAAAAATTTTATAAATTCAAGTCATATTGATATTTAAAATGACTTAAATTTCAGTAAAGCTTTAATTAAATGATACCATTTGAAAAAAAAAAAGTCACATAGATATATATATATATATATATATTTTCTCTTGTATTAAAAAATTGGAAAGAAATTTCTAAGAGACCAAATTAATAAATTTTATTTTCTAAAAATCTATAAGAAAATAAAATTTCAAAAACTTTCAATCATTTACTTTTTAGATTTTGAAAGCGAGTTGGCTAAGTATATAAATTAAAGCCAGAAGTAGAGGGTGAAAAAAGAGAGCTCAGATGCATTTATTTTCATCCGCAAATCGGACGATCGTGATTGACCCTCCAATCACAGCTATGCAATATTGTCGTCACAGCTCCCAAAGATGCACCAGCCGGGAATCGAACCCGGGTCTGTACCGTGGCAGGGTACTATTCTACCACTAGACCACTGGTGCTTCTTGAGATATTCACCCTTTATAATACTTCACTTCACTTGACTTGGACCTTCCCCTATTTTAAATTTGACTCAGGTGAAGTTATTTTTTTTATTATCAAATTTTTTTAATTAAAATAAATTATATAAAATTTTTTTAAAAATAATTAATTATAAAATATATATATATTATATATATGTTATTCTTTGATTAAAGAATTTGATAATAAATATATAAAAATTATACTTAAATTTTTTTTCTTTAATTTTAGATAAATGAAAGAGAAGATACAAAATAAAACAAAAATAAGTTATGGCGAAAGTTACAAAACAAGCATCAATTAGTAAATAAATGGTAATGTCTAGAGAGAGATCTTCTCTAAGCGATAAGAGAAGAGTTATATGAGATTTGTCTTTCAGGAAAAATGAGAAACTTTAGCTTAACTTAGAGCTTTGATACATGTTTAATTAACCAAAATGTAGCTGTAGGCATCAAAATTAGAGTAAGTTGGTCATTCCTTATGTAAAGATTGTAATTCTTTAGCAAAAATTAAAAAAAAATTATAATGGCCAAATACTCATTCATTTTTTTATTATTTGTATTTGTATTAGTTAGAAATCTTTGATATTCCAATTGTTATTGATTCAAAAAAAATTAAAATTTTTAAAATTCATATTTGAAACTATTCCAAACATTCAAAATATGCAAAAAAGGAAAAAAATAAAAATTAATACTAGATATTAAATACTGAATATCTTATAACTAAATCTTAAATAATCTACTCGATATTCATCTAATTATAAAAAAATTATTTTACAAAAAACAAATCATACATAATTATTATAAACTAAAATTAAAATTAAAAATTTAAATAACACTAAAAGTATGAAATTTTACTTAATAATATATACTATATATTTAGTAATATATATTGTATTTTATAATATAAATTATTTAGGTATCAAATATATCAAATATTATAACTGCTCATTCATATAGAACAAATATAAAATAGGAGAAGTTAATTTCTTCACCCATCTAATATCTAACAGATAATTACATTTTATTACGTATACCATATATGATATATATCATATATCAAATATTTTTTTTAGGTAAATATAATCAAGCACTCATAATACCTTTAAGCATTGCCATTGCTAAGTGACTTGAGGTTAGAATTAGTTTAGATCAATAGGAGTTGGGTGAAAAATATAATTCTCAGAATCTCATAACTGTTTGTAATTTTTTTCACTTATTAAATAATCCTTGAAATTTTTTTTGTTAAATTATTGTTAGTCCTAACTCATTTACATAACTTTTATTTGAATAATTTTAGAGTATTTATAAAAAATTTTATACATATGTCTATGGTATACACATGAGTGCGTTTGTGATTTTACACTTTGTATTTCTCTGTTTATATGTCCATATTATATTTATATTATGATAATTTTGAAGTCTTTTAGTTATATTAGTTTTTAAAATTATATATTTTATTATATAAAATAATATATTTATTGTGAAATAAGTAGAGAAAATAAAATTGATAAAAATTTATGATAAATATTTAAAAAATTAAAAGTTAAATAATTTTTATTATTTAATTTTAGACAAAAGTATATTTTATATCTCTAAATTTTATATCGATTTTTAATTTCATCTCTAAAGTTTTTTATAGTCATTTTTGTTCCTTAAATTTTGAATTTTAATCAATTTATTACATAATTTAACGTCATTTAAATTATTAATAAAAAATAGTGATATAATATTACATTTAAAAAAAAATATGAAATCATAAATGAAATTATTCAAGTCATATATGAAATATCTATTAAAAAATTTAATCTTTACATCAGATAGCGATTGAGTGAGAATAAAATTGTTATGATTTAAGAATAAATGTTATTATTTAATATTTGAATGTTGTCAAAATTTTTTTCATACATTTAGAATTTATTGTCAAATATTATGTTATTATTTTTTATTAGTAATTTGAATAATGTTAGGGTGTAGGATAAAATCGATTATAATTTTAAATTTTAAGAACAAAATTGACCATCAAAAAATTTAAAGATAAAATTAAAAATTGATATAAAGTTTAAAAACATAAAAGATACTTTTATCTTAATTTTATTATTTTAAAATATAATAATTCTTTTTATTTTATATTTTAAACTTTAAAAATAATTAAAATGCATTTCTTTTTTGGTTAACTCATGCATTTTAATGTATATGAAGTCTCTTTAGCTTGTGTTTGGTTTTCTTTAATCTCTTAAATTATATAATATAATATAAATTAAAGATTTAATATTTGAGAGATTATAAAGAGTTACAACATAATAGAAAATAAAATAACTTTCCACTTCAATGATATAGATCTAGTAACAAAATTTTAATCCATAAGCATTAAATTATAAAAATTAATGAATTATAAATTTAAGTAAAATTATAAGTACAAAAAAATAATTCAACCAATTTATATGGAATATTGGAATCTCGGCCACGTAAGGTGGCTCCCTAAAACTGTCGCAATAAATAAATTAGAAGTGGCCGCTAATAATGATATGAATATAATATTAATATATAATGAAGGTGGCTGCTATAACATGAATCTACACAAGCCATTGGCTGAATAAAATATAGACGTGGCTGCTAATCTCTGAACCAAAGGAAGATGCCCGCTCATTTAAGAGAGAATTTCTTGTGCATACACGTGTACATCTAATATAAAATATTACTCTCAAAAATTAAATATTATATTATATAAAATATAAAATAAAATATATAATATAAAAAAATAAAGATTACGATCAGTTAAAATAGAACAATAAAAAATAATTAAATTTTGATTATTTAATTAATTATTTTAAAATTAAATAAAAATTATTTAACATTATATTTTAAAAATTAAAATAATTGTATGCCATTTATATATGCAAAGTTTTTAATATATATAATAGTCAAGATTTTATTTGTATGTATCGAGATCCTAGCCATTGTATATATGTATACGTAGTGTATTAATCCAGAATTTTTCAATTACAAATGGATGTAATGATATTATTTTATATTTTTCAATATTTGAAATAATATTAATTTCGTAATTATTGATCCCTAATTAACAAGTAGTCTTATTATTACAATGAGCCTCTCTATAATTTAAAATTAAAAATTTTAACCATGTAAAAGCTAAAAGATCCTTCTTCTTAATTTCCCCTTCGTTTTTCATTTTTTCCTTTTCATTTATCCATGACTTTGATTAATGTCCAATTAAATAAATTGGTCTTATACCTTGGATATTCTTTATCATTATTTTTATATTTATACTTGAAAAGCTTATTTGTAAGTGTTGAAAGTGAGAATATAGATTAATTTAGAAAGGTATATATATATATATAATTTCTAAATTTAAATGATAGAAAGTTTATTGTAATAGATCTAGCATACTGGAAGGTTAATTATAGTTTTTTTAGATTAAGGAAATACTACAATTAGAAACTATTAGTAAGTAATTCCCTATAAAATTTGTTTTCGTTGGAATAATACTAAGTATTAACTTGTTAATCATTCAATTAATTAATATTTTAAACAATTTTTGAAATGCTAAAAAAAGTACATTTGTTATATATTGAATGTTGAACACACATTTCTTCTTCTTTCACATAATTAAGTATTATTTCACGAGGATATGGAGAATAAATAGTCAAAACGTGTAAGATTGGTCCAATTAATACACAAGCAGAAAGATCCTTGGGTCAATCTAGGACGAAACAAGATTGAATAGCAGGTTTCTTAAAGTTTAAAATATTATCCTTTTTTTTCATATTTCATATATTATTGTCCATTTTCTCCATTAACGAGCCAAGAAGACGAGGCTTTTTTCATGAAAAAAAAAAAGAACAATTACATATGCAATGATATCAATGAAACCAACAATATAGTAGACAAAGACTGAGAGATTCTTTCATAAAATAACATTATATTTAATAAGTTCAAAGTATAATACTATTCTTATATATTAGCAACAAAAAAGTATAATCCTATTCTTAATTAGATATGAGTAATAAAGTCCTAATATATTTTGATTCAATTTCTATCACAATGTTGTGTCTCTTTTGTGACAAAAAAGAAATGTAACCTAACTTTTAACCTAGAAATGTTGAATTAGTTCCAAAAAAGAAAAAGAAAAACAAGAGAGGTCCAAAATATCTATATAATATTTTATTAATTTTACAACGCGAGCTTCTTTCTTCACGTGCATGAGCCAATTCTCTTTATTAAAATATTCAAGCTCTCAAGTGAATATCTATGGCATCATTTGAATGCCACCAAACATGTCAAGAAGCTTCAAAGAAATACAAACTAGGGTTTCCCACGAATATATAGTACTATTCATTACGTAGCATACATTATTGATTATCCCCTTCAAGAAGCTTAAACACGAAAAGCACTTAAACAAAAAGCCATGTCTGAGTACTCTTGGACTTTAGAAGCAATCCAGCAACACCTTCTCGGCGATGTCGAACCGTTTGAGTTGCCGGCGGTGTCTCAGGCGGTTACACTTTCCGATGACATCCCAATCCAGAGTCCAACAGAAACAGATGATCATCATCATGATAGTTACAGCAATGAAGCCACAGAAAATTGCACCATTAATAATAATAACAACAAACATTCAGGTGGGACGTGGGATTTCACTGGACAATTGATACAAACACCGGCGGCGCGTGAGTGTAACGCTCAAAGGGTGGACCAGCACTACAGGGGTGTTAGGCGGCGGCCATGGGGGAAATACGCGGCGGAGATTAGAGATCCGGCGAAGAATGGCACTAGAGTTTGGCTTGGGAGTTATTTTACAGCCGAGGACGCGGCTCTTGCTTATGACCAAGCGGCTTATAGGATTCGTGGAGCCAAAGCCAAGCTTAACTTTCCTGACCTTGTGGGCTCGAATAGGTGGGAGCTAAGTCGAGTGGCTTCAACGCGCTGCCACAAGCATTCTTCAAAGCCTCTGAGAATGAGTGACAGCACTGAGTGAGCTTTAGGGGGAAATATTTTCTGTTATCCATATACTGAAAACTTCAGTAATAATAATAATGTAATCTTATTACGATAAATAAGTAATTTTTTTATTTAATTTTAGGATGTGATACAATCATAATTTAAAATTAAATTAGGTTAAAACTAATTTTTATTCCTTACTTCATTAGGTTTCAATTTTGTCTTTTATTTATACTCATTACAATTTCTTTCTCTTTTTAATTTGTTAGTCATTAGAGATACTAAATACTCAAAGCTTATGAATACTGATAAAATTTATTTGTTAAGTCTAAATATTAAAAGAGTGAGTTCGAGTATGAAGAGCGTGGTATTATATTTGGATATAGATTTGTTTTATATAAATTATTTAAATATTATTTTTTTAATTATAAATATATATTTATTTTATTAAAAAAATATATACATAAATTATATTATTTGCTTCAATTTTATTAATAAGATAGTTTAAATTTAATATAAATCTATAAATTATTATATTTAATAATTTTTTAAGGATAATTTTGTTAAGATTTAAAGTGTACATAATATAATTAATGTTACTTTTATATTTTTTTTTTATAAATTTATATATAAATAAGTCATAATTTAAAAAATAATTATTTTAAATTTTTTTATATAAATAAGTCTAAGTTTAAATATTCAAAACTTTTATGAGTTTAAATATGAGAATGCTCATTCAAAGTTTGGGTCTAAATCTAATTAAGGACTATAATATCATATTCGTAGCCTACCCATAATCGTCCCTATTAGTTACATATAAATCTCAAGAGAAATGACTTTATTCAAAACATAATTAAAATTAAAATAAAGCCAAAACAGTTTGAATTTTTTTAAAATATTTTATTTAGGTATTTAAAACTTCCAAATTAAAAACTGCAAAATAATTTTATAAGTTATATAAAAACTAACTTAATCATCCTTTTAGTCATTTGAGCTCTCATGTGACCTCAACTATGTGTGAACATTTTACTTAAGCTTAATACATGACTATATCTTTTGTGATATATATATATATATATATAAGATATTTAAAATAATTATATTAATTAATAAATATAAAAGGATAAAATTAAAATTTTATATAAAATTAAGAAAAGAATTCCAACCACTAACTTATGTATGTTTTATAAAAAAATAAATTAGATTACCCGTACTAAAAAATAATAAAAAGTTATTATTATATAAAATCTAATAATAAAAATTATATATGCGTAATGTATTTAACTGCATCCCCTCCCATGCGTCACTCCGTCTACAAAACTTTAGTTCCAGCCAGGCGTAACGTAAGCGAAGGCGAGAATCATCTTCCCCTTCTGTGCCATAGGAGGCGTGACCTAATAATCTTACGCACTCACCGGAGCTACCCTGAAAGATTCGCTATTCTCAATTTGCTCTCTTCGACAAAGACAACTCAACGATGGCGAACCCCGTTGTCGATTCATATAGCAATAGAGCTGCAGTCCAAGCCACCAACGACGACGCTTCCGCCAGTAAATTGTGCGCACACCTTTAATTCCATTGCGGTTCTTTTTCATTTTCCACCTCAAATTCCCCCTTTTTTATTCATCAATCGCTGCTTTGTTTTTTCCCAAGTTATGCAAGAATTGATTTTTGTGCATTTAGAATTATGCAATTGTCTAATTTATGTAATATTTGTTTCTCTTAATGTTTTAGCCATGGAAACAATTTTTATTGTGTAATGTTTGTTTCTGTTAGTATAGTAGCTTGTAAAGCTTTTTTTTTTTTTTTTTTTGTCTTTCTCTACTATTAGTGCGGTTGCAGTGAACAAGAATATGCATACATTTGCGTTTTTGGCCGATTAAGCTTATGCAATTTAGCATTTAAGCTACTCTCCCCAAAATAAGTTTTGGTCATTACGTTAGTAATTTTTATCCATGTTTTGTTTTGTCATTCTTTTTTCGAGATTCTGTCCCATTGTTGGATGCATATCGTTGGTTTCTTGTTGCAATAGCCCGGTAGTAATTATATCCCATACGAGGGAATATTAACTGTGCTACTTGATTTTTGTGGCGAAATTGTGATTTGATATATGTACTTCTAATTTGAGAATTAGTCATTAGTTGTTTGGGTCTTTGGAAATCTTATTTATAGTTGGATTAGTTTTCTATTTCTTCTTGTAGATTAGGATTTCCCAACACATTTTTTCAGGTTGCTTGTTCTAATATTGTTAGTATTTTATATTTTTATTTCACGTCTTGAATTATGATTTCTTGAGTCTCCAGTTTTGATTGTTTGTTCTAGTAGAATTTGGGCAGTTTGATTCATCTATTCAAGGGTTTGATTGGTAAGATGGTTTGGAAGTGGGGTGGAGTCGCTTGGAGTGGGTTAAAATGGCTTGAGCATCTTGATCATTAATTGGATATTTAAACCTTAATGGGGTGAGTGGATTAGGATGGTTTGGAAACCATCTCAAACCATCCAACATCTCAATTTCAAACCCCTTTAAATCGGGGTTTGGGGTGGTTAGGATACTGTATTAATTTTTTCATTTCTTTTTTATAACTCTTTCCACTGGCTTAATTTGTTTAAAAGAGTTACCACTTTTCTTTCTGAAGCTCTTGTTGTGTTGTAATATTCTGGCGTACTTGTGTTTTACCTGCTTTGGTACATTCTTTAATTATATTCATGTCCGAAGGTGAGATACCATAGATCACTTGTATTCACTAATGTAAAGATGAACATGGTAGAATGTAAACTGAGAAATGGATCTGAAAAGAAGGCATGGGGCACTAATGTAGCTGTATCTTGTCTTTAGATGAAAATTTTTTCATTGATGGAAAAGCTTTTGGTTTTTGATAAAACATACAAATTTATTGTGTAAAGAAAATCTCATTTGTTGTTTTTTCATGTTGTTCATAACACATGGTTGTGAAGAAACAATAGCTGGATAAATTACTCTTCAAAGGACTGACTGAGAACCTTCATATAATTTTAGTCTACAATTACACACAAATTTTCCATTTTTTTTTAGTTAATGTCACACTCAATGTGTGTCAAGAAGCCAGTTACTTCAGAAAGAAAAATTAGTATTGTATTTCTTAATCTGTTTATTCCTTTTGATAATGTTAATGCTTTTCTTTTTCATTTTAGAAAATTTATTTACATCTTATATTTATCTTTTACCTGAGTTTTAATGAAATACTTGTTATTCCCATTTGATGAATACTTATAACTCATTAACTGTCTGAAGGTCATGTGTGAAGAAGGGGTACATGAAAGATGACTACATTCATTTATTTGTCAGAAGACAAGTAAGGAGATCCCCAATTATTAACCGCGGTATGATTTAACTTTAAGGAATTGGATTGTTGAAAATTTGATACTTTAAGTCACCTTTAAACTTTTAGTAGCCTTTGAATCTTTTATTTGGGAATATGAAGGTTACTTTGCTCGTTGGGCCGCTTTCCGGAAACTTCTCTATCAGTTTCTTGATGTTGAGAACAAGATGGATAAAGATAATCCAACAAGGAAGCAGATATTATCACTCGGAGCAGGCTTTGATACAACATATTTTCAGTTGCAGGTGCCTGGTTTTCCTTGTGAGTTGTCATAAGTGTTGCACACAATGTATTTAAGACGTTGTCTACTTTAATCTTTCCACAGAACTAGAGGTTTGCTTTTACTTGAAAGCCAAGTTTGAGGAAGTTTGTGTTACTAGTCGTCCTTCTCAAATTTTGATTTTCTTGCTATGAGCCTACAGACTGTATGGTTACCTTTGTGCAGTCTTATAAATATACAAATGGTAGAATGAACATATGTTTCACTTATATTTTTGCAGTATGTGTGCATTGTGATGTGGCAATGTTCATGCAACATATGTATTATTATTTGTAAGCTTAAAACAGAAGCAGTTTACAGGCTATTCAAAAACTTCCTGTGCTATAGTTCTTCTATTGTATGTCGTCAACTTGGTGTCTAAAGTCTAGGACTAATAAAAAAATAAATACAGACTTTAACTCCACTGTTGATTTCAGCATTTGTTGTAACTTTTATTGCTTGGTTTGATCAATAATGAATGTTTCTACCTTCTCTTGACAGGATGAGGGGAAAGCACCATATCTATATGTGGAAGTTGATTTTAAGGAGGTAAAAACTTGAATATGCTTTCCTTCCAATGGTATTTTGTTGCTGAGGCAGTCTTTATTTCTATTCCCTTATGGTGTCCTGTGTTAGATTGACAGTATGTTTTGATTGAATAATTAATTGCTCATAGAGTAGAAAAGCTTATTTTAGTTTGTGAATATTAAATTGTGAATTGTGATTATCAGTAGACGAAGTTAAAGTAGTGTTGTTTATTTATATTAGGTAACTAGTAAGAAGGCAGCACTTATTGAGACTTGCAGTCAATTGAAGGAGAAAGTGGGAGAAACAGCAACTATATCTAGAGGTAAGCAATGCTGGATATGATACTGTATATGCAAGGCACATTCTTTTATGGCTTCTGTTCTAATATTAGAGTATCTTTTTCCTGTGCTGCATTAAGAATTCTGGCATCATGGGTTTGAGTTTGAAGGGAGTGGGAACATCCAAATAATTAAGGACAAGATTTAGTTGCAGTTTTTAGGTGTTTGCCATTAGGTTCTTTAGTCAGAATATGACAAGTGGATATTTTTTACAGATCAGCACTATATGATTGGCTTTTTCAAAAAAGTTTCTTCCGTTGTTATATTTTTATTGGAGAACTTGATTACAAACACCTAAGGAACTTCACCTAAGTTTTGTCTAATAAATAATCATGGGGCATAAAGAAATGCAGGCTTTCTTGCAAGATTGGCAGGAAGTGATACGTTTTATGATATTACTTGTTCTCATATTTGGACTTTTGGAAAACTTATGCTTCTTTGAGTCCAATTGTTTTTATGTTGAGAACTGCATTTACTTTTTCTTTTCGGAATTTTCCCCCACTTGGGGGGATGTAAGATTAGAACTGTGTTTTCTGCTTTAGCCTTTATGTGGCATTGTGCTTTAATATAGTTAATAGCAGCTGGGAATTGTTTGGTTGAATATATTTTCCATTTTTTCTCCCCAACAAAATTTTCTAATATTTATAAAAAGGGAAAAAAGTTCTGTTTATTTAATTATCTCATGGTCTCGTCAACATTTAAATGGTGGGTGAAAAATTCACACTTTTGGAATTTTTTTAAAGGGAAGAATGAAACATATATAAATTCTTAAAACTGTTTATTTAATTATTTTTGTTATAATAGAAAATGCTTAAATGAAACAATTGTGAATAAAGTTGGAGAATGTACTTTGCACCTACGACGTGTTCTTCCAGATTAAATTACAACAACAAAAAACAAAGCCTTTTCTCATTAGGTGGGATCAGCTGCATGGTCTCCCTATCTCAAGTTATTGAATTATTTTTCATTTGGTCAACTTTTCATTTAGGAGCTTCTAATGGACTCTTCTGTAAATGACCAAATCACCTAAGCCACGTTTCTACTAACTTTTCTACGTAGGTGCTATACTAACTTTCTCTCTAATGCAATAATTCTTAATCTTATTCTTTCTAGTATGTCCACTCTTCCAACGCAACATTCTCATTTTTAACACATTGAATTTTTGCTCATGTTGACTTTTTATCGCATAATATTCATTACCATACAACAATGCAAGTCTTATAATTGTGTGATAAAATCTTTCCTTAAGTTTGAGCGGTACTTTTCAAATAACATTTGAAGTCTTCCTCTATTTCATTCATCCAGCTTAGACCCTATGATTTACATCCCTCTTTATTTCTCCATTATTTAGATACATAAATATATTCTTAAGATACAGTACAGCCCTTTGAAGCTCCACACCTCCCTGCCTTGCAACTCAGTACATTAAAACTAGATGTCTTTCTTTTTGTCTTTTAATTTTTATTCATTTATTTATTTTACAGAGACTGAAAACTCACAGGATAAGAGAAACTCTGAATGTACAACTGAGCCTTAAATTTCAAAACTGCAAACCTATGAGCTCTGATTTAACTTATAGCTTTTGGGAATAAAATAAAATTAATAGATATTTTCAATGACCTCGGAAATACCAACATTGGAAAAATAGTATTTGGGAATTTGATTTAAGTGCTGATCTGAACACCTGCCAGTAATCTTTCATTCCTTTGCAGAGAAAGGAGAAGTGTTTAGTGATCACTATAAACTTCTACCTGTAGATTTGCGTGACATACAAAAATTGAATGATATTATATCTCTAGCTGATATGGATCCGAGGTATGTATTGGGAATCAGTTCTCTCACTCACACACTCTCTCTCTCTCTCTCATATTGCTGTGAATTTCCATTTCCGTTTGGATGTAACTGAGAATTTGTGTAAAGGAACCAGCACCTTGTAGGAAGATGTATTGAAATAAAGGGTATAGAATCTGGAAGTTCTTAGATTGAAAATGATTCTATTGAGAATGCCTTTGAATTATGTGCTTGGAAGGTAGTATTTTCTGTTTCTATATATAGCTTACTGCTTGCTTGGGAAAATGGAGAAAGATAGAAAGAAACCCAGTTTTCATAGTAACACTTAAGAATTCTCAGTTTCCAATTTCTTCTAGTAGTTCATGACATAAATATCAATAGAGTTCCATGATCATATATTTGCTGGAGATGTTTATATGCTTGAAGGTTTTATGCTAATTTGTTCTTTGTTCTTGACTATATTTCCATGGGACTCTGGATTCTGATTTATTTTTATCTAACTACCTTATATCTTTCTTGTTCAAGGAATGATTACATTGCTTCGTTCTGATATTTTCATCAGTCTGCCAACTTTTATAATTGCAGAATGTGTTCTGATATACTTAGATCCTGATTCAACTCGTGCTATTGTTGGTTGGGCTTCCCAAACATTTAAGACAGCATTATTTTTTCTTTATGAGCAGGTTACAGTTTTCTTAGTAGTTTCTTCGTTTTTGTTTATTAATTTTATGGAAATTTGGGTCTTCTTTGCATTATATGGTATTTTGTCAACAGATTCACCCCGATGATGCTTTTGGGCAGCAAATGATCAGAAATTTGGAGGTATGGACATTTAAAATATTATTTTTTTTGTATTCATTTTTCTTTTTGAGTAATTTCATATTACAATTGGAAATGATGATCTCCAATGACAAATTTCTTTGCACGCTCAAGAACTTACAGCTGGCTTATTTTAACTGCTGAACCTTTTTATCTAGTTATGTATAATATATCACTCAATAAACAGAAAACCCAGTTAGAATTCTAAGCATTAATTCAATTATATATTATTGACTTAATATATATTTTGATTCATCCTTCTTTCAAGCTACCAATTTTTTGGTCCACCAAATGTCATTATCTCTCAAACTTATTTCTAATTCTAACCGATTTATTCTTCCTCATGTTCTGTTATTGATTAAAATATAAATAAAAGATTGAACAAAGTGAGATGACACATGCGGGTGTCTCAAGAAACTAGTATAAACATGCGACAATAGGTAACAGACAATGAACTGAACTGAAGCACTGATTATTATTGAATTAGTTGTGATTTTCTCTTCCCCTTCAGTTTTGATTATTGAGAATTTCTTAGGGAAAGGCTCAATGATACTGCTCAACCATGTTATTACTTATCAGTATATTGGGTTATACTATCCTATCCAGTCTTATATGATGCAACAAATTGGACATGGCATCCAATTAAACGAAATTACATGTATTTGTAGATTTATTGTTGGAGTGTGTCTTTGCTTCCCTTTTTTTTGAAAAAAAAAATATAAAGTTCACATGCATATCAGTTTGTAACAGACTGTGAAGATGTTGAACAGTTATTTTTCTAGTTATTAACAAATATTATGTTCATCCAGGACCCTTGTATTTATTACGTCATATGTTGTTTTCTGATTCCTTGTTTAAGACTGGCAAATTACAAGTGTAACCTCTTCATTATTCACTATAATGTATAATTCTAATAGATATATCATATGTTTCCAAAGAATAAAAAAGCTTGTGGTGCATTTTTAAACACTGTAGACTGAAGAGTGAATAAGAATTACATTGACTGGTGAATCTGGTAGAAGGTATTAGTTAAAAAAATGCTTTGGAAGTTGGTGATGCAAGGTTGTGCCATGTTGGGTTGGGGTGTGTGAATTTTGCCTTGTATATTCCAGTATGATCGGAGTGGAGGATTTCTTGAACTCTTTGTCTATAGTCAATCTGCCTTGAGCGTGAGATTGAAGGGTGTGTTGAAATCTGGTTTGATTCTGCAGCCAGATGTGCATGAGTCATTTGATTTGATTTTTATGTTTGTTTCCTTATTTGCTATTTGTGGTTGATTCTGATTCTGTCTTTATTTCTGAAGGTCTTCAGGGAGTAAATCTGTCAATTGGTTTTAATATTTTAATTCTAATTGACTCTTTGTATTTATCCCTGTTTGTACTGCTGTATGTTTGGTGTTTTCTTTTTTATCTTGTTAGCTGTAAGTGGCTAGGATTCAGATTGCTTTATCCCTTAATTTGGGTCCTTCGACATTGCCACTACTTGTGTCAGGAAGAGTTCTTCATTCTTCAATAGAGGTGGCCACCACCACTCCTAATCCTTCTGTCCATGGAAACCCACTCATCCATGGATCCCATGAAGCCTCACCTATTCTCATTATAGTGGTCACCTTCTGTCCTACTGTATGTCAAAGAGAAAGGAAAGGTAGACTACCTCACGGTTCTTCATCTCCTCAGATCAGTGACCAAAAACTTGAAACTTGGGTTGCTGAAAACATGATCATATCACAGTTGATCAATTCCATGAACAATGACGTTGGGGAAAATTTTCTCCTAAGTCAAACAGCATAAAAAAGATGGGAGACTGTCATAGAAACCTATTCATCAATAGGGAACATGCTATTGTTGTTTGAAATTGAAGGGCTTGTTCATAATCTAAGGCAAGGTGAGATGGAGGTCATTCCCTACCACAATTTGCTCACCAAGTATAGGCAGCAAATTGATTTGTATGAGACTCACAAATGATCATATCCTGAAGATGTAGCAAAAGTTGCTTACCACTTTTTATAATTTTCTGGTAGTAAGCTGCATCTTGAGGATATGACCATGTGTGAGTGGAGAGAAATTATTTTCAGATTTCTTAATGGAATGTAAAGTACAACTTTATTGGAAGGACAGTAGGAAGATATAGAATGATCATATAGCGTGCACATAAAAGATGTGTATCAAGAAATACATAGATTGATATATTATAGATGCATACATCCATATGAAACCATGGAATGATTTATCTTTACTATTTTTTTTCAGAGTCGAGGCTGTGCACTTTTGGGTATTTATGCTACACCAAATTTACTGGCGAAGGAAAAGTTGTTTCTGGACCAAGGATGGCAGGTATGACATAAAACTTTTGCTGGAAATGAAATCCTTACTTTCTGATGGGCCCCCTGATATATTTAAGGCAAGTAAGGAAAGACATGCTATGAAAAAGGATGGGTTGCTAACCTGGACAGCAAGGATGGGCATGTGTTGGGTTGAGTTTTGATAGTATCTTCTAGGAGTCAGTTAAGAAAGGTTCAACAAAAAGGAGGGTTGAGTGAGGTTCAGTCATGGAAAATTTTGGAGTGGTTTTGTGGGAGATAGCTAGCCTTGCAAAGTCCCAGCAACTGTTTTATCCTTTCTGCATCTTATCCTATTTCTGTGTAAAGGCATCTCTGCCATTGTGGTGGTTTTCCCGCTATTCTGCTATTCTATTCCATAAATACAGTATGCCTCATATTTTCTAGAAGTATTTGGCCAGGTTCCTTCACTTTCCTAACTTTTGTCAAAGACATATAGTGTATTTTATGTGATGCAATTACATATGTAAAGAACCCTCTAAAGGACGATAATGGAATCATCCAGATTCTAGCATGAATGCGCAGAGAACATTGTAGTCTTATAGATATCTACTACTACCACAAACACTTGACAATCAAAAGACATAATTGATAGCTCCTCTAACGATATTGATGGCAGAAAAGTTCTCATTGGAAGATTTATTGATTTCACTTTTTCATTGTAGGTTCTACAATTCCATGGTGTGGCCTACAATATGAAATGTCTAACAGATGTTTTAGTAATAGAATTTGGTTTAATTATCATTTATTCCGTATAATCTCATTTTTCAAATCAATTACACTTTTTTCTTTGCAATTTGGTATTTATAGTTTATATTTGTTTGTTACTGGGTTCTTGCTGTCAAGTGGTGTTGTGACTCCATTAATTTTGCTTGACATTGCAAATGAAATGCACATTTATCAGTGAACCATGTTAGGTATATTGGTTAAATTATATAATTAGTCCTGATACTTTCACCCAGTGTTCAAACCAGTCCCTAAACTTTGTTTGGAAGTGGGGAGCAACTATAGGGACTAAATATATATATTCAAGCTAATACATCTAAGCATGAATATTGACATGAGCGCAAGTTGTGTGCCATGTCATACAAATTTTATTGGGGTCATAACCTATTTGACAACAGCAACTCAATTACAAAAGATAGGCTATAAGGATCCAATTCCAAAAAATGAAAAAGTGTAGGGAATGATTTAAAATGAATGAGATTATCAGGACTAAATATAATTGAACCAACAATTTTGTTAAAAGGGAATTGGAGACCTTAATATATTGGTGACTGTGCTTGTCTTTTCTCTTCTTTGCTTTTCTCCTACAGAAGATATCTGATCCCCCTCTTTTTGCATCTTTCATTCTACCCCCTAACAATTACTTTTTTGTTTATCCCAAGAGATATCCTTTTTTCCCTTAAGTAAAAATTAAAAAATGCCTTACCTGATAACCCTTTGAAGTCTTTCTAGAAAGTTGAAGTACCATCAAAGGTAAAAGCTTTTTTCTGGACAGCTATAGTCAATGGAATTAACACTAGTGATTTGCTTTAAACTCGAAGATCTAGTAAGGCTTTATCACCTAATGTGTGTATGATGTGTTTCAGAAGTTAAGAGACAAATAGCCCTTTTTTCTTTCATTGTGAGCTGGCTAGTTATATCTGGAATAGACTTTCTGGCATTTTTTGAGGAAAGTTGGGTTTGTCCAGTAAATCTGCAGAGTTTTCTAGCTATGAAGTTCGTGGGCTTTGGAAGGGATAAGGATCATACAGCTCTTTGTCATTGCATTGTCTGTGCAAGTTTGTGGTGTATTTGGAGGGAGAGTAATGCTAGAGATTTTAATCATAGGTTCCTACCACCTCTTCTTTGGGAGAGGATCATCCTTCCTTGTCGGTTCACTCTAATGGTCTCTTTAGAGGAGTTTCCCTTATGGACCTTCAAAGGGCCTGGAATGCCTTGTTGAAATAGTTTTCTTTTGTTTCTTTGTAGAGGATCCCTTGTCCTCTTTTTTGAAATGTCTTGTACTTTCTCTTTCTTCATTAATAAATTCTTTTTTCATATAAAAAAATAAAAAAATCCCTTACATGTGGTATGTGTAGCATTCCATATATGTTTCTCTTGAAGCAATGAATGACATCATTTATTCTTTTTTATCACAGGTCAGATTTGAAAGACTTAATGCAAGATTATAACTTTTTTGTCGTTCAACCTTCTAAAGTCTTACTGATTTTAATTTCTCATTTTTACATCATATTGAGCAATATATAGTCATTCAGTTATTTTACATGAATTGATACTCGTGATTTTCTGTGTATATTTCAGAGGGCTGTTGCATGGGACATGCTGAAAGTTTATAGTGACTTTATTGATGCTCAAGAAAGACGCAGGTATTTTGCTCAATAAACTGTTAATTGTTTGCATTCTAAATTTACAAAATTGCAAATTCTTCCACGTAGTTTATTCTGATGCTATGTGTAATTAATTGCTTGAAGTTCATTTATTGACCATATCCTCTTAAAATGAAATTATACATATGTAATGTGTTATTATTTAAAATGAGTAAAGACAGAACACATTGACGTCGTTTGATCCATATAGCCAACCTTTTTTAGTGGAAAAAAACTGTTTGTTGTTGTATGTGTTATTATTTGTTTAAAGTTCAACAATTGTGCCCACAGTTATCAAAGGCAAAGAGAAGTTAGTTTGGATTTGACATTTTAGAATTTTGAATGTTGATTAATTTCATATTCATTTTTTTATTACTTAAAATGTTATGCAGAAGATCATTCAGGTGAAAGAGACTATCAAACTATGTTGTATTAGATATTCTCAATTAGTAAGACTGTCATAGTTGTATTTAATAATGATGAGTTACACTCTTTAACAGATGGTTGTGATATGTGTTTGTGTGAGCTTAAAAAATAAAATGGTTTGTAAGGTTTAATTCTTTGCACAAGTTTCTACTACTGGTCTATAAATAAAGGAAAATCTTCAATTTAAAATTCAGGTATCACTCACAGAAGTTGTGGCCTTATTTGCTAATATTTTTTGAAGAAATTCTATTTGCTTCTAAGTTATTGAGGCATGTTGCAGAATATGTGGAGTTCAAATATTTATGTACCATTGGTTATTGAATGTTGGATACCTGCCTGCATTTTTCATCTTTTGCATGTATTTTCTTCATTAAGAGAAAAAAGAAAAAAAAAAGTAAAACATTACTGGTCAGAAGGTAGAGTGAAGCTGTCTCCTTTCCTCTCATTGAAGAAAGAATATACCGGGTCTGATGATTATGCTGGACATGTTTTGCACTTATACACCTATTATAGAGTGGGAGAATTGTCCAAGTCAGGGACTTTCTCTCATCCATAACCAAAGTTTTCTTTCTCTGATTGAAAAGAAAATGTAAATCAATATATATATATATATATATATATATGAGAACTTTAAACATAGAAACAAGATGTAAGCAGACAAGAAGTTTATTAGTACAGGTTTCGTTTGTGTAAAAATTGTAGTGTACAAACATGATGGATTAGGGAATTATTCAACTTGCTCAGGGGTGGCAGGGAAACTGGACCCCCTTTCAAGTGAGCATCCAAAATAGCTGCTTCTTTTGATGCTTCCATTATAGGAGAATCCTTGGCTTTGTCTTTGTGGGAGGTCTCTTTGTCCGGGTCTTATCCCATCAAGATTTTAGTCCATGTTAGCTACTATAGTAAGTTATACTAATTCTGATGTGATGGAATTATTTCATTTCTTAGAATCTAAATTTTTATTTCCTTGTATAGGCAGCTTTTGTCCCTAATTCTCCATATACCGTTGCTCTTTTTATATACTTTATGGTTGGAACTGGGAAGCCTGTTTCTTTTGCAAGATATGTCAAGAGATACTAATTAGTGATACTATATATTGATAGGATTGAACGGTTGGAATTGTTTGATGAATTTGAAGAGTGGCACATGATGCAGGTAAGTCTATTTCCTCATTCCCGATGTTAATATCCATAAAAGTGCATGGATTCTGTTTGCTAGGCTTTCAAGGAAAGGTCTACATTAGATAAAATTTTTCCAAATCCAATCACAGTTTTAAGTGGGACCCTGGTTTGTAGCATCTAGCTATGCTAGAAACTGGTGTTCAAAGGCCAGAAAATGAAATAACAAAACTTCAAGCCTGCTTGGTTTTCTTATTTTCATATTTTATTTTCATTGAAAATAGAAGACATGACTGAAAATGTGTCTTGTAGTGCATAAGACAATATTTTATGAAATTTTTTCTAAAGTAGGTACAAAACAGAATATTAAAAGGATGTTTACAGATTTTTCACAAAGTGATGGGCATTTTGGCAATTTTCAAGTGCGCCTCAAATAATTATAAAAAAAAAGTCAAATTAATATCACAATTGTTGATGGTTCAAACTCAATGAACAAACTTTTAACTTCACAAAGCAACGTCGTTTCTAAATAATGAAAATTTGCAAGCAAAAAGAATAGATAAAAATGAATATTGATAGAAACAAAACACATCCATAGAGAGCCAGTTTGGTTTTCTTGTTTTTTCTTTTCATTTTCATTGAGAAGAGAAAACATGACATGACAAAATATATTTGATAGAGTGTGAGAGAATATTTTCTGAAAATAGTGTTTCCATGACCACACACATAATGTTCACCTGGCAACTTGCTTCTTCATCAATGAAGAAGAGTTACTCTATTCTTGTTATGCCTCTACCACTACTATCTGATGTTTTGTCCTTACTATTGATATTCAGGAGCACTACTGTGTGGCTTATGCAGTCAACGACGCCATGGTAAGTACTTGTTTATCTATGTTTTGTTGAATGAGCACATTGAGAAAAAATTTTCTTAAGGGAATAGATAGTATATCATAAACATCAATCCTGAAATAATTCAGCGGTGCAAGGGATAGTCTTAAAACATCTACTCCTATTTTACCCCAAGCTCTCCAATTGCTGTGGTAGTTATTGCCAGGATGGATGTTGTTGAGACTAAAATATTTTGGCTGAAGCATTTCTGGCAATCACATATTAGATGAAGACTCTTACTGCACCAAAGACGTGAGTAGGTGGGTTCATGTGGAACATGGGGAGATTGATTTCTGTTTTCACAAAAAATTGCAAGTAGACTTGGTCTACAAAAGATAGGTACAACGAGCTAATAATGAGGAGATAGGTAATCGTGTTGGTGCTACTAAAAAATGTGCATGACATTATTCATGGCTTGGTCAACCTACTTTTTATGATTTTAAAGATATGTATATAAGATCTGACAATGTATAAAACATGGTGACAGGATGGGATGCATTCGTTTCCTTTCCCAGAATTTAATTTAATTTGTTAGTGTAGGGATATATATCTTGCTCAGCATTTACACTTTGCCTCTTTTATAATGCAGGGTCTTTTCAGGGATTTCGGTTTTCCTGATGACAATGTGCTTCATTCCGCGGAAAATACCAGGCTACACTCCACTCCATAGCATACTACAATTTTCTGGCCATGAGGTTGTAACTGTTAGTATGTGAAGAACTCCTTGTGAGACGTGCCAGCTCATAGCTGGGGTGGTGTCAGACTGTCAGGTATAAGGTTGCCTCACTGCTAGTTACTTCCATCAAAATTCGGCCAAAGGATGATTAATTCTGTGTATAGAACATGTCTCTGTAATGTTTTGTTTGATTGACACAAGAACAGACCTTTTTCCCTTTACCTCTTTGTGCAAGCTGTTTGGCATAGAAAACGTGGTAGGAGCCACAAAGCACCAACAACAGGCAACAGGTGAGTCATCCTCTTGGCCTGTGTGGAAGAAAGTGTGGATGATAGCATGCTAAATTTTCTTGCTTCTTTTCAGCAAACTTTCACTGTACTTATACATTCTCCTGCTTGTACCTTTTTGTTTCCTCTTGCTCTGGTTAAGTTATTCAGAACTCATATGATCAATCCACTTCCTCTTGACAAATTTACAGCGAGAGATAAATTGTATATTATTATTAAGTGTCGTCTATTATTAAGTAGGGCCTATATGTGTTTATTTTTATCCAAAATTAATACTTACATCTAGTTATTACCTGATTATATAACCACCATCTTAATATATCTTATTAAAAACATGATGGTATGTGCAGACATCTAAATTTCTTTTTCCCCCTCATTAGGTTTATTTAAAACTTAAAAAAAAAAGTTGATTAGGTTGGTAAAATACGAACTCGAAATTTGAAATCAAGTTAGATTGACTTATTTAATCTGAGTTGAACAAGATTTAAACTAGATCATTATTTTTTCATTTTTTAAACTATATTATTATTAATTTTCAATGAAATTTTAATTTTAATTATTGTTTTATGAGGAAGTGAAAGTAATTTTTGCCAGTTTCTTCGTTATTTTTATTGAAAGTGAAATTGCGTTTAGAATTTAATTTATGTTTGAAAAAAGTAAGAGGAAATTAAAGATACTCTCCTAGATTATAGTGTCATTATTATTTTAATATAATCAAACTTTCTCTTTGGTTAAGGTATTATTTAACTATTAGATCTCAATATTAATTTAAGTATAATTTTTATTTTTTAATAAATTAAAAGATAAAGTATTGCATTTCAAATATAATATACTAAAATTATATCTAAATTATATTCCTTTTATTTCTCGAAGAGAAAAAAAGTAAGGTAAATTGGACGGCCATATCTTTAAATACAGTAATGATTTAATGAACTTCAATCCATATAAATCTATCACATATTCATAGTTTAATAGAAAAAAAATAATATAGATGCAGTTAAAATTAACAACTGATAAAGAAAAAAATTAAGTGATTTTGTTGCATTTAGCTTTGGCTAAAACTCTGAGGGTTTTAGACAACTTGTGCCGATGTGCCTACAATTTTGATGAATTTATTGAGGCAGGAAAGGTGTGAGGATTGAACATCAAAAGAATATGGGAGCTCATTAAATAATAAATAGTAACTTTTTAGCTTTTTACAAATGTAGATGAATGAAACAATGAAAGTACAGTTTAGTAGAATGAATTTTTAATTTTTATTAAAAGAGATTATCACATTTACTATTTATCAATACTTTAAATAAAATTATTTTTTTAAAAAAATATACATATTAAAAAAATGTAAGGAATGAATTTCAAGTTGATAAGAAAAGAAACAAAAAGCTTTGTTTATTATTATTATTTTTTAATTTTCAATGTAGATCTTAAGTCTTGCTCTTATATTGGGTCAATTTATGGACTAAATGAGATATATGGGAATTCATTATCAAAGGCACTTTAAATAATAACTAAAATTTATTATATTAATAATTTTGTATCTTTGGATATTTTATATTTAATATAATAATTAAAATTATTAGAAAATAACTAATTAATATTTTATAAAAATTGACAAAGCTGAACATTATGTGATACGTTCTCTTAGTGGCATGAGATATTTGACTTATATTTAGATAAATAAAAAGCGAAAGGTAAAAGGAGTCTACCGACAAAAAAAACCAAAAACTGAAAAGAAAGCACCAAAGTAAAAGAAAATGTGTATCTTTATTTGGATGTTTAAAACTAAGAAAAAGTTTCAAAAAATTCTTAAAATATCATTAATAATTAATCATAATGATACAATTAAATTTTTTGGACAAATTACAGGAAACTTGAATAATATAACAGCAATGCATAAATTTGTATTTGAAAATCTCACATTGAGGAAATAAAATTATAAAGCAATTGAGTTTAAAAATTTTTGAAGGATTCATTAAAATTCATTTATTTTTTTCTTCATTTATTTCTCCTTCAAATAACAATAATAATATTTTTTAATGTGTAATGTTTGAAAAATTAGTGTTTTTTATTCAACTCAACGTTAATAAAAGTTAACTTTAAATTTGAGACTAAATTTTTTAAAGATTAAATTTATATATAATTTTTTATTTTTTTATTAAATTTTTTAATTAAAATAAAATATATAAAAAAATTTTAAAAAAATAAATTATATATATTAATTTTTATTAAAATATTTAATAATAAAAATATAAAAATTACACCCCTTATAAAGTGCTTGGGCAAGTTTTGCAATTGTGTTGAAATAATATATTTGTTAATTATTCATTTATTTTTGTCAATAATATGATTGTCACATCAAAATTTACCATCAAACCAAGTTGACTCTGCCGTAAACAAGCTTATAATTTAAAAAGCACCAACAAAAAATTGAATTGCGTAAAGGTTAAAATTCCTTCCCCTGTCCAATAATTTATAAGTTTGCATTTTTGTTCTAACAGGATGATATACTAAATTAACCAGATTTCTTCTTCCACCTCAAAAGTCTGTCAGGGATTTCAGGGAATGATTAAAGAACTTTGTAGAAAAATATAAAATCTGCACCTAACATCTTTCCTCACCAAAAAAAAAAAAAAGAGAATATTTTCCTCACCAAAACAAAAAGAATATTACGAAGTCATAATCTCCCCAAATAGTTTATTAAAGTATCTTATTTGTCTCTATATGCATGTTACCACTTATCAACACATATTCGCCATGTTCACAAGAGCATTACCTTAAAAAAAATCCATTAACTCATTTAAATTGTTCAAATCATTAAATTTCATAAAATGTTGTTAATAAAAATGGGCTCTGGTCAATTGATAAAAAGCAAATAAAAAAATTTATTTTAAATTTTATATTAATTTTTTTAAAATTTTATATTAATTTTTAATTTTATTCTTAAAATTACTTTAAAAATCAATTTTAAATTATAATTCATTATTTTATAACCTAATATTAATATTACCTAGATTACTAACGTCATTGAAAGGATAAAATTAGTTACAATTTAAAATTGTACAAAAATTTTAAAGACGAAATTAAAAAAAATATTTTGTTGGTAAGCATCCACTGCTGGTGCATACACTTGAAACAGCTTATCTAATTCCTAAATTTTTCTATCTATCCTCTTATATATGCAACTAATGCTACACATGGCTGTGTGGCAAGGAAGAAATGCTATAAGCTAAAAATAATAACATTAAAGCATTTGCCCAAGGGGAAAAGCAATTAATTAATAGCTTTAATGAGAATAACTAAATTCTGTATCAAAACACTAGATTATAAATTATCCATATCAAAACCTAGGCTTCAGGCATCATATTTCCAACTGAATTGGAATTTTTTGTTGAGAAAGGTAAGATGAAGCAACATGGTAATGCAGCCAGCTCAAGTAAAATTAGCTGATGATGATATTTGATTGCACAATACAAAGCAGACAGAGGAATCCAAACTAAAAGAACTCGAAGTCCAGATATTTACCCCCAGACTTCATGTCAGTACCTACTATCCTCTTACTATTACTGCCGACTGCATCTGGTGGCCCGAACTTCCCAGCCCCGGGTAGCTCACTCTCCACCGGTCTTGGCACTTCTGGTGGTGTGCTGCATCTAATCAAAGCCCAGTTCACACCTTCAAAGAAGGGGTGCTGCTTGATTTCAGTTGCACCCCTCTTCACTCCAAGTCGGTGCTGTGGTTCCTTTACCAGCAAGCCTCGGATCAAATCCCTGCTGGCATAACTGGTTGCTGGTGACTCTGGAAATCTAAGCTGCTGACCCACCACGTTGAACAGCGTAGCACGATTTCCTGATCCTTTAAAAGGGGTTTTACCATATAATAGCTCGTGCAAAAAAATTCCAAATGTCCACCAATCCACTGCACTGCCATGACCTTCTCCTTTGATGATTTCTGGGGCAAGGTACTCATGAGTTCCAACAAAGGACATAGACCGAGCCGAAGTTGGCTCAGCCACAAGCTCTGGAAGCGTGCTGGCTGATAACCCAGGCTCAGCTCTAGGCTTCTGCGACTTCTTGTTTTTCTGAGGGAAGAGCCGAGGAATAAAACAGGCAGGTTGGATGCAAACAGAGGAAGGCTCAGTACAAGCTGGCTGAACACAGAATGCACCACCAGCTCGTTTTGAGGGGTCACCATCATAGGAAGTTCTGATCAATGTTGGCGAAACAGCACATCTAAGGGAAAGATCAAAGTCTGAAAGCATTATGTGACCATCATCTCGGACCAGCACATTTTCAGGTTTAAGGTCTCGATACACTACTCCAAGCATGTGAAGATATTCAAGTGCTAGCAGGACCTCCGCAGCATAAAAACTACATAAAGAAAATAACAATGAGGAATCATTATGATAACCAAAAATCACAAATGAGCAAATTTATGAAAGAAAGGAAAAATAAGACATTATGAATAAAATTTCATTCAACCTTCGACACATAAGAAAACTCAGGATAATATATTATCAATAAGTAGTGATCACTATTTGAAATTTAAACTATCCAATAAAGAAAAGTATGGAAAATTTTGGAAAAAAAAATTAAAAAGTACATCATCCACTGATACTCCACATGGTCAAACAATTTAAATAACAAAAGAATTGTTTTGACATCTTTTATTGCTTCATATTTCAAATGGAAAGCAACTCCGCTTGTCATTGAACATTTAGGATTCTAATATGCATCCTACTAAATAGTCCTGACCAAATATCAACCTTTGGTAGAGGAAAATGAAGTTGAAATGTGTCATGGAAATTAGTATGAGTGGGCAGGTCCAAACAAATCATCCAGAAACAAAGCTTTTCATCGGCTATATAATCAAATATTGTGCACTTCAGTACTTGCCTTTTTCTAATCCCTTGGAGTTTAATGTCATTAAAAAGGAATTGACCGACATAAACATGTTGCACATGAGATGCTTAAACATGCATTTGTCATTATCGTTGAATGATGATCAAAGATCAGGCAATTCATATTCCATAGGAGCACTGCCACAGTAAGTTTCTAGTAGGCGTGCACTTTACAATTCCTTATGCACTCACTCTGACATCGCATTTGTGAAGGATGACATTTTTCAGACAAAGGAGTAATCTACCAGAGTAGACAACACCAAAACAAATAAAATTATCATGACAGCCTCATTTATGAGGTAGACAACATATTAGATGGATGTCTCATTAATTGATTTCTGCCCCTTAAGTCTCAACATATTGGAATTTTGTCATAATTTCAGAACAGTCCATGTCTGCCACGGTAATTTTCTTGTGACATTGCCATAGCTAGGGGCCTAGAGCTATATCCTTGACAGCTCCATCATCGTCACTTTTAACAGTTCTGTTCATGGCCTCTAGTTACTCTAGCGTCTAGTCAAACTAACCACTATAGGCATTATATCTTCTAGAACCTACAATTTCAACAACTCCTCCCCCTTTTCAATATAATAACTGTTACAAAATCCTAGCTTAAAAATTATGTAGAAGATTTTAGCAAGCACTGTGCTACTTAGGTTTTAGCCACTTAGTTACTAGCAAACTTTACTACATTACTAGTTGAGCTATAATAGGTAAACCATTCAATGTGGTCAAATTAAATGAGTAAAAACCTTGTCATTTAATTGTTTAGTGGTGAAAACTTCCTGATTAAATGCCAAAAAAATAAAGAGAAGCCATCAACAATTTCTATTGAGAAAGAACAGGATCCAAATGGCTACAGAAGAACTCAAGTCTACAATAGGTTCAGGGGAGAGAAGAGATGCAAAAGTTCAATACAACTGATAACCTTCAAGCCAAAGACAGATCTGTAATGAGAAAAAGAGGGGTTAACTTCCAGAGAAAGGAGAAGCAAATTCTTGTCTTAACTGAAATTGTGCATTACAGTGTTCAAACAAGTCCACAACTCAATGGGCAATCCACAATTGTAGAAGTCAAGATTAAATAAGAGTAAAGAGACTCAAGTCAGCAAAATTTTGATAACGATAATGAACGATGTTACTAGTAACTTGAAAATACATGGACCAAAAGGCTTTTATGTCAATATGTTTTCAAAAAAATATGGGATCACATGCAGATAACACAAAAAAGTACACTTAGCCCATGGTTTACAACTTGACAAAGATGAAGATAAGATAACAACATAAAGACCCACACATTCCACGAAAAGAATAGCTAATGTCAAATCACACGTCTCAAGTATAAAAAAAATCCAAGACATAAAGAAATGAGAAATGAAATATATGTGCCCCTTCTTCATAATAATGTTCCAGCATATAAAGATTTTTAAAAAAGAGTTGAAGCAAAAACATGTTAATTCCAAGTCATACTTACCTCCATCTTTCTTCCTTCTTTTTAGAATAAGAAATTATCTTATTTAAAAAATCAAGATGTGAAAAAGTTAGGAACAGACCAGTAAGCTTTCACCAGTGAAAGCTTCATAGAAGCAGATTGTAATTGCATTAATGAAACTTGAATATAAGCACATAGGCACATAAGATTACACATAGGATTACACATATAGATCACCAACAATTGGCGAATAGCAGATAACTACGGTGGAATAACAAAGAAGAAATAGTCACGGTAATGGAAAGTAAATCTGTAAAACCTAAAACATACCGAGCAGCATACTCTGAGAAATGTTTCCCAGGTTGCCGTTGCCTTAAAGTGTGCAAGTCACCCCCAGGGCAGTATTCCATCACCAAACAGGAAAATCTGTCAGTCTCAAAATGCGTATACAAAGTTGGCAGAAACGGATGGTCCAGCAGCTGCAATATCTCCCTTTCTGTTTGTGCCCTAGTCAGCTTCTTTCTGCTTGCTAGGGATGCCTTGTCCATAACTTTCATTGCAAAGTAGCACCGAGTTGCACTCAGCTCTGAGAGATAGACACTTCCAATATCACCACAACCAAGTCGTTTGAGTAACTTAAAGTGACTCATGCCCAAAATTCCATCCCTTGCTCGGATAGCAAGGATAGCCTTCCACCTAGGATCATTTCCTTTGTGAGGCTTATTGGCACTACCAGTAATGTTGCTCCAGTTGCTGTCATCACTGAACCCACTGCTATCACTTGCTTGACTAGCACTAGTTTTTGTACTCTCTAGAGAATCACCCCGCACACTCCCCTTAGTACTATCAAAGTTTCTGTCTAAACTAAGCATGCCGTCACTAGTGAGTGCATCACTCCGATATGTACTTGCACAACTATTAGCAATGCTCATTGCTGTGACGACACCAGTACTATCAATACTACTATGTGGACTGACATTGCCACTTGGCGGCAAAGAAGCATCCCAAACACATTCTTTCTCCTCAGAATCTGGGGGAAGGAGAGAGCGCTCAGTATTCTGTGAAGCACGAGGACCCAAAACAGGAGAGGATAAGTTCCCCATGTCATTTTGTTCTTCATCCGGACTTCCTGCAGGAGAAAGAGCAGCTGAGTTCGGTTTTTTAGTGGGAACATGAATTGAGAGATCTTCTAGGACAGAACCCTTTATGGAAAAGCTCTTCATTAAGCCTCCAGCCTCAGATTTGTTTTGACCTATTGGTACATAAACTGTTCTCATCAGATCTGTATCAACAGGTTCAGGGGGATGACTAGCACCAGCAAATGAACTTGGACCTCCTTCCTCAAATAAATCAAAACTGCCCTTTAAAGCCTCAACATCAGGTATAAGTTCTTCTGGTTCTGGCAAAGAGGCCTTTCCTTTCCATGTTCTTGCAGGTGCATAGGGGACGGATTCTTGAGAAGCTGGAGGATCAAATCCCGTATCATCTCTTACCAAAACTATCCTTGCATTTGATAATTGAGCCACTTCTCTGATGGATGCCAGCCGTGTGATAGGTCCATCCCGTGTTTTCGATAGCTGATGCACTTCTCTTACTGAAACCCCACGCATGCTTGAAGCCTCCTGCGCATTTGATCTCTGGTTATCTTTCCTTGCCGTAGTTGTGTGTGCATTTGATACCTCAACTAGGACAGGCAACATCCGAGGAAGTGTCTTTGGCTCTGAAACCCTCTCCATGTCCCAAATCACATATCATCACACAAAGACTTCTAGATAAGAGGATCCTGCAAGACAGAACTATAGGTCATTTAATAGAAGCTTCAGCTTCTATACAGTAAAATGAAATTTTTTTTTACTGATAAGCAAGAAAAGAATATATTGGCTTCCTGATCAGCAAAAGTGATATAGCAAAGGAATCTGGAAGAATCACGTAATCCTACTTTGCTATGGTAAAGTGGGATGCTGAGAGTAAAAAAGCCATCATAAATGAAATGAACATAGATATGGCACAAATAGAAAAGGAAATAGCAGCAGGAGTCCTCAGGCAAGCAATCCTAACCACCATCAACCATAATACGTAAGAGTTTAAATAAGTAAATTTGATGACTAATTTAGAATGAGAAAGAAGCTACTCGACAAAATAAAAAAAAAAAAGAAATTACGAATGTCATTGAGCTTGGATAAGCACGATAGCAGATTTAATCATCAAAGTCTAACTGACCCACCACTCGGAGCGCCTCAAAATACAAAACCCTTGAGCAAGAAACCCCAACTAAGGTTTTTATGAAGCTCAGTAGATCAGACTTCTACAGCCTTAATTAAATCGTCATAATCAACTATAAAAAGAAAATGGTATGTAGAGGAATTCGAAAACCCAATTTCACAGAGAATATGAAAAAGAAAAAGAAAGGCAGACAGAGAGAATCAGAAAGAATTAAAGAAAATCAGAAGGTCGAAAATGTCAAAATGCAAAACTCCCCCACATTCCTCCTATTTCCATCACAGCACAACACAATCCCTACATAAGCCCATGAGCGCCACGCCAGGCCTCCCCAAGAAAACGCAAAGATCGAACAAACAAAAAACAGAGAGAATCTGAAATTGCAAAGAATAGAGAAGCAGAGAGATCTACCGCCCCCGCACCCCCAACAAAAAGGGAAAATAAAGGGACACAAAACAAGAACAAGAAGAAACAAACGAAACACAGGCACGGGAACAACGGACACTAACCCACTATTGAAATGAAGACGATAATCACGTACGGACAAGCTTCATTCACATCAATGGGTCTTACTTTCTCTCCTCTTTCTCCCTGTATTTTCTTCTAGAGCTCGAAGGAGCTCAGAGCTTCCGATGTACTCTCTCTCTCTCTCACTCTCAAGCTCTGAAAGCAGAATAGTGAGAGGGTGATCCAACACAAACAAGCAGAGACCGAGGCTGCTTTTCTCTCACTAAAAATCAGGTTTCTGATTCTCTCACTAGCGAGAAGGCTCTCTCTGCAACTAAAGTTTTTGGTGGTGATAGTTATGGTTAGCTTTTGCTTTATTTTTGATGTAGTTGCTGCTTTGAATGGGAAGGGGCAGCCAGCGGCGTAGGAGTAGTAGTACACACTGTACACATACACACTTTAGTTGCAGAGAGTGGGACCCACCTGAGGAGGTGGTGACCCAGCAATGGGACCACCTATGTTCCTTCTTTAAGCTACATTTCTTTTCAATTGTGGGGACTGAATGCGAAGTAACTGTGTAGTGTATGTGTATGTATGTAATGTACTCTCTTTCTAATTATCTCTCTCATCAAAAATCAAAATGAATGCATTCTTCATCTACAGGATCGCGTTTTGGATTCTGGAATAGAGCCTGTCGTATCGCATCAATGCCGCCTCTGCCCTCTAGCGCGTGTTCTTCATGTTATATTATTTTAAAATAAGCTAAAAATTACTTTAAATAAATAAAATACTTAGTAGATGCACGGTTCAACTTGAACTTGAATCTCAAGGTAGAAAATTTCTTCAATAATATTGAAGTTTGTTTTTGCCCAATCTAGTTTAACCTTCCATAAATGGTTAACCAAAGAAAACTAATGTCTGTATCATCCATATTTTTTTAAAAATGTTATATTTTTAATTTAGCTTGAGATAAAAAAATATTGATTTATAATTTATTCAAGATAAATTTTTATTGGTGTAAGTGTAGATTTCTTTTTTATCTTTTTTTAATTATAATAAAATATATTGTTTTTTAAATATAGATTATTCTAAATAAAAAACTTAAAGTTTTTAAATATTTGATTTGGTTTACCTTTGTCTTAAAATTAAATTTAATGAATAGAATTAGTTATTAAAATAAATTAGCTTAGTTGGAAACCGCATTTGTGAAGAGGACTTTATTTTAATATTCATGGTATCACAATAATTAATTTTAAGTCTAATAGAATTTAAGAATACTTTAAATTTTTATTAAAAAAAATTAAGCTTAGTTTTCACCTATAAATTGTAATTTTTACTGTAAAAATCTTTTGACTGACATATAAAAAGTTTGAAATAGCAAATAATAAGAGTTACGTTTAATGAAAAGAATTAATTTTTTATAATGTGATAAATTTAAATTTAAATTTTTATTAAAATAATATTTTAAATAGAATTATTTTTAATTAAAAGATAAAAAATTTAGACAAATAATTTAGTTTAGTTTAATTCAATTAAAATTAACTCAAAAATCATTAACGAACAATTAGATCAAACCATTTAATTTTGACATATAAAAAATTAAATTAAACTGATTAATTTTTATTTGGTATAGTTTGGTTTAATGGGTCCTAATTGATTTTGTATAAACGAAGCATTTGATTCCCTCTCTCTGCTGGTGCTTTGGCAAGACGTGAAGCGATGTGAGAGACACAGCGCGTGTCTGAGACACGCCTGCTCCTTGTCTGCGCTTTCTGCGGTCCGATTTGACGCGCCCCATCATACTCCAAAACAAAAGTAAAATCAGCACCACATTGGGAGCTTTAAATGTCCATAATACCCTTCAAGTCAGATCCCATTACCCCAATCCTCTCCAGGAGAAAGATAGGAATAAAATAAATATTTCTACACCAATTTAATTTAATTATATTTATTTTTTATTTGTTAAAAATATATTTTTAAAAAATAAAATTAGAATTTTATTTTGAATATATAATAAATATAGTTAAATTTATACTAAATTTTCACATAACATAAATATAAAATATTAATTTTACTAACAAAAATAAATTAAATTTGGATATTAATTCATTTGTGCTTTTAATGAGGAAATGAATTTTCATACTTAGTTATATTTATCCAAAAATTTTTAAAATACATAATTTTTTTTAAATTGAGCTTTCTTTATATTAAATTTATTTATAAAATAATATAAATATGACTGTATCTGACCATTATTTGATAATCAAACTTTCAAACTTACTTTGTCCAAACTTCAACCTCGCCAAGACTAAAGGGTCAATCACAAAATTCATGTAATTAATATTACGTGTCTCAATTTAAAAATATATAAGTATAAGTTTATACTTAATATTTAAATACGTGAATATTTTAACTTTTACACTTCTTTTTTTATGCTCTTTAATTTTTTTGGTCTAATTTTATCATCAAATATGTAATAAAGTCATTTTTTCTCTGCATTTTTTAATTTATACTTTATATACAAATTATTATTATATCTGGTACTATTTTAGTGGTCAGATCCAAAATTGATTCATCAGTTACAATTAATTAATTAATTTTATATAAAAATTAAATATATAATATTAATAATTTGTTATGATAATATTTGTTTGATATACATCATCTTAAATTTTAAACACTTAAAACATGGAAAGCGCCAAGGTAAATGGGACAAATATAAAGTGTAAGATGACGTGTGCAGCAAGGGGACGACGTGGACATTTGGGCGGGAAGGAAGGGAAGCATGCGCGTGCTGTGCATGGACGCAATGCAAGTGCAAAGGAATAAAATGACAAAGAATTCAGAAGAAAGAAGCCACCCAATGCTCAAGCCTCTTCACTCTCCCTCTGCTACGCTGACCCACCTTGTTTCCGCTTCACCGCACCACCAACAACTTTCTAATCTATATACTCTATTATACTTTTACATATTAAAAATTTTGTTAGTTACTGTCTTCAAAATATTAGTTAAAATTTTTTTATTAATTAATAGAATATGTAGTAATTTAAAATTTATAAATAATTAATAAAAATAATAATTTTTAATATCTAAAAATTTTATTAGATTATGAAAAAAAATTAACTAATATCTTAAGTATATTAATTAACAAAATTCTTATATTAATTAATAATATTAATTCAATTCTTTATTTTTGTAGACTATAAGCTCACATAATAAATATAAAGTTAAATTATTTTTATACTTTCTATACTTTTATTCAATTTTTAATTAAGTCTTTGTAATTTAAAAATTTAAAATTAAGTTCTTATAATTTAAAAAATTCTTAAAATTTTGTTAAAATTATATTAAATTTTATTAATGTTATCAATATATATAATATTTTAATACTTTAAATATGTATAACTTATATCAAATGAAAAAAAAAATAAATAATGACATATGAATAATTTAAATATATAAAATAAAATACTCTAAATATATTTTTGTGGAAGGGTTAATTAGATGTTCCAATAAATGAAACTATGGGGGAATGAGGATGATGTGTTGTGTGGAAGCTAAGCATATGCTGCACAGATTGGAGCCATCAATGTTGACATGTCACCTTCATCAAAGCTTGCATTTCTTCGTTCAAAAGTGAAACGAGAGTGACATCTCACGCCTCCTGTTTTCTGACGTGTCATTTTGGGTTATACTTATATCATGGATATCGGATTTTATATCTATACTGATGGATTTAAGAGAATCTAACCATGGTTTTTTATGTTTTTTATAATTTTATTATAAATTTTTTAATTAAAATAAAATATATAAAAATTTATTTTAAAAATAATTATAAGATAAATAAATTATATAAATCATATATGTCAATTTTTTAATAAAAAATCTCATAATAAAAATATAAAAAATTATAATTAAATTTTTTTTCTTTCTTCTTTATGAGATTAGCGTCTTTTTAGATTCAATTTCATTGATATTTTTTCAAATATTTATATTATATGGTTTGAGGATTATAGAAATCAAAGACCTAAAATTATATAATATAATATAGATATATAGGTCAAAATAAATATAATTTTTTAAATTGTAAATCATACGCAAGCAACTCTTTGAATTATTAAAGTTGACTAATTAAAACTCTTCAAACTTTATGAACCTCTTGTTTAAGTTATTTTATCTAAAATCCTAACAAAAATTAACATGTCAATATAAATGAAACCTCTTCTTTCGATGTTCTAGCGTGTGAAAGTTCTTGGCTTAGCAAAAGTTTGGTTTGGTATTTTGGTTCATCCATTCAATTAAAGGTGTAAATGAACTGAATTTTTCATAAATTATTCGAATTTGATTCATCAAAAATTTAAATCAAGCTTGATTCATTTAATAAATAAATAAATTTAATTAATATATTTAATTAGTTTAATTAATTAAATGAGTTGAGTTTGAGTATTTGATACTCAGTCCGTTAAGTTCGTGAACAATTCAGTTAATAATAAAATATTTTTTATATAATATACATTGTATTTTTAAATTTTAAATAATATATGTTATAATTATATATATTATATAAAAAAATGTTAGATGAATACAAAAATTCATGCATAATTAAAAAAATTATATAATTTTTTCATATATATACTTTATATGAAAGTTGATAATTTTTTATGTAGTTTAAATTTTATATATGCATAAATATATATATTATATTTATAGCATTGTTTACAAAATGTTCAAGTTCAGCTCGTTTAATAAACAAATGAAACTTGATCATGAATTTTTGAATCTTTTAAAGCTTGGGCTCATATTCTGATTCATCTTATTTTAAATGAATGAGATTAATCAAATTAAGTTTAATTCAACTTATTTACAACCCTACATTTAATCAATCCAGTTTAATTATATTAGATAACAAAAAAAATTCAGTTAATTAAAATTTTCTTTTGGCTTTCAACCAATCCAAAGACACAAAAGATCTAAAATTATATAACATATATAATGTAGATTAGAAGTAAGAAACATTTTGTATGTATTTATAAGATTAATTATTAGAAGTTTATTGGCAGATATGTATAATTTTTTAATAAGTATTGAGGTAAAACATTTTTTTCTTTAAAAAAATACAACATGATAAATATTTTAAAATATTCAAAAAAAAAAAAAAATATATATATATATATATATAAAAGAAAGACCTCCACAATAATAAAAAATTTCTTTCAACTGCGAAGGATAGAAAATCCACAAATTTCATCAACTCGTTTTGACCCTGATGACTGTGAATATATATATATATATATATATATATATATATATATATATATATATATATATATATTCTGCCATCAATTACTATATGGAAGTTAGCATTCTCCATATATAGACATATATAATATCAAACTTAAAAAATGTCATTCGCTAAAACTAATTTTCTTTTATTAACTTTGTATGAAGTTTCAACGTTTTTTTTTATTTTATTTCTTATATATATATATATATATTAATTTATACAATTTTTCTCTTTCCAGATATTATCAATCATATTTGAAACTCAAACATATATACTCCTTCTATTCAAAGCATAATTGAAGTTTAAATAAAATCAAAACCCCTCCAACTTTTTCTTTAATTTTTTATTTAGATATTTGAAACTTAAAAATTAAAAACTTTGAAAGGATTTCAAAACTATATAGAAAAACTAATTTTTTTTTAATTTCATTTGAATTCTTTTATTTAACTCAACTATGTTTTAACAAAAATAATTTTATGTGAGTTTAACATATAATACGATACTTAGTCAAGAAAAAAATATAAAAATATAAAAACAAAAAATGAAATTAAAATCTCATATAAATTTAAAGGACAAAAAATTAATTTTAACATTTTATTTATTTAAATGCCCATGTTTCATAAAATAACATTATTGATTATTCTACACTAGTCAATATCTCTGTCAAGAATTAAAAACTACTTGATATATATATACCCTAAAGTTAGTTTGGTGTAAGTTGATTATGCCTGTATGAAATTGGTGGGGGAAAATTAATAAAACAAAAACAGGTTTATCTTCATCCATTCTGAAAAAAGATTAATTGATCTAAAAATTAATACCACTACTAACTCAGTTTAGTGCATCTTTCCCTTGTCTTTATACACACTTAAACAAATTATCACAAACCTATATATATTTGAAAATTAGGTACGTTGATTTGATTCCATCACATGCATATTGGTAAAAGAATATATGGACTTTGAATAGTACCTTATTTAAGCATTTGATCTATGTTTAATTTTTTAAAAAAATTGTTTGGTGATTTTTAAATATTAATATTATTGTGAATTATACATATCAGTTTTAAAAATTAACTCTTTATGAAAATTATACTAAGATACTTTCTCAACGGAAAAAATCATTAAATTGTTTTTTCTAAGTACGTATATGACTTTTGCTATCAAAAAATGTATATTAAAAGTAAAAGTCACAATATTCTCAAGCTAAATTTCTGATTGTTACATATCTTACATTGTTCTTTCTTGAAACTTTCAAGAAAAGCAATAAGTATTAAGCATTAATGTCGAGATTTAATTGAGAGTTTTTTCAACGCTAATTAAGTCTTCTGTTTTCTCTCAAGCTCTGTCCACTTTTCCTTCTTATTCTTCTCTCCTTTTTTTTTTTTCTTGACTTTTATGAATTATTTGATCAGATCTATCTTTCTATGGCGTATTTAATAAATATTTATTTGTTTGTTTTCTTTGCATGTATTGATTTTTTCAATCTAATATTTCAATTTGTTGTTTATGATAAATCTGAAAGTTTTTTAAATTTTGATTCGATTTCGATGGTAGATAAAAAAGATTTTGTATTTTTACCAGTAAATCTTATGAAACCTTTTAGGTAGAGCTTTTGAACATATATATATATATATATATATATATATATATATATATTATAGTTAGGATTTAGGACCTTCATGCTGAATTTAAATTTAGTTTGTAAAATATTAATGATGAAAGCTCAAAAACAATTTTTTTTCTTGTTAACTTTGTATCAATTTTTATTTAATTATATATATTTATTTATTTTGTTATATTTTTGTAATTTTATCATTTATCTTTATCAATTAATAAAATTTATTTCTTTTAATATGTATATATATATCATTAACAACTGGTTATATGTCAAATTTATGTATAATTATTAAGTCAGTGTTTACATCACTTAAAATTTTGACTCTTTCTAAATTTTAATAATATCTTGATTAAAACAATTTGAAGTGGTTATCTATGGTAGGCACATGATTACGTAGTTGGGATGGAATGTGATATAATAGGGTCACCATGACTGCTATCATGAATGTTGAAATGCCAGCTTTTTTCTTCTACCTCTTCTCTCATTTTTCGCTGTCTTCTAATTAATAGAATTAATATTTTATTAATTAATATTTTTTAAATATATTAATAAAACATCCAAGAACTAAAAATTTGGAAAATTTATAAAAATAATAATTTTTAATATTTAAAAAATTTATTAATAGTAAATTATACTTCTTCCCTTTAAAGACTTTAAAGTTATATTTTTTTATTTTCTGTTTTAAAAAATTATATATTTTTTAGAGATAAAAAGTTTATAATTTTATTCATTTTATCTAAATTATCTTTATTTTTATTATTTATATAATTAAATATGTATTTGTGATTAAAAATATTTTAATTAAAATAAATAAAATTATAAATTTTTTAATATTAAAAAAAAGCATGTAAGTTTTAAAATAGATAAAAAAAAGAGAGTATAATTTTAACTTCTTTTAAAAGAAATGAGTAAAATTAACTCTTTTATTTTAACCAAATAAAATTTTAAGTAATACTCTCACAATGTTTGTTAGTAAAATATATAAAATAAATATACGAAATATTAATAGGGAATTATTATTGAATTCTTAGAAGATGACTCATACATATCAATTTGACTCTCAATATCAATTTGACTGTCCATCAACTTTTCTGTTACCTTCGTTAGATTTATATAACATTTTTTTTATCTACGTATAGTGTACTTGTAATCTCACATATCAATTTGACTGTCAATCAATTCTTACAATGCCTGCTTTTTGTCTTACATCTATTTTATAAATTGTACATCTTCTCATTCTTACTTTTTTTTATTAGAAACAAATTTTTTCTTATATTTTATAAAAATTTAGGAATTGACTTTAAAATATTAACAAAATTTATTAAAATAATAATTTAAATTTAAATTTTATATTAATAAAAATATTTAATTATACTAAGATAATAAAAAAAGTAGTTATACTTTTAAGATAATATAGGTAAAGTAGAATAAAATAATAAACTTAAAAGTAAACTAATGATTTAATTTTTAAAAAATACATATTATCTCAATTTTTTATTAAAAGATAAAATATTTTAATTTAATCTAAAAGATTAATCTTTAATTAATTTAATCTTTTGATTAATGAGATGAATACTAATTGACTATTAAATATTGAATTGAATTCTATTTAATCAAAAATGTCAAGAGTAAATTTTGATGATGTATAATTCGTAAAATAAAATAGATTAAATTTATAAATTATTCAGAAAAAATGTAAAGTGTGAGTTTTGATAATTTTTAATTTATAATTTTGATATGTTTAAACTTTTATTGTGGAATAAGATCTAATTATCATTTAACCATCAAATTAATTTTTGTTAATATTATTATCAATTAATTTTTTATTTATTCTATTAATCAAAGAATTAAATTAATTAGAATTTGATTTTTTAAAGATGAAAATAATAAAATATTTTATCTTTTAAAAATTAAATTAAGAGATACTATGATATAACAATATAAAATAGTATTATGTATATATATAATATACGAAGTAATTGTAAAATATATTGTTTTTAACTATAACAACTTTAATCCAAAAGTTTGAAAGAACGATTATTGAAAGAGTGGTGATTTATATAATCAACTTAATATGTATTAAAAGTTTAGCAAAATAATATATATATAATTAATATGCACTAAATTTATATATAATTTAATAAATATGAGTCTAGGAACTTATGCATGAATCATATCCTAAAATCACTCAAATATTAAAAAGGAGTTCTGTTGGAAAACGTAAATATATTTACATATTTTATAAGAGATTTGGTAGTTAGTCTACTTTAAAAAGAAAGAAAAAAAACCCTACATTGAAGGCTTTTATAATAATATAGACAACAATTGGGGTGGAGAAAGTGGTAGAGCATGTTAAGTGGATGATGAGAAAATATACAAGTTGTGTTCAAAACGAGGGATTACTCCAATCCCATGAAGGCACTTACACACAAACACATTGATGAGAATGATTAGCTCAATATTTTATCACTGAAACTAGAAACTCACTCTCACATTTCCCAAAAAAGAAAATGGTTTTCCAATCTTTGAATGTGGGGTTTGCACTTTGTTGCTCCTTGCTTTTTGAAAAGTAGGCAAAGTCAAGGGTCTTGGAATTAGGAAAAGAAGGCAATGCATTCATCATATTCATCCATTCAAAGGTTCAAAGGTAGGCCCTCTCTCTCTTTCTTTCTTTCTTTCCTTTCTTTTTTACTTTATTTATTTATTTCATGATTCCTTTCTTATGTGAATTTTGGTCCACTGAGGAGGATCTCTTTTTGGTTGTGTTCTCATTCGATCAATATCTTTTATATGAAAAAAATAATATGATGAGATTATATGAAGAGAGATAGATAAATATAAAATAAGAATATGTTATTTATTTATAATTTTAATTATTTGATTAAAATTTATTACTAAATGCAGAACCCAAAATAATTATTTTCTCACATCTCATTCCAATTATTTAACCACCCAATCAAACTTGCATTAAATGTGGAAGATGGGTTTAACTTCTTTTTTTTGTTTTCTTTTCACTCTGTGTTTATTTTTGGACTGTTCTCGGTCAAAGAGACAAAAGAAAAGATTCAAAATTAGTGACTTTTAATCAGGTTTCTGCTAGCTTGAATTTTAAGTGCTTAGCTAATAAAATTAGAAAAACTGTTCATTTGGAAGTTTCTGGGTATTGTGTTTTGGCATGATTTTGAAGGGAGCGTTTTGTTGTCTGATTTGATTTTGACTCATTATTTGTTTTTTTTTTTTATAGAAAATTTCAATTATCCATCTAATTTTTTTCTCCAATTAACAAAAAAAATTATTTAATCAAATTTTAAAAATTTTGTTCCAAAATAATTAGTTCTATGGCATATATGTACAATTTTTAGAAGTTCACAAAATTTCTATCATTAGCAATAGGCTATAAGTGCACTATAGTAAGCATTTATGCTAAGAAGGTACATTTGTCCCCTCTACAATATAGCATCATCTATGACAATGAATTAATATTTGTTTTTACTTTGAAGTACAGCATTTATGAGAGTAAAAAAGGGAATTAAATTTTGTGGCCCACACAATAAAATGATTTGGAAGAGTATATGGTTATTGATTTGTAATTAAACCCTTCTTTTAAAATGACATTCCCTCCCTCCTTCAAAGAAAATTCTTAACTCAATTACCTTCTCATTCAAGAGTCTTATTTGAATGCGAGGAGAGAAAGGTGAAATATTGAGAAACATCACAAGAAAAAAAATATAAATGAGTCTTAATCTATATTAAATAAGTCTTTAATTTATATATATATATATATATTACACTTTACTACTTTACCATTTTCTTCTAATATATTAAAGCTTATTTTTATCTTCTTTCCTACTCATTACTTCTAAGGTCTTATCTCATTTGTAAAGAAAATTAAAAATAATTTTTTAATTCAAATATTAAATTAAATAATTATTATGCTACTTCTAATTATATATATATTTTTAAAAATGCTAAATCTTCCTAGAAAATAAAAGATCAATGTTTTGTTTTCCTTTTTGTCTTTGATTGGGCATTCTTTTTTGTTGCCAACTTTGAATAGATTTTTTTTTTAAAAAAAGTATTTGGATAGATCTACTAACAACAGATTTTAGGGGATGATAATCAAGATTTAAAGTTGATGAGCTTAATTACACAATCTGAAGTTCTATGTTTTTTTTTTTTTTTGCCAACAGATTCTAATCATTTTTGTTTAATATCCCTAACTTGATAGAAATTATGCAATAGAGCCCAGCCCATTTATTAATTTGGGCTCTCTGACTAGATCATGGTAATAAGAGATTGGGCTCACTTTTGAATTTGGGATTCAATCTTTAACTAATAAGTTGGGCTGTTCTTTACTGATAATTTACGTAGGCCCATTATATGTTATCACATAAAGTAACCTAACCGTAAGTGTAACAAAATTTGAAATTTGGCAGTAAAAAGAAGGGACAAAAGAAAAGAAAATAAAGAAGAAATAAATAAAAACCCAGTGTTAAAAATAAATTTTCAAATCATATATTATTAATACATTAAAAAATTTTAAAGTAGATCCAACCTATTAAGAATAAATTGACAAAGTTAATCAATGTTTAAAAAAAAAATCATTCCAATTGCATTAACATTTAATAAGGCTTTATAAATTAGGTCACTCTACAAACTTCTCATATCAAAAGTAAAAATTATCTTCCTTCGAGATCATCCCATAAAATTAGAACAATGAAAATTATAAAATTAATTGACATTAATTTCCAAATGCATAAATTTAATTTATATTATAAAATATGGTTTTGGGTCTTGGTGTCTTTGGTTTCAATAGTATATCTTAATATATAAATAACATAAAATATAAAGAAGTTAAAAATTTTCTTATTACTTTGTTTTATGATTTTTAAAATATAATAGAAATAATTTTTTGTTATAAAATTTATTTTATATACATTTTTTAAAAAATTAAACATAAACTAATGTGGATATAGGTCATTTATATTGTTTTACCTCCTAATCTTATCTGTGAAATAAAAGAAGCTATCTCTTTATTAATAGATGTGTTTGTGAATAAGGAGGGAAAAGGAAGGAATTAAAGACGAAAAGAAGAAAATATTATATTATGTGATGGTTTCTCATTTTCTTATTTAGATATTTCAAAATTTTTTATTTTAGATAATTAAAATTAATGAAAGAAGAATATTAAGGAAGATTAATATAAAATCATTCAATTTTAAAAACTAAACAAAAAAAATTACTAAATTCCTTTATATTCTCTTCCTTTCCCCTTCATTCTGCCCCTCCCAGATATTTGTTTAGAAATGAGGAGGGAAAAGAAATAGGAGGAATTAAAGGAAAAGGGAAGGGAAGAGAAGATTAATCCTTCCTTTATTTAGATACTCTAAACTCTCTCAATTTAGACAAATTAAATTTAACAAAAAAATGATTAAAGAGAGTTAACATCAAATTCTCTAATTCTTTTTTTTCTAAAATTTTAATAAACAAATAAAAAAAATATTAATATACTTCATTCCTTTTCTTTCTTTTATTTTCCAAAATGTCCCTCTCTTGGGAATGCAGAAAGGAAGGATAATGAAGGAATTGAAGGGAAAGAAAAAGAGAGATAAAGAAATGTTAAGTGATGATTTTTTCTTCCTTTGTTTAAAATTTTCAAATTCTTTTAGTTTTAGGTAATTAAAATTAATAAAAAGTAGGATTAAAGAGAATTAAAATAAAATCTTTTAATTTCTTTCCCTTCAAAATTTTAAGAAACAAATAAGGAGAGTTGTGTTACATTTCCTTCCCTTCCATCTCCTTCAATATTTTAAGAAACAAATAAAGAAAATGAGAAGAATTAAAGGAAAAAGAAAAGATAGAAAATGGAAGGTTAAATGATAATTTTTTTTCCTTTGTTTGAATCTTTCAAATTTTTTAATTTCAAATAATTAAAATTAACAAAAAGAGAGAGTTAATAAGAGTTAACTTAAAATTCTCGAATTCTTTTTCCTCTAAAATTTTAAGAAATAAACAAGAAGAAGATTACTACATATTTTTCTTTTTTCTCCAAAATCTTCCTCTCAAACAAACTCTTAGAATCTTTTTGAAAATGAGAAGAGAAAGACAAGAGAAGGAATTAAATGAAAAGAGAAGAGAATATTAAGTGATAGTTTTTTCATCCACTTATTTAGATATTTCAAATTTTACTAATTTGAGGTAATTAAAATTAACAAAAGAATAAACTTAAAAAGTATTAACATTATGTTTTCTAATTCATTTTCCTTAAAAATTTTAAAATATAAATAAAAAAATGTTAATACATTTTCTTCCCTTTTCTTCTCATTTTCCTTAAAATCTCTCTCTCAAACCTACCTTCCATGTTTAAGATATCTAGTACGTATCATCAAAATATGGGAGATTGTAATTTTTAGGAATTTGGTTTTAAAAAATATTGTTCAATTTTTTTTGTTTGTTCAAAATATTTCCAAGAATATTTTCATCACATTTGTTGGGAATATTTCATCATATGTTAGGTTTAGTCATGACATTCTTAAGAATTATATACAAATTTTCAGTTGTAGCAATGACAACAATGAAGATGGGTGAAATTGATGGTGATAATGATAGCGGTGATAAAATTCGTGGCAGAGGTGGAGGCTGGGGTGGTAATGGCTTGGTAGCGACTATAATAGACAAAAATGAATTAAAATTAAAGTACAACTTTGTTAGAGATATCATAGCACAAAAAAAATGTGAGAAGAAGTCTCTCATATACAACATATTACAACAAGATATTTATGCTCCTTATCTCTAGAAGAGGTTGCTTTAACAAGCAATTAGGATGAGGTCCAAAGAAAGACATCACATAAGGATCAAATTGAGGAATGTAGATAGCCACTATCCATAATACCTGTAGCCGGAAGAGAATTTCGGTGTGTTTGAGAATAGAGAAAAAAATATAAAGAAATGAATTGAAAGGAAATAGAAAGGGAGGAATGATCTTTGTTTGAATATTGTTTGGTTTTATGTTTTTTTTTTTGTTTTATAAAATTAGTTTTGTTATGTATTTATATATATTATTAATTAATAATTTTATTTTTTGTTTTAAAAAATTCGTGTTTTGAATAATTTTTAATTATTTTTTTTTCAAAATATACATTCTATTTTTTTATTTTCTATTGAAAATAGTTATTCAAACAATTTTTTTTGTCTTCTAATTTTAAAAACTAAAAGCAATTCTTAAAAATTACATTTAACGTGGCCTAAGTGTTTGTTTCTCTTCCTTTTATTTGAATATTTTAAAATTTTTTAATTTAGATTAATTAAAATTAATAAAAAAAAAGATTAATGATGTTTAATATAAAATTTTTTAATTTCATTTCCTCTAAAGTTTGAAGAATCAATCAAGGAGAAAATTATTAAATTATCTTTTCTTCCCTTTCATTTTTTTTCCTCCTAAAAAGACTTTTAAATGAAGAGGAAGGGAAGGGAAGAGAAGAGAAGAAAATTTAATGACCTTATCTTTATTTGGTTCTTAAAATTTTGAAGAACAAGAAATTATATAATTTTATATTAATTTGCCTTAACTTTTTGTTATTGTTAATTTTAATTATCTCAAATTAAAAAATTTTAGATAATTTAAACAAGAGAAGAAAAAATTATCATTTAACCTTTTTGTCCCCTTCCCTTTACCTTTAACTCCTTCTTTTTCCTTTCTCTTTTCATTCCTAAATACGCCATAAGAATCTGTTCAATACACTATTTAAGAAATAATTTTTAAGAATAAAAAGTCTAAAATGTTATATTTTTGCTTTTTGGTATATAGACTAAAAAAATTATTGAAAATAGAATATTCTCATATTTTTATAAATTTTTATTCAATGAGAATTTTATATTATCATGTCATAAGAATATTTTTAGATTAATAAAATTACTAAATTACTCTTTTAAAACTTAATTCTATCATATCTTTCAAACCCTCCTTCTCTCTTCATCATAGTTTAAAAATCACACACTACTCTTAAGTGTCAATAATTTTAATATAACTTTTAATACAATTATATTTATTTTTAATATAATTTTAAAGATAATTAAATAATTTTTATTATTTTACAATAAATATATATAATATAAAATATTAATTTTATTGACAAAAAATAAACTAAAAATAATTTATGTAATATTGTACCAAATTTTAAACATATCAATATACTTTTTAAAATAAAAAATAATAAAAAATATAATTTTATCAAATTTTAAAAAAGATTAAAATAATTTTTTTAATAAATTTATAATATCGTACAAACTATATAGTTTATTGAATTATCATTTTCGATATCCAATCTCGTTGTTACTGCATTTTTCAGTATTCAAATAATGATAAAATTAACTCTATCTAAATATTGTTTTTTTACCTAAATCTATCTAAATATCGCTGTTCATTAATTTTTTTACAGAATATGTCATTTTATCAAGAATGATTATTTTGTTTACTTTCCTGAATTTATATACGGAGATGAATTTATTTAATTTAAATATTAAAATTATTATTTCTACTTATAATCAATGAAAATATGTAAACAAGTTGAATAATAATGAAAAAGATATCATTAATATAATGTTGCAAAATTGAAATATGAAATATTAACTTTTCATTATTTATTAAAATATACATAGTAAAAAGGTTAATATTTCAAGTGTTATGTATATATGTATGTTATTCAAGTGGTATTAGTTAGTAGTATGTATATTATTTAATTAATAAGTTGTTATATTTTTGTTTTTAATGTAATATAAGTAATTTAAAAATTATTGGTTATAATTTAAAAAAATATTTAAGAAATTGTTAAGGACATATTTAAAAATTTTATATTAATTTTTTTAACCTTATCCACTTTTAATTTTAATTATTTTAAATTAAGAGATTTTAAAAAATTTAAATAAAAAAAAGAGGAATCATCACTTAACTTTTTATCTTCTTTCTTTTACCTTTAACTCCTTATCTTTCCTTCCCCTCCTCATTCCCAAATTGGTAGGGGGAAATGGAGGAAAATAGAAGGGAATGTACAAAAATTTAATAACTATATATTGTTTAATTTTTAAAATTTTAGAAGAAAAGAAATTAAAGAGCTTGATACTAATCCTTTTTAACCTTCACCATTTGTTAACTTTAATTATTCAAATTGAAAAATTTTGAAAGATTCAAATAAGAAAATGAGAAAACATCACTTAATATTTCTTTCCCTCCCCTTCTTCTTTTCATTCCCAAACACATCTAAGTGATAGTTTTTCATTCATTCTTTTAGATATTCCAAAATTCTCTAATTTAAAATAATTAAAATTAACAAAAAAAAAAGTTAAGAGGATTAAATAAAGTCATTTATTTCCTTCCACTACAAAATTTCAAAAACTAAATAAGATGAAAGTTACTAAATTTTCTTTCTTTCCCTTCCCTTTCATTATTGTCCTCTCAACCTTAAAAATGTGTTTGGCACTAAGGAGGGAAAGATAAGGAAATGAATTAAAGGGAAAGGAAAAGGGGGAAAAGAAACACTAGGTGATAATTTCTCTTCTCCTTATTTAGATATTTTAAAATTTTTTAATTTGAGATAATTAAAATTAACAAAAAAAAAAGGTTAACATAAAATCTTTCAATTTTTTTTTTCTAAAATTTTATGAAACAAACAAAAGAAAAGTTAATACATTTTTTAATCTTTTTCTCTAAAATCCCTTTCCCAAACACATACTAAGCAATGAGAAGGGGAAGGAATTAAAGAGAAGGGGAAGGGAAGAGAAGAAAAAGTTAAGTGATAATTTCTCTTCTCTTTGTTTAAATTTTGTAAAATCTTTTATTTTAAGATAATTAAAATTAACAAAGAGAAAATATTAAGAAAAAATATTATAAAATATTTTAACTCTTTTTCCTCCAAAATTTTAAAAACCAATAGGTTTGTTTAGAAGGGAGAAAATAGAGGTTAAGGGAAGAAAATGTAGTAATATTTTCTTTATCTGATTCTTAAAATTTTAGAGAGAAAAGAATTAAATGATTTTATGTTAACTTTTTTTAACATTCTTTCTTTGTTATTACTTAAAATTAAAAAATTTTAGATGATTTAAATAAAAGAAAAAAAAACTATTACTTAACTTTTCATTTCATCTCCTTCATTTTCCCTTGAATTTCTTTTCTTTCCTTTTTCTCTTCATTCCCAAACATACCCTTAAGACATTTTGGAGGAGAAGGGAAAGAAATGTAATAATATTTTCTTTATTTATTTTTTAAAATTTGGAGGTGAAGGAATTGAATGATTCTATATTAATCTTTCTTAATATTATCTCTTTTTTATTTTAGTTATTGTAAATTGAAAAAATTTAAAGAATTCAAATAAGAAAAATAAAAATTATCACTTAATTTTCTATTGCGTTCTCTTTTTTTTTCAATTCTTTTTCTTCTCTTTCCCACCTCATTCTTAAATAAACTCTAAGAATGTATTTGAGAAATTTTTTAAAATGGAAGGGAATGAAATGAAATATACTAACATTTCTTTTATTTATTTTTTAAAATTTTAAAAAAAAGAAAGCAAAAAATTTTATGTATATTTTTTTAATATTTTTTTAAATTTTAATTATTTTAAATTAAAAAAATTTAAAAAATTGTTATTTAACATTCTTTTCCTTTCCCTTTTTCCCTTTAATTCTTTTTCTCCTCATTCCTACCTCATTTTCAAACAGATCTCAAGAGAAAAAAACTTCACTTGCTCATATTTTCTAACATACATGTTTACTTGATACTTTAAACGCTAATATATGTCATTAAATATTGATTTAAATATCTCATCAACTATTTTCATATGTATTGGTGCGACAATAATTGATGTGACATTGAGTTAAAAAAAAATGAGTACATGTCAATTGCTTAACAGGCACTCAGCAACATTTAGTGAATGTCATTAGTTTTTAACGTGTCAAGCTGACTTGCATGTCAAGAATTCCCAACCTAAAGAAAAGACATAAACAGATTGGCTTCCATCATTTTTAAGGACTGAAAAAATGTATTATGATTTCTTCACGTGTCAATGTACTGTTCTAAATTGCTTGTCACTCAAAACTAATTATTTTGCTGACTGAACCTAATTTTTTTTTTTAAATAAACAAATGTTTCATTATGCACAACTCACCCAACACACGATCCTAATCTATTTGGGTTGGACCTTTTTCTTGTTCTTTTTGGCCAATTCAAAAACATCAAACAATCACTAGCAGAAACTACTGACGGCAACCGAAACAAGAACCGAAACAAACAAACAAACAAACAGCAGAACCCACTTCTTCTCGAATCAAGAAGCAACCACAAGCCAAAATAGTTGTCACCCAAGATGGGAAAATACACAACCAAAGAAATTGTTCAAAGCCCGGTTTGTTATTAGTTCTGACTAAGTGAGGAGGACATGGAGGATGACGAAATTGACAGTGAAGCATTCGATATTCACCATCATAACCCCGTAAGGCGTACGATCTACGGCTTGGTTTTGAAAAAAGATAAAAAGTGAAAACGTAGATCATATTAAAAGCCACGTGTGACGACGTCTAATCTGGTCAACTTCGCCAAACGGCGATGAGAATTGAGATGACCTTTTTTTCTGCGCTAGTGATGTTGACTCTACCTGCAACTCAAAACTTACATTCAAAACGCTTCTTCTTTCCGTTGTCAAAACGTTAAAGCCTCCAACTACCACCGCCTTCCCCTTTCTATCTCTCTCTTCTTACTTCACCGATTCTCCAGATTTCTCTCTTTCTCTCTCTTCGTTGTATTCTATGGCCGTTGCCGCCGCTGTCGGTGGCGGGATGGTTGAACCGCCGCCGCAGCAGATGGATGCCGCTCCTTCAGAATTAGTGTCCGACGCACCGCTGTCGTCCGCATCCGCCGCCAATGGTCTTGATCGGAACGATTCGTCCAATTCCTCGCCGAATCCTCATAAAGATGCTGAAATTGAGGTACTGTGCTGGTTGTTGGGCTTGAATTGTTTTGTTTTTTAGTTTCTTGGTAATGATACAAGATGCTGCTTCTATGTTTCCGATTTTTCTGGACGGTTGAGAGGAGGCTTGAGTGAATTAATGCTGTGTTTGGTTGCTGAGTTGCGTCTTTCTTGTGCCTTTTTAATTACAGTCTCCCGACGTCTTGAAGAGCGAAGAGTACCGTCAATTGTTTCGACTTCCAACGGAAGAAGTGAGTGATTTTCAACCTTGATGAATACCAGTCTTTGTTGATTATGATTCTAATGTATGTGCCGGGTGGGTGATTGTTGATGTCATTATATATTCCAGTTGAATTTCAATTAAACATAAAGGAATTTAGCAATCTCTATGACTTTTGAAATTTTTTTTTTTTTTTTCAGAACTAATGCATTTGTACTGATTAGTGATATCTTATGGCTCCTGTCTGTTTGCTTCGTCATGCCATTTTCCATCTTTTTTTCTTTCTCCTGAAGTAATGAGAGGATGCAACTTCTGCATTCTTTGCCTGAAATTTTCTTACATGTATAGATCCTACACATCAACGGTGGTAAAAGAAAAACAATATTGCCATTAGAAATATATATATATATATATATATTATATAATTTTGAGTCACGTAGTTGAGAACCTTAAGAAATTTCCCTTGTTATTGAAAACACTTTTCTCTTTTTTTATTTATTCTCCTTTTTTTTTCTTCTTATTTAGGTCCTGATTGAAGATTTTAACTGCGCCCTTCAGGAAAATATACTAATTCAGGTAATTTCTACATTTTGGTTGAATGTTGCCGTAGGAGCCGCATGATTTATTGACAATTGCTTTAAGTATTTCTCCTTAACGTTTTTTTGTTGATATCATTGTGCTATATATCACATTGAATTAATAACTAGAAAATGTATTTTTGTTTTTATTGTTAACCTTTTCTTTTGTTTACCTGTAGGGTCATATGTACCTGTTTATTAATTTTATTTGTTTCTACTCAAATATATTCGGGTTTGAGACAAAGGTATGCTTGTTAACTCAGTTTTGACTATCTAATTTCTTATTTGATCCCATGGTCCATATTGCATGTACTCTGACATTAAATTTTGCTAAAATTTAATTGGGTTTATGGTATTGATCCATGTAAATATTTCAGTCGTTGGCCACAGAAACAATGCATAAAATGTTTCCTTTCTTTGATGTTTACTGTAGGTTCAAGTTTGACCACCTAACTGGCTGTTTTCTTGAAATGTATATTGAGAAGTTAATTTTCTTCTTCAACTTTTTGCATTTGAATGTGTATATTAGAATATGGATAAAACATAATCGTTTAGAAAATTATTTAGTTACTTGGTCATGTCATGAAGAAAATTAGCTTTTGGTTGGTTTACTTGGTTGTTTGAACTCTGAAAGAGTTGGAACTTTTCTAGATTCCTTTGAGCATGCTTTCTACTATGTAAGTATCACATTTCATGATCTGTAATATTATCAACCTATGATTTTTGTAGCCAGAGCTTTTAGTTCTCACTCTCGATCTGTACTGAATCTTATAAATTTGGATGGTTTTATGATATAGAGAATAATCCCATTCCATGAAGTCACCAGTGTCCGGAAGGCAAAGACAGCTGGACTCTTTCCTAATGCCATTGAAATTTTTGCCGGAGGCCGGAAGGTGTGCTGTATGATTGAAGTTTTACTTTGCATTGCATTTTTTTTTTTTTTTAAATTGTGTCCCTTTTTGTTTCTCCGTATCAGTTGCAATGTCTTACTACACTTATATATTTGCAGTACTTTTTTGCATCCTTTCTGTCCCGTGATGAAGCTTTCAATATCATTAATGATGGGTGGGCGCAGCTGGGCAATGGTTCCAGAGCTATTGAGCAGCAGGTTTTATATAAGAGCACTCTTTGGTGATACTAGCTGTTTATAATTTTGTGAAGATTTATTAACTTAGGAGCACATATAATATTAATTTCTAGTGCGGCATGCTTTAGGAAATAAAAGGTGCCCCTCTGGTATATAATTTTTTAGCAGATTATGGATGAAGTAGCATATAGGTTGAGATTGGGGAGGAAGTCATGGGTATTGGGTATTTCAGATATAATTTCTCATAACTTTTACCCTCTTCTTTATATCAGTTTTGAGGTATTTAGAGTGTAGATATGAGAAGTGTATTTTTTTTGCCTTTTGTTTTTAATTTGGATAGGGCTTGGATATTGGATATGGGTTTCAGATTTGGATATCTAAAAAAGTAACTGGGTACCTGCCAATTGACAAGACCTATTTAGTATGATATGAACTCCTTTGGTGCTTGCCCCTTTTAGGCATTTCTTTGGTTTTTGACTAAATTGGGAGTTCACTTTTGTTTGGAGAATTGGAGACAGACTAGAATATAGTGTTTTTAGTTTAACTGAAACTAATACCCGTACTTTCTTTGTAATCCTATTTTCTTTTAATAGTAAGGTCTTTCCTTGTTAAAAAAAAAAAAATCAATTTAAGTGGGTAGCAGAGCTGAGGTTCACTTATATTCTATTTTTATGTGGTTTTAATTCATAAAAATCTGCAAATTTTTTTTTCTGCTGCCTAGCTGCAATTGCCATTCAGATTAGGTAATTTGGTGTGTCTGGTGAGTCCTGGGTAGTTACTTGGACTTTGAAGCAGTTTTATTTCATTAATTTCCAAGATTTTGATACGTGTTAAGAGTGCAAGACTTTGTGGTGTTGTGCTATGTAAGCTGCCTTTTGGTGTATTTGGTTGGAGAGGAATAGCAATTGTGGCTTTTGTGCTTGCATGGACAAAATATCATTGAGGGTATTTTGGTCAAAATAGGTGAAACTATAGGTTTTCTTTATCTATCAAGGAAGGGGAGTGTAATTGTTGCATCTATTAGGAGAGGAATGGGCGTGGATAAAGAAGCTAGTCTATACAAAAAAAGATAGAACACGTTGGCGTTGTTTGATCTATGTAGTCGACTCCAACTAGTACGAAGAGGCATTGTCTTTTCTTGTTTTATTAGGAGAGGGGAGTGTAATTTACCTTAGAAATTTATTGTTATATTGCGTTTTTGTGCTCGCATGGACAAAATTTCATTGCTTCATGAGTTTCCCAAGTACTGCACCATTACTATATGAAGTTTGGAGTAAAGAATATAATATCAGAACCTCAATATTATCATTGTGCGTCAGAGAGACTACTTGATTTAACCATGAAGTGAATCATCTTTTAGTTGCACAATTATTATACTTCTGAATGTTGTGTTACAGACAGGATGAAATTTCTCAAAAATAGTTTCTCTTCCACATAAGGATTACCATAGATGATTCCATGAATTTCAGTTGTCAATACTATCAGCTCTATATTCATAAATTTTCAAAGGTTTTGAATAATGGTTATATTCATTTTTTAACACTTACAATTGCAAAGAATTATCATAGTGGCCATGGCTTTTCCTGGCTAGAAATTATCAAGAAATATTTTGTTTCTCAGCAACTTTGAATTTTGGGTCTAGTCTAATGACGAGATTCTATAATGTCAATTAGCTGGTCATACTCTATGTTATCCTTATATCTTGATTTTACTTCAGGAATCAGTATCTGAGTCCAGCAGTCAAGAGAATGGAATTATGGCTATTGAAAAAGTGAACAGTTCTGATATACTAGACAATGAATCGCTTCCTACCAATCTGTATGTACATAATGATTATCAGTGTTGCTTTAGATTGCTTTGATCTTAGGTGAGACTCATCCAGGATTTACTTATCAGGAGCAAAGATAATTCTTGCAAAGATATTGTATCAATGACACCCCCAGAGCAGCAATCCAGTGTAAATCAAGGTGTAGAATCTGTATCTAATAATGCTGATTCAAGAATGACCTGGAATTGGAAGGAAGAGGATATTAATGCTCCAAAAGGTGAGTTTGGGTAGCTCTTCTAGTTCACATTGGATACAAGCACATGAATGATGTTTTCTTGTTGGTCTAGAAATTGGTCTGGAGAGAAAATATTTCTAGTTGTATTTTTTCCTGATTTGCATTGCTGAGTGAATTTCTATTATATGTCTGGGAAAGGTATGGTTTCCATGTAATATTTTATAAAAGGGAAAATTTTACTTTCTTGTTGCTTTAGGGATGTGGGGTAGAGTCATGATATATAAACTCAGAACCTACCTCTGCAATTGTGTTGCAGACATTTTGTTCAAGAAGCTATCAAAGAGTTAAAGAACAAAACAGGAAGTTAGTGCAAAAATTACTTGCTTGGCTCTTAACTTATTATTTCCACTGTTATAAGTTTGTAATAAATATCATTTTTTCCTCTTCACTTCTTGTTGAGCACTACTGCTGTTTTTCATAATCTTTGCAAAAGGGTGTTATCCATTTTCCAACTTTTACTTTCCCTTTATAGAAATCCATGTATACATATGCATATCATCAAGGAAAGCAATCTTTTGTTTTTGTTTCCTCAGAAGTTGTGAGTTTTGAGGTTAGAATGGTGTCATTAGTTTTGTAATATGAAAAGATAAGCTTGACATTAGTGACTAAGGGGATTTAATGCAATCATGTCATTTATGAGATTTCACTTTCATCTTATTTGCCCAACCACCTCTGTATTGTGTGGCCTTGGGAGGTATTTAAAACTTTGTTCTTTCTGGAATTTAGTTGTCTAAAAGGGTTTCTAAGTTCTTGGATGTCTAGGAAACCTTCGGCCCTCCCACATTTTCTTCTCTCTGTCTCTGTCTCTCTTTCTCCTTGGGATGTATTGTAGGTGTGGCCATGAGGTGAGAGAAGATTATATGTGATTTTCTTTGGTTAGGTATATGTGGGATGAGGAGGGATCACCTTATAGGGTTGGAGAATTGCTGTAGGTCAAAGTCAAAAGTGGCTTCAGTTTTGGAAATTTGGTGTCTATAAACATTGCTTTTGTTGGCAAATGGCTATGGAACTTTTTTCCTGGAAATTACTTCCTTTTGGCATAGGTTAATCTGCAATCAGTATGGTTTACGTCACAATTGGTGGGACGCCAACCAGGCATTCACTGTTTTTCATTCCAGCCCTTGGAAACTTATTTTTTTAAGGCTGTGCTTGTTTGGAATTGGAACTTCCCTTGCATTTAAGATGGATCATCCACAATGGACCATCTATCCATTTATTAGAATTGCTTATTTTGTTGAGCTGTTTTTTATTTAACTAATATTTGTTAGTGAATTCACAAGAAGTAGCCTTATTTTTAGATCAAAACCTTGAGAAAATATTATTTTAAAGTTCGTAGAGGCATGGATGATTGGCCACTTTTCTTGGACTACATGGAAAAATCTGTCATTTATGTTAAATAGTGGGTTTTCCTGATATAATTGGGGGATCTTTTGATGATTGATTTTGGAGATTTTGGAAAATGAGGACTATGCAATTTTTGGAAGTTTAATTTTTCCAGTTATTCGGTGTAAGAGGTTGGACAAAATGTAAGAACTCTTTAAAAGAAGCTTCTGCATTAAGCTCCAGTTCGGATAAGATTTTATAAATTTAAATCCTGAAAAAATATGTACCTTGTAACATTTCCAAATATACTTTTGGGCCTTTCTAGGAAAAGCCTGTTCAACTTGGCACTTAGGCTTTTGCAACAGGATTGTTTTGACATCATCATGGGCTTTTACAATTGAGAGTTTACTCTTAAAGATTGAAGGCCATTATTCTTTTTCATGTTTATTTGTTTTTCTTGTTCTTATCTTTTGTATTATTCTTTTCCTGTGATCTTTCATTTTCTCATCTCTTATAAATTTTTATATTTTAACAAGAAAAGAAAATTTGTGTCCGTTGAAATTAAGGACCAAGATAATATGAAAAGCTTTTCAAATCATTTTTGTTATGTTTTCTCCAAAATTGTAAGTGTTTAATTCTGTGTTGAAAACTATTGATGTGCTTCCTTGTATTTGTTAAAATCAACAATGACGAAAATCTTTGTCACATTTATTTCTTTATCTGTTAAATCAGGACGAAAGATTACCAGTCTCATACCATAATTTATATATTGCATAGTAAATATGTTGTGCCATAAACATATTGGCATATTTATTCTGACATGGCTCCATTATTTTGTAGAGTTTTAGTTTTGTGTATAAGTGCTTTATTATGAATTAAATGATTTTGGAATTTGTTACTAAGTAGCTTCTGCTTGTGTGAGGTGTATCTGCAAAGAAATGGTTGTATGAGGAAATATTGTCTGCTTGCAAGTTGTCTACATATCCACTGTATTTACCTTGTAGTTACTATGTTACTGTTATGTGTTTGACTACTATGTTTTTATGATTCTAATTATGTGTGCAATTATTCTAATGATTTGAAGTTGTTTTTCCGTATGCAGTACCAGAAGATTTTACAAATGTTGCAGAAGCAAAATTTCCGGTAATTTGTTATTAGAAAGTTAATAAAATCGCACTGGCCTCCCTTGAGTTTAGTGTAATCTGCACTGCAACCCCCTCTAGAATGAAAGTATACAAAGATTTCCCCTTATGTTTAGATAACTTGTTTCCTCACCCGGTAGTTGAACTGATTTTTGAGACACAACCATCTCCAAGTATCAGTTTATACAAAATGCTGGAGGGTCTAGGTATAATTGTAAACTATAGGGGGCTGAGAGATAGGTTTCGAAAACTCCAAAGGAGGTCAGTGAGTGTAATTCACTCTACTCCATTATTTTTCACTTCCCTTCTGTTTTCCCTTGTTGATGATTTTATAGATATTTTACTAATATTAGTGAAAAAGCTTTTCTAAAACTTCTGATTTTACAAATTGCAGATAAAGGTAGAAGACTTCTTTAGGTACTTTTTCTCAGATGATGCTGTTAATTTTCTTGAGTCTTTCCATAAAAGATGTGGAGATAAAGGTAGTCTGCAAGAAGTCATGAAACTAATGTCAATTTGTATTTGGAATTTTCATGTTTTATTGCTGTTCTCCTAGTGTTTTAGTTTATTTTAATTAAGGTAAGGAAAAAAGGATACCAATGTCTTTCCATACCTTATTCTTTTGGTGTGTATGATGTTTACTTTCAGACTTAAAGAGTACTTCGTGGCATCCTCGAGAAGAATTTGGGTATGCTCGTGAAAAGTCTTTTCAGCATCCAATAAAACTTTATCTTGGTATGCATAAGATGCTTCCATTTTGAACATACAACAATGCAGTTTCTTATTTTTACTTGTGTTTCACATTTTTTTCCAATTATTTTTTTTAAGGTACTCATATGATTGTGTTTCCTTTTAAGGAGCAAAATTTGGTGGCTGTCATGAGGATCAGACATTACAGATATATAAGAACAGGTTTTTGCTCTGACTATTGTTTATTAATCTTATGTTTGTCCTTGATTCCTCTCCTCTCATTCTTCTGGGGTGACAGTTAAGAATACAGACCTAAAGTCCTAATCAGTTTGATTTCAACTAAACTATTTTTGGCTGAATGAGTGAGCTTATTCTATACAAAGGAAGCTTCGTGGAGGCTAATTATTGGGAAAGCTATGAGGGATGGATGTATCCAGTAGCTGGGGGCTATGGGGTGGGGTGGGGTGGGGAAACATAATCAGGTAGGCTTATCTCTGAGGCTTAATAGTTATGAAAGATGAGTGTGGAAGATATAAAATTGATGTCATGCATGATGTGTTGAGACACATTAGAAGAAACTATCTGGTGGGCCATTTGTGTAGCCTAAGTTAAAGATGCAGCGGTACCAGAGTCTATGCAATATTACAATTGATAGGAATTATGTGAGATGTCTGATTATTCAGATTTCTTAATGATTGGGGGGTAGCAGTGGTGCAGGAGAAAGGAAATTTATTATTTAATTAAACAGTTTATTTATCTCCAATGATTCATTGAATGAATTTGGCATTTTGTACATAAGGATCTTTAAAGAAGGTTGTTAAAGACTAATTTATATAAGATGTTTTTCTCATCTTTGCTGAGTAAAACTGGCTAGTAGTATTGCAGTATTTATTTATTTTGCTCTTATGTTATTTTTTATTTATCTGCATTTTTCTGTTCTTTTATCATTGTTATTATTTTTTTTTTCCTAAACAGAAGTTTTTGCAAATTTGCATTGTATGAAATAGTGGAGGAGCATCTGAACAAATTTTTGTTGTTTTCTTGATGTTGTACTTGTTGCTTCATCCAGTCATTTGGTTTTAGAGACATCGCAAGAAGTAAGCGACGTACCTTATGGAGATTATTTCCGCGTTGAGGTAAAGTTTCTTCCAATATATAAAAATTCCATGCATAAAATCTAAAATTTGCTGTAAGTTTAGACTGTATAACATATTTTTAAGGAAAACTTAGTTCTTCAGATTCTGTCATAGGTTAGCTAAAGTAGAGTTGTATTCTAGAAATGTATGAAAGGGATTATACCAGTACTAAAGCCTTTCTTCATTATCATGCCTTAATGCTAAACATTTTATATTTTCTATAAGATGCAACAAATAAGCTGCAAAGCTGCATTTGGGGATTATAGCTGCAAGGTTATGGAAAGTAATGCATATTTTGTACTTTACGAGGGGCTGGAGCTTCTGAGAAGTTACAAGACAATGCTTATAGAAACTGTTCCCAAAGTAAGAAAAGAGAGAACAGAAAAGAGAAGAGAAAGAGAAATTTACAGTCCTGTTAATTCAAAACATTGGTTCAGGTTAGGACCCGGCTTTTAAGTTGCAAAGTTTTCCAGCATCAGGGGATGCTCTTGGTATTGTCACACAATTACTAGAATATTGTTAGAATAGTACATGTAGTACAACTAGTCAGTAAACCTCTTTAGTATTCTTTCTTTCTCTATATCGTATCAGAGCAGGGTTTGAGAAAAGAGTAGGGCTTCCATTTTTTCTGCTTTCTAGGCCAGAGCTCCAACGATATCTCTAAGGAGCTTTTGCCCTCTCTTTCTCTTTTATATACTTTAGTATTCATGGTTGTCATACTCGCGATTTAACTCGCAAAATCGCATGAGTTCACGAGTTCACCCACTAAAAACTTGTCAACACCATACAAACTTGGAAGTTGCTGAACTCGTGTGGATTCTTGTGAAATTGGTTAAAATCATGTAAAATCGCAAGTTAGACTGCAATTTTACATTATTTGAAGTATGAGGAAGAAAGCTCAATTTGATTTTTTTTTTCCTTTCATGAAGGCCCATTTGATTCAGATCAATTTCAACCCAAGACCTGACTCAGCAAAATCCATCAGAAGACTAGCCTAAACTCTCTCTCTGGCTCTGTTACAACATCATTAGTATTATGTTTCTACCCTTTTTCTTGTGCCAAATATATTTTCAAATCATAAAAAACAAAAATTCCAGTGAGTTCCATGTAGACTGAAAACACTCAAATCAATCTAAGAAACCTCCGGCCCTATCCCTTTTGATGGTGACGACAGAATGTTGGTCTGGACCAGGTGCCAAATCTCAATTTCAGGTTGGATTTTTACATGTCCATGTGTGAGTGTGTGAGCTATCATTGAACTTACTGTTGTGACCAGAAGGGGCCAACCAGCTGTCCTATCAGTGTTCACGACCTTGGTTTAGCATTGATCATAGGCTCTGCTTTGGCGTTTTTGTTTGTTGCCTAGGTCTTTTTTATTGTATTTCTTGTCTAAGTGTTTTTTATCCTGAGCAGTTTTATGGTTTTTGTTTTTTTTAAATTCCTTTTAGTAGTGTATATGATTATGTGAGGTTTTAATGTACAACTTGGAACCTTTGTTGAGAAGAAACTAAATTTATAATAACGTGTATTGAAGATCTCTGCATCAGATTGTGTTTGGTTGGGCAGTGTGGTTACAACCCAAGTTGTGGAGACCAGCTAGGAGAATGTCAAAGGGGCCACACATGGGAAATATGTTGAAAAATTTCGGAAGTCTTGTTAATGGGTTAGAAGATAAGAACAAGGAGAGAAGTTGAGAGAATGTCAAGGAAGCCGCTCATAGGAAACAGTGGAAGAATTCTAGGAACTATTTGTCTACTGAGGATGTGGTATTAGTAGTAGTTGCTGAAGATCTTGAATAGTTGAATTGCAGTTGTGTTTGCAATTGGGTGACCTTGTGAGTTGTAATGCTTTATTTGGGCAATCATGTGAATCGAGATGTCTTGCCTGGGATTTAAGGTTCCAAGTACGAATATGGTTTTGATTTTAATTTAACAACCTGAAGTTTGTATAATCCTTAGCTTGAGGAGCAGTTTATGTGTGTGATGACTAGGGTAAACTAGATCTAGTACTTCATGTACTAATTGTTGTACTTGATCTAATTGGCAATTATAAATAGACACATAGGGGCCAAACCCCTTTTAGAATTCTTTCTTCTTTCTCTCTTTCTCTACAAATACTTAGACTTTCGTGTTCTAGTCTCTTCACTTAGAATTTTTTTTCCTCATCACTTTTAATTTTTACTTGCATAATATTTACTTTATTTATAACCAGGGACGGTGGGATGTACAGAGAGACAACAATGAATCAAAAGAATGCTGCGTTTTGCAGGTTTACGTGAATGTGGCATTTTCTAAGAGAACTATTTGGAAAGGTCTGTCATTTTAGTATATATCTTAATTAAATATTACCTTGCTTTGTTTTAGCTTGTTATCATTTTCTTTTATTACTGCCTTATGTTTCACTAATTTAGACGTATCATTTTTTGGTTTCTAGCAAATGGACGCTCAAGAATGTTACTTTAAATGGTTTGGTTTTATGCTGTTGTTGCATAGCTGCTCATATTCTTCTAATTCTGTCATGAACTTCTATGTTATAAAAGTCTAATTGGTGAGGAAAATTTTCTTAATAAAACCAATTAGGATGCTAAATGTATTAGGTAGCATATGAAAACAGTGTACAGGTGTTATGTCATGTCTTTGATTGTTCTTGAATTCTGATTATGTATCTATATGGTTTAGGAATTTTAAACTTAATTTGAGTAAGAATTCTTGAAACTGTGTCACTAAAAATTAGACTTGGACATTAACCTTATCCAGTGGTTGGTTACTCCATCAGTTGGATGACTTTATACTGGTCCTGTATGGATCAAGAATTTTAGATTCTCTATAATATTAGAACTTAAAAGATAATCCTTTTTTAATTAAAAATTGGATACTATTTAATCAAATGTTTGGTCATTACATTAGTTTGAAGACTATTAAAAGCTGAGATTCTTCAGCATTACAAAGCCATTTTGGTAATTATATGTTATTCATGGCATATGAAGTGATCCAGAATTTACAGTATTTAATTTCAATTTCAGGTTAAGATGAATCAAGTCAAAGTTTATAGTGTTTAGTAGTTTTATAGAAACGTATGTCTTTGGACAATGTCTTATATCTTAATTTGTTGAGTTGGGTCATGAGTAATGTCTGCGTGTAATGTAATGAACTGTGCTATAATTGCATATTTGCATGCATATAAAATTATAAAGAACCATTGGGCATTCTCTCCTTATGTTTGTCGGTGTTGTGATAACCTCTTCCCTTGCATTTTTAATGTTTATGTGGCTATTCTGTTTAGTAAAAGAATTTATTGTTAGTTGTCTTGATTTTCTGTGATGGATTAGAAGTTTTCTGCATGAGTTATATGTTGTGTTTGAATCTTCGCATAGTATGTCTAGTGAAGATTTATCCCATGCCACTTCTTCCACAACAAATTGGCACACAGTTAACATTTAATTACATATAATTCCATCTTCATGATCATTAGCTACCTAGTGCTTTATCTCAAATTTGTCCACCAATATCTGACTACTACAATTTAACCCCCAGAGTGTCAGAATTATGGTTTCTTAAAATTAGTGTTGTTTCAAGCATCTAATCTATTCCTAATAAATGATATTAGCATATTTAATTTTATTGAATCTGTATTAGTTTGCTTAGTGCTCATTCTCTCTCTAATGTGGGCTCACAAGCGCCCATTGCATTGAGTTGCCTGCCTTGGTATGTACTTTGTTTTTAATATCATGAACTTGGACTTAATTTTAAAGAAAAAAGAAAATTGATTCCAAGTGAGTGTACATAATCACAGGCAAAATAGTTCAGTCAACGATTGAAGAATGCCGAGAAGCTTATGCAACATGGATAAGCATGGTAATTTTATCTTTCTAAGAGTGTGTGTGTGTGTACTGGCATGTTTTCTCTGTTTTTATCTGGTGATCTGAGTTTATAATCCTATTTATCTCAGGCACATGAGTTGTTGAAGCAGAAGAACCTTGAAAAACATGAAGGTTTAGTATTTGCTATATTAATATCGTAACTGAAAAGTTGAAGTTTTTATGCTTGCCAGATACCATCTATGAAATTGCCTTGCATTAAGGTTTATAATTCACTTGTCATGATGCAGAAAGTGGTCCTACTACTACTGCTAGTGTGATTCAAACTGGCGAAGTAAATTTAGGTACTGAACAAAAAATTGAAGAATCTTCAGAAAGGTCAGAGGAGCCAAGTAACCCTGCAAGGGTACAGACTATATCTAACATCGTCACTCCCAACCACAATGCTGGCAACAGGTTGCAAGGAAATTTAATTGACTCAACATCTATTTCCTATATGGTAAGGGAATGTATGACAAAGTTCCGGTCTTCTATAAGAAGTCAGAGCCATCTCTCCCTGTTCCTAGTTATCATTTTTGCAGTCATTTTCTTCATGCAGGTGAGTACTGCACTCCAAAGTGTGGAATTTCTGCGTAAAATATATATTTAGCAATGTCAACTACATACATCTGAATTACTTCTAAACCTTTTATTCTGTTGCAGCAGTTTAGCATACTTGTACTGTTGTCTAGATCCCAACACATCCATGTGAGCACTCCAGCAGATTTGTTTAATAGGATAGAGAATGGAGTTGCTAGAAGCCCTTCAGACATAGCTTGGTTGGAGAAAAGGATTCACCACCTTAAAGATGAGATGTACATGGTAGAGACTAGGCTTGAGAGGATGAGATATGAGCATGCCCTCTTGAAAAAGCAACTGAAAGATCTAGAGTTACAACCAAGATGGAAAGATAGATACCCACCAAACTTTCAATGAGGTGCTCCTTCCATTCCTTTTTTGTAAATAAGATGTATGATTAGTTCATGAGAAAAAGGAACTTGCAAAGGACTAGATGGATTCGAAGTACAGTTGGCTTATTATTCATAGCACAGCTTCTAGCTGGGCCGCCGAAGGAAACAAGGAACCCTGCAAAATATTTGTACTTTTCTTCTTCTGTAAGATTTTTTTTCTCCTTTGTTTTTAGTGTAAATGACGGTGCAAAGGTTTAAACCCATTATCTTTTGTAAACTACCAACACCCGGATTGAAATCAGTAGGATATGAAAATTTACGACTGAGTTATGGTATAAACAAAAGAGAGTATTACCCTTATCCAATACTTGATAATTTACACTTTCTTCAAATTACACGTTTCCCTTTGTTATTTGGAAAATATACGAAAAAAAAAATTGAAGCTAAAAGATGTTCAAAATTCTTTCAATATAATTATTGATTTATTTATTAAAAATATATTTTTAAAACTTTTATTTCAATAATATTTGTTTTGTGTTGACAATAATAATAATTTAATTTCTTATAAATTTTTTAAAAACAATTATTTTATATTGCTAAAAAATATATTTAACACTTGATGTGTAATATAAAAAATGAATATAAAAGTATTTTGGTTAAGATAAATAAAATTGAAACTTATCTTCTAGCAAAATTGGTTATTCTAGTGTATCTTTTGATTTCAATATAGGTGAGTATAAATTTTTTGTAGTATAATTTTGGGGGTAATTGATTGGTTTGTTAGAATTACAGTATTTTCTCTTTATTAGCATGTCTTTGACTCTTTTAAAATCACCAGAGTTTGGAAATTACACCTTTAAAATTGTCTTGAAAAAGAATTAATTTGGATAATGTTCAATGACATCTTTTGTTCTAATTCAATAACAATAAGAAAACATGTCAAGTGCAGAAACTTATTTTATGAGAAAGGTGAAATTAATCTAATTATTGTTATAATGTCTTCTTTATTTTTTATTAAATTTTTAATTATTAATTTGTCATATAAGAGTGGTTATCTTCTATTCTCGCTTTTTATATACAAAACTCTTTTTATTTGATATGCTTTCATAATAACGACAGCAACAATTCATAAGATTGGATTGAAGAGCCAGTCCAACCATTTGGATATAACCATTTTAACTAAAAATTGATCAAAGTCAACAAAAACAATGGATTCAATTAGAAAATCAAGCTGAACTGATTTGAGTAGGCGCAGGCATTGATCTGATTGCTTGGACATTGAATTACTTCTAATACACTTTTTTTAGCAAATTTATTTTAATTTTTTGTACAACCAAATTAGCTTACGTCATACCTATGAATTTGGGTATTTTTCACAAAAGCTGACTGCTTGTAGTTAATTTAGAAGGCTTACACATCTTAGAAACTTATGAAATTTGACCCAAAAAATATTTTAACTATGTTTTCTAATTCTTCACCTTATTTTTTTTTATTTTTGTATTTTGATTATATTCTTTAGCTATTCTAAAATTTGTAGCAGTTTTTGTTCTTAAATTTTACATCAATTTTAATTTTTTTTATCATTAATTTTATTCTTAAAATTTTAAATTACAATTGATTTCATCTTATAACCTAACTTCATTTAAATTATTAACAAAAAATAATAATATGACATTTGATGTAATGTAAAATATTAAATAAAAAATATAATACTAAATGTCACGTCATTATTTTTCATCAATAATTTAGACTTACTGTGAGACATTGTTTGCAATTTGAAATTTTAGTAAAAAAATTGACTACAAAAAATTTTTAAAAACAAAAAAAGTTTAATAACATAAAATATGTTGTTATGATTCTAGTTTATCGAAACAATCTCAACATATGACATCAAAGAGTTCTATTTTAGAGGATGGAGCTGTGCATTTTCATTAATTGATTCAGTTTTGTGACCGACTTTGGAGTTTTTTTTCTTTTTTTGCCCATTAAGTGTGTTTGATGTGGATAGATTTTTATTTTTTAAAATTAAATTAAGAATGTTGTTAAATTTTTATTTATGTAACAATTTTTTATAAATATTTTATCATATTTTAAAATATTTCATTAAAATGTTTGGTTTTGTTCACAATATTTTTAGAATTTATACGTCAAATTTTGAAAATATTTTTATCACTTTTTATTAAAAATTAACAATTACTTAAGAGGCCACAAAATCCCTAAGTGGGGGATTCTATTGATTGCGAATCATGAACAGATCCATAACTTCTGAAAATGTACTTATTGAATGATTAGAGAGGTTGTTGAACCATTACTTCAATCCATTTCAAAGTGCTGGAAAAAAAATTGTTTTTATATTTTGTTAAATTATGATGCAAACTCATCTAGATATTAAAATTTTGAATATGACTGATGGGATCAGTTTTTTCGTCAAATTAATATAGAAATATTGGTTTGCATATTTTTGTGGAAGTTGTAACCCCACATCTCAATATTTATATATTATTTAATAAAATTTAATTATTTCTTTTTTTTAATTATCATATAATTTTTTTAATTTAAAAAATATAAAAATATATTATTAATTAATATATAAATATATATATATATATATACACACACACTATCTCTTCTCACTCATGAATAACGAGATATGTGTTGAATCTTCAAACAAATTTTCCTCACTCTTACATGGAGGCAGCTTTCTTTGAGATGGTCCTCATTCTTGACAATCGATCTCACTATTATTTCAAATTTTTTTATTGTTATTCACATTTTTAGAGTTAAACTTTGGTTGAAATCATTCACATATATTAAAAGTCTTAGGTTTCGATTAGTTTGTTTCAAAATGGCTGAGATCTTGTAACAAAAATAAAATTCTTTTAACAAAAAAATTTATAATATAAAAATTTTGGACCTTGTAATTTACTTAATAAATGTTCTATTTGATTAATAATTATTATTATAAAATGATAAGTATTACAATTGAGTAAATTTAAACAATTAATTATAATATCTCATATATATGTTTCTTGGACTTTGGATATAGTGAACTAATCCTTGAAATATTGATTTAAATTTGTGTAATGGATATTTATGACTTTTGACTATATAAATAACAAGATTTTTTTAAAAAAAATTTAGTTATAAAAGTATAAGTTGTTTACTAAATTTTTTTCATCATATTTTTAATAGTTGGCTTTTTTAAACAATTTTATCTTTTTATCAAACAATAAAGGGACATGTTGATTTTTGTTTATACTTTATATCTATTCACAATAGACATATTTCTTGGCTTGTATATTAATTAATAGGCATATTAATTTACTTTTACACCTATTTAAAGGACATGTTAATTTGCTTTATTTTTTTCAAACTATTTTACCTTTTTATCAAATAACAAAGACACACATGTTTTTTTTTTTTTTAATATATACTTTATACTCATTCACAAGAGAAATGATCAAAAGCTTTCATATCAAATAATAGACATATTGATCTACTTTTACACTTATTTGTCCTTGTCAAATAAAAATATATTAATTCATTTTTATACTTATTCACAAAAAAGATGTTCGAAGACTTTCGTATCAAATAACAGACATTAATTTATTTTTACACTTATTTGCATTTTTCAAATAAAAACATGTTATACCAATTCGTAAGAATGCTCAAAGGCTTTCATATCAAGTAATAAACATATATATATATATATATATATATAATGATTCACTTTTACACCTATTTGCAAGAGACTTGCTCATTAGCTTTATTTTTTCAAACTATCTTACTTTCTTATCAAATGACAAAGACATATTTATAATTTATTTTCATTCACAAAATACATATTTATTGACTTTTTTATTAAATAAAGACATATTCACTTTTATACCCATAGATGCTCAAAGACTTTAATTGTATCAAGTAATAGACATATGAATCATTGACTTTTACTCCTATTTACAAGAGACTACATGTTCTCGTGTTCACATGTCATTCCTTGTTGTGGTGGGCAAGGGCAAGACAAATAAAAAAAAAAAAAAAAAACAGTGATGTCGGACCATGTTTTTAATATCACTCGAAGCTTTCATATTATGGTAGAACTCTATGGAAGAAGCACATGTTTGGATGGCTTTCCCGTAAGATATAAACTCTTCAAGCTTCATTATTCTCTTCTTTTTGTATTCTTCATCTCCCTCTTTATGCCCATAATTAAGTTACAACTTAAGCAACTAACTTTTAGGCAAATCTTGCCAAATTATAATATTTTTACTATATATGTCAATTAAAATTATCTTAATCAATGCTCTCATGCATGCAATTCAAAAGTGGTAATCCAAAATATATATAATTGTAGAATAACCAATATTATGGTGAGGACGTTAGGTTGTGTCAATATTGAACTAAATAAAATGTTTACAGCTTCAACTTTCAATTATTTAATTAACTTTTAAATTAAATTTTTTTTGTTATTTATATTTTCTAAAAAAACTGTCATAAGAAAAATACTTCACATTAAATATATCACAAAATAGTAATACAATTAAGTAATAATGTGCACATTAAAATAAATTAAGAGTGAAACGTCGACATACTTTATAAAGGAAGATGTTGTGGAAATATTTTGGCTTTTTCACATGTGTCTTTTATATATTAAATGTAATTTTGTTTAAAGTATTATTAAGACAATAAATATAAATACCTCTCTTAATAAAAATGTGTTAATCTTGATTTACCATATTATAAAAAAATGAATCCCTTTTATTAATTAAACCAAATCATGGTTTTAAAATAACTTAAAAGTATTATTTATTGAAAATAATCATGTTTGAACCATGGTTTCCACATCAATTATGAAAATTTAATTAAACGGTTAATATCATTTTAGAGTAACTTTTCTCGCCTTGCTCCCAATTGGAAGAAATTAATTCATATCTAACTAAAATTTATTATTATGTATTTTATTAAACACCTGAAGCACTCTTGAGATTTGTTCACATTGACATTAATTAATGATGGATTATGAGAGTTGGTAACAAAATTGAATAAATGATTAACTAAAGAATGGATGTATACAGGTGCTACAATTTTTTTTTTCCTACTTTGTTATTTGTATATTAACTTAACATTTATCTAGTTCTTTATATTTTAAAATAAAGGGTTTACATAATAAATAAAATAAAAATAAATAATTAAATTTTATTAGTTAATATATTAATAAAATAATATAAGATGTGCACTTAAAATTTTTTATATGTCAGGGTGTCCACATTATTGGCTGCTAATGTTAAGAAAAATATTATCCAAAACGAGGACATGATGTTGCAAACAGTGGTCCAAGTTTATTGAATCTGGACCATTTTATGTTTGGATCATTTTAGGATATGTCAATATCTTTCCAATCAAGTATTTATGTATTATATATATAATTATTTTTTTGTTATAAATATTATTTACTAAAAGCAATTCTGTTTCAAGTATTATTAAATACAAAATATTATTATTACATTTCTTAATAAAAATTTAAAATTTAATTTATTATATTATAAAAAATTAATCTCACTCATTTCTTACTAATTTATAAAATTAATATTTAATAAAATTTTTAAATACAAAAAAATTTAACTTACTTGATAATGTCATTTTATTTTTAAATTTCTAAAATTTGACATACAAAATCTAACATAATAACCTTGTCTGTATTTAATTAAGTACAACCATTCAATTAACTTATTAATTAAACATAAAAATCTCAAAGTTTGAAAGAAAGCAAATAATATCACTCCCAATTACATTTACTTAATTCTTTGGGGGAAGTTAGAGGCCTATGATAACATCTTGGTTATCCTTTGACTTGGAATCTCAAGTTGGTTACCTCCAAAATCAACATTTAATAAATTTTCAAAATAAAACGACTTAAACCCATTCGATTACATAGTTATTATTTCTAAATTTTGCTAAAATTTGTCATGCAATATCATTATGGTAATTTAATGGTTGGATAATAAAACTATCCTCCTATAATTAGATCGATATTGAGTGGAATAAGAATGTCAATTCTTTTGCTAATATTAATCTAAACAATCCTCACATAATTGAATATTTTTTCTTTAAGATTATAATCTTTTTCATGTAAATAGGACTTATCACTAAATTAATTTTATATTTATCTATTTCTTTACATAACACTATCATATTAATTTTTTACATGATAAAATCTAAATTTTATTTTTTATCACTATCATTTGACACTAGTTTGATAATTAATATAGTAGCTACTTAAAAGAAACTTTAAAATACTTGATTACATAGTCATTGTTTTTCAATGTTTAAAATAATTTAATATATAAGATCAACATACTAATTATTTTAATTTATTAATTATATCAATAAAAATGATTTTTATAATAAAATATTAGATAATACAAAAAAAAATCAGTTTTTACATTGGTCAATTCATTCCCTCAATCATGTACCAAAAGATTCAAGAAGAACAACTCCACGTGGAACTCAACGATGATTTAATGAAACAAGACAAAAGTGGTTGATTGACGTGTGAAACACATGTGGTCTCGTACAACAAAGACCATTAACAACCGTTTGACTAAGAAATAACAACAATAGCAGTTGCCCCATTATGTTTTGGATGGTGGACTGGATAAAAGTTGAGTAAAACAAAAAAATATCATTAAATTATTTTTAAAATTATATTATTCTTAATTTTATTTATCCAATTATTAATATATAATAAATTTATATAAAATTTGATAAACTTGAACACGAGATATTTTCATAACAAAAAAATTAATCTTTTCTATAATAAAGTGAATTATGATTTAAATTGTGTTTAAAAAATGTATATATTTAATGTTAAAAATATTTTAAATAAAATTATCCTTAATAAAAAATAAAAATAACGAAGGGACAGAATTATTTATGATGGAGTGGAAGCATTAAGTGTCAAAAATTTCAATATCCACGCTAATAAAAAATAAAAAAGAAATAATTGATGTAATGATTGTGAAGAGAATAAATATATCTCAACAAATAGATAGATATAAATGATAGATATTAGTAATTTTCAATCTTTCAGTTGGATCGGTCTAATATCATTAAGAGTGTATCAAATTTATATTTATGTTTATTTTACCAAAAAGATTAAATTACAATTTCCCTGCTTTATCTTTTAAAAGTGATTAAAAGCTTGATTAAAAAAATCCATCTGTGCCATGAATCTGTTATATATGACTCCATGGCTAGCTAAGAGAGAAACATGTAGTAGGGTGTAATATTTGGTAAATTTTAGTACTAATTAATTAAAACAATGTATTTTTTTAAAAGGAAAATCTAATAAAATTAAGACTTCATTACCAAGGCCTCTAAAAGTAGTTCAATTTAGAACGAAACAAATTATTTTATAGTGAAGATTTAAAATATTATTGGATTGAAAAAATAGGGAAGGTGGAAATATTTGATCATTTAAATATTTTGTTATTTGACAGTTTCTTTTATCCTTTGTTCTCTAGTCCTCCAAAATGATTCATTTTTTATATATTGTTACTTTTAATTTCGGAGATTTCGGAAGGTTTTTTTGTTATTCGATCATTATCTTTTAAAAGTACAATATCAATAAATCGCATTATTATGATTAATTATTATTTTTTATTTATTACCTTATACCACTTTTAGATATTCAAACAAAATATATATACAAGCCCATTATATCTTCTCTCTCTCTTCTTCTTTTAATTCCTAATTGCTTCGTCTCTCTTCGTCTCTCTTTGTATCTCCTTTATCATATGAAGGAAGGAATTAAACAAAAACTTAGGCTTATGAAAATATTCTTATTAAAAGATTAAATTGAAAAAGATAAAGTCATATTGAGCCTTTAGTTAAAGTAGTAAATATTTATTTTCTTTAAATAAAGTTTTAGATTCAAGTATTGTATATAAAAATATTTTTATTAAAAAAACTTTATTTTCATTATGAAACTTTTGTCAATTTTAGTCAAATTAGTTTGAGTTTAGTAGATTTTTAAATATTAATAATTTTAAAAAAATAAAAAATATATAATGTCTTAGTATTTTGACCTTTAAGTTTCTAAATTTAGGCAACTAGGGATAATTAGGTTAATATATTAAGGGGTTGATTATTATATTTTTTAAAATTAAATAAAATATTTCAATTGAAGTCAAGAATAAATAAATATTTTTTCAATTTTTTTAATCTGTTCTTCCACAAATTTTTTATTAATTTAATCTTTCTACGATAAAAAGTGCTACTTTTCAAACTAATAACTTGTTGGACCAACATCTTGAGAATAAAAAGATATATAATTTTTTTAAAAAAGTATTTATTTCGAAAAGTATAAATGTTTAGCCAAGTTCTTTTGTTTTAAAATAAACTAATTTTGAATGGTAGTAAAAAAAAATCAACTACTGAAAAGAATTTAAAAATTAGAGTTTTTAATAATTTAAGCAGAATCAAAATTTAAAAATTAATTTATGAATGCACAAATATCCTTACTAAAAGTTAAAATTTATTATAATTAATCTATTATTTATGAATTATTCTCTTTCAAAATATTTATTAATAGTGATTTTACTTTTTTATATTTGAATTGATTAGAAATTAATAAAAATTAAATAAAAGTTAATTATAATAATTATTTACAATTATTTTTATTCAAATAGTATTTATTGAAAAATAAATAAATGTATTCATGTCTCTTAAAAAAAAATTATCAATAAAAAATCCATTTTAAAAAGTAATTTAAAATTAAAGAAAATTTTGTACCTTAAATAATCTAAGGGCTGGGTAGACTTTATACTTGACACATCTCTGTCATATTGCTTCAACATTTGCGTATCGAACACAGAATTACAGAAAGCTGTTTCAAACAAAAAATCTAAGGCAGCGGACATTGTTGCTCAACATTTGACTTCGTCGCCAATTGACACTGACGTTCACGTGGTTAAGATTTTTTTAAAATAAATTGTAGCTTTAGTATCTTTTTTAGTCTCTTAATATAAAAATATTAAGTTTAATTTTTTAAAAATATATTATATCTTATTTTAATTCTTATGTATAAGTATTATATATTTTTATGTCTTAATTTAAAATTTTAGATACTAAATTAAAATATAATATATTTTTTAATAACTAAATTAAATATTTTATGATTCAAAAGTTAAATTAATACAGATTATACTTTTTAGAGACTAAAAAAATAATTTATTTTTTATTAAAAAAGCATTTAATAATTTTAAAAATAAAAATTTTTAATATTAAAAAATTTTATTATTCAATTGATTAAAGAACTTATTAGTAACTAATAAATTATTGATTAAAGTAAAAATAATTTCACTAATCTAAAAATAAATAAATATTTAAATTTAAAAAATATATTTATTAAAAAGACTTTATATTAACACTTTTAATTTGATAAAAATACTTTGAATATTTTAAAAAAAGTCCTTGGTCAACAAAACCTATAATTCTATACTATTTAAAATCCATTTATTATATTTCCATGTTTTCAAAATAATACATTATAACATTGCCAAGTGGGTATATATTCATTTTATTTATTCCGTAAAATATGATTATGAATGATAATAATAATAATTTTTTTGTATGGCACTTACCAGAAAAGGGGTTATGGATGGAATTGTCACATTGGAATATCGAACTAAATTATTATTAATGATAAATTAAAAGTTTTTAAAACTTTTTTAAGGGTTAAAATATTTTAACTCATACTCCCATTTTTTTAAAAAAATTAAAAAATATATAATTTCATTAACTTTAACTAAAGTATTTTTAAATTTAAAAATATATAATTTCATTATTTTATTTCAAATTTTAGTAGATAATTTTTTTATATTAATCAAATATATATGTAATTATATAAATAATAAATATAGGATATTTTGGTAAAAAATGAATAAAAATGATAAATTTTCCTCATCTTTAAAAAAAAAAGGAGTGTAATTTGAGTAATTTTATCATCTCTTAAATACTTAATAGAGGAGTGTAATATACTCTACCAAAAATAGTAATAATTCTAAAAAATTAAAAGAAAACTCATGAGAAGAATTTTCAAGATCTTCACTAATATTAATTCTACCGATCTAATTTTAATCTATATAAAATTTTGGCTCTTGACTAATAAAGTTTAGATTAATTAAATTCATATTTTAGGCTAATGTGCATCAGTGTGTCACTAATTTCCATGGTTACATGTTCTTGACTTCATCCTTCTCTCATCGATTGAACGGACGGTCTTCGTATTATTCAAGGATCGGTTATTGTCCTTAGACGTTTTTTTTCAAAATTAATAATAATAAAAGTCAACTTATGACATTTATTTTGTGAAAAAAAATTCAAAACGATGTTAGAAAAAGTTCACAATTGAAAAATAATTTTATTATCAACCTAGATAGCAAAAGTTTGCTTTTGAAAATTCTGAAGTCAGTATTCATGATGTGATTATATATTAGCTAATAAAATTTATAGATAATTAATTATTTTATTTTCTACTTTTTATATTAATTTAAAGAATAAAATAAAATATTATATTTTCATTTTATTCTCTTAGATAAATTAGGCAAAAGTTTTAGTAGAAAGTTAAGCTTCCCCTCTCCTCTCATTTAAAAAATTACACTTCTTTTCCTTAACAAATGAAAACATAATACATTTCAGTTTAAAGTGCACTTACTGACAATTAAAGTTTTCATCCAAATTAATGTCTTTTTATAGATGTTCAATGTAACTTTTTTTTGTGACCAAAATACCCTTTCTAAAATTATTAAAATGTGACTAACTCATTAAAATTTAAAATCAACACACCTTACTTATTTGTCAATATTATTATTTTCATTTTTTATTTTTTATTATTAGTATTTTATTGATATTAATAATAATTATTATATTATTAAATTAAAATTTTAAGAAGTTTTGTAAAAAAATTACTGATAACTAATTTTTTTTTTTAATTAAGAAAGCATTTCAAAAGACAAAATTGAAGGAGATGACGGCACAACATCAATCATGATCAAATTATGTTAGGTAAGAATAACAAAAATTTTTTAAGTTTGATGAGAATGGATTGTCCAATTTAAAAATTCGAGTATAAAAATTTTGTTTCTACTGTGATGGAGATGAGGGACAAAATTTACTCGAAGCAAGTGTGAGGTTAGTAATAAGGATCATATCCCTATCCCGTAAGGTCTTTGTCTTCAAAAATTTATTTAAATATTTTTAAAATTTATATATATTTATTTAAATGTCTTCTTTTATATATAACTTTAATTTTTTTTAATTAAAAAAATTTAAAAAATAAATAATTTTAAAAAGTAATAAAATTTTTAAAAATTAAAAAAGAAAAGAATAAGAATAAAAAGTGATCAAAAATAGATGCAAGGAATAAGAGCTGAGAGACTCTCCACCCACGCCCTACTTGGTTGCGATTGCAAGTGTTGGTGGGTTGAGAGATGAAATTAAAAACGATGAAAATAGAGACGAGTTAGGTTGCAAGGTTTCTGATTGTCAAGTTAGCCATATTTTAATAATTTCAGTAGTAGTTTGAATAAAATTATTTTTAATAAAAAATATTTTTGAAACAAAAAAAATTGAATGCCTAGTCCCACGTGAGTATTAATTTGCAACTTTTCTTTTGTTTTTAGTGTGGGAACAATTTAATATTGTTGCCGACTAAATGTTGGATTTGGTAGTGTAGATATTGTTAGTTCAATTTGGTTTATCTGTTTAATTGAATTCAATTATTTGAATATTGATCCATCTAATTAGGTTATTGAAGAATTAATTTCTAATTAAAATGTACTATAATTTTTAAAAAAGATAATATTAGTATTTTTTTTTAATTTTATCCATAAAAATAACTGTTTTCAATAATAAAACTTACATTAAAAATAATTTGAGAAAATTTTAAAATAAGTATAATCATAAAATAAAATATATTTTACCTCTTAATTATAATTATAAAATACATTATTTATTTAAATTTTAGTTTATAACAAATCATTCTTTTAAATTATACATATTCTATTTTATTTTATTTCTATAATCTTCCTTGTATATAATGTAAAATTAAATTAAAAAAAATTATGTGATAAGACATTATAATTAAATTTAACTCTAGAAATAATAATTTTTAATATTTTTAATAATTTAATAAATATTTTTTTATAAATCAAAGTTTAGAAGATAATATATTATATTAGTATAATAAAAAAATAAAAAATATTTTTTAATAAAATATTTATACTAAAATTTAACGTATTTATAATTTTAATTAATATATTATATTTAATTATTTAATTAGCTGATAGGATATCCCTCCTCATCTAAAAGCCGGACTAATTTAATTAATTTTTTAAAATTTTTATTCAATTCATTAAATTACATAATCAATCTTGATCAATTTTTATTGTACTGGATTAGATTGATTTGAATTAAATTTGCAGAAACATGTGAATGAATAGTGATGACGATCTCGCTGTAACACCAATGATGATAGTAACAAAATTTCACTCTGTACATCCAATTGAAGGGACAACACATTAAATTGCTGAACTACCCTGAAGATTGTTAAATTCTATTATGATAATAAGAGTAAATTATATTTCTTTTGTTAAGAAATATTTAAATTATATTTTCTCCCGTCACAAAATATATATTTTAAAAATTTTTTTATTTATAATCATTTATTTTGAATTAGAAATAATAAACTTATTTTATTTTAAATTTTAAAAATATTTATTATATTAGTCATATCTATATATAATAAATATAAAATAAAATATTTTTTATTAAAATTATTAATATTTATAATTTTATTAAACTCTAATTAATTTAATTTAAATTAATAAAAATTATTGTGGCAAAAGAAGAGTTCAGTTTCAAAAAAAAAATTTCATATACAAAACTAAATATAAAAATATCTTAATCAAGATACAGTTTTATTTCCCTAGTAAGGAGAATGTAAATATGTAAATTTTTAAAATTAAAAAATATAATTTTGACATATCTTTTAAAAAATATAATTTACTTTATGAATAATTTAATAATATAAAAAATTTAATTAAGTGTTATTTTTATTTTTATTTTATTAAATTATTAAATAAAAAATAATATGTGTATGATTTATATAATTAATTTATTTTATAATTAATTTTATTTTAATTAAAAAATTTAATAATAAAAATATAAAAAATTGTATATAAATTTAATAGTTGGGGCGTTCTGAAATCTGACTAGGGCAAGTAAGTTCTATAAATAGCCTTGACATTGCTCACTGAAGAGCATCCATATACGCTTTTGCTCATTCTATAATACCTTCTATTTACGTTTCATCCTCCATTATTGCTCATTGTACTACTGCTTCTCCCAAGCTTACCACTATTCTCAGCTATGATCAATCTTGCGCAACAAGAGGCAGAGCCCCAGGTTATGAAGTAGATCATGCTTTGAAAAAAAAATTCCTTTTTATTTTTTTTATTTTTTTAACATTCTGATACTTTTAGAGAATATCTATCCATAAATATTATAGTCTATTTTTTTAATTAAAATCACCCATGTTCAAAAAATTAATTTCATAATTTAAACTGGTGAAAGTCCATAACATGAAAAGTTCTTCCCAAAATAATATTTTTATACACAAGAATCAAACATAAAAAATAAAGTTCTAATTCCATGAAGTATTTGGGTTGAATGATTATTTATTGATCTTATTAAATGTGGTTGGGTTAGATTAATCTCAAACTAATATTTTTATCCAATTTAATTTATTTAACTCATCTTATTTTATTATTTTTTATTAGAACTTTTTATCTAAATTTAATAGCAAATATATATTTATATATACTTATATATACATGCGTATGTATATAAATACTAAAATTATTTATATATAGAGGTCATGAGTGATTTGATAATTAAAAGAAAATGGTCATAAGTAATTATGTAGGTCATACATTTAACCTATTTACCATTGACCCGAAACACCAAACTATTTTTATTTAGTTTGAAATTCCTCTTTTTCAATTAAAGTTTTGTATTGGAAAAAAATCATTTGATAAGCTTTAATCAATATAATTAGTTTGGAAAATTTTTAATTAAATACATAGTTTATTTCTGTGAAATTACTAAAAATATTAAGAGGGTAGATAAACATGGCTAAAAGTAATTAAGAGACTATGCATAAAAAGAAGATAAGTAAATCAACTATTTTTGTGCTTTCATGCACGTTTAATTATATATTCAGTTATATATATATGTCATTAATTAATTATTGTTAATTCCTCATTTTCTTAATCCTATCTTATATGAAAATATCTGAGTGTACATGATAGTGATTCTTTACATAAAGTACAAAGCGAAAACATGTGAAGGGAATAAAAAGAAACCAAACATTGACCAACGTTAATTGTAGTCCCAACTGTAGACATCAAGGAAACTCGATCTAGCCCCACCATTGCTGCTCAACCTCAAGGTATAATTTTCATGTCTATTCTCAAATTTCCTTAATTTATATTATATATGTTATAACATTTTTGTCTTTGATTATTATCTTCTTTTTTTTTAATCTTAGTCTATGAATGTTTTTTTCAATTATTTAAGAAAATTTATTTAATTAAAAATATTAATTAATGACTTAAATTTGTTTAGATGATATTTTTTTATCAAAATAATATTACTTAGGTAAATTTAAAGAAATCAAATGATATAAATTTTAGTATAAATTACAAAAACGATAATATTTAGATAGGTTTAAATCATGAATTAATAATTATATATTGCTGTTATTAATTAATTAATTAAAATAAATTTGTTTAATAAAAAAATATTTTAATTAAAATAAAATACTTTAAAAATTAAATTATTAATTTAGTCTTGGTTGAACTTTCGGATATATACCAATAATATTAAATCATTATGGCTTTTATATAGTACCATGAATGCCTTGATCGATTGTTACGTATATCTGTATATTTGCATTTGAAATAGCACATTAATATCGAATCACGACGAAATTGCTAGAATCTAATGACAACAGAAGTTGTTGGTATTAAATATCCCGAATAAATAGGTGATATAGAAGTTTCCAAGATATTATAATTAATTTTGCGTTTGTTTAAAAGAACATTTTGACGGTCAACACTTGATTATTACCTCATTTGGAGGTGATAAGTGGTGTTTAGATAATATTATCATTATATTAAATATTGATATCTAATTTTAGTGTGTGACGGTCAACACTTGTTTACCTGTGTTTGGAAGTGAAATGATTTTAGATATTTTATATTTCTTTTAATGATAATTTTTTTGTAATAAGAAAGAGGTGAAAAAAATAAAAGATTTATATTGATAGGAATTCCTTAGAATTAGGGATGATCATTACTAGGAGGGTATTATAGTTTTCATTTTCAAACTCAGACTTGAACAGGTAAAAAAATTAATTCTTATGCTTTGTAAAATCTTCAAATATCATGACCAAAAACTTCAAAACGATTTAGTTTTTTTTTTTAAATTATAACTTATCTACATGTAAATTTATTAAAAAATATATAAATTATATCAATTATATTATGTATATTTTAAATATATAATTAATATAAAATCTTAACAAATTTATTTATAAAATTATTAAATATAATAATTTATAAATTTATATTAAAATTAAACTATTTTATTGATAACATTGAAACAAATAATTTAATTTATATATGTATTTTTTTAATAAAATAAAATAAATATATATATATATAACATAAAAATAATATTTAAATAATGTATATAAAGTAGTTTTATGTCCAAGTAGGATACCACTCCCTCTAAATCTAAATTTGTTCATTTAATACTTACTCAAATTTAACGATTAAATTTTATGAATAATCATAAAGTATATGTATTTTAATTATCCCTACTTAAAATAGATTTAGACTAATTTTATTTTTGTTCATATATATCTTTCTTAATATGAAAAAATACATCCTTTTTTAATTACAAATGATTTGAACCCATATAGATTAACATAACTAATAACAGCGTATATCAAACAACCCATAAATAGAAAGAATTAATATGTAGTCAATAAAGTTTGCATTTTTCTACTAATAAGTGAATAGTTGTAATGGTAAGTAATAAATATTTTATTTTAAAAAAAAAAAGGTCTTGAGATCAAGTATAATGTATAAAAAAATTTTATTTATATTATGAGATCTCAACTAGCTTAAATTATATTAGATAAAATCTAATAAGTTTTTGAATATATACCAATGGTTTCGACCATTTTTTATTTTACATTTTTCATAGTATGTATTTATTCTAAAACACTAAAATTATTGTTTTTACTACATGTTTCATGCATTAAGAATCTTATGCTGAAATTTAATATAAAAGCTAATAAATATATTTTAATCAAACCTCAAGAAAATAAAAATGTAATTTACTTTATGAAAAATTGTATTTCTATAGTTTTATTTAATTTTTAATTGAGTTTTTCGCTTCCTTTAACAATGTATAATTGAGTCCCTGTATAGTTTAATAAATTTTTAATTTAATTCCTAAGATGAAAAATTATTGATTCTATAAAGTTGAATTTATATAAATCATATATAGACTGGTCACAGGTACAGAGTTTAGACTTTAGTAGAGAAAAATATGCATGCAGTTAAAGTTCAGTTATAAAACAAATTTATATTAAACTGTTGTTTAAGCCATATTATTTTCAATTTTATTAACTTAAATTAACATGTGGTGGATTTATATAAACTTTGACAAACTTGAGTCCATCAGAATATTTTACTTTATAAAAGTATAGGAGTACTATGATAAATAAAAAATATTGGTGATAATATTTTTGTCTTAAAATATTTAATTTTTAACTTCTGTTTTTACTCAGTAGAAGTTTTAATTTTTAGATTTTATTTCACAACTAAAAAAATTATTTTGTTACTACTTATAAGTTTTTTTTTCCTAAACAACTTGGTTAAACATCCAAAATTTTTAAATAAATATATTTGGAAAAATTAAATAACTATTTTTATCATGAGACGCTTAGGCAAACAGGCCATTATTATCTAAAAATGTGGTCATATTTATTTCAGGTATTGTTGCTGTAAGTGAGGTGACACAACAGACAAAGGGCACACAAGCACACCAAAATTATTGGCACTTGCTATGGTATCAAGAGGCTTAATTATTATCTAAAAATGCGATTAAAAATAGGTATCTTTTTATTTATCTCCTCTTATAAAAAATATTTCACTTATAAATAACACCGGGTGCTGCATAATATCTAATATATATGAATTTATATTCTTTCCTGTAAAAAAAATGATAATATATATATCTTTTTAGTGAATTAATATAAAGAATGGACACTAAAGTGAAGGGAAGGAAGGGAAGGAAAAAGCTCTGAGATGGAAGAGAACAAATAGTAACATAGACAACTTTGTATTGTGTCTTCACTTGAATTTGTTCCTTCAGCATTCAAGCATTGACACAATACAAAGCTTTCTGTGTCATTAATTGTGTTTGTTTCCTTCCATCTCATAGTTTTTTTATTCCTTTCTTTTTTTCTTTTGTCTTTCTTTCTTTCTTTTGTTTTTAATAAATAAAGAATGGAGATTTAAGGGAAGGAAGGAAAAAACAATGAGATGAAAGGAAACAAATACTAATATAGACAACTTTGTATTGTGTCTGCACTTGAATGTTCTTTCAAGCACTTACATAGTACAAAGCTTTCTATGTTATTATTTGTTTCCTTCCATCTCATGATTTTTTCCTTCCTTCCCTTGAGCTGAAATTTGTCACACTGTAGAATGCTTGTATCAAAATTTTTTTAAAAATTACGTTAATATATATTATATGGCACCTAGTGTTATGTGTAAGTAAAATGATTTTTATAGAAAGAAATATAGGAAGATACCTATTTTTAGTAGAATTTTTAGTTTATAAAGCCGTCTGTCAGAATGAGAGGATCATGCTCAGCACAACTACCTTCAATAAGAGTAATTTTTATCTTATTAACTAAGCGTTTTAATTAATAGATTTTAAATAAGAGTAATAATTATCTTTTTAACTAAGTTTTTTTGGTTGAAAATACTAGTTCGTATCAAAAAATTTGTTGAGTACTAATTAATCTGATTTGAATTAACAAATGTCTTATAACAGAGATAAAGCTCTCGCAATAAAGATTTTTTTATATACAAAATTTAAATTTAAAATTTTATTTTAAAAAATATAATATTTATTACTCCAAAAAATTACTATAGATTTAACTAACCTTTTTAATTCATTCATTTGGGTAGGCTGGCTGAGTTTTTTTACCAATGAGAAGCAGGAACGAGTTGCAATAAATAAATCCAAGATCATGTATCTTATTTAGTCCTTCAACGCCTTAGTACAAAATCATTAATTTGGTTAAAACGTCGCCAAATTTTATATCAAATTTTAATTTTATTCTTAAAATTTGTTTGTTATTAATTTTATCGATAAAATTTTAAATTGTAATAAATTTTGTCATATGACTTAACGTTGTCTAAATTACTAATAAAAATTATTGACATGACATTTGACGTAGTGTATGATGTATATATTTTTACTGACTCAATATTCTACTTACTTATCTATTGTCAATTATATCTTTAAAGTTTATGAATAATGTTAAATATATTTTTAAAATTTATGAATACTGTTAAATATGTCTTTAACTCCTTCAAAAAATACACAAATTCTTAATAATTTCATCTATTAATATCACACTTCTTTGACCAATTTATACAATCACTAGCATATTTTAAAATTGATTTTCTAACGAATTGCCTTCCATGGTGAACTTTAACAATAAATAAGTATATATAAGACTACCTACAATATATATGAGTTTAGGTTACAAACTATTATTTTACAACAACACATACTTCCATGATTCCACTAACAAGAAATCACAATCCATACAAAAAAATTCACTCATTATTAACCCATTATAAAATTCTTATATTCACATAAAAAAATTCATTATATATGAAATTATTAATGAATAGAATAACTCATTACTATTATCGTATAATAACAATACTATGTCATAGTTCAAAGAGAACAAATTTAATATTTTACATATTTTCTATACTTTTGCCTTGCAGTTTTAATGATAGGATGTAATAACTTAATAATAGATTTTAATAACGGTCTTTATCGTTGATAGATTTAGTGTAACGTAATTTTAACGAAATCAATTGACTTACTTCAATAACACTATTCAATAATGTGATAGTTTAAGAATGTAAATAGAGATATTACTTTGTCACTTATATGACGTCGCTTTATAATTTGACATGGCTTTATGAATTTTAGTGTTTATGTAGTTAGCAAAATATACACGTAAGACATTGTATCAGCTATTAAGAAATTATAGATTGTCTGAAGGAATTGGGAACACATTTGATAATATTCATAAATTTTAAAAATATATTTGATAATATTTATAAAACTTAAGAACATATTTAATGATAAATAGATAAGTAGAGTATTGAATAAAAAAAAATATATACGTCAAACAGCACGTCAGTTATTTTCATTAATAATTTAGATAGCATTAGATTGTGAAACAAAATTGATTACAATTCAAAAATTTAAAGATAAAGTTGATGATATACAAATTTAAAAAAAAAATTAATATAAAATTTAAGAACATAATAAGAGTTTTTATCTTATATTTATTGGTTTTAACCATTTCAGTATGGGCCTAGCAATATAAAGGAGCTGAACCAGCCCAGAACCAAGGCCCACCCAGTACGTTTAAACATGACAAAGGGAATTCACGTTTGTAATTGGTGTGAGCCAACCCAGTAGTTCTGTCATGGGTTTTTTCGGTATTTTGCAATTGCTTTATTGCAGTTAGAATATTTAGGCTTCTTCTTCTTCTTTTTTTTTTTTTTTGTGAATTGTCTTTTCTTTATCTTTTGGTTTCCACGAGTATTTTTAATTGAAGATAATTTTGTTTAAAATATTATCTAATATTAAATATAAATATTTCTTTTAACAAATATTTAAACTATAATTAATTCTTTTTGCTAAACTCAAATTCCATTAATTTATATGTAATTTTTTTGGAAAAAGAGAAGGTGATGAAATGATGTTGGTTTTAGGGCTTGAATCATGAAATGGGTTATATTAGGACCACCCATGTGTGTGATAAATCACTTTAGAATCAACAAATAAATAGTATTTGTTTTCAATGATCAAAAGGCAACACTAAATTAAGAATTGCAAACTAAATTGAACTAATTTTTCTAGTCCTTAACCTTTATGCATAATTATTGTTAGTAGTTGTGCTGATTAAAATTATTGATTATTGTAATAACTTAAAATTTTTCAAAAGAATATTAAATTGCACGCACTATATATAGTCAGGGCCAAAAGAGTAATTTTAGTAAAAAAAACAAATAAAAGAAGAATGCAACAAATCCCATTCTCTATTCTATCTCTTGCTTCTTCGATTCCTCTACCTTCTTTCCATTCTAACATCCTTATCATTTTCATCCTTACTGATCAATTACTGAACTCCATGTGATATACTTGGGTTTTACCAGACCCAATGATCAACTATCCGAATTCTCAATAAATATTCTTATTGATCAATACACTTACCAATGGCCCATATATATAGGTATTACCAACGTTAATTAAGAAATGTAATCTTGAACTTATTTATGGAAAGGCTAAAAAATCATAGAGATTTCCATTATATATGTAAGGATCTCACATAGTATGCACATAATACACATCTATACTCTATCATCTTCACCTCATATACTAGTCTGGTTCTCTTGTGGTGTTGACTATCCTTTATTTTGCAGGTTTATATAATTCAGGTGGTTTAGACCATGGATTTGACCGGATATGAAAACATCACCATTAATTATCAAAAACTTGCAGGAGATTGATGAGAGCTCTTTTACCATTACGGCAATCATTATTCACACTCATGAATCTCTCAATCTCAGCTCTAACCAACTAATTAAACAGTCACACCATTGAAGTAGCTTTCCAACGAAGCTTTATCTCTTTCTAATAAAAACAAAAGAAATTCAAAATATATGTTGTTGGAGTTATCTTGTTGTGAGGTATCATTCAAGTCCCACATTGCACAGAAAGAGTTATCTTAAGAATAATAATTTAAATTCAGTCTATTTGATGTGTTAGAGTTGGCACCCTATTGGAATTTGAACAATGGATCAAAGACAATGGAAATGGCAATGCCCAATATCCAGATTTCACCATTTTTTTTTTTACAATTTAACTTTCTTAAAAGAGTGCTATTTTATAATTCAAGTTAATATAAATTCATTATACATAAAAAAATTTAGTAAAAAAATACTAATAATTAAAATTAATAATGATAAACAAATAAAATTATATTAGATGTGATGACTTTATATAAAATTGTATGAAGTGGAGGGTTATGATGCGTCACCGGCGGAGGAACCTCTTTGCTGTGGCCTTAAAGGGACGCTTGGAGCTGACGAAGCCATCAACCAAGTGCAGATAGGTGTTCAAATCGTGACACGTGGCCACATTGATCCCACTGAGGTACGGAGAGTCCCTGCTACACAGACGTAGCTCCTTCCCCACCTCCACGTACCCCCACTTCGCATCCCGTACCCTCTTCTGTATCCAACTTGCCACTCTCGACACGTGGACACCACCATCTTTCGCCACGTCACCATTACCAATCACAAATCCTGGCACTTTCGTAATTACGTCCTCTGTGTTCACAATACGTAAAACCTTCGTCCCCTGTCTCTCCACCATCTCCCGGAACCGCCCGTTCCCCACGCGGGGCCCACCGAACGATATCACTGTCACCATCGGCATCGTCGTCCCATCCAACCCAAAGGCAGTCTTCACGTCATACGCCGTGAGAATCGCCAGCGCGGCCCCGAGACTGTGACCGGTGATGGTGAGACTAATGGGCTCATCGCCGTAGGTTTGGACGATCCGACCAATCTCGTCACGCACCATTCGTTGAAGGCTCAAAGAAGCATTACATGCTGACGTGTAAAGACTCAAGAACCCACATTCCACCATGGCGCTGCCTCCTGTGGCGTTCAAGTGGGTGAGATTAGTCCGAAAGTTCTCGAGCCATTCCAAGCACGTTGTCGTTCCTCTGTATGCGACAACCACATCTCGACGACCAAGTCGTTTAATCTCTTCTTTGTTGTCACACACAGCCACGTAGCCAATGTAGCTAGACTGTGTTGCGAACCGTGATGGTGCGTTTCGGAGCCAACGAGGTAGTTCGATCCCTGAGGTGGCGCGTAGGTGCTTGGTCACCTTGTACCCGTTGCTCCGCAAACCACAACGGTCGAAAAGCGTGTTCTTCGGGAAGCGACACGAGGCGTAGGACGGTGAGGAAGGATCAAACTCGAAGGATTTGTAAGCAGCCTCGACGAAATTCCCGTACCTGAGAATCTCAGCACGTAGGTTGTCGTCCAAGGGATCTAGCAAACCCTCCCAGTTACTCAAACCTTGGTACTCCGTCCATCGCTTTCGAAGGCTGGAGTTCGCAGATGACAATGACGATAAAGATGTGGATGATGATGGGAAGGAGAAGTTGTTAGGTTTTATGAGTGTTGCGATGGGAGATGTGGAGGCGGCGGAAGCTGTTGATGGGAGTGGAGGTGTGGTGGTGAGATTCATGGTACGTAGTGGTAGGATGACAATACAAGAAGAATGTAATAGTTAGAGAATAAGATGATTGTTATTAATTGGTAATATGAGTGTGATGAATGATGAAGATGGGATTGGGGGGTTTTATAAGAGAGGAGAGTAGAGAGTGATGAGAGTGAAAAGGGTGGGACATATCATATTTGTTGTGTAAGTTGGAAGAAAGCATGCATTCACGAAGCATGTTTGGGCAAAAGGAGGTAGAGAAGCCTGAATTACAAATGAGTGAGAAAGAAGGTGTACTGTACATGGTGTTTGGATTTGCCAAGTTTGAAGAACAAATAATCCAGGCTAAAAGAGTTACGTACGTACATACATACATACATATACTTTTATTTACTGCCTTTTCTAATAATGAAGTTTGAATCTAATAAAAAATAATAATTTTTCACGAATTAAAGTTTAAACGTTTACTGAAAAATATACTCAAATTTAGTAGTGTCTTCCATAAAAAAATATTTGTATAAACAAATAGTACCTTTTTTTTTATTCACCACACAAACATAATGAACCATCCAAATCCTACTCTAGATCTTCTCAGTCTCACGCTTATATTTTTCTTACTGTTAATTTAATATAAGGAAACTTTTTTGACAACGGATACAGAAAATAAATGAGTCTTAGGGCGGATTAGTGACTTTTTAATTTCTTATATTTATATATATATATATATATATATATTATATAATAAGAGCAATCTTTGGTAAACAGTAAAAAGATGAAATAATAATCCTTAAATCACACCAGATTAATAGTCAAAATTGATGTAAAAATTATTAGTATTTCCTGGGCCAAGTAATGTAATTTTCTTCATCTGATTAAGATTTTTTTCCGTTTATTTTAAAATTATTTTTAAAATGGAGTTTCATAAAAGATATTGTAAAAAATAAATGCATGGTTGCTATCTAGCAAAAGTATTTTATAAGCATTTTTATTAATATTATTATTTTTGGCAAAAATTTCAAGTAGTATACTAGTTTACTATCAAATTACTAAGAAAATGGCACGATGTGTAAATTTCACTTTGCAATTAATATTACTTGAATATATAAATTTAAATATCCATTTTTTAATTTTAATTAAGTTTAAGATTTTTAATTAATTAAAGAATAGAAAATAATATCACAATAAATATTTAAAACTATTTAATTAAAACAAATAGATATAATATACAAAATTAAATTAAATACATCAAAATAACTACAAGGATAAGAGAAAAAGAAATGACAACGCAAAAAAAAAAAAAAAAAAAAAGATTGTATGTAAAAGAGGGGTAAATGGCTAGCAATACCATATAAGCACAAAGTTGTAGAATTTAATTCTAAAAATAATAATTTTAAATATTTTAAATAATTTAAAAAATAATTTGTTATAAGTTAAAATTTAAATTGATAATACCTTATATAAACATGATTAAAGGGTATAAAGTGTACTTTCCCTTTAATATTTTAGGAAAGGTTTTGAGCTACGCTACATTATTTAATTAGCATTTCTTGTACGAAGGGATTTGAGCCAAAGTGGTATAATAGCAACTTCTCATCCATTACTGATATGCAAGAAAATAATAATAATTTTCATTTTTGGCAAAATTCTGAAAACCTTTCATGGATTTTGTTGCCATACATCGATTGTTTAAGGAAAAAAAATGTAATACACTGTTTCTTTATTTTCTCTGAATCTAAAATAATAATTTCATTGAATATATGAGATCTATATATCTAGAAAAAATATCTTGACAAAATATCATGAGAAAAGATCTTGGGAGAGAAAAAAAAGAAAGAAAAAAGTACGTAAGTACGACGACACAATTTTATGTCCAAGTTCAACATCTTAACATATTGTTGTTCCTAGTTCCTCGTACAGTCATACTATATATGAAGTGTTTCTACTTTCTATCACCTCTTAGCCAAGAGGGCTTTCTTAGGTCTTGTTGGTTACATGGTTATAGTTTATATGGAGAACCAAATCCTCAAAGAGTATTTATAACAGATCGTGTTAGTAAATTTTGAGGCACTGAATCACATCTAGAAAGGAAAATAAAAATTTTCCTCACAAAGGGAAAACATGTTGTCTTTTGTATCTTTAACTTTGAAGTGCATGTATGTACTATGGGAACTTGTCCTTGATTTATCCATTGTATGCTCACTTACAATTTTACTTTAGAAAATTGTTGAACTTGTAGTAGAACCACTCCTTTTTTCTACCTTTACATTGAATTCTTGTAAAGAAAATAAAAATAAGAAGATGGAACTCACTCAAGTAAAACTGATATGAATCTCTTTTCTTTTCTCGAGATGAGATATGGAGAGCTTCATTTTTTGAGAGACTATCTCTCTATCTCTTCTTTTTTTATTCTTTTACAAAAAGATAAAAATAAAAATATAAGAGAAAGATAAACTAAAAAAATTAATTTTTTATTATTTTTTCTTTTACAATACTCCAGAGAATTTGATCTGTTTACATTCCATGACAAAGCATTACATTTTTTTTTATTAGAAAGCATTGCATTCTCATTGCTTAAAAATATTGTAAGTATATATCCAATTATACATATACATACTGGTTTCTTTTATTCAAGATTTATATTGTACAGAAATTATTACTTGTATTGGTAAGCTGTTAAATAATTTTGAATTAATTATTGTGAAATTTTGTAAGTATAATATTCATAATAAAAATTGCTAATCCAATGATAAACTTTATTAAAAGAATTATCTTATAAAAAGTTATTTACTAAATGTAAAATTAATTTAATTAATTAGTCTCTCCTATATGTATATGAGTGGGTATATATGTATACTATACTAAGTAATTTATCGAGTTGATATTGAGTTTAGTTATTTAAGGATTGGGCAAAAAAATCTGATACAATAATTTCATCGGATATTATAAGCATACTAAATATCTTGAAAAATATCACGAGGAAAGATCTTGGGAAAAAAGGTACATTCAAGGATACAACTTATGTTCAACATATCATACGTACATTGATGTTCGTATAAAGGATGTGTTTCTACTTTCTATTTCTCTTGATGGAAAAGATACTTTTTTTTAAAAAAAAACGAAGTTCCATTTTTAAAAAATATGATTTATACACTATAACATATATATATATATATATATATATATATATACACATACATATTAGAGACTGCGCATGCATAAATATGCATATTATTTTTTAAAATTTTTGAAATATAATATAAAATAATATTTATTATAATATTTTAAAATAATAAATTAAATAATAGAAGTTAATTAACTACTTACTATTCTATTTTAACTTTTCACTATCTTTATATATATATATATATATATATATATAAATACATACATATTAGAGACTGCGCATGCATAAATATGCATATTATTTTTTAAAATTTTTGAAATATAATATAAAATAATATTTATTATAATATTTTAAAATAATAAATTAAATAATAGAAGTTAATTAACTACTTACTATTATATTTTAATTTTTTACTATCTTTATTTTTTTTTCTTTCCTCTCCTCTTCTCACATTACATATTTTATAATATGTTTCTATTGTAATGACTATAGATAATTTTGATCAATAATCTCATAAAAGAATATATTATAAAATATGTAATGTAAAAAAATAAAAAAATAAAGATAATATAAAATTATAAAAGATATGTAAATTAAATAACTTTATACTATTTAATTTATTATTTCAAAATTATAATAATAATTATTTTATATTATATTTTAAAAGTTCAAGAAACAAAGACATGTATATTTGTGAATGTAAAGACTCTAACAATATATAATTTGCGAAACCACTTACTAGAATAATTATACTATAGATATAAGAGATTTTGTATACACAAGTGTATGTATTTTTTTTTATTTTTAAAATATAATATAAATAAAAATTATAGTTTAAAATAATAAATTAAACAGTATAAATTATATCATACATGCATCTATTAATTTTGGAGAACCTCATAACCTAAAATTTTTCCTTTTGTTTATATATGTTGGTGAGTCCAGTATTTTGAGTTCCAAGATAACGTGTGGCCAACTAGGCAAGAGCATCCTTTCCAAAAACAATTGGTTTTTCTTTTTTCTAAGTTTTAAATTTATTTAATTCATTAGTATTTTCAAGAAAATTATTTAGATAAGGATAATTGATAGTAAAGTATTTGTTGACTTTAAATAAATTAACAAACTGAAACATTTTATTATTTAAGATATTTAAAAAGTTTTATATTTCTATTTAGAATTAGAAGTTTATGTTTTCTTTTAAAAAAATTCTTAGATTTAATCTTAATTTTGAAAGTCATATTTTTAAGTTGTCATATATCTAAAGGGATAATATAAGGTAACTATACAAGTATTTGTTAACTTTATTTGTTAGGAGTAGAATTTATACAATTATTTATATGTTTTTATTAAATTTTTTAATTAAAATAAAATATGTAAAAAAATTTAGAAAACTAATTATATAAAAAATAATTTATAGAAATTATATACATGTTGTTTCTAATTAAAATAATAATAATAAAAATATAAAAATAACACGTAATTTTTTTTTTTTAATTGGTAGTAAAGTATTTATTGACTATAAAGATTAGTCCAACAAATATTGAGAAAAGAAAGACCAAAAAAAAAAAAATGACAAATTAACGTGTGAAAGCATAGTTTACGAGAACAGGTCTTCGTCTTTTCTCTTTTAATAATTTGTTTTGAAAAATTAATATTTTAGTTGTAAACCATAATCAAGAATATTGTTGGCACAACGATGTTAAAAATACAAATGCCATTCTGGAAGGCTAAGGATGAAACTATATATCTCAAATAGTTATTTCATATATTCTTCTAACTTTGTTAATTTTAATAGTAAACTAATTATCTTTTTTTTCCCCTATTTTATTAATTAGCTTTATAGCCCCTCAATTGTACTGAAATTTTTTTTTATAATGTGTATAATAATTTTCAAGTGTCTTACTATATACTTCGTATGGGATAATTTGACTAAAATATACACTCAAATTTTTTTATTAAAAATAAAATAAATACAGGATTAAGTTGCTCGTAACTTTTCATTTATATTTTATTATTTGGGTCAAATTATTAATTTTTTTAATTATCTATAACCTTTTTTATTGCACATTTTGCTCTACTTATTTTTACTCGATCTTCTTTCATTGAATTAAATTTATTTGTTACATATATTTATTTATTTTTATTACAATATGTAACTAATAATGAATGTTTAAAATCATTTTTTCACTTAGATGTATAAATTTCGAAGTTTAATATATAATTTTCTTTTACTAACTTCAAAATAATACAATTTAATTTTTATGAAAGATTTGTCAAACATTGGCAAAAATCAAATTTTGATGAGCTGATTTTGTTAAATAGAAATTCCTCAGATCTTGTTAAGTGTGTTAACAATTGAGGGATTGACGGATTAATTTTTAAAAATGTTTATGAACTAAATTGTATATTATAAAAATTCAAAGAATAAATCCCATTAATAATGTCAAACAGATATACAAGTGGTAATTAATTAATTAACCATTATTCCAACAATTAAGTTGAAAAGTTAATTAGTTTTATTCATTACGCATTAGTGGAGAAGACATGGAAGTGACAAAGATCTAAGCACAAATTGAGGATTAATTAATTAATTAATTAAATTGACCAATCTCCCATCTTAATTAATTATAACAAGTATTAAATATTAATGTGAACAAGACAATTTATATGTGAAGAAGTAGGGAAATATTATAATACCAAAAGCCATGAGTACAAATAATTAATAGTCTTGGTCTTCTTTCTTTTTTAAAGAGACTAAGAAAAGTCTATGGTCATTAAAAAAATAAGTTATTCCAAGCCTTGCTGGATTTAATATTTAATTTGGCCATTATGAAATGCAACTACATATATATATATATAATTGCAACAAACTAGATCTACAACAATTATAAACACCCTTCACAATTAAATCACAACCTTGCAAATGAAGAGTGTACTGAATTAAGCTTTTAATTTAATTTCTGATATATAGCTTAATGGCAGAATTGGAAGAAGCAGTCCCAAAGCTTCCACCTTCAGCATATGGGAAAGTTGTGACTATTCTCAGCATTGATGGAGGTGGCGTTAGAGGGATCATCCCAGCAGTAATTCTATGTCGCCTTGAGGCTGAGCTTCAGGTAATAATTAATTTCACTCTCTTTTTTCTTCCGTTTTATCAATGGTAATTATATAAGATTATGATTATTGTACGTGAAAAAATAATATGATGATATTATATAAAGATAGATACAAAATAGATATACTATTTACTTATAATTTTTATTATGTAAATGAGATTTATAATTACTTAATTAATTTTGTGTTTATTTGTTTATTTAAATAATATTATAATATTATTTTTTATATAAAAAATTTAAATTCTAAAGTTTTGTAAATAAGCAATAAATTTGTTAAAATAACTCTATTTTGACGCTGTCAATCTAACAAAAATGAGTCCAACTTCATGAGTTTATAATTTTTCATTAATAAAGTTTTGAATTTGGGGGGGTTCAGAAATTTGAGAAAAATGCAAGGATAGCAGACTACTTTGATGTGATTGCTGGAAGCAGCACTGGCGGACTTATTACGGCCATGCTCACTGCACCAAATGACCAAAATCGCCCTAAATTTACTGCCAACCAAATTAAGGAGTTTTATATGTCTGAATCCCGTAACCTTTTTCCACAACCAAGGTACGTGTACTTGTAATTATCTCATATATATCTATAATTACTTTTGTAATTATATATATGTCCATAATAATACTCTAATATATTTATTTATGTTACAAATTAAATTAAGCTGGGGTTGGCTGCATAAGGTGAAAGATCTATACAAACCCAAGTACGATGGTGAGTATTTACATCAAATAATACGAGACAATTTGAAGGAAACAAAACTACACCAAACGTTGACCAATATTGTAATTCCAACCTTCGACATGAAGCAAGTGCGACCTACTATATTCTCAACCTTGAAGGTATATATATATATATTACAATTTTTTGTATATATATCTCTATTCTCAACTCATATATGTATATATATATGTACTCTATCTGAGTGATAGTTGATTTGGACTGTTGTTGATGGATGGATGTAGCTGGAAACATGGCCGGAAACAGATGCGAAGCTCTCAGATATATGCATCGGAACTTCAGCTGCACCAACGTTTTTTCCGTCCCATTATTTTGAGAACGATGGCAAAGAATTCCATTTGATTGATGGTGGTATCATAGCAAATAACCCAGTGAGTAAAACTAATTAACGTCATTTGATCTTGAAAAAACATGACTGCACATGTATAATAACTTATAGTTTAGGACTTTAATTTGTTTTGTTCTTTAGAATTTGAAAGAGAAAAAGTAATTTGTGTTTCACTAATTTAGTTAAAAAGTATTTTTATTAGTATATAAGAAGTTTGTGTTTGTGTTTGATCTATTATTAATGTTATTTAAATAAATAGATGATAAATATAAAATTTTAGTGAAAATGTATTTGTCTAGATCCTGTTACTAGTTTCAAGATTTTGCCAAAGAGACTCATAATTGAAGTCTTTTGTTTTGTTCTTAAAAAAATTGGGAGAATATAATCTAAATGATAATTAACTCATGAATTAAAGAAATTTATGTAGGCTTTGATTGCCATAAGCGAGGTGGCACAAGAGCACTCAAAGGGAAAGGAGAATAATACTAAGGGATTCCTAAAAGTGGAGCCAAATGATTATTCAAATATATTGTTGGTATCATTAGGAACTGGATTTCGTAAAGCAAGAGATGTGTATGATGCAAGAGATGCAGCTAATTGGGGTCTTATTGCATGGGGACGTGGTCCTCTTATTGAGTTTGCTCTTGATAGTACTCAAGACATGGTGGATTATCACATTACCTCTGTTTTCAACTTTCTTGGACCTCATGCTCAGAATAACTATCTTCGTATTCAGGTATATCACTTCTTAATCTAAAATTAGACAAACATGCATATAAAAATTAATATTCGTATACAAATTTTATATAATTCTATATAGACTTAATTTTTTTTCTTTAATTATGTAAAGATAAAATATTTCAATTTAAATCATTAAAGATTAATTCTCAATTAATTGAATCTTTTAATTAATGGATTGATAAATAAAAAGTTAATTATAAGTGGTATTAACAAAGTATAGCTTATAATAACAACAAACAAATGTGTTTATTAGGTGAAATTAGTTATATAGATTAAGATGCTAACATGTTTTATCTTTACTCATTTATATTATTTAGTTATTTATAGTTAAATATATTTTAACAAATTTTTTATTATTTTATTTGATATCTCTCTACCTCTAATTATTAAATCATCTTTTATTTGATCAATTTTTCATATCAAAATTTTTAATGGTCTCCTTTATATATGACCAAAAATTATTCAAGACTCATTTCTACCTATTTTTTAAAGAATAGTATTATCCTAACTTTTTATTCAATGCAATCATTCTTAATCAATCATATTATTTTTAGTGTGTTCACTTATCTAATATGTAACTTTTTATTCAATATGTTTTATTTTACTTCGACTTATACAAAAATTATATGTCTCACTTCTCTCTAATTTTTCGTTTACTTCTTATTAAAATCTCAAAGACTATCATTGACAAGCAAAAAGTATGCACCTTAGTAGTGCCTTCTTGTACATATTTAATGAACACATATAATACCAAATTAAAAGGTAGATGATAACTTTATTTTATTTTAAATTTTAAAAAATAAGTCTTTATATTAATTAAATACATGTTTAATTATATAAATAATAAATATGAGAGTACTTAAATCAAAATAAGTAAATTATAAATTTTTCTTATCTCTTAAAAGAAGAGAGTGTAATTTACTAAAAAATAAATTATATCAATTTTACAAATTACACAATCAAATTACAGCATTTACATTTTTTATGTGTAATTTGTTAATATGATGCGTTTTATGTTATTTTTTATTGTTAAATAAGATACAATTTATCATTTAAAAATTAAGTATGCATCCATTTACTCCACATCAACGTACTAGTTAATTAACTTTCAACTGAGGATTTTGATAAACCAATTTAACACATTTAATCTTCTCAAGAACCAAATTAAAAGAATATATATACATTTTTCAAAAACTAAATCAAACACTCAATAAGAAGTTTGGAATAAAATAAAAGCATGATTAGAATTTTTACCTCAAATTAATCATAATTAAATAATTGATATATATTTTGCAGACTGACAAATTAAGTGGAAATATGGCTGAAATGGATTGCGCCACAGACAAAAACCTGCACGATCTTGAAGATTTGGCAAATGATCTATTGAATCAAAAAGTTACAAGGATGGACTTGGAAACTTTTGAGCTGAAAGAAGTACCTGATGCTCAAACAAATGGAGAGGCTCTCCAAAAGTAAATATATTTAAGCAAATTAAATTTATGAAATATGTTTAATTTGTGTTGTAGAAAAATTCATTGTTCTTCGTTTTAATTAATTACTTATATGATTATTAATGTTTGTGGTTTTCTTGTGTAGGATTGCTGAATTTCTCTACTATGAGAAGCAAGGACGCTTAACAGATTTTTTCGCAGCTGAAAAGTGAAATATATACCCAGAAGCACTAATGAACCAAAGCTTCAAATTAAAATAATAATGGGGCTTCATGTTGAGCTCTCTGCATGGCATGGTTTTTTTATTAAAAAAATAATTTATTCTGGGATTTTTCCTTCTTAAAATTTGGGACTCGTTTTAATTTTGTTTTTGACTGTCAATTTTGTTTTTGAAATTTATTTTTAATGCAACCTCATATGTTACATTGGATGTAATGTAGATTATTTATTTGAGTGAGATAACGGTGTGAATAAATTTGAATGTAAGAAATTAAATAAGGAGATAAATTATACAAAAGTACTAGTTTAAGGAGATTTTTCGTTTACTTCTAAAAATGAAAGAGAAAAATTGCAGGCTTTTTGACCCTAGCTGTCATTTGACCCTAGCATGATAGCTAGGGTCTTTAATGCACAAAATAAAATATTTGATCTTCAATTTCTTTATTATGTAATAAGTTATTAATATTTTAGTTTAAGACCTTAATAAATTCATATCACGAGAATTAGAATGAGCCTTGTAGTATAGACCTACGAGAGTCGTGCAATCAAACTGACCCTCATGGTCAAACACTAGGAAAGCTAAGCCACTTGATCATGTTAAATTGACATGATCAAACTTTCAAATAAAAATAAAAAAATGAATCTTAAAAACCCTCACTCCTCTTCATTTTCAACTCTCATTCTCTCCCACACCTTTTGAATCACTACCATTGATATAAAGTAACAAAAAAATTAACACAAAAAATTGAAAATGGTATGATCATATTTAAATAAAAAAGAAAAGATAAATATTTAGGATCTCACTTTTTTATATTATTATTATTATTATTAGAAGTAATATATTAAATATTTAAATAACTAACAACAAATTAAAATAATTAATAAAAAAAGTTTATTAAAAAAATATAAATTTTTTATTTTACCATCAAAATTTTTACTACATTATTAAAATTTTAGAGTTTTAATTTTTTTCAATATCATTATTATTAGAAATATATATTTAAGACAATAGTAATTTTTTTATTTTTTATTTTTGTCTATAAATAAAATATCTATGTTAAATTTTTTTACCTAATTTTTAAATTATTTAAGAAAAAACTACTTTTTAAATTATACAATTAAATTTATATTTAATATTAAAAAAGCAACAAATAATAAACATATATATGTTTTAAATTTTTTTACAAGTCTATTATTACTAGAATGGTTACATTAAATATTTAAATAATAAAAAAAAATTATACAAAAAATTTTATCAATTAAATTTTTTATTTACATTGTAAGAATAAAATAATGATGTAACACAAAATCTTTTTAAATTTATACACTTATAATTATTTTAAACTAGTTTATATTTTTTAAATTTATATTTTTTTTAAAGGGTCAATTTGCCCCCAATTATTTAACTTGCACGCTAAACAAGTCAATTCGTTTAGATCCATTTTTAAATGGATCAATTTTTTTGTTGTTAAGTTTTTTCATTTAACAATCTAAACAAGTCATAACCCATTTTGATAATGCTACTTAAAATTTAAAGCAAGTCCCATTCGTTTTATTAAATGAGATTTCATTCTAAAATAATAATTCCCTCAAAATTTGATAATTCCATTAATTAGATCAATTTTGATTTTGTAAGCTAATATGACGTATGTAGTAACTACAAGATCTCTCAAGTCACTTTTGTTAATGTACTCAAATAACTTATTAACACCTATTAAGGAATACACTTACATAAAAGTATGAAAATAAAATCCACCCAAAAGTAAACTGCAAATTCTCAAATCTCATGCCAAAAAGAAGGAATCTAATCCAACAATTTTTAATTCATCAATCTATCAGAAAAAAGGATATTGTAAAAGATTTAGACCCCAAAGAATGAGGTGCAAATTTGGTTGGATGTCATATTTCAAAACCTATATATGCCTTGACTCATTCAAAGAAGCTTAAAATTGAAACTTTCACCAATTTAAAAACAATGAAACACTTTGCAATCTGAAGGGACTCAGCATTTAAGGAAACTGAAACAATGGTCAATTGTTGCAAAACAACACTATATATGAATTTAGATACTTCTAAAATTCTCATGACTTAATTCAATTCAAATTACATATAAACATATATTTAGTAAGCAACTAACATGTTTTTTTTTTTTTTGTAGGAAAGGAAATTTAAATTAATAAAAGATATAATTGCATTCTCCAAAAAAAGTTAATTAGCAATTTGATAACATTTTAATCTAGAGCCCTATAATTTCTTTTATTATCCAAGGCCGTAATTTAAAATAAAATGAAACCTAAATCAGGATTTACACAAGGTGGAATATTCTAGTTACTTTTTTTTTTTTTGCATAATTTATACTTTAACCCCAAAAGCTTCTTAATAATTAGTTCAAACCAAGGTGTTAAACTTTGAGTTTACATGTGCAAATAGCTTAATATTTTTTAGATATAGGACCAAAAAGTTAAACAAAAGTACTCAATTTCAAAAAAAAAAAAAACATGAGAAAAAATTTATGGAAGAAAATCTAACTAAAAGCTAACTAATCTTTAGAATTAAGAATTTCAAACTAGCTCTTTCCATTCTCTCTAGTATGACTCATTTCTAAGAATAAAATTGAAAAAGATTGAATAAATTATTATTATAACAAAATATATACTATTTATATTAAAATTAATTAACTATTTTTTTTAATATTTATGACTCTTTCAGGTTAATTACCAATTAACCTATTAATCCATACTTGATAGTCTTTCTGATTCAATGACGAATTTAATTTTTAAAACATTAGTTTAAACTCTTACTATTTTTTATCTTTGTACTTTACTATAATGGGAAAAATAATTAAATATACATTAATTAATGTTTGTGGAAAATATATTGGCCATTTAAATTGTTGTTAATGACTGCTTTGTGTCTGGGTTTCATGTTATTAAAAATGTTGATAAAACTCACTAAAATGTCCAATCCTAGGCATGTTAGTTTGCAGGCTAAGCGAACTAATTTAAAAACGATTTTTTTTTAATCTTTTTCACTATGACAAATAAAAAATTTGTATTAATTTTTTTTACTATGAGAAATAAAAATTATAAATAATATTTTAATTAAGAATGTCAATAAAAAAAAAAATATGACCAAGAGATCTAAATCCCAAAGAGTTATAGTTTGAAGGTATTTTTCTTTATCAAAAGTTAAAGAAGTTTTTTTTTACAAATAATCCAAAGTTGGAGTAAGGTATATATTTTGATGGAATAACTTAATAACAAATATATATTAAAAAATTTTATTTTAAGTCTCGTCATTTCTAAAATCCCTGGAAATCAGAAAAATTTTATGGACTGATAAGTAATAATGATAGAATTAATGTGATAATGGATATGAACCTTAAGCTTAAGAAAATAGTTGGAATTACACTTAGGACATGTTTTAATGTTGTTTTATTTTTTTTCATTTTTTAAAATTATTTTATAAAATTAGTTATAAGAATTAACGTTAATATCATATATATATATATGCTATTAATAAATAGATTTATTTTTTGTATTTTTTTATTTTAAAAAATTAGAGTTCAAAATTTTTTTATTTATTTTATATTTTTTGTTCTCAAAATATATAATCTATTTTTTATATCAAAATAGCTATTTAAATAAGCTTTTTTTTTGTTTTTCAAAACTAAAAATAATTTTTAAAAACTGCAGTAAATTATAGTCACTGTTTGGTGCACTTTTGTTTTCCTTCAGATGGTCCCTTCTTTTTTTTTTTTTATGTAAATGTTTATTATCGTACTGGGATTTGCATAAATAATGCGAGATATCTTGTACCCAACTTTGATTTAAAAACTGACGTATTGTCGTATTGAATATGTATTATTAATTATTCAAAATTTAATAATTAAATCATAAATAGTTTAGATCAACCTAAGCTATATATATTATATATTTTTATATTGCTGATCATTACCAAAAAAAATTATATAGTAATAATTTGAACGTTTTATAATTTATTGGTAGTGATTAAAAATTTGAATAAATGTGCAAAATTACTGTATCTAGTTAATCATATTGTTGAAATTATCTAATGTGCATGATTCGTTTCTCTAATTAGTAAGATAATTTTCAAACCTTCGATGATTTAACTTAAGAAGTTTTTATTTATTATTTAATTTAAATAATTTATTTATAAGGTTGGTCTTAACGTACTTTTTCAATCATGCAAATTTCATTTTTTTTTTATGATTATAACATTATTTTGTTCATTTTTCTTAATTTAATCTCTCTATTTGGATATTATATGAAAATAATAATAATTTTAATGATTTAGACATTAATGTTATTAGACAAAATTAAAGGTTAACTATAATCAAATTTTACACCTCATTTTTTTCAATTAGACAATGTTAATTGGTGCTAATTAAGCAATATTTATTATTAGTGACCAAACATAGCATTTTGGCTAGTTGAAAAAGAAGGAGAAAATTTGAATAATAGTTAGTTTTTAATATTGTTCAATTAGTATTAAATATTTTTTATTATTTATTTAGATGACATTTAAAAGAAAAAATTAAATTAATAATAAATTAAATTATGAGGAATTAAATTGATAAAAAAATTGATAAAAAATCAAATTAAAAAAATTATTATTTATGAGAAACCAAAATATTGTCTTATTATTTCTTTCATTAGATGTCAATATTATTTGATATATATATATATATAATTTGTGAATCTAATGACTGAAAGATCCTAAAGTTATTATAATATAGATATATTTAATTTAAAAAGTAAATTAATAAATTGTTTAATTTCAAATTTTTTTATTTATGCATGATTTTAAAAATTGCTTTGCATAATTGACACAATTTCTTCAATTAAGCATATACAAAAAAAATATATATATAACTAGTTTCAAAACTTAGCATACATCAAGTTATATCCTTGAAAATTCTTTAGGTTGCATGATTTCTTTCTTTGCCCAATTATGAAGATACTTTTCAAAATATTGGATGAATTATAGAAAATTTCATGTAAGGAGTATTATCTTTTTCAACTTTTAAATCAAATAATTTAATTGTAAAGTTAATTTCAACTTACTGTTGCTTCTATTGTGATATTGGATGTATATATTTGACTTGGGAATTAATTCTTTATAATATAATTTATATCAAATAGAGTATTTGGATTTTGAAATAATTTCTTATTACATTAGTTCTTAATATTGCTCCACTTAATTGACAATTCAATATTTAATTTAATATGTAGCTTATATTAATTAAAAAAAACCTGAAATATAGCTAATTTTGAAATTAAAATTAATACAAGAATAAAAAATTAACATGTATTTGAAATTTACAATTTAATTAGGATTACTATTAAATCGCACCTTTTATTGTCGAAACCGCACTATTCTGAAATTCATTGTATGCCACTTTTTTTATGGAATAGTAGATGATCTAACTTTTTCATCACTTTCATATATAATTGAAAAAATTAATAAAAAAAATAATGTTAATTGGTCAAATTTCTTTTGGAGCATAAAATTGATATTAAGAGAAGACACCTCAAGACTAGATCAAGAGAAAGTCAACTTAAAAAAAACTGTATATGCTAAAATCAAATTAGTCAAAATTAAAATATTGATTAAAAAGACATTTAATCATTATAGTTTGTGAAGAAAAATTACATATTTACAAAAATTTAAACATTCAAAATTATACACATATTAAAAATATATGGTTAAAATGTAATTTAATTCTTTAAATTTAGGGGTATGCACAATTTAAATTTTTTGACACTAATATGACAGTTAGAGTCTCTATACAAAATAAAATAATTGATCTTTAATTCACTCATCATGCAATAAGTTATTGTTTTTTTTTAAGACCTTCGTGGATCCTTACCACGAGACCTAGTATTGTCATGTCAATTTGTGTTAGACATGACTGAGCACATTACGACGAAATAAAAAAAATCTTGAATTTTTTCATCTGTTGAATTTTATATATATTTCTCCATCTTTTCATTCCATATACATTTCTCTCAAACTAAAACTGTCTCTTACATTTTCTCCAAATTCTATCAAACTTTTTGCAAGTTTTCTCAATGTCTGACAAATATTGTGTGACCAAATTGCTGTTCCTTCATTTCACTCTCATAATACTAAATATTATCTGCATTCAAGGTATGTAATTTATTTTGTTAATATTTTAGTTTATATTTTGTAATTGTAATATGCTTAAGTTTGATACGTTTAGATGACTTTATTAATCTAAATATTTTTATTTTAGTTATGTATACTTTGTTTCTTTTTTAAATATGAGTTGAATACTTATAATATTTTGTGTTATTTTGTTTGATAATAATATTAAACGTGTAAAAACATAAAAACTGAATCATTTATTTATTTTTTGTTATTTTTAATTTGTTCTGAATATTTCTAAATTGACGTGTTAAATTTTTTTTTCGTATTTGAATATCTAATATAATTTTTTCAATAATAATAAAAAAGGTTACATAAATATTTATTTTTTCTTTGTCATTAATATAATCTTAATGTATTTTTGAAGATAATATTAATTTTTAAAATAAATATATTAATTTAGATATATTATTTTTTTTCACAATAATTTTAATTAACTTTTATTTGTTGAATGAATTTAAAAACTAAAAAGTAGCAATATTATTTTTTATTTGTATTAAAAATAATTTTAAAATATTAAAAATTAAAAGAAAAAAATGACTTGAGGGTTAAACTAGACAGATTTAAATTTCATTGTCCAAGTTTGTTTAATAAATGGAATAACTTGTGAAGAATTGATATAGTTAGACTGGTTTAAGTTGATCTGTTAAAAATAAATAACATTTGTTTGTTTAATTTAATGAACGAATTTGAACTATTCATTTAATTAAATGAGTTTGAGTTCAAATTTAAATTTATTAAAATTTAACTTGACTCAATTTATTTACATATCTATCCATAATGTTGGGTTAAATTATTCTTGTCTTATTTTAAGGGTTATACTAGCTCTCTCTATTTTTAAAATTTTTATTTTTATTTTATTTCTTAAAATCCAATTTCATTTGCAAGTTTTCAATATTTAAAAATATACTTACATAAAAATTAAAAAATTATTTAATTTTTTAAATATAAAATTGACTTAAACCACTAAAAATTGTATATGATTTTTTTTTTTAAGTTTAGCTAATATATTTAGTTTAGCTATAGAGCTCACTATCAATCTCCTTCCTCCGGAATGTTGCAGAAACTTCCTCTCAGATGACCTGAGGCGTCTCCAAATGCTAAAGGAAGGGTTTTCTTACTTTTTTTTTTTGTTAAATTAAAAAAAATAACCTCCCAACATTTTGCAAAAAATGCTGAAAACGGTTTTAAAATGATTTCTATTTTTATTCTATTTAAAAAGTATTTTAAAAAATATTAAACCATTTTTAAACTGTACCAAATATATATTTAATGTTATTTTTGTTTACGGTTAAAATAAAAACGAGAAATAATAAATTTTATACACATTTTTTATTATTTTGTAAAGGACACATGTTATATAAAAAGTTAATTTATAAATAGAAAATAAATTAAATTTTATAATGTTATATCAAATATTATGAAAGTTAGTTATAATTTTGAAAATAAAAACTACATTAAATATAATTTAATCAAATATAAAAATAATATTAATTAATGTAAGTATTAAATAGTGTCAAACAAGCAATATACATATGTGTCCTTTATTGTTGAAGTTTTAGACGGAGATAAAATGAGTACGTGTATTATGACTATTTAGTATTTGTTCTAAAAAAAATATTTAATATATGATAAATATAAGATAAAGTATAAATAGTAAAATATAATTATTTATTAAATATTAAATATGTGTAAATATTAATTTTAAATATATTATATATATATTGATATAAATGAGTTAATAGAGTAACTTATATATAATATATATTATAAAATATAATTTTTATTATGAAATAAAATTTTATGTTTTTAATGTTAATTATGTTAGATTTTTTATTATATAATAATATTTTATAATATTTAAAATTTGTTATTAAGTGAATATTAAATATATTGAATACAAGTGAATTATTTAATTATAAAATATTCTGGGGTTAATATTTATTATTTTTTAAATATTTTAGATATTAAGTAATTTTAAATACAAATAATAAAAATAATCAGACATCAGAACATTCCTATTATTAGTTTTAAATACACCTTAGCACCTTAGAGTAGATTAAAAAAAAATTTCAAATGGTAAATAAAAAATAATTTATTAATTTAAAAAATAATTTATTAATTTAAAAAATAATTTTCACGCTGCACCATTAGTGCAAGTATCACAAGTCGTAAACACTGTGAAATAAATAAATTCCAAGGTTGTGATTAGGTTGCTCTCTCTACTTACGCACACAGCCTCCTATTGCGGCTAGGGTTTTTCTTTCACGCTCTCTTCATTCTGTACCTTCACTCTCCTTCATCTCTATCTCTATCTATCTATCTCTACTCGCTAGTGTGTGCGATGGAGTTATTGTTGATATAGGGTTCAGTGGTCGCCTTTTCTTGGGTTCAAGTCTCTGCTGAGTGGTGTGGAGGTTTTGCATCGGGCTTTCTGTAATGGCGACCATGAATCCCTTTGATTTGTTGGGTGACGATGCGGAGGACCCGTCGCAGCTAATCGCGGCTGAGCAGCAGAAGGTTGTGGTGGCAGCGCCGAAGAAAGCTGCGTCTCAGGAACAGGGCAAGCCGGGAGCTCGTCCTCAGGGTCAGCAGCAGAACAAGGCGGCTCAGTTGCCTACCAAGCCGCTTCCTCCGGCTCAGGCTGGTGAGTTTCTGATTCCCCTTTATTTTGTGGAGGAATTGGTCTTTGTTGCTGTTGTTTGAGTTTATGTGTTCTGATGCATAGGTTAAGGATTTACTTGCCAGTTGTTTGAAAAGTATAAAGTTTTTTGTTTGTGTTAGTTTCTGGAACTATGTCTTGGCATATGTGTTTTTTGAGGCCTTGGTAGGATCGGTAATATTGGAAATATGACTTTTGAATTTGGTGGGTTATTTGCTTTTTTTGCTTCCTTGTTTCTGTTTAATCTGTTTTTTCGTATACGGTTACCTGGGTCTATGTAACTGAAAATGTCTATCCTTTTCTCTTTTGTTGGTTTTCAATCTTAGATAGAAAAAGCCACTTTTCTGCAGTTTTCATTTATATATTGTTGAAGTTGAATGATGATTGGCAATCGTTTTTTACCTTATGACGTTTGTAGATGTATATTACATGTCTTGATTTTATATTTGCGACTGTTAAATTTTTTCTGTGCGTTTGTTTAACAATATGTACTATTCTAAAGTGAATTTAAGTTAACATTTAATTCAGACTACTTTTGATATGAATTACCTGACTGAAAGGTGATAATAAGAATCTTTTATACGAACAAGTCTAATTTTTCTGTAGGGCTACATATACCATGTAGATGTAGATAAAACAGATACTATGTTTATTGGTAGCGTGTATTAAGTATCTGTTATCTTTATTTATTACTAATCCTTCAGGGGTAGGGTAGGGGTGGGACGTTGGTTTCAGTTACATTCATGGGTTGGCTTTTGTCTGATTTAAAGCTTGAGGATTCTCCCTCCCATAATAAACAAAACAATCAGATGTAGCTTGTCAGTTAAATTGACAGTCTTCACCTCGATCTTTTGAGTTTCAAATATAATTTTATTCTTAATTACCATTATTTTTGGTCAATTGAATATTGGCAAAACTTGTTCTCTGTGATCCTGATTCCTAAATGTTTTTTTTTTATTGTGATGCTTGTACCCTGGTTTTCCATTTCTTGTCATTCATTATATTTTTTTCTTGCTCATAGTAAGGGAGGCGAGGAATGAAAATCCTCGCGGAGGCCGTGGAGGTGGACGGGGAGGTGGGCGTGGATATGGGCGTGGTCGTGGTTTTAACCGTGACTTTTCGAATGATGATAGTTCATTCACTGCCACTCGAGCCCCTACTGGCCAAGGATCTCTTGAAGAAGGAGATGCTGGTAAGCCCTCGGAAAGGCGTGGTTATGGTGGACCTCGTGGATCTTACCGTGGTGGTCGTCGAGGTGATTTCAGCAATGGAGAAGTGGGTGAAGAGGGACGCCCACGAAGAGCATTTGAACGCCGGAGTGGGACTGGACGCGGGTGAATGATATTACTAGCTGTTGATAATTTACCCTTACCTTTATTTATGTCAATATTGATCTGATTTGTTCTATTTGCAGAAATGAAATCAAACGTGAAGGTGCTGGGCGAGGTAATTGGGGGATGCAGACTGATGAACTTGCTCAGTAAGCACTTCTTTTGCTCTCCACTCATAGCAATCCTTGGCACATGATCTTAGATAGAATAATCAATTTTTATGAATTGATTGTCTTTACTTATTTCTTTTTATTTTGATTTGCTTAGGGTGACTGAGGAAGTTGTGACTGAATCTGATAAGAATTTGAGTGATGAGAAGCCTGCAGGTGAGGAAGAGGTAGCAGAAGGCAACAAAGATAGTCCTGCTAACGAAGCTGAAGAAAAAGAGCCTGAGGATAAAGTGAATGTCCACGCTTATATAAAGTCCTTTATATTTAATTTGTATCTGCTTTGTCTTCATCTGAATTTTCTATCTTTTTCATGTTCAATTGACTTAGAGAAGATATATGCATTGGCACTGGTTTAATATGAAATTAATACACTGCATGTGATCAAAGCGTAAAGTGAATTAGCAGTTAAAGGAAGATTCTGGAGGCTGTTGAATGAATGATAAACAAATAAACCTCAGCTTGGTTAGTCTGCTAAGTGCATCTTTACTAAAATGTATGGCTTCAAATATTTGGTTGTTTCATTTTTCTGTATCTTTTGCATTGTGCATTTTTAGAATTTGACTAAGTTCCTTGATATTTCTGTTCATTCACTTGAAAGTCCAGTGTTTCTTTTCTTTGATTGGTAATTGATCATTTTATCTCTTGAACTGCATTCCAAAGTGTTGAAGTGCGTATCTTTCTTTCTGCTGTTAAAATGTTTCATATTATTCCTTAATCAATGGGTTTGTTATTCATTTAAAGTACATACTTAAGTAGTTTTATGCTGTATAACAGGAAATGACTCTTGAGGAATATGAGAAAGTGCTGGAAGAGAAAAGAAAGGCCTTGCAAGCTCTTAAAACTGAGGGGAGAAAGGTAGATGTTAAAGAGTTTGAATCCATGCAACAGCTGTCAAGCAAGAAAGACAATCATGACATCTTCATTAAATTGGTGAGAATGTTTTGGTCCTCTTGCTTGTATAATTTCAAGTTTTTTTTAATAGATTGGTCATACATGATCATATCTTGTGATACATACGTTTATCTTTTCAGGGATCTGATAAGGATAAGCGCAAAGAGGCTTTGGAGAAGGAAGAGAAGTCCAAGAAGGTTCAACTTTAAATCCTTTGATAGATGTGTATTTGAAGCTCCATGAGGAGCTATCACTTTCTGCTAAATTATAGAAGTTACTGATCTCAACTCTATTAAAATGATTACTAATAGCTTCTAGTCTAAGTTCATACTATTTCTGGACTTATGACTAACTAGTAAACTGCAATTCTGTTATTTATCCATGATTGTTGATACCCATAATTTAATGGTCTTTCTTTGGTGAGTGATGTGGAAGTGGTACGCGTTATGTTGTGACTAAGTGAGAAGGTACTTATACCAATTATCCAACCAAGCATGCTGATTAATTATCCTCTTTATTCTACTTTTGGTGGCTTTTATGCAAGTTTTTCATGATATTTGTAGGTATGATGGTTTTGTTTATTTTTGTTTTTATTTTTTATTATTTTTTGTTCTTTAAGCTTTTTTAAAGGGTGAACCTTGAAGCAATGACTTGGAAGTCACAGGTTCAAATTTTGAAAATAGCCTCTGCGTGTAAGGGTATGGCTGTGTATATTTGACTTTCTCCAGATTCCACCCAGTAGGAGCCTTGTGCACTGGGCTGTCTTTTATATATATATATATATATATAGTTCATATGTATAGGTTGCCTAATTTTCAGATCAGATTTTTTTTTTGGGGGAACCTGAAAGACTAAGTCTACATGCAATGTTTTAACCATAATGAGTTTAGGTTTTTCACTATAATTTTGTAATCGTACTCTGAGTGATGTAATGCTGTGTTTTTCTTTTTAATATTTCTTGAAGTAATTTTAAATTTAAGAAGTCTGATCACACTTCATGTATTCTTGGCATGTCTTTGTACCAAGGAAATTGCTGACAGTAATTCAATTCTTCATTGTGCTCTGGAAACTTCAAGTGTCTGTCTGTAATGTTGGCTGACATTGATTTATTGTTCCTGTTATTCAGTATTTTAAAATTTGAATTGCCAATCTTCATGTTCTCCAGGTTTACTTTGTGACCTGTCAATCTTCTGTTTGTCTCGACTAATATTATATCATTTCATGTACCTAGTCTGTCAGCATTAACGAGTTCCTGAAGCCTGCTGAAGGGGAAAGGTACTACTCAGGTGGGCGCGGTCGGGGCCGTGGTCGTGGTTCAAGAGGAGGTTATGGTGGAAATTCAACCAGCAATGTACCGGCTCCATCAATTGAAGATCCTGGGCAGTTCCCAACATTAGGTGCCAAGTGAGGGTGTCCAGAACCTTGCTGGCATTTCCCCGTCGTTTATTCGATTTTGGTTTATTTGCTTTGAATTAAACTAGTAAAATAACTATTGTAATTGGATTTCGTGTATCAGAAGGGTTGTTTAATTTCATGCTTTAGAATGTAAATTTAGGTTGTTCTTCATACGGTCCTTTATTCCCTTGTAGCCTTTCCCCCAGTTGCTATGCTTTGCTTCCACTGTGACATATTGGGGGTATGACATGGCGGATGAGACATAAATGTTGCTGAGTCTACTTTTATTTTAAGATTGAATACTCAGTTTTGCTTGATATATGGGCCCCTATATATTGCTTATAGTCAAGAACGAGGTAATACCAAGTGGATGATGCCTTGACTGCTGTTTTGCCTGATGTTTAACTGCCTAAAACTTGACTGAGACATTAACACTTGTATGATTTGTCCTAGTGGTAGAGTTGTGATAGGTTGAAGGGCTTAAAGTCGCATATAAAAACCCACTGGCTGGCTCTGTGGTCCAGCAAATATTGCAATAGCGGTGTTATTGCTTACCCCTATTGATTTCAAATGGGGCGAAATGAAAGGCTTTGCTACTTCTGAAAGAATCACATCTTAATGTTAATCCTCATCAAAATTTCCTACTTTATGGAATCGTGTTGAAGTTTCTGTGGTTAGCATGTTACTGTACTTGGGTGGATAACATACGAAAAAGTGTAATTTGTTAAGGACCAGACTTGTATTATATACCTTAGTTATTTAGTTTTTTAATTTAAATAAAGTATATGAATTTTTTTTTAAAGAGTCAATTATAAGGAAAATGAATTGAATAAATTATTTGGGATCCTTGCCAATGATTATGAACTACCTTCAATTATTTAATGTTGTCTTTAATTATGATCAATGGCAACTTCTATCTCGGGTACTTCAATGATTTTCTCTTCCCCCATGGCCTTTATTGTCAACAATTTTTCTCTGAAGCATACCTCGTTGGGAGGCGGTAGTAACTAAATAGGGTTTGTTTAGAACTACTTTGACTTACAAATTCTTTTCTTTTTTTAAATTTTAAACGTGATTCTTTACACATTAAATCTCATTATAAAATTTTGCAGGATAAAAATTTATTTCGAGATTTTATGCAGCTTCCATCATAATTCTTGATGGTGTCACAGAATATATCGTAGTGTTTTTTTGATAAATAAATTATTTATTTTCTGAAAAGTTTCTATTTGAATATTAACTACAATTAGAGTGTCAATCTAATTTTTTAAAGATATGGAGGATCTCTTTTGCAAGATAGATTGTAGGGAATATTGTATTGTTTGCTAAAGATGCCAAAAGCATATGAAACTTCTAAGTTTGAAACTGATTCGCCAACATCTCTCAGTATTTGGTAAAATTATTCAAACTATGATTTTGAAGCAAATATAGGGATAATTATGGATATTGTATTAACTCGAACTTAGAACAAAATATTTTCTTTGTATTCAGATTGATAGCAAAGTTAATTAATTCTTCTCTAAACTCTTTGAATGTTTAAATTTGGACCTATTTATTCGAAGAAAATTTTATATAATTATTTTTTTCTTTAAATTTTGACTCTTTTATATAGAAATTTATAAAAAAAAATTCATTCTAGTTATATTAATTATATTATATAAACTTTAAATATATAATCAATGTAAACTCTTAATAATTTATTCTTACAAAAATATCAAATATAGTAATTTATAGATTAATAGTAAAGTTAAATTATTTTATTAAAAAAATTGAAACAAATAACAATTTACATATATGAAAAAAATAACAGAAATTAAATATATATAATTATAATATAAAAATAATATTTACCAAATTTGAACCTGAATGACAGATAAATTTTTCTTAGATGAGAAACATGTGGGAAGCATATATGCCTTTCTTGCATGCCTCAAATTCCCACTTTCTGGAAGAGAAACCCTATTACAGAAGCTACCTAATGCAAAAATATTTTCAAAGTTGGATCCTCAAGCAGCATTTTGGGAACTTAGAATCCACCCTGACAAAAGGCATTAAACAATTTTCTATATTCCCAAACACCATTATTAGTGGATTGTCATGCCTTGTGACTAAGCAATGCTGTCTTTGAATTTCAAAAGGCAATTAATGAATATTTTTGCTCCTATCCTTCACTCTTCTATGGTCTACAACATAGATGACATAGTTGTATTCTCTTATACTCTTGAAGACCATGCCCATTTACTATACCAATTTGCATTATCCTAAACTATGAAATCATGCACTCACTTGACCCTTTCACCACTTAAAAGAAACCCCACATCCCTCGTTTGATCCTTTTCTCTGCTCTAGAATTTTTTTTCTCCATTTTCTCTTCCTTTTCTGTCTCAAGCCCTCAAAATTGGCTGGTTCTCCTCTTGAAGAGATGTTGGTTGCCTCAATAACACCCAAAAAACAAAAAACATAACATAAATGCACAAGAACAAAGATATTAGAGTGCATCGTTACCTCATTCTAATTTATTTTATCTGCATTTCTCCAAGGATCATCCTTAGTCTTCTTCTTCTCTATTTGTGCATGATCACAAAATATTGTTTTTAGTCTTACTCTTTAATGTGCTTGTGTGTATGCTAAAATGATTTTGCGCGTTGTTTACAAACTATTTATGTAGGTGAAAGGAGATAGTCACCGCCTCTTTTAGCCCATCACCATCTTGTGTACCAGCGATTTTTTTCCATGTCCAGTGAGAGTTTTGTAGAGCAGGGATATTTATCTTTTAAGGCCTATTTTTATTTATTTATTTATTTAGGAAAGTAAATCGGACTTTTAAGCTTTAAATTCTTGGATTTGTTACAGAGGAAAATTTTTATATCGTATTTGGAAGATTCTCCCAATCTCGAAAAATTAGTGTTAATTTTGAAGAAAAAGTAAAATTGAGTTGTGGAATCCACAAGAACTTTGTGTATTTATTTTCTCTCTAATTCTTTCTTACTCCAAATTTCAAATTCATGTTTTTCAGATTGATATCCCAAAAGATTGAATTTTTTATTTTTTTTAATATTATTATACACATGAACTTTTGAAAATAATCTAATAATAAAAAAGTTTCACCTCCCAAAATATGAACTCAGTTCTTTTGAACTGAAAGTGAATGCCTCTTGGTATTTAATTTTAAATTATTCATGTGATAAAATAATAGTTGTTTTTAGTATTACAAATACATACTGGCCAAATTAGTAAGAGAATAATAAAAGTAAGTTAATTGGTCTATTAATATGGAACTAAAAGGTTTATTAAACTTAATTGTCATAGTGCAATATAAGTTTCAATTGACATAAACCAAGATACGGCTGATAAAAAGCTAATACTAAATTTTTAAATAAAGTGAAGTATTTACTGCTAAGTTAAACATATCTCTATTTACAGAGGACAAACATATGGAACACAACGATGACTCCTATATAAGAATCCAAAGTCCAAACATTATTGATCCCTTTTCTTGTTCTCAATTTCTGACTATTTTTATAAAAAGATTCCGGGTCACATGATAAATTATCTTATTCCAACGGTTTATTATTTTTGAAAGTTCTTACTAATAGATTTCAAAGCATCAAGGCTTACTAGGTTTTTCCATTACAAAGTATCACAAATTTTGGGCCATATTGTAATTACAAGGCCAGGGCAGTTTAAAAGTTGATTGCAGAGAGCATATCATGGTTTCAAAGCATAATTCTTTTTAAACAATCAAATAAGCAAGAGAAAAATTGATTGTGTTAATTTGCAATTTAAAGGAACAGATATGAGCACGAACATAGAATATTATCATTACTGAATAATATATTTTGCACAAGCCATAACGTCAAGTATATATAAAGAATGGGATCATCTAGGTCAGTTCCCAAACCACCAGAGTAATTCTGTGACACTGGTTCACTATTTAGTGAAATGACAAATCCTATATTACATGCAATTGAGTAGAGTAGGAGACCCATGAAATAGAACTGAATAACAATTTTTTGAGGTTAAGAGCAGCACCCACTTTTCTGGGCAACAGGCTGTCCTCTGATCTGCACTGTTGGAGGCCTTGCATTGTTAGCGGCAGGTTGGCTTGCCATTCTACATTCAAGGAGAAAGTTACCATAAAATAGTGTTTTTCAAACAGGCAAAAATATTCTTATGCTACAACACTTTCCCAACTTCAACATTTTAGACACCACATTCTCAGAAATACAAAATCTGTCCCCATACCAAATACCTCACGTTTTGAAATGTCCTGCTAAACTAGTAATTATCCATATTTTTTCTATTTACCAATATACCATTATAATCAGGGCAAACAAAATTCTACTGTTTGTTTAAAATTTTCTGCTTTATTATACTTATTCATCACTGTTTTTTCCACGTATAACCAACAAATTTAGAAAGTTCATGTGATGGGGTGGGTATCTATTCTTTAATAAAACCTTCTGTAATATGTTTTTTAATGTCCATAATTTTACAAAGGATAAATTACACTTTAGTACCCAGTACTTCATCTTGATTTCACTTAGTATCCTTATGGTTCAAACTTTTTAAAATGAGTGGCCTATACTTCCCTTCATTAACAATTTAGTACCTTGAGTTTGCTTTCCATTAAGTTTTTATTGGGGCCACCACGGGCGTGGCATGTGAGCACTTAGCCCCTAATTTTTCAATTTTCTCTATTGTTGCACTATAAGGTCCCCCCTATTCTGCCCCATTCAACCCTAAACTTCTAAATAAAAGGTGGCCAACCAGAGGTGGTAAGAGAAAATGGTGATCGGAGAAACAATCTGAACTCTCCCTTCACCTATTGTGCAAGTTTGCTTGGTGTCAAAGGAGGTGGTCAAAGAGACAATTTGGATTTGTCCCTTCACCTATTGTGCAAGCTTGCCTGGTGTAGAAGGTGGTCGGAGCAAATGGTGGCCAAGTGCTGTCAAAGGAGGTTAGATAAAGTGGTGTACCCAACAACTGTATAGAGGTAAGATTCAATTCTCTCTTGATAGTGTATGTATGTATTAAGTAGGTAAGCTAAGTTTGGAATAACCTGTAATACTCTAAAAAGAGGATCAGTTGTAGTTGTTAGGCTTATGGTTAGATCACAAACTAACATTTCTGTTCTCTTCTCAAAAGTTCACATCTCTCGTGGTGTATACTTGCCTCTCTAATTTTCAAGCAGTGTATTTCAAATTAAAAAATACCTATGCCATTAAAAGGTATGCTGACAGAACCATATGCATCTTGAAACTACTAAGAATTAAGAAAGAAACTTGGAATGGACAAAAACTACTGTGCATACTCAATATTCTATTTTTTTGTGGTGAAAATTGATATACCTTTTGTCTTTTGTCATTAGAAAAGGTGCGGCTAAAAATTGAAGTATATGTTAATTCTTTTTTGGTGACTAACTCTGTTAATTGATTTATTTGTTCGACTTGATGTAGTTATATTTTAGTCTTCGCCAAACAATAGTAGTTGTGGTCTCACTCAATCTAATAACTTCTAATTGTATCCAAATGTCTATCACTTGTTTCAATTTAACCATATTTCATGGTGAGACTTTTGTCCTCATCCTAATTATGATTGGAAGGACTTTGGGTATCTTGAGAATATTCACATGCTTGGTTTACCCCTTAGAGGAAATCCTAACCAATGTTTCTTCTCTTTGAAGAGTGATGCGGATGTTAAATATTGGTTGAACCATCATAGTGAGTATAACTACCTTGACTTAGTGATATATGTCTTAGTACACATAAAAAAAGATAAGGATGATGAAGAAGAAAGTGAATATGAGGAGGATGGGAAAAGACCACCATTTAAGGTATTGATGTTACAGCTAATTTTTTGTGTATATTTGCCACTTTGTGGCTTATATTCAAACAATTAAAGATATGTGTGATAGGCCACAACTTGTGTGAGAACACAAGGTGGAGCCATGAAGAATTTCCTTATGCCATGAAGAATTTCCTTATGAGCATAAGATTACAACAAGGTTTAACTTTGAGCCCTTACCTTTTAACTTGGTACTAGATGTATTCATTAAACATATCCAAGAGGCAATGCCACTGCATATGTTTTTTGTTGACGATATAGTCGTTTTGGGAGATTCAAAAGAAGAAATAATGGAAAAACTAGAAATGTGGAGACAAGCTTTGACAACATTTGGTTTCCGTATAAGTCAAAGTACAACGGAGTATATGGAATGTAAATTTAGTGAAAAGTACACTGATTCTAGGATGGAAGTGAAACTTGAAAATCATTACATACAAGAAATCACATGTTTTAAGTATTTGGAGACCATTATATAAAAGACTGGAGAAATATAGGGGGACGTAAATCATTAGGGTCCAAGCTAGGTGAATGAAATGGAGGAAGACTTCTCTGAAAAAAAAATACAACTCAAACTTAAGAAAAATTTTATCACACAACTAAAAGACCTACATATCAAGTGAGCAAAATTTCAATGTTGAAGAAATAAATATGTTGCATTGGATGAGTGGATACTATAAATGATAGGATTAGAAATGATTGCATTAGAGAAAACGTGAGAGTAGCACCTATCTTAGGCCATTAAAGACTATTGTATGAAGAATAGATCAAAAGCAAAATAGCTCAATAACTAGATGTAGAAAGAGACCAAAGAAAATAATAGAAAAAACTATTAGGATGAATTTAACTATTAATAACTTAACCATAGAAAAAAGCTAAGATAAAACACATTAGTATTGCTTGATTCATGAAGCCGATCCCATCTAGTGGGAAACGACTTTGTTTGTTGTTGGTGTATATTTGGCATTGAGTGAATCAAAGATAATTCTTTCTATTTTTCAATTTCTAAGCCCTTGGCATTGCAAAGCCAACCTTGTTAAAGTAGCCATCCCACACAGTTTGAAGATATTTTGACAGTGAACTGCTCAAATCGGTTTGACATAATAGTACGCTTATCAGTTTGAGTTTATAGTGTCAAACCAAACCAAATCAATCAATAAGATCAGTTTTGAATGATTTGGTTTAGACCTAATTTGTCTTGTTCAATTTAGACATTTAAACTTATCACCCAAAGGAAGTAGTATATTTTCAGGTATATGTTAGAAACTTAATGAAATGAAAGCTTAAGGTACTAAATTGCTAAGAGTGTCATGCAAGGTCACTCATTTGAAAAAGTTTGAGTCATTGGATACAAAGTGAAATTGAGGAAAAGCACATAGTACTAAAGCGTAATTTACCCTTTAAAAAAAGGGCAGGAGGGGGAGGGGGTAATTGGTACCTCTCCTTGATTGCAGCAGCCATGGCCATGAATGCCTGTTCCACATTTGTAGCATCTTTAGCACTTGTTTCCAAAAATGGTATGCCAATTTCATCTGCAAATGCCTGCAAAAGGAAAATAAAATACAAATGGTGGCATTGGGTGAGCTGGGGCAGGAACAAGAAAAGCAATATCTCCCAACAGCTGTATACATCAACACAGTATTACTAAGATATACTTTAGCTGTTTCATATGAGACAACTTTATTTGCTGTAAGATCACACTTGTTTCCAACCAAAAGTTTGTTAACATTATCACTAGCATAGCGGTCGATTTCACTGAGCCACTGCTTAACATTATTGAAGCTCTCCTGGTCTGTCACATCATAAACAATCTGTGCCCGATGAACAAGTCAGTCAAGAAGTAAAAGGTTAACCCCACAAAGGAGGGGAAATCTTGTATGCGTGAAAATTTAAGCCAAGAAAATCATCACTCACAATGATCCCATGTGCCCCACGGTAGTAGCTACTGGTGATTGTCCTGAATCGTTCTTGCCCAGCAGTGTCCCACTTCATACAGAACAGATTGAAACAAGGTAAGAAACAATCTGTCAATTTAACCTTGTGTTTCAGTGATCCGCATAGTCTATAAACAAGAGTTTCTGAAGGGAAAATCCTCTAAAAAATAAACATCTCATTCCCACATAAGCAGAATATATGTTTTACAGAGACAAAAATATATAGATCAAACCTATTGAATTTATAATAAGAGTAGATAGAAAGCAAAATATGATCCAATCATATACATACAATCTGGAGTTTAATGGTCTTCCCATCCTGCTCAACAGTTCTTATTTTCTACACAAAATAACAAGAAATGATCATCAGTACAAATACATTTTAGAAGAGTTCAAGCTAAACTTTTGCAAAGTTATACTCACAAAATCAACTCCAATGGTGCTTATGTAACTGTCGATATATGAATCATCCTGAGGCAAAACACAAAAGTTATCATAAACTGAATAGTATAAATTACTGCATTTAGACTCTTATACCATCACCATGAATCCACAATCAACCAAACATGCTAAGAGTAATGGCATTAGGATAAAAGCTTCCATAATAAAATCCATTTGTGGATAAAAGCAGAAGAAAATTTTATTAACAACAAGGAATGAAAACAGAGGAAAAAAAAGAGAGAAAAAGTATCCTCCTGACAGAAAGCCACAAAAACATGCATAAAAAACAAAGACCGAAAAATCAAAGTGCAGCCCACTCCCCGTTCATGTCTGCAACGGGTGTATTTAAGAGCTGGGCAATATAAGAATGGACATCTTGCTGTTTCTTAATCAGAGTAACACAACACATGTGAGGAGGCTTTGTTTGGTCTACCAAACTGCACATATCATAAGAATCAATCCTATTAATTAAGTCTGTTGTCTAAATAAATGACTTAATCATCAAAGGGAACATCAAATTTCCAAAGGGACTTTCCTAAAGTGAATTTATCAATGTTCAGGGATTGAATGAATAAATCGAAAAAAGACCTTGAAGAAAACAAATCAAGATAATCAAGAGTCTAAATACTCTCATCTAATCAAACAAACAAATGAACTGAATCTACCAAAAACAATAACTATTCAAATGCAGTTGCCTGACTACCATTCAGATTTAAAAAAGGAAAAAATTGATGTTCCAAAAGTATATTGGAGGCTTGGAGCCCCATGTGTGGAAGAAAATATGGATGGGGCCTGGGGAAGAGGAATGTTGCAGAGAACAGAGTGACACTGACAACTGTATAATTTTCCAAGAAAATGCAAGTCCATATTAGATCAGAAGAGTTCAGAGCATTGAACCATAAATTTATCACTTGTGCATAAAGCAACCCAAGAAGCAAGAACAAACACCAGTGCAGGTGTTTTCATCAGTATTGATGTCGAACAAAGCTAATTGGCAAAAACAAAAAATGACATAATCGTATTGAAAATAATGATGCTTCGGAAGGTTAAAAACTGAGCTATGGTAAAGTTCAACTCTTCCTTTAACATTTGAGATAAAAGATGACAACTTAATATAAAATAATGATCCAGAACGGCATTCTTTGTTCCAGTAAACTGTTATTCCCATTCAATTATAAACATGTTTATATTCTATCTAGGTAGGCATCTTGCTTCAACACCAAATTCACATTTGCTGTGAGCATGACATAGCTAGGTGAATATGCAGTCACATGCTCATCCATTGCCTCTCCCATTCTGTTAATTAAATAAAATTTCAGCACAAGGTATGGAGAACTTGTTCTTCATCATCCATGCTTCAAGCCCAAAGGGCTTTGAAGAATTCAGTCAGGTAATAATATAACTAAACTACTTCATGCATACATTCCACAGAGGGAAATACACTTAAATACGTATGTGGGGAGAGAAATAATATGTTCCTAAGACAAACTCAAGGCCAGTCCGGCCAGTCCACCAATTCATTCTTCAAACTCTTTGGTTTAAAAAATTTTAACATGGCCAAGACCAAAGTATGTAACCATATGCTGGTAAAATGTTGCTGTTACCATAATAACAGTGTACCCAAAGGATGGGTAAAACCATACAAGAATAAATTGTAGAAAGGAGATGAAAAGCAGGGCAAACCAATAAAATAAAATGAAAAATCACAGAACATATTATGTTATGAAAGCCTGTAGTAGTAAGTAATACATAATAATTATTAATTAGCACCAAAGACAGTGTAATAGTAAATAGCTTACAGCAAATCTCAGAAGAAGACATGATTTGCCGACACCAGAGTCTCCAATAAGAAGGAGCTTGAACAAATAATCGCTGCAACAGAGAAACAGCAATTCATTAAAAAATAGACTGTCAATTGACCTCAGAAAGTCACATTAAAGACCAACCACACATGCCATAAACTCACTTACATATATAGTCATTGATTATTTTACATTAAAAATATATCTCTACGATAGACCTAACTTAACTACAAAGTTATAAGAAAATATACATGATTGTTTAAGAACTAGAACTGAATGTAATTTCGGTATCCAATCCATCATTATTTTTCTTTTCATTGATTGACATTTACAAATTAGAAACAGTCCAGTTTCCATGATTATATTACTTAAAAGAATAAATGCTTAGACAACGAAATTTTTGTATTGGATAACTGATAACCTTATTTAGTCTTGTTTGGCTTCGTTGGCAAAGGGATTAAGAAAGCATTGATAGTAAGACAAATTAGTGACATAGGGCCTCAATATAAATTCGAAGTACACCAGAAGCAGTCACAGTAAAAAATAACTGAAATCTGAAGATGGGTAGACGGTTAGGCAAATTTCCCCCAGTTTTCAGATTTAGGCTGAATTACTGTAAATTCAGACTATTTAACAAATAAATATTTCATGGTCATTTTCCACCCAAGTTTACTGAAATTAAATTAGTTTTCAGCTCAATAACAATGAGATCAGGAGGCAGAAAAATAGGCATATATAATCAATTGATTCATTAAAATAGAACAGTAAAACTTTGAGGTAACTCAGCAGATTGAAAATAACATATTTATAACATAATAATATGAGGGTACGTACAGCTATCTATGAAATCCACGGGTGAACAATACTTGAATTCAAACAGTCAACTGGATCTGATTTCAAGAGATTATCAAGTGCTTATGAGTAAGGAAAATATAGCAGTTTGGTTTTCAATTTAATTAAATTTCTTTTATCATAAACATCTAGGGCATGCGAGACAAGGAGCAAAGAATTTGGACATCTGCACAAAAATGCTAAATTTATTCTCTTTATTATGAAATTACAAAAAAAGGGACAAGTTCAAAATAACTCCTCAGCTTTGAAATCGATTAGCAAAATCAGGAATACAGTCATCTATATAGAATCATATCTGATTGAATATAACAAGATTTTCAACCCAATCGAGTATCTGATTTCAGAAAACTGATCAATCTAGGGTTATGAAGGAACACGTTTGATTCCTAACGGCCAGCAAATCCACAAGAATAAACTACAACCGCACTTGTCCTTTTGAAAAAGAAGAACAAACAACCGAAAAAGAAAAAGAAAAATTCGGAAAGCATCGAAAACAACAGGAACAGAAGATCAGGATAGGGATGGATAGAGGGCCATACTAGTCAGGATTCATTGCGATGAAGCAAAGAGGATACTGCAAATGTTAGCACAAACACAATCGCACCAGAGGAGGGGAAACTGGAGAGATTCTTCGTCCGGTGCTTATGTTTGTTTTGAGAAGTAGCTTCTTTCACCTGCACGGAATTGAAAATATTTTTAATAAGTAAATGTGACATTTATATAATGCACAATATATATATATATATTCTATGAAATATGACAATCAATAAGTACAGAGGGCGGCTTCCTACGCTCCAAAAGAAAATATATAATATTTATATATTGAAAACTTTTTTATTGTTTATTTTTTATCAAACAAATTAATTTTTTACACAAAATATATTTATTGAAAATAAAACTTCTTAGATGCTGTTGTTATAAAGAAAGGTTATTATTAAGTAGTATCAAAATGAGTCGTTTGACTCATTTTATTAAAGGTTTTTATTTTTAAAGTTGAGTTAAGCTTGATTTATTTTAGATGAATAAATTAAAAATATTGATCTAATTCAATCTTTAATAAATATTATATATTAGTATAAGTTATATGATATTTTATGATGTTTAAATTTTACAAATTTATCATAAGTCATAAGTTTACAATTTTTTTCTTAAAATAGATGATAATTTTTGTAACCTAATTCTCTTTATTTTAGTGGCTGGGCTGAGTCTATTTTGATAATAAAGGTGCAAATAAACTGTGAAAAAAAAAAAGGATACCTCGAACAAAAGTTTGATTGACAAAAGTAATTGCTTTTATAATATGTATATCAAATGTACCAATTGAATGATACTTTTGAAATAAGAAACGTATAGAGTATAATTTAGTCATTCTTGAGACAAAGTGAATACCTTTTGTATCTCCAAGGTTCATATTTATTTTTTTTAATTTTATTTTAAAAATTGTTCTTGATTAGTTTTATTTTAAAATTTAAAATTATAATTAATTTTATAAAATGTTGTACAATTTATTAAAAAAAAATGATAATATGATATTTTATATTTAATGTTAAAATATTTAATAAAAATGAAATGATAACTTACATAAACTCTTAAGATATATTTGATAGTATATTTAAATTTTTAGAAACATATTTAATAATAAATTTTAAGAATATAAATAAAATTTTGATAAAATTTAAATATTAAACAAAATATATATTTTTAAATTATAATTCAATCACTGTTAAAAATAAAAAAAATTATTATTGAAAGTTTCAATGAATATTTTATATATGAATTAAATAGTTTCAATAATAATTTTATATTTTTTTCTAAACGTAATATCTCTCAAATTTTTATAATTTAAATAGAGAAACTTTATAAATCAACACAATAAATTTTATCATTAACGAGGATAAAAGTCAAAATTTATAGAATCTTAATAGAAAGTGTTTTCTCTTATATTATCTGCTACCATTATCTTCTTATTGTTTTTTTATAAATGGTTAATACACATGAAAGTAAAGTAGAAAATAAATAAATCTCTATGTGGATTAAGCAATAAATAAATAAATTTTTATATTATTTATAAACTTCTTTTCTTCATGATTTAACTTTCTAAATTCACATACTTATTCTTCCCTTTGCCTACTCACCGAGTCCAAACAACTAGTTTTGTGAAACTTTATTAAATGGCCAAAATCTCTACAACTAGTTTTGGAACTTCTTTTTTTGTTATTTAATTTTCCAAATTCACATACTTATTCTTCTCTGGCCTACTCACCCAATCTAAACAACTAATTTTGCAAAACTTCATTAAATGGCTAAGACAAAGGCTTTTTATTGAGGTTGTACAGACTCTTATTCTCATTGTTATTAGTGAGAAAGTTTATCATATTGATTTGTTTAGTTTTTTCATTAAAATTATAAGTGTCATGCATGCTGTAAAATGTTTTCATTAAATCTATTCAAGTGATGTAACATTTGAAAAAAAATTTTTTTATTAAAATTTTTGAGATAAAATTGATTGTAATTCAAAATTTTAGAAATAAAATTAATTGTTAAAAAATTTATAAATGAAATTAAAAATAGATATAAAATTTAAAAATATAAAAAATATTTTTTTCAATTAAATATGATAAATTTTATAGTATTTATTAATATAATTTAATTATTTTTAATATATATGTGTGTGGATTATATTAGTATATTAAATATAAAATTTAAAATCAAAATATTTTGATTAATTATTAAAAGGTAACATTAATTTTACATGTTTAATTGTTTTCATATTGATTAAAAAATTTATGTAAATGGCTGTTAAACCACTAAGTAGATATGGACAACGATAATATTTATAGTATCATGAAAATACGCTTGATTTCTTTAATAGCCCAAAATTTTGAAAAGGAGAAAAAAACTTTTTTTTAATTTTTAATTTTTAATTTTTAATTTTTAATTTGTCTATAATAAAGAATTTCAGGTAGAAGAAAAGAAATTAGGATTGACGGCCTCATCAGATGTCTCTCACCAGTGACCTAAACGGATAGGCTAGAGGGAACACATCCCTCTCTCACTCTCTTTCTCTGTATAGTCTCTCTTCAACGAAAATGGCTTCCTCTGCAACCATAACATCCTTCTCATTCTTCTCATCCTCAATTTTCTTCTCACCATCTTCCGCCCAAACCCACAAAATCTTGTCTTCATCTTTCAGACCCAATTCTCTCACCAACACTACTCACCCAAAACCCCTATCCATTACTTCCCAGCTCGCCACCCTCCCTGTTCTCTCCTTCGATGGCGAAAAGGTAGGCGAGACCCAGCTGGACCTCAAGACCGCTCCACCAGACACCGCACGAGCCGTCGTGCACCGCGCCGTCGTCACCGATCTCCAGAACAAGCGCCGAGGGACTGCCTCGACCCTCACACGTGCCGAGGTCAGTGGCGGAGGCAGGAAGCCCTACCCGCAGAAGAAGACCGGCCGTGCCCGTCGGGGATCGTCCCGGACGCCGCTCCGACCAGGAGGAGGCGTCGTGTTCGGACCGAAACCTAGAGACTGGAGCATCAAGATCAATCGTAAGGAGAAGAGATTGGCGATTTCAACGGCAATGTCTAGCGCGGCGGTGAATACAATTGTCGTGGAAGAGTTTGGGGATAAGTTTGAGAAGCCGAAGACGAAGGAGTTCATAGAAGCAATGAAGAGGTGGGGGCTTGACCCGAAGGAGAAGGCAATGTTCTTGATGACGGAGGTTTCGGATAATTTGCGGCTCTCCAGCAGGAATATTGGGACTCTGAAGCTTTTGACGCCTCGAACGCTTAATTTGTACGATATATTGAATGCGGATAAGCTTGTCCTAACGCCTTCAGCTGTAGATTATTTGAATGAGAGATATGGGATTGATTGCGTGGGAGACACTGAGGACGAAGAGGATGAAGATGAAGTGGACGGGGAAGAAGGTAATTAAGAATAAGAGTAATTAACTAGGAAGCAAGAACACTAACACAAAATTACGTTTATAATTTAGAAAGTTCAGTCATGTCTAATACAAGTTGTCCGGTAATTAAAGAAAAAAAGTTGTTAAATCATTCGTTGTTGTTTAGTTTAACTGCATTTCCACGAATAGGCCATGGTGCATTGCCAATTTTCACTCTTCTCTTACTGGCATTCTTCAGTGTGGAACTTTGCTTCTTTTTTTTCTCCAATCAATATGGTACAATTTTGCGGTTGGCTTTGGTGTCACTTAATCCTTGTGACCGACCCCACCTAATGGCAAAAGGTTTTGTTTGTGGTTGTTGTTGGTGGTAGTGGTACAATTTGGCTGTTATTCGAGTAAGGTTTGGATCTAAATCACATGTCTACCAGAAATTGATTTCCCTCAGTTCTGTGCGGGGAGAAGCATTGAAACCAATTGTTGTCCAACTCCTGCAAATGGAATATGTATAATAGTACAAAAAGAAAAAATCTTGCTACTTGAAAATTTTCTGAGGTCTGAATATGAAGTTTGTCAGCATTGATAATCTTGTTAATTAACAAGTTACATATACAAACCATGCATACATATCCTCATGTATCTGCAGAAATGCCATATAGTTGTTTAAAGTTGTCTTCAATCCAAATATTCTGTTTTACCTATTTTAAAGATGGGAAGTCATTGCAGTAGCCCAGAAGTCAGAATTATGTACATTTTAATTAAACAGTAGCTATTCAGTTAAATTTTGTGCACCAAACAATCCAGCCATCCATTGGATTCAGTTAACTATACACATATAGATTCTGACACAGGAGAGCTCTGCTCTTAAGAGGTTGAGCTTTTTTACCATCTGATCTACTTAGAGTTTTTGATTAATAAGTTAAGAATATCTAGTGGTGAAAAAGCTCAACTTCTTGAGAGGTAAACCTTTCCATAGAATTACCAGAGATTTCATACTGATCATTGCAGTAGTTCATAGTCACTTGTCTCTGCCTTATAGATGCTATCCTGTTTGTTTATATGTATTGGACAATCCAATCAGCTATTTACTCCAATCTTTACTTTAACTATGCACCCATTATATAACTTAGCAGCTGCTTATGATATTGTAGAACTTTGATGTCATATGCTTCTGAGTGATAGGTTGCTGAACATATTCCCTTTAATTTGAGATACAGGGACCGATGGAGAGGAAAATGCTGATGTGGTGGATTAATGGTCTGAAGTCTTGTTTGTACCAATTAAATGTTTCTTTTCTCCTCCATTGCCTAGGGTCCTAATCATGGTTACCTTTAAGGGTCCGTGCCTTTGTACCACTAACATTCCTGTCATTCTGCTGGCTGTATCACAGGCCACTCTGTGTACTCTTTTGCACTGATTTTGTTTCACGTAGTCTTTTTCACGCAAGTATGTATATGTATCTTATAACTTTTAACATTGTTCAAATGTTGTATTCATTCTTGTCCCTTTTTAACGAGGATATTGGTTCGCTATGAATCTGTTGCAATCAACTGTTATATTAAACCTCTAGACTTTTTCTTTACTGTATTTACAGTTAATACTTATTTTTCCGATCAATCTCTTGCTCAGACGTTTTCTTCTACTTATTTTTGGTGCTTGTGTATTGGTGAGATAATTAGTAATGTGAGGGAATGCAGGTTTAAATTTGATGATTTCCATGAGGACATTGGGCTTATAACTTGCTGCAATTTTCAACTCCCATGATCTCTCTGATTGGTACTAAATTTCTAATTTCGTTGAGCTTTAGTCTGAATTGCATTGAATTACTCTGTTATATCTGAGCATTATAGTTTTCTCGTTCACATTGTTCAAGTATCATACATACGGTGATCTTGCTATTGGCTGTTGAATCAATATATGATGCATCTGGGATAAAGATGATGAATTCAACCTGCTAGATGCAGGAATATGGAAATTCAGGACTTATTGAATAAGCAGATAATTTGTTCAGTTTACTGAAGCATCATCAGTGATACCGAATGAAATAACCGATAGAGTTTGGGTTAAATCGTACCGTTAGTCTCTAGAGTTTTACTCTATTATTTAACTTTTTTACTTTGTGGGCGTGAATCATATGAGACTTGGTCAGTCACATTAACAAAATTTAGCCACATAGGAAAAAATTGTCACAAGGACCAAATTAAAAGAATCCAAACTCTAAATATCTAATTACAAATTATAAATGTATACACACACACACACATATGTTAAATATAATTTGCAAGTCGCATACATTATTATAAAGTTGAGTAACCAATGCTATGAAGAAATTAATTAATTACATGCTATTTGCCTGGTGGCCAGAGTTGTTTGATTGCAAAATGACCACATTGCCAATGTTACAATTAAACAAATTTTTTATGCAAAGTCAAACTTTTGGGGCAAGGGGCCGAAAACAAAAATCCTCTGACGCTTTAAGCCTCGAAACAAGGTTGACGTGAAAAGGTCAATTTCTCGAACTTTTCAACCTCCTAATTTTGTGCGATATACCTTATTTCTTAATGTTTTTGCCAAGAGAAAAAAGTTAATGAATGTTGTAGAATTTACTCTTCAATTTTTAAAATGTGACAAATAAATTCCTGAGACTTTAAATTTAGTACAAAACACCCTCTCGAACTTATAATTTATGCAAAGTAACCTCTCAATTTTGCTGAGTTGAATAAGTATTAGGATAAAAAAATGAATAAAATTGGTGTATCACACAAAAGTGAAAGTTTAAAGAGGTTTTTTCGTCAATATTTCAAGCTGAGGGAGTAAATTACATATAACTGTATAAGTTGACGGAGGTTTCCCGCACGCAATTTATCCTTTATTTTAAGTGGCAGCTTCTATACACCTTGGAAGAAAAAAAGGTACAATTGATAAAAAATTGAAAAGGAAGAGAGAGAGAGAGAGAGAGAATTTATTGAAACTGCAGATTATGCTTGTTATTATGTTAGTAGTGCTGTAAATTGATTTCAATTATGTTGTATCTTCTATTCCTCTTGAGCTTTAACCCTAGAGGAAAGGAAAATTAAACTATTATATTGTGCTTTGTGTTAAATATAGTGTAAAACATGCATCTACGGGTATATTCCTGGAATGCCTTCAACAGTTTTTGAAGGATTGTCAAGAAGGTCATCTTTTGTTTGTGCTTTTTGGTCCAACCATATTTTAAAATGCAACATAGTAAGTCCTTGAATCTTGGACTACATTAAAATTGTTAAATCTTAATTAAGAATAAAGTGTAAGCAATTTCTTATCAAGTTAATTAGAATAAAAATACATATGTGAGAGGCCACCTTAGATCACATGGTCATTTGCTTTTAATTTTGATTAATGATAAACCATGACTTGACCGAATCGAATCGACGTACGTCATTATGGGCAAATGCTTGCCCGTCATGTTAGGAGGATTGCCTATCAAGTGTGTTACATCATGAATTAGTCTGAAGTTCATGATATGTTTTTTTATACTTTAAAATTTTATATACTAATATTTTGTTTAAATCATAGTTTACAGGGCAACCAGATTTGATCTATAAGAAAAAAATAAACCAAGAAAATATATGTTTAAAAACATGTTAGGATTTCATCTACGCAATTAATTGTTATAAACTAAGTCTAATAAGAATCTCTCCAATTAATATATGTTATGTGCTTTTATTAATTTGTATTTTTTGTTTGCAGCCTTTTATTAGTTAAGAAATATATATTAGAAAACATTGCTTGCTTGTTCAACTTCAAAGGCTAGGTTTTTACGCTAAGAACTTTATCACATATTTGGTTCTTTAATGGAGAGTAAATTACATTTTTTTTTCTTTAAGAGATTTTAAAATTATATATTTCTCTCTTTGTAATTTTAAAAAATTATACTTTCTTTGGTTAATAGATAAAAAAATTATAATTTTACTTATTTTGAACAAAACTCTTATATTTATCATTTATATAATTAAATATGTATTTGATTAATTAATATAAAAAATAATTTTTTAAAAAATTTAAAATAAAATAGCTTTATTATTTTTTTACTCAAAATAAATAAAATGAAATATTAATTTTTAAAATATATATTTTTTTAAAAATTAATAATATAATTAATTATATGTTAGTCAAAATAAGTAAAATTATAAATTTTTTAATTTTTTAAAATAAGAAAGTATAGATTTTCAAAATAAAAGAGAGATAAATATAATTTTAACATCTCTTAAAAATTAAGAGTATAATTTACTCTTAGTAAAATTGTGAAATGTGTCGAATGAACTATTGTTGATTAATTTAATTTATATAGGTGTTATTGAACTCGTAAAAGAACAAATTCATATAAGTTTGTCTACGTCAACAAGTAAAAGGCAAATTCGAGACAATATATAAGTGAGATTTTTTTTTTTCAAATATACTGTGCTTGATTGTAAAAAAGACAATATCAGTGTGTTATATTTTTATTGAAAATATCTTAACATTAAATACATTAAGAATTTATCAATAAAATTTAATGTACATTCTAAAATAATCTTCAAAATTAAAGAATCTGAAATTTTTTGGTAAAGAAGAGAGTTGTAATGCTAGACTTTAATCCTCTTCAGTCTTCTCAAGAGTGTGCGATTCATGAAAAGCAATTAATTCAGAACAGAAACGTAACGAGATTCCATGGTGTTTGAGTATCCATAGTTTTGCATTGGAGGTAAAGGGTAGGCCAGCACCAATTCTTATGGATGAAAGATGCTCTAAAGAATCCAGCTTTAAAGATTTCTTGACTTCATAATCTCAAGCAACAACGGTAAACTGCAAGGAATTAGTTTCATTGACACCAGCTTGAAGAAGAAGAAGAATCCTATGAAGGCAGATGAATAATGTGTTTGTTGTTATTCGCTTGTGTGAATGACTGTTATGTCCTAGATTATGCATGTGTGTATATGAGTAATTTAGAGAGAAAAGAAAGATGATTCTCGTATGAAGTAGAACATACATACATGTTGGTAATGTTAGAAAAGTAACTGACACTAGAAAATTGAAGGCTTTGAGGCGTGGTCTTTAAAAATGTTTTGTCTATACTATAAGAGAACTAATAGACAAGTCTTAGAATATAACTAAACTTTTTTTAAATTCTTTTAAAAGCATCAGTTTCTAAATAAAAGAGTGAATTATTTAGTCTGTCTGAATATACATTTTCAATTGTCATATTTTTTCAATGCGAACAAATGTTTCAAATAATTATAAATATAACTATACATTTATATATATATATATATATATATATATATTAAAATTTTAAAATTAAATTTGATTGAATATTTTAACCAGTTCAAATTTTTAAATTAAAGTCAAAGTCTTTTGATATTAAATTATATATATGTGTATATATATATATATTAATATGTATATATATATTAATATGTCTAGCATATTAATATATATTTATTAATTTAATTATATTATTTAAACTTTATTAATATACTAAGAAGAATTCTATTTTATTTGATACGATACTTTTTTATACTTTTATATATTAAAAACTATTAAATAGGTAAATTATCACCATGATCTATATTTGTGTTTGATATGAACCATTTTCATTCAATTATTTGTCAAGCTATATAAATTAGAAAAATATTTTCACGAATTTGGAGTCTGTTAAATTTTATATAATATAAACAGTTCAGTAAATAATATTAAAAATAATATTTTCTTAGTTTAGCCGTGATTGTTTAGTGACGGTTTTGTAATTATAGGTGACTGTCACTATTTTTAAACACAGCGACGGTTCAATTATTTCATAATTTAGCGACGATTTATTAATAAACCGTCACTATGTTAAATATAGCGACTCTTTTTAAACCGCCGCTAAATTACTGAAAGATTTTGAAAAATTTCAACTTGGATGTAACGGAAAGAGCTGCTGGGTTGTGAGAAGATACAGTTATCTATTAGTTTAAGCACTTTTTTTTTTGTATATATTACTTTTTTGTTATTTAGTTGATAAATTATGTTTATTGAAAATTATAATCACAATATTTCAAATTTTTCTTTAATACTCTAACTTATTGTTTTAATTTATTTTTAATTAGTATTCTAAATTTACTTATTTATTGCTTTTTTATTTAACCCTATAATTTTTTGTTAAATCTCATATAATGTAAACAGTAGATAATATTAAAAATAATACGATCGACTTAAAAAATAATGTATTATAATTTAATTTTTTTATAACTTTTAATTTTATTTACAAGCATATATTTTTCTATTTTTTTATTGAACTCTTGTAACACTTGATAAATTCATATATGTTTTGATACTTTAACTTATTGTTTTAATTTAGTTATTAAATTATATAAATATTTAATTTAATCTTTAAAAAATATATTATGTCTTAATTTAATTTATACATATAAAAATTATACATCTTTTTATGTTTTAATTTAGAGTTTTAAATATTAAATTAAGATATAATATATATTTTAAGAATTAATTAAGTATTTTTATGCTTTAAAAATTAAATTGAGATAAGTTATATTTTTCAAATATTAAAAATAATTTTTATTTTAAATTTTATATTAATATTTAATTTTATCTCTAAAATTTTTATTATTATCAATTTATTTTTAAAAATTTTTGAATTCTATCAATTTTGCCTCAAACCCTACACAGTCCATTACACTAGCAAAATTTGCTAATCTAAATAGAATGCTTTTTGACATGATAAAAGAAATATATGCAGAATTTGCAAGAAATTAATAGCAATTGTATCGTTTAAAAACGAAGTTAACAATAATCTCAGATTTTGAAGAAAAAATGACTCTTTCCAGTTTTTTTATTTCATTCTTTAAATTTGAATTTCTAACTCTTAAATTTTAAATTCTAATCTCTAAACTTTTCTTTATTTTTTATCCACTTTAAATAATTCAATTATCTTATTCTTATATTAAAATAACATGTTCTCTTTTCAGTAGACTTCTGATTTTAAATTGAATTTCTTTTCATCAAAGCATTACACTAGTTAGAAATTGAAATTTTGTAGGAGTTCATATAAAGAAAATTCATTACAGAGAATAAGAAAAGATACAAGAAGAAAAATAATAACTTAAAATATATGTAAAAAATATTTCCTTAACAAAAATAAATTAAAAAAATTATCAAATTTAGAAGTTTGAACTTAAAAAAAATTTCATTCAGTTCCTATTTTTTTTTTTTAAATTTTAGATACAATTTTTATATATTTGTCATTAAGTTTTTTAATTAGAGATTGATACGTATATAATTTATATAATTTATTTATTTTATAATTATTTTTTTTAAAATTTTTTATATACTTTATTTTGATTAAAAATTTAATATAAAATATAAAAAATTATATATAAATTTAATTTTTTTAATATAGATATTTAAACACACCCGTCTCAATGTGAACCACCCAATGTTAAAGATTTTCTGGCTGAAGCACGTTTTTGTGTTGGGACAAAGGTTTTCAACCACAGTTGATTCCTCGGATCCAAAGGTGGCTACTTTTTTGGATAAAAACAAACTCTTTGTCTTAGTCCAAATTAGATGAATATATTAAAGTGACCCGTTTCTTGGAATGGCCGCACAAAAAGGGACAAGAGATATATTATCGATCAATTTAATCACTCAAATATATAATTTTTCTTAATTTAAGGAATGATAAATGAATTATTATTTTAGTTATTAAAATATATAATTTCTCTTAATTTAATCATTATATTATAAAAATATTTAAATAATTTTTAAAAAATATATTATGTCTAAATTTAATTAATATATATAAGAATTATACATTTTTTTATGTTTTAATTTAAAATTTTAAGAATTAAATTAAGAAATAATATATTTTTAAAAGGCTAATTAAATATTTTTATGATTCAAAAATTAAATTGAGATAAATTATATTTTTCAATGACTAAAAAAATATTATTTTGTTTGATAGGTGTTATGAGATTTATAAATAAATAAATAAATAAAATATATATACATATAATTTCATCCTAATACTAATCAAATTTTGTGACAATTAAATTTGAAGAAGTTCTATACTTAATTAATTCAAAACTTGAGTAATGAATTTCAATTTTTTCAAATCTTTTGTATTGATTTGGGGAGGCGTTAGGTATATGGTTTAAATTTTTTTTTTTAAAATAAAAGGTTCAAAATATTACATTCTTACATTTAATATATGAATTAAAAAATATTTTTAAGAATATTACATTCTCAAGAATAGAGTATTCTCATACTTTTATAAATTTTTATTCATACTTAAGGGAGTTGAGAATATTATATTATCATGGTATAGAAATATTTTTATATTAATAAAATTATTAAATTATCTTTCTAAAACTTAACCCTACCTTATATTTCAAACTTTTCTCCTCTCTTTACATCTCTTATTGATTCTTTATTTTTTAAATAAAACTAAAAAAGAATGAATTATTTAATTTGTTACAAGATAATAATTTTATTATATCATATTTTTTTAAATGATATAATTAATATAATGCTTGGTTGAAAGTTTTAAAGAGGTGAGGTAATTATTAATGAAATAAATTTAGTTAAACAAACTATTTCATTGATTGAACATTTTAAAAAATAAAGATTAGCTTAAATTATTTCTTAGTGTTTAGAAGTCATTATATTATTAACAGAGTGAAATAATTTAAAAATTTTAATATTACTCTTATAATGAAAGCTTTTTTAAAAATTTAGTATAAGTTATTTAAATAGATTACAATTATATATATCTTTGTTTTTTAATTTCTTTCAATTTCTATACTTCATATATTATATTTTATTATTGATTTATTTTCTATCTATTTTTTTATTTTTCTAATTATTTAATATAAAAATATAAAAATAGTAATATAAATAAAAAATAATTATCTATATAAAATAAGGAATAAAACAAAAAAATGTACATAATAATGTTATACAAAAAAAAGTGTAGGGTTTTGGGTCAAAATATAGTGAAAGGTTAATTTCTTGTTTATTGCATCAATATTCATACTTCCTATATATTACATGTTATTTTGATGTGAAGAGAAAATATAAATAGAGAAAATATAAATGAAGAACTATGATCAAACCTGAAATATGCGTATGTTTAATAAGAGATTGAATTAAGAATTGTGTTTTTAAAATGATTAAAGTAGAAAAACAAGTTAAGTAATAAATAAACAAATAAAAAGAATAAATAAAATTATAAAAATAAGAAAGGGTTCAACATGGAACTAGAAATTTTAAAAAAATCTAAACCATCCCAAACCTCCCAATTTGGAGGGTTTAAAAATTAAAATATTGAATGGTTTGGAATGATTTTCAAACTATAATAAATCATTATATCCTATTAATTTTTTAAATATCCAACCAAGGGTTTATAAATTCAAACCACTCATCCCACCTTATTATTCTCAAACTATCCTCTCAATCAATCTTGAATGTCACACACGTGTTAACAATTAATCGGACAAAATTGAGAATAACATGTTTTAAAAAGTAGTTTAATATAGTTTAATTTTTTTTTATAACTATCAATTTTAAGTGCACATATTTTTTTCTTACTTTTATCAATGAGAGTTGAGTCCAATAAAAAAGATCAATCCCTCACTATGTGACAAATCAAGATTTGAACATTTATTGAAAGAAGTGTCCATGTTAAGTATTTGATAATGTTTAGAACATGATTTTGCTCCTGAGTAAAATCCTTAATTTTTCATAATGTCCTTTTTTTTTTCATAAATCATTAATCTCCTAATTTTGTTCCCAAAATGGAATCCCAAATTTTATTACTAATTTTGACATAAATTTATAATTTCTTTAATAGATTCTTAATTTTTAATGCATTGAAAACCAAAATTCTTCCTCTCACAAGTTAAAATCTCAAATTCAAGACACAAGTATTTTCCCTAAATTTTGCTTCTAAACAAAATCTTTAATTTGAACCCTAATTTTGCCTAAATGCCAAATTTTACAATGAATCTCTAATTTCATTCAAGCAATTATGGGATTAGGTTTTTTTGAAGACCAAGCGCATTGTTTTGGATATAAATTTAATTTTAAAAATATAAAATATTATAAATTAATTTTAAAATTATTCAAAACTAATTAAAAAATATGGGCATCTACAATAATTGATGTCAAACAACTAGTACCAAACAACTTGGTTGTATATGCATTATTTGCATCCGTGAGTGACAGAAATTTGGTTGTATATGGATTTGCATGCGTGAGTGATAGAAATTTGGTTGTTGTCCATTCTTGGATATATTTGTACTTTTTCTATTCTTTTCTTGGATAATATCACACACGTTAAATTCATTTGATTCTCGTGGTTTCCTTTTTTTCATACATATTGATTATTCAATAATTGATGTAGATATGTATCATCGGTTTGTGGAATGGGCAAAATAAAAGGGTACAAATATAAGACATATTTATTGAGATGCTTCTTTTTTTGATGAGCCAAACACATCTCAATGGAATGGGCTAAATTAACAAAAGCCAAGAAATATTCATGCATATACTTTTAAGGCCGAATGATGGCTTTTGCTTAGTGGATGTGTTAAGACTTGAGAGATACATTTTTTTTTTAAAAAAGTCTGAAATTTCATCCTAACTATAATAGTTTTTTTTAAATAGTTAGATCTTTGAGATAGTAATAATAAAATTTGATAAAAAAAAATACTTTTTGTCTCTTAACTTTGATTTAAGTTTTAATTTTATTTTTTAAATTTGAATGATTTTAATTTACTTTTTTAATTTTTAAAAAATTAGTCAATTTTTTTCTAATATCTAACACAATTAATTTAGTTGATGAAAAATATTGAGTTAAAATTAATTTTAATATCTTTATGTTATATTATAATCAATATTATCAATATATATTAATTTTACATGTAAAAAATAACAAATTTGATGAATATTTAATTTCAAACTCATAGTTTAAATTTGTGAATTTTTTTTATATATAAAATTAATAGACTGATAATATTAGTATGAAATAAATATATTAAAATTGACTTCAATTTAACATTTTCTGTTAAATAAATAATTGTGTTAATGATTAAAAAAATTTTAATCAATTTTTTAAAGTTAAATAACTAAAATGAAATCAATCAAACTTAAGGAATTAAATTTTTTTTCCATAAACTTTTGAACAAGTTCTACTCAGTTCTCTTTAATTAAATCAATTTTATCATATTATTTTGGTAAGCGATTAATTTTCTTTTTTTTTCTTAAACATGGATTGAAATTTTGTCAACTTAACTCTATTAAGACTTAGAAAGGCCAAGTTCAATGGTTTTTTTATTTTCAAAGACAAAATAGATTTCCTAACACAACTGGACTAAACGGGTTGGCCCTTTAACAGCTCTAATTATAATTAATTTTATTTTATGGTCTAATGTCATCAAAATTTTTAACAAAAAATAATGATACAAAATTTAATGTAATGTTAAAATATTGAGGAAAAACTAAAATGTGGATTCACACTAATTATGGGAACATATTTGATAGTGTACTCAAACTTTGGGAACAAATTTAATAATAAATCTTAAGAGTATGAATAAAATTTTGACAATGTTCAAATATTAAAAAAAATATATTTTCATATTATAATGTTTTCATTATCACCCAATCACTATGAGTCAAGACAAAATTCTTTAATAGAATATTTCGTATACGATTTGAATAATGATTTTGTATTTTCATCCAAATGCAATGTAACTTAAAAATTAAATTTAAAAATAATTACATATGAAGCTCATGACTAATATACTTTAATAAATATGCATGAGAACAGAAAATAATTGTCGCGAGGGTTCTATATAAAGGCAAGACAGGAATGAAAGATCACACGGCTCAAGGTTCCAAATCTGAGTTTCAAAATTATCTCTTTTCCATTGGCTTCTCCAAGATGTCAAAAATGAGTGGTCTCCTTATGCTTCTATTTGTGTTTGCTAGTCAAGTAATGGGACGTGAATTCAATACCCACTTATCAGCTTCACAATATGAGAATGATGAGAATCCAGTCACTATTCTCAGCATTGATGGAGGTGGTATCAAAGGGATTATCCCTGGAGTTATGCTTGATTACCTTGAAAGAGCACTTCAGGTATATATATATATATATATATATAAATATATATATGTATGTATGTATGTATCTATTTTACATTTTATAGGTTATATGCTCGTCTTAAAAATTAAATGCATGTGTAATAATGAATTAATTCAGACTTAAAAAAACTGCTAATAAAATGAATTGAGTGTATCTATTTCAGACTTCTTCAACACAAGTGCATAAATTGAATAAAATGTTTGATTTGATGAGAACTCTCAAACAATGCAATATTATATATAGAGTTGTATTTAATTACAACATAAATATTTTAATTTTTTTGTGTATATAAATTTTACTTTTGTACATTTTTTTCATTAATTATCATTGAATTTGTTTCTTTGACTTTAACTATTGTTGTGAGATTTTAGTGTATTTAAGTTAAAACTTATTGATAAACTTATTTTAGAAATATGTGCATGTAATTAATTTGATATAGTTTGAAAAGTACTTCTCTCCCTCTCTTTATATATATGATCGGCATACACGAGGGGATAATATGTTTTACCTTTATTAGTAGAACAAAATTAAAGACACCAGAGCTAAAATAACTTTTAAATTAAGAAGAATATTAAGTATAATTTAGTTAAATTTAAAGGGAAATTAAGTAAGATAAATATTGTTTTAAATTTAAAAATTCATGATCAGCAAAGCAAGGAGTTAAATTAACTAGTAATTAACTTTGAAATGTGGATGAGAAATGCAGAAACTGGCGAAAACAACTGAAGCAAGAATAGCAGACTACTTTGATGTGATTGCTGGAACAAGCACTGGTGGGCTTATCACTGCTATGCTTGCAGCTCCTGATCAAAACCATCGTCCTTTGTTTTCTGCTGCACAAATTGTTAGCTTCTATAAACAAGAAGGTCCTTCTATTTTCAATCAATCCAGGTATATATATATATATATATATAGATATACATTTAATTCTTATAATTTATTCCTATGCATGCATGCTATATATTAATTTTGAGATTAAAAATTAACATTTGGCTTTATGAGGTTTTAATATTCTATATGATTAATTAATGATGTGGTTTGTGTGTGACAATAAGCAGCAAGGTGGTTCCTTTGGGACTGATAGCACCAAAATATGATGGGAAGTATTTATATGAAATAATACGACAGAATTTAAAGCAAACACTGTTGAACCAAACATTAACCAAGGTTGTTATCCCCAGCTTCGATATCAAGCATCTCCGCCCAGTTATATTCTCAAGCTTCAAGGTTTTTCTTTTTATTTCTATACTCATTTAAAGATATATAACTCTATATATAAACTTATTATTATGTGTTCATCATATTTAATGATATACATATGCAGGTGGATACAATTCCAGAGCTAAATGTACAACTGTCTGATATATGCATAGGGACTTCAGCTGCACCGATTATTCTTCCACCTTATTACTTCAAGCAAGGAGACACTGAATTTAATTTGGTTGATGGTGCTTTTTCAGCAAATAATCCGGTAAAAACAAATTATATGTATCTTTTGTTACATGAAAACATACATTTCCATTTCTACTTTCGACTTTCTTCATACAATAGTTCTATTTTCTACGATAGCTAATAAGTAGATGATTTATTATAAATAAAAATTTAATTATTTATGCATCCTTTAGAGGGTAAAAGTAATTATTGCCCTCCATATATATCGATCGTATATAAACTCTTGAAATAAATTAGTTTTCATAACTCTGATATAATTTTCAGGCTCGGCTTGCAATGAGTGAGGTGGTACAAAAAGAAAATAAAACAAAATTTATTCTGCTAAGTTTAGGAACTGGAACATCAGAATCAACGGGATATGATGCGAATGGGGTTAGTTGGGGCGGTCTTCATTGGACACTGTCGGGTGCTCTCACAAGTTCCCTTGATGCTGGATCTTCAGCCATGACAGAATATTACACTTACACTGCTTTCCAAGTCCTTCAGGAACAAGATAACTACCTCAGAATTCAGGTATACACACACACACACACACTATATGTTTAATGTAGATAAAAGTGCATGTTACTTTTTTTTTTTTGTTCAAAATATATTATAAAATAATAATTATTAAATTTTAAAATAATAAAATAAATAATGAAAAGTTATTTATTTCTCAATTAAATTTTAATATATATATATTGTACGTAAAAGCTTTTTGATTTAGAGTTTTGTGTAATTTATTTTCTTTTTATTTTAAAAGTTGATAAAAAATTCTTAAATTTTTAATTTTGTACAATATATATACTCATCTCAATAATTTTTTCTTCAGACATTTGTGTAAAATTGAGGGAATTTTTTATCCAATTATAATTTTAAAATTGATGGAAGCAAATTGGAGTGAAAATATTGTTCAAATTTTAAATTAGAAGTTTGAAGGTATATATATATGTTATCAACTTTTAAATTTGAGTGAAATAAATTGCATACTTTTAAGTTCATGTACTAATTTTGCGAGGAAAATTTTTTTTTTTTACAGCTAATCAAAAATTGACATATGTATGACTTTTGCAGCTAATCTTTTTCATGATTAATTTTTAAAAAAAATATTTTTTATATACTTTATTTTAATTAAAAAATTTTATAACAAATATATGAACATTTTAGTTAGAGAGTATATTATAACTTTTCTCTATCATTTAATTGATATATATATATATATATATATATAAATTTTAACAAATTATGCTTTATCATGGTAAATATTTTAACAAAGTACTTAATTTATATATGTAAATAAGCCTATAAGAATTATTATTTAATTAATAATTAAATTAAATGTGTAATTCATAGAGATTATTGTGAGTGCAGGAATACAAGCTAGATCCAGCAATAAATACAGGTGATGAGGCTACACCAGAAATCATGGACAAACTTGAAGAGGCTGGATTCAATCTGTTGAAAAAGGCAGTTACAAAGTTGAATGTCCAAACTTTTGAGCCTGAGCCTGTGCCAGAAGAAGGCACTAATGCTAATGCTCTTGACAGGTATATATATATATATATATATATATAAATCTTACTTTCTATATTACACAAATTAATTCTGTAATTTTAATTTCTTTCATTCATTCATTAATTTTAACATCAATTATACTCTTTAATATTTTTTAAGATATGTAAATTATACAATTCTCAAATTGAATTTATGTTTTTTTGGTTGTGTTTAGGCTGGCCGAGACTCTGCATAAAATAAAGCAGAGTCGTCTTGGGAAGAGAGCGACTTATTAAGGCTGCAACTATATATATTGAATGCTGCCATGCATACCAGCTTCCCACTATGTTGTATGTGTAATTCAATCAGTTTCATGTTCTTCAACTTTCTGTGTTATGTAATATTTAATATGCTACAAAATAAGGCAGCAAGTTATTATGATAAATCTTGAGTCATCCGTGTTTTCTGTCTCATTTTATTTAATTTCTTCCAAATTTAAATTTAATTTCACAATCATAGATGAGAATTGAGTTAATTTTTTTAGTAAACCATACCACATTAAAACAAATTCAAATAAGTCCAGCACACTTATCATTTTATCATTTCCATTTTTATTTGTAAAGATCATTACGTTCAAAATGTGCCGTAATTATTTTTTGTATAACAACCTATCGTCTTTTTGTTGAAAGTTAATTGGATGATAAGAAAGAAAAAGAAAACCAAAAGATGAAACGTCTGTAAAAGGCTAATGAATCACTTGCAAAAAGGCAGCTGGAAGAACGCAAAATTGCATAATGAAAACCTCCACAAACGCACGCACTATTTCATGAATTCTTGTGCAGGAGAATCAAAATGCACCGTTTTGGACAATTCAAATTGGTGCGTTTTGAGTTGTCATCCTTTTTTCAAAGATATATATAATCGAAACGCACTGTGTAGTAATTTTATCATACTATTTAATATTTTTAAACTTTTTTTTATCAACATTAATAATAATTACACATACTATTTTTTGAATTTTTTAATAAGCTAAGACAAACTATTTTTTAAACTCTGCGTTATGATTAGAGCTACTCCTTTGACATGATTCATGTGAAGCATAAAATTATATTTTTAAGGACACTCGAAATGATTAAATGCATTTTCTATAGTACTTTGACAATGAAAAATACTATTTTCAAAAAGGTTTCCGAATATAATAATAAAAGCACATGCAAAATAACGTGTGTGGCTAAACTTGAAAAAAAGAGAGTAAATTATTAGAGATATTAAAATCATTAAATTCTTTTCTCTTGAGAGATATTAATATTATTTTTTTTATTTTTTATTTTAAAAATTCATACTCCATTCTCTTGAAAAATTAAAAAAATTTATCTTCATCAATCTATTTTCACTAAATCATCCTTAATTATATTATTAATTTTTTTAAAAATTATAATTTATTAAATATATATATATTAAAAATTCTTAACTCATTATCATTTATTTTAAGTTCAAAATAATAAATTTATTTTATTTTAAATTTTAAAAATAATTTTTTATATATTAATTAAATATTTATTTAATTATATAAATAGTAAACTTAAGGATATTTTAGTTAAAATATGTAAAATTATTTATTTTTTATTTTTCAAAAGAAAAAAGTGTAATTTTTTAAAATAGATAAGAAAAAAATAATTTCAAAATTTTTCAAAGAGAGAGAGTATAATTCACTCAAAAAATAAATTACTTCTAAATGATATAAAGCTAATTTTTTGATATAAAAAAAAATAGATTTAGATTCTTTAAAATACAAAAAAAGAAAAATACAGTTTTCCCTAGAAGATTCAAATCCGTAGTATTTCTGTATCTTTATCTAAAACATTTTAATGAAGTCCCAAGTTGCTTTATTAAACTTGGTTCTTTTCTTTGTTACGTACGCGAGAGTTAGTTAACCCAATAGTTTGCTTTGCAATGACGCTCTCACTTTGTCGATTTCCAATAATTGTAAGAATTATAATGTCATTAAGTACGGATGCTTAAACCATCGGTCCTTTATATTATTACCATATTAGTTCTTTTAGATTCTTGAACTTCATATTTTTTTGGTGAAATGTTGTGCATTTTTTTATAATGATTATTAATTTTCAAGTGAATTAATATTTAAAATGCAATTTATTTTTAATTTTAACTCACTTGTGAATTAATATATAAAATAGTAATTTTAAAAATTTTCACAAAATTTTACTTCAAAATCCAACGTCAAAGTATTTTTCAATATTATTAATAAAGGAGATACCACAAATATTTTTAATTAAATATTTAAATCTTAAATTAAATGTACAAATTAGAAAACGTAAACATAATTTTTATTTGTAATTGTGGTAATATATATATATATATATTATATTACTTATTTTGTATTTGTATTAGAACTTACCTATTTTTTTTTTTATATTTTACCACTTCACATTTCTTAGAAGATCCAAATCTATTTAACCAAAAGAAAACTAGCCTTTGCATGTGCTTAATTTTATTAATATATTTGATTTAAAAAATGTAATTTTTCATTGTCAAGGTATAATAGAAATTGTATTTAATCATTTCGAGTGTTCTCAAAAATATAATTTTATGCTTCACATGAATCATATTAAAGGAGTAGCTATCATATATATGCAAAGGCTACACATACTGCGGGAAGACTTAGCTTTTCAAGAGGCGTCTCTAAAATTTTCTAGGACTTGAAAATTCACAGACAAACATAAAAAAAGACAAATCATGTTATCAAATTTTACACTAATTTTTAACTTTGTTTCTAAAATTGTTTGTGATTAATTTTGTCTTAATTAAAGTTTTGAATTGTAATTATAGTTGTCCAAATGGACAGATGGTTCACAAGTTAAGTGGTCCAGATTAAATGGATTTCATTTTAAACAGGCTAGAAAATACTCAATTCAGCTTATTTTAATATTTATTCGAGCTGGCTCATCACCCTATCAAAAATTAAAAAAAAAAAATTCAAATCTCTAATTTTTTTGCTACATGGGTGAGAGAAGTGGATAAAAATATTAATTTCAACACATAAAATAGATAAATGATATCATAAATTCAAAATCACAAATATAACATAAAGTCTTAAAGTCATTCAATAAATGCAAATAGATAAAAATCTAAAACAAAGTCTAACATATAACAAATAATAGAGATTTTTAAAATTTTTTTTATTAAGAACATTGGAGTCTTGTCTTGCTCCATAAGTTGGTGTATGATCACTAATATCTTCAAAGTGAAAATAGAATTTTTTAAAAATAAAAAAATAAATGGGTCAGCCAATGTCTGTGAGTTACATGGACTGGCTCTGTATAATATGTGGGTTAAATGGGATGGGTTCTTTTAGTATTGGAGCTATACGACCTTAAAAAACAAAAACTCAACCCAACTAATTAGTGGATTAAATGGGTTGATCCTTTGACGACTCTAATTACAATTGATTTTATTTCATAGTCTAACGTATTTTAAATTATTAACGAAAAATAATAACATAATATTTTATTTAATGTTAAAATATTAAAAAAAAATAAAATGTGGATTGATACTAATTGTGGGGACATATTTGATAGTATATTTAAACTTTAAGAATAAATTTAACAATAAATCTTAATAGTATGAACATGATTTTGATAATATTTAAATATTAATAAAAATATATCTTCTCATATTACAACATTTTTATTATTACCCAATCACTATGAGACACGACAAAATTTTTTAACGAAATATTTCGTATACGACTTGAATAACAGTTTTGTATTTTCATCCAAATGCAATATACCTTAAAATTTAAATTTTAAAATAATTACATGTGAAGCTCATGACTAATATATTTTAATATATATGCATGAGAGAAGAAAATAATTGTGGCGAGGATTCTATATAAAGCCAAGACATGAATGAAAGATCACAAAGCTTAAGGTTCCAAATTTGAGTTTCAAAATTATCTCTTTTCCATTGGCTTCTCCAAGATGTCAAAAATGAGTGGTCTCCTTATGCTTCTATTTGTGTTTGCTAGTCAAGTAGTGGGACGTGAATTCAATATCCACTTATCAGCTTCACAATATGAGAATGATGAGAATCCAGTCACTATTCTCAGCATTGATGGAGGTGGTATCAGAGGGATTATCCCTGGAGTTATGCTTGACTACTTAGAAAGTGCACTTCAGGTATGTATGTATGTATGTACTTCAGGTAGGTATGAATGTATGTATGTACTTCAGGTATATATGTATATATGTATGTATGTAAGTATGTACTTCAAGTATGCACGTATGTATATACTTCAGGTATATATATATATGTATATATGTACTTTAGGTATGCATATATATGTATGTATGTATGTGTATGTATGTATGTATGTATATATGTATGTACTTGCTTTAGGTATATATGTATGTACTTTAAGTATGTATATATGTATGTATGTACTTCAGGTATGTATGTACGTATGTATGTACTTCAGGTATGTATTTATGTATGTACTTCAGATATGTATTTATGTATGTATGTATGTATCACTGCTATGTATCACTGCTACGCTTGCAGCTCCTGATCAAAACCATCGTCCTTTGTTTTCCGCTGCACAAATTGTTAGCTTCTATAAACAAGAATGTCCTTCTATTTTCAATCAATCCAGGTATATATATATATATATATATAGATATACATTTAATTCTTATAATTTATTCCTATGCATTCACGCTATATATTAATTTTGAGATTAAAAATTAACATTTGGCTTTGAGTTTTTAATATTATATATGATTAATGATGTGGTTAAATTTGTGTGCGACAGACAATAAGCGGCAATCACGATCCTTTTCCTTGAATATTCAATGCAAAATATAATGCGACGTATTTAACTGAACTAATAGGACAGATGTTAAATCAGACACTGTTGAACGAAACAGTAACCAACGTTGTTATCCCCGCCTTCGACATGAACAAATTCAGCCCAGTGATATTCTCAAGCTTTAAGGTTTTTCATTTTTATTTTTTTTCTTATACTCATTTAAAGATATATATATATATATATATATATATATATTCTTAGGGACTTCAGCTGCACCAACTTGTTTCCATCTTATAACTTCACGCATGAAGGCACTGTATTTAATCTGGTTGATGGTGCTTTGGCAGCAAATAACCCGGCCAGTAAAAATAATTAGGCAGAAGAAATATTTTAGTCTCTTAATTTTAATTTAAGTTTATTTTTATTTTTGAAGTTTGATTGGTGTAATTTTAATCTTTAAATTTTAAAAAACATAATCAAAATTTTTTCTAATTCCTAATTACATTAACTTATTTAACAGAAAATATTGAGTTAGAACTAATTTTAATATTTTTATACAATAATATGCCAATATTATTAATTTATTAATTTTATATGTAAAAAAATTTCTAAATTTAAACTATAAATTCTAAATCATATATATATATATTCATCAAGTCTAAACTTAAATATAATTCTAATTATAAATTTATTTATTTTTATATGTAATATTAATAGAAATAATTTTATAATAATATATGATAAAAATATTAAAATTAGCTCAAATTTAATATTTTTGTTAGATAAATTAATGATGTTAGAAATTAAAATAATTTTAATTTAATTTTTTAAGTTAAAAGACTAAAGTGAAACTAATCAAATTTAGATAATAAAAATAAAATCTGAATTAAAATTAATTAGGGACTAAGAGTGATCTTTTACCAATAAAATATGTATCTTTAATTAATTTGGCATATGAAGATTAATTAACCTATAATAATTAGACTCTTGAAAATAAAGTTTTGATAATTTTGATTTAATTTTCAGGCTCTGGTTGGTGTGAGTGAGGTGATACAAAAAGATAATAAAACAAGAAACTTTGTTGTGCTAAGTTTAGGAACTGGAAGGTCAAAATTAGCAGAATATAATGAGACTCTGAATTGGGGTACTTTGCAATGGGGGAGTCAACTCACAAGTTGCCTTGAAGCTGCAACTTCAGACATGGCAGATTATTACATTTACACTGCTTTCCAATCCCTTCAAGGAAAAAACAATTATTACCTCCGAATTCAGGTATATATATATGTGTGTGTGTGTATAATTAATTAATTATATATATGCTTAAATTATAAAAGCTCTTTTAATTTAGGGTTTTGCTGTGTAATTCATAGAGATTAATGTAAGTGCAGGAATATGATTTAGATCCAGACACAAATACAGTTGATAATGTAGACATGTTGGACAAACTTGAAGAGGCAGGACGATATCGGTTGTATAATGAGACAGTTAAAACGATGAATGTGCTAACTTTTGGATTTTGGATCCTTTGTTTGGCATTTCTCTGCTTAGCACCTTTAGCATCGGTTTTTTCCGATGCTAAAGTGTGTTTTAATATTACTGCAACGAATAGTACTGCTGCTATAAGTTTTGTTTAAATAGTAGCAATACATTTTGTTGCAATAAATTTTAGCAGCGAAAAAAACCGCCGCAAAAAGCGCCAAGCAGGTGCCAATCAGAGAATTCGTAAGCTAACTTCTGAGCCTGAGCAACAGGAAAATATTACTAATGCTCAGGCTCTTGACAGGTATATATTCCAAAATCTCACTTTCCATATCACAAATAATTCTATAATTTTAAAATTTATATATATATATATATAATGGTAATTATTAATTGAATTTTTAAATTTTTTGTTTTGTTTAGGCTGGCTGAGATTCTGTATGAAATAAAGCAGGGTCGTCCTTCGAAGAGAGCAACTTATTAAAACTGCAACTATATATATTGAATGCTGCCATGCATGTCAGCTTGCCACTATATATATTATATGTGTAATTGAATAAATGAGGAAATCTTAGATTTCCTCTGGTTTCATGTTCTTCAACTTTCTGTGTTATGTTATTATGTATTTTTATGCTATAGAATAAGGCAGCAAGTTATTAATTAAGATAAATCATGAGTCATCTGTATTTTCTTCCTCATTTTATTTAATTTCTTCCAAAGTTAAATTTTTGGTAAAATTATATATATATATATTTTACTTTTAAAAATTACAATCACTTTTTTTCATTTATTTTTTTTGTTGATATAGAGATATGATATGATTTTTATTTTTAATAAAATAATAAATATAATTAAATTTATATTAAATTTTAATATATTGATAAGATAATTAAATAATTTTATTGTATTAGAACATAAAAATACATATGGTATAACATGCTAACTTTATTGGTTCGAATATTCTGCCTTGAGTCCACTTGTTTTTTAATGGTCCGTGCAAACTACTTTTTGAATCAGAATTAGCAATTGAACCAATGCAAGTTGGGTATAAAAAAATAAATTAATATATGAATCTTCGTTTAGAGGTATATTTATGTTTAGTTTTTAACTGTATCTTAAACAGAAAATAAAAATAGATCATCTGTGATTGGGGAGAGAATCATTACTAGCCCACATTTACCCACTTGGTCCGTGCATTTTGACAATTGTATGGTAGAATTTCGTGATCGACAAGAAATCATAAAAAAAAAAAAATTTTCTGATCGTACATGTTTGAAAAAATTAGAATTGATTAATTTCATTAAACTCTCAAATTTTCCCGTAGAATTAAGTTGTGTTAATTCCTATAAACCATGACATAAAAATCACACCTTTCAAAGTGTAGTTGACCCTCTAACATTTCATGATAATGAGTGATTGTATTACATTAATCTAATAGAAGACCAAAATTTATTAATTTATTAGAAATGATATGATAATATCTCTTTTTCTGTTATTTATTGCCCCTTCTTGGACCTAGAATTTAAATTAAGGATCACGTAATTGAAGAAATTCAGACTTAGATCTTCTCCATCTAATCATGCACATTGCATATAAATTCAATGATCAATTAACAAAGCAAATAGAAGTAATGATTGGCGAAGTCAATGGGCATTAATCAAATAACTAATTGATTTCTAGAATGTTAAACATGTAGATAAATAGGCATAATAAGGTTGCCCTAATTAATTGCAACCTAATTTTTGTTTGAAAATTAAGAGATCGATGGGTATGGCAGTTTGGGGAATTTGTTTGTTGGTTGTTGTGTTGTTGAATGGCATGAGTGTAGAAGTTGAAGGAGAAGATCGTATTGTTGGAGGCAACTCAGGATGGGGCTCTTCTGTTGATTACAAAACATGGGCTTCTTCCCAAACCTTCACACTTGGTGATGATCTTGGTCTGTACGGACTCTGTATTTCATGTTTTTTGCTTTCTTATTCTCTGAATTCAATTAATGTTTTTTCAAATAATCATATTATTATTATGTTTGAATGAAGTGAAATAAATAAAAGCAGTGTTCAAGTACGATGGAGGGAAGCACAAAGTGGAGAAAGTGAATGAAGAGGAATACAACAGTTGCAGCAGCAGCAGTAGTTCAAGTTCAAGCTCAAACTGAAGTAATAATGGGAATGGAATTACGTATATTGCATTGTCATCAACAGGCACTATGTACTTCATATGTCCCATGCCTTCTCACTGTGCTTCTGGCATGAAGCTTGCTATCAATGTCCTTCGTGACCCCACAACCACACATGTTAACACAGCACATCGTCATTGTCAAGCATTTCCTGGTACTACCTTCAATCACCATACAATCCGGTCCTTGATTCTCTCAACCACTGTTCTGGCCTTCTTGGGCTAGCTAGCTGTAGATTATATATACATCTTGTGGTCCTGGGAGAGAGCTTCTCTGCTTTAGAGTTTTAGACACACTTTAATTAGACTTTTTTATAATTTATGATTATCATGTTCTTGATATAACCTCGGGCCTTAGTCATTAATATTTTACCATGATGCACAATCCTTGCGATCACATAGACTGGCTTTGCGCCAGTTTCCTAGCCTCAGATGAACACTGCAATGCCGATGTCATCACCTACGTCGCATGGTTGTAACTGAGATTATAGAAGAATGTTTTTAATGCAAAAAGATGTGATTTAAGCCATGATAAGTACTCATCCCAAAATACTAGCCTATTAGGTGGAAGTGTCTTATAACTTAAATACTATCTTATATTCTCAATTCTATCCAATGTGAGACATATCATTACACATCCCTTTAAAAGTCGATGTCCACGGTGGCCCACTCTATCGATACTGGTCCATTAATAGCCCTTTCCACTCTTTGGCGACTCCATCTAACTTCCAGTATTCGGCATGACCCACTTTATCAACACTGGTCTATTGATAGCCCTTTCTATTATGACAGCTCCATCCAACTTCCAGTATTTGGTACACTATATTGCACCTTAATCTAGCCCATAAAGTCCATGCCTTAATCCAGTTTATAGGTTGCCCCCTCTGCGTTGGTCAGTCTCAATGAAAGCATCAATTGATACGATCCCGGGTCTTGGTCATTAACATTTTACCGCGATGCACAGTCCTAACGATCACGTAGGTTGGCTTTGCGCTAGTTTCTTAGCCCTGGACGAACACTGCAATGCCAACATCACCACCTACGCTGCACTGTTGTGACTGAGATTGTAGAGGAATGTCTTTAACGCAGAAAGATGTAATTTAAGCCATGAGGAGCACCCATTCCAAAAGACTAGCCTATTAGGTGAGAATGCTTTACAACTTAAATACTATATTATATTTTTAATTTTATCTGATGTGGGACATATCATATTGATACAAACCACATGTACACAAAGGCTAGAAGGTTGAGAAGCCACTAGAGTGTTGAGATGTCTTGACAGTTGGAATAGTTACAGGTGGTTAGGAGAAGTTGTTACAGAAAGTTGTTACAGAGCGTCCTTCGAGAGGGATATAGCAATAAGGGATATAGCTCTAACAATGGTACTTTCGTTGAGAGGATTCATGGTGGAGGGAACTTGATTTTCATGAATAGAAAAGGCATTGAGGGACGGACGTGAGGTAGCATTCAATCTATAGCATACATTGCATGCTATGGATGAATGAATCAGCGTCACGAAAGGGTTGACAATGGAATACAAGGAATTTGCATAGGAGCTAAAAAATTTAGTGAAAAGAATAGAATCTATGATAAAACTATATTGTCTAGAGGAGTATGAGCAAGAATTGGATAATTAAATCAATCCCTAGTTCAGAAATTGATGCTGCACCAATGCAACCGGAAATACCAAGTGTAGCTAAGGAGAGGTCTTCTATGGCATCCAAAATAGAGCATGCTTGCAATAGTGACTCGGTGTTCATAAGGGAAGAAATTCAAGAAACGCATCCATTGGAGATAGTTAAAGATGAGCAAAATGACGCACTAAAGCCGTCATGATAGTCACCATCTTCACCACTAGAGCAATTGGGTAATGCAATTCCTCTTCCATTTATTAAATATCTGCAAGATGCATATGAAGATTATATGTCTCATCCCTTTAATTTTAGAGGAAGCCTAGAGACAATAGATGCCACTGCTGTACAGAGTAATGGTAGATTAATGGGTGCACTAAATTGGAAAAAGTTTTAGGTATGGAAGGCACACAGATTGATTTGTATTATGATCCTGGAGGGTTCTATGGGATTGTGTACCTCTTTTTCAATTGTGTTTCTAAAGTGGTTATGTTAGCTGCAGCGGTTAATAATGTAGCTATAATTCTGGTTGCTAGTTTTGTTACAAATGTTATTGGAATCCATGCCATCTTGGCTGTAGAGCATACACAACAATCAGAAGTCTGGGTCTGTCAAGATCAGAGACTTAGGGCAACTTCAGAGTTTCTGAACAACATCAAAATTATCAAGCTGCAATCTTGGAAAGATAAGTTTAAGAACTTGGTTAAAACATTTCATAATGGATATGCACTGTTTGAGAATAGGAATTTTAGAGCTGGGAGAGCAACCAAATACTTGAATATGTTTTTGTCCAGTTGATTGTCAGTAAGTCCAGAGTCCTCAACTTCATTAACTTGGACAAAGAATAAGTATCTACAAGTTTTGAAGCCACAACAATGAATCAAAATTAAGTAAATTTGATCATAAATCAAACGTTGGAACTTTTTTTTTTTTTTTCCTAATCAGAAGTAAAAATCATGGAATGTGTTTTGATACTAATAACAAGGTCAATATTCATGCATTTGATTGATTATACGACAAACACTCATTTAGGATTTCTATATATGTGATTTCAACATGTTCTTTAATTAAGGGTATGGTTGATAGTAAAGAATGAAAATGAAGGAAAAGAATTGAAGGGAAAGGAAAGAGAAAATTAAGTAACATTTTTTTCTTTCTTTATTTAGATCTTCTAACTTCTTTTAATTTGAAATAGTTAAAATTAATAAAAAAAATATTAAAGATGATTAATATAAAATTCTCTAATTCTTTATCTTTTAAAATTTTAAAAAACAAATAAGAGAATGTTAGTACATTTCCTTCTATTTCTTTCTTATTTCTTCCAAAATCTCTCTCCCTCAAAAATATCCTAAAGAATTAACTATCACAATATATCTAATCATAGCATATATATAGTTAAATAAAAAAAAAATCTGTTGCACTGAGACAAACATCTTGATACATTGCTGGCATTAATGAAGGTCTAAGGTACGAACTTGATTCCAAAGGATTGATCAATGTTTATCATTTACATTTACCAAAATTTCTAATTAATAAATTCATTATTTAAATATCTTATTTATAATAAACTTATACACATGCATACCTTGAACTATGTACCTAGAGGCTGCAAAGTGAATTACAAGTTAAATCAAAGTTTCATAAAAAATATATATATATACCTTGAACTGTGGAGGAGGGGTTGCTGAGTGAATTATAACTTAAATCCAACACCTCCAAGGTTCGCAAAACTGATAATTCTATTAAAAAAAGTAATGGAAATTAGAAAAATAAAAAAAAACTAGAAATTTGCTAGAATCAAATGGCTAAATATATATATAGATGCATATAGATACCTTGGATGGGAAAGGCCCTCTTATACCACAAGCGACAAGACTCAAGTTCTTGAGGGATGTAAAAGCAGAGAGGGCTTTGATGATGCTCTTGTTCAAGTAATAATTTTGATTAAGATTTAAGGCCTTCAACATTGTCAACATTGAGTGCCTTTCACCATCTATAAGAAAATATCTTCAAAATGTCAATTTAACTACTCATAATAATTAATAATTATCAAAAAATTATGAGTTGTGGGAAAGGAGTTGAGTAAACATTAATTCTCATTAATAACGAGCGTCCTCGTTTATGAGCTTAATTCAGAAGGATTCAAATTCAACGTTTGTATTTATAATCATAAAAATTTTCTTGTAAACTAATGAAATTTAGGAGGATTAATTATACTTGGTAACTTACATACAATCACATACCTTGAACTATCGATAAGGGATTGCTAAGATAATTGCTACTTAAATCCAACAGCTCCAGGTTTCGTAAAATTGATAATTCTAAGAAAAAAAATGTTAAACAAATGAGAAAAAAGCTAGATATATATATATATATATATATATAGATATACTTACCTTGGATAGGAAAGAGCCCTCTTATACTGCAAAAGGCAAGATTCAAGTTCTTGAGAGATGTGAGAGTGGTGAGAGGTTTGATGATGCTCTCGTTCAAGTAACGATTGTAACTAAGATCTAAGGTCTCCAACACTATAAATGTCGAATTGCTTCCACCATCTTTAAGAAGATAACTTGGTCAAAAGTATTAGTGAAATTACTCAAATATAAAAAATAATTGAAATTAGTGTGAGCATATAAACTTGATCAAGTAACAATATGTAATAGAAGGTACCTTGAATTCCTAGTAGTTGATGAAAACAGTTGTAAGATAAGTCCAGCTTTGTCAATTGGTGAAAGGATAAGAAGAGAGACATGTTCAAGCTTATCAAGCGTGGACAATGAAAGGGCCCACCATACTTAGTTACATCGCCAAGAGAGAGGTTGATGACATGAGACGAAGAAGAATCACATGTGACTCCCTCCCATTTACAACTATCACTGTTTGGATCAGGCACCCATGAAGGCAAAAGAGTCTCGTCCATGGAAGCATCGTGGAGCTTCAGAGACTCTTTGATATCAAGAAGTGCTCTCTTCTCATCTTCCAACCATGCCATGCTCTTTATCACATCGACATGAACCACAATCACAGCAACCAACAGTAGCAAACCAGCCCACCCCATGATCTTTTCACACAAGTTTTCTCAAGATCTTTAATATACTCTAAGAATTCTGCATACTTTTGTGGGTGTATATATATATACACACACCCAAACATCTGGGGTCAAGTCAACTAGTTTTTCTGTTTCCACGTGGGTACGTAATTGCGTCCGTCCTGTTTGTTTGAAAAGTAAAAATGAATAGAAACAGAGAGTGAAGACAGTATACATAAATGTGAGCGGATGTTTGGCAGTGCCGTGGTGATTGGGGCTGCCGTAACTAGGAAGCTAAATGACAAAATTGAATTATCTGCCTTACAACAACAAGTCAAGCTCCCCCTATTTTTTAAATATATCTATATTTATTTTAAGTTAAATGAAAAAATTGATAAATTCATCAAGATAATGTTTTTGCATTTATACATGTTATTATTTATTTATTTTATTTATTTTAAGTATTTTAAATATATGTTTTTAATCAGATTGAGAGGCATTAAATAAATATAATGCTGGCGCGTACCCAAAAGGTTGTTTAGACTTTTGATAATCTTGGTCCATCAAAACAAAAAGACCAAGAATATATTTAGATTGAAGAGAAAAATAAACAAAACAAAAAGAAAAAGTGAAATTTGAATTTGAATTTAAATTAAAGAAGATGTAAAATAAAAATTTTTCCATCCCTTTCATTTTTTTTTTCTTTCAAGCACATATCCTTGATTGATTCTTCTCCCTCTCCCCTCTTTTTTTATTTAGATCTTTCACAATTAAAATATAATGTAATTTTTTTAATAAAAGAAAGATAAAAAAAATAAAAATATAGTCTCTAATTTATTAATGATAAATTTTTATTTTTTTTATCTCTCTACTATAGATAATAAATACAAAATATTTAAAATATTTCTTTTTTTCACATTCTTGAATATTAAAAAAAATTTAAATATAATATTTATACTATATCATTCATATAATATTCAATTATACTTAATTATATCTTTTACTTTTAAGTTGACAGTATAGTGAATTTAAAAATTTATGTGAATCTATTCTTGACTCTCTCTCTCTCTTTTCCTTTCTCCTTTTTCTCTTACTTTTTTTTTTTCAGTCGTTTGAGTATTATTTTAATTACATTAAATTATTAAACATAAAGTGGTTGAAAAGCGCATTAAATATGAGTGATAGTTTAAACTATAAATCTTAAATTTACAATAAATTATTTTTAAAAATATTATCTAAACACTTCTAAAAAGGAGTTGTTGCTTTTAAAAACACTAGAATAAATATTATTCAAAAAATTAACCAAATAAAAATATATGAATTTTGCCATAAAAAGGATTTGCGTTACATGGAGTGTAATACGTTTTTTTAATAAAAATGTATTAAGTGCTACATGAATAAAATTGAATGTCGAGTAGGAACGCAGAAAGTAATACAATGGCAGGTGAAGTCAAGTCAAGTTGCAAACGAACGCCACAATTCACGCAAATGAGTACATCAAATTAAATTCTCTGTCTCCACATGAATTCTATATCTGTAACTATTTGATGTGATATAGTTACCTTAATCCTTGGACTTGTTTTACGTCAATTCTGGCATGAATTATTACGCCATGACCATATATATAGTAACCTAATTATTTTTTAGAGCTATAAAATTCAAATTTCGGTAACTTTTCTATTAGTTCCATTTGTTCTAGAACAATTTTTTTTTCCTTAAAAAAATTAGTTCATTTTTCAAGAAAAAAATTTATAAAGAAATTTGATATTATTAATCCACTCAAGTTAAGTCAATTAAAATTTAATGAATTTTTATGTACTAATAGTTTTGATAATAAAAAAAATAAAAGATAAGAAGAATAAAAACTATAATTAAATTTAAAAAATCTTTAAAATAAAGATATCTAAAACTATTAAGATTTCAACAATGCGATGACTTGTATTCATTTAGCAAAGAATTGGCACTTGCACTTCAAAGGTGGCTAGCATTAAACAGACAAAATTAATTACAATATTTTAGTGTTTATGATTAAAAATTTATAATAAAATATATAATTATGAGTAGATGTTAATTTCCAAAAAAAATTACACAAAATCTCCACCGAGAAGTAAGAAAGAAGCAGCTTGACAATAGCAAGTCAAGTCAGTGCGCTTGCTTCACTCCGTCCAATTTGGGCCATTCAACCAAATTGTGTCCAATACATAACATATGTGACAATGATATTATTTCTCTTTAGACGTAGCTTCAATCTTCAAAGACTTGCGTTACGTGAAGTATGGTGTAAATTATTAAGTTATTATAGAGAATTTTGGATCCTCTGTCTTAAATTTTTTATAATTGTTCTGTCATATTTTTTAATGATAATTTTTTTTGTTTTTAATTTTTCTTGCAACAAATATTTTTATTATTATAATTTTTATTAAATTAATTATTTAAATAAAAGTTATACCAGCAGTAATACCTATGACATATCTAACAATGACATTATCGCGTCCGGATTCCCTGCTGGGCGTGTCTCTGTTGGGCCCTGTTGGCGCTGCTGAATGTTTTAGCAGCGGTTTTTTTGGTTGCTAAAGTTTTTTCAACAAATATTATCGTCACTATAACTTTTGTTAAATTAATTATTTAAATAAAAGTTATAGCAGCAATAATATTCATTGCAATAATATTAAAACACACTTTAGCTACGGATAAAACCGCCGCTAAAAAGTCCAGCAGGGTCCGCAGCAAGAAACGCCCAGCAGGAGATCCAAAAGCAACATTATCTCTCTTTGACGTGGTTTCAATCTTCGAAGACTTGCGTTACGTGAAGTGTGGTGTTAATTATTAAGTTATTACAAAGAACTTTGGATCTTCTGTGTTAAATTTTTTGTAGTTGCAATGTCATATATTTTAACGACGATTTTTTTGTTGTTAACTTTTCTTGTAACAAATATTTTTGATATTATAATTTTTATTAAATTAATTATTTAAATAAAAGTTATAACAACAATAATATCCGTAACATATTCGACAATTATATTATCTCTCTTTGACGTGGCTTCAATCTTTGAAGACTTGCGTTACGTGAAGTGTGGTGTAAATTATTAAGTCATTGATGAAATTAAAGGTCTAAGATAGCTACCATATTAGCAATTAACTAATTGTTTCCTTTACTATTTTAAAAAATCACATGTTAAAGTATTGAAAAAACATGAGATCGTATTCTTTCTGGGTTCGGAGCAGGGGAAAATTGGGATCTGAACTGAGCCAAACATCAAAGCTTGATTTGGAATGATTTGAGTATGTATTGTATTTATTATGTTTTATAAAATATTATTTAAGTTCCTTAGGATTTTATGATTGTACCAAATAATTTACAAAAGTAGATTGTGTTACCTTGGATGGGAAAAGGCCCATCAACGTAGCAAAATAGGTAAGAATCAAGTTCTTGATGGATGTGAGGGCACCCTTAACTTGTCAATTGCTTCAACGGAAGAAAAAGTGAAACAAAATTCCATCATAGTATGATCATCGCTTTTTCTTTTTGGCCTCTGCTTCTTTACCACTTTCATTGTCACTTACAATTCAATTATTGGCTTTTCGAAACACTAATTCATCCATGGCACTTGCTCACCAAATTTTGGGAAACATAATTCTCATTTTGACCCTATTTCATTGTTATGCTATTAAACATTTTATTATCAAAACCTTCTTTGAATCCCCGTCTCCAGATTCCCCTGACACTTGTGTCACAAGACCAGGATTAATTTTCCAAGAAGAGGAAGAAGAATCCAGAGAAACTCACATTCTTCTTCTTCCTTGTACATTTTCCACCTCTGCGACATCTGAATTTTCACACACCCTTCAGCCTTCTCCCTTTTTCATCATCTTCTTCTTCTTCCTCCTATGCTTCATTCCTCATTTCCAATCCTCCATTGTTTCCACCACCATTTTCCAGAATCTCCATCTGGGTATCTTCCATGAAGCTCGAATTATCTAGGTTGGTAACAATGGGAGCACGACGTAAGGGGCAATTTGGGTGTGATATGAGCCAAGTATCAACGCAAGAAAGATGAAAAGCATGATTACACTTGGGCAACAGCCTGAGATTTTCATCCTCTTCAAACCCATTCAAACAAACACAGCACTCTGTTCCTTCCACCAAACCCTCCCCTTTCTTGTACTTACAAACTGCAATCTCACTAATGAAGGATTGTTGGAGACCACCGTGTTCTTCATCCAAGAAAACATTTCCGGTTTCCTCTGATTGGTGCAGCTGCAATCTCCTTCTTCTTGAGAAGAAACTAGAACAGATAGCAAAGCAGAAAAGAACGATAAAAGAAGAAGTCAGAAGGGAAATAGTGATCGTCAAAAAGGAAGAAACTTCAAGGGAATGATGACCTTGATATGGAAAGATAGGAGGAGTAGGTGGAGGGTTATTGTTATTAGTCGAGGTAGAACAATAACACTGCGTTTGGTTAGAGCATGATGTGCAGGGGTCTGGTATCTGCTTTCTGTGATGCAAACCCATATCATCAGAGACCAGAGATTTAGGTGAATTGAAGAAATATGAGAGGAGGGAGTAGGGAGAAGAGGAAGAAGAAGGTGAGAGTTTGATTATATATTACAGAGTGAAGGAGTGAACAAAAATTTGGCTTTTGTGTTATCTTTGTTGTAGGTGTTTGCCTTTCATGGCCGCTTACGTCGACGTCGGAGGATTTGGATTGGGAAGGCCAAAATTTGCAACTACATAAATATCATGCAAAAGTAGAACAGTATCCATTTACATCATCTATTCACCTCTATCACAAAAGCCGTGTCTCAAGAATCTTGAGAGGCAATGAAAATTGACACTACCTATTTCTAAATAATTTTCAGTCATATTCAGTGACGACAAATGAAGTTGCTATTTTATTAAGTGGCTCCTTCTAACTTTTTAATTATAAAATTCTTCTGTTGATAATGTGTACGTATCTCACGCTGAAGTGATTTATTTAATCTGATTTCGACCTTTTTTTTGTTCAAAAAAGGTGAGCGAAGTAGGTGACGATCTTTACAAAGTTTATTATTTTTAAAATTATAAAAAAGTAAGTTATTTTATAATAAACATGAACAACATGAAAGTTTATCTTGTTTTAAATTAATGATCTTAAAATTATATTATTAAGGTAATTCAAATTAAATTAATTAAAATTTAATAAATTTTTAGATACTAATATTTTTATTAAAAAAATAGCACTTCCTAATAAAAACATGACCATCTTAATTAAGAACATGGATCTTGGCAGTGTAGGAATATCAGAAACGTCATGGGATTCTTCTAGCTATAAAGTAGGCACTGATAAATTCATGATCAAATTTTCCTAATAAAAAAATATTTGTCCAGTTTCAGATTTAAATTATTTAAAAATTAACCCAAAATAAAACTATTACTCTAAGCCCATAATGAGATATAATACTCTAATTATGGCAACATAACCAAGTCTGAAAGTATTAAAATATGATATATTCATAATATTCATAAAATTTAATATAATTTTAATGAAAATTTAATAATATAAATTAATTTTCAAATTTATTAAAACTTGATTACAAATTTTTAAATGATTTAATAGTAAAATTTATATATATAAATACAACATGCATTAAATAAAAAAGATCAAGAAATCTAATCACATAGTTGAGTAAAAATATTTGGTTATTAATTATATTTTTAATTAGAAAACAATCAGAACATAAGTACTATCCAAGTAATTTTTCAAAAAAAAAAAAAGATTAAGAAGAACAATATCAATTTATGGAGACAAAGCCGAATCATTCATCAGAATAATAAAAACGATACACCAAAATAATCAAATGAATGAATTAACCAATACTCCCAAGAAAAAGAGGAAACTAAATTCAATTGAATTCTCTACATCACCAAAGCCGCACGAAGACCACAAGGGCAACAGATCCAGCCACGCTTAATGTGTTTAAAGCGGCGCCGTTTCCTGATGCAAAGATTGTGTATGTGTCTCAGAGTGCGAGAGTTATAGTGACTTATACAGAGACAGTGGTAGGAGCTAGAGAAGGAATGACTGAAGAGTATTTATTGATAGGGGAAGAGGTAAGAGTCGTTGAAAGGTTTAAATGATTAACACAGAGATCGCCAAGAAAACGAGACACTGACTGCCATGAAACTGCAACAGGAAAGTGCTCTAGCAATGAGCTACATCTGTAGGTGAATCAAAACCGTACACGTGGCAGTGGAAGTGAAAGAAGAGAAGAACGGCACTTAGGTGAGTGAATTGAAACATTTGCGAATTACGGCGAGAGAGTCACTCGTTATCTCAATAATTAAACTTTTCTTCGCATTAGCTAGCCGTTGAACGGAAATAAAATAATAATAAAGAAAAAAACTACATAACTTTAAAACATAAATTTATAATATTATGGAGCTGTTTTTCAACAAAAAAATTGGGTAAAGTGGAAATTATTATGAAAATTGGATTTTCTAAAATAAATATTTCTCGTTTTTTAAACCACAAAATAGTTCAAACTAAAACTTTTTGCTAACAAAATTGTTTATTTTTCTTTAGTACAAAAGAATACAGAAGCAATTTATGTACGGTTGAGCACTTAAACTACGAAACATGTACAGAATACGCTGCTTTTTTAATGGATAGAAAAAGAAAATAAATACTTTACATTGATAAGATTAGAAATTTATTCTGAATAAATTAAAAATTATTATTTTTTATCTCTCTTTAAAAATTTTAGCTTTCTCTTCAACTTCACAAAACTCTTCCATTTTTTTTGTTTCTTCTGGAGGTAATTATATCCACACTGCTTATTAGGAAAAAAAAAAGAGAAAGAAAAGAATAAATATGATAAGCAGCTTGAAGAAAAATCAAGCAAAATAACTAAAAATAAAAGAATAAAATCACAAGTAGAATCATGTTTCTGTTACTTTTGGGGTTCACCTACATATTACAATAACAAAATTTTATAGACAAAAATTTGATAAAATTCTTTAACTACATACTATCAAATTACTGAGTAAAAATGTTCAATAGAAATACTCTATAGTAAAGATCTTAATTGTAACACCCAATTTTTCTCCAAATTTTACACTTCCCTTCCTCTTTTGTTTTGTATCTCATGGAAACATTTCATCTGGCATCAAAGCAGGTTCACGAGCCAGGAACTGCATCAGGGTCATCAATATTGGCTTTACCATTGTCACAGTTATCACTGCCCAATTGGCCGTTAAATTCCAGGCCATAGATGTGTCCCATCTTGGCACGTTTTGTCTCCAAATATTTCCTGTTCTCCTTTGTGATGAGAGTTACCAATGGAATCCTACCAGAAATTGTTAAACCATAACCTTTGAGCCCAACATATTTTGCTGGATTGTTTTTCATCAGCTTCGTCGATCTAACACCTAAGTCCCTCAAAATCTGCAAGCAGAATTTCAAGAACAAAAATTCTGAAACTTTCCTGGGTGATCATACAAAAAAATGTTGATGCTAGTCTATAAAGGGTTATTACCTGTACAGCAATGCCATATTCCCTTGAGTCAACAGGCAATCCCAACTCCTCGTCGGCTTCTACAGTATCTCGTCCATCATCCTGTAGGCTATAGGCACGAAGCTTGTGGCCCAATCCTATACCTCTTCCTTCATGTCTTCAAATTAAATATTTTATTTTTTATATTTTATATTATATAATTTATAGTTTGTGATACAAATTTCTCATCTCTTCAAATTAAATATTTTATATTTTATATTATGTAATTTATAATTTATAATTTATAGTTTATGATATAAATTATCAAACTCTAAAACTACCCATTATAATATGTCCACTTATGTTGCAGTAGGCAAGATATAAGTAGTTGGGAGCTGTGAGGAAATTATCTCTGCTGCGTTCAGTCTTGTGCCAAGTATAGCTCATTCCCTTGCGCCAACATCGTGAACGTTGAGTCGCTTCTATCATCTTTGACAACATAATTATCACTTGGTCAAAAGTAACAGTCAAATTGCTCATAAAAAATATCTAATATTATTATTTAATTTAAAGATTTTGTTAATTAGTGTGAGTACTTACTAAAATTTTATTTGATTCATAAAATTTTTAAATATTAAAAATTATTTTTTATTTTTCACAAATTTTAAATTATTAAATATTTTTTTATATTTCACACTGATTAACAGAAAACTTGATCTAACGCATAATTCGAATTCGGTTAATATGTTAGGTTCATTTGTGAAACAAATTGTGTCTTTCTAAATCAAGTATATTCATTTAAACTTTTAATAATCTACAAAACAAATTACTTTTCGAAACCCACAACGTAACATATATAATTAAAGGATGTGAGATTATTACGACTAAAATTAAGCTAAATTAGATGGTGTTCTTTGGATAAAAATCAGAAATAAACAGAGTAAATGGAATCAATGAATGCATATGTATCAAATTCCAGAGAATGGAAAGTACAGAAACGCAGGACGACTCCAAGTCAAAGACTAAATTATTTTTTCATATATTCGTCCTATGGCTTGAGTTGTAATCACAGCTTCCACAATCCTTCCCTCCTAACTAAGGGATCTCATAAGCTTCATGCGAATTCTCAAGCTGTAGCGTGATCCTCCATCTACCTTGGCTCTTCTCACGTCTATCTTGTGCTTTCACCTCTGTTATGTCCATTCTCTTGTGTAACCCCAATATCCACTCCATGCGTGTCATCTTTCTAGCTTCGTAGCAACGGATTATTGCTAATCTGATCTGAGACAAAGATGAAAATCATAGTTTCAAATTTCCATTTCTTTTTAATTGAAACTCAATCAAACAAATGAAGATGCAGAAGAAGAATATATAGGTGAAGCTTTGAAAAGAATGTCACTTGTTTAAGAATTTCACTTCAATTAATTGCTCTATTGATGTGATTCATTCAAGTCTGACAAGAAGAAAAAGAAGGACAAGTATGCTTCTTTTTGGGATGTTAAAACACTCTCCACACCACTCTGCTACGCCATACATGTAAGTGTACAAGCAAGAAATGCTTCACCAGCTTATTTTAATCTTGGTAGAAGAATGCATCTCCCAAAAATCGACCAAATGACTTTTGGAGCCATATACTGATATAATAGAACCAAGCATTTCGCCAGTGAGGATAGATCCAAAGGATTGTCACCAATGTCAAGAGTATCATAACATAGGATGCACCAAAACTCCAAGAAAATGCAGTCAAATCAATGGTAGATTCGCTTTCTTCTGTGTCATTTAAGGGACTTTTCTTGGGTGGTGGTGTTGGAATGCATCTGTTACTGTTGCTCCAAGACAAATATGGGTTTCCTTTGTAGTTGCTCTCATCAAAGTTTGCAAACTGTCCTTGATCAGGTGCTCTGCTTGACAAGTTGTTGTAGCACACATTGAAGGTTGATAAAGAGTGCAACTCTTGCAATTGTGAAGGGATTTCACCTGTCAAGCTGTTGTTAGAGAGTTCTAAGCTCTCTATTTGTATCATATTGTGGAAGCCCTCTGGAATGGTTCCATTCAGATGATTGTATGATAAGTTGAGAGAATGAAGAGCATGTAAATCTCCTATCTGCCGTGGAATTTCTCCTGTCAATTGATTAGAGGACAAATCTAGTCCTGACATTATTCGAAGCATATTACCTTTGTATGTGAGGGATAAACTTTTTGTCACAAATTCTACCACGTCTTGGTAAAGTGAAATGTCATATTTAATGATTGGTACATTTAACCAAAAATGGAGATCATAATATTGACTAGTAGTTGTTGCATAGGAGCTAACTAAACCTTCTGAGTAATCTGGCAATGCATAATTGCCAAATGACATGTTACTGAAGCATGAAGGCATGGATCCAGTGAATTTATTATGTGAGAGGTCCAAAATGTTGATTTGTTGCATTTGGCATATTTGACTTGAAAGTTGGCCTTCCAATTTATTATTTGACAATAAAAGAATTGCCAAAGAAGAAAGTCCAAAGAAGCTCTTTGGAATAGTTCCAGACAATTTGTTGTTGCTCAAATCAATACTTCTTAATAAGGATCCTCTTGATAATGTCTCTGGTATGGTACCAATAAGACTATTTGATTGCAAATTAATTATAGCCAATGTTGATAAATTGAACAAGCAAGAAGGTATTGCACCAGAGAACCTATTGTGAGATAGATCTAAAATGTAAGCTCATCCTGTTTGCAAAAATCCATTGGTATTGCACCTTCAAAGTTATTGCTTGATGCAACCAACATTACTGTACCTTTGACAATCCAAAGTCGTCAAATGTGACATCTCTCCAATGGAAGTAGGAATGTCACCATCAAACATGTTGCTTGAGATATCTAAATATTCTAAATGCGGAAGGAAGTATCCTATGTTTATTGGGAGCTTCCCTTGGAATTTGTTATTTGATAAATTCAAAAGAGTAATTGATCCAAGGGTTGGTTCAGATCAAATGGTGGTTGAAGATCATTGAAAGAGTTGTCATTCAATAAAACTTCTGTCAATCTTGAGTTGTTTACAAGCAACCAATAGGGAATCTTACCAACAAAGTTATTGTTTAAGAGATCAATATATTCCAATCTGTGTTGGTATGAAAGGAAGGTAGGAATAGTTCTTGAAGGTAGACAAGAGGAAAATCGTAGAAATTCCAACTGAAATGGAGGAATCCAATGGGGATTTTCAGTTTCCACTTGAAAAGTTTTGGAATTGTTCATAGGTCCAAGTGATAACACCTTGAGCTTTGAATAGTTGGCTAAGAAGTTCAATGAGAATGAGCCTTCAAATTTGTTATCAGAAAGGGAAAGATACTCGAAAGATATAAGAGAAGCAACCAAAGATGCTGGAATGCTCCCACTTAAGGAATTGCGTGAGAGATCAAGAGCTCAAAATGATGTCAAGTTGCTAAGGCGTGCATCTAAACTTGTGAGATCATTATCTGAGAGATCTAGCTCTTGAAGCTGCATCATTTTGCACAAATCTACAGTGAAAGGAAAGAAAGCTATAACATTATTGTTGGATATCATTTACATGGTCATATCAGTAGAGGCTACCAAAGAGTAGAGGCAATGATATAAATACAATATATGGTCGACCCAAGACTCCCACTAAATGGGGTCTAAAGAGGATTAGATGTATGTAATCTTAATTTTACAAGTAGAGAGACTATTTTTAAAATTTAAACCCATGACTTTCAGTTTATATGATAACAACTTGGTCAATGATATAAATACACTGAGCTCCAAAAATCTTGGGATAATGACTTCCATGTTGTTTAGGTTTAATTGCCAAAACTTCATAAGAAATGAAGAGATTTTTTCATTTATTATATTTTCTTTATAGTAAGATATTAAAGAATGAATTGACGAGGGAGCCATAAGATAATTATGAATATCCATATTGGAGTGGTTAGAATGTACCTTTGTTAATTAGAGTCCCATTCATTCCCCCATAATTGGATGATAGGAACAGAGATTTTAGAGTTGGGAGAGCTCTCAAATACTTGAATATATTTTTGTCCAGCAGATTGCCACGTAGATCCAAAGTCCTCAACTTCGTTAATTTGGATAAAGAATGATTATCTGAAAGTTTCAAAACCATTACAGGGAGTAAAAATTGAGTAAATTTGATCAGAAATCAAACGTTGGAACCTTTTCTTTCTAAAGAGAAGTAAAAATGATGGAAGGTGTTTTCATACTAACAACTACAAAGGTCCATTCTCATGCATTAATTGATTAATTAAACGACAAACACTCACTGAAAATTTCTGTTTATGTGATTTTAACATGTTCTTGACAGTATTAACCATCACAACAATCATTGCATATATACTGTTGCTCTAAGATACACATCTTAAGATATTGGTCTCTTTTATGAAGGTCTCATTTACAAGCTTGATTCAAAAGGATTTATTAATTATCATTTGCGGTGACAAAAACTTTTTATTAATAAATTAATTTTTTAAATATGTTAAGAATTATGCCTAATAAACTTACAAATGCCTACCTTGAACTAAATAAAGGCTCCAAATTAAAGTGAATTGTAAGTCAAATTCAAATAGCTCCAAGTTTCATAAAACAAATAATCTATTTATCTATATTATAATGTTTTTATAATTTTTTAGTCATTACTCTCATAAAATATATATTATATAATAAAATATATAAAATAAAATATGTGACATGAAGAGAGGTGAGAGAAAAAGTAAAAATAATGAAATGTTATGAGAGAATAGTGAAGACTTAAATATATTTTTATTATTTAGTTTATTATTTTTAAATCTAATCATTATTATTTTATAATATATTTTAAAAATTAAAAAAATAGCATAAGCTTCTAATTTAAAATATTGAAGTTAGAAGGAAGAGACATTCATTTTTGTAAGTTTGAATTAACTGAATAGACATTAATTCTTATCAATGAAGGTTCCCAGTTACAAGCTTCATTCAGAAGGGTTTCAATGTTGTATCGGTAATCAATAATTTTTTCTTGTAAATTATTGAAATTTACAAGAATTATATCTAATAACTTGCATACACATACCTTGAATTGTCGAGGAGGGGCTGCTAAGGCGATTGTTACTTAAGTCCAACGCCTCCAAGTTCGGTAAAAGTGATAATTCTAGGAAAGAAAAGTAATGCAAATTAGCAAAGAAAAAGAATATAACTTTCCAAGAATATATTCAAATAGGTAAATATGTATAGAAGCATGCAAACATACTTTGGATAGGAAAGGGTCCACTTATACTGCAATAAGCAAGATTCAAGTTCTTGAGGGATGTGAGAGCAGAGAGGGGTTTGATGATACTCTTGTTCAAATAATAATACTTTGGATAGGAAAGGGTCCACTTCTACCATCTTTAACAAGATAACTTTAAAAAATCAATCTAATTATTCATAATAATTGATAATTATAAATGTGACGCATGTATGAGTTCTTTTAGAATAAAATTTATTAAAGGATGATTTTTTTTGAATTATTAAATATGTTAGCAATTCTCAAACGGTATTATTTAATACAAGATAAATGAAACGGTATTATGTCAGCAATTCTGAGAACATTGTTAATGATGAAGGTGAGTTACAACTTACAAGCTTTTTAGTGGCGGTTTTTTTCGTTGGTAAAGTTTCTAGCAACAAATATTATTGCTGCTATAACTTTTTTAAATTAATTATTTAAACAAAAGTTATAGCATCAATAATATTCGTTGCAATAATATTGAAATGCACTTTAGCAACGAAAAAAACCGCAGCTAAGAAGTAGAGCAGAGAAACAACAAAAAACTTACAGCGGAGGATCCAAGAGTTGTATGAGTTCTTTTAGAATAAAATTTATTAAACGATGATTTTTATTTTGAATTATTATATATGTTAGCAATTCTCAAACGGTATTATTTAATACAGGATAAATGAAACGGTATTATGTTAGCAATTCTGAGAACATTGTTAATGATGAAGGTGTGAGTTACAACTTACAAAAATTATAATTAGAGCTTTTCAATACAATTATATTAAAACTTTTAACAATCCACAAAATAAGTTGCCTCTCAAAAAAAAAAAGGGATGAGACATATTACAACTAAAAAGTAAGAAAAAAATAATTAACTTAGGTACAAACGCATACCTTGAACTGTTGACAAGGGATTGACAATATAATTGTAACTTAAATCCAAGAGCTTCAAGTTTCGTTAAACTGAAAATTCTAAGAAAAAAAAGTGTTTCTAAGAATGAAATAATTGAGTAGATCATATATACATAGAAGCATATATACGTACCTTGGATAGGAAATGGTCCACTTATATTGCAAGAGGCAAGATTCAAGTTCTTGAGAGATGTGAGAGCAGTTAGGAGTTTGATGATACTCTCGTTCAAGCCACGATTGTTACTAAGATCTAACGTCTCCAGCATTATCATTGTTGAATTGTTTTTATCATCTTTAAGAAGATATATTTATCAAAAGTATGAATCAAATTACTCATGAAACGTATGAAATATGATTATTTGTTTTTTGAGGACAAAGATTGCTAAGTTTAATGCATAAGCTGATGTGACAATATTTCAGTTACTAAATTAGGTTGATTTGCAGAATATAATTAAGTGGAGCTGTCCAATACAACTATATTCAAACTTTAAATAATCCACCAAATAAGTAGCTTTTCAAAACCCAAAACATAATTAAAGGATGAGACATATTACAACTAAAATTAAGCAAAATGGGGGTAGAATGTTTTTAAAGTATATTCAAACTTGTTCGTGTTAAAAATATGATCACGGAATTAAGGATCTGTGAGTTCGTTAGTATTAAAGTTATTAAAGGATGTCGTTGTTTAATTATATTGACAAAAATATCTTTTATTTTTTAAATTCTATATCTATTTTTAATTTTATTCTTAAATTTTTTTAGTTAATTTTATCTCTAAAATTTTTAATTATAATCAATTTTGTCTATAACTTAAAATCATCTAAATTATTAACAAAAAATAGTAATGTAATATTTGAGGTAGTATTAAAATATTATACAAAAAATAAAATGTTAACTCATATTAATTTTAGAGACATGTATATAGTAACATTACATTAGATGTAAGACATGAGAGAAAATGGATTACAATTTAAAATTCTAGGAACATTATTAATCATAAAAAAATTTTAGAGATAAAATTTAAAATTAATATAAAATTTATAAACATAAAAGATATTTTTGTCAATTATATTTGTTAGTAATTCATGAATAATTCATTAATATGATAAATGTTTGTGGGCAATTATTTATACATTTATATATAGTTTTAATGTTCTTTTACTATTAGTCTCCAATTATATATATATATTAATTAATATATTGGTATAAATAATATATATATATATCCTTATTTGTGTGTGCAAATTAAAAATAAATAAATGCAATATAAAATATAATATTTTTTAAAAAACTAATCTATTCTAAATTTTGTATGAAAAATTAATTAAATGTGAGTATATAACTATATGTATAGATTTGAGTAAGAATATTAAAGAAGTACCTTAAATTCCAAATAAGTGGTGGAAATAACTGGAGAGGTTAAGAGTTGTCAACTGGTGAAACGGTACCTTTGAATTCTAGCACTATTTTCACTATTCTTGCTACAATGAAGAGCATGGGAGAACCTGTGAGGTTTGTACCTGAGGCTCTTTCTATCATAGTCCAAACTAAGATCTCTCACTTGACAGGCTTAATGCTTTTCTCCTTGAAGATGAGACAAAAAGTGATGATGAGAAGACAAGAAATTTAAGGCCATACTCAAATAAAAACATTGAAATAAAAGCAGCTGATTTCGGTTGGGAACAAGAATCATTGACTCCAAGTTTAAGATGTATCAATTTAGAGATTAAAAGGGGGCAAAAATTCCCTGACTGTGTCATGACTGCTCTGAGAGAGAAAACAGTCATCCTAGCAACTCATCAAGTGGAGTTTCTCTCAGAAGTTGACAACATTATGATTATAGAGGAGTGTTGTATTGCTGAAACAAGAAGCTTTGAGGAGCTCATGGCATCAGGGATAACCTTCGAACAACTTGTAGCTACTCATAAAGATGCAATGGCAACATTGAATGATATTCACCTAAACCAAGAAGAATTTAGAAAAGTAAATTTAGTTAATACACAAAAGAATCACAGTGAAGGGGAGGAAATTTTCCTTCACAGAGTCATGGTTTTTCCTTTTGATCCTGGTGGTAATAGATTTTTAAAAAGTGGAGTAAATTGCTTCACCTAGCGCAGAGGAGGGAATCCAATATTTCATTGGTGCTGTTTTGCATTATGGTAATCATAGTCTTGAATTCTACTGTTCACATAATGTTGCAAATTGAGAAATTCAGATTGTGCCTTTAAATGCAAGCATCTTGAGCTCCACATGGTTCATGTAAGCCAAACATGGGAAGACTGGAAGAAATTACAAGAAGCTTATCCGAATATCAACCTTGACGACAAGGTTATTTTGATGGGGAAGGTATTGATACAAACCACACGTACACAAGGGCTGGAAGGTTGAGAAGCCACTAGACGTACACAAGGCTGGAAGGTTGAGAAGCCACTAGAGTGCTGAGGTGTCTTGACAGCTGGAATAGCTATAGGTGGCTAGGAGAAGTTGTTACAGAAAGATGTTACGGAGCGTTCTTTCAGAGGGATATAGCAATAAAGGAAAAGAAGAGAAAGAACAATGAATGGAATGAATATTGGCATTTGGCCGTTGGAGTGCGCTTTCGACTCGAACAGAAGGCATTTTTCTTAGTTTTGTTATTCTGTTCAGCATCGTTAATCTACATTACTGTTTAGTGTGTGTAATTGGTATTTCGTGATTATACAGTGCATTATTTCCAGTAGTTTCTCGTACAAATCTTTGTTCCTAACAGTTCTTGTTTGTTTCAATTTCATCAAGAGGACTCAAATTTTGCAAGTTTTTATATTTTATATCAACAACTTAATTTTCTTAATGTCACTGCTATAGGGTCTTTGCTTGTTATTTTTCCTCTTTGGTTTCACTTGAATTGAGGTTTAACATATTGTTTCATATGGTGTGCAGGAGGAAACCAAATAAAAAATATTACTAGTTGATGCATATATAGAGGTGTAAGAACACAAGTCAGAGTTAAAAAAAAGTTGAAGAAAAGCAAACTAATTAATCAAATGAAAAACATTGAGTCAAGATTTAACTTAATTTGGTGCCTTATTTTATCAAGACCATCAAACTAAAGGAAATATAAGATTTCCATTGATCAATTACATTAATTTTCTAATGCATAAAGCCTATATGTATGGGCAGGCTGGCATGGCAGCATTTTATAAATAGCAATTTCAATAAGTCGCAATCTTCGCAAGACATTGCCGCTTTGCTTCATAAAGAGTATTAGTTAGCCTTAACAAATAATTTAAAAATTTACAAAATTTTCAATTAATATGATATTGAGCTCTTCTAAGTACTTAACTATCGGGATTTGAATGATTTGTCTTAAAATTTACGATAAATAATATTTATTGATTATACACATATTTCACAACGTGATTAAATGGTGGAGTACTATACCCCTTTGATTGGAGCCTTTATATCAATATTAATATGTAGATTGTAGTCATTTCAAAAGTCTTCATCTTAGTGATATATTATTTATATTCCTATTTAGTACAAATTAACTCAATCGTGAATTAATGTGTAAAACGATGTATTTAGAGTTAAAGTGTAAAAATATTTGAGAATATGAAAAAACGAGACTTTGTTGCCGTTGATAAACAAGAGCCACCTCCACGATTACTAGCATTATTATGAATTTGAAAAGAACTCCAAATCAATTACAAGCATTAGTAGGAATCTCTTTCTACCTAAATTGTAACCTCGGCAACAACGATGGTAGAAAAAGCTCACAATTGCTGATGTTTGCTATTTTTTCTTATGTGGAAATGGAATTAATTTTGGGATGAAAATGGTAGCATAAGGGGTTTCCTGCACTGAAATGAAAGTTTAATTAAAGGGTTATTATAGTTAAATTGTATAGTTCAAGAATTTTTTTGCACATATAGAGATCAAAGTTTCTTAAAAAGAGAGGAAGTAAATGTATTTACTTGCCCGAAGTAAATGTATTTACTTGCGCAAAGTAAATGTATTTACTTTGATCTAAATTTCTAAATTTAGTAATTTCTAAATTTTTCAATTCTCCGGGTGTGATCTAAATTTCTAAATTTAGTAATTTCATACCAAAGTAAATGTATTTACTTGCCCAAAGTTTCTTAAAAAGGGAGGAAGGACTAAACTAAAAAAAATCATAGAGACCAAAGTGAAAAGAGTAAAGGTTTTACTAAATAACAAAAAGTAATTATTATGCCTCCAAAATATTTCGCACATTTATGACACATCATTATGAAGCTGAGAGAATATCCGAACGTAATGATTTCGCTTGAAAAATATCTGAGGGCAAAACGGATAATTTTTATCCAAGGGTAAAATAGTAGTTTTATCATAAGGATAAAATTATTATTTTACTTAGAAAAATAATGATAAATTTCTTTGAGGATATTCCCCTATATTCTGAAAAATTATGGAAACCAATAAAGGCATAAAATAGTTAATTTGATTAAAAGCAACAAAATAATAATTTTACACTAAAGGTAAAATGGTGATTTTACACCTTAGAGGGAAAATTGTCTTTTATTATAAAAAAATTTTTTGAAGTCCATATCTTACCATTTTCCAAGAATATGAGGCAAAAATGAAGGAAAAAGAGAGGAAAAGAAAGGGTATTATGGTCTTTTACTAAGAAAGGGAAAAATGGTCATTTTAAAAATTTAAATAAAAACTCATCTTCTTCCTCATTTGGATGGAGAAACTGCAACGCAGCGAGAAGGAAAGAAGGCAAAAAATAAGAAGCAAGGGAAGAGAGAAAAGGGAGAAGAAAGTAAGGAAACTTCAAATCTATTGACAAATCAAGGTAGTTATGTAATCTTACACCCTTAAATTCAAGTTTCATGGAAGTTTTCATTGAGATTCATAGTTTTCCAAAATTCATGAATAGTGAGGGTTTCTCTCTCCACCTTCTTTTGAGTTTGAAATTCCATTGGAATACATTTGTTTAAGTGTATGGATGAATTTGTGATGGTTGGAATTAATGATTGAATAACTTGTATGGAAAATCCATTTGAGTTAACCACCTTCATGAATGTTCTTTTTGTGTGAAATAGTTGCCTAAGCATGAAATTGATATAGTTTGGGTGGGATATGATGTTTTAAATTTATAAGAACGACAAAAAAGCTTACAAGAAAAAGAGTTGATTGAAATTTTTTTTTTTTTTTTTTTTACTTGGGTGCCTTGGCCGAATGGTTGCACTAGAGTGGCATGAAATGGATTGTTGAATGAGTAATAACTAATTGACTCTTGATTTGATTTAAATGAAGCAAGGAAATAGTTAAAAAGATAACTTAATACCTCCCATCCACAGTGAATGAAAGGATAAGTGGAAAGTATGTCACCTAGTGGAAAGGAGGGTGTTGTGTAAACAAATAAAAGAAAAGAAAGTTATCATGAAATACAACTACTTTTAGATAATGGAAAGGGTGAAGTAAATACAAAAAAAAAATTACATGAATATGTCTTGTTTACATTCCCTCCTCTTGTTGGCCGAATTGATGCCTCTTTTTCCTTGAGAAAATTCAATTTTTACCATTTAAAGGAAAGGAGACTACGATTGATCTTTATTTGACAAAAAATTTAAGGAAAAAAGATTGGAGTAATGAAAAGTGTAAATTATGCATATTATGGTGGCACTAAATTGTGATGGTATGGTATTTAAAATGGCATCTTGTAAATGCTAAATTAAATGGTGTTGATGGCACTAAAGTATGATGGTCTTATATTGTGGTTAATGTTGTACATGGCATTATATTGTGAATGGTATTGTCATTGGCACTAAATTGAAATTATATTATATTGTGAATGGTATCGTGATTGGCACTAAATGGACACCAAAGGGATGAACGTTACTAGATTTCCCCTTATGGTGGTTGGCACTAAATGAATACCAAAGGGGTGAATGGTACTAAATTTCCCTATGGTAAATGGAACTAATTGAAGATCTAAGGGAGGAATGGCACTAAAATGCCCCTTATGATAGATGGCACTAAAGGGACACCAAAGAAAAAAAAATGGCACAAAAAGAATTCTCGAAGGTGAATGATACTAAGTGATGTCATCAAAATGTGAGGTGAATAACATGACATTGTTTAAGGTAAAGTGAGGTTTGAGATGTTCCTTGTTTATTAATGCCCTAAATTGATTAAATAAAAGAAAAGAATGTGAATGATTTTGTTTTGATGTCAAATGATAGCTTTTAATGTTTGAAATGATTGTATGCTGTATATGTCCATATAATACCCACATAAACATATGCATTTCATTCCATAAAAATTTAGTTTGAAGGTAGAGACATTTTTCCATATCAGTGGTACATGCCGAATATTTTATAAAAATTAATTAGATTGCTTAACTACTAAGAAAATATTCTCATAATTGTATCTGGTGTGTATTAGATGTTCAGGTAGATGGAATGGTTTGAAGTAGACATGGTGTTAGTGGAAGTCCCGTTTCTAAGAACCTTTAATGTAATACAAGGCATCTATATAGTAACAGTTATGGAAGTCCATCCTCATTAGAGGGATGGAAAATATGTCTTTTTGGAATATAATGTAATTACATAGAAAGTAGCCCATTTTATCCTAATTCTCTTGTATTTTTGGAATAGAATTAGGATACATCATTTTTTGGATATATATAGTAAGATGGGCATATATATCCGGATATGTGAAAAATGTATTTACCATTAGGTAATTTTGAAAAAGGGTATGAGTGGCAAGTTTATTGCCTCCTAACCTTGAGAGACTAAAAACACTTCACATATCCCAAAATATATAAATGATGTTGTGAAAATGTATCAAGGTGAATATAAATAAAAAGAAAAATGAACTTTTATCTGCTGCATTGCAATTAAATATTATTATTATTTATTTAGTTTTCCACTGTATATTGTATGAGTAAAGTACCTGAGTAATGGATCCCAAGCCTGATCAATTATAGAATGAAGAATTAAAAAAAAAATGTTTGCTCAAGTTAATAACAAGGATAAAAAGTAATGATAATACACTAATCTTATAGCTAGAGAGTTTTTACTGAAATTATTGTACATTTATCAAGGAAATGACTATGAGAATGAGGTGTTACATTTGTTGGTATCAAAGCACAGCGGCTTAGGTTAGGAAAGGGGTAGATTCCTTAAGATAGAAATTGATTCAGGTTAGTTGACTAAACCTAAGTAGTTGATTAGCTTGTGCTGTTTTGACTTGAGGAATGGAGTATTAGGTTTGGGAAGATGGATGTCTCTTGTTATTGCCCTATGTTGCCTATTAAGACTTTACATTCTTAGGACTGATCACCCCAGTAATGTTTGTTTTGTAGAGTAAGATATGGCATCTACTGGGAAAGGTAGTACTCAAAATAGGGATGATGATATAAGCTTCACTGAAGTAATGCAAGCCCTGATGGAGATGGCAGAGATGATGAGGGAACAAGCTACTTCTACCAATAGGCAAGCTGATGCTGCCACCCAACAAGTTGCTGCTACTGCAAAAACTCTCAGACTGGTTCAGGAAGAAAGAAATGCGGACCACAACCCAAATTTAAACTACAATGGTAGACATAAGGGAAATCTTGCTTACAGTAGATAGATAGAATTTCAAAAAGCCAGGCCTCCTACCTTCAAAGGGGAATTTAATCCAAAAATAGCTAAAGAATGATTGTAACAAATGGAGGAATTGTTTGAAGTTATAAGGAATATGGACAATCAGAAGGTCTTATTTACAACATATTAGTTGACAGGAGAGGCCAAACATTAGTGGAAAGAAACCAAGCCACTAATGGAGGCTAGAGAAGTTCAAATCACCTAGAAAAACTTCAAAGAAGTATTTTTAGAAAAATATTTTTCTCATAGCATAAGGAACACGAAGGAGGTAGAGTTTATGCAAATAAAGTAGGGAAAAAAATCCTTCGAGGAACACCTAGCGAGATTTAAAGAGTTATCCAAATTCTCCTCATATTTAAAATGGAGACCCGACGAAGCTTGGATATCAATGCATTTAGAGGCCAATGTCAATCCTGAATTACAGAATGTAGTTGCTTCACATGAGATTAGGGACTTTGTGACATTAGTTAATAAATGTCGCATTGTGTATAGAACCTTAGTAGCAGTAGAAAGAGGGAAACAGGAATTAAATTTTCTCAAGGGGAAGATGCAACCTAGATTCATTAGAGGAAGGGAAGGTAAATTTATCAAGAATCAAACTAGGAAGAGACCTGTGACTATCCAACCTATTATGAATAATTGCCCAAAATGTGGTAGAAATCATGACAACAGACCATGTATGATGGGATAAAATGTCTATTTCAAGTGTGACAAACTTTGACATTATGCGAGGGATTGTCTGGCATCTCAGAAACCAGTTGAGGCCCCTAAACCAGTAACTAAGGGGAGAGTTTATACTTTAAAAGGCTACGAAGTGGCTTGGTCGATGGTTTAATAAAAGTTAATGGTTTTATAAATAATTTTCCGTTAATTGTATTATATGATTTTGGCACCACTCATTCCTTTATTTCCTTACATTGTGTAGAGAAATCGAGTCTGCCAGTATCTAAATTGCCATATGACTTATCTATTGTTATCCCTACAGTAGAACACATTTTAACTTCCTTAATCTATTTAAAATGTCCAATTGTGATTGAAAATAGACCTTTTACTATAGACCTGATATGTTTGCCATTGGTGAACTTAGATGTTATCCTTGGCATAAACTGGCTCTCTTATAATAATGTTATATTGGATTACTCAGCTAGGTTTGTGGCTTTTATAGACACCAAACCAGTGAATAAGGGAGTTGAGGAAAGGAATCAGAGAATGAGTTTCTTATATTCGTCAGAAGTTGAAGTCTAATAGAAACTTTATAATCTTCCCATAGCTTATGAGTTCCCAAATGTCTTTCTAAAGGAAATCTCAAACCTGACACCTAATAGGGAGGTAGAATTTTCTATAAAATTGATTCAAGGAACGGGACTAATTTCTATAACCCCCTATAGGATGTCCCCTTTATAATTAAAGGAACTCAAGGACTAGATCGAAAATCTTTTAGAAAAATAATTCATTAAACCTAGTTCTTCACCATAGGAAGCACCAATGTTATTTGTAAAAAAGAAGGATGAAAGTTTGAGGTTATGTATAAATTACAGGCAGTTAAATAGGGTAACCATAAAGAATAAGTACCCCCTCTCAAGAATAGAAGATCTATTAGACCAACTAAGAGGGGCCACAGTGTTCTCAAAAATTGATATGAGGTCAGAAGATCATTAAATTAGGATTTAAACCGAAGATGTTCCTAAAACAGCTTTTTGAACCAAGTATAGGCATTATGAATTTTTGGTAATGCCATTCGGATTGACAAATGCTCAAGCTATCTTTATGGATTACATAAATCATATCTTTAAACCCTACCTAGATCAATTTATGATAGTATTTATTGATAATATTCTTATATTTAAGAGATAGGGAAGAGCATGCTCGACATCTGAGGATTGTATTACAATTGACTAGGGAGAAGCAGTTGTTTGCCAAACTATCTAAGTGTGAATTATAGTTAAAGGAAGTGAAATTCTTAGGACATGTAATTACCAGAGATAGAGTCTCTGTAGATCCCAGTAAAATCAATGCAATGGTGAATTGGGAAAGACCTACCACAATAACAGAGATTCACAGTTTTCTTAGGTTGGCAGGTTACTATAGGCGATTTATCCAAGGGTTTTCGCAAATAGCAATGCCAATTACCAAGTTAACTAGGAAGAATGTTCCATTTATGTGGGATGCAAAATGTGAACAAAGCTTCCAAACATTGAAAGAGAAGTTAACCATTACACCTGTTCTAGTCATCCTAGACCCTTTGGAAAAATTTGAATTATATTATGATGCTTTTAGGAAAGGTCTAGGATGTGCCTTAATGCAAGGAAGAAAGGTAGTGGCTTATGCTTCTAGATAATTAAGACTCCATGAGAAAAAATTATACCACTCATGACCTAGAATTAGCAGACATAGTATTTGCCTTGAAAATTTGGAGGCATTTCCTTTATGGATCTAAATTTGAGGTATTTAGTGACCACAAAAGTCTTAAGTACCTCTTTAATCAGAAGAAATTAAATATGAGACATAGGAGGTGGATGGAATTTATTAAAGATTAGAATTTTGAATTAAAGTATCATCCAAGTAAGGCTAATATTGTGGCAGATGCTTTGATTAGGAAGTCTCTACATGTGGCTCGAATGATGGTCAATGAAATAGAGTTAATAGAAAAGTTTAGGAACTTGATTTTATCCACCCTAATGTTACCTAACAAGATCTGTTTGAGTGAACTCATAATTGAGGATACTCTTAGGACTAAAATTTTAGAGGCACAAAAGGAGGATGAATTCCTAAAGTTCCTAAAGGATTCAAAGGAATTCACAAGAGGGACAGATGGAATTGTAACCTTCCAGAATAGAATCTATGTTCTTGGAATAGGGAGATTGAGGAACATAATATTAGAGGATGCTTATTAGAGCAATTACACCATTCATCCTGGCACCACTAAGATGTATCAAGATTTAAAGGAAAGATTTTGGTGATTAGGCATGAAAAAGGACATCGCAGAGCATGTAGCTAAGTGTCTGGTATGTCAGTAGGTGAAGATTGAACATCAAAAACCTACTGGGTTATTACAACCATTAGATATTCTTGAGTGAAAATGAGACAAAATTTCTATGGACTTTGTGATAGGCTTACCTAGAACCCACTCAGGAAATGATGCTATTTGGGTGATAATGGATAGATTGACTAAGTTTGCACATTTTCTACCTATCAAAATCAATTTCTCCTTGGATAGATTAGCTCAATTATATATCCAGGAGATAGTGAGGCTTTATGGGATACCCACCAATATTGTCTCAGATAGAGACCCCAGGTTTATCTCTAGATTTTGGCACACTTTGTAAGAAGCTTTTGGTACTAGATTGAACTTTAATACTACTTATCATCCTCAAACAGATAGGCAGACAGAAAGAATAATCCAAAATTTAGAAGACATGCTTAGAGCTTGTGCCTTAGAATATAAAAGGAGTTGAGACAAGAGCTTACCATTGATAGAATGTTCTTATAACAACAGTTTCCACTCCAGCATTGGTATGGCACCCTATGAAGCTCTATATGGGAGGAAGTGTAGGTCTTTATTGTGTTGGTAAGAAGTAGAAGAGAGATAATTATTAGGGTCGAATTTAGTACAGCAAACTACTGATCAAATTAAAATAATTAGAGAAAAGATGGCCAAAGCTCAAGATAGGCAAAAGAGCTATGCAGATAAGCGAAGGAGGCCACTTGAGTTTGATGAAGGAGACTATGTATTCCTTAAAGCTTCCTAAATTACTGGTATTGGAAGGGCCATAAAATCTAGAAAGCTGAGTCTTTGATATATCATACCTTTTCTAAATATTAAAAAGAGTTGGTCCATCAGCCTATCAGATTGTCTTACCACCATTTTTGTCAAACCTCCATGATGTATTTCATGTATCCCAACTTCAAAAGTATATTTCAAACCCCTCACACGTCCTTGATATCAACACCATACAATTAAAGGACAATTTAACTTATCAACCTATACTATTACAAATCATAAGTACTAAAGTCAAACAATTAAGAAATAAAACTATTCCCCTAGTGAAAGCCTTTCTTTATAGTTCTAGCAAGCCCTTCTTTGACCGGGCATTTCTGGGTCTTTTTTGCCACATCTCATACCCGTACAAGTCTTGACCACGTAATCAAAGGCTTTAAAAGGTCTCTAAAGTCAATGCAAACCCGAATCTGCCCGTTCTTCTTGATCACTGAGGCAATGTTTGCCAACTAATTGGGATGTTTCTTTGATGAAATAAAAGAAAAGAATGTGAATGATTTTATTTTGATGTCAAATGATAGCTTTTAATGTTTGAAATGATTGTATGCTGTATATGTCCATACAATACCTACATAAACATATGCATTTCATTCCATAAAAATTTAGTTTGAAGGTAGAGACATTTTTTCGTATCACTATAGTGGTATATGCTGAATGTTTTATAAAAATTAATTAGATTGCTTAACCACTGAGAAAATATTCTCATAATTTTATCTGGTGTGTATCAGATGCCCAAGTACATGGTATGATTTGAAGTAGACGTGGTGTTAGTGGAAGTGTCGTTTCTAAGAACCTTTAATGTAATACAAGGCATCTATATAGTAACAGTCATGGAAGTTCATCCTCATTAGAGGGATGGAAAATATGTCTTTTTGGAATATAATGTAATTACATAGAAAGTAGCCCATTTTATCCTAATTCTCTTGTATTTTGGGAATTGAATTAGGATACGTCATTTTTTGGATTTATATAGTAAGATGGCCATATATATTCGAATATGTGAAAGTTGTATTTACCAGTAGGTAATTTTAAAAAAAAGTCTAAGTGATAGGTTTGTTGTTTCCTTATTTTGAGAAACTAAAAATACTTCACATATTCTGAAATATATAAATGACGTTGTTAATATGTATCAAGGTGAATATAAATGAAAAGAAAAATAAACTTTTATCTGCTATGTTGTAATTAAATATTATTATTATTTATTTAGTCTTTTGCTATATACTGTATGCATATATATACTATGAGAATGGGATGTTACAGATTGCCTCCAATCAAAAATACTTGTAAAAAAAAAGGTGGTCCATTATTTTTGGAGAAAAACATACTTTTTGTTTTGGTCCAAATTAAATGCATATATAAATGTGATCCGTTTCATGAATAGGCCAAACAAAGGATACAAACATTTAGTGAGGTGGTCAAGTGTTTTTGGTCCATAAGCATTCACAAGTGGTCCGTTTTATGGAATAGGCCGAACAAAGGCTACAAAAATTCATTCCTATACTTTTCAGGCCGAATGAAGACTTTTGTTTTCATCGAAGTGAATAAATAAAAAAAATTATATCTTAACTAGTAATTATAACATTTAATCTAATAAAAATCACACAATCTAACGTCTTGCACATAAAAGTTTGGTCATGTATAATTAGCCCAATGTGGGAAGAATATTTTTCTTAAAGCAAAAATATCTTTTCATATTTTTAAATTTTATATTAATTTTCAATTTTATCTTTAAAATTTTTTTTATTATCAATTTATTTTTTCAAACTTTTGAATTCTATCAATTTTGTCTCAAACTCTACACCATTTATTACCCTAGCAAAATTGGATCATCTAAATAGAACGCTTTTTGATATGACAAATGAAATATATTAAGAATTTGATTGAAATTGATAATAATTTTAATTTTTAAAGATGAAATTGATAATAATCTCAAACTTTAAAGAAAAATGACTCTTTCCAATTTTTTATTTCATTTTTTAAATTTAAATTTCTGACTCTTAAATTCTAAATTCTAATCCCAAATTTATTCTTAATTTTTGTCCACTCTAAATAATTCATTCATCTCATTGGTATCTAAAAATAACATGTTCTTTTTTCAGTAGACTTCTGATTTTAAATTAAATTTCTTTTATTCAAAGCATTACATTAGTTAGAGATTGAAATTTTATAGAGTTCATGTAAAGAAAATTCATTACCAAAAATAAGAAAAGATACAAGAGGGAAAAAAAAACTTAGAATATATGTAAAAAATACTTCCTTTACAGAAATAAATAAAAAAATTATCAAATTTAGAGCTTTGAACTTAAAAAAAATTTCATTCAATTCTTATTTTTTTCTTAAGGAAAAATTTTAGATGCAATTTTTATATATTTTTTATGAGATTTTTTAGTTAGAGATTAATACATATATGATTTATGTAAATTATTTCTTTCATGATTAATTATTTTTAAAATTTTTTTACATATTTTATTTTAATTAAGAAATTTTAAAAATATATAAATAATTACATATAAGTATAATTGTTTTTAATCTAGATATTTAAACACACCCGTCTCAGTTTGAACCACCCAATGTTAAAGATTTGGTGGGTGAAGCACGTTTTGTTTTTGGACAAAGGTTTTCAACCACATTTGATTCCTCGGATCCAAAGGTGGTCCCTTTTCTTGGATTAAAAACGACCTTTTTGTTTTGGTCCAAATTAAATGAATATATTGAAGTGATCCGTTTCATGGAATGCGCCAAACAAAAGGGTTCAAATATTTAGTGAGGTGGTCATGTGTTTTTGGGCCACAAACATTTGTACAGATTCACAAGTGGTCCGTTTTATGGAATAGGCTGAACAAAAGGCTACAAAAATTCATTCTTATACTTTTAAGGTCGAATGATAAATAAATTATTATTTTAGTTATTGAAATATATAATTTTTTAATTTAGTTATTAAATTATAAAAATATTTAATTTAATTTTAAAAAATATATTATATCTCAATTTAATTTATACATATAAAAATTATATGTCTTTTTATGTCTCAATTTAGAGTTTTAAAAATTAAATTGAGACATAATGTATTTTTTAAAAATTAATTAAATATTTTTATGATTTAAAAATTAAATTGAGACAAATTACATCTTTTAAAAATTAAAAAAATAATTTACTCTTTGTTTGATGGGTGTGTTATGAGATTCATAAATAAATAAATAAATAAATAATATATAATTTCATCTGAATACTAATCAAATTTTGTATACTTAATAATAATAAAATTTTAAGAAGTTCTATACTTAATTAATTCAAAACTTGAGTAATTAATTTCAATTTTTTCATATCTTTTGTATTGATTTAAGGAGGCGTTTAGTATATAATTTAAAAAAAATATTTAAAAATAAGAGGTCTGAAATGTTGTATTCATGCATTTGATCCATAGATTAAAAATATATTCCTGAAAATATTACTTTCTCGATAATAAAGTATTTTTATGCTTTTATAAATTTTTATTTTTATCTAAAGGGGTGAGAATCTTGTATTGCCATGATATAAGAATATGTTTATATTAATAAAATTATTAAATTATTTTTCTAAAACTTAACCCTACCTTATCTTTCAAACTTTCTCCTCTCCACATCTCTTATTGATTCTTTATTTTTTTATAAAACAAAAAAATAATAAATTATTTAATTTTCTACACAATAATAATTATATTATATTATTTTTTAAATGATATAATTAATATTATTAATTATTAATTCTTATAATTAAAAATTATAATAAAATAATAAACATATTGGTATTCTTTAGTATTATCCCGTTAACCTACTTTTTTTTTAATGAAATTTGTTAAAATTTGCTCTAAATTTCTAATTTTCTTACTAAATTCTTGTTGATCTTATATACACTGAAGATCAAAATTTCTTAGTTGATCAATTCCTTTCTTAAGAAATTGGTTGAGAGTTTTATATAGGCGAAGTAATTATTAATGGAATGAATTGAGTTAAACAAATTACTCCATTAATTAAACATTTTAAAAAATAAAGATCAAGTTAAATCATTTCTTATTATTTAGATGTTATTATACTATTAATAAGGGGAAATGATTTGAGAATTTTAATATTATCTTTATAATGAATTTTTTTTAAAACTTTAATATAAATTATTTAAATACATTAAATTGATTATATATATCTTTTTTTAATTTCTATACTTCATATATTATATTTTATTACTGATTTATTTTTTATCAAACTATTTAATATAAATATAAAAAATAGTAATCTAAATAAAAAATAATTATCCATATAAAATAAAGGATAAAACAAAAAAAAATGTACATAATAATTTTATACCAAAAAGAAAATTTAGGGTTTAGGGTCAAAAGTTAATTTTTTTTTTTGTTTATTGCATCAATATTCATACTTCCTATATATTACATGTTATTTTGCTGCAAAGAAAAAATAGAAATAAAAAACTTTGAACAAACCTAAAATATGCGTATATTTAATAAGAGATTGAATGAAGAATTGTGTTTTTTGAAATGGTTAAAGTAGAAAAACTATTTAAGTAAGAAATAAACAAATAAAAAGAATAAATAAAATTAGAAGAATTGTGATGGTTTTCAAAGAAAGCGGAGGGCTTGATTTATTAAGCTACAATATGGATGGGATTTCTGAGTCTCAGTCTTTCATACAAAGCTTTCTCGTCTTAATTAAACATTCACTATTCACTCAATAAACTAATTATATTTAATCTCTTGATATTTTATTAAATTAGATTTAATATTCCTTTATTTTATAAAAGCACTTAAATTGATAGTAAAATATTCTAACATGAGTTTTTTTTTTTAATATGTTAAGAAAGGGAATCGAATAATTTTATAAAAAAAGAATACATAAAGTTAAAAGAGGGAAATTTGTTGCGTCATAAAGCGGATAGAGCTTTAGTTTAATATCTTTTACGATATAAAAAAAATTAATATACTTAAATTATAATTGAAACTTTATCCAAACACCGTTTCGTTACATTTTCAAAATTAATATAATAGTTAAAATTAAACCTTAATTAAAAATTTCCCTAAATAAATCGACTTCTCCTTTTAAAAATTTTTAAAAAAATCGCCATACAATTTATTCTGTTATAACTTTTCACATAAGATTTATCATCCCCAAAAAGGTAAGAGCAAAATAATATGGTTAACTTTGATTGATTCATTGACAATGGCAAGGATGCGAGTAGGGGTGATCAAAATTGGTCTAAATTTACGAAAGTAAATCAATTAGAAATTAAACAAAATAAAAAATAATTGGTTTAATTTAATTTTTAAAATGACAAGACTGAATTGTTAGATTCGATCATCAATTTATAATTTTTTTTTTCAATTTCAACTAAATCAAATGGAATCATTTGTTTATATAATTTTTTTATGTTTTATTTCTTAATAATAAAAATTAAAGTATCTTTTGTAATTATATTATATAATTATTATTTATTATTTTCTAAATAATTGTGAGTATATTAATACTTTGAGATATAAGAATATTTAATATAATTTTATTAAATAGTATAGTTAATTAGTTATTATTTTTGAATATTGTTAGAATCTTGATTACGAATTTAAGATTTATTATTTAATTAGCACAATATTATAGTTTTATACTTTTAAAACAATTATTTTAAAGTTTATAAATATATGAAACATGTGAATAAATTTAAATTTTGTTTAATATATTTTAAAATAAAAAGGTCAAATTAGCAAGAACTAAATTAATTTTAAAATTGAATCAAATCGATTAAAAACAAAATTAACAAAATTTACATATTTTTAAAAATGATTACATTAGTTTAATTTAATTTTGAATATTCATTAAGAGAAGTGTCTCATTAAGTACCTAATAGTATTTAGAATATGAATTTGCTCTTGAGTAAAATCTTTAATTTTTCATAAAGTCCTTCTTTTTGAAAAAGTCATTAATCTCCTAATTTTGTCCCCAAAATGGAATCCCAAATTTTATTATTAATTTTGACAAAAATTTATAATTTCTTTACGAAATTCTTAATTTTTTAATGCATTGAAAACCAAAATTCTTCCTCTGAAAAATTAAAATCTCAAATTCAAGACACAAATATTTTCCCTAAATTTTACTTCTAAAAAAAATCTTTAATTTGAACCCTAATTTTGTCTAAATGCCAAATTTTACTATGAATCTCTAATTTCATTCAAGCAATTATGGGATTAGGTTTTTTGAAGACCAAGGGCATTATTTTGGAAATAAATTTACTTTTAAAAACATAAATATTATAAATTAATTTTAAAATTATTCAAAACTAATTAAAAAAATGGGCATCTACAATAATAGATGTCAAACAACTAGTATCAAACAACTTGGTTGTACATGGATTTGCATGCGTGAGTGACAGAAATTTGGTTGTTGTTCATGCTCATGCTCATGCTGTCATGCATACTCAAATATTCCTTCAGGTGGTCCATTCTTGGACATATATACCTGTATATATATACTTTTTCTATTCTTTTCTTGGATAATATCACACGCGTTTAATTCATTTTATTCACGTGGTAATTTCCTTTTTTCATACATACTGATTATTTAATAATTGATGTAGAAATGTATCATCGGTTTATGGAATGGGCAAAATAAAAGGGTACAAATATAAGACATATTTATTGAGATGCTTCTTTTTTTGATGAGCCAAACACATCTCAATGGAATGGGCTAAATTAACAAAAGCCAAGAAATATTCATGCATATACTTTTAAGGCCGAATGATGGCTTTTGCTTAGTGGATGTGTTAAGACTTGAGAGATACATTTTTTTAAAAAAAAGTCTGAAATTTCATCCTAACTATAATAGGTTTTTTTTAATATTTAGATCTTTGAAATAGTAATAATAAAATTTGATAAAAGAATACCTTTTGTCTCTTAACTTTTGATTTAAGTTTTAATTTTATTTTTTAAATTTGAATGATTCTACTTTAATTTTTTAATTTTTAAAAAATTAGTCAATTTTTTTATAATATCTAACCCAATTAATTTAGTTGACTAAAAATATTGAGTTAAAATTAATTTTAATATCTTTATATTATATTATAGTCAATATTATCAATATATATTAATCTTATATGTAAAAAATAATAAATTTCATGAATATTTACTTTAAAACTCAAAGTTTAAATTTTTGAATTTATTTTTTTAAATATAAAATTAATAGATTGATAATATTAGTATGAAATAAATATATTAAAATTGGCTTCAATTTATCATTTTCTGTTAAATAAAATAATTGTGTTAACGATTAAAACAATTTTTAATTAATTTTTTAAAGTTAAATAACTAAACTGAAACCAATCAAACATAATAAATTAAAAGTTTATTTTTACGTAAACTTTTGAACAAGTTCTACTGATCAGTTCTCTTTAATTAAATCAATTTCATCATATTATTTGGTAAGTGATTAATTTTCCTTTTTTTTTTAAACATGTATAAATGTGTGAAAATAAGCCAATTTGATTTTATCTAACTCTAGCCTGTTTTGATCCTAACTTTTTAAGGTTAAGTTGGACTAACCCTAATTAAATATGGATTGAAATTTTGTCAACTCGACTCTATTAAGACTTATAAAGGCCGAGTTCAATGGTTTTTTTTTTCAAACACAAAATAGATTTCCTAATTATCAAATGTAGAGAATCTTACAGTTGGACATAATAACATTCTCTAATTTTTTAAGATAAATAAGAAATCGGAAAAAGAATATTTTACCACCTCAATGTTAAAAACAACATACTAAATTTATAGTATCTAATAATTACAAGATCGACAATTTTGACTTTTAGGTTTCAAAAATGGATTAATGTCATCCGTTTTATAAAAAAAAAAAAGTCTTTTTATGTGACATTAAAAAAATTATTTTGGTTTTTATCAAAACATATGGTAAATTATGACATTTTTATCATATTTTTTTTTGTAAACATAACTTATTTTTCATTAAAAAACATATGAAGAAAATCAACCTAAAAGTTATATTTGTTCATTGTTTGACTAATGAATAATAAATCTAACATATTATTAACAATTTTATTTTTTATGATACTTTAAGGGTGTAAAGTGTTATTTTTAAAATTCAGAGAAGTGAAATGTTATTAAAATATAGTTTAAGCGGATAGAATGTATTTTTCCTTAAGAAATATCTACTCTATTAAACTCAAGCAGTGAAAAACCAATACTATGAAACAAAAATTACAAATAATTAATAACCAAACATGAAAACATTATATAACACCATAAAATAAAAATTATAATTAAACACATCATATGTTAAATGTACGATTATAAGTGATTGTTGCAATTTTAAGTTAAGTGTTAGTTTTACTAATTAAGATAAGGAATAAGAAATATAATTTTTTTTAAAAAAAAACTGAACAAAAGATAAAACCCATAATCCAATCTATCCCAATTTGATCCTAGAATCAATTAGGGTTGAGTAAAAAAGAAAAATTAAAAAATACATAATTTTCAGGACTCAAACCCTAAGTATGTATTAGGGCTAAGTCATGCTGTCTCTCTTTTTTTTTTTTTAATTCCAAGTATAATATTCAATGGCAATACTACTCCAACCCTCATAAAGTGGAGATATTGGACCACCACACCAACATTTTGTTCATACCTTGATATGGGACCACTATACAGGAAAAAAAAGAATGCCTTGTGTTCTTCATGTAAATCATGGTTCACTTCTTTGACCAAAATTAATTTATTCTATTGTAATTTAAAATGTTCCTATAATATTAAATCACAAATAAAATATTGATGTTATAATGTAATAATTTATTATAAATAAATAATTTTTCTTTAATTTTTTATCAATATTTTTGCATCAATTTAACTTATTGATTTATGATTTAATTATAATTATTTTCCTCTTTTACCTTTAATGTAAGATTACTCATATATTTTAATATACTCTACACAAATATATGTATAGAATGTCAATTTGATACACACCGGCCATGTTAATCAAAATAGTTCTCATACTATTAAATAATTTTTTTTCTCTAACTTCATTATTGGATTTAAAGTTTTTTTTTAATAAACATCTTATTTATAAGACCTCATCAATATATTACAACATTAAAGTTAAATAAAAATTTTCAAATATGAAGAGACTTTAAACTATTTGATTAATGGTTATTATTCTTCAATTTCTTTTAAAAAAATTCAGTATGCAAGATCAATACAGTAACTAATTATAATTCACCAGTTTGATAACAATGAAAAGTACTGATAGATCATAAAATATTGATTTTTATAAAAATGCCAATTCTTAATTATTACATTACTAGACTGATCTATATATATTATAATGACTTTAGGTATTTTATTTTTTAGTTTCCAAAACCAATTAATATATAGGAATATAAGAGAATAGAAAGTTATAATTAAAAAGAGAAGTTATGAAAACCTAACAAATTGTTAGGGTATGTTTGGTTTATGAAAATATTTTCAGTTTTTAATTTCTACTTCTATTTCTTAAAATTAAAATTAATTTATCTTTTTAAGTTTTTATCATTTTAAAAATATGTTTGGTATATAAAATTAAAAATTTGTTGATATTTTCTTTTAGACATATACCTTAAATAACTATATTTTTTTTATTAATTTTTGAGTCTGACTAATTAAATGATAATATTTATATTATTAAAATATTTACTTTTGTAAAAAATTATTAAAATAACACTGTTTATTATATTAAAATGCTGAAAACATCATTTACACTTTTTTTATCCTATTTTTAAAAATATTTCCAAAACTATTTTTTGTTGAATTAATTATACCATAATACATTTTTAGCCACATTTTTTATTTTCTCAAATTTTATAATGAAAATAAAAAAAGAAAACAATGACACCATACACACTTTAATTTCTCACATTTTTAAATATATTTAAAATTAAATTTTAAAATAATTGACATGTATTTTAATACATGTGAAGGTCACTAATAATATATTTTAATGGTACATGAGAACAGAAAATAATTGTGGCGAGGGTTCTATATAAAGGCAAGACAGGAATGAAAGATCACACAGCTCAAGGTTCCAAATCTGAGTTTCAAAATTATCTCTTTTCCATTGGCTTCTCCAAGATGTCAAAAATGAGAGGTCTCCTTGTGCTTCTATTTCTGTTTGCTAGTCAAGTAATGGGACGTGAATTCAATACCCACTTATCAGCTTCACAATATGAGAATGATGAGAATCCAGTCATTATTCTCAGCATTGATGGAGGTGGTATCAAAGGAATTATCCCTGGAGTTATGCTTGATTACCTTGAAAGAGCACTTCAGGTATATATATATATATATATATATATATATATATATATGTATGTATGCATATATTTTACATTTTATAGGTTATATGTTCGTCTTAAAAATTAAATGTATGTGTAAGAATGAATTAATTCAGACTTAAAAACTGCTAGTAAAATGAATTAAGTGTATCTATTTCAGCCTTGTTCAACACAAGTGCATAAATTGAATAAAATGTTTGATTTGATGAGAACTCTCAAACAATACAATATTATATATAGAGTTGTATTTAATTACAACATAAATATTTTAATTTTTTTGTGTATATAAATTTTATTTTTGTACATTTTTTTCATTAATTATCATTGAATTTGTTTCTTTGACTTTAACTATTGTTGTGAGATTTTAGTGTATTTAAGTTAAAACTTATTGATAAACTTATTTTAGAAATATGTGCATGTAATTAATTTGATATGGTTTGAAAAGTACTTCTCTCCCGCTCTTTATATATATGATATGCACACACGAGGGGTTAATATGTTTTACCTTTATTAATAGAAAAAAAAATTTAAAGACACCAGAGCTAAAATAACTTTTAAATTAAGAAGAATATTAAGTATAATTTAGTTAAATTTAAAGGGAAATTAAGTAAGATAAATATTGTTTTAAATAAAAAAATACATGATCACCAAGCAAGGAGTTAAATTAACTAGTAATTAACTTTGAAATGTGGATGAGAAATGCAGAAACTGGCGAAAACAACTGAAGCAAGAATAGCAGACTACTTTGATGTGATTGCTGGAACAAGCACTGGTGGGCTTATCACTGCTATGCTTGCAGCTCCTGATCAAAACCATCGTCCTTTGTTTTCTGCTGCACAAATTGTTAGCTTCTATAAACAAGAAGGTCCTTCTATTTTCAATCAATCCAGGTATATATATATATATATATATAGATATACATTTAATTCTTATAATTTATTCCTATGCATGCATGCTATATATTAATTTTGAGATTAAAAATTAACATTTGGCTTTGAGTTTTTAATATTATATATGATTAATGATGTGGTTTAATTTGTGTGCGACGATAAGCAGCAAGGATCCTTTAGGTGGATTGTTAGCACCAAAATATGATGGGAAGTATTTACATGAAATAATACGACAGAAGTTAAAGCAGACACTGTTGAACCAAACATTAACCAAGGTTGTTATCCCCACCTTCGATATCAAGCATCTCCGCCCAGTTATATTCTCAAGCTTCAAGGTTTTTCTTTTTATTTCTACACTCATTTAAAGATATATAACTCTATATATAAATGTATTATTATTTATTCATCATATTTAATGATATACATATGCAGGTGGATACACTTCCAGAGCTAAATGTACAACTGTCTGATATATGCATAGGGACTTCAGCTGCACCGACTTTGCTTCCACCTTATTACTTCAGGCATGGAGGCACTGAATTTAATTTGGTTGATGGTGCTTTGGCAGCAAATAATCCGGTAAAAATAAATTATATGTATCTTTTGGTACATGAAAACATACATTTCCATTTCTACTTTCGACTTTCTTCATACGATAGTTCTATTTTCTATGATAGCTAATAAGTAGATGATTTATTATAAATAAAAATTTAATTATTTATGCATACTTTAGAGGGTAAAAGTAATTATTGCCCTCCATATATATCGATCGTATATAAACTCTTGAAATAAATTAGTTTTCGTAACTTTGATATCATTTTCAGGCTCGGCTTGCAATGAGTGAGGTGGTACAAAAAGAAAATAAAACAAAATTTATTCTGCTAAGTTTAGGAACTGCAACATCAGAATCATCAGGATTTGATGCGAATGGAGTTAGTTGGGGTGGTCTTCATTGGATACAGTCGGGTGCTCTCACAAGTTCCCTTGATGCTGGATCTTCAGCCATGACAGAATATTACACTTACACTGCTTTCCAAGTCCTTCACGAACAAAATAACTACCTCAGAATTCAGGTATATATATACACACACACACACTAGATGTTTAATGTAGAATAAAAGTGCATGTTACTTTTTTTTTTTGTTCAAAATATATTATAAAATAATAATTATTAAATTTTGAAATAATAAAATAAATAATGAAAAGTTATTTATTTCTCAATTAAATTTTAAAAAAAATATATATATATATTGTACGTAAAAGCTCTTTTGATTGAGTTTTGTGTAATTTATTTTCTTTTTATTTTAAAAGTTGATAAAAATTCTTAAATTTTTAATTTTGTACAATATATATACTCCTTTCAATAATTTTTTATTCAAACATTTGTCTAAAATTGAGGGAATTTTTCATCAAATTAAAATTTTAAAATTGATGGAAGCGAATTGGAGTGAAAATATTGTACAAATTTTAAATTAGAAGTTGGAAGGTATATATATATATATATATATTTATGTTATCAACTTTTAAATTTGAGTGAAATAAATTGCATACTTTTAAGTTCATGTACTAATTGTGACGTGTGTATGACTTAATCATTTTTTTTAAAATTTTTTTTATATATTTTATTTTAATTAAAACACTTTATAACAAAGATATAAACAACTATATATAAATTTAATTCTTTTGCAATCAAGTCTTAATTAGAGAGTACATTATAACTTTTCTCTATCATTTAATTGATATATATATATATTATTTTAACAAATTATGCTTTATCATTGTAAATATTTTAACAAGGTATTTAATTAATTTATGTAAATAAGCCTATAAGAATTATTATTTATTAATAATTAAATTAAATGTGTAATTCATAGAGATTATTGTAAGTGCAGGAATATAAGCTAGATCCCGCAATAAACACAGGTGATGAGGCTACACCAGAAATCATGAACAAACTTGAAGAAGCTGGACTCAAGCTGTTGAAAAAGGTAGTTACAAAGTTGAATGTCCAAACTTTTAAGCCTGAGCCTATGCCAGCTCTCGGCAATAATGCTATTGCTCTTGACAGGTATATACATATAAATCTTACTTTCTATATTACACAAATTAATTCTGTAATTTTAATTTCTTTCATTCATTCATTAATTTTAACATCAATTATACTCTTTAATATTTTTTAAGATATGTAAATTATACAATTCTCAAATTGAATTTATGTTTTTTTGGTTGTGTTTAGGCTGGCCGAGACTCTGCATAAAATAAAGCAGAGTCGTCTTGGGAAGAGAGCGACTTATTAAGGCTGCAACTATATATATTGAATGCTGCCATGCATACCAGCTTCCCACTATGTTGTATGTGTAATTCAATCAGTTTCATGTTCTTCAACTTTCTGTGTTATGTAATATTTAATATGCTATAAAATAAGGCAGCAAGTTATTATGATAAATCTTGAGTCATCCGTGTTTTCTGTCTCATTTTATTTAATTTCTTCCAAATTTAAATTTAATTTCACAATCATAGATGAGAATTGAGTTAATTTTTTTAGTAAACCATACCACATTAAAACAAATTCAAATAAGTACAGCACACTTATCATTTTCATCTTTATTTGTAAAGATCATTACATTCAAAATGTGCTGTAATTATTTTTTGTATAACAACCTAACCTCTTTTTGTTAAAAGTTAATTGGATGATAAGAAAGAAAAAGAAAAACAAAAGATCGATGTAGCATTCAAATAAGTACGCAAAATTGCATAATGAAAACCTCCACAAACACACGCACTATTTCATGAATTCTTGTGCAGGAGAATCAAAATGCACCATTTTCGACAACTCAAATTGGTGCGTTTTGATTTGTCATCCTTTTTTCAAAGATGTTTATAATCAAAACGCACTGTGTAGTAATTTTATCATACTATTAAATATTTTTGAACTTTTTTTGATCAACAATAATAATTACACATACTATTTTTTGAATTTTTTAATAAGCTAAGGAAAACTATTTTTTAAACTCTGCATTATGATTAGAGCTAATCCTTTGACATGATTCATGCGAAGCATAAAATTATATTTTTAAGAACACTCGAAATGATTAAATACATTTTCTATAGTGTTCTGACAATGAAAAATACTATTTTCAAAAAAGTTTCCGAATATAATAATAAAAGCACATGCAAAATAACGCGTGTGGCTAAACTTGAAAAAAAGAGAGTAAATTATTAGAGATATTAAAATTATTAAACTCTCTTCTCTTGAGAGATATTAATATTATATTTTTATTTTTTTTATTTTAAAAATTCATACTCTATTCTCTTGAAAAATTAAAAAACTTTATCTTCATCTATTTTCACTAAATCATCCTTAATTATATTATTAATTTTTTAAAAAATTATAATTTATTAAAATATATATATATTAAAAATTCTTAACTCATTATCATTTATTTTAAGTTAAAAATAATAAAGTTATTTTATTTTAAATTTAAAAATAATTTTTTTATATATTAATTAAATATGTATTTAATTATATAAATAATAAACTTAAGGATATTTTAGTTAAAATATGTAAAATTATTTATTTTTTATTTTTTCAAAAGAAAAAAGTGTAATCTTTTAACATAGATAAGAAAAAAATAATTTCAAAATTTTTCAAAGAGAGAGAGTGTAATTCACTCAAAAAATAAATTACTTCTAAATGATATAAAGCTAATTTTTTGATATAAAAAGAAAATAGATTTAGATTCTTTAAAATACAAAAAAGGAAAAATACAGTAGCCCCTAGAAGATTCAAATCCGTAGTATTTCTCTATCGTCATCTAAAACATTTTAATGAAGTCCAAGTTGCTTTATTAAACTTAGTTTTTTCTTTGTTACGTGAGAGTTAGTTAACACAATAGTTTGCTTTGGATTGCATTGACGCTCTCACTTTGTCGATATCTAATAATTGTAAGAATTATAATGTCATTTAGTAAGCATGCATAAACCATTGCTCCTTTATATTATTATCATATTAGTTCTTTTAGATTCTTGAACTTCATATGTTTTTGGTGAAATGTTGTGAATTTTTTTATAATGATTATTAATTTTCAAGTGAATTAATATGTAAAATGAAATTTATTTTTAATTTTAACTCACTTGTGAATTAATATATAAAATAGTAATTTTAGAAAACTTCACAAAATTTTACTTCAAAATCCAACGTCAAAGTATTTTCCAATATTATTAATAAAGGAGATACCACAAATATTTTTAATTAAATATTTAAATCTTAAATTAAACGTACAAATTAGAAAACGTAAACATAATTTTTTTTGGTAATTGTGGTATATATATATTATATTACTTATTTTATATTTGTATTGGAATTTATATGTATTATTTTTATACTTTACCACTTCACATTTCTTAGAAGATCCAAATCTATTTAACCAAAAGAAAACTAGCCTTTGCATGTGCTTAATTTTATTAATATATTTGATTTAAAAAAATGTAATTTTTCATTGTCAAAGTATAATAGAAATTGTATTTAATCATTTCGAGTGTTCTCAAAAATATAATTTTATGCTTCACATGAATCATATCAAAGGAGTAGCTATCATATATATGCAAAGGCTACACATGCTGCGGGAAGACTTGGCTCTTCAAGAGGCGTCTCTAAAATTTTCTAGGACTTAAAAATTCACAAACAAACATAAAATAAGACAAATCATGTTATCAAATTTTACATTAATTTTTAACTTCGACCCTAAAATGTTTTTGTGATTAATTGTCTTAATTAAAGTTTTGAATTGCAATTATAGTTGTCAAAATGGATAGATGGTTTCACAGGTTAAGTGATCTGGATTAAATGGATTTCATTTTAAATGGGCTAGAAAACTCATCTTAGCATTTACACGAGCTAGCTTATCAACCTATCAAAAATTTAAAAAAAAAAATCAAATCTCCAATTTTTTTGCTACAATAGTTAGTGAAGTGGATAAAAATATTAATTTTAACACATAAAATAGATAAATAACATCATAAATTCAAAATCACAAATAAAACAAAGTCTCAAGGTCATTCGATAAATGCAAATAAATAAAAATCTAAAACAAAGTCTAACATATAACAAATAATAGAGGTTTTTAAATTTTTTTCATTAAGAACATGGGAGTCTTGTCTTGCTGCATAAGTTGGCGTATGATCACCAATGTCTTCACTGGGTTAAGTGAGATGGATTACTTTTAATACTGGAGTTATACAGGCTGAAAAAACAAAAACTCAACCTAACTAATTAGTGGATTAAACGGGCTGCCCTTTGACGGCTCTAATTGCAATTGATTTCATCTTATGGTCTAATATCGTCTAAATTATTAACAAAAAAAATGACATGACATTTAATGTAATGTTAAAATATTGAGAAAAAAATTAAATGTGGACTTATCATAATTATAGAGACATATTTGATAGTACACTTAAACTTTAAGAACACATTTACTAATAAATCTTAATAATATGAACAAGATTTTGATAATATTTAAACACTAACAAAAATATATTCTCATATTACAACATTTTTATTATCACCCAATCACTATAAGACACAACAAAATTCTATGAAATATTTTATATATGACTTGAATAACAATTATTTGTGTTTGCCAGTGAAGTAATGGGACGTGAATTCAATACCCACTTATCAGCTTCACAATATGAGAATGATGAGAATCCAGTCACTATTCTCAGCATTGATGGAGGTGGTATCAGAGGGATTATCCCTGGAGTTATGCTTGATTACCTAGAAAGAGCACTTCAGGTGTATATATATATATATGTGTGTGTGTGTGTATGTATGTATCTATTTTACATTTTATAGGTTATATGTTGGTCTTAAAAATTAAATGTATGTATAAGAATGAATTAATTCAGACTTAGAAACTGCTAATAAAATGAATTAGGTGTACCTATTTCAGACTTGTTCAACACAAGTGCATAAATTGAATAAAATGTTTGATTTGATAAGAACTCTCAAACAATACAATATTATATATAGAGTTTTATTTAATTACAACATAAATATTTTCATTTTTTTTATGTATATAAATTTTACTTTTGTAAATTTTTTTTCATTAATTATCATTTAATTTGTTCTTTGACTTTAACTATTGTTGTGAGATTTTAGTGTATTTAAGTTAAAACTTATTGATAAACTTATTTTAGAAATAGGTGCATGTAATTAATTTGATATAGTTTGAAAAGTACTCCTCTCCCTCTCTTTATATATATGATATGCACACACGAGGGGATAATATGTTTTACCTTTATTAATAGAAAAAAATTAAAGACACCAGAGCTAAAATAACTTTTAAATTAAGAAGAATATTAAGTATAATTTAGTTAAATTTAAAGGGAAGTTAAATAAGATGAATATTTTTTTAAATAAAAAAATACATGATCATCAAGCAAGGAGTTAAACTAGTAATAACTTTGAAATATGGATGAGAAATGCAGAAAATGGATATCTGTGAAGCAAGAATAGCAGATTACTTTGATGTGATTGCTGGAACAAGCACCGGTGGGCTTATCACTGCTATGCTTGCAGCTCCTGATCAAAACCATCGTCCTTTGTTTTCTGCTGCACAAATTGTTAGCTTCTATAAACAAGAATGTCCTTCTATTTTCAATAAATCCAGGTAAATAGACATACATTTATTTAATTGTTATAATTAATTAATTTATTAATTTTGAGATTAAAAATAAACATTAATTTGACTTTTGAGTTTTTAATATTATATATGATTAATGATGTGGTTTAATTTGTGTGTGACAATAAGTAGCAATCCCGATCCTTTTGCTGGTTTAAAAATATAGTGTGTGACAATAAGCAGCAATCCCGATACTCATTTAAAGATATATATATATATGCAGGTGGAGACAGATCCAGACGTAAATGTACAACTCTGATATATTCTTAGGGACTTCAGCTGCACCAACTTGTTTCCATCTCATAACTTCACGCATGAAGGCACTGTATTTAATCTGGTTGATGGTGCTTTGGCAGCAAATAACCCGGTAAAAATAAATTAGGCAGAAGAAATATTTTAGTCTCTTAATTTTAATTTAAGTTTATTTTTATTCTTAAAGTTTGGTTGGTTTAACTTTAATCTTTAAATTTTAAAAAACATAATCAAGTTTTTTTTTCTAATTCCTAATTACATTAACTTATTTAACAGAAAATATTGAGGTAGAACTAATTTTAATATTTTTATACAATAATATACCAATATTATTAATTTATATGTAAAAAAACTCTAAATTTAAACTACAAGTTCTAAATCACATATATACTCATCAAGTCTAAACTTAAATATAATTTTAATTATAAATTTATTTATTTTTATATGTAAGATTAATAGAAGATAATTTTATAATAATATATGATAAAAATATTAAAATTAGTTCAAATTTAATATTTTTTGTTAGATAAATTAATAATGTTAGAAATTAAGAAAATTTTAATTTTTTTTAAGGTAAAAAGGCTAAAGTGAAACTAATCAAATTTAGAGAACAAAAATAAAACCTGAATTAAAGTTAATTAGGGACTGAGAGTGATCTTTTACCAATAAAATATGTATCTTTTACCAATAAACCTGAATTAAAGATAAATCATGAGTCATCTGTGTTTTCTTCTTCATTTTATTTAATTTCTTCCAAAGTTAAATTCTTGGTAAAATTATATATATATATATATATATTACTTTTAAAAATTACAATCACTTTTTTCATTTATTTTTGGTTGATAAAGACATATGATATGATTTTTATTTTTAATAAAATAATAAATATAATTAAATTTTAATATATTGATAAGATAATTAAATAATTTTATTGTATTAGAACATATAAATACATATCGTATAACATGCTAATTTTATTGGTTCGAATATTCTGCCTTGAGTCCACTTGTTTTCTAATGATCCGTGCAAACTGCTTTTTGAGGCAGAATTAGCAATTGAACCAATGCAAGTTGGGTTTAAAAAAATTCATTAATATATGAATCTTCGTTTAGAGGTATATTTATGTTTAGTTTTTAACTGTATCTTCAACAGAAAATAAAAATAGATAATCTGTGATGGGGGAGAGAATCACTACTAGCGCACATTTACCCACTTGGTCCGTGCATTTTGACAATTGTATGCTAGAATTTCGTGATCGACAAGAAATCATAAAAAATATTATATATATTTTTCTGATCGTACATGTTTGAAAAAATTGGAATTGATTAATTTCATTAAACTCTCAAATTTTTCCGTAGAATTAAGTTGTGTTAATTCCTATAAACCATGACATAAAAATTACACCTTTCAAAGTGTAGTTGACCCTCTAACATTTCATGATAATGAGTAATTGTATTACATTAGTCTAATAGAAGACCAAAATTTATTAATTTATTAGAAATGAGATGATAATATCTCTTTTTCTGTCATTCATTGCCCCTTCTTGGACCTAGAAATTAAATTAAGGATCACGTAATTGAAGAAATTCAAACTTGGATCTTCTCCATCTAATCCTGCACGTTGCATATAAATTCAATGATCAATTAACAAAGCAAATAAAAGGAATGATTGGCAAAATCATTATGCATTAATCAAATAACTAATTGATTTCGAGCATGTTAAATATGTATATAAATAGGGCATAATAAGGTTGCCCTAATTAATTGCAACCTAATTTTAGTTTGAAAATTAAAGAGATCGATGGGTATGGCAGTTTGGGGAATTTGTTTGTTGGTTGTTGTGTTGTTGAATGGCATGAGTGTACAAGTTGAAGGAGAAGATCATATTGTTGGAGGCAACTCAGGATGGGGCTCTTCTGTTGATTATAAAACATGGGCTTCTTCTCAAACCTTCTCACTTGGTGATAATCTTGGTCTGTAGTACTCTGTATTCTCTGAATTCAATTAATGTTTTTTCAAATAATCATTTCACTCACAATCATATTATTATTATTATGTTTGAATGAAATGAAATAAAATAAAAACAGTGTTCAAGTACGATGGAGGGAAGCACAAAGTGGAGAAAGTGAATGAAGAGGAATACAACAGTTGCAGCAGCAGTACTAGTAGTTCAAGTTCAAGCTCAAACTCAAGCAATAATAATAATAATGGGAACGGAATTACGTATATTGCATTGTCATCAACAGGCACTATGTACTTCATATGTCCCATGCCTTCTCACTGTGCTTCTGGCATGAAGCTTGCTATCAATGTCCTTCGTGACCCCACAACCACACATGTTAACACAGCACATCGTCATTGTCACGCATTTCCTGGTACTACCTTCAATCACCTTATAATCCTGTCTTTGCTTCTTTCAACCATTATTCTGGCCTTCTTGGGCTAGCGAGCTGGACTATTATATATATACATCTTGTAGTACTAGGAAAGAGATTCTCTGCTTCAGAGTTTTAGACACACTTTAATTAGACTTTTTATATTTTATGATTATCATGTTCTTGTTTGTTTCAATTTCATCAAGAGGACTCAAATTTTGGAAGTTTTTTATATTTTACATCAACTTAATTTTCTTAATGTCACTGCTACAGGGTCTTTGCTTGTTATTTTTCCTCTTTGGTTTCACTTGAATTGAGGTTTAACATATTGTTTCATCTTTTTGGTGTACAAGAAGAAACCAAATAAAAAATATTACTAGTTGATGCATATATAGAGGTGTAAGAACACAAGTCAGAGTTAAAAAAAAGTTGAAGAAAGGCAAACTAACTAATCAAATGAGAAACATTGAGTCAAGATTTAACTTAATTTGGTGCCTTATTTTATCAAGACCATCAAACTAAAGGAAATATAAGATTTCAATTGATCAATTAAATTAATTTCCTAATGCATAAAGCCTATATGTATGGGCAGGCTGACATGGCAGCATTTTATAAATAGCAATTTCAATAAGTCGCAATCTTCGCAAGACATTGCGGCTTTGCATCATAATGAGTGTTAGTTAGCCTTAACAAGTAATTTAAAAATTTACAAAATCTTCAATTAATATGATATTGGGCTCTTCTAAGGACTAGTTATATCGGGATTTGAATGATTTGTCTTGAAATTTATGATAAATAATATTTATTGATTATACAACGTGATTAAATTGTGGAGTACTAGACCCCTTTGATTGGAGCCTGTATATCAATATTAATATGTAGATTGTAATAATTTCAAAAGTCTTCATCTTAATGATATATTATTTATATTCCTATTTAGTACAGATTGACTCAATCGTGAATTAATGTGTAAAACAATGTATTTAGGGTTAAAGTGTAAAAATATTTGAGAATATTAAAAAACGAGACTTTGTTTCCGTTGATAAACAAGAACCACCTCCACGATTACAAGCATTATTATGAATTTGAAAAGAACTCCAAATCAATTACAAGCATTAGTAGGAATCTCTTTCTACCTTAATTGTAACCTCGGCAATAACAATGGTAGAAAAAGCTCACAATTGCTGATGTTTGCTATTTTTTCTTATGTGGAAATAGAATTAATTTTGGGATGAAAATGGTAGCATAAGGGGTTTTCTGCACTGAAATGAAAGTTTAATTAAAGGGTTATTAAAGTTAAATTATATAGTTCAAGAATTTTTTTGCACATATAGAGATCCAAGTTTAAGTAAGGTTTTTACATTTTATCCTTGTTATAATATGATCAAAATATATATAACTTTTTTGAATTATAAGTCATGTACAGATAATCACTTTAATTATAAAAAGATTAATTTAAAACTCCTTTAAATTTTGTAATTTGTACAAAAAATTTTATCTATTAAATTTTTCATCCAAAACTCTAATGGAGGACAAATGCATCAAATTATTTGAGAGATTTTTTGTACAAGACTTAAAGCTCAACAGATTTTTTTTTTACACAAAATCTAAAGTATAAGAAAATTTTCTATACAATGCCTAAATTATCAGGAGGGGTTTTTACATTTCATATTATAATTTGATTTTGTTGACATATTACTATTTAATCAAGGTTTTGGATGAAAAAATTAAAGAAATTTTTTTTGCATAAATTATAAAATTTAAAAGGTTTCAAGTGAATTTTTATAATTAAAAGAAGTATCTCCACATTACTTATAGTTTAAAATTTTTTTTTATATTTTAACCTTATAATATAAATACGTGCACACCCGTGTATATATGTGTAGATATATGTGCACAAACTAAAGGCTAGCAAAAAATATTATATTGGGTCATATGGTTAACTTAAGACTGACCCATCCCAACCATTATTGAAGAGAGTTAATATATGACTCAATCCAAAATAATCTATAAATCAAAATAGTTGAGTTGAAAAAAATCATAAACATAATTGAGTTGATTGGTTAAATGAGTTATGAGTCATTTTATTGCTCTAATTATAATATAGATACATGTTCACCTATGTGTGTGAACCGCCCAATGTGAGAGATTTGTTAGGTAATCAAGCACATTTGATTCCTTGGATTCAAAGGTGGTCTATTATTTGTAGAATAGACTAATCTCACGTAATGTAGTGAACCAATATTTGAATATTTGTTAAAAGATGTATTTATATTTAGTGTCTGACAGTGTATTGAGTAAGATTGTGTAATATTTGCATTTTTCAATTCTCTAGGTGTGTTCAAAATTTCTAAATTTAGTAACTTCATACCTAAGTAAATGCATTTACTTGCCCAAAATTTCTTAAAAAGGGAGGAAGGACTAAAGCGAAAGAAATCCTATGCACTAAAGTGAAAAGAGTAAAGGTTTTACTAAGTGACAAAAAGTAATCATTACGCCTCTAAAATATCTCGCATATTTATGACACGTCATTATGATATTAAGAAAATATCTGAAACGTAATAATTTTGCCTGAAAAATATCCAAGGACAAAACAAAAAATTTTTATTCAAGGGTAAAATAATAGTTTTACCACAAAGGTAAAATTGTCATTTTACTTAAAAAAATAATGATAAATTCCCTTAAGGATATTTTCCTATATTCTCAAAAAATTATAGAAACCAGTAAAGGAGTAAAATAGTCAATTTGACTAAAAGAGACAAAATAATAATTTTACCCTAAGGGTAAAATAGTAATTTTATACCTTAGAGATAAAATTGTCTTTTTGTCATAAAAAAAATTTTGAAGTCCACATCTTACCATTTTCCAAGAATATGAGGCAAAAATAAAGGAAAAGAGAGGAAAAGAAGGGGTATTATGGTCTTTTACTAAGAAAGGGAAAAATGGTCATTTTAAAAATTTAAATAAAAACTCATCTTCTTCCTCGTTTGGAAGGAGAAACCGCAACACAGGGAGAAGGAAAGAAGGCGGAAAACCAAGAAGCAAGGGAAGAGAGAAAAGAGAAAAGAAAGCAAGGAAACTTTAAGGAAACTTCAAATCTATTGACAAATCAAGGTGGTTAAGTAATTTTACACTCTTAAATTCAAGTTTCAGGAAAGTTTTCATTGAGTTTTATAGTTTTCTAAAATCCATGAATAGTGAAGGTTTCTCTCTCCACCTTCTTTTGAGTTTGAAATTCCATTGGAATGCACTTGTTTAAGTGTATGGATGAATTTGTGATGGAATTAATGATTGAGCTACTTGTATGGAAAATCCATTAATGAGTCAACCACCTTCATAAATGTTCTTTTTGTGTGAAATAGTTGCCTAAGCTTGAAATTGATATAGTTCGGGTGGGATATGATGTTTTAAAGTTATAACAATGATGAAAAAGCTTACAAGAAAAAGAGTTGATTGAAATTTTCATTTTCATTTTTTTTTTACTTGGATGCCTTGGCCGAATGGTTCCACTAAAGTGGCATGAAATGGATTGTTGAATGAGTAATAACTAATTGACTCTTGATTTGATTTAAATGAAGCAAGGAAATTGTTAAAAAGATAACTTAATGCCTCCCCTCCACAGTGAATGAAAGGATAAGTGGAAAGTGTGTCACATAGTGGAAAGGAGGGTGTTGTGTAAACAAATAAAAGAAAAGAAAGTTATCATGAAATACAACTACTTTTAGATGATGGAAAGGGTGACGTAAATACAAAAAAAAAATTACATGAATATGTCTTGTTTACTGAATTGATGCCTCTTTTCCCTTAAGAAAATTCAATTTTTACCATTTAAAGGAAAGGAGACTATGATTGATCTTTATTTGATCGAAAATTTAAGGGAAAAAGATGGAGTAATGAAAGGTGTAAATTATGCATATTATGGTGGCACTAAATTGTGATGATATGGTATTTAAAATGGCATCTTGTAAGTGCTAAATTAAATGGTGTTGTTGATGGCACTAAAGTATGATGGTTTTATATTGTGGTTAATGTTGTACATGGCATTATATTGTGAATGGTATTGTCATTGGCACTAAATTGAAATGATATTATATTGTGAATGGTATGGTGATTGGCACTAAATAGACACCTAAGGGATGAGCAATACTAAATTTTTCCTTATGGTGATTGGCACTGAATGAATACCAAAAGGGTGAATAGTACTAAATTTTTCCTATGGTAAATGGCACTAATTAACTATGTAAGGGAAGAATGGCACTAAAATACCCCTTATAATAGATGGCACTAAAGGAACATCAAAGAAAAAAAAATGACACAAAAAGAATTCTTGAAGGTGAATGATTCTAAGTGATGGCATCAAAAGGTGAGGTGAATAACATGATGTTGTTCAAGGTAAAGTGAGGTTTGAGATGTTCCTTGCTTATTAATGCCCTAAATTGATGAAATAAAAGAAAAGAATGTGAATGATTTTGTTTTGATGTCAAATGGTAGCTTTTAATGTTTGAAATGATTGTATGTTGTATATGTCCACATAATACCTGCATAAACATACGCATTTCATTCCATAAAATTTAGTTTGAAGGTAGAGATGTTTTTTCGTATCACTATTATGGTACATATCGGATGTTTTATAAAAAATAATTAAATTGCTTAACTACTAAAAAAATATTCTCATAATTGTAGCCGATGTGTATCAAATGCCCAGGTATATGGTATGGTTTGAAATAGATGTGGTGTTAGTGGAAGTCCCATTTCTATGAACCTTTAATGTAATACAAGGCATCTACATAATAACAGTCATGGAAGTCTATCCGCGTTACAGGGATGAAAAATATGTCTTTTTGGAATATAATGTGATTACATAGAAAATAGCTTATTTTATCCTAATTCTCTTGTATTTTGGAAATAGAATTAAGATATGTCATTTTTTGGATATATATAGTAAGATGGGCATATATATTTGGATATGTGAAAGTTGTATTTATCTGTAGATAATTTTGAAAAAGGGGGTGAGTGACAAGTTTGTTGCCTCCTTATCTTGAGAGACTGAAAACACTTTACATATTTCGAAATATATGAATGACGTTGTGAGTATGTATCAAGGTGAATATAAATGAAAAGAAAAATGAACTTTTATCTGTTGCATTACAATTAAATATTATTATTATTTATTTAGTATTTTTCTGTATACTATAAGTAAAGTATCTGAGTAATGGATCCCAAGCCTGATCAATTATAGAATGAAGAATTAAAAAAAAATTTTACTTGGGTTAATAACAAGGATAAAGAGTAATGATAATACATCAATCTTATAGCTAGAGAGTTTTTACTTAAATTAATATATATTTATCAAGAAAATGACTATGAGAATGTGGTGTTATAGATTGCCTCCAATAAAAAATGCTTGTAAAAAAAAAGGTGGTCCATTATTTTTGGAGAAAAACATACTTTTTGTTTTGGTCCAAATTAAATGAATATGTTGAAGTAATCCGTTTCATGGAATGGGCCAAACAAAAGGGTTCAAATATTTAGTGAGGTGGTCTTGTGTGTTTTTGGCCACAAACATTTGTATCACAAGTGGTCCGTTTTATGGAATAGGCTGAACAAAAGGCTACATAAATTCATCCTTATACTTTTAAGGTGGAATGATAAATAAATTATTATTTTAGTTATTTAATTATATAATTTTTTAATTTAGTTATTAAATTATAAAATATTTAATTTAATTTTTAAAAGATATATTATATCTCAGTTTAATTCATACATATAAGATTTGTATGTCTTTTTATGTCTCAATTTAGAGTTTTAAGAATTAAATTGAGACATAATGTATTTTTTAAAGATTAATTAAGTATTTTTATGATTCAGAAATTAAATTGAGATAAATTATATCTTTTAAAAACTAAAAAAAATAATTTACTCTTTGTTTGATGGGTGTGTTATGAGATTCATAAATAAATAAATAAATAAAATATATGTATATATAATTTCATCCTAATACTAATCAAATTTTATGACAATTAGTAGTAGATATTAATGAATTAATAATAAAATTTGAAGAAGTTCTATACTTAATTAATTCAAAACTAGAGTAATTAATTTCAATTTTTTTAGATCTTTTGTACTGATTTAAGGAGGCGTTTAGTACACAATTTTAAAAAAATATTTTAAAAAAAGATGCCCGAAATGTTGCATTTATGCTTTTGGTCCATAGATTGAAAATATATTCCTGAGAATATTGCTTTCTCAAAAATAAAATATTCTCATATTTTTGTAAATTTTTATTATTATCTAAGAAGGTAAAAATATTATATTTTCATGATATAAGAATATTTTTATATTATTGAAATTATTAAATTATCTTTCTAAAAACTTAACTTTACCTTATCTTTCAAACTCTTCCCCTCTCTTCCTCTCTCTTATTGATTCTTTATTTTTTAAAAACAAAAAAATAATAAATTATTTAATTTGTTACATGATAATAATGATATTATATAATTTTTAAATGATATAATTAATATTATTAATTATTAATTCTTATAATTAATAATTATAATAAAATAATAAACATATTGGTATTCTTTAGTATTATTGTAATGTCTCACATCAATTGGAGAGGGGAACGAAACATGCCTTATAAGAGTATGAATATCTTTCCTTTGTGGACGCGTTTTTTCTTCCGAAAAAATAGGAGGAGAAGAACAAAACTGTAAGGGAGACAGGGTAGATTCCCCTAAGGACCCAAAGTGGACAATATCTTTAAGTAAGCAGTTGGACTGTTATAATTATCCTGTTAACCTGCTTTTTCTTAATGAAATTTGTTAAAATTTGCTCTAAATTTCTAATTTTCTTACTAAATTCTTGCTAGCTGATCTTATATACACTGAAGATCAAAATTTCTTAGTTCATCAATTTCATTCTTAAGAGTTTGGTTGAAAGTTTTAAAGAGGTGAAGTAATTATTAATAGAATGAATTGAGTTAAACAAATTTTTTCATTAATTAAACGTTTTAAAAAATAAAGATTAAGTTAAATCATCTCTTACTATTTAGATGTTATTATATTATTAGTAGGGTGAAATGATTTGAGAATTTTAATAGTATCCTTATAATGAAAGTTCTTCTAAAACTTTAATACAAATTATTTAAATAGATTAAATCAATTATATATATATTTAATTTCTTTTAATTTCTATGCTTCATATATTATATTTTATTACTGATTTATTTTTCATTTATCAAAATATTTAATATAAAAATATAAAAAATAGTAATCTAAATAAAAAATAATTATCCATATAAAATAAGGGATAAAACAAAAAAAAGTACATAATAATGTTATACCAAAAAAAAAATTTAGGGTTTAGGGTCAAAAGTTAATTTTTTTGTTTATTGCATCAATATTCATACTTCCTATATATTACATGTTATTTTGCTACAAAAAAAAAAAATATAAATACAGAACTATGAACAAACCTAAAATATGCGTATATTTAATAAGAGATTGAATGAAGAATTGTGTTTTTTGAAATGATTAAAGTAGAAAAACTAGTTAAGTAAGAAATAAATAAATAAAAAGAATAAATAAAATTAGAAGAATTGTGATGGTTTTCAAAGAAAGCGGAGGGCTTGATTTACTAAGCTACAATATGGATGGGATTTCTGAGTCTCAGTCTTTCATACAAAGCTTTATCGTCTTAATTAAACGTTCACTATTCACTCAATAAACTAATTATATTTAATCTCTTGATATTTTATTAAATTATATTTAATATTCCTTTATTTTATAAAAGCACTTAAATTGATAGTAAATTATTCTAACATGAGGCTTTTTTTTTTTAATATGTTAAGAAAGGGAATCGAATAATTTTATAAAAAAAAAGAATATATAATGTTAAAAGAGGGAATTATGTTGCATCATAAAGCGGATAGAGCTTTAGTTTAAAGATATTTTACGATATAAAAAAAATTAATATACTTAAATTATAATTGAAACTTTATCCAAAAACCGTTTCGTTACATTTCAAAATTAATATAATAGTTAAAATTAAACCTTAATTAAAAATTTCCCTAACTAAATCGACTTCTCCTTTTAAAAATAAAAAAAATAAAATCGCCTTACAATTTATGCTGTCATAATTTTTCATATAAGATTTATCAGCCCCACAAGGTAAGAGCAAAATAATATGGTTAACTTTGATTGATTCATTGACAATGGCAAGGATGCGAGTAGTGGTGTTCAAAATTGATCTAAATTTACGAAACTAAATCAATTAGAAATCAAACAAAATAAAAAAGAATGGGTTTAATTTAAATTTTAAAATGACAAGACTGAATAGAATCGATCATCAATTTAGAAATTTTTTTGTTCAATTTCAACTAAATCAAATGGAATCATTTGTTTATATAAATTTTTTAATGTTTTATCTCTTAATAATAAAAATTAGAGTATCTTTTGTAATTATGTTATATAATTATTAATTATTAATTATTATTTTCTAAATAATTGTGAGTATATTAATACTTTGAGATATAAGAATATTTAATATAATTTTATTTAATATTATAGTTAATTAGTTATTATTTTTTATTACTTTTTAATATTGTTAGAATCTTGATTACAAATTTAAGATTGATTATTTAATTAGCACAATATTATAGTTTTATACTTTTTAAAACAATTATTTTAAAGTTTATAAATATATGAAACATGTAAATAAATTTAAATTTTGTTTAATATATTTTAAAATAAAAAGGTCAAATTAGCAAGAACTAAATTAATTTTAAAATTGAATCAAACCGATTGAAAACAAAATTAACAAAATTTATATATTTTAAAAGTAATTATATTGATTTAATTTAATTTTGAATATCTGTTGAAAGAAATGTCATGTTAAGTACCTAATAGTGTTAAGAATATAAATTTGCTCTTGAGTAAAATCCTTAATTTTTCATAAAGTCCTGTTTTTTTCAAGAATCATTAATCTCCTAATTTTGTTCCCAAAATGGAATCCCAAATTTTGTTACTAATTTTGACATAATTTATAATTTCTTTACGAAATTCTTAATTTTTAATGCATTGAAAACCCAAATTCTTCCTCTGACAAGTTAAAATCTCAAATTCAAGATACAAATATTTTCCCTAAATTTTACTTCTAAACAAAATCTTTAATTTGAACCCTAATTTTGTCTAAATGCCAAATTTTACTATGAATCTCTAATTTCATTCAAGCAATTATGGGATTAGGTTTTTTGAAGACCAAGGGCATTATTTTGGAAATAAATTTATTTTTAAAAACATAAATATTATAAATTAATTTTAAAATTATTCAAAACTAATTAAAAAATATGGGCATCTACAATAATTGATGTCAAACAACTTGGTTGTACATGGATTTGCATGCGTGAGTGACAGAAATTTGGTTGTTGTTCATGCTCATGCTGTCACGCATGCTCAAATATTCCTTGAGGTGGTCCATTCTTGGACATATATACCTGTATATATATACTTTTTCTATTCTTTTCTTGGATAATATCACACGCGTTTAATTCATTTTATTCACGTGGTAATTTCCTTTTTTTCATACATACTGATTATTTAATAATTGATGTAGATATGTATCATCGGTTTGTGGAATGGGCAAAATAAAAGGGTACAAATATAAGACATATTTATTGAGATGCTTCTTTTTTTGATGAGCCAAACACATCTCAATGGAATGGGCTAAATTAACAAAAGCCAAGAAATATTCATGCATATACTTTTAAGGCCGAATGATGGCTTTTGCTTAGTGGATGTGTTAAGACTTGAGAGATACATTTTTTTAAAAAAAAGTCTGAAATTTCATCCTAACTATAATAGGTTTTTTTTAATAATTAGATCTTTGAGATAGTAATAATAAAAATTGATAGAAGAGTACTTTTTTTTTTCTTTAACTTTGATTTAAGTTTTAATTTCGTTCTTTAAATTTGATTGACTTTATTTTAATTTTTTAATTTTAAAAATTAGTTATTTTTTTAATATCTAACACTGTTAATTTAATTAATCAAAAATATTGAGTTAAAATTAATTTTAATATTTTTATGCTATATTACAGTCAATATTATCAATATATATTAATCTTACATGTAAAAAATAACAAATTTGATGAATATTTAATTTGAAACTCAGAGTTTAAATTTTTAAATTTATTTTTTTTACATATAAAATTAATAAACTAATAATATTAGTATGACATAAATATATTAAAATTCACTTCAATTTAGTATTTTTTGTTAAATAAAATAATTTTGTTAATGATTAAAAAAAGTTTGATTAATTTTTTAAAATTAAATAACTAAACTAAAACCAATCAAACATAATAAATTAAAAGTTTTTTTTTACATAAACTTTTGAACAAGTTCTACTCAGTTCTCTTTAACTAAATCAATTTTATCATATTATTTTGGTAAGTGATTAATTTTCTTTTTTTTTTAAACATGTATAAATGTGTGAAAATAAGCCAATTTGATTCTATCTAACTCTAGCCTGCTTTGATCCTCACTTTTTAAGGTTAAGTTGGACTAACCCTAATTAAATATGGATTGAAATTTTGTCAACTCGACTCTATTAAGACTTATAAAGGCCGAGTTCAATGGTTTTTTTTTTTCAAAGACAAAATAGATTTCCTAATTATCAAATGTAGAGAATCTTATAGTTGGACATAATAACATTCTCTAATTTTTTTTTAAGATAAATAAGAAATCGGAAAAAGAATATTTTACCACCTCAATGTTAAAAACAACATACTAAATTTATAGTATCTAATAATTACAAGATCGACAATTTTGACTTTTAGGTTTCAAAAATGGATTAATGTCATCCGTTTTATAAAAAAAAAAAAAAACAAAGTCTTTTTATGTGACATTAACAAAATTATTTTGTTAAAAAACATTGTTTTTATCAAAACATATGGTAAATTATGACATTTTTATCATTATTTTTTGTAAACATAACTTAGTTTTCATTCAAAAACATATGACGAAAATCAATCTAAAAGTTATATTTGTTCAATGTTTGACTAATGAATAATAAATCTAACATATTATTAACAATTTTATTTTTTATGATACTTTAAGGGTGTAAAGTGTTATTTTTAAAATTCAGAGAAGTGAAATGTTATTAAAATATAGTTTAAGCGGATAGAATGTATTTTTCCTTAAGAAATATCTACTCTATTAAACTCAAGCAGTGAAAAACCAATACTATGAAACAAAAATTACAAATAATTAATAACCAAACATGAAAACAGTATATAACACCATCAAATAAAAATTATAATTAAACACATCATATGTTAAATGTACGATTATAAGTGATTGTTGCAAATTTAAGTTAAGTGTTAGTTTTACTAATTAAGATAAGGAATAAGAAATATAATTTAAAAAAAAAACTCAACAAAAGATAAAACCCATAACCCAATCTATCCCAATTTGATCCTAGAATCAATTAGGGTTGAGTAAAAAAGAAAAATTAAAAAATACATAATTTTCATGACTCAAACCCTAAGTATGTATTAGGGCTAAGTCATGCTGTCTCTCTTATTTTTTTTAATTCCAAGTATAATATTCAATGGCAATATTACTCCAACCCTCATATAGTAGTGGAGATATTGGACCACCACACCAACATTTTGTTTATACCTTGATATGGGACCACTATACAGGAAAAAAAAGAATGCCTTGTGTTCTTCATGTGAATCATGGTTCACTTCTTTAACCAAAATTAATTTATTCTATTGTAATTTAAAATGTTCCTATATATATTAAATCAAAAATAAAATATTGATGTTATAATGTAATAATTTATTATAAATAAATAATTTTTCTTTAATTTTTTATCAATATTTTTGCATCAATTTAACTTATTGATTTATGATTTAATTATAATTATTTTCCTCTTTTACCTTTAATGTAAGATTACTCATATATTTTAATATACTCTACACAAATATATGTATAGAATGTCAATTTGATACACACCGGCCATGTTAATCAGAATAGTTATCATACTATTAAATAATTTTTTTTCTCTAACTTCATTATTAGATTTAAAGTTTTTTTAATAAACATCATATTTATAAGACCTCATCAATATATTACAACATTAAAGTTAAATAAAAAATTTCAAATATGAAGAGACTTTAAACTATTTGATTAATAGTTATTATTCTTCAATTTCTTTTTAAAAAATTCAGTATGCAAGATCAATACAGTAACTAATTATAATACACCAGTTTGATAACAATGAAAAGTACTGATAGATCATAAAATATTGAGTTTTATAAAAATGCCAATTCTTAATTATTACATTACTAGACTGATCTATATATATTATAATGACTTTAGGTATTTTAATTTTTAGTTTCCAAAACCAATTAATATATAGGAATATAAGAGAATAGAAAGTTATAATTAAAAAGAGAAGTTATGAAAACCTAACAAATTATTAGGGTATGTTTGGTTTATGAAAATATTTTCAGTTTTTAATTTCTACTTCTATTTCTTTAAATTAAAATTAATTTATCATTTTTAGTTTTTAACATTTTAAAAATATGTTTGTTATATAAAATTAAAAATTTGTTGATATTTTCTTTTAGACATATAACTTAAATAACTATATTTTTTTATTAGTTTTTGAGTCTGACTAATTAAATGATAATATTTATATTATTAAAATATTTACTTTTGTAAAAAATTATTTAAATAACACTGTTTATTATATGAAAATGCTGAAAACATCATTTACACATGTTTTTTCATCATATTTTTAAAAATATTTCCAAAGCTATTTTTTGTTGAATTAATTATACCATAATACATTTTTAGCCACATTTTTTATTTTCTCAAATTTTTATAATGAAAATAAAAACAGAAAACAATGACACCATACACACTTTAATTTCTCACATTTTTAAATATATTTAAAATTAAATTTTAAAATAATTGACATGTATTTTAATACATGTGAAGGTCACTAATAATATATTTTAATGGTACATGAGAACAGAAAATAATTGTGGCGAGGGTTCTATATAAAGGCAAGACAGGAATGAAAGATCACAAGGTTCCAAATCTGAGTTTCAAAATTATCTCTTTTCCATTGGCTTCTCCAAGATGTCAAAAATGAGTGGTCTCCTTATGCTTCTATTTGTGTTTGCTAGTCAAGTAATGGGACGTGAATTCAATACCCACTTATCAGCTTCACAATATGAGAATGATGAGAATCCAGTCACTATTCTCAGCATTGATGGAGGTGGAATCAAAGGGATTATCCCTGGAGTTATTCTTCAGTACCTAGAAAGAGCACTTCAGGTATATATATATATGTGTGTGTGTGTGTGTGTGTATGTATCTATTTTACGTTTATAGTTTGTTTGATGATGATATATATCTTATTGATCTGCCAATAGTTATATGCTTGTCTTGAAAATTAAGTCTATGTGTAAGAATGAATTAATTTAGGGTGAATGTGTTTATGCATGTATTTATAAGATGTTCGATACATAAGTTGAATAAAATGTTTGGCACACAATAAAGTACATATTAATTTTTTTAAAATAAAAATAATTTTAAATCTAAATAAGAAACTGAGTAACTTTTTATTTTATTGTAACTTGTTCTTGTATTTTTCCTAACCGTTCTTTTTCACTTTGTTAATATATTTATTATATATTATATGGTGAAGACAGAGAGACAAAATGTCTAAAACTATATAATATAGTATAAATAATAAAAAAAATACTTTAAAAATTTTATTGTATGAAAGATCTCATCTTCTCATAAAATCATGCCCTTCATGACATTTCATATACAAAGTTTTACATTCACTTTTAATTACCAAATGCAACTCTCTTCTTTTATTTGGATTTGAGAGACTAGCTATGAAAGACGGAACTTAGCATAAGCAGTGTTTAAAAAGAATATTAAGTATCGTTTAGTTAAATTTAAAGAGAAATTAACATAATTTATTCAATAGTAAGATAAATATTTTTTTGAAAAAAAAAATATTTGACCCAATAATAACTTTGCAATATGGATGAGAAATGCAGAGAAAGGATAGTAAAGCAAGAATAGCAGACTACTTTGATGTGATTGCTGGAGCAAGCACTGGTGGGATTATCACTGCTATGCTTGCAGCTCCTGATCAAAACCATCGTCCTTTGTTTTCTGCTGCACAAATTGTTAGCTTCTATAAACAAGAAGGTCCTTCTATTTTCAATCAATCCAGGTATATATATATAGATATACATTTAATTCTTATAATTTATTCCTAAGCATGCATATGCTATATATTAATTTTGAGACTAAAAATTAACATTTGGCTTTGAGTTTTTAATATTATATTTGATTAATGACGTGGTTTAATTTGTGTGTGACAATAAGCAGCAAGGATCCTTTGAATGGATTGAATGTACCAAAATATGATGGGAAGTATTTACATGAAATAATACGACAGAACTTAAAGCAGACACTGTTGAACCAAACATTAACCAAGGTTGTTATCCCCAGCTTCGATATCAAGCATCTCCGCCCAGTTATATTCTCAAGCTTCAAGGTTTTTCTTTTTATTTCTATACTCATTTAAAGATATATAACTCTATATATAAACATATTATTATGTGTTCATCATATTTAATGATATACATATGCAGGTGGATACAATTCCAGAGCTAAATGTACAACTGTCTGATATATGCATAGGGACTTCAGCTGCACCGATTATTCTTCCACCTTATTACTTCAAGCATGGAGACACTGAATTTAATTTGGTTGATGGTGCTTTGGCAGCAGCCAATCCGGTAAAAATAAATTATATGTATCTTTTGGTACATGAAAACATACATTTCCATTTCCACTATCGACTTTCTTCACACTGTGTTTCAAGCTCGTGCTAACATTATTAATTTTAACCCTAAGATCGACAATAGTTCTATTTTCTTTGATAGCTAATTAGTAGATGATTTATTATAAATAAAAAATTAATTAGATACTATGTTATTTATGCATACTTTAGAGGGTAAAAGTAATTATTGCCCTCCATATATATGGATCGTATATAATTAAACTCTTGAAATAAATTAGTTTTCATAATTTTGAAATAATTTTCAGACTCGGCTTGCAATGAGTGAGGTGATACAAAAAGAAAATAAAAGAAAATGGATTGTGCTAAGTTTAGGAACTGGAAGATCAGAATCATCAGGATTTGATGCCGACAATTGGTTTTGGGGTTCTCTTTATTGGACACAGTCGGGTGCTCTCGCAAGTTCCACTGATTCTGCATCTACAGACATGACAGAATATTACACTTCCACTGCTTTCCAAGTCCTTCACGAACCAAATAACTACCTCAGAATTCAGGTATATACACACACACACACACTAGATGTTTAACGTAGATAAAAGTGCATGTTACTTTTTTTTTTGTTCAAAATTATTATAAAATAATAATTATTAAATTTTAAAATAATCAAATAAATAATGAAATTTTATTTATTTCTTAATTAAATTTTAACACACACACACACACATATATATATTGTACGTAAAAGCTCTTTTAATTTAAAGTTTTGTGTAATTTAAGGGTATATATATGCTGTCATACTTTAAAGTTCATATAATAATTTTGCAACGACATTTGTTTTTACAGCTAATCAAAAATTGACACTGTATGATTTTTGTAACTAATTTTTCGCATAATTAATTCTTTTTAAAAATAATTTTTACATGTTTTACTTTGATTGCAGATCCTTTTGCAATCAAGTCTTAATTAGAGAGTATATTATATTTTTTCTCTATCATTTAATTGATATATATATAATTTTTAACAAATTATGCTTTATCATGGTAAATATTTTAACACGGTATTTAATTAATTTATGTAAATAAAGCCTATAAGAATGAATGATTATTTAATTAATAATTAAATTAAATGTGTAATTTCATAGAGATTGTAAATGCAGGAAAATAAGCTAGATCCAGCAATAAATACAGGTGATGAGGCTACACCAGAAATCATGAACAAACTTGAAGAGGCTGGACTCAAGCTGTTGAAAGAGCCAGTTACAAAGTTTAATGTCCAAACTTTGGAGCCTGAGCCTGTGCCAGAAGAAGGCACTAATGCTATGGCTCTTGACAGGTATATATATATATATATATTTGTAAATCTTACTTTCTATATTACACAAATTAGTTCTATAATTTTAATTTCTTTCATTCATTCATTAATTTTAACATCAATTATACTCTTCAATATTTTTTAAGATATGTAAATTATACAATTCTCAAATTGAAATTTGTTTTTTTGGTTGTGTGTATAGGCTGGCTGAGATTCTGTATAAAATAAAGCAGAGTCGTCTTAGGAAGAGAGCGACTTATTAAGGCTGCAACTATATATATTGAATGCTGCCATGCATACCAGCTTCCCACTATGCTGTATGTGTAATTCAATAAATGAGGAAATCTTAGACTTCCTCTAGTTTCATGTTCTTCAACTTTCTGTGTTATGTAATATTTAATATGCTATAAAATAAGGCAGCAAGTTATGATAAATCCTGAGTCATCCGTGTTTTCTTTCTCATTTTATTTAATTTCTTCCAAATTTAAATTTAATTTCACAATCATAGATGAGAATTGAGTTAATTTTTTTAGTAAACCATACCACATTAAAACACATTCAAATAAGTCCAGCACACTTACCATTCTATCATTTTCATTTTTATTTGTAAAGATCATTACGTTCAAAATGTGCCGTAATTATTTTTTGTATAACAACCTAACCTCTTTTTGTTAGAAGTTAATTGGATGATAAGAAAGGAATAGAAAAACAAAAGATGTAGCATTGCTAATTTAGGAGGGGCACTTGATACAATAGTTGGGTTTGGATTCTTTAAATTTAAAAATAATACATTTTTTTATATTTAAAGAAAGATAAAAAAAAATTAGTTTTTAATTTATTTAAGTGAGTCTTTTATTTTTGTTTTAACTATAAAGAAATATACTATTTTTTAAATTTAGAACATTATCTAAATTTATACAAGTTCATTATACTCAAATGAAAATGACAGACTCTAAAGAAAAGCAACATACATATTGAGCTGGAATTTTGATGAAAAATGTAGATGAAACGTCTGTAAAAGGCAAATGAATCACTTGAAAAAAGGCAGCTGGAAGAACGCAAAATTGCGTAATGAAAACCTCCAGAAACGCACGCACTATTTCATGAATTCTTGTGCAGGAGAATCAAAATGCACCGTTTTGGACAATTCAAATTGGTGCGTTTTGAGTTGTCATCCTTTTTTTTGAAGATATATAAAATCAAAACGCACTGTGTAATAATTTCATCATACTATTTAATATTTTTTAAACTTTTTCGATCAACAATAATAAATACACATACTATTTTTTGAATTTTTTAATAAGCTAAGACAAACTATATTTTAAACTTTGCGTTATCATTAGAGCTACTCCTTTTGACATGATTCATGTGAAGCATAAAATTATATTTTTAAGGACACTCTAAATGATTAAATACATTTTCTATAGTACTTTGACAATGAAAAATACTATTTTAAAAAAAGTTTCCGAATATAATAATAAAAGCACATGCAAAATAACGTGTTTGGCTAAACTTGAAAGAAAAGTTATTAAGAAAATTATAATTTATTAAAAAATATAATTTTTAAAAAAATCATTAATTTATTACCATTTATTTTGAGTTAAAAATAATAAAGTTATTTTATTTTAAATTTTAAAAATATTTTTTATATATTAATTAAATTCGTATTTAATTATATAAATAGTAAACATAAAGATATTTTAATCAAAATATTTAAAATTGTTGATTTTTTATCTTTTAAAAGAAAAAGGTATAATTTTTGGAAAAAAAAAATAATTTTAAAATTTTTTAAAAGAGAGAGTGTAATTCAAATCCGTAGTATTTCTCTATTAAACTCGGTTCTTTTCTTTGTTACGCGAGAATTACTTAACCCAATAGTTTGCTTTGCAATGACGCTCTCACTTTGTCGATTTCCAATAATTGTAAGAATTATAATCTCATTTAGTACGCATCCATAAACCATCGCTCCTTTATATTATTATCATATTAGTACTTTTAGATTCTTGAACTTCATTTTTTTTTTCGTGAAATGTTGTGAATTTTTTTATAATGATTATTAATTTTCAAGTGAATTAATATGGAAAACGTAATTTATTTTTAATTTTAATTCACTTGTGAATTAATATATAAAATAATAATTTTAAAAAATTTTACTTCAAAATCCAACGTGAAAGTATTTTCCAATATTATTAATAGAGGAGATACCACAAATGTATTTAAATAAATTTTAAGAATAGGAATAAAATTTTAATAATATTTAAATATTAACAAAAATATATATTCTCATATTACATCATTTTTATTATCACTCAATTACTGTAAAATATGATAAAATTCTTCAATAAAATATTTCGTATCCAACATAAATAATGGTTTTATATTTTCATTCAACGTACCTTTAAAATTAAATTTTAAAATAATTACATGTGAAGCTCATGACTAATATACTATGCATGAGAGAAGAAAATATGTGTGGCGAGGATTCTATATTTCACGTAATCTGGCGTTGTTCTCAAGCATCAAGCCATTAACATTGTCTGCTTCACTAATGAAACCAGGCAATGGCTCGGTCTATTCCAAACCAAAATGAAATATATGCTCAACAAAGTTAGTCAACACTCAACTGGCACCCATTGTTGTTTCAGTCTCTCACTCCCAAACCATGAAAAGTAAACAAAATGTACATATAACACTTTGTTTTCTTTAAATAAAGTATCGAATTTAAGTTTTATATATAAAAAAAAATTACTGAACAAGTTTTACTTTTATTATTAAGTAACTTTAATATAAGTTTTAAATACTCAATTTTTTTTTTAAAAAAAGGAAAATGTAGAATGGAGGTGTGAGTTGTAACGAAAGAGACGGTACTTAGCCCGTGACTCCAAACACATTGTTTCTCCTTCATTTTTGTTTGATTTGTGTGCATTAGTTTAATTGAGCCTAACACAGAATGATAAAACTAATTAACAAAATAACAAAATGACAAATTTTGATAAAAACAAGGAAGGGAGCATTCTATTTCTATACCAGTTTTCTCCCGTGAGTCGCCACGAAGGGATTTTATTTTATTTTATTGGGAAGTCACATAAATTTTGATTAAGTTGTATTTATTATTATTTATTTAAAAATTATATTTTTCATTTAATTTATTTTTTTAATAAAAATATTTTTGTGTAAAATAAAGCTGTAGTTTTAATTTTAATAAATAATAAATACAATCAATTTTATACTGATTCTTAATATAGGAGTTAAGATAACTAAATAATTTTATTGTTTTAATTAAAATGAATATAAATTATGTAAAATATTAATTTTATTTATAAAAATAAATATAATTTCTCACATTTTTAAATATATTTAAAATTAAATTTTAAAATAATTGACATGTATTTTAATACATTTGAAGGTCACTAATAATATATTTTAATGGTACATGAGAACAGAAAATATTTGTGGCGAGGGTTCTATATAAAGGCAAGACAGGAATGAAAGATCACACAGCTCAAGGTTCCAACTGCAAAATTATCTCTTTTCCATTGGCTTCTCCAAGATGTCAAAAATGATTGGTCTCCTTATGCTTCTATTTGTGTTTGCTAGTCAAGTAATGGGACGTGAATTCAATACCCACTTACCAGCTTCACAATATAAGAATAATGAGAAACCAGTCACTATTCTCGGCATTGATGGAGGTGGTATCAAAGGGATTATCCCTGCAGTTATGCTTGATTACCTTGAAAGAGCACTTCAGGTATATATATGTGTGTGTATGTACGTATGTATGTATCTATATAGGTTATATGTTCGTCTTAAAAATTAAATTTATGTATAAGAATGCATTAATTCAGACTTAGAAACTGCTAATAAAATGAATTAAGTGTATCTATTTCAGACTTGTTCAACATAAGTACATAAATTGAATAAAATGTTTGATTTGATGAGAACTCTCAAACAATACAATATTATATATAGAGTTTTATTTTTTTATGTATATAAATTTTAATTTTGTACATTTTTTTCATTAATTATCATTTAATTTGTTTCTTTGGCTTTAACTATTGTTGTGAGATTTTAGTGTATTTAAGTTAAAACTTATTGATAAACTTATTTTAGAAATATGTGCATATAATTAATTTGATATAATTTGAAATGTACCTCTCTCCTTCTCTTTATATATATGATATGCACACACGAGGGGATAATATGTTTTACCTTTCTTAGTAGAAAAAAAATTAAAGACACCAGAGCTAAAATAACTTTTACATTAAGAAGAATATTAAGTATAATTTAGTTAAATTTAAAGGGAAATTACGTAAGATAAATATTTTTTTAAAATAAAAAAAATACATGATCACCAAGCAAGGAGTTAAATTAACTAGTAATAATTAACTTTGAAATATGGATGAGAAATGCAGAAACTGGCGAATACAACTAAAGCAAGAATAGCAGATTACTTTGATGTGATTGCTGGAACAAGCACCGGTGGGCTTGTCACTGCTATGCTTGCAGCTCCTGATCAAAACCATCGTCCTTTGTTTCCTGCTACACAACTTGTTAGCTTCTATAAAAAAGAATCTCCTTCTATTTTCAATAAATCCAGGTAAATGTACATACATTTATTCAATCGTTATAATTAATTCATTTATTAATTTTGAGATTAAAAATAAACATTAATTTGACTTTGAGTTCTTAATCTTATATATGATTAATGATGTGGTTTAATTTGTGTGTGACAATAAGCAGCAATCACGATCCTTTTCCTGGAATATTCAATGCAAAATATAATGCGACGTATTTAACTGAACTAGTAGGACAGATGTTAAATCAGACACTTTTGAGCCAAACAGTAACCAACGTTGTTATCCCCACCTTCGACATGAACAATTTCAGCCCAGTGATGTTCTCAAGCTTTAAGGTTTTTCTTTTTATTTTTTTTCTTATCCTCATTTAAAGATATATATATATAATTCTTCGTATAAATATATTATGTGTTCATCATATTTAATTATATATATATATATATATGCAGGTGGAGACAGATCCAGACTCAAATGCACAACTCTCTGATATATGCTTGGGGACTTCGGCTGTGCCAACTTTGTTTCCATCTCATAACTTCACGCATGAAGGCACTGTATTTAATTTGGTTGATGGTGCTTTGGTAGCAAATAACCCGGTAAAAACAAATTAGGCAGAAGAAATATTTTAGTCTCTTAACTTTAATTTAAGTATTATTTTTATTCTTGAAGTTGGATTGGTTTAATTTTAATCGTTAAATTTTAAAAAATATAATCAAAATTTTTTCTAATTCCTAATTACATTAACTTATTTAAAAAAAAATATTGAGTTAGAACTAATTTTAATATTTTTATACAATAATATGTCAATATTATCAATTTATTAATTTTATATGTAAAAAGTCTCTAAATTTAAACTATAAGTTCTAAATCACATATATACTCATCAACTCTAAACTTAAATATAATTCTAATTATAAATTTATTTATTTTATAGGTAAGATTAATAGAAGATAATTTTATAATAATATATGATAAAAATATTAAAATTAGCTCAAATTTAATATTTTTTGTTAGATAAATTTGATGTTAGAAATTAAGAAAATTTTAATTTATTTTTTTAAGTTAAAAGACTAAAGTGACACTAATCAAATTTAGAGAACAAAAATAAAACCTTAATTAAAATTAATTAGGGACTAAGAGTGATCTTTTACCAATAAAATATGTATCTTTAATTAATTTAGCATATGAAGATTAATTAACCTATAATAATTAAACTCTTGACAATAAATTTTTGATAATTTTGATTTAATTTTCAGGCTCTGGTTGGTGTGTGTGAGGTGATACAAAAAGATAATAAAACAACAAACTTTGTTGTGCTAAGTTTAGGAACTGGAAGGTCAAAATTAAAAGAATATAATGGGACTCTGGATTGGGGTATTACGCAATGGGGGACTAATCTCCCACGTGACCTTGAAGCTGCAACTTCAGACTTGACAGATTATTACATTTACACTGCTTTCCAATCCTTTCAAGGAAAAAACAATTACTACCTCCGAATTCAGGTATGTGTGTGTGTGTGTGTGTAATTAATTATATATATATATTTAAATTATAAAAGCTCTTTTAATTTAGGGTTTTGCTGTGTAATTCATAGAGATTAATGTAAGTGCAGGAATATGATTTAGATCCAGAAATAAATACAGTTGATAATGTAGACATGTTGGACAAACTTGAAGAGGCAGGACGATATCTGTTGCATAATGAGACAGTTAAAACGATGAATGTGGTAACTTTTGAGCCTGAGCAACAGAAAAATATTACTAATGCTCAGGCTCTTGACAGGTATATATTCCAAAATCTCACTTTCCATATTACAAATAATTCTATAATTTTGATTTCTTTCATTCATTAATTTTAACATCAACTTTACTCGACTAAAATATTATTTTAGTTCCTCATAGATGATAATAATTTTTTAATTTGGTCCATTATAGATTCTTCTTTTTAATTTTTATTTTTCATAATTTGATTTGTTATCAATTTAGTCTTTCATAATTTAATTTTTTATTAATTTAGTCTCACTATCTTAACATCATTTAAATAAGTAACAATTATGATAACTTAGATATTTAATATTGACAAAGTAGTATTAAAGGTTAGCTATGATCTAATTTTTTTTTAATTAAAAATATTTGGTTCTGATTCAATAGCATATAATGTTAGTGATCAAATATAATATTTTGATCAATTGAAAATAAAAAAGAAAAAAATTAGATTATAATTGCTTTTAATGTTATTCAATCAGTATCAAACATTTAAATTATTAAAATTTTTTTTTTAAATAACATCTAGATTGAGAGATTAAATTAGTAACAGATCAAATTGAAAATGTATAAAAAACTAAATTGAGAAAACTAAATCTAAGGAACCAAAATGATGTTTTACTCAATTATACTCTTCAATATTTTATAAGAAGTATAAATTATACAATTCTCTTCTTTCTTTTCAAAAAAGTACACTTCTTTCCTTTCAAATAAAAAAAATGTTCATATGTATGTATGTATATATATATATATAATGGTAATTATTAATTGAATTTTTAAATATTTTGTTTTGGTTAGGCTGGCTGAGATTCTGTATGAAATAAAGCAGGGTCGTCCTTCGAAGAGAGCAACTTAATAAAACTGCAACTATATATATTGAATGCTGCCATGCATGTCGGCTTGCCACTATATATATTATGTGTGTAATTGAATAAATGAGGAAATCTTAGATTTCCTCTGGTTTCATGTTCTTCAACTTTCTGTGTTATGTTACTATGTATTTCTATGCTATAAAATAAGGCAGCAAGTTATTAATTAAGATAAATCTTGAGTCATCTGTATTTTCTTCCTCATTTTATTTAATTTTTTCCAAAGTTGAATTTTTGGTAAAATTATATATATATACACTTTTAAAAATTACAATCACTTTTTTAATTTAATTTTTGTTAATAAAGGAACATGATATGATTTTTATTTTTATTTTTAATAAAATAATAAAGATAATTAAATTTATATTAAATTTTAATATATTGATAAAAATAATTAAATAATTTTATTGTATTAGAACATATAAATACATATCGTATAAAATGTTAATTTTATTGGCTTGAATAGTCTGCATTGAGTCCACATGTTTTGTAATGGTCCGTGCAAACTGCTTTTTGAAGCAGAATTAGCAATTGAACCAATGCAAGTTGGGCTTAAAAAAATAAATTAATATATGAATCTTCGTTTAGAGGTATATTTATGTTTAGTTTTTAAAATAAAAATAGATAATCTGTGATTGGGGAGAGAATAATTACTAGCCCACATTTACCCACTTGGTCCGTGCATTCTGACAATTGTATGCTAGAATTTCGTGATCGACAAGAAATCATTAAAAAAAAATTATTTTTCTGATCGTACATGTTTGAACAAATTGGAATTGATTAATTTCATTAAACTCTCAAATTTTTCCGTAGAATTAAGTTGTGTTAATTCCTATAAACCATGACATAAAAATTACACCTTTCAAAGTGTAGTTGACCCTCTAACATTTCATGATAATGAGTAATTTTATTACATTAATGTAATAGAAGACCAAAATTTATTAATTTAATAGAAATGAGATGATAATATCTCTTTTTCTGTTATTTATTGCCCCTTCTTGGACCTAGAAATTAAATTAAGGATAATGGAATTGAAGAAATTCAAACTTGGATCTTCTCCATCTAATCATGCACGTTGCATATAAATTCAATGATCAATTAACAGAGCAAATAAAAGGAACGATTGGCGAAGTCAATGGGCATTAATCAAATAACTAAGTGATTTCTAGAATGTTCAACATGTATATAAATAGGCATAATAAGGTTGCCCTAATTAATTGCAACCTAATTTTTGTTTGAAAATTAAAGAGATCGATGGGTATGGCAGTTTGGGGAATTTGTTTGTTGGTTGTCGTGTTGTTGAATGGCATGAGTGTACAAGTTGAAGGAGAAGAACATATTGTTGGAGGCAACTCAGGATGGGGCTCTTCTGTTGATTACAAAACATGGGCTTCTTCTCAAACCTTCTCACTTGGTGATAATCTTGGTCTGTACGTCATGTTTTTTGCTTTCTTATTCTCTGAATTCAATTAATGTTTTTTCAAATAATCATATTATTATTATGTTTGAATGAAATGAAATAAATAAAAGCAGTGTTCAAGTACGATGGAGGGAAGCACAAAGTGGAGAAAGTGAATGAAGAGGAATACAACAGTTGCAGCAGCAGTAGTAGTTCAAGTTCAAGCTCAAACTCAAGCAATAACAATAATAATGGGAATGGAATTACGTATATTGCATTGTCATCAACAGGCACTATGTACTTCATATGTCCCATGCCTTCTCACTGTGCTTCTGGCATGAAGCTTGCTATCAATGTCCTTCGTGACTCCACAACCACACATGTTAACACAGCAAATCGTCATTATCATGCATTTCCTGCTACTACCTTCAATCACCTTATGATCCTGTCTTTGCTTCTCTCGACCATTATTCTGGCCTTCTTGGGCTAGCTAGCTCTACTATTATATATTTACATCTTGTAGTACTTGGAGAGAGCTTCTCTGCGTTAGAGTTTTAGACACACTTTAATTAGACTTTTATATTATGATTATCATCTTCTTGTTTGTTTCAATTAATTTCATCAAGAGGACTCAAATTTTGCAAGTTTTTATATTTTATATCAACAATTTCATTGCCGCTTTGCTTCATAAAGAATGTTAGTTAGCCTTAACAGATAATTTAAAATTTGTAAAAATTTACAAAATCTTCAATTAATATGATATTGGGCTCTTTTAAGAACTAGTTATATCGGAATTTGAATGATTTTTTTTGAAATTTACAATAAATAATATTTATTGATTATACACATATTTCACAACGTGATTAAATGGCGGAGTACTAGACCCCTTTGATTGGAGCCTGTATATCAATATTAATATGTAGAATGTAGTAATTTCAAAAGTCTTCATCTTAAGGATATATTATTTATATTCCTATTTAGTACAGATTAACTCAATCGTGAATTAATGTGTAAAACAATGTATTTAGGGTTAAAGTGTAAAAATATTTGAGAATATTAAAAAACGAGACTTTGTTGCCGTTGATAAACAAGAACCACCTCCACGATTACAAGCATTATTGTGAATTTGAAAAGAACTCCAAAACAATTACAAGCATTAGTAGGAATCTCTTTCTACCTTAATTGTAACCTCGGCAACAACAATGGTAGAAAAAGCTCACAATCGCTGATGTTTGCTATTTTTTCTTATGCGTAAATGGAATTAATTTTGAGATGAAAATGGTAGCATAAGGGGTTTTTTGCACTGAAATAAAAGTTTAATTAAAGGGTTATTAAAGTTAAAATATATAGTTCAAGAGTTTTGTTGCACGTATAGATATCAAAGTTTAAGATTTTTACATTTTATCCTTGTTATAATATGGTTAAAATATATATAATTTTTTTAAATTATAAGTCATGTACAAATAATTTTTTTAATTATAAAAATTGATTTAAAATTTTTTTAAATTTCGTAATTTGTACAAAAATATTATTTAATAACTTTTTTATCCAAAACTTTAACCGAGGGCAAACGCATCAAATTATTTGAGAAATTTTTTACACAAAACTTAAAATTCAAAAGGTTTTTACAAAAAAACTTGAAGTTCAAAAGAACTTTTTATACAATACCCAAATTATCAAGAGGGCTTTTCACATTTCGCATTATAATTTGATTTTGTTAACGTATTATTGTTTCATTAAGGTTTTGAATGAAAATATTAATGATGATTTTTTGCATAAATTATAAAATTTAAAAGGTTTTAAGGCAAATTTTATTTACACATTACTTATAATTCAAAAAAAAATTTACATTTTAACCTTATAATATAAATACATGCACACCCGTATATATGGACCAAACATTTAGTGAGGTGGTCAAGTGTTTTTGGTCCATAAGCATTCACAAGTGGTCCGTTTTATGGAATAGGCCGAATAAAAGGCTACAAAAATTCATTCCTATACTTTTCAGGCCGAATGAAGACTTTTGTTTAGGGGGCTTTTTATGGCGTCCGGATTCCCTGGTGGGCGTGTCCCTGGAGGGCGCTGCTGGGCACTTTAGCAGCGGTTTTTTCCGTTGCTAAAGTTTTTTGCAACAAATATTATTGTCACTATAAATTTTGTTAAATTAATTATTTAAACAAGAGTTATAGCAGCAAAAATATTCGTTGCAATAATATTAAAACACACTTTAGCGACGGATAAAACCGCCGCTAAAAAGCCCAGCAGAAAGCCCAGCAAGGAGCGCCCAGCAGGGGATCTAAAAGCCTTTTTATGAGATTCATAAATAAATAAATAGAAAATATAGGTTAGAGTGAAATACACTCTTTTTTTAATATTTTTAAAATTATATTATCTTAAATTAAATTTATAACAATATGTTATTTTTTTTAAATTCATTCCAGTTGGCTCTTAAATTTTTTTAAATCAAATTAAAATTTTAAAATTGACGGAAGCAAATTGGATGAAATAACATATTCAAAAAAAAAAAATTGATCATTGAATTTATATGCAACGTGCATGATTAGATGGAGATGATCAAAGTTTGAATTTCTTCAATTACGTGATCCTTAATTTAATTTCTAGGTCCAAGAAGGGGCAAATTTTGGACACTATATCATATTAAGGAAAAAAATAAAAATAAGAAAATATTATAATTACCCAACATTATTTTTAATACTTCTAAACAAGAGAATCAAATATATCTATTTTTCAAATTTTTAATTTCTTATAAATATTATTTTTATTATTTGACTCTTGATTTTTTTAGTGGAAAGAAAAATTTTTCTTTTTTCAAGAGAAACTATGTACATAGATTTATCTCCTGCCATGCCATTGGCAACCATAGCTGATAAATCTCGTAAATGATCAAACCAATTCTTTTTTAATTTAGAGAAAATTATTCTCCATACTCTTGAAATTTGATATATAATTTCACAAAATTCTTTTTTAATTTATTTTTTATTAAGAAAGTTAACATTTTACATAATATGTATTCATTATAAAACTATAAAATTACTCAATTTTCTTTATTGTTATATTAAGAATTTTATGTTCAAATTTAATATAAATTTAATTTAATTTATTTTTTATTAAAGTTAAAGTAAAATTATAGTCTTAGAATGCACAAAAAAATATATTTAATGACAGAAAATAAATTAAATAAAAAGTAAGTGTAATTTTTTAAAAAACTAAATTATCAATTTTATCTTTTGAAAGATATATATTCTCTTAACATATACGTTACAAAAAAGTTGGGTCTTAGTAGCAACTCTTTGGTGTCGATCAAAAAAGGGTCATTGAAAGTTGTCCTTTTTTTTGTATATTTGTTATGCTTAAATCTGTTGTGTAAATTTTTTTTAAAAAAAAATCAATTATAAAAAAAATAAATTGTATAATTTATGCCTTTATCAATTTTTAATTAAAAAATCTTATGACAAATATAAAAACTACATTTATGTTTTTTAAAAGAATATGCATGAATGTTTGTAACCTTTATGTAAATGAGTCCATTCCATAAAACGGACCAATTTTGAAGGAATCCATATTTGTAACCCTTTATTTTAAAAGTATCTATATGTTTGGCTCATTAAAAAATGGAGCATCTCAATAAATATTTATATTTGCACCCTTTTATTTGGCCCATTCCATAAACGGATCATACACATCTATATTAATACAGAATTTGGATTCTTTGTAGTTTTACATATGATGCAGTAGGAGAGAAAAAACAAAATAAAGTGATTAATGTCCACTCCGTATGAATTAAAACCTTATATTTTTTTTGTTTTTTTTCATGAATTGATATTGTTAATTTTTTTAAGAAATTAAGATAATCCAAACCTATCAATACATATGTATCAAAAAACGGAACTACCTGAATAAATACAGTTTTTTAAAATTAATTTATAACATTTTTATGTTTTAAAAGGTAACATACAGTTTAGTATCCTTTGATTTAGCTTATTTGCAATACTTTAGTATCGTGTAATTTAAAGGTTTAAGTTTGTGAGTGGTTTAAAGTTTAAATTAATAGCAAATTTATACTTTGTAATATTATTCTATTAACTTCTTAATGAAACATATTCAGGATACAATTAGCCATAAAAAAGAGATATAAGATATACATATTGGAAACCATAAAATTAAAGGTCAAAGGTGGTGATAAAGTCTGTAACTATAATTATACTTATGTAACCACAATTATACTTATGCTATTAAAGAGAATGATGAAGAGGCAGAAAGAAATATAAAAAGTTTTTGATGATAGATTAATATTTTTAGATTAGAGTTTTAGATATAATAACTATAATTACTGGTAACCTTTTGTAAGAATATTCTTTAAATATTTTATTTTAAATTTAAAATAATAATATAATATTAATATTTAATTAAAATTATTCACAAATTAATTAAATTAATATAATAATTAATTAATTAATCTAATAATCTCTCACTTAAATAATATTAATCAAATATTAATATAATCATAAAATATAATGTCTCTTTTATTCTCAGTCACTATCCTCAGAATTGATAGAGGTGGTATCAAAGGGATTATACCTTGAGTTATTCTCCGGTACCTAGAAGCTGCACTTCAGGTGTGTGTGTATATATATATATATAATTGTTTATATATTTTTATTATCAAATTTTTTAATATTAAAATAAAATATATAAATTTTTTTTAAAATAATCAATTATAAAAAAGATGAGTTATATAAATTATAAATATATCAATATTTGATTTAATAACAAAAATATAAAATTTACACTCAATTTTTTCCTATACATAAACGTATCTATTTTACATTTATAGCTGGTTTGATTATGATATATATCTTATTGATCTGCCAATAGTTATATGCTTGTCTTGAAAATTAAGTCTATGTGTAAGAATGAATTAATTTAGGGTGCATGTGTTTATGCATGTATTTATAATATGTTCGATACATGAGTTGAATAAAATGTTTGGCACACAATAAAGTACATATTAATTTTTTTAAAAAAATTAATTTTAAATATAAATAAGAAACTGAGTAACTTTTTATTTTATTGTAACTTGTTCTTGTGTTTTTGCTAACCGTTCTTTTTCACTTTGTTAATATATTTATTATATATTAAATAGTGAAGACAAAGAGACAAAATGTCCAAAACTATATAATATAGTATAAATAATAAAAAAATTACTTTATAAAAATATTATTGTATGAAAGATCTTATCTTCTCATAAAATCATGTCCTTCATGACATTTCATATACAAAGTTTTAAATTCACTTTTAATCACCAAATGCAACTCTCTTCTTTTATTTGGTTTGAGAGACTAGCAACAAAAGACGGAAACTTAGCCTAAGCAGAGTTTAAAAAGAATATTAAGTATAGTTTTGTTAAATTTAAAGAGAAGTTGAAATAATTTATTCAATAGTAAGATAAGTTTTTTTTTTCAAAAAAAATATTTGACCCAATAATAACTTTGCGATATGGATGAGAAATGCAGAGAAAGGATAGTAAAGCAAGAATAGCAGACTACTTTGATGTGATTGCTGGAGCAAGCACTGGTGGGCTTATGACTGCTATGCTTGCAGCTCCTGATCAGAACCATCGTCCTTTGTTTTCTGCTGCACAAATTGTTAGCTTCTATAAACAAGAATGTCCTTCTATTTTCAATCAATCCAGGTATATATATATATAGATATACATTTAATTCTTATAATTTATTCCTATGCATGCACGCTATATATTAATTTTGAGATTAAAAATTAACATTTGGCTTTGAGTTTTTAATATTATGTATGATTAATGATGCGGCTTAATTTGTGTGTGACAATAAGCAGCAAGGATCCTTTAGGTGGATTGTTTGTACCAAAATATGATGGGAAGTACTTACATGAAATAATACGACAGAATTTAAAGCAGACACTGTTGAACCAAACATTAACCAAGGTTGTTATCCCCACCTTCGATATCAATCATCTCCGCCCAGTTATATTCTCAAGCATCAAGGTTTTTCTTTTTATTTCTATACTCATTTAAAGATATATAACTCTATGTATAAACATATTATTATGTGGTCATCATATTTAATGATATACATATGCAGGTGGATACAATTCCAGAGCTAAATGTACAACTGTCTGATATATGCATAGGGACTTCAGCTGCACCGACTTTGCTTCCGCCTTATTACTTCAAGCATGGAGACACTGAATTTAATTTGGTTGATGGTGCTTTGGCAGCAAATAATCCGGTAAAAATAAATTATATGTATCTTTTGGTACATGAAAACATACATTTCCATTTCTACTTTCGACTTTCTTCATACGATAGTTCTATTTTCTATGATAGCTAATAAGTAGATGATTTATTATAAATAAAAATTTAATTATTTATGCATACTTTAGAGGGTAAAAGTAATTATTGCCCTCCATATATATCGATCGTATATAAACTCTTGAAATAAATTAGTTTTCATAATTTTGATATAATTTTCAGGCTCGGCTTGCAATGAGTGAGTGCTAGAAAAAGAAAATAAAACAAAATTTATTGTGCTGAGTTTAGGAACTGGAAGATCAGAATCATCAGGATTTGATGCCAATGGGGTTAGTTGGGGTTCTCTTTATTGGACACAGTCGGGTGCTCTCACAAGTTCCATTGATGCTGCATCTACAGACATGACAGAATATTACACTTACACATGCTTTCCAAGTCCTTCACGAACAAAATAACTACCTCAGGATTCAGGTATAGACACACACACACACACACTAGATGTTTAACGTAGATAAAAGTGCATGTTACTTTTTTTTTTTGTTCAAAATATATTATAAAATAATAATTATTAAATTTTAAAATAATCAAATAAATAATGAAAATTTATTTATTTCTCAATTAAATTTTAAAATATTATATATATATATAAATATATATATTGTACGTAAAAGCTCTTTTAATTTAGAGTTTTGTGTAATTTAGTTTCTTTCTATTTTAAAAGTTGATAAAAAATTCTAAAATTTTTAATTTTGTACAATATATACTCCTTTCAATAATATTTTTATTCAAACATTTGCGTAAAACTGAGGGAATTTTTTATCAAATTAAAATTTTAAAATTGACGGAAGCAAATTGGAGTGAAAATATTGTACAAATTTTAAATTAGAAGTTTGAAGGTGTGTGTATATATATACAGGTGATGAGGCTACACCAGAAATCATTAACAAACTTGAAGAGGCTGGACTCAAGCTGTTGAAGGAGCCAGCTACAAAGTTTAATGTCCAAACTTTGGAGCCTGAGCCTGTGCCAGATCAAGGCACTAATGCTATGGCTCTTGACAGATATATCTATATATATATATTTGTGAATCTTACTTTCTATATTACACAAAATAGTTCTATAATTTTAATTTCTTTCATTCGTTCATTCATTAATTTTAACATCAATTATACTCTTCAATATTTTTTTAAGATATGTAAATTATACGATTCTCAAATTGAAAATTAGTTCTATATATATTGAATGCTGCCATGCATACCAGCTTCGCACTATATTGTATTTGTAATTCAAAAAATGAGGAAATCCTAGATTTCCACTAGTTTCATGTTCTTCAACTTTCTGTGTTATGTAATATTTCATATGCTATAAAATAAGGCAGCATGTTATTATGATAAATGTTGAGTCATCCGTGTTTTCTTTCTCATTTTATTTAATTTCTTCCAAATTTAAATTTAATTTCAAAATCATAGATGAGAATTGAGTTAATTTTTTTAGTAAACCAATGTTGGAACCTGTTTTACATTATTTATTTTTGATTAATGAAAAATTATTTTCAACAAATAAGATTATTTTTAATATATCAGTTTTTAGAATTATTAAAAAATATAAAATGACAAATTCATAATTTATCTAAAAGCCCAATATATTTTTGGTCAATATGTGTCAAACAGCCCAATATTTTTTTAGTTAATGTTTTGTCAGCCAACCCAATACTTCTTAAGAAAATATTTTAAAAGTCCAATACTTTCATACAATAAGGCCCACTCAAAATTAAATTTTGTACTCATCATGAAAAATAAAACGTCACTTTCCAAACATTTCAAACAATAAAGTGAAAAAAGGGGAAAGCAACTGCAACGACACTCCAACATATTTTTTTCCTTAAATGTCTAAACATTAAGCAGCTGCAGAAAGGCAGATTAAAGCAGGTGACCAAAAATAAAAGCAAAGGTCTGCAACGGTACAACAAGATTGTAAGCTAATGTCTGAAGCCATGACAGTGCAACAGAGTTGAAAAGATGAAGCAGAGAAAGCAGGATGCAGCATAAAGCAAGGAGCAAATATGGAAAGGTGTGCGTCTTAAGAAATTCTCTAGTTAGCGAGGCGCTCTACTAGTGAAAAAACATGAGCCCAATGCTACAAAGGAATGATCAGCCTCCTGTCTACCAGCATTAACCTCGGATAACTCAAAGGTTTGAACAAAGTCAACTCTGATCAATAAGTAGCTCCATGGACAGCACGCCTCACAACATTTATTGCTACATTATATGATGGTCTCAATAGTTATCTTGAAGGAGCTTTAAATAGAGAAGTGTGCAACATAAAATCAAGAATCTACAAGCTATAAATAAGTAGTCTTTAGCATAATACAGCAGAACAGGTAGCAAGTGGCATAACAGGCTAAAAATAGTAGCTTTCAGAATAAAGTAGATGTGCAGGTGTATAAAAGTAAATCTGAAGAAAAGCATCAAAGATGGCAGTGCACTTAATGGAACAAAAATAGAATGGTGCACGTCTCTAGGCATAAAATCAGGTTGCTCAGCATTCCTCTTATCAGAAAAACACAAGGGCAACGGTCACTAAGGGTAGAAGAGCTACTGGACAATAAACATTAACCTTCGTCATCTTATGAAGCTGTAAAGATGAAGCAAAGCATTAAATGCAGTCTGTAATGTCCCTATGAGCAAAGGAGCGTCCTGGACAGCATGCTTCATGGCATTTATTAGTACATTTAATGAAAATCTCAACAGCCAGTTTTGAAAACCATTAAATAGGAGGTGAATGGTACAACATTAAGGTTGAGAGAGTTAATGAGCTGAAATAGAGAAACCATTTTTTTTTAGAGTTGATTCTCTCCATCCTTCTATGGTCTTAATGTCTATTTGTTCTTAGTGAGTTATTGTTGGTTGATGAAGGTTATAAACATTAAGTTGAAATTCTCATCTTCCTTTAGTCTAGGTGTCTTGCTAAGAATCTAGAAGTAGGAATTATTAAAGTGGATGTTAGCTTAAGTCGGTAGGCTACTGATTAAGCTGTCTGAGATTTGGGTAATTTTAAAAGAATACAAAGTGGAGTAAAAGCAGGTGTGTTGAGCCTTCATTGGGTTGTCTAGAGGCATAAAAGTTGGTATATGCTGAGCCCAAGTATATGAAAGTTTTCTAGGTGTATTTTTAATAATTACTCTTACTGTAGTTATTGGCTTAAGTTAGTAGGTTACTGATTAAGCTAGGTTAGGTTGTGGGTAAGATTAGAAAAATATTTGGTGGAGTAAAAGCAGGTGTGTTGAGCCTTCATTAGGTTACCTAGAAGTATAAAAGCAGGTGTATACTGAGCCCAAGTGTATGAAGGTTTTTCAAGTGTATTTTTGGTGATTATCCTTTTAATGAAATAACCTTGCTGTGTGCTTGGAGAAAGGATATAAGATCAAGGTAATTTTGAATCCGAACCTCTATAAATCGGCTGTGTGATTATCTTTTATTTTGTTCTTACATCTAACATTAACCTAAATTTCAAATTGGTTATTTTTTTAAAAAGGATATTTGTTTTGGGACATTGTAAAAGTCTAACATCTACCTAACATTATTTTAAAAAAAATTTCAAAAACTAAAAAGAACTAATTCAACCCCCCTTAGTTCATTATTTGGCTAATACATACCACATTAAAACACATTCAAATAAGTCCAGCACACTTATCATTTTATGATTTTTCATTTTTATTTGTAAAGATCATGACATTCAAAATGTGCTGTAATTATTTTTTGTATAACAACCTAACCTCTTTTTGTTAAAAGTTAATTTAAGGGGGCACTTAATTCAATGGTTGAGTTCAGATTCTCTAAATTTAAGAAATAATATATTTTTTGAGAAAGATAAAAAAATATTTAATTTTTAATTTATTTAGATTGGTCTTTTATTTTTTATTTTTATTTTTTTAATTATAAAAAAATATACTATTTTTTAAATTTAAAAGATCTAAATTTATATAAGTTTATTATACCCAGATGAAAATGACAGACTCTAAAGAAAAGCAACATACATATTGAGCTGGAATTTCGATGAAAAATGTAGATGAAACGTCAGTAAAACGCAAATGAATCACTTGAAAAAAGGCAGCTGGAAGAACGCAAAATTGCATAATGAAAACCTCCACAAACGCACGCACTATTTCATGAATTCTTGTGCAGGAGAATCAAAATGCACCGTTTTGGACAATTCAGATTGGTGCGTTTTGAGTTGTCATCCTTTTTTTTAAAAGATATATGTAATCAAAACGCACTGTATAGTAATTTTATCATACTATTTAATATTTTTTAAACTTTTTTTCATCAACAATCATAAATACATGCTATTTTTTGAATTTTTTAATAAGCTAAGACAAACTATTCTTTAAACTTTGCGTTATGATTAGAGCTACTTCTTTGACATGATTCATGTGAAGCATAAAATTATATTTTTAAGGACACTCGAAATGATTAAATACATTTGTTATAGTACTTTGACAAATGAAAAATACTATCTTCAAAAAATTTTCAAAAAATATTAATACAAGCACATGCAAAATAAAGACGAACTATTTTTTTAAACTTTGCGTTATGATTAATAGAGCTACTCCTTTGACATGATTCATGTGAAGCATAAAATTATATTTTTAAGGACAGTCGAAATGATTAAATACATTTTCTATAGTACTTTGACAATGAAAAATACTATTTTCAAAAAAGTTTCCAAATATAATAATAAAAGCACATGCAAAATAACGTGTTTGGCTAAACTTGGAAAAAAAAATTACACTCTCATTTTTTAAAGGTATTAAAATTATTATGCTCTCTTTCTCTTGAGAGATGATAATATTACACTTTTATTTTATCTATTTTAAAATTTATACTCTAAGAAAAATTAAAAAATTTTATCTTCATCTATTTTCACTAAATTACCTTTAATTATATTATTAATTTTTTTTAAAATATATTTTTAAAAATTATTAATTCATTATAATTTATTTTGAATTAAAAATAATAAAGTTATTTTATTTTAAATTTTAAAAATAATTTTTTATATATTAATTAAATACATATTTAATTATATAAATAGTAAATATAAGGATATTTTGGTCAAAATATGTAAAATTGTTAATTTTTTTTATTTTTCAAAAGAAAAAGATGTAACTTCTTAAAATAGATAAGAAATAAATAATTTTAAAATTTTTTAAGAGAGAGAGAGTGTATAATTTATTCAAAAAATAAATTACTTCTAAATGATATAAAGCTAATTTTTTGATATAAAAAGAAAATAGATTTAGATTCTTTAAAATAAAAAAAAAAAGAAGAAAAATACAGTTGCCCCTAGAAGATTCAAATCCGTAGTATTTCTGTATCTTTATCTAAAACATTTTAACGAAGTCCCAAGTTGCTTTATTAAACTTGGTTCTTCTCTTTGGACGTACGCGAGAGTTAGTTAACCCAATAGTTTGCTTTGCAATGACGCTCTCACTTTGTCGATTTCCAATAATTGTAAGAATTATAATGTCATTAAGTACGGATGCTTAAACCATCGGTCCTTTATATTATTACCATATTAGTTCTTTTAGATTCTTGAACTTCATATTTTTTTGGTGAAATGTTGTGCATTTTTTTATAATGATTATTAATTTTCAAGTGAATTAATATTTAAAATGCAATTTATTTTTAATTTTAACTCACTTGTGAATTAATATATAAAATAGTAATTTTAAAAAACTTCATAAAATTTTACTTCAAAATCCAACGTCAAAGTATTTTCCAATATTATTAATAAAGGAGATACCACAAACACTTTTAATTAAATATTTAAATCTTAAATTAAACGTACAAATTAGAAAACTTAAACATTTTTTTTTAATTGTGGTATATATATTATATTAATTATTTTGAATTTGTATTAAAACTAACCTGTATTTTTTTAATACTTTACCACTTCACATTTCTTAGAAGATCAAAATCTATTTAACCAAAAGAAAAACTAGCTTTTGCATGTGCTTAATTTTATTAATATATTTGATTTTCAAAAAAATGTAATTTTTCATTGTCAAAGTACAATAGAAATCGAGTTTAATCATTTCGAGTGTTCTTAAAAATATAATTTTATGCTTCACATGAATCATATCGAACGAAGACTTGGCTTTTCAAGAGGCGTCTCTATATTCTTATTATTTATGGTTTATTCATTGAATAAAATAAATCAAATATTTAGAATAAAAAAAGAAGACCTTTCTATATGGAGGGTACTGTCTTAGAAAAATACAGATTATGTCAAAGGTATTTCCAAACCTTTCTAAAAAAAAATTAATGTATTATTATCGTCAGTATTTTATAATTTTTTGTGTATAAAATAAATATTATTGAGAAATCTTACTTAAAGGTCTTAATACTAATAGAGTCATAATAAAATGTTTTTTTAATAAATTTTTAGTCAATGTAGAATGAATTAATCTTTTTTTCAATGCAATAAACTTTGATTTATGAAGAATTCGATCTGATCATAATCCTATCCTCCTTGTTATACATTATCATAAATAAAGATAAATTATAGCCAAGCAATAGTTTCATTGAAAAAAAATATAAAATGGAGACTCTTACAATATTATACTGAATGTTAAAAAGAGTTGAATGTAATTTTTTAAATAAAAACTATTAAATATAATTTAATTAAATCTTAAAAATTAATATAATTTATTATTTTGATAACAAATATTAGATAATATCTTAATATCATAATGATATACTGATCGAAACGAAGTCCATTTCTTCCGTCAACTCTGACAATCATACTGATATTATAGAATTTTTTATCCGTACAAACTGACATTATAATACTCGCAATTATTGAGATCGAGAAAGTGAGAGCGTCACAAAGAACAAAGTTAAATAAAGCAAATTGGTACTTAATTACAAAAAGTATATGTTAGAGAAAGACAAAGAAGCCAACGAAGGTTTATAATTAAGATCAGAAAAAAAATATTGATCCAGTTTTATATCTTTTTTCTCAAATTTTTAATTAAAAATTTTTTATATATTTTATTTTGATTAAAAAATTTAATGGCTGATGAAGGTTATAAGGTTTTTTTTAATGGCTGATGAAGTATTTATAATGAGTTAAAATTTATAAAAAGTTAAAAAAAATAATAATTTTTAATATTTAAGAATTTTATTACCTAATATCAAATGAAACTTCTATTAGCAATTTTTTTTTGGTGTATGAAGTAAACACTGTTGAGTGACTGAAATGTTTGACTGCTAATAGAGGCATAATATACGCCAAGCTAGCTCCTCAAGTTAATTTCTATGGTCATTTTGGAGATTTAGATGAGAAATATAAGAAGGAAATCAGGGTTAATTTTAGCATTTTATGAGGTTTAGAACAAGTATAAATCATATGAGCTCAAGTAATTTTGAACAAGTGGAATATTGCCACATCAAATCAGATTCACAATATGTTTGGACAAAGAGTACAAACTATTCTTTCTAGGACTTGAAAATTCACAAACAAACATTGAAAAAAAAAAAAGACAAACCATGTTATCAAATTTTATATTAATTTTTAATTGTCTCTAAACATTTTTTACGATGAATTTTGTCTTACTTAAAGTTTTGAATTGCAATTATAATTGTCAAAATGGACAGATGGTTATGGATTAAGTGGACTAGATTAAACGGATTTAGTTTTAAATAGGTTAAAAAATACTCAAATCAGTTTATTTTAACATTTATACGAGCTAACCTATTAACTCATCCAAAATTTCTTAAAAAAATCAAATCTCTAATTTTTTTGTCTACAATAGTTAACGAGATGAACAAAAATATTAATTTTAATACATAAGATAAATAAATAACATCATAAATTCAAAATCACAAATATAACACAAAATCTCAATGTCATTCAATAAATACAAATAAATAAAAATATAAAACAAAGTCTAACATATAACAAATAATAGAGGTTTTTAAAATTTTTTTCATTAAGAACATTGGAGTCTTGTCTTGCTTCATGAGTTGGTGTATGATCACCAATATCTTCAAAGTGAAAATAGAATTTTTTAAAAATAAAAAATAAATAGGTTAACCAGTATCTGTGAGTTACACAGACTGACCCGTATAATATGTGGGTTAAGTGGGCCAAGTTGTTTTTAGTACTGGAGTTATACAAACTGAAAAAACAAAAACCCAAACCAACTAATTAGTGGATTAAACGGGTTGACACTTTGACAACTCTAATTGTAATTGATTTCATTTCATGGTCTAATATCTTTCAAACTAATAACAAAAAATAATGATATGATATTTAATGTAATATTTAAATATTAAGATAAAAAATGAAATATGAACTCATACTAATTAAGGGGACATATTTGATAGTACACTCAAATTTTAAAAATAAATTTGACAATAAATCTTAATAGTATGAATAAGATTCTGACAATATTCAAATACTAACAAAAATATATATTCTCATATTACAATATTTTTATTATCACCTAATCACTATGAAACATGACAGAATTCTTCAATAAAATATTTCGTATACTACTTGAATAACAATTTCATATTTTCATCCAAATGCAATGTACCTTAAAAATTAAATGTTAAAATAATTACATGTGAAGCTCAAGACTAATATACTTTAATATATATATATATATATATATATGCATGAGAGAAGAAAACAATTGTGGCGAGGATTCTATATAAAGCCAAGACATGAATGAAAGATCACACAGCTTAAGGTTCCAAGTTTGAGTTTCAAAATTGTCTCTTTTCCATTGGCTTCTCCAAGATGTCAAAGATGAGTGGTCTCCTTATGCTTCTATTTTTGTTTGCTAGTCAAGTAATGGGACGTGAATTCAATACCCACTTATCAGCTTCACAATATGAGAATGATGAGAATCCAGTCACTATTCTCAGCATTGATGGAGGTGGTATCAAAGGGATTATCCCTGGAGTTATGCTTGATTACCTTGAAAGAGCACTTCAGGTATACACACACACACACATATATATGTATCTATTTTACATTTTATAGGTTATATATTCGTCTTAAAAATTAAATATAAGAATGAATTAATTCAGACGTAGAAACTGCTAATAAAATGAATTAAGTGTATCTATTTCAGACTTGTTCAACACAAGTGCATAAATTGAATAAAATGTTTGATTTGATGAGAACTCTCAAACAAGACAATATTATATATAGAGTTGTATTTAATTACAACGTAAATATTTTAATTTTTTTATGTATATAAATTTTACTTTTGTACATTTTTTTATTAATTATCATTTAATTAGTTTGTTTGACTTTAACTATTGTTGTGAGATTTTAGTGTATTTAAGTTAAAATTTATTGATAAACTTATTTTAGAAATATGTGCATGTAATTAATTTGATATAGTTTGAAAAGTACCTCTCTCCTTCTCTTTATATATATGATATGCACACACGAGGGGATAATATGTTTTACCTTTATTAGTAGAAAAAAAAATTAAAGACACTAGAGCTAAAATAACTTTTAAATTAAGAAGAATATTAAGTATAATTTAGTTAAATTTAAAGGGAAATTAAGTAAGATAAATATTTTTTTAAAATAAAAAATACATGATCACCAAGCAAGGAGTTAAATTAACTAGTAATAATTAACTTTGAAATATGGATGAGAAATGCAGACACTGGCGAATACAACTGAAGCAAGAATAGCAGACTACTTTGATGTGATTGCTGGAACAGGCACCGGTGGGCTTATCACTGCTATGCTTGCAGCTCCTGATCAAAACCATCGTCCTTTGTTTTCTGCTGCACAAATTGTTAGCTTCTATAAACAAGAAGGTCCTTCTATTTTCAATCAATCCAGGTATATATATATAGATATACATTTAATTCTTATAATTTATTCCGATGCATGCATGCTATATATTAATTTTGAGATTAAAAATTAACATTTGGCTTTGAGTTTTTAATATTATGTATGATTAATGATGTGGTTTAATTTGTGTGTGACAATAAGCAGCAAGGCTCCTTTAGGTGTATTGTTAGCACCAAAATATGATGGGAAGTATTTATATGAAATAATACGACAGAATTTAAAGCAAACACTGTTGAACCAAACATTAACCAAGGTTGTTATCCCCAGCTTCGATATCAAGCATCTCCGCCCAGTTATATTCTCAAGCTTCAAGGTTTTTCTTTTTATTTCTATACTCATTTAAAGATATATAACTCTATATATAAACTTATTATTATGTGTTCATCATATTTAATGATATACATATGCAGGTGGATACAATTCCAGAGCTAAATGTACAACTGTCTGATATATGCATAGGGACTTCAGCTGCACCGATTATTCTTCCACCTTATTACTTCAAGCAAGGAGACACTGAATTTAATTTGGTTGATGGTGCTTTTTCAGCAAATAATCCGGTAAAAACAAATTATATGTATCTTTTGTTACATGAAAACATACATTTCCATTTCTACTTTCGACTTTCTTCATACAATAGTTCTATTTTCTACGATAGCTAATAAGTAGATGATTTATTATAAATAAAAATTTAATTATTTATGCATACTTTAGAGGGTAAAGTAATTATTGCCCTCCATATATATCGATCGTATATAAACTCTTGAAATAAATTAGTTTTCATAACTTTGATATAATTTTCAGGCTCGGCTTGCAATGAGTGAGGTGGTACAAAAAGAAAATAAAACAAAATTTATTCTGCTAAGTTTAGGAACTGGAACATCAGAATCAATAGGATATGATGCGAATGCGTTTTGTTGGGGTAGTCTTCAATGGACACTGTCGGGTGCTCTCACAAGTTCCCTTGATGCTGGATCTTCAGCCATGACAGAATATTACACTTCCACTGCTTTCCAAGTCCCTCAGGAACAAGATAACTACCTCAGAATTCAGGTATACACACACACACACACACACACACTATATGTTTAATGTAGATAAAAGTGCATGTTACTTTTTTTTTGTTCAAAATATATTATAAAATAATAATTATTAAATTTTAAAATAATAAAATAAATAATGAAAAGCTATTTATTTCTCAATTAAATTTTAAAAAATATATATATTGTACGTAAAAGCTCTTTTGATTTAGAGTTTTGTGTAATTTATTTTCTTTTTATTTTAAAAGTTGATAAAAAATTTTAAATTTTTAATTTTGTACAATATATATACTCCTCTCAATAATTTTTTATTCAAACATTTGTGTAAAATTGAGAGAATTTTTTATCAAATTAAAATTTTAAAATTGATGGAAGCAAATTGGAGTGAAAATATTGTTCAAATTTTAAATTAGAAGTTTGAAGGTATATATATATGTTATCAACTTTTAAATTTGAGTGAAATATATTGCATACTTTTAAGTTCATGTACTAATTTTGCGAGGAAATTTTTATTTTTGTAGTTAATAAAAAATTGACATATATATGATTTTTACAGCTAATCTCTCTCATAATTAATTCCTTTTAAAAATATTTTTTATATATTTTATTTTAATTAAAAAATTTTATAACAAATATATGAACAACTACGTATAAGTATTATTTTTTTTGTAATCAAGTTTTAGTTAGAGAGTATATTATAACTTTTCTCTATCATTTAATTGATATATATATATTTTAATAAATTATGCTTTATCACGGTAAATATTTTAACAAGGTACTTAATTTATATATGTAAATAAGCCTATAAGAATTATTATTTAATTAATATTTAAATTAAATGTGTAAATATTCATAGAGATTATTGTAAGTGCAGGAATACAAGCTAGATCCAGCAATAAATACACTTGATAAGGCTACACCAGAAATCATGTACAAACTTGAAGAGGCTGGATTCAATCTGTTGGAAGAGCCAGTTACAAAGTTTAATGTCCAAACTTTGGAGCCTGAGCCTGTGCCAGAAGAAGGCACTAATGCTAATGCTCTTGACAGGTATATATATATATATATATTTGTAAATCTTACTTTCTATATTACACAAATTAGTTCTATAATTTTAATTTCTTTCATTCATTCATTAATTTTAACATCAATTATACTCTTCAATATTTTTTAAGATATGTAAATTATACAATTCTCAAATTGAAATTTGTTTTTTTGGTTGTGTGTATAGGCTGGCTGAGATTCTGTATAAAATAAAGCAGAGTCGTCTTAGGAAGAGAGCGACTTATTAAGGCTGCAACTATATATATTGAATGCTGCCATGCATACCAGCTTCCCACTATGCTGTATGTGTAATTCAATAAATGAGGAAATCTTAGACTTCCTCGAGTTTCATGTTCTTCAACTTTCTGTGTTGTGTAATATTTAATATGCTATAAAATAAGGCAGCAAGTTATTATGATAAATCTTGAGTCATCCGTGTTTTCTTTCTCATTTTATTTAATTTCTTCCAAATTTAAATTTAATTTCACAATCATAGATGAGAGTTGAATTAATTTTTTTAGTAAACCATACCACATCTAAACACATTCAAATAAGTCCAGCACACTTATCATTTTATCATTTCCATTTTTATTTGTAAAGATCATTACGTTCAAAATGTGCCGTAATTATTTTTTGTATAACAACCTATCGTCTTTTTGTTGAAAGTTAATTGGATGATAAGAAAGAAAAAGAAAAACAAAAGATGTAGCATTCAAATAAGTACGCAAAATTGCATAATGAAAACCTCCACAAACACGCACTGTTTCATGAGAATCAAAATGCACCGTTTTGGACAATTCAAATTGGTGCGTTTTGAGTTGTCATCCTTTTTTCAAAGAGATATATAATCAAAACGCACTGTGTAGTAATTTTATCATAATATTTAATATTTTTAAACTTTTTTTATCAACAATAATAAATACACATATATACTATTTTTTGAATTTTTTAATATGCTAAGACAAACTATTCTTTAAACTTTGCGTTAGGATTAGAGCTACTCCTTTGATATAGATTCATGTGAAGCATAAAATTATATTTTTAAGGACACTCGAAATGATTAAATACATTTTTTATAATACTTTGACAAATGAAAAATACTATCTTCAAAAATTTTTCAAAAAATATTAATACAAGCAGATGCAAAATAACGTGTGTGGCTAAACTTAGAAAAAAGAAAGTAAATTACACTTATTTTTTTTTAGAGATATTAAAATTATTAAACTCTCTTCTCTTGAGAGATATTAATATTACACTTTCATTTTTTTTATTTTAAAAATTCATACTCGATTCTCTTGAAAAATTTAAAAAATTTTATCTTTATCTATTTTCACTAAATCATCCTTAATTATATTATTAATTTTTTTAAAAATTATAATTTATTAAAAAAATATATTTTAAAAAATCTTAACTCATTATCATTTATTTTAAGTTCAAAATAATAAAGTTATTTTATTTTAAATTTTAAAAATAATTTTTTACATATTAATTAAATACATATTTAATTATATAAATAGTAAACTTAAGGATATTTTAGTTAAAATATGTAAAATTATTGATTTTTTATTTTTCAAAAGAAAAAAGTGTAATTTTTTAAAATAAATAAGAAAAAAAATAATTTCAAAATTTTTCAAAGAGAGAGAGTGTAATTCACTCAAAAAATAAATTACTTCTAAATGATATAAAGCTAATTTTTTGATATAAAAAGAAAATAGATTTAGATTCTTTAAAATACAAAAAAAGAAAAATACAGTTGCCCCTAGAAGATTCAAATCCGTAGTATTTCTGTATCTTTATCTAAAACATTTTAATGAAGTCCCAAGTTGCTTTATTAAACTTGGTTCTTTTCTTTGTGACGTACGCGAGAGTTAGTTAACCCAATAGTTTGCTTTGCAATGACGCTCTCACTTTGTCGATTTCCAATAATTGTAAGAATTATAATGTCATTAAGTACGGATGCTTAAACCATCGGTCCTTTATATTATTATCATATTTGTTCTTTTAGATTCTTGAACTTCATATTTTTTTGGTGAAATGTTGTGAATTTTTTTATAATGATTATTAATTTTCAAGTGAATTAATATGTAAAATGCAATTTATTTTTAACTTTAACTCACTTGTGAATTAATATATAAAATAGTAATTTAAAAAATTTTCACAAAATTTTACTTCAAAATCCAACGTCAAAGTATTTTCCAATATTATTAATAAAGGAGATACCACAAATTTTTTAATTAAATATTTAAATCTTAAATTAAACGTACAAATTAGAAAACATAAACATAATTTTTATTTTGTATTTGTATTAGAACTTACCTATATTTTTTTTTATATTTTACCACTTCACATTTCTTAGAAGATCCAAATCTATTTAACCAAAAGAAAACTAGCCTTTGCATGTGCTTAATTTTATTAATATATTTGATTTTTAAAAAAATGTAATTTTTCATTGTCAAAGTATAATAGAAATTGTATTTAATTTTCAACTTCCTTTCTAAAATGATTTTGCGATTAATTTTGTCTTAATTAATGTTTTGAATTGCAATTATAGTTGTCCAAATGGACAGATGGTTCACAGGTTAAGTGGTCTAGATTAAATGAATTTCGCTTTAAACAAGCTAAAAAACGCGTCCGGATCCTCTGCCTTAAGTTTTCTGTAGTTTCTCTGCCATACTTTTTAGCGGCGATGTTTTTAGTTGCTAAAGTTTTTGCAACGGATATTATTGTTGCTATAAATTTTTTGAAATAAATGATTTAAACAAAAGTTATAGCATCAGTAATATCCGTTGCAATAATATTCAAACACACTTTAGCAACGAAAAATACCGCCGCTAAAAATCATGACAGACTCCAGAGCACTTAAGGCAGAGGATCCAAAATCCTAAAAAACACTCAATTTAGTTTATTTTAACATTTATACGTGTAAAGTCTCACATCGGTTGAGGAGAAGAACGAAGCATGCCTTATAAGGGTGTGGATACCTCTCCCTTGCAGACGCGTTTTTCTCCCTTAGGTTGGGGAAGAACAAAACCGTGAGTCCACAGAGGTGGGACAAAGCGGACAATATCTGCAAATGGGCGACTGGACTGTTACAATACGAACTGGCTCATCACTCTATCAAAAATTCAAATCTCTAATTTTTTTGCTACAATGCTTAGAGAAGTGGATAAAAATATTAATTTCAACATATAAAATAGATAAATAACATTATAAATTCAAAATCACAAAAATAACATAAAGTCTCAAAGTCATTTAAATGCAAATAAATAAAAATATAAAAAAAAGTCTAACATCTAACAAATAATAGAAACTTTTAAAAAAAATTTTATGAAAAACATTGGAGTCTTGTCTTGCTGCATAAGTTGGTGTATGATCACTAATATCTTCAAAGTGAAAATAGAATTTTTTAAAAATAAAAAAATAAATGGGCCAGCCAGTGTCTATAGGTTTCATGGACTGGCTCCATTTGATATGTGGGTTAAGTGGGATGGATTGCTTTTAGTATTAAAGCTATACGAGCTTAAAAAACAAAAACTCAACCGAACTAATTAGTGGATTAAACGGGCTGGCCCTTTGATGACTCTAATTGCAATTAATTTCATCTCATGGTCTAACGTTGTCAAAATTATTAACAAAAAATAATAACATAACATTTGATATAATGTTAAAATATTAAAAAAAAAAGTGGACTCATACTAATTATGGGAACATATTTGATAGTACATTCAAATTTTAAGAATAAATTTGACAATAAATTTTAATAGTATGAATAAAATTTTGACAATGTTCAAATATTAACAAAAACATATATTCTCATAACACAATATTTTTATTATCACCCAATTACTATGAGACATAACAAAATTCTTCAACGAAATATTTCGTAAACGACTTGAATAACAGTTTTGTATTTTCATCCAAATGCAATATACCTTAAAAATTAAATTTTAAAATAATTACATGTGAAGCTCATGACTAATATATTTTAATATATATGCATGAGAGAAGAAAACAATTGTGGCGAGGATTCTATATAAAGCCAAGACATTAATGAAAGATCGCACAGCTTAAGGTTCCAAATTTGAGTTTCAAGATTATCTCTTTTCCATTGGCTTCTCCAAGATGTCAAAAATGAGTGGTCTCCTTATGCTTCTATTTGTGTTTGCTAGTCAAGTAATGGGACGTGAATTCAATACCCACTTATCAGCTTCACAATATGAGAATGATGAGAATCCAGTCACTATTCTCAGCATTGATGGAGGTGGTATCAGTGGGATTATCCCTGGAGTTATGCTTGATTACTTAGAAAGAGCACTTTAGGTATGTATGTATGTATGTATGTATGTACTTACTTCAGGTATGTATGTATGTATGTACATACTTCACGTATGTATGTATGTATATATGTATGTATGTACTTCAAGTATGTATGTATGTACTTTAGGTATGTATGTATGTATATATATACTTACTTCAGTTATGTATATATGTATGTACTTTAAGTATGTATGTATGTATGTACTTCAGGTATGTATATATGTATTTCAGGTATGTATGTATGCACTTCAGGTATGTATGTATGTACTGCTGGTATGTACTTTAGATATGTATGTATGTATGTATGTATGTATGTATCACTGCTACGCTTGCAGCTCCTGATCAAAACCATCGTCCTTTGTTTTCTGCTGCACAAATTGTTAGCTTCTATGAACAAGAATGTCCTTCTATTTTCAATCAATCCAGGTATATATATATATATACACATTTAATTCTTATAATTTATTCCTATGCATGCACGCTATATATTAATTTTGAGATTAAAAATTAACATTTGGCTTTGAGTTTTTAATATTATATATGATTAATGATGTGGTTAGATTTGTGTGCGACAGACAATAAGCAGAAATCACGATCCTTTTCCTGGAATATTCAATGCAAAATATAATGCGACGTATTTAACTGAACTAATAGGACGGATGTTAAATCAGACACTGCTGAACGAAACAGTAACCAACGTTGTTTTCCCCACCTTCGACATGAACAAATTCAGCCCAGTGATATTCTCAAGCTTTAAGGTTTTTCTTTTTTATTTTTTTTCTTATACTCATTCAAAGATATATATATATACATATATATATTCTTAGGGACTTCAGCTGCACCAACTTGTTTCCATCTCATAACTTCACGCATGAAGGCACTGTATTTAATCTGGTTGATGGTGCTTTGGCAGCAAATAACCCGGTAAAAATAAATTAGGCAGAAGACATATTTTAGTCTCTTAATTTTAATTTAAGTTTATTTTTATTCTTAAAGTTTGGTTGGTTTAACTAAAATCTTTAAATTTTTAAAAACATAATCAAATTTTTTTTCTCATTCCTAATTACATTAACTTATTTAACAGAAAATATTGAGGTAGAACTAATTTTAATATTTTTATACAATAATATACCAATATTATTAATTTATTAATTTATATGCAAAAAAACTCTAAATTTAAACTATAAGTTCTAAATCACATATATAATCATCAAGTCTAAACTTAAATATAATTCTAATTATAAATTTCTTTATTTTTATATGTAAGATTAATAGAAGATAATTTTATAATAATATATGATAAAAATATTAAAATTAGCTCAAATTCAATAGATGATAATTCTATGCTTTTGATTTCTTTCATTCATTAATTTTAACATCAATTTTACTCGACTAAAATATTATTTTAGTTCCTAATAGATGATAATAGTTTTTTAATTTGGTCCATTATAGATTCTTCTTTTTAATTTTTATCTTTCATAATTTGATTTGTTATCAATTTAGTTTTTCATAATTTGATTTTTTATTAATTTGGTCTCACTATCTGAACATCATTTAAATAAGTAACAATTATGATAACATAAATATTTGATATTGACAAGATAGTATTAAAGGTTAGCTATGATCTATTTTTTTTTAATTAAAAACATTTGGTGCTGATTCAACAGCATATAATATTAGTGATCAAATATAATATTTTGATCAATTGAAAATAAAAAAGAAAAAAATTAGATCATAATTGTTTTTAATGTTACTCAATCAGTATCAAATGTTTAAATTATTAAAATTTTTACTTTTTTAAATAATATCTAGATTGAGAGATTAAATTAATAATAGATCAAATTGAGAATGAGAATATATAAAAAATTAAATTGAGAAAACTAAATCTAAGGAACCAAAATGATGTTTTACTCAATTATACTCTTCAATATTTTATAAGAAGTATAAATTTTACACTTCTCTTCTTTCTTTTCAAAAAAGTACACTTCTTTCCTTTCAAATAAAAAAAATGTTCATATGTATGTATGTGTGTGTGTGTGTATATATATATATATATAATGGTAATTATTAATTGAATTTTTAAATATTTTGTTTTGGTTAGGCTGGCTGAGATTCTGTATGAAATAAAGCAGGGTCGTCCTTCGAAGAGAGCAACTTAATAAAACTGCAACTATATATATTGAATGCTGCCATGCATGTCGGCTTGCCACTATATATATTATGTGTGTAATTGAATAAATGAGGAAATCTTAGATTTCCTCTGGTTTCATGTTCTTCAACTTTCTGTGTTATGTTATTATGTATTTCTATGCTATAAAATAAGGCAGCAAGTTATTAATTAAGATCAATCTTGAGTCATCTGTATTTTCTTCCTCATTTTATTTAATGTTTTCCAAAGTTAAATTTTTGGTAAAATTATATATATATATATATACACTTTTAAAAATTACAATCACTTTTTTAATTTAATTTTTGTTAATAAAGGCACATGATATGATTTTTATTTTTATTTTTAATAAAATAATAAATATAATTAAATTTATATTAAATTTTAATATATTGATAAAAATAATTAAATAATTTTATTGTATTAGAACATATAAATACATATCGTATAAAATGTTAATTTTATTGGCTCGAATATTCTGCATTGTGTAATGTCCTACATCGGTTGGAGAGGGAACGAAGCATTCCTTATAAGGGTGTGGATACCTCTCTCTTGTAGACGCGTTTTCTACATCAACAAGAGAAAGAACAAAACCGTGAGATGGCTCGATAACCACCAAAGTGGACAATATCTACAATTGGGCAGGTGGACTGTTACATTGGTATCAGAGCCGGGGCCCAAATCAGTGCACCAGCAAGGACGTTGGGCTCCTTAAGGGGAGTAGATTTGTAATGTCCCACATCGGTTGGAGAGGGAAATGAAGCATGGCTTATAAGGGTGTGGATACCTTTTCCTTGTAGACGCATTTTCTCCCTCGATAAAGGAAAGAACAAAACCGTGAGATATCTCAATAACTACCAAAGCAGACAATATCTACAAGTGGACAGCTGAACTGTTACACATTGAGTCCACACGTTTTGTAATGGTCCGTGCAAACTGCTTTTGAAGCAGAATTAGCAATTGAACCAACGCAAGTTGGGCTTAAAAAAATAAATTAATAAATGAATCTTCGTTTAGAGGTATATTTATGTTTAGTTTTTAAAATAAAAATAGATAATCTGTGATTGGGGAGAGAATCATTACTAGCCCACATTTACCCACTTGGTCCGTGCATTTTGACAATTGTATGCTAGAATTTCGTGATCGACAAGAAATCATTAAAAAAAAATTATTTTTCTGATCGTACATGTTTGAACAAATTGGAATTGATTAATTTCATTAAACTCTCAAATTTTTCCGTAGAATTAAGTTGTGTTAATTCCTATAGACCATGACATAAAAATTACACCTTTCAAAGTGTAGTTGACCCTCTAACATTTCATGATAATGAGTAATTTTATTACATTAATATAATAGAAGACCAAAATTTATTAATTTAATAGAAATGAGATGATAATATCTCTTTTTCTGTTATTTATTGCCCCTTCTTGGACCTAGAAATTAAATTAAGGATAATGGAATTGAAGAAATTCAAACTTGGATCTTCTCCATCTAATCATGCACGTTGCATATAAATTCAATGATCAATTAACAGAGCAAATAAAAGGAATGATTGGAGAAGTCACTGGGCATTAATCAAATAACTAAGTGATTTCTAGAATGTTCAACATGTATATAAATAGGCATAATAAGGTTGCCCTAATTAATTGCAACCTAATTTTTGTTTGAAAATTAAAGAGATCGATGGGTATGGCAGTTTGGGGAATTTGTTTGTTGGTTGTCGTGTTGTTGAATGGCATGAGTGTACAAGTTGAAGGAAAAGAACATATTGTTGGAGGCAACTCAGGATGGGGCTCTTCTGTTGATTACAAAACATGGGCTTCTTCTCAAACCTTCTCACTTGGTGATAATCTTGGTCTGTACGTCATGTTTTTTGCTTTCTTATTCTCTGAATTCAATTAATGTTTTTTCAAATAATCATATTATTATTATGTTTGAATGAAATGAAATAAATAAAAGCAGTGTTCAAGTACGATGGAGGGAAGCACAAAGTGGAGAAAGTGAATGAAGAGGAATACAACAGTTGCAGCAGCAGTAGTAGCTCAAGTTCAAGCGCAAACTCAAGCAATAATAATAATAATGGGAACGGAATTACGTATATTGCATTGTCATCAACAGGCACTATGTACTTCATATGTCCCATGCCTTCTCACTGTGCTTCTGGCATGAAGCTTGCTATCAATGTCCTTCGTGACTCCACAACCACACATGTTAACACAGCACATCGTCATTATCATGCATTTCCTGCTACTACCTTCAATCACCTTATGATCCTGTCTTTGCTTCTCTCGACCATTATTCTGGCCTTCTTGGGCTAGCTAGCTCTACTATTATATATTTACATCTTGTAGTACTTGGAGAGAGCTTCTCTGCTTTAGAGTTTTGGACACACTTTAATTAGACTTTTATATTATGATTATCATCTTCTTGTTTGTTTTAATTAATTTCATCAAGAGGACTCAAATTTTGCAAGTTTTTATATTTTATATCAACAATTTCATTGCCGCTTTGCTTCATAAAGAATGTTAGTTAGCCTTAACAGATAATTTAAAAATTGTAAAAATTTACAAAATCTTCAATTAATATGATATTGGGCTCTTTTAAGAACTAGTTATATCGGGATTTGAATGATTTGTTTTGAAATTTACAATAAATAATATTTATTGATTATACACATATTTCACAACGTGATTAAATGGTGGAGTACTAGACCCCTTTGATTGGAGCCTGTATATCAATATTAATATGTAGAATGTAGTAATTTCAAAAGTCTTCATCTTAATGATATATTATTTATATTCCTATTTAGTACATATTAACTCAATCGTGAATTAATGTGTAAAACAATGTATTTAGGGTTAAAGTGTAAAAATATTTGAGAATATTAAAAAACGAGACTTTGTTGCCGTTGATAAACAAGAACCACCTCCACGATTACAAGCATTATTGTGAATTTGAAAAGAACTCCAAAACAATTACAAGCTTTAGTAGGAATCTCTTTCTACCTTAATTGTAACCTCGGCAACAACAATGGTAGAAAAAGCTCACAATTGCTGATGTTTGCTATTTTTTCTTATGTGTAAATGGAATTAATTTTGAGATGAAAATGGTAGCATAAGGGGTTTTTTGTACTGAAATGAAAATTTAATTAAAGGGTTATTAAAGTTAAAATATATAGTTCAAGAGTTTTGTTGCACGTATAGATATCAAAGTTTAAGTAAGATTTTTACATTTTATCCTTGTTATAATATGGTTAAAATACATATAATTTTTTTAAATTATAAGTCATGTACAAATAATTTTTTTAATTATAAAAATTAATTTAAAATTTTTTTTAATTTTGTAATTTGTACAAAAAAATTATTTATTAACTTTTTTATCCAAAACTTTAACCGAGGGCAAACGCATCAAATTATTTGAGAATTTTTTACACAACTTAAAATTCAAAAGATTTTTTACAAAGAACCTAAAGTTCAAAAGCTCAAAAAAAATTTTTATACAATACCTAAATTATCAAGAGGGCTTTTTGTATTTCGTATTATAATTTGATTTTGTTGACATATTATTGTTTCATTAAGGTTTTGAATAAAAATATTAATGATAATTTTTTGCATAAATTATAAAATTTAAAAGGTTTTAAGGCAAATTTTATTTACACATTACTTATAATTCAAAAAAAAATTTACATTTTAACCTTATAATATAAATACATGCACACCCGTATATATGGACCAAACATTTAGTGAGGTGGTCAAGTGTTTTTGGTCCATAAGCATTCACAAGTGGTCCGTTTTATGGAATAGGCCGAACAAAAGGCTACAAAAATTCATTCCTATACTTTTCAGGCCGAATGAAGACTTTTGTTTAGGAGGCTTTTTATGAGATTCATAAATAAATAAATAGAAAATATAGGTTAGAGTGAAATATACTCTTTTTTTAATATTTTTAAAATTATATTATCTTAAATTAAATTTGTAACAATATGTTATTTTTTTTAAAATTCATTCCAGTAGGCTCTTAAATTTTTTTAAATCAAATTAAAATTTTAAAATTGACGGAAGCAAATTGGATGAAATAACATATTCAAAAAAAAAAATTGATCATTGAATTTATATGCAACGTGCATGATTAGATGGAGATGATCAAAGTTTGAATTTCTTCAATTACGTGATCCTTAATTTAATTTCTAGGTCCAAGAAGGGGCAAATTTTGGACACTATATCATATTAAGGAAAAAAATAAAAATAAGAAAATATTATAATTACCCAACATTATTTTTAATACTTCTAAACAAGAGAATCAAATATATATATTTTTCAAATTTTTACTTTCTTATAAATATTATTTTTATTATTTGACTCTTGATTTTTTTAGTGGAAAGAAAAATTTTTTTTTTCAAGAGAAACTATGTACATAGATTTATCTCCTGCCATGCCATTGGCAACCATAGCTGATAAATCTCGTAAATGATCAAACCAATTCTTTTTTAATTTAGAGAAAATTATGCTCCATACTCTTGAAATTTGATATATCATTGCACAAAATTATTTTTTAATTTATTTTTTATTAAGAAAGTTAACATTTTACATAATATGTATTCATTACAAAACTATAAAATTACTCAATTTTCTTTATTGTTATATTAAGAATGTTATGTTAAAATTTAATATAAATTTAATATAATTTATTTTTTTATTAAAGTTAAAGTAAAATTATAGTTTTATAATGCACAAAAAGCTATATTTAATGACAGAAAATAAATTAAATAAAAATTAAGTGTAATTTTTTAAAGAACAAATTATCAATTTAATCTTTTAAAAGATATATGTTCTCTTAACATATTAGTTACAAAAAGGTTGGATCTTAGCAGCAACTCTTTGGTGGCGATAAAAAAAGGGTCATTGAAAGTTGTCTTTTTTTTTTTTGTATATATTTGTTATAATTAATTGTTTGTTGTCCCATCAGTCAAATAAAACAGATCATTTCTCTAGGAACGATCAATCAAAGAATTTCATTATATCTCTTTGCGGATACAAATTCGATTTTTTCTGCTATTCAAACTAATAAAAGAGACCCACAAATGACTAAATAAAAATACCATGTTTAAAGCTGTTGTGTAAAATTTTTCTAAAAATAATTAATCATAAAAAAATAAATTGTATAATTTATATGTTTATCAATTTTTAATTAAAAAATTTTATGACAAATATAAAAACTGCATTTAAGTTTCTTAAAATAATATGCATAAATGTTTGTAACCTTTATGTAAATGAGTCCGCCATTCCATAAAACGGACCAATTTTGAAGGAATCCATATTTGTAACCCTTTATTTTAAAAGAATCTATATGTTTGGCTCATTAAAAAATGGAGCATCTCAATAAATATTTATATTTGTACCCTTTTATTTGGCCATTCCATAAACGGATCATACACATCTATATTAATATAGAATTTGGATTCTTTGTAGTTTTACATATGATGTAGTAGGAGAGAAAAAAAAAAAAGAAGTCACAGAGTGATAAATAAAATGCCCACTCTGTATGAATTAAAACCCTTATATTTTTTATTTTTTTTCCATAAATTGATATTGTTAATTTTTTAAGAAATTAAGATAATCCAAACCTATCAATCCATATGTATCAAAAAATGGAACCGCCTGAATAAAATGAATTAAAAGTTTTATATATATATATATATATATATATATCCAAGAATTGACCACCTAAAGGAATATTGAGCATGCATGAGCATGAATCGAAGCCAAATTTCTGTCACTCACGCATGTAAATCCATATACACACAAGTTGTTTGATACTAGTTATTTGACATGAATTAAAGTAGATGCCCATATTTTTTAATTTTAACTAGTTTTGAATAATTTTAAAATTAATTTATAACATTTTTATGTTTTAAAAGGTAACATACAGTTTAGTATCCTTTGATTTAGCCTATTTGCAATACTTAAGTATCGTGTAATTTAAAGGTTTAAGTTTGTCAGTGGTTTAAAGTTTAAATTAATAGCAAATTGATACTTTGTAGTATTATTCTATTAACTTCTTAATAAAACATATCACATAAATAGATGATATGGAATGTTACCTAATTTACTCAAAACTTATTTCCAAAATGACCTTGATCTTAAAAAAAAAAAAAAAAACCTAATCCCGTAATTGCTTGAGTGAAATTAGAGATTTCATAGGAAAATTCGGCATTTGGACTAAATTAGGGATCAAATTAAGGATTTTGTTTAGAGGAAAAATTTAGGGAAAATATTATAGTGTCTCGAATTTAAGGATTAAAAATTAAGGATTTAGTAATAAATTTTTTTATTTATGTCAAAACTGGAATAAAATTTGGGATTCTATTTTGGTAGCAAAATTAGGAGATTAGTGATTTTATTTAAAAAAAAAAGGAATTTATGAAAAAAAAATTAGGTATTTTATTTTAGGAGCAAAATTTTGGAGATTTTGTGTTGCGTGTGTGTGTGAGACGTTTAGGACTCCAATATATTGATGATAATTGTCGGTGATCTTCAATGTATTAGAAGAGATGGATTTAGTAAATAAATTAGAAATTTAGAAATTTTAATGAATTTCATAAAAAATTGAAATTTTGGAAAAAATTAAAAAAATTTTGGCAAAAAGGAAAATAAAAGAGAGAAAAAATTAAATAAAGAATTTTAAAAAATTAAAGTTTCCTCTCTCTCTCTTTTTTGAATTATGTTTATATATACAACTATTGTGAAGTCAACAGAAGTGCTGACTTCTTAGCATAATGAGTAGAAAGGCAATTGTGTAATTTACAATATCATTAATTAACATATATTTTTACTTTAATTTATCAATAATTTTTTATTTCCTCCAAATCATATACTAGTTTCAACCCTTAGAAGCAAAGGAAAATACGTTATCACACTCCAAAGTCAAAAGCATAATAATTATGGAGAAAAGGAAATAGCTAGGAAGCTCGATATGAAAATAAATATTAATAATATTTAAAACATCTAAAATAACTATAGCTCTATATATGATGACAAAGAGGAAAATCAAAACGCACCTCATCATCAATAAAGCTCAAGTCGGTGAGTTTTGTGGACAACAGATAAACATTATTTTAATTTGAGTAAGTTGCATTAATTTTTGTTAGATTTTCAAAATATATTTAATATCTTCTTTAAATTACATCCAATTTAGTTCTCATAATATATATATATATATATAAGAGAGTAAAAACATATTTCATTTTATTTAAACACAAAAAATATTATGATTAATCTAATTTTAAAATAGCTATAAAAAATCAACCCATATTTTAGTACATAAAAATTCCACTAATTTGTTTTATTTATTATTTATTTTCATCTTTCTTTTCTCCCAAAATCCAAAATAAAGCGCCACAATCTCATTCTCAAGTCTCAACATCCCATTATTCCATGAACATAACACATACAAGCCCCAAGCTCGTACTATACCGTGTGTAAGACGCGCTATGTACGTCCTCGCCGAAATCCGTACAAATTCAGTCTGTGATATTATGTTACGATGAATTCAACATTCTTCCATCACTCATGACCTTATCTTTTATATATTTGCGTTAAATAAATTCTTCCATCACTAAAATCTGCAACTACACCCTCTCTCATATTTATTACCATGAACAATATATAAACAAAACTTTTATAATTATATTTTCCTCAACATACAATGTAACTGTACAACTAAAGAGATTTATGAATAGAGAAACGTACTATAATTGCAACAATGAATACATGAGCTTGCATATTGCATGCATGAGAAGCTTATAAATAGGGTCTTTCTTCATGCGTATCAGCCATATCATTCACACAATTAATCTCAATAATTGAAGAAGCTAGCTAGCAATAATGGAGAAACAATTCAGAGGAGAAGCTGCTTCTTCTTTTACTTGTGCTATGTCTCTTGATAAGCTAGGAGTTTCTTCCATACCTCAACGTTACGTTCTTCCACACTCACATAGGCCAAACCCTAATCTTCAAATCTCCATGACCATTCCTGTTATAGACTTGTCTTCTTTATATCATCAATCTCTTAGAGCTCAAACCATCAACGAGATTCGAGCTGCTTGTCAAGACATCGGTTTCTTTCAGGTTTCACTTATACATACATATATACATACACACACACACACACACACACGCTTGTGATGAGTAATTCTTGTGTACATGTAGTATATGTATATATATAATAGTTTAAATCTAGTTTGTACGTGGGCCCTACATGGATTAGCTTGTTTGGACCATTGTATATATGTACTTAATCTGCATGTGCACAAAATATAATTTTCTTTTGTGTCTTCGGTCGTGACAAAAAATTATGTTCTCATTTTTCAAAGAGATAAGAATAACTCATTTTGAACAAAATACTTTAAATGACAATATACTTTTAAAAAAAATAATTATAATATATTAAAAAAATGTATTTTCAAAAACTATTTTAATACTCTTTATTTTGAGTTAAAAATGATAAATTTATTTTATTTTAAATTGAAAAAGAATAATTTTTTTATATTGGTCTAATACATATATTTATTAATAAATATAAAATTATATATTTTGATAAAATGCGTGAAATTATAGATCTTTCTTATTTTTTAATATAATTTTAACAGTTTTTAAGAGATGAAAAGTTTAATCTATCCTTTTCTTTTTAATAATGTGAATTATTTTGAGCTAAGTCACTTGTAAGCTACATTGTCAAAATCTAGTTGTTGCTACTATGCATGCATGCATGCTAGTATGTATATCTTTTTGCATGCAGGTTATTAATCATGGGATTCCTGAAAGTGTGATGGAAGCTGCCATGGAAGCTGCAGTAGGGTTCTTCAACCTTCCCAATGAGGAAAAGATGCGTTGGTATTCTGATGATGTTCGCAAACCCACAAGGTATGGAACAAGCTTGAACCATGCTAGAGATGAAGTTTACTGCTGGAGAGACTTCATCAAACACTACTCTCAACCTCTCTCTGATTGGATCCATTTGTGGCCTTCAAATCCACCCTCTTACAGGTAAGTAAATAATAATTAAAAATAATAATCAAACACTCACTAATTATATAACCTAATCATCATCATCATGCAGTGATAATATATTAATTGAATTAATGGCCAAAATGTTTGTTTCTTAATTACCTTAATTTTCTTTTAAAATGTCCATTGTCATAGTTTTTTGTAGAGTTAATTCCAGAGATACTACTTGGGTACGTACAGTCTCTAGATATATTTATTATCAGGTTTTATAATAAAAAATTTACATACAAAATTCTAAGATTCTTACCTGATTTTGATTGATTAGTCTATAACATTAATATGCTGATGGTCTCCACAAAATATGTCAAACTTCGCATGATATGTGCCGACAGGGAAAAAATGGGAAATTATGCAAAGGCCACACAAGTGTTACAAAAGCAACTTATGGAAGTTGTGTTTGAAAGCCTAGGGCTAAACCCTAGTTACTTAGAAGAAGAAATCAAGGAAGGCTCTCAACTCATGGCTGTAAACTGCTACCCTGCTTGCCCTGAGCCCGGTCTCACCTTAGGGATCCCGCCCCATTCCGATTTCGGGTCCCTCACGATCTTGCTCCAAACCCGACGAGGGCTCGAATTCAAGGACAAGAGCAACAATTGGGTTAGGGTTCCATTTGTTGAAGGAGCCTTGGTGGTGCAATTGGGAGATCAAATGGAAATTCTGAGCAATGGATTGTGCAAGAGTGTGATTCACAGAGCAATTGTGAATGAGAAAGAGAGGAGGTTCTCCATTGCTAGCCTTCATAGCTTTGCAATGGACACAAAGGTGGGTCCAGCACCAAATCTTGTGGATGACAAAAACCCTAAGTCCTACAATGAGTTCAGCTTCAAAGAATTTCTTGACTTCATCTCCAGCAATGATATTTCAAAAGGCAGGTTTATTGACACTCTCAAGGTACTGAAGCCGTGAAGCTGACATCGATAAATTTTTAGGTACACTTTTTATGCTACGTACGTACATACGTGCAAAAAGCCATAAAAATTCTTAAAAATGGATATATCATAAGTTTTACCATTTATGATATCCACTATAGTGAATTTTTATTGACTTAGTGTATATATATATATAAATAAGAGCAAGGAAACTAGCTCTTTATGTAGTGCTACTCATGGAGGAAATGCTACCCAAAACCTAAATACAAATACTTGGTGTTTATATAGCATAATAAAAAAATTTATAGTTTAAGCTCATTTTTAAATATTGATTAATTTTTGTGTGTGCGTCGTACTTACACAAGGCTAAACAATGACTTAGTCGTGAAGTTTAGTTGATGGTCTCAAGCACACAGATTCATTAATTAAAAGTCCAAACAAATTAAATGACATCAAGTATAAATTAAGAAAAGAAAAAAATAATTGACAAGTTTCTTGTTATATATGATTCAATGTTAATTTGAGTCATGAAGATGGCTTTCGCAAGAAAGAGAGAGAGAGAGAGAGATGGGTTTAAGTTTAAGAGTACGCATGCAGAAGAAGCACATGGGAATGTGATATAAAGAAAAAGAACAAGAACAAGTTGTGTTTGGCAATTAATGGAATTTGTCATTTGCAAATTTTCTTGACTTGGAGTCACTTCTGTGCATCAAGTGGTTTTGTGACGTTCAGAAGGAGGAATACATGGAATATATATATGCTGTCACTTACGTATATTAAATTATATATAGAATATTAAATTCAAACTTGAGGAGAGGTTAATTACTATAATATTCTCCATAATGTTTAATATTGTGCATCCACTTAATAACTGTGTCAAAGAAAGACCAATTTGAAAAATATTGTTTATTCTAAGACTAAATTAAAAATAATCCTTTATATAAAGAAACAAAATATATAAGGTCTATTCTGCTCTGTGTGTGTGTGTGTTTGTGTATTCATGCGTCACATACGTAGTTTGGCTTAATTATATGGAGAAGGCCATGTTCTCTCTGTTTCCAGATGAATGTTTGGAGGGCCATTTTTTGTGACTTTTTAACGACACAAATTACACATTTTTTTGCACCGCCAATTTTAATTTGTTGATCACTTCATCACAATTAATACCTCACCTCACCTCATACTACTAAACCACCTCTGGTATTATCGCTATATCTTTATTTTTTTTATTTAATTTATTTTTGCAGTTGTTTCCAAAGCTATAAGTGTGAATTGAAGCCACACAATAAATATCTTCACAAAAATACAAAACTCCATTTTATAAGTCAACTGTTCAATTTGAGATTTTGCTTCATTTTATTTATATTCATTAAACTCAGCTTTAAAAGTATATGTATCTTAATTTTAAAATTTTTTTATTGAAAATACAATACTCTTGCGTATTATCCACATTTATTATCATGTGCATTGGAGTGAAATCATTTTTTTAAAATCACTTGAATTCAAAAATTTATTGAATTTTGATTAATTTAACTCAAGTAAAAGAATATATCATAATAGAAGTAGATGTTTTTTAGAATAAAAATTTTTCATATATAAGAGACTCGAACTCAAATCTTTTCAAATGACTAAAATAAAATACTTATCACTCTAACCATCACTCTAACCATCGATGACGAATTTACATTTTAAATTATACTTTTTTTTTAATATATGTTAAAATTATACTCTTATTTCTTTTGTTTTGAAAGTCTATACTTCACTTTCTTGTGAAAAATAAAAAAAAACATATAATTTCACCTATTTAAAATACCCTTATATTTATAATTTATATAATTAAATATGTATTTGACTAATATAAAAATTTATTTTTACAATTTAAAATAAAATAACTTTATCATTTATAACTAAATATAAATAGTAATAAAATAATAGTTTTTAAAATTTATTTTCCTCAATTTCTTCTATTATAATTCAAGTATAAGGAAATCACTGAGAGGAAAAAAGAACGATTATTTCTTGCTTACAAAATAGGGCTAATATTAGTGGGTTTGGCATGAATTAATAAAATGCATGTCAATATTTTTAAAATTTGTATTTAAATATTAAAAAAGTGAGAGGCTAAGTAACTTTCTCTCCCAATCTTCTTTTACAACTTTTCTTCTCATAATTTTTTACTCTCTTATATTTTTATTATAGTGTATAATTTAACAAATCAATACAAATCCGAACCAAAGTCAGAAGACTAAAAAACAATTAATCGAAGCATAAAATCGAAGCCCAACCCAAGCCCAGTAGAGAGCGGGTTTTAGTTCTTTGAACCAGATATTTTCCTCTGTGTGTCTTGTAATTGAGGGGCAGCAGAGGAATGGCAAGCGAAGACGGAAATGGCGAATTCTACTTGAGATACTATGTAGGGCACAAAGGCAAGTTTGGCCACGAGTTCCTTGAGTTCGAGTTCAGACCAGATGGCAAGCTTCGCTATGCCAATAACTCCAACTACAAAAACGACACCATCATTCGCAAGGAGGTTTACCTCACTCCTGCCGTTCTTCGCGAGTGCCGTCGTATCATTGCCGAAAGCGAGGTACCTACATTTTCCTTTTGCTTGCTTTGGCCTCTTCGGTGATTTTTATCTTTGTCGAACAATAAAGTAATGTAGGAATCCAACAAGGTTGTGATATTTATTAGTAATTTTTTTATTAAAAATAATTATTTTTTCTGGGTTTTTTTTTCCCTACTTGGTTCCCAAGAAGAAAATGTGGTTGGAGATGGGGAATCCTAGACTTTAGTTCATGAAAAATTATTTTATTTGCATCCCTTGTTGTGAATTTTTGTCTATCTGTTAGAATTTGTTAGTTTTCCATGTTTCTTTTCAATTTCTAACAAAGACCATTGTTGATGGTCATTGGCAAAATGACAGAAATGCAACTAGCATGTCTCGTTTGAGAAGCACTTGTTTATTCTATCTTGGTCTAAGAATTGCTTGTTTCATTTTTAAGTTTCAATCATGGAAACAAGTTGCAGTCTATAGGCATTTTATAATGCTTTGATATATGCTAAGGCGTAGCTCAAGTTCAGAATTAGAAGTTTGGTATTGCTATATGTTTCCTTCGTCATTCTTTTAAATTTCTACCAATATTTATCTTGGTTCTTTGCCGAAAGAATAGCCACTGGCATTTTCAATTAAGAAGCACCCATTTATCTTATAATTGAAACGAGTGACTGGCATTGTATATTTATAGATTATGCTAAGCCATGGCCAGTTCTGGGCTAGAAGTACATTGACTTTGGAAAAAGCTGTTTATCCACTTTACATGTATGAGGATTGGTGGAGTTCATTTCTTCATTGTCCATCCTAGAAAATAAAGTACTTTTTGGTCTAACCCATGTTATGCCCAAGGAAGAGCAAGCTAACTATGTGCCTCTACTCTTGGATCCCAGTTGAGGATGCTAAAACTTTCCGAATGCTATTATAAGCTTATAATGTAGGTGCTATGGAATAGCCATTGTAGAATAACATTGATAATACTGTTTGTTTAAGATATGATATAAGTTGGTATAAATTTCATTTTGATTATCAACAGTGCTTGGTAAATACTGTTATTAGCAGCTCAGGGAATTTAAAATTGCAAAAGCATATAAGGTTAAATAAATGGTTTGAAATTTGGAAAGTACGAGGTAGCAGTTTTGAGACAAACCTGGCTCTTATAAAGTACCAACCTTTTAAAATATTCTATTACGCACTGGTATGTGACTTTTGCTGTCAAAGAGCACAACAACTGAAAGCCACGACATTCTCTAACACAGCTCGTCATTAACCAATTCTATCATAAAAAGGTTTCTTTCTTGGATTGAACAGATGTCTTTGTCTTCATACATTATATAACCTGAATCTGAGTAGTTCTTTGTCCGAGTATCTTTTCATATTTTGCAATGCATAAGGGTTTGTTATTTGATGGTTGTGTACTTCTGTTTTCTCATCTGTTGCTGTCTTCCTTCAGATAATGAAGGAAGATGACAACAACTGGCCAGAACCTGATCGAATTGGACGGCAGGAGCTAGAGATTGTGATGGGAAATGAGCACATATCCTTTACAACATCAAAGATCGGATCTCTTGTGGATGTTCAGAGTAGTGCAGATCCAGAAGGTCTTCGCATCTTTTACTACCTTGTTCAGGTGAGCTAATTGATAAATGAATAAAGCTGTTGATGGATATTTTGGTGCACTCAGACTTTCTTACCATATTCCATTCTGTGTAAATGCCTCTCTTTTTTACCTTAAATTGATTTGCACATTACATGATAGTATATTCTGTAGCTATGAATGCCTGAGGTGTTTTTAGCTATTTATGGAATTTCTGCCAATGCAAATAGAAGATTTCTTACTGAGTAGCATGAATGCTGTTCAGGTGGGATACCGAATACATGTTTTGGGGTTTTAAATTAGAGTTGAAAGTGGATGAATATCAGACCCTGTTATGGAAAGTAAACTACTAAATGTAATGATATCACGTGACCATGTTTCTTTAAATTTTTCTACTCTCATTGTTTTTGACAATCGGATTCCCCCAGTTTGATACAAAGTATTAATGTATGAGCTGAAAGGTAAGAGAATTAAGTTCGCACAGATCTTGTCCTTCCAGAGAGGAAACCCTGCCTCGTACTTTTCAGTCAATTCATATATTTCATTGTCAGATAAAACTTCTAGGTGTTTTAAATAGAATAGTCTAACGTTTTGTTTTTTTAAATCATGGTTTCTGCTTTCTAATAGTAGCTTGGTGATAATATCACTTCCTTATGGGTCTATTTGTTCTAGGTCAAATACAGAAAGCATTTTAGAATCACTTGAGCTGGTCCTTTTGTAAGATTTTATTGGTTCTGATATTGCAAAATATATCATCATGAATGGTTTTAGATTTCTTTTTTATACTAGTTTAAATTTTGTCATCTGCCATTGGTGGAGCCTACATGATGCTAGCTAGCTTCTCTGGGATGGTCCCCTTCACTTGGCTTCCTTAAAATCCTGGCAGAGCAGATGCTGTCAGGGGATGGTTTGGTGTAGCTTTTAAGAGGAATTTCTGCTTTTTGGTGTGCCTCTGTACATGCAGATAGGTGATATACTCATGCTTGGAAGAGATTTACCTAGACTGATGAATGGTTGGTCAATGATATTCCAACTAAAATAGGACAGCAGGACAGCAAAGCAAACAGAATTTCAGCAAGCTAGATTTTGGGTTTGTTAGAACCCTAATTGGCTGTTAATTGATAATTGAGCAGCAAGGACAGACTACGTTGGTTGCATATCTGCAACAGAACAATAATGGTGAATGAAGGACACATGAAGGGAAACGAGAGAACTTCTAGAAGTTGTTTAGGCTAGTAGAGATAAATAGGGGCTGAGAGCTGAGGAGAGAAGAGGCTGGATTTGGTTATTCATGTGGGAGGGCCTAGACCCTCAAAATGCTAGGAAAATTTTTCTTTGGTTTTCTTTCTCATTTTCCTTTTACAGATACTGCTTTGCTGTTTTGAGTTATGTTTCTCCCATTTTCTTGTAATAAATTCCTTTGAATCCACAGTTAGGATAGTTGTTTCCTAACAGGGTAAAGTGTGGATGATTTGTGGCTGGATATGCGCTTATGCTGAGTGCAATTGGTATGCATTCATCTGGGAGCCAAAGGAAGGCAGTCAAATATAGAATCATGGATTGTACTAGGTTATCAGCATGTTATGAACTATAGTTTTTGTTTTAATAGGTCTGTTGGAAAATCAGCAATGAATATATTAATGATGTTTTGTTAGTTGGGATCAGAATGTATGTCTTAGGGATCAGATTTCTGTAAGGTATTTTATGGACATAATCAAGCTTAGAAAAAAATAACCTAGGCATAAAAAAATTGCTCAGCTCAATTCAGAGAATCTTAGCTTCATCTTCATTATATGAAGTTTATCACTTTATCAAAATTTAGCATTACAATATAAATAGAGTTTGGACTTTAGTTCAAAGGTAAGATTTCCTTGGAACACTAACCAAATTGGGGAAGATCAAATATCAAGCTAAGACCAAACAAGAATAAAAAAATGCATGAATTCTTAGAACCCAGAGACTAGCCGTGACAAGGGATTAGGGAAATATCTAAATGACTAGAAACTCAAAAACTGATTGATCAGCATCATTGTATGAACATGTCCTATGGGTCTAAAAAATCAACATTAGTCAATATATATTTAAATATATATTTGCTATTTAAGCTTCTCTTTACTTTTTTTTCTTTTTTTTCCAATAGGGTGATTTAGCTGACATTTTTTTTACTCGCATCCTGTGTGAGAGATAATGATTCATGTATCATCCTTTTCTTGTTATTAGAGGTGGTAGAGTAGTAGTAATTGTTGTTATTATATATTAATGATCCTTATAATACTAACATGCTTGGCCACTGTAATGATTGTTAGCACTTATTGTAAGCAGGAAGATTGCCCATTTTTTCTATTATGAGCAAGTTTTGCCTTGCATTAATCCTTATTAGAATTAGAGTTTTGAATTTTGATGTGTTTGCAGGATTTGAAGTGCTTTGTCTTCTCTCTCATTTCACTGCACTTCAAGATCAAGCCAATATAATCGGGCCACACTGTTTCCTGACAACCTCTCCCAGTAATGTGTACTTGTGTATCAACGGTACTTTTCAACTAATGGAATTTTGCATCTTACGATTTGAAATGTGTGGTTACACTAATTGGATATTTATCATTCAATTGGACCAAAATGTTGAGTGCATTGCTCTTTTTTGGATGAAGTAGTTCTTTTTCACTGCCCCTGTTGCTAAGTAAATGTATATCTTAATAGGATTACATTAAACTATGGATGAGAATTACTGGGCTTATCAGAACGGTCCAACGGTCCAAACTCTCGCACTCTCTGACGTTTAAGTCAATATGAGGCAGTGAAGGTGGTTGAAATAAGTTAAAAGAGTTACCAAGGGAGAAGTGTATATACCATATGCTTTGACGGTAGTTTAGTAATTTTGCTTCACGAGTTCGGTAACCATGATGAGCTTAAGCCAAGTTAATCTAAATATATACTTATCAATTTTTGTTTCTCAAAGATAATAGAAATGCATATTTTGATATGTTTTGATTTCAAATAAAATAAACTTAGAGTGTATTGTAAGAATTTTTGAGCAAGCTAATCCAATACAATTATTAGTTATTGACAAATAGTAACGATTTGGAGTTCAAGTCCTAGCTGGAGTTAAAATTGATTTTAAAAAAATTAAATGACAATTAATTAATCCATTAAAACAATGCCATTGTCTGGTTACAGTGACAACATAAACAAAGCAGCAGCCATCAAAGTCCAACAAGTGGATCAGATTTTCCTTCTCTCAAAACAGTAATTACTAGAAGGTGCCTTGTGGATTTTTATTTGTTGTAAATTTGTTTTTTCAAAAAAAAATTGATATTGTGATAGAGAATAGTTTGTATTTGATAAACATATTTGATAAATACTTTGATAATGTTATTGCATTTGGCAAATATGAAATTATTAAAAAAGACATTTAAAATGACTAGTAGAAATGATTAGAAGTAATTAAGAGGATAAGTTAAAAAATAAGTAATTAATAATTTTGAGTGAAAATATTTATGTTTTTCAAAAGTAATCTGCTTTTGATTCTAATAAGAAGCTCTTCTTTTTTGCTTCCTCCTTACACCAAAAAAGAAAAGAAAAGAAACTGCTTTATCACTTATAAACATTTTAGTTTTTGTGAGAAGCATTTTTAAGAGTCTGTTATTAAATTTTGAAATAAACATAAAAAACTTATGAATTTTTTTAGGTTCAAATGTAAAAATTCTTTTGAACTAATGGTCACATGCAAACAACTCCTTTCAACCATAAAATTTAACTTAAAACTTCTTAAACTTTATAATTTGTGCAAAAAAATTTTTATTAATTTTTTTATCTATAATTTTAATAGAACAATGACACATCAAAAAAATTAAATCATACTAAAAATATAGAAAGCATTCTTAAATTTTAGGTGTTGTACATAAAATTCTTATGAACTTTAAACATTGTGTAAAAAATTTCATACTTTCAACCTAGTAGAAAAAAATCTTTTTAAATAATTTGATGCGTCTATTAAAATTTTTTATTAGAAAAGTTAAAAGATGGCTTTTTTGTACAAATTGCAAAATTTGATAAGAGTCATCAATTTTTATAATTGATTAGAATTATCTACAAATAATTTATAATTTATTTTAATTTTTTTAATATCATTTAATACCAATTATAAGAGGCTATATTATAACAACAAAAAATTACTAATCAATTATTATACTTTTCAAAAAATTCACGCATTAATTAATTAGGACCCAAACCCAGGGCGCCTTATTAAAGGCCCATGCCCTACATTAATCAATTCAGGTGGCACACCCATTGAACAAGCCATTCATGATTCATATCATTTATCTTTCAGCCTATAGATTCATGTCAAATTAAGCCAAGTCATTTTCAGTGGGAACATCTTCTCTCTACCTAATCCCTTAAGGGAATAATTGTTGCTAAAAATCTAGTAATTCATAAAAAAAAAGGAAAATAAATCAATAAAAAAGAAGATGCTTCTATTGTGCCCCACTCAATGCTTGAGCTTTAAAGAAGAAACGCATAAAGAAACTTTTAGAGTTATGCAACCGAAGTTTTATAGTTAAAAAAATGTTACCTCCAAACTTTATTTTTATGTCAATTTTAATTAAAATTTTTCATGGTTTAATGGGAGAGTACTTTTTTAGATTTTAGATTAAATTTTATTAATATATGTTAATATATTTAGCTGATTTGGCTTCACTTTTAAATTTAAAATTTTCAACATTAGAAATAATTCTACTACCGAAAACTAAAATAACACTTTAGAAGACAAAAACGTGATGAAGCGTCACTAAAAAAAAAAGGTAATTGGTAGATCAAACAGACCCAATCCTAAAAGTAGCATTTTTTAAAGTAAGCACTAAGTGAAAAGTTTTAAACTTTTTTAGAATTTTAAAATTTATTTATAAATAAATATATGAACTAATTACATTTGTATATTTTAAATTTTTTGAAATAAATTTTTAGTATTCATCCTTTATTTTAGAAAAAAAATTTTAAAATTTAAATAACCTTTTATAATAAATTTATCAATAGATAAAATTTTTTAAAATATTGATTGTTCAACAACAATTGAAATTTTTTTTAAAATTAGTAGTTTTTGATATAATATGTTTAGATTGAGGAGAATAAATTAAAAATAAAAATTATTTTATTTTTATATGTAAATTTAATATTTTTATTAAGTTTTTAAAAATTAACATTGTTATGAAAAAGTATAAAGTCCAGGGCTTGTCTAAAAATAATAAAAACAATTGTTTCAAAAAATGAAGTATAAGAATTAAAATTTGGCTATAGGAACCAAGTCTATAATTTAGGTTATATTTTATTATGAGTTTTGGTGATTAGAACTTTTAAGATATTAATTAAAATTTTTTTATTAATTGATAGAGTATTTAATAATTTAAAATTAATATAAATAAATTTTTTAATATTTAAAAAATTTATAAATTAATCAAATAAATTCTTATTTTATATCCTAAAGATACTCATCAATAAAATTCATTTATTATTAGATGTAAGAAATTTGCGTGCTCCAATTAGAGTCACATTCATATAAACAATTATTAAAAGTAGACAGGCCACAAAAGTTTATGGTCACTACTCACTAATGGTTGCGACTTGTGACACATGCGTCTTCAAATGATTGATCTTTTCAGTGACCTAAAAAGATGTTCGGTCACTAACCAAAATCAGATCAAACCACTTGCTTTTAATTCCTGAGACAAACCAAAATTTTATAATCCACCTATATATTTGGTACGGGTACCTATCTGTTCCTCAATTTAATTAAGTGTCAAAAAAATGATGGTATTTAATATTTGATAATATTTTAAATATGGTAGAATTATTTTTAATAAGTGAAAAATTAAAAAAATTAGAAATCTCATATAAAAAGTCACATAAGAGAGTGAATGATAATTTTTAAATTATAAGAGTGTAAATTAATTATAATTAATTTAATTATTTTTACAATGAAAAATATCGAACGGTTGTTAATTACTAATGAATCAGATTCTAGAAGCACGCATTTATGTATGTTGAAACATATAGTAATCTTCCAATAGGTTAAGTGGTAAGTAGGTTAACGTGGATTACTGTGTAAAATAATAATTTATTTTTATTTTTATTTATAAATTAATCTAATAGTAAATTAATGTATAAAATAATATATTTTAAAATACTTTATTCAATTCCAACCCGTTTATAATATAGATGACAAATTGATTATAACTTAAATTACTGGAAGATAAACGATAATTTATTTTATCTTTTTATTTTTGTAATATTATAAAGATAAGACCAAAACTAATTGTTTATTCTTTAATTTTTTCTATTATTTATTTTAATTTTATCTCTTATATTTAATTTTTTATTAATTGATATAATTGTTTTACTAACCAGATGTTATATATATTACTAACAATAATATTATATATAAAATTTATTTGAAATTATTTTTATTAAAGTACAGTCAAGCTAACAAGAATTTAAACGAAACTAAAATAAATATTAAATTAATTTTTATATATATAATTTTAAAAATCTTTTTAAATTATTAATTTTTGAGTTTTGAATACTCACAAAGAATTTTAAAAAAATTTCAAGTGTTTTAACTTCATTTAAATTTTAACTATGCTTTAATTAAAATAATTTTATTTAAATTTTAAATATAAATGACGATTTTTAAAAAAATTAAGAAATTATACTAATTAGTAAAAGAATTATGTTATGGAGAGGTCTTCTTTTTTTAAAAAAAAAAACAATTTTTCATTGTTAAATTATTTAAAAATTTGTATAGTTTTTGTATTGTTATACCTGGTGATTTAACAATAAAAGTCTAATTTATCAAGACGAGAGAAAAAAAATTCCTATTCATAATACCTCCAAATACTATCATGAATAGTGGGTTGCCAGTTCCATCTTCCAACACCAAAGTGTGTTGTCTGTCCTCCTTTGCTACGGCATCAGTGGCTGTATTTTAATTTAACTTTTTTTCTTTTTCTAAAAGTTTTTCTTATTTTATTCTTTTGAGACCTCAATATATTAAAAAAGTGTGGGGCAACATTTAGCTTTACAAAATTTGATCACTCAATCACTATCAAGAAGCTACACTAAAATTTATAATTGTACAGGTGGTGAGAGATTGATTATTATAATCTTAATTTAATAATTTTAAAATATTAAGAGTTAATAAATTTTTTAAAATTTACCATTCAAACAAACCTTAAGCAATATATATAACATGATATTAATTTAAAAAAATTATTAAGAGAAGTGTTTATATTTGTTATACCATAATGTTTTAATAAGATCATTTTTAATAAAAAATATTTATAAAAAATTAAAAAAATAATAAAAGTATATTTTATGTTTTTAAAATTTATATTAATTTTTAATTTTATTTTTAAATTTTTTAAAGTTAATTTTATCTTTAAAATTTAAAATTTTAATTAATTTCATTTTATTGTTATACGTTATCTAAATTATTAAAAGAAAATAATTATATAATATCTGATGTAATATTAAAATATTAAATAAAAATAAAATATTATTTTATTCTAATTTTAAATACATATTTGATAATGCATTCAATGTCATGTTTCTATTTTTATTAATAATTTAAATGATGTTAAATCATAAGATAAATTTAATTATAATTTAAAATTTTATAAAATAAAATTAGCCTTAATAATATTTTAAAAAATAAAAAATTAATGTAAAATTTAGAAATAAAAAATATTTTAAAAAATTTTAAAAAGATGAAAAATAGTGATAAGAAAATGAGGCCTTGAGATTGATATCCGACAAGAGTATTGGGAAAATAGACAGTCCACGTAATTAAGAGATGATAAAGAGAGGAAGACATTGAATTGCACTAGTCTTGGGTGTATGCACCACACAACACAGGAGCCCCCACTTGAATATGACCCAATTGCAATTCATATTATATATTCACAAATCACAAGGAAACCTTGAGCACGTACTGTTTCAATTTTTTGGATAATTCTAACCAAATAATAATATTTTTTTCAAATTATATATATATGTCATTTTTAGTACTTTCACAACTCCTACACTGATGATGGAAATTGAAGTCTCATAATATCTATATCTTTGAAATTTAAATGAGTAAATAATCCTAGCATCACTAGAAGAGATTGCAATAATCAATAATTGTGGGTGAGATCCAATACCATTGATTTAAAGCATATCTTTTTGTGAAAACTGTGAACTACAGTGCTCCCCAACTTTTTTTTTTATTGGTTATTCCTTAAGGAATTAATTAAAAGTTTTGTTAATCAATATTTTTATAATACTAATTAATTAATAGAATATTTAATAATTTAAAGATATAAGAAAATTTATTAGTTAAATATTTTAACAATCAATCAAAATTTTTTTTAATTATTACTGATTAACAAAAATCTATTATTATTATTTTTATTAACTATTTTTAAAACCAACAATACTCTAATGGCAATGTTAGCAAGATTTTTTTTATTTGCACTTTATTTCTCAAAACTTAATATTTAATAGTGATCAAATAATTGTCTAGTTGATCTTTAAATTTAAAGGTTCAAAAAGTCTCTCTCTTTCAAGGTAGAGGAAATATGGTTCAAAAGAAAAGGAGGCCGGCTCGTCTTTTTTTCTACTTTGAGTACAAGCATTAGAACATTGAAGTATGTGAAAAGAAAGAAATTAACATATAAATATAAATAAATAAATATATATATATATGCTCACGTATTGTTGAAGCATCAAGAAAAAGAGGAGAGATTTTGATCATTATCTACTTTTTACCTCTTTCAACGACGTCGTTGGATTTTATTTTCATGGCAAACTAACAAAAAAAATATTGTATATAAGCTCATGTGTTCCACTTCCAATAGTGCACATTTTAGACATAACTTTCTCTTAGCCACAACAACTGAAATTGAAGACATTTAAAATTTGGATATTTAATTTCTTTTAATGGTTTAATGGTTTAAAGTACAGTATCTCATTAAGCTTTTTTTATTAATTAGTTCTACTATCACTTATTTCTTGCATTAATTTTGAGATTAAATTTATATATAATTTTTTATATTTTTACTATTGAGTTTTTCAATCAAAATAAAGTATGTAAAAAAAATTAAAAAGAATCAATTATGAGAAATGAATTATATAAAATATATATGTATCCATTTTTTATTAAAAAAATATGACAAAAAAATTTAAAAATTGCACTTAAATTTTTTTTCGTAAGTTTAATTGATATATATAACCAAGTGATTTTTTAAGCAATAACAATTTTATCATTGAGAGTATGCTTCACTTATATTTTGCACCATTTTATGATAGATTTGAAAAAATTTAAAGCCAAATTCATTTTCAAAAAATTGATTAATGTAAAATTAAAACTCATTGCCTGTTTATAATTATAAAAAATTTTACTAAAATAAAAAATTAGAAAACATGTTTGAATGTGCTATTTTTAACTTAAAATAAACAAAAATGTGTTTTCAGAACCAAAAAACACATAGCAACTTTTTTTTAAAATAAATAAAATATATTAAAAAATATTTTCAATAATGACATATTCATAGAAATAATACTAGCATGAATTCTTAAAATACTAAGTTTTAAAAACAAGTTTCAAGAATGAAAAATGAAAACATAATCAAATGGGCTCAAACGAAGTGTACGGTTGAACTTCAATGTTTTAAAACAAAAAAATATTAAAAAAACAAGTGTTTTCATTAATTATAAGAACAATATTAATATAAAATTTTCAAATAATTTCTCAAAATAATTATTTTTAAAAATAAAAAAATGATTTTAAATAATTATCTTCAACTGAAAATAAAAAAATAAAATATATATTTTAAGAATAAAAAATTTAAAATAATTAAAAGATGTTTTAGATTTTAATTTTTTAAAATAAAAATATATAATATAAGTTTTTTTAATAATAGAATGTAAACAAATACATGAAAATAATATTAATTATAATAAATTAAAAAAAAAAACAAAATAAGATGCCCTTAGACACTTTTCCTTGTCGGTTCCGTTCGCCGTGAAAAGGCGAAGCACTCAAAAAAGTTTGAGTACTTAGCAATTGCATGCTGAATTCCCACGTAAAGTGGCTACAACTTTATTGGAGTCTTGGATATGCATGCGCGTGTACCATCTCTCTCTCTCTAGTCTTTACTATTATATTTTTTTAGGTATGAAGAAAATTTAGAAGAAAATATGTCTTAGTGTAAAGTTAGAGTAATTATATAAACTTTCGAATTCAGAGAATATTTATAAAAAATTTGTAAATAAGAAATTATTTGAATTTAAATTTAAATTATATAATTGTTATGAGTAAAAAATGACAAAATGAACCACAAGTCTATTTATGTCTATTTAAATTTTTAATTGGCCAAAATTAATTATTTGTATTGAATTTTTAAATTTATTCTTTATATGTATTTACTAATCTTCAGCAAAATGCAGTTAGTCTTATATATATAAAGTTTGTAGAATATAATTATTTTAATTAACGCATGACAAAGCTAATAGAGGAACTCACGTGAGACCAAAATGTTTCAAAATTTACTTGGTATCCTTAGTACATTTTGGAAACTCGAGAGTGAAAATTTCAAGCTACATGTGAAAAATACTTTGTGTTTGTTTTGGCTTCTTTTGAATAATTTACCACGAAATAGTAACTTTCAAGCAACAGTTTTAGGCGGGTTTCTTATGTAATTATGCATGTTGTGACATATACAAAACATATTTGATAAAAAAATTCACATCAATTAATAAAAATAAACAAATAAAATTGAAATCATAATAAAGAATAATTGATTTGAATGATAAATATTTTATTTTATTTAAATAAAATTTTAAATTTAAGTCTTCTATATAAAAAATATTTATATTAAAATAATTTTATTTTTATTACTAGATTTCGTCATAATTTAATAAATTTTCAGATATGAGTAGTTAATTTTGACAAAAAAAATTAAAAGAATATATAAGATATAAATTAATAATTTTATACAAAATTAAGATATAAAAATTTAATTTTAGCCTCTTAACTTATTCAAAACTTACCAACAATAATTTTCTTTTGCAAAGGCATATATTGAGTATGAATGTAGGTAGTAGTCATTTATTTGCAGACAATGAATGTATACAATTGAGAATGAGAATACAAAATGATAATGTTTATTCATAATATGGCATCACATATAGCCAAGGCTCTCTGCACCTCAAAAGGCTAACCCAAATGAGCTCCACGTGTCCGACCTTCACATAATGGATAGGCCATGTTTGGCAAACATCCCACGTGAATGCATATATATACATATATGACTCTTGTTCGCAATATCTTATAGAGTGCATTATCAGAATGTAGTCAACTTCCAAAAACACATATACATGAAACATGATGTTGTTCCTTGCTCACAAAGTTTTTGCACTTTATTAAAGAATTCATTATGCATTGACGAGTAACAAGAATTTTGTAGATTTGCTTTTTTAAAAAACGAAAAGTTGTGAAAATCCAAATTTTTCGGTGCTCGATGAGATAAGTTATATATATACACACACACTAAAAATTTTGCATACATAAATGTGCTTGCATCTTTTTATTTAATTTTTAAAATATAATATAAAATAATTTTTAGAATATTTTTTATATAATAAATTATATAATAAAAAATTATTTAATTTATTGATTTCTTGTAACTTTTTATTTTTTTTATTTTTTATTTTATGTCTTTAAATTACATATTTTATATTATTTTATAAAATAAAATATATTATTTTATGAGATTCTTGTCTAAAGTTATTATAATATAGATATAAAATATATATTAAGTGAAAACATTTCACTTATGTGAATATTTCATATATATTTATATATACACACATGAAAAGTGCATGATAAAAAAGTTCATATATGTGCGTTCATAAAGTAATAATTGAGATGCTTGTTTTTCAATAAAAAAATATTTATGAAAAAAAAAAGTGACAGCTGAGATTATAAGGACGTGATTATAAAAAGAAATGGTTAATATTTCAATAGAAATTTTGTAAGTCTTTCCATTTCCGATTATTTCTTACAGAAAAATATATTAATTTTTGTGGCATTTAACGTTAAATAGGCAGGTATCTTTTTTTTTCATGACAAAAAAAGAAAACATAAAAAAAGACTACACTAGAACCGCCTTAGGAACTGATAATCCATCATATCCTCCACCACTAGAGACTATCAAAATATTCCTAATCCATGAGTATTTGTAAAACTTACTCTTCAGGTATAGGCATAGGTATTAAATAAATAATATTATATATATATATATGAGACTAGGTATAAGAATTTTTTTTGAAGATTTTAATATTGGCTCAAACTAAAATTTAATAAATAAATTTTACGAATAGTAATAGAATTTGTTTATATGTTTGATACATATATCTACAAAGATAAATTTATATTGAGTTTTTAAGCTGATTATGCACTTTTAGAGTTTGGATAACATAATAATTGAGACAGGGTTTTTTGGTAATTTTGGATAGTGTGTCCACATTGAAAAAAAAATTTACTTGTTTTAAAATTTCTCTAGACACCCGCTTACGTTCAAATTCAAAGATAAAAAAAAATATATATTATTCTTCGTATTCAAACTACATATAATTATTTGCCTATATACTCTATCCTTAATCATCCTTATTCATCACAAGCTTGAACTTGCCTAATGAACGTAAAATGGCAGTGCATTAATTATCTATAACATGCACATTGATTGGCAAGAATTATATGGCCATGAATATAATATGATGGAATCTAATAATTTGTTACTCTTTGCTTTTGCCAATTGAAGACTTATGAATTGTATTAAAATGGTTGAAAAACATTATTGAATCTAACATTGGGAGGGAAGATTGTTTACAAACCCATTATTTTCTGGTTTTTGGGTACCATAACTCAATCTTCCAAGAATATACATGATTTAGTCAGAAATATGAAAATCAAATTATGTGTCATTAAATGAGGTCATTAAGTGTGTGTGTGTGTGTCTATATATATATATATATATATGTATATGTATATATATATATATATATATATGGAAATCAATTAGATTTTGCCACGTAAGCAAAATGACATATTATGACTATTCAAATCTAGGAGCCACAATCATTTTAAAAGATTGATGAATAGTGATGTCTTTTGGCAAAAAAAATCATCACTTGTAAAATTTCATTATTAGAGTCAATCTAATTTTATCCCATATTTACAAAAATAAAATAATTAAAGAGATGACTATAGTCGTCAAAATGGATCTAATCTCACAAAGTTAGCTCATTTAACCCACCAAATTAATGTATTGAATTTTTATTTTCTTAACCTTTATAATCATAAGAATTTTTTAACTCAATTCACTTAACCTGCAAGTTAAACAAACTAACTTATTTAACCTATAGGTTAACCTATTTATTTTTTATTTTTTACTTTTTTTTAATATATGAAGAGAAATGAGCCTATTAGCTATAATAAAAAAACTTACAAATCAAATAATAAAAATAAATTAACATATACTTGCTTTAATTTGAAGAATTCTATTTTATGTTTGTTTAAATTTTTTAGTTTGATAATTTAATATGAGTTTTATTATGTTATTGAGTTTGAGACTTTATAATTATATAATATCATTGTTATTATATTATACTATTAAAGAGAGTTTTAGGGTTCTTAAACAAGAAGAATGAGAGGACATATTCTAACATTTTTGTTCTTCCTTTAAAGCTTATAACGCTCTTTTGAAATAAAGAATAAATTAATAATTTAATTTATGAAAACCTTTATCTCATTTACTCAAAACTTAAAGTTTCAAATACCATTTGTTTACAAAATAACATTATTTGAACACTTTTTGTAAAGTTAAGTTAATGTCAAAATAAGCTTGGTAATCTTGGATTAGATTGACTCAATCCAGTGGTTCATATAGGCATATCACACTTAATCAAAAAGGAGAATCTTTATTTTGCATCATAACCTAGGAGATCTTCATTATATAAGGACCTCCTATTTCTGCTTAATACATATTATTTATCTATTCTTTCTATTCTTCACCCAAAAGTTTACAATAGGGCCTCTAGGTTTTTTTTTAACCTTTGACCCTCTCTCTTGTTTTGCATGCCTTTAGCAATCCACATGATCTAGACCTTGGCTCTTGGCCAAATTTGAAACTATCAAAGTGAAGTTTGGGTAAAAATTGGCTTAAGTGACATCATTTTGGAGGAAAGTATCAACTCATGTTTACTAATTAAGACAAATTTACTCAACAAAGGGATTGTTTTGATTTAAAAAAATATGTTTGAGAGATTAAATAATTGATTAAAGACTATATTTTTAAAAAATTAAATTGAAAAAAAAAATCTTTTAGAAACTAAGAAAAGATAAAATCAACTAATGAGAATTAAGTTAGTGGAAGAAATTAATTTTTCACAATATGGTAAATTAAAGTTTAAAGTTTTGTTAGAAAAGATCCTCATATTTAATGTCCTATAATGTCTTGAATAAAAATATTTTTTAATAGAAAAATATTTATAAAAAAAAGTCAAAGAGAAGAAGGATAAACATTGTATCTACAAAATTTAATATCATCCAATATTATTTGGTATACATTAATATATTGCAAAATTAATGTGCAATAACATTTTTAAATATAATGAAACTTAATTATATAGTTATTGTTTTTAACTTTTCTAAAATTTGACAGATAGGCTCTATGAGATAGTTACTTCTAATTCACTAGGATTAATGAAAATATGTATCTACAGTAAGATATTGATGGTACAAGAGTATTTACATCAATATGAATTTGATCCCTTCTCCCCCTATAATATGATCCCATCCTTGTTCTTAAATTTGCTTTGGAAAAATCTCCAACAGAAAGATCCTTGAACATAGAGATTGTAGACATCCATGTACAAATTGAAAAAAAAAAAAAAAAACCTAATATATTATTTTAGTTGGTTAAATGGTCTAATCAAATTGGTTTAGACTCGTTTTGACTTTTATATAATCTTTGTCCCTCAACAAAATGCTACTTCCACTAAAAAAAACACATTTTATGGTATAACTATAAAACTTATATGTTAAATTTAGAATTAACTTAATGAAAGAGACTAATATTTCAAATAAGATAAAAGAATATACGTAATAAATCAAAAAATTATTGTGTCCCTTTATCTAAAATCATCTGCCTAACCGCAAAAATGAAACCAAAAACTGCAGTCTAAAAGATCGCGACCTACTCTCTTTTTCTGAACAAAACGCCAAAGCCATCACCAAGGAGACGAACGTTGTGTTAGGCGTTAGGAGGGAGGGAGAGAGAGAGAGAGAGTTTCGTGTGTGACTAACTGTGTTTTCTCTCAGATCTTGGAGTAGTCCTAGCCATTTTCTCACCAATATTCCTCGCATTACGTTCAAGATTCTTTATCTTTTTCGCTTTACTTTGTTCCCAACCGTTCTTATCTTCATTTTCATTCAGTTTCGTCTTCAATCTTACATGGTTAATTTTGTACCGTCCTTTGCTGAGAAAATCTGGAACTGATCCTGCTTGTCTTTATGTGGTATTGAGCTGGTTCTTGCTCCTTTTTGGCGTGTTCGTTACTATTTTTTCCGCATTTGAGGTTGCTGATTGTAAGGATTGACGTTTAGGAGGTTTTAACGAGTTCAGTGGGAAAATTTTGGGAGTTTGATCTTGCTTTCGTTCCACTTATTGGCGTCCATAGTTTGTTCGGATTACTGAGAGAGGATTTTCAGGATAGAGAGTGCTTCTGAGTTGGTGATGATGTGGTTGTAGTAGAGGGAACAGAAGAGTATGGATGATAGAGGTGGCTCATTCGTTGCTGTCAGGAGGATTTCGCAGGGTCTTGACCGAGGCAACCCCTGCCATTCACCGTCTGGTAAATGCTTTAAATTTCTCAGAACATTTTTTTGGGTAATTTTTGTGACTTCCTATTTCCAAAGGCTTTTCTTCGCTTTTTGCACTTCCACAGTGGTTTACGACCTTTTCACTCTCTCTCGCTCGCTCTCACTGTTGGTCTCACAATTTTATTAAGTACGGATCTCTTAATCGAGATCAAACCATGTTCGATTAATCTGATCATAATCCAAGTTTTCACTTGCACGATGATTGATGATATTCTAAATTGCATTGGTGGGTGAATTCATACAGCTAACGCTTTTTTTTTTTTTGTAATTTCATTCAAGTCTTCCAAACTTATATGTGACTTGTCTTGCGTGATTGACAAGCACACGGAATCTTTCTTTCCCTCCATCCTTTCTCACACACGAGCACTTTCGCTCGCTCCCGTGTGATTGGTAAAGAAGAACCTGCTGTAGATCTCTAATTCTCTGTCAAACTCGTTCCGCTATGGAAGATGTTACTTTGCGGCGTCCACGTTTAGTTATTTTTCCCTATTATTCAGAATTTGATTTGTTTTCGATTTTTAATTTATACGTGCCAACTATACAGTCGTTATCTCAATAGATCTATTTTTTTGACACACGTCTATTGGCGAATGCACCTATACTTATCTTTCTGGAACCATATAACAAAGTGTGAAGCAAAGTATAGACAAATTGCGTGAGAAGTGGAAAATTGTAAACAAAGCATGTCATGGCAGTGGTTACTTTTACTGTGTGATGCTTGAAAGTTGTGATTCATGATGTCTTGGTGAAAAATTCTGCAGTGCTTTTATTCAGAGCTTTTTTATATATGTCTTTCTTAGTTTGAGGGTGTTGTGGAATATTGATCCATATCTACTAGCACCCGAGTTATGCCTTAGTCTGATGTAATTAGAATCTAGACAAACTGCTAGGCATGTGTTAAAGGTTTCTTTGAAGTTTGTTTCGTTTACTGGGCAGTGGGAACTAATTTTTTTTTCCCTTTTTTCAAGTGGACCAGGCTACTTTTGAATATATAGTGATTTTCATTCTTTTTTAATGCTTTTAATTATTGTGTTTCTTTTTTATGAGTCACTTATCGCAAGAAATCACATAAACTATGCAGTCAAATCAAAATTGTCGCTAAGTGGTACATCTTTGTTAGAGGAGAAAAAGTGAAAGATGTAAAATGAAGAAGACGAAGTATTTTTCTTTTCTGTTGTGGTTCAAACAAGCTGAATGGTTCTGTTTCATGTTTCAAACCTGAACATCATGTACTGAGTTTGATTATTAAATAACTGAGATATAAGCATGTTGTCGACTTATATTTTAAATTTTTCTAGTATAAAACTTGGAAGCTCAATTTTCATTTATAGGCAGTTTTATTTTGTTACAGCTGAGGTTGTGGCAGGATCAGCTGCATGGCTTGGCAGAGGTCTATCTTGTGTCTGTGCTCAGAGAAGAGAGAGCGATGCTCGTCCCTCTTTTGATTTAACTCCAGCCCAGGTAATATTTTTGTGATTTAATTACTGAAATATCAATTTGTTTCCCATTAGGTTATTTAATTAGTTTTTCTTTTGATAATTTTTATTAGAGTTAGAGGAAAAATACAATAAGAAAGGATAATAAGATATCCTCCTAAACAGAAAAAAAACTATGACAGAACAATGAGCCTAGGAGGCTGAAGAATGTAACACAGTTGTTCAATCTCTTGGATTTTTAAAAGAAATCTGCTGTATAAAATCCCATTTGCAGGACATCAAAGAGAGGCCATAAGCACAGTCCAATTCCATAACATGTTGTAAGGGCATAGGAATACCCTTGAAAATACGGGCATTCCACTCTTGCCATAAACACCAAAGAATAGCATAGAACACAGATTTTCCACAAAGCTTTGGCCTGTTACCTTCTGAAATCTTTAAACCATACGACAACAACAAACAAATCCTTTTCCTACTAGGTGGGGTCGGTTACACAGATCAAGCGATACCAACTTATTCTATCTTGGCTACATGAAATCTTTAAACCATATTATGAGAAATTGCTTTGAAATGGAAGGACACTCCCAATATTCTCCAAGAATCCTAAGCAGATTTTAACATAAGACTAACAAAGTGAAAATGTCATGTTCAAATTAAATTTTCTTTTAGAAGTGCATACAATTGATACATTATATGCACTTCATTGTTCTTTTTCACAGAGAATTGCTGATAACTAATTTCTCAATTTCTATTTGATGGATGCGCATAATGGAGTTTGGATTTGTAGAAAGATCTACTTCCTTATCAAATTTTTCAATCTACAAAGCAAGCGTTGAATTTTAATTTTGGCTGTCTGTTTTTTTCTTGTTATCTTACATACCTTCTATATGATTTGGGGAAGCCAAATAATTTGTTTTGATGAGGATAATTTTTAATACAATATCTGATTAGCTTTTGGGTAACTTGGGTTAGTGTTGTCAACTGTCAACTGTCTAGATTCTTGAGCTCCCTTGGTATTATATGAAACTCTGGACGTCATTTATCTTTTTTTTTTTAATTATTTTTGGTGATTTTCTGAGGCTATGCCACAACTCAAGTTTTTTTAAAAAAGACAACGTATTTATTGATATTATTTGGTACTCCTTTTTCTGGTAAAAGTACTACAGAGATTATTGGATGGTGATTATCTAGCACATATGATTAAGAGCAGCTAGTGCATATTTTGCTCTATGCATATGACTTGTATTTGACAGTGATTCATCTTAAAATCATCAGTATCAACTCTAGACATGTTATTCCTTCTCTTAATAACAATCAATGTGGGTAGTTGATTGTTACCTTCAGATGCAAGTAAGCAGCTTCAAACCATATATCTCTATTGAAATGTTTACCAAGTCTGAATTTAAGTTATCTGATATTACAGTCGTATAAATCAATAGTCTTTAGATTATTAACACATCTTCTCTGTGCCTTTCAGCTGTTCAGTAAGGTCTATACCTTTGTTGTAATCAGAAAGTTTTGATATGGAAAATACAGGCCATTATAAAGTCAAGTGCATTTTTTTTTTTTTTCATTTTTATTGCATTCATCACCTCTTTTTCTGTCTTTGGCTCTTAGCCTTGTATTACATGTCTTGAAAAGGCAGCATATTGTCTTTAGGTGTTAATTTAGTAAATTTAATAAATCAAGTAATTTGGATTGGATTCCTGGGTAGCTGTCAAAGCTGCTTCATCTCTTAGTCGAATTTAAAATACCATGTATCTTGGCAATATTTGCTATTATGTTCTATTTTTAGCTTTCCTATTTTGGAGAATCTGCCATGACACCCATGTTTCACCTACTAGGCTTTTGCTATGATGTTTCTTTTCAACATTTGTGTCTACATCCTACTTTTTTTTTAATAAAACATTATTGGTTATAAATATTTCACAACGAATATCTATAATTTTGAATATTGGACTCTCAGGAGGAGTGCTTGCAGAGGCTACAGAGCCGTATAGATGTTCCCTATGATAGTTCTATACCTGAGCACCAGGTATCCTTTCCATGAATATTTTTACAAAAGCATTGGAGATTTCATTCTTATGGAAATATGCTTTTTTTCCATGACTTATGACTCTAATTTACATTAACGTTGCTGCTTTATTTTAGGAAGCCCTGAGGGCTTTATGGAATGCTGCCTTTCCTGAAGAAGAACTCCGTGGTCTGATATCTGAACAATGGAAGGAAATGGGTTGGCAAGGAAAGGATCCATCAACAGATTTTAGGTGAGTAATGTCCTGGTTGATTTCTTCCAACTTCCAGATATCTTTTTGGTCTAAATCTGTCTTGCTAATGGTTTTTATTTGGATTTATTTGGCAGGGGTGGTGGTTTTATATCATTGGAGAATCTGCTTTTCTTTGCTAGGAATTTTCCAGTATGATCTGTTCCTTAGTTTGTTCACTCCTTTCTGATCTTTTAAATAAACATAGTGGAGGCTTGGATTTGGTTTTGGTTAATGAAAGTTGGTGTTTAAAATGCAAATCTTACTTTTAGGAACAGCAGCTCATCTGAATTACGAAGGCCTTGCAAAAATTGACAAGCCAATTATACCACTAGTCTTCCAAAAGAAACGCCCATTTAGTTTTTAAAAGTGACTTCTATAATTTAACAGAAGATAAAAGGATAGTGGTGTTATCAGGAATCTATTTCCCCCTCCCCCTTAGTTTATGTTATACAATCTATTTCGAATTGAGGCATACTCATTTCAGACAAATCTATTTGATGCTACAGATTAAGACAGCTAATAGCCAGCAGATCCAGATTGGTACATGCTGATCTGATAACATTTTCTGCATTTGGACTTTCCTCCTTTGTAGAAGAATTTTGGCCATATTAATATATTTATTTCTTTTCCATACTATTACTTTTTCTTCAGAAAGAGGGTCCAGCATTTTAGATGCCACTGGAAATAAGAATGATTCTGAAATTGGATGATCTCATGATCTTGTTTTCATACTGGCCTGTGTGTCTAATAGAACATACGTTAAGAATGCCATAGAATATTATGTTATGTAAATTAGCAGCTAACTTTTTCATCATTAATCACCATTGTCAGGAATTTAAATTCTGAGGCACCAAATCACTGTACACTTCTTGTGAATTGTGATATTTAATAATTGCTATCATGTTTGAAAGGATCATTTATGTATTAGATTACTGTTGTACTTAAGTTTCTTAACAAGGGGTTTAGTTGGTCTGAGTGACTTTGAAAAGAAAATTAAACTTGTTTGGTTTTGTCTACGTCCACTTCTCATAATAAACATCTCTTTTATTAAATAAAATCCTTTCTCCATGTAGATCTTATCAAAGTAGATTATATGAAAACTTGAGAAGTTCTCTTGTATTAAACCCTAGCTTCCCTTGCATATTTTGCCCTTGTGGTGCTGAAACACAAGCTGTGTGATATATAATGAAAACTTTTCTTTCTTGTTTCTTTGTAGGGCTGGATACGTTTCATGCATATGCTTTTCATCTTTCACAGTTTAGCTGCGTGCTTGTCCATTTATCTATGTCTGTGACCCTTGACTTGCCTCGCCTCGCCGTGTCTTTGTTAATTTATTTTACAACTTAATCCACCAAAACTGTGAAACTTAATTTATTGTAGCTCATTCTCCTAAAAATCTGAAAATTTTCATCCAACCTTAAATTTGACCAGGTTTCTCTGTTTGTTTTGGTCTCTATAGTCTTTATCATAAAACTCAAACCTTTTCATTTCATAGAAATCCTTTCAGGACCTTTTGAGGAAGCAAGAAGGAGACCGTTCAGTGTGGGAATATCCATTTGCTGTTGCTGGTGTGAATATCACATTCATGCTTATTCAGATGCTTGATCTTGAAGCAGGTTCTTCTGTTATTATAATTTTTTAATTTTAAGTATTCATTATGTCTGCAAGAAAGAGTGAAGTTTGTACTTATATGTATGCTAAGGTAGTAAAAGGTGAAAGCCATCTTTAAGGCTGTGGGAGGAGCTTCAAAAGTTCTCTCCTGAGTGAATTATTACACTGAAATTGTGTAAAAACAAAAGAAAATATGATATGTAAATAAATAACAAAGAAATTTTACCTAATAACATGATTTTTTTAATATAAATTAACTACCAGGTATGTTATTCTTATAAGATGGTTAAATGCTCAAGATAAAGCAGGATAACAAGTCATAATATTGAAGTTCACAACCAAAAAATATGTGACAGCCCCTAGTTACTTAGCACCATAGGTATGCCCTTTTGCCCCTTTAAGCGAGCATCAAGAGGTAAGAGCATTTCTGAGACCTTGCCTCTGCCTGAGTTTTGCCTTTCTGCCCCTTTACTTCGTTGATGTGTGGGCACTTTTCTTTCTGAATTATCATGGGTCATATTACACGAAGCTGAAATTACTTCAAGGTTAAAGACTCGGCAAAATTAAATCCTTGCAATTCACCAGTGACCTGAAACATTTATACATAAAGATTCTTATACTTTTTGCATTAGATCAGTCAAACATTTGATGGTGTTTGTATTATGGGCTTAGGCCTTAGAGCCTTATATGCTTATACAAAAATATCCTTTTGGGAACCTTCTCAATTTTCTATCAAATATTTGTTTCTTGAATTGAAATTAGAATGGATGATTTTTAATTCAGGATGTTGCTTATAGATTTCCCTTGCAAAGCAACGAATTGAAATTGATTTTGATGTTATCTCTGACAATGTGTTTTGCCTTTACAGTCAAGCCACGGACAATGGTGGGAGCAACTTTCGTAAAGTTTCTTGCTGGTATTCTCAATCTCTAACTCTATTTTATTTTTCCGTATGGAAGGAACTGTCTTTTTTTGTGGGGGGGGGGGGGGGAGGGGAAGGAATTTTGTCATCATGCAATGTGCGATCACGCACACACACACATATATATTGTAGCAGGCGATGCTTCCAAGGTTGCAATTTCTGCAATGTGGGGATTGGCAGAAAGCTTTTTTGATGTGGCTTATTACTTGAGAGTCGCAGTTCTCACTGTTCAAATAATATATCTAATTAGCTAGCTGCTTTAAGTAACTAAATTCATTCTTGTTTGCTTGACAGAAAATGAATCAGCTTTTGATCTTCTTTATTGCATAACTTTCAAGCTAATGGATCATCAATGGCTTTCTATGCGAGCATCATACATGGATTTTAATGTATGTATTCTCTTATCTGAATCCTTCCTGAAGAGATAGGAATTATTGCACAAGCATTTTAAACAAATTTTGTAGGTTAAGAAGGGAGTAGGGGAGAGAAAATAAGATGAATATTGAATGTAAGAATACTGAATTACACAAACTTAGTATATTTGGATTGAGGAGAAGGGAAGGGAAGAGAAAATTTAATTTAGGCATTCTCCTTAAGTTAGATTTCCATCTAATCTTTCTTTCCCTCGAAGTATGTTTGGATTTAGACGAAGGACAAGAAGGGAAGGAACTAGAATGTTTATTTAAATCTACGTAAAAAATCTCTAAATAAAAAATTTCTACCCTTTACTATTCCCGCATTATCCACAGTCCAAGCATTCATTTAGTGAGGTAACTTGAGGCAGAGGGAAGAGATTAAGTAGTTGAAGATAAGAGATTCTGAAGCTTGAAAAGCACAAGGGATGGGTCTTTCGTGGGCAATTTATGGAATAGCTATGACGGTCCTTTTTATATCATATAAAAATTATTACGGGGAAATAACCTCAACTTTTGTTAAATTAGGAGATTGACTTGGAGATACAACACCAGATCTTGTTCCTTAGCTGCCCCGCCCACATCTCTTCTTCCTAGCTCTTAATTCTAGTGACTGTCTTTGCCAATACCTACCGACTACTTAATGTTATGACAGGCAGTAATGAAAGCTACACGTCGGCAGCTGGAGAAAGAGCTTCTGGTGGAAGACTTGTTACGGCTAGAAGATTTGCCTTCATACAAACTTCTTACACGATAGACATCAGCTCATCAGTCTGCTAGCTGCAGCTTGAAGGTTTTTGTACATGATTAATGCTCCTCATTATAATTTCCCTTCCTGCCAATTTGGCATTTTAACCTTTGGAATTTTCAGCAAAACTGAGCTGAAACTCATAAGACTGAGGGCCAACTTAAGTATGATGTCATCAAGGTTTTAGATGTGGCACCTGTGCCTTTAGTCTAGTTGGAGGATATTATTGTTGTCTGAACTGTAGGTTTGTTTGGTACCAAAAAAAATTAGATAGAAATGATTTCTGGTTTGTCTATATATATTTTCCGTGAGTTCCATTAATGGGTGAATGGAGCTTGCAGTCTTGTATAACAGGCTTCTACTTTTAAGTTGATTGCTTTTGCCTGGTACCGATTGTCAAGGAATTAATACACTACTTATTTGTTTGATTTAAAAAGAAAATTCCTGCATATTTGTTATTTATTTATTTATTTTTTAGTGGCTTTCTTGGTGTAATTATTGGTAAGCTTTCCACTTTCTGTTGCAACACGTTTTGAATTTGAAAATATCAAAGAAGTTTAATATCTATAAGATATTAATATTTTTGCTTAGATGGTAATGACTTTGATCATTGGATATGGACATTGAACTTTATCCCAGGGTTGATTAGGGTTTCAGTTAAGTAGAAAGAATAAACACTAGGTGTTGAAATTACATCTGTCTATTCTCCAGGTTGACTGGTCTTTGTTAGTTAGTTCCATCTCTTAATTTTGGCAATGCTGCTGTTGCTTTCAAGTAGTCATTTTCCCCAGTTTGTTCTTGACTAAGGAACTGCGTAAACAAGTCATAATTTGCTGAAAATTCATGGTCATCGAACGTGATTTATGTATCCATCGAGAAAAGTTCTGGTAAAACAGTATAAACCAATCATAACTCTTTTTGAGAGGCGAAAATTATTCTTTGAAAAATTATACCCTTAACTAATTTAAAAGAAAATAATTCTATAATTTAACTCAATAAACAACATTAAAATAAAAATTTTGGAGCTACATCTAAGAAATTACATTTTTAATGAGAGGATACTTTAATCATTTTTAGATTTAAGGGGTTGCATATATTTTTTAAATTAAAAGGAAAGAGTTTAATTTTTACATCTTTATTCAGGCCTGCTTACTTTTCTTTAGGTTATATTAACAAATTAATTTTTGAAATATATAATTACTAGCACTTTATATTTTGAAATATTAAAATTACACAAGTTAGTATTTAAAAGATACCAATGTTATATATGATAGTCTCTTCATTTGATTTAATTAAAATAAATTATTATTTTAATTTTTAAAAGATGTAATTTATTTTAATTTAATTTTTGAATTATAAAAATACTTAATTTAATTATTAAAAAATATATTAGGTCTCAATTTAATTCTTAAAATCTTAAATTAAGATATAAAAAAATATACAATACTTATACGTAATGACTAAATTAAAATATAATATATCTTTTAAAAATTAAATTAATTATTTTTATGATTCAGAAACTAAATTTTGACAAATTATATCTTTTAAAAATTAAAAAAAATAATTTACTCATTTAATTATCTAATCTCAATGGAGTTGCTAATGTTTAATGGATGTTTGCGACATTGTTGTGTTGTGGGTGAGATATGATGACGACGACTGTATAGGGTGACGAGGAATGTAAACGACGACGAAAGTTCTGGGTAAGGCAATTCTTATGCGAAGACTTTAATTGGATATTGTTGCTGTAATATTAGTAGTTGGATTAATTATAGAGAACCCCCTATAGTTAGACCTAAAATTAATTTGACTCCTTATGGTTAGTTACAAGTGTCACTTAACTTTCTTGTAGTTTGTTGCATTAACATGTAACTATGCTGTAATATTTTCTATTCAAAACTTAAATGAAATTCTTCACTTATTACATTCTAGTGTTACACCATAAAGAGTTAAATAACATTATAAATACGGGAAATTAAAGGACACTATCATAATCACAGGACATATTACTTAAAACCTAATCCCTAAACCTTTTAACTATTATTTACCCATATTTTGTTGAAATTCCATTACTTCAAAATGTTTCAATTTATTGTCGAGTTATATTGATTATTACGAGATTTTATTCTTGTTTTCAAATAACATAAACAGATTTTATGTAACTGAATCTTGACAAAGAATAGATTTGCTTAGTTTAAATTTAATGGATTTAAAGATTTGAGAACTGAAATGAAGACGAATGTATTCCTGATACTTTTTTGAGGGGACAGCGACCGAGTATACAAACTACAGTCCACATGGGATTAGACCACAAGCATGAACTGATTTTCGATTGCAATCTCATCAATCATCAGACATCACCTTAAATACCAAATGAGCATTACACAAGCATTCAAGAACATGGGGCATCAAAATCAGTTTGAGAATTGTCCGACAGTGAATATGTTGAGATCTAAAAGAAATAACAAAAAACATATAAACCAAACTCTATAGCATAAGCTCAGCCACAATTAATCACAACTGACATAGGATGGCAGCAGTATGCATATTCACTCATAGATCCAGCAGTGGACGCTGCTTTTCCAAGCAACGGGGCCCTCAGGGAACCATAGTGCGATTTCCTTCTTAGCACTTTCAACAGAATCACTTCCATGGATGACATTCCTGCATAAAAAGTATCTCGTTGGAAGCCAATCTAATCACAGTTGACGAGGGTCGGATACAATACCGACTCTGATTTGAGTAAAGGTTCTTCATATATGCTATTCTACCAACTTCAAAACAAACTTCATGAAGCATCAAATAATTAATTAAGGTTTTCTCTCAATACTTAAAGTCCAGTGAAATTCTAGTTAGTATTATTGTCTATCTAGTTCGAATGCAATCTGTATGATGTCCTACTAAAATACGCATAAAGCTAAAAGTTCTCTTTCAATTAAAATCTAGTACTGGATTTCATGACCAAATTGTAAGATTCACTATGAAAGAATATAAGTTAGTGCATGCTTCTCTCACGTTTCAGAAAACATAGGGATTTAAAGCCCAGTATAAATGAAGACATTATATAGTGTCAATGACTATGAAAGGATTTGCAAATCTCTTTTAAGATAAATTGGAGAAGAATAAAACAACATACTAAAACAAATTATCAAATAACCTAAGGTTATCAATAAGTTGATACCTGCCAATATCAATGGCAAAGTCACCACGGATTGTTCCAGGCTCAGATTGTGCCGGGTTTGTAGCTCCAATTATCTTTCGGCCGGTTGTCACGACACTCTTACCCTCCCAAACCATAGCAACAACTGGACCAGAGATAATGTAATCCACCAACCCATTAAAGAATGGCTTTGCAGACAAGTCCTCATAGTGCTTCTCAGCAAAAGGACGGTCCACAGAAATGAGCTTCAAACCTGAACTCCATACCCCCAAAATTCATAATTATTAGTGATTTTGAAATTGATAAAATGACCAGAGTCTATGTCCCCTATTAACTCTTAAAAATCAATAAACAATAGTAATATAAAAGTGGTTAAAAAAACTCAATTTGAATAGTTTACTAATAAACCAAAATTTCATGTGGATGATCAGATAATTGTAATGAATCCGGTTTTTGGTAAAAACAACCTAGAATTCAAATACCCTGATAAAAATTTTCATTTGAAAAGCTATAGATTTACTGGCATAATTCCTCACATAGAAGCTAAGCAACGTTGTAGTTTTTTACAAAGAAAAAGGCCACAAATAGTAGCGACAAATTAGTAAAAGTTCTCTTATTTTTGCCACTGGAGGTTACCTTTCAATGAGAAGCCCTTCTTCTCAAATCTGCTGATAATCTCACCGATCTGAAACAGGTAAGAAGCTTTGAGAAATCACCTTCTGTTATATGTGACTTAAAACTTCTAGATATACTTGATAAAATTGGTCCTAACCTTTAAACAAGTATCTTTTTTTTTTTTTAATAAATCCACACTTTCCAAGCAAAAATAAGAGAGCATTTTCTCATTAGAAGGACAGTGTCTTTGATAACATGAATTATTTATGTCAGAAAATAACATTAGCCAAGATGTAGTTCATACATGTCCTGAAAGTTGACAAGTAGCAAAATCCTAAGAATCAGAGATGGATACTAGAAACAGCATGAAATGACTCCAAGATATATAGTATGTAAAAACAATTCTGGGTTTCATGTCCTATATATAGATGATTGGGCTCCCTTTATTAAGTATAGTGCTTCACAGGCAAAATCCCAGTTCATACTATTTTGAAATATGTCAGAAAATAACGACTGGCAATAACTCAGTTGATATTACTATCAACCGCGTCAGAAACTAGCAATTATCAAATTCCAAGTGAGTAAAAATTATATTCTTTGTCAGTTCGATCCCTTCAAGAGTGAGAGATTTAAAAAAACAAACATTTATCTGCACTTAGCACTAAAAAACTTCAGATCCCGAGAATTAATTAGCTTCGTGTTTACGCATAAATATCATTTCTCCACAAACCTGAGAATTAAGCGATATGGTAGGTGAAATGTCAAAGGCCCACATATCAATCCAAATGATAAAAGCAAAATGAGTAAGAAGAAAGGCACACAGACCAGGCCCCTCTGGACACCATCAGGCTTAATCATGATAAAGGTTTGCTCCATCCTGCTCCCCTTGCCGCTCAGCTTCTCTGTAGTTCAGTGGTTAGTGCGAGAGAGTACGCTGTACAGAAGAGAAATGATGTCAAGGCAATTTATATATGGGTGGAAAAACAAACCCTAATTGGGATTTCACGAAAGAATATTCGGTCGATGATACTGAGAAAATGAGAAGACGGTCAGACATAGGCTAATTCTCTTTAAAAATTTTTTTATAAAATTAATTTTAAAAATTTATATAATTATTATTTTGTGTATTTATATATATATATAATATTAATAAAAAAATTTATGTTTTGTAATTTTTTTATTTTAAAAAAATTGGAATTCAAAAACTTTTTAACTATTTTTTATTTTTTATTTTTTATTTTTAAAACATATATCTTATTTTTTTATTTTTAGTTAAAAAATAATAATTTAAACATGCTTTTTAAAAAATAAAATTTAAAAAATTGCATTCAAACATGCTCTTGTTTTCATTGTTTACAAATTTACTTTTCTTTTTCTTTTTTTGGGTGTCCGATGAGTTGTAATTGTTCTCAAATATAGGAGCTGTAGAAATTTATTTTTTAAATAAAATTATATTATAACTCGTGTTAAACAGGAATAATATTATATATATATATATAAAATAAACTTAAACTTTTATTTTGTAAGAATGAATATATATATATACAAAAATTATATATCTTGTAATTAATTTATTTGTAATTTAAAAAGATTATATTTAATACATTCAATAGTTTTCTTTAAATTGTTCAAAAATATTAAGATAAATAATTAATTTTAAATTAAAATTAATTTTTTCAAAGATTTTATTTATTTAATTTTTTAAAAATATTTATGGTTCATAAAAAAATGACACTTATCAACTTTAGTATACAATACTTTTATATATAAAAGATATTTACAATTCAAAAAAAAATCATATATAATTATTTCTATATTACTCTACTTTTATATATATATATATATATATATATTAATAGATAATAGATAGATATATTGCAATTTAAAAAAATCATACAAAAATCTTTCATTAAATTTCCTTAAATTATTCAAATATATCAAGATAAGTATTCATTTTAAATTAAAATTAATTAAAAAAATTTTCGCAAATTTTATTTATTTGATTATTTAATCTCTTATAAATAATTTTATTTTTAAAAAATTTATGATTTACCTGTAAAACTTGTCAATTTCATATCCAACTTTTATATATAATAAATTTTGATTTCAAGTTATATATATAAAAATACTATAAAAGAACTTTATCTCAGCTATGAGATTTAAATCAATTCAAATTAAATTAATTAAAATTTAATAAAATTTTAAATATTGATAGTCTTAACAAAAGGAATTTCTCACATATCACATAGATGTAAATTTTTTTAATGTTAATATATGAAGAGGCTCAAGATTATGCAATTGACATTTCTTTATTTTTAGAAATTGGTAAAAAAAATTTCTTGAACTTTTAATTTGGTAAAAACAACTTTTATGTCCTTAAATTTTACATTGATTTTGAATTTTATCCTTAAAGTTTGTTTGCTGTCAATTTTGTTTATAAAGTTTAGAATTATAATTAATTTTTTTCTATAGTCTAATGTCATCTAAATCAATAACGAAAATAATTGATGTAGAATTTGACATATATATTTTTGTTGACTCAATACTCACTACATATATATTTATTATCAGGTGTGCCCCAAAAATTTATAAATACTATTAAATGTGTCCCCAACTCTTTCATAAAGCCACATTAGACTACTTATACAATGAAATTCATAAAGTCGCATCAGACTACAAAATGACATCACATAAGTAGACAAAAAAATATCTTTATTTACTACATTATTGAATTTCCATGTTATTAAACAGTTTCTATTAAAAAAAATTTATTAATTTTGTTTAAGTCATGATACACTGAATCTCTCAATAATGAAATGTGTCATTGAGTCCATTGTTGAAACCCTCATTGAAGTTTATTAAAGCCAAAGCTATTAAATTTTATTCTGCCATTGAAGCTACAAAACAAAGGTATGGAAGATATGTAAAATATTAATGTCTTTTCTCTTTGAACCATGACCTATCATTATTATTATATGACAATATTAATAAATTGTTCTATTCATTAATGATTTCAGACATAAGTTTTTTTTTTATGTAAACGTAAGGGTTTTATAATGAGTTCATAATGAGTGAAATTTTTTTGCTTGACTTATGGTATCTTAAATGTGGAATCATGGATATATACATTGTTGTAAAATAATGACTTGTAATTTGAACTTATACATGTTATCAGTAGTCTTATATAGACTTATTTATTATTGAAGTCTATCACAGAGGGAAATTAGTTAAAGAACCAATTTTAACATATATTGGTGGCTGTAAAAATTGGTGGGACAAATGTGATATCAATAGATGAAATTTTTTTAAAAAAATATATATTGTTTAAAAGAGTTGGAGACACATTTAAAAGGATTCATAAACTTTAGGACACATTTGATGACAAAAATGTAAGAGTGAGTATTGAGTCAGTAAATATATGCACGTCAGATGTCACATCAATTATTTTTATCATTAATTTAGAAGATGTTAAGTTGTGAAATAAAATTGATTATAATTCAAAACTTAAAAAATAAAATTGATAATAAACAAATTTTAAGAACAAAATTAAAAATTAATATAAAATTTAAAGATATAAAAGATGTTTTTGCCCTTTTAATTTTGTGCTACATGTTCTTTCATTCACATTTTTATTCTTATAGTTGTTCAAGTAAGTAAAATTAAAAGGGATATACACAAAATTAAAATTTTTTAAAGTTTTCTTATCAAATTTTTAAATTGAAAAAAATAAATTATATAACTTCTTGTTAGCAAAATGTTAATAAAGGGAGAATGTAGTTGCAAATTTGAGGTAATTTTTATCCATTTTTAAAGTTGAGTATATACTTTATACAATCCTTAAGGGATTTTTTATTTTATTTTTGTATTGGACTATTTTGATTAATATCAAATATCTAAAAAAAAACTTTATCTAATTTGACAAAAAATACATTATTTTTCCTAAAGTTTGAGATTATATTCTATTTTGATTAATTTCTCCTATGAAGTTTTTTTTGGTCTCATTTCATCATGATCTTTACCATTATCTAAATTAATAACTGAAACTTTTTATATGTACATTTTTTCTTTTAGTTAATTGTCTTAAAAAGACAAAAATTGCATTGATGGTTATGGAAAACAGAAACTCTTTTCCAAATGAGAATATTTCAATTATCATAAAAAAATACTTATTTACGTAGAATAAAATATCATAGTATTATTTTAAATGTAATTTTATTATCACATATAATAACATAGAATCAAAATCACAATATCCCCTTCGAATCCTTTTATGCAATATTTTAAAAATTAGACTGATTAATAAATCCATCAAAATTCACGATTCAATAATTTAGTTATGATTGAACTAATAGTAATTTTAATTTTAATTTTAAATCATAATTAAATATAATAATAAGTGTTTACATAATTTTATTATATAAAAATAAAATAAAAATAAAATGTATCATATTTTTTAAACAAATTAATATACCATTTATCAATTTTTTTAAAAAATTTCATAATATACAAACTATTGATATCGTTTTTTGTTTTGTTTTATTTTTCATTTTTCTTTATTTTCTTTTTCAATCTACTTTTTATTTGTCTTTTTTGTTCTAAAGGATTAAAAAACACATAAAAAATTATTTTTTTTCAAACCTATTGAATCATTAAATCAATTGATTTTAACTAATTCATCTAATTTTTAATTATTAATCAATTTTTTATAAAATTAATTTTAAGAATTGATTGAATTAGATCCATGATTAATTTACCAAGTTTTCGATGAGACCAACAGATTCGATCTAGTTATTTAAATGCAATGCTTTTATAAGACAGAGATCATCACTAAACTTTTGTTTAAAAACTAAATATTTAAATAATTTTTTTATAATTTTAGAATTTTTTCAGAACAAATTATGGAAGCATTTTCTTTCGTTTGCGTTCTTCAAAATTAATTTAAAAATCATTTTACAAATTGATTTTTTTTTTTTTTAACAAAAACTACTAATCTGGCCTGAACTTTTTTACTGAACAATCCAGGTTAGGCTTCCTCCCGGCCATGATCAAATCCAGCAGAACTTTGCGTTTAAAAATGTGTTAGACACCAACACTGCTAGGATATCTGGTGAAGAAATATACAAGATTTACAATAAAGCAATCAGAGGGTTATCACTCATCACATCGTGCGTCATGAAATTAAACTTTTCCAAGAGTTGTAGTATAAGGAAGTGGTACAAAGTTCCAAAGATGAGCAGAGGCAAATAAACTACATGTTTCTCGTAAATAGTTTTGTAGCACAATTCAGAAGCATTTGGCATTGCTTTGAAACAGTTAATTGTTGCGCATTGAAAAGTAAAACCTAAATCCAATTGTCAATATCTTCAATACCAAAATTTTTTCCCCTTCTCAGCAATGCTATTTGTCAAACAAACATTCATTACAACATTCTTTGGCACTTCATATGCAGAATAGCCTATTAACAAGAAGAATCCAATACAAGGAACAATTTTTTTCAAAGTAACAAATCCTCTCAAGTACGGAACAATGTCTTCAGTAAACCCAATTTTTTTCGAATCAAACCTAGTAACCCATTGATCTCCAATAATACTTGGGAAGACAATAATTAAAGAGACGAGAGCTTCAGTCAAACATGTGGGGAAGTGGTCTTACCGCCATAAATGCATCCACCATCTGTAATAAATATTTGAAAATGAGGCTGTAACTTTTGCATTGTATTAATCCATATAAACTTCAATTCTGCAAATCTTACAAAGATGAGGTAGCCAACCAAACATACAAACAGCTTTCACTGAAGGTTCATAAAGATTAAAGATGAAATTCATATAGGATTTAAAGGACTTCCGTCATGAATATATAGTGCTTAATATCATCAGATTAGTTCTTCGCCAACAACACCCCCCCCCCCCCAAAAAAAAAAAAACACCCTAACGCCCAAAAAAAAAAGGGAAAAGAAAGGGTCATCAGTAGGTCAAATTTACAACATTGGGAACTATGTAGTATGTACAATAAAACAAAATCAACTTGGTAGGTATAGTGAATTGAATCATAATAAAGCAAAAAACTTACCATACTGTTTTAAAGATAACTAACGGGCATTCTAGTGTTTGTCATTCCACTTTTATTTAATTTTGATATTACTTTTTTGAAAAATGTAATTTTAAGATTTTTAGGTACTCATGAATTAGTTTTTATTCTAATTTTTTTAAAGAAACAAAATGAGAAGAAGTTTCAAAATTCAAGTAACGAAAGATTAAATCAAATTGTTAATCACTAACTAGACTTATCTATTTTTTATTTTATTTTACAAAAAAAATGAAAAATAATATTGCTTCAAAACTTCAAGTAACAAACCACTACCCAGCAATTACACACATTTCGACAGACTAGCAAAAGCAATTATCGGAACTCAAAAGAACTATTTTCTTATGAAAAGTGTAAATTAATTATCAATATAGAAGTGAAAACAACAAAGATGCTAAACAAAAGCAGGTAGCGGCTGCCTTATTATCCTTTTTGTTCTAGTATTCTTTTCTTTTCATTCGGGAGATATGAGGCATGAGGGAAGGATAAGGAGATATGTTTTGCATTTCATAGTTCACGCCATACTTAAATTTAGTACTTTTGAAAGTCGATCATCACATACATTGAAGGGTTCCCAGAGAATAACCTCAACCTCACCCTCCTCCCAGTCCAACCACCCAACTACCGAAATGTTTATTTCAGGTAAACTGTGACAGGAACTTCATTATCAATTTCTGTCAAATTAAGGAAAATGTTGTGCACTGGAAACACAGGATTATGACTCTTTCCTGTTCCTTTTTTCTATCATTAAAGAGCGAACCAGCACTTTGAAATTGGCCACTATTAATTGAAACAATTGCAACTAATTTTTCTTTTTCAAAAGAAAATTCTTACATTTTTTCTTTTCAAAACCCTCTAAATCCTATGGTCACTCTGCTCTATTTATCTGGCCAGATGCAGGCTTGTTGCAATAAAATCTGCATCTTCAGATAACTAATGGAGGTAAGGTAGTACTAAATTCTTAATCCCACTTACAGGTTAATCCAACAAACAGGATTAAATAAATCCTTCATGAATGTTGAGCAATTATGTAATTGACTGGGTCCATGGCACATCTATACTAAACAATGCATGAGTGCAGAAAGCACACCTCTTCAGTCACAGCTGCCCGAGCTCTACGATGTCTCTCTACCAATTCAGTCAAAACTTCAATTAGCCGCTGCTTCACCTCACCAGTTAGCAAGCGTCCAGCTCCATACTCCTAGGAAGAATAATACAACAAATCAGAGAAGAAAACCACTAGTTCTTATTTTGGTGCTTGTAAAATTTTAGGATATACAGACAGTCAATCAAAACAATAAAAATCTGACCTTCTTCACATGTTCAAGTTCAGCATCATCCTCTAAGAAGAAAGTAAGGTATTTTATAGGTATATCAACCTGAATAATATTAAAAGCTATCAACAATCTTGAGCAATAAAATCCTTCAGGTAACTAGCAGCTAAAAAAGACAAAGGAATTGACACTACATTTACAGGTGAACCAATTTGAAAGAAATTGGAGTGATGATGAATGTAATTAACTAATTTTGGCTTTATTAAGTTAATTTTTACATTTAAATATAATGCCAATGAACCTAGTTGTCTTATTAACATAATTAAAAGTGAAGGATTTGGCATTGCAATTACATTTTAGGAACTCAAGGGAGCGAAATTTAAGTAATCTTGTTCGTGCAACTGTTCATTATATTCAAACCTACAAGTACACTATTCTTTAGAAGAAGAAAAAGCAATAACAAGAAGTTTTACCTCGAGATTTGCTCCTAGTTGCCTATGTTTCTCTATAGAGTCTTGTCCACCAGAAAATGCATATTTGTTTATCTGCAGAGAGACAGTGTCACAATTAGAGAAATTAATATAAAACACAGGCCCACCATAACATGTTTTGAATTTTAATGTAATTATGGAGGGGCAGTGGCAAGGATTGGACTCTTGACCACATGGTCGAAGAAGCTCTAATACAAACTCAATGAACAATAATCCCAAATTCTTTCAAAGGGTGAAAATAAAACCCTAAATATTTTACATATACCCAGAAGACATGCTAATTAGTAAAATACTATTCCAGATGCCACAATAAACAAGCAAAAAAGGATAAGGAGGATGCAGCTAATTTGTCATTACATGTGTGGAGATTCTGCAAGATAGAATGGTAATTGACACAACTGAGAGAACATGTGAACTTTTAGCATAGCAATAGAAACCTTATTCTTAATGTCTTTTGCAGAATCAGTCACATATATTGCAGAATTGGGATCACTGGCAGACATTTTTCCAGTCTCCCCCTGCAAACAGTAAAATTTCAATAAAGTTATAAGCAAAAATCAATTCAGAATGCTTACCAACAAGCAGGAAAAACGCAGCCAAATAGGGAGAGATCCCTTTCAGACTAAATATTCAAAGTCTACATATGCTTCTCATTCCAAGCTTAATGTGTTAAGGTAAAGGCAGCACACAGTCATTTCATAGTTTCATAGATCAACTTCAATCCTAAACTCAAAATTCTAGCATACATAACTGAGCAAATAATCCAGTACCTGAAACTAAAGCAAAAAACACAGAGGGAGTGAGTATAATTTATCCTATTAAATATTACATTTGTTACACCTTGATCAGAATTATGTTGTCCACCTTTTTTTTTTTCTTTTTATTAGAAAAAGGTTGCTAACACTCCGTTTGACGATTACAACCATGAGCTCTTGTGTTAAGAGCGTTATCTATTCACTAGAAATTCAGACTCTTGGATTCATTTCATAGACTTTGTTTTTGTTTTTTTTTGTTTTTTAATATATATTAGAGTGAAAAAATTTAGGGTACAATTACAAGTAAAATACGTTAGTGTCGCTCGATTTATGTAACCAACTTCACCTAGTGGGAAAAGGCTTTTTTTTTTGTTGATGTTGTACAATTACAAGTAAAACAGTAGTTAAAGTACTGTCCCAACAAGTTTGTTAGCACAAAAAGTTATGACTTATGACGCAAATCATTCCACATAAAAGTGGTCAGACTGACTAACAAGAAAAAGAAATTTTTGCAAAGGAACAAATTTAAGGGTTTTATCAAATTTGCAACAACTCAACTCAATGTTAGGCTAGTAGACATAGGAGCATATCGGTGCACAAAGACAGTACAAACATATAAGCAAAATAAACAAATCAAATCTATATGTATAAACAAATATAAAACTAGTGGCACATTTCAAATATATAAAAGCAGTTCTTAACAAATGCATGAGAATACCTGCAAGGCAGGGAAGAATGATGATTCTATCAAGGCAGGCTTGTGGTATCCTATCCGAGGAGCAACATCTCGTGTCATTCTAAAATAAGGATCCTGAACATGTCATAAATAATAACTATTATGGAAAGGGAGGTAATTTAAAATGGACATGCATCCTAGACTCCAAAAATTACCGAGAACAAGAAAATGATGGTCACAGAAAAGCAAAGAACAACATGAAAAGATTATTCTGACCGGAAAAGATTAACCAAGATGAAGTATAAAGCAGTAAAAACTTATTTTAAGTAGTTGTCACACAAAATGCAAAGGAATTGGGAAGACCAAAAGAGCCTATGTACTTTTTTTTCTTTTTCTTTTTTTTAATGTTTTAGGTTGTTTTGGAAGAATACTCCATCCTTCTACCATGTAGTGTTCACTCCTAATAGAATTGGCTTCTCAAAAAGAGAAGTTAATAAACAAAAGGCCAGAAACAATGGGTTAAGCTTAATGGATGCTGCATTATAACTGATCATCAGGCCCAAAATCCACCCCTGACCTTGCAGCAAAGGGCTTGTCAGTGGCAAAATACACTGAAGTAATTACAAGCAATGGCAAATATGCCCCACAGGGGTATTGTCTCAAGCAAAGCCTGAAGATACACCTGGAAATAATACCAAAAGTAGGAGGCATTGCTTAAAAGCCTGACAAAAAAAAAAAAAAAGATAATAATAATAAGGAACTCTAATTCCCCTTATTTGCTTTCTTTTTTAGTATTGTTGAAATTAAATGCAAATAGTAGCCTAAGTTTGTGCTGCCTCAAGTAGAAAATATTCAGTGGGTGTGCATCTCTATGGCCGCTCTTCCAATAGTTGGGAAATTTTTTTGGTGGGTACATTTTAAACCCAATGACGATCCAATCAGCTCTTTCCTGGCAATAATGATGCTGAAAAGTCCTCCATGGCCACTCTGGATTGGACTAGGGCGGTTCGACCCCTACAACTTGCCCAACCCTTCACTCCCCTAGTTTCCCTCTTTGTGGTGGTTTTTGGACTGCCCTAGTGTTTTCGATGTGTTTTTCCACTTTTCAGATGAACCATTGTTGTTTGGTGTGCTTTATAGCCTTCTTCAGTGATTGTGTATCCTTCTGACCAATGTGCACTTTAATACAATCTGCTTAATAATTTCTTGGGATGTCTACTCTTCCATCCCAAGACAGTATGTCTACACCCCTCTAAGTTTAAAATCTAGTAATTTTACTTCTGTTACTATTTTCTAACATGGTTTAAGTAGCTACAATGAAACTCGCTTCCACCATTGTTTTAAAGACCAAACAGATCTTTGAATTAAAGAAAGGTGCAGTTCACAGTACAAGTCATAACTAAGCCTTTCAATAATGATATTCTTTTTGGTCCCTTTCTTTCTTCTTAACTTCTGCTCCTCCAACTTTTACCATGCATACTATAGAGTATAGACTACTATGATGTATTCAATGTACAATTTAGCATAAGATTGAGGATGCTGTTTAGCCATTAGGAATAAGTTACGGCAATGGTGATCAAAATTTCATCCATTCAACAAGAAAATTCCCATAGTAAGGCCAAGCAAGAATCCAAAGGTATCCCAAAAACTATTAGCCATGAACATGATGTTTATCAGAAACTAAAAATTCAACAATTATTTAAGAATAAACATATTTCACTACATGGAGGTAACAATAAATTTAAGCCTTTAAGCCAGATGTGGCACTTCAATGAAAATAAGGCATGCAGGTGTAGACAAGATTGAGTGCTTTAAAGTTGCAACAGGTCCCTTTTTGGGCTTTGTTTTTCAATTTCATATCAACATATAGGAAGACAACTCTGACATAATGATATGTTCATAGCATTATAAAGTTTCCAAAAAGAATGTAATCTTTAATCATATATTACTATATGGTGTCATATAAGTCAATATCAATTGGCAATCAAACTGAAAATTTGCATACAAATGCAATGATGACAAGCAGACCTGGTCAATTGCGCAAGGAATCAAGCAACGGAGGTTATCTTTTCCAGAAAAAAGGTGAGGAAATGAACTGGGAAATGACGGAACAGCCTGCATGAACAAATGAAGTTCACATAACAACTTCCAAATATCCATCATGATCAACCAAACAGGAATCTAGAAAAGCAACTTCTCCATTTTTTTGTCCACGGGGCAAGATTATCAAATCTATTTCAAGCAAGTTACTTTCTGACCATATTTTCTGCTTTAATAATCTCATTCACATATATGTGCTTATCCACATAAAGTAGCGTTCAAGAAAGATTAGGAAACTCCAGATAGGGGTGGAAAATTCACTGATATGGTACAAATTTTGCATCATAGCAACTGACAGCTTAATTTGAAGAATACTAAGAACCAGATCAGAGATCTATACAACAATAACATGTAGCTATATGCAACTTTTCAGAGGCTTGAAAAAAATAAGCATGAGGTAATTCACCAAGAAGTGATAGTGCAACAGAAAAGAAAATGAGTAAGGAAATTAACTCAATAGCCCAGATCCCAATTTTTTTAAGAAAAAAAGAAAAAAGCAGCTCAGTGCATGAGGCTCCTACTAGGTGGGGTCTAGGGAGGGTTAGATATACGCAACCTTACCCTTATAAGTAAATAGGTTGTTTCTAAGATTTGAACCCATGATCTTTAGGTCATATGACAACATATTTTTTTTAAAAGAAAAAATTTTAGAAAACACCAATCGAAAAATATAGAGTAAATTAATGATTTGGTCCTCAAAAGATGTGAGTTGTCTCAATTTAGTCCCAAAAAAAAATCTCAATTTGCCTTAAATGATTTGGTCACGTACAGAGGAGATCATTAGAGGCTCTCGTATGTAAAGTTGATCAGATAAAAAATAAGCCAATAATTAGAGGTAGGGAAAGACCAAGGAAAACAATAGGGTAAACAATTAGTTTGGACTTAAATATTAATAACTTAACTATAGAAATGGGCAAAAATAGAACGCGTTGGTGTCACTTAATCCATATAGCTGACCCCACTTGGTGGAAAAAAGCTTGGTTTGTTGTTGTAGTCTCTATGTGGCTCTAACAGTAAAATGATATGGATTCTAAAGCTTAGGTGTAAATATTATTATAAAAAAAGAAATTATGAATTGGAACAGTGCATTTTGTGCTCTCTTCAACGAAGAAAAATCGGGCTTCAGCATCTCCTTCCTTCAACTTAAGGTTTGCAACTGGTTTGCTAAATATGTTGCGTTGAATCCCAATTTGCTTCTCGAATACAAGCAGTTCACCATTCCGTCAGAGAATCTGAAAAGCTCTCCAAATCCAAAGACCAAAACATTTTCAAGCTTCTCCTCGCCACCACCACTACTACTATTATTACCATCGGTGCTAACTTTCTTGGGTTCAGATATCTCCATTTTCTCTTGTGTAGGGTCCTTTGGACTTGAGACTGTGTTTTCCGTTATGTTGGATATGTGTGGGTCAGAAATAGAAGCAGGAGAGATGAGCTCAAGACCTTGCATTTCTGACCATCTCCACTGCTCAATCGTCTTTATATCTCTTTAGAATCTTGTGACATTTGCAAAATTTCCAAAGTTTTATGATTTACCAACTTAATCTTCTCACTCTTCTACCTTGCTCTTGAGGTCATGTTTTTTCTGCCATCTTATCTATTCTCTCTCTCTCTCTCTGTTTTTTTTAATTTGTTTTTATCCACTTAGTGATGCTCTGTTTCTTTCTCTATTAACTTTCACTCTCATTCTTCATTCTTCTTGTAAGGGATACCGTTAGCAGTGGTGGGTTAATGCTTCAATTTGCTTATTCTGTTAAAAACACCAAAAGTGACCTCAGAGATGGATGGGAAGAGAAAACTTGAAGGTGGGTTTTTGACGTGGGTTTTTCATTCCCACACAATATTTGCTGCAATATGTAATCTTGGTGATGATGTGTCCACCTAAGCTTTATAAAGTCCATGTCATGTTGCTGTTAAAGCCATAGAAGATTTATGTAAACGTCTGTCTATTTAAGAAGTTAAAAGGACTAACATGATTGGGTGCACATCTTTTAGGGACTACATTGAGACATTTTTTCTTTTAAGGACCAAATTGAGACAACTCATATCTTTCAAGGACCAAATCATTAATTTACTCAAAAATGTAATGTCATCTTCATTGTAAAGGTACAGATATACAGTAGAAAAGAACCTACCTGAACTGGTGGAAAACTAACTTTTCCAATATGATCTTCTCCAGTGAAACCAAAAATGCCTACAGCCTGATTATATGTTACACGCTTTGCAACCTGTACCATGTTCTTGTAGAAGGCACTGGAAAGGAAAATTCTTTGTCAAAGAAAAACAATGTATAAAAAGAAAAGGAAGTTCAAACATGCTACAAATAGTCAGCAAATTTCTACAATGACACTTTATTGAAGAATAGTGACAGCTGCTGAGAAAATTTCCACAGAATTTTTGAAGATAATGATGTGTCCATTTAAGATCCCAAGTAATCTGACCAATTGCCCGTGAATTACATGAAACATTGGAACTCATCATTAATAAGGCCCCAATATGTAAGTTTGTTGAACTAGACATTATTATGGGAAGACGCGTCATCAAGTTTATTACCCTTTACTATAATGAATAAGTGTAATTGTAATTTGATAAACTGAATAGATATCCTAGAGTTTTTTTTTATGTACATAATTACAAGGATAATCTACCACGAATTAGACTTAAGGTGTCAATGCCTATTAAGTATTAATCATGAGGAAGCTGTGGACGCCTTTTCAATTTCTTCTCAATATCCAAGGAGATCCCAAAAGTTTGAATTTCATTTTAGCATTTTAAATTTTTATGTCAAAATCAGTTCCTCAGTGGCATCAAATTTCCAGTAATATATGAATAATCATCTCTTAAAAAATTTCTAAAACTGCAGGTAATCCAAAATTTTATGAAACATATAAAATTTATGAAAACACACTTGAGATTACATTATCAGGTCAAACTTGTATTTATGTCTCACCCGCCAACATAATCAAAATCAGAGAAGATGAATGTCTTTGCAACGTCAAAACCACAAGCAATAATATCTTTAGCATTCTCCCGTGCAAGTCTTTGGCTCTCCTCTATAGTAAGATTTTTCCACAAGAATTTCTCATCATCGGTGAGTTGTATAACCAGAGGAACTTTAAAGGCATCCTGCAAATACCTACAAACCATTTTCAACTATGTTACCATCCTTTCAAAACCAGGAAGATTTAATGCAAGTTTTCATTTTCTTGAACCACATAATTGGAGCAGTAACATACAAATTTCCATTTTTATTGCCGCATAGTTTCTTGAGGAAGAAAATGAATTACGCTTATCCATTAATTTTATATTCACTGCTGAACGAGAATTCTACTTACTTAGTAAACATAAATGGAACCAGATGACCCAAATGCAAAGCTTCTGAAGATGGTCCTCGTCCTGTATACAAATAGAACTTCTCTCCTCGTTCGTATGCATCCAAAATTTCATTGAAATCACTGCCTCCAATTAAGAAATCTACATTAACATTAAATTTCTGTGAATGAAAGATCAAACCGAAAGAATGCATACCGGTGAGCGAAGAAAACACCACGACGAAGGAAGACATGGGCAGGACGAGAAGTAAGGCGCTCAACCCGTTGAACATGAGACTGGTCAAGCCTTTGGCAGCCAAAACGGTCGATAAGCTTATCATAGTCGATCTTGCCTCCATCTTTGGCTGACACTTCCCATGGATTCACCACCTGCTCCTCTTCTTTGTCAGCTACTTTAGCTTCAACCTCCATAGCCGCCATTTCCACTCTTCCTCTATCAAGGAAGAGAGAGAAAGTAGGATTCGAGATTTATGGCAAATTGTAGAGAGAGAAAATTCCAATAGATTAAAGCCGAATTGAGAGAAGTTGCCTCTCACGGCACAGTGCCGCCTCTGCGTCTGAACACAGGCTACTCCGCTAAAAAGTTCTTTAGTTTATTATTACTAAAGGTTCAGTCAAATTTTGTGAAAGTTTATTAAAATTATTATTTTATAAATTTATCCGTAAAGAAACTAAAGAATGAAAAAAAGATTATATTTTATATATTAATAATAGTTTAGAGTAACTGAAATTGGGTAATAATTTTTTATAATATGATAAATTAAAATTTAATTTTTTTAAAAAATATCTATATTTAATATTTAATAGTATCTTAAATAAAATTATTTTTAATTAAAAAATACTTATAAAAATAAAAAAATGGTTCAAAGACTACAAAATGACATTTGAAAAAATTACTATATTGTGTGCGTCAATTATAGATCCATCAGTTTCTCCATGCACATTCAATAAAATTGAAATGATATAAAGAAGATTAGTAACCAAAGAAATAAATTTTAGGTTAAATCAAAAGTACCTTTACCACTTTAAAATTTGTATTAATTATTAGTTTTGTCTTCAAATTTTTTTATTATCAATTGCGTTGCTAAATCATCTTCTTTAATTAACTTTCATAAATATATAGAGTTAATTATAGTGAATTGTCAAGTGGACTATAATCCTAAGTTTTTCTTATTCAAAATTTACATTAATTAATTTTGAAAATTTTTGATTATTCTTAATTAGTTTCTAATATTCCCAATTTTGATTGTTTGGATAAGGATTAAAGTGCATGTGCTGGTACTTAACCATGCTTTTTTAACACTTTAAGCCCAAGGAGCCATGATGTGAGAAAGCACGTTAGAGATGAATATGATAAGGACCATGGGCTCTCTTAGCAACTTATGCCAGCTTTCTCCACACTTGATGCCAAATGGCCTAAATGTGACCGAGCATGTTATGTGAAGCTTTTGAGTTGAAATAGTCCTTCATGCTTAAAAGAATTTCATGTGCAAGTCTGATAGAAATTATAACAACTATTCATAGAGCTTTACTCTGTCACAGTGTCAAAGAAGAAAGAGTCTTTATTTCATCTTTAATAATATATTAAATAAAATTATTTTTAATAAAAAAATTATTATAAAAAACAAAAAAAATAAAACACTAATTTTATTGATGAATAATAAATTAAAAAGAAGGATTGCATAACATTGAATCAAACTATAAAGATATTGAGTAAATTTTAGAACAAAAAGAAATCAAGTGTAGTTTTACCAAACTTGACGTTGATATAATTTTCTGTGTTTCAGAATATATATCTACAGTACATTAACTAGCCAGACAATTCACCTAAGGCTCTCGTGGAGGCTGTTCAGGGACAATGATCAAGGCTACCAAATATAAGGAGTGTAAAAAGGAATTGGCTTGGCCCATCTCACAAAGAGTATTTATTTTTAAGGATTGAGTCGAGCTTAGCCTATTTTTAGATGGATGAACAAAAAATGTAAGCCTAGACAAACCTTTGTAGGACCATGAGTTGGGTAGGGCCAGCTTATGAATTTTTTTTCTTTCTTTTTTGTTTTAAATTATTTTATAAAAAATAAATTATTTACTTTACCTAAAAAATATATATGTATAATTTATTTTAAATATCAACATATTAAAGATAAAAATTAAAAATTGGTTTATAAACATAGTGATTAAAAAAATTATTTGGTATAACTTATTTTATATATCAACATATTAAAGATAAAAATTAAAAATTGGTTTATAAACATTGTGATTAAAAAAATTATTTGATATAATTTATTTTATATATCAATATATTATGAATAAATATTACAAATTGATATATAAAAATATAATTTATTTTATATATAAACATATTAAAAATAAATATTATATATTAATTAATATAGACTATATGATATTTTATAACACAAATTTTTAAAATTTTTTTTTAAAAAAATGAGAGACCCATAGAACTAATAGCTTTTACAAGTTTACCATGGGTCATAAACTTAAAATGCAATAAGCTAGAAGTCAATCCTTAAAATAGATCACAATTTTCATAATCTAACCTCTTCTATTCGGCCTGTTAGTATATTATTATACATTATTGAAATTTAAAAACGTAATACTCAATTAAAATGAAGAAAGTAACATAAAAGGTACCGAAAATTTGTAACTTAACATTACTCCCATAAATTATTTTACAAATAATTGAAAAACATAAAAAATACGGACGTTGGAGACGTCGAAGCTTGCTGCAACGTAACATAACAGTTTGGAGTGTTTAAATATACATTTAATTTATAAAACGTTGCAAATGGTTGGGCACTAGAAATTCACCTATAAATATGGTATAGCTAAATCCATTTGGTTATATGAAATACGAGAAAAGAAAAAGAGTCTCATACTCAAGAGAAGAAATGTGTGTGATATTTGGGTGGAGAATAGTGTAGGAGATGAAAGTTTTGTCTATTTTTTAAGAATAAAAATTATAGACAAATAAGTAAGTATGTGTTATTTTATTTTAGAGGTAATACTTAAGTGTATCTATTACATTAACTAATATAATAAAATTAATACAAAAAAGTAAAATACTTTTAAGAAAGCAATATTTTCGTGACTCAATTCGATTCCATGCATTTTATAATTTTATTATTAAATTTTATATATTTTTTGTGTTTATTTTTATTTTCAAGTTATTGCACCAACATCGCCCAATGTGCCTAGTCCTAACCAAATACACATAATTTTTAATTAGTTGACAAATAATATAGTGAATTTTAAATACAAAGTATAGATTGCACAGAGATTGTCAATTGAATGTTTTGAGTAAAGGTGCTAGGAGGATCTTCATCATAACACTAAACAAAACAAACAATAAATGATATGTTAAATTATTTTTATCATCTTTATATAATTTTACTTAATTTTTAATTTGATTCTTATAATTTAAAAATTTATAATTAAAATTTTATAATTTGATAAAATTTTATAATATTAAGATGATATATACCATCATTAAAATTTAATAAAATATTAAAAAAACTTAATTTTATAAATTAAATTAAAAATTTGTAAAACTATAAAAATTTAACTATAAATTTTTAAACTACACAAAAAATTAAAAGACTCAAACTTAGGTTGGATTTATGCAATTTTTATACGTGACATTTCAAAACTTATTAGGCATGTACATTACAAGCAATCATATCTCATTGCCAGAAGATAAGCATGATTTAAGTACAAAGAATTACAATTTAATTATTTGAATCTTGCATAGCTCATATATAATGAATATATATATATATATATATACATATATATATTTATATGTTTATGTATGTATGTATTCACACACATATAACACGTGATACATGACACACGGAATTTCGTTGGGTCCAAGCGAAGTAAAGAAAAAGAACAAAAAGAAAATTGAAGGTAAGGGTCCAATCTGTTAATTTTCACTTTTTTCTATTAAATAATTGTTTATCTTCAGGAAAAGAAAAGCTCAAGCTTGTCAGGTTCCATTAAAGAATCTTGTTTTTCTTTTCCACTTACCACAAAATTGCATTATAATAAGAGTAAATTATAGTGTACTTTTTTATTTTAAATCTTTTAAATTTTAAAAAAGAATACATTATTTTAAAGTTAGAGAAAGATAAAAAAGATTCACACTATAAAAAATAATTCTAAATAGATTAAAAAATTAAATATTTTTTTATCTCTCTTTAACCTTAAAAAAATATATTATTTTTTAAATTAAAAAAATTCACATGACGACCAATTTGTAGTGTTTTTATATCTAAATTTTAACAACAATATTCACAAAAATATTAAAGTGATAAGCAATTTTATTATCATATATGTATATTTATAAGATCTAATGCGCGCTATTATGGGAATTAAATAGACATTTTCAACTTCAAAATGTTAGCTTAATTATAATTCTATCCTAGTTAAAGCCTAAAATTATAAAATTGCTTGAGTTACAGATAAAACAAATTTTCGATTAAAAAAAATCAACATTGCAATCATGATAGGTTTGTTTAGGAGTTGATATAAAGTAAAAAGGAATATTGTTCAAAGTGGAAGGGTATATTAATAATTAACTAAGTAATAGGAATGTGTTAAATCTTCCAAGTGAATATACAGAAAGGAGCACAGCACACAAATGACACAAGTACATATATAATTGCGAAGTTGCTCTAACATTGAGGCAAAGCAAGAGAGAAAGAAAAAATTAAAAAAAAAATTAGAAAAAAAAAAAAAAGCCACCATGATCATTTCCTTCATCTTTAACCTTCTGAAGAGGGTATGGAACAAGTGGGATATCCATTTGATTATCCTCTCCAGTATAACTCTTCAAATCACGCTCATCTTCGTTGCTCCATTGAGAAAACGCACAAGTACAGGCTTAGTAGTCTGGATTCTATGGTTAGCCTACCTTCTTGCCGATAGTGCTGCCAACTTCTGCATTAGCCTCATAGCCCACAGAAAAATCAGCAGCTGCAGTAATAGTAGTAGTAGCAGTACTACTACTACTGCCATAGACGTCAACGATTATCTGATGGCATTTTGGGCTCCATTTCTTTTGCTACACTTGGGTGGACCTGACACCATCACTGCTTTTGCTCTTGAGGATAACCAGCTCTGGCTTAGGCATCTGCTATCGGTGATTGTTCAAGCAAGTGCTGTGGTTTATGTGTTTCTTCAAACAGTTCCAGGAAACCCACTATGGATCCCATCTCTGCTCGTCTTCATTGCTGGCATCATCAAGTACATTGAGAGGACTCGAGCTTTGTATCTTGCAAACATCGACACTTTCAGAAAATCCATGTTTGAGGAGTCAGACCCAGGTCCCAATTATGCAAAGCTCATGGATGTGTACACTTCCAGGAGAGAAGCAGGGCTTCCTGCTGAAATAGATGTCATCAAAGAACCTGATACAAAACGCAGAAGGGCTAGCAACACTAGCAGTACAATCTCTAGTTCTAGGTCTAGCCTGCAAGAAGATGTAGGAGAAAATGTAAAGCTGTTGCAGGATGGTTATTTCTTCTTCCACAAGTTCAAAGGGCTGATCGCTGACATGATCTACAGCATGGGAGATCGCAACGAGAGTCGCCAGTACTTCCTAGAGAACAACAAATCTTCACAAGATGTGCTCCAAGTAATAGAGATTGAACTCAACTTCATGTATGAGTTTTTCTACACCAAGACCTCGGTGCTGCATAATGCAATAGCTTTTGCTTTTCGTTTTGTAGCCTTCAGTTCCACAGTAGCAGCTCTTGTAATGTTCGTTTTGGAAGAGAAGCATGGGATTGGGCTAGGGTTTGACCAGTTTGATGTTGGAGTGACCTACATGTTGTTGTACGGAGCTCTGGCTTTAGATTCCTTGGCTTTCCTCATGCTCCTTTATTCTGATCGAACCGTAATTTTCTTTGCCCACCATTACTCTCAAAGAAGCTCTCATCAACCTTACAAAGTGTCTGATAAGATCATAAGCTTCGTCATGACAAGTGTTGTCATCAAGAAATTTCTTCAGTTCAGGAATCATTTGCTGGGCCTCAAGAAACCCGAATTCTCAAAATGTAAAATGCTGCCTTATAATGTCTTCGACATTGACCACAAGTATCTTGCTTTTTCTACTCCAGTTTTATGTCGGAGATGGTCTGGAACCATCTCGGGGTTCAATTTGATAACATATTGCCTCCACAGTTTTGCAGGTAGTTCGAAGCAATATTGTATTAATTATCCTTCTGAAACGTCATGCTTATCATCATTTTGTTATCGAGTACTTCTGTGGCTTAAACGCAAAGCAGAGCAGTTTTGGAAAGACGGTTTGGATAGAGTGATAAACTATTTTGGTGCTAAGGACGTTGTGGACAAGTTGTTATACAAGGAGACCAATCCATTCCTCAAAGACCTTTGGGAGCTTATCTTCATGGAGGTGAAAGAGAAAGCTAAATCTGCTACAGATGATAAAACAGAAACTATCGAGAAAATTTGTAATGCTAGAGGTGAGTTGGTTCTAAGTAAGAATCATGATTTGGAGAGCAAACTCAAGAAATATTTCAGTACCCAAGAAGTTGCTTTTGATGAGAGCCTCATACTATGGCACATTGCCACTCACTTGTGTTACTACCACGAAGATGATGATAAGAAAAACATCAATGTTGCTTTTGAAGATGAAGATCCTAATGAAGCTAAATATCGTGAAATCAGTAGGCTTCTGGCGGACTACATGCTTTACCTCTTGGTAATGGAACCAAACATAATGTCTGGGATAGCAGGAATTGGACTAAAAAGGTTCAGAGACACATGTGCTGAAGCCATTAGGTTCTTTAGTGAGAGAGCTGAAGAAGATGATGAACAGAAGGAAGAAAGATTAGCGTGCGCAACACTTCTTAAGGTGTGTACTGATGAAAAGCCCAGTGATGTGAAGGGAGATAGGAGCAAATCTGTGTTGTTTGATGCATGCAGGTTGGCCAAAGAGTTGAAGGAGGAGAAGAAGAAGTGGGAAATCATATCCAAAATATGGGTTGAGTTATTGTCATTTGCAGCTAGCAATTGCAGGCATAGTGCACTTGTTAGTCAACTCAGCAAAGGTGGAGAACTTATTTCCTTTGTTTGGTTATTGATGGTTCAAATGGGATTAGGAAAGCAGTTCCAGATCAAACAAGGCCATGCAAGGGCAAAATTGATTGTGGGTAGAAAGATACCTAAAGGAACTAGCTAGCTAGCAATTAAATATCAAAAGTATTATTGACAAAATAAAAATTGCAGCGTGTTACTATTTTTCTATTTATTTTTTCATTCTCTAAAATTTTTTTTGTAAAATTTCTTCAAAAAATATATATTGGTATTATTTTTATATAATTATGTATATGTTATTAATGAAATATTTATTTTCTGCTCTTTTGTACTATTTTCTTGTGCACTTTCGACCATAATTACTTACAAGAAGATAAAGTGGTGGACTTTTTTTTTCTTGGGTCTAAAATATATATATATATATATATATATATATATAATAAGCAGTCAATACATCCCTTAATGAGAATAAAATCTTGACATGTCTTCTTCCATCAAAGGATTTTTTAATTTGCATAAGATTTAAAGTTAAAAGAGAAATTTTTTATACAATATTTAAAGTTCAGGGGTCTTTATATTTTATTAAAGTTTTCAGATAAAAATTAAAATTTTAAATTTTAAAATTAATAGAAGAGGTTTTTTATTTGCACAAATTGCAAAATTTTAAAAAATTTTAAATTAATTTTTATAATTGTAAGAATTATCTAAACATGAATAGTTCAAAAATTTTTTTATTTTAACCATTATTTATTAAACGAGCTATTTTATAAAATGTTTTTAAAAAATATAATTTTACTTATCATATGTTATCAAATACATGAAAGATATTAATTTAAAACATATAATAATATGTAAAAAATTTAGCCAACACTAAATACAAATATATCATTATTAAAAAATATTTTTATTTTGCATAAGTTTTTAGTACTTTATAAATTTTTATTTATTACTTATATTTAGAGTTATTATTATTATTTTTCTAAAATACATAATTAATTTACAATCAAGTTTTATTTAATTTAAATTGAATTGTCACTTTTTTTTAATTTTACCCGTTTATCTCTCATTTTAAAGGAAAGTGTTATAATAAACCGATCCAATCATACGTGAATGGCACGTTAATTTAAGTATAATTTGTCATGAAAATATTCTTTATTTTTAAATAAAAAATATTCTCATAAATTTAAGTCTAATTAACATACATAGGATCTTATTGTAGTTTAATTTTTATGCACAGAACTCTCTGTACTTCTTAATGTAAACAAAAATCTCATTGTACTCTCAAAATATTATATGAAATCTGTTTTTCTCCAATTTGTCATTTAAAAACTAATAGCACTAAATACATTAGCTTATAAGATAGTAAATTAGAGCAAATAATTTGCTAAATTTTATATAAATTTATATTTAATATAATTTATCGTCAATTTTAACTTTACATAAAATCTATGCTCTTTTTAAATGGGCTAACGTTTTGACCATGTCTGGTTAAATGGCCGGCAAAACTTAACGGTACCAGTTTCTCACCGTTCTCTTGCTGCCGATGTCGCTTCCTCTACCCTTTCTTCTTCTTCTTCTTCTTCTTCTTCTTCTTTCCTTCGAAGTACAAAGTAGCAAGGAAAGTATATAACTTTGCATGAATTTTCCCAGAGAATGGTGCTTTAAAGTAACTGAGCAGTTGGATTTGTTCTTTACTCTACTTACTATCTTTGTGTAAGTCTCCGTACAGAACGTGTATTAAGCAGCTGCGAATCAAGGCTTTCTTGAGTAATTGGTCATTCCTCCGTTCATTCATTACTAAAGGTTATTGCTATGACCCTTTGCTGAGTAAGTAAAGGCAGTACCAATGTAGTATTTTTCGAAATACAAAATAGCAAGGAGAGTATCCAACTTTGCATGAATCTTCCCAGACAATGTTGCTTTCAAGTAAGTGAGCGGTTGAAGTAGTTCTTTACTCTACTTACTTTGTATGATTCTCCCTACACAACGTGCATTATGCATCCGCGAATTTGGGGCTTTTGCTGGGTGGTTGTTCACTCCTCAATTTATTCTTTAGTAAAGATTGTCGCTATGACCCTTTTTCAGAAGCGTACAATTCAGGTTGTTCTATGCACCGTTTCACTTTATTTAGCTGAAGAATTGTTCTTCACTCATTCTAGTTTTATATATGCTGCTAGTGTTGTTTCTTTCACTATCAGCTGCCCACTTAATATCTATTTTGTGACTCTCGTTTCCTCTTCAATCTTCATATTTGTTTCCTGTGATTGTTGTTTTACCTATTCTTGATTCTCTTTTAATCATTTTTCATCCTTGACCAAATTAGCTGATTTTGTGCTGCATTACTCAACCAACCAAATACAGTCTTTTCTTTTTGTCGTTCTTCTTTCACTATCAGCCGCACTCTTAATATCTATTGTTGACTCTCGTTTCTCTTCAATCTTCATATTTGTTTCATGTGGTTGTTTGACACCTATTCTTGATTTTCTTTTAATCATTTTTCATCCTTGTCCAGATGAGCTCATTTTGTGCTGCATTACTCCTCTGACCAACGAAATACAGTCTTTTCCTTTACATTCACATGAAAAATTCCTAGCCAATCTAACTATTGATATCATTTTAGAATTGTTCATTCCCAAAATACGATATTGTCACATTGTTCAGTGTTACTTCAGATCCAACGATAATGGAATTTAGCAGTGTTGATAATGAGAAGCCCATAGAGTTAAGAAGGGAGATTGTCAGGGAAATTATTGAAGCGCTCATGGATCCAGGTATCGGCTTGATTGGGGTGTATGGGATGCCTGGTGTTGGAAAGACCGTATTAGTGTCTCAGGTTTCCCAAATAGCTATTGAAGAGGGCTTGTTTGATGCAGTTCTCAAAACCCTTGGACAGAACGACACAGACAAGAAGAGGGTTCTTGTGATTCTAGATGATATCTGGGAGCCCAACAGCATACCAAATATTACCAAATGTGACCACAAGGTGCTTGTCACAAGTAGAAGTCAAGTTGTACTATCCAAGATTGGTACTCATAAATACTTCTTGGTGGAACCCTTACAATTTGAGGAGGCTTTGCATTTGTTCAGAAAAGAAGCGAGAATTGACAAACTCATACTCGATGATGCATATGACGACTTGGTGATCCAGACAGTGAAGGAGTGTGCTGGTCTGCCTCTTGCACTAGTTGAGGTTGCAAGGGTCTTTCGACATCAGAGTATGGATAAATGGAGCAAGGCACTGCAGCAATCCAGAGAAGAGTCGTACTCACAAAAGTTGCCTCTGCAACCCTCTGTTTTTCAATGTATAAAAAAAGAGTTATGACTCTATAGAAAGTGAGGAAACCAGATCAATGTTTTTGCTCTCTAGTCTTCTTGGGACTCAGATTTCTTATGAGGAGCTTTTGAAATATGCGGTGGGTTTGAATTTAGTTGATGGGACTGACATGGAAGAGGCGAGGCGCAGGTTATATGGGATGATGGACTCTCTCAAGAAGTCATGTCTATTACAGGATAGTGGAAGTAGTGAGTCAGCTACACTACATGATATCATTTTTTATTTTGCCATTAATATTGCATTCCGTAATTATATGTTTGTTATCGAACATGATGTTGGACTAACCAAATGGCCAGAAGAAGATATGATGATGAAATTCACCCACATGTCTTTTCATGGAAGTCTATATAAATTTCCTGAAAGGTTGAACTGTCCTGAACTGAAGCTTTTACGTATTTCTGGTTATGATGACCAACATCTTGCTACTGCAGCAGATACCATTTTTGAAGGGATTAGAGGACTTGAAGTTCTGGGTTTTAAAAAAATGCGCTTGTTGAGATTACTGTCTTCACTTCATCTCTTGACACATATTCAAACCTTGTGTTTGGATCAATGTACTTTAGGCAACTTAACTAAGATAGGAGCTCTCAAGAGTTTAAAGATTCTTAGCTTTTCAGGCACCAACATAAAGCAGCTGCCCGAAGAGATCAGAGAATTGACTGGTCTATGCTCACTGGATTTGAGCAACTGCCTACAACTTAATGTGATTCCATCCAATGTCTTGTCCTACTTGACTCAGTTACAAGAATTGAATATAGAAAACAGCTGTTCTGTTAAGTGGGGGATGCAGATTGTAGATGACAACAGAGAAACAAGCAATGCCGACCTTTCTGAGGTAAATAATTTAGGCCACCTGACTTCTCTAGGTATACATATCCAAGATGCTACCACCCTTCCGGATGTGGTGTTCTTCGATAAATTAATTAGATACAAAATTTCTTTAGGTCAGGATGGTTGGCACTGGTCTGAAAAAGGGAAGCCTTCAATCTCAAGAGTCTTGCAACTCAAGCTTAATAATGTCGGCATTAGTCCTTTCAAGGATGGAATCAAAGTACTGCTGGAAAAAGCTGAAGGATTATGGATAGGTGAACTAAAGGGTATTAAGAATCTTGTTAACCAGTTGGACAAGCATGGCTTCCCAGCATTGAAGCATCTACATATTGAAGATAATTCTGACATGGAATGTATAATTGGGTCTGTGCAACAGGTTCCATCTGTTGGCTTCCCTATATTAGAGTCATTTGTGCTAAAAAGGTTGATCAACTTGAGAGAAATATGCACTGGTCAATCCTTTCCGCTTGTCTTCCATAACTTAAGTGTTGTGCGAATAGAATGCTGTGATAAGCTACAATTTTTCTTGTCAGCTTCTGCTGCTAGACTGCTTTTACAACTCAAAGAATTGGAGCTTTCCAGGTGTGGGAACATGCAAGCTATAGTTGCTGGGGAAGTAGATACAAGGATGCATAATGAAGTAGCTAGTGATGATCATGTCATTGAGTTCCCAAAATTGCATGCCTTGACGCTGCAGTTTCTACCACAGTTCAGATCCTTTGCTGATTTAGAACCTGGCCCTGACGGTTCTCATGGGATGTTTGAAGAGCCGGCTGAATCCGCAGCATTTGATGGAAGAAAGGTATGTCATATGTTGTGATGATTAAGAATTTTGGTTTTACTAGTTGAAATATACTTATAAATAGGTTTGAGTTCTCTGCATTGCATTTACTCTTGACGAATTTAATCAATTTATTTACTTTTGCCTTTCTCTGTGTATATATATTTTACTGTATGCTATGTATATATAGAAGTAAAAAGCAATCTCATGCACAGAAACACGTGAACATAAGTAGACTGTACTTGATTTGGATTCTAATTATAGTGATCCCATGGGTTAAAACCAACTATTGTATTTTAGCTATGCTCTTGGTATAATAAGATGCAAAAGCCTTTATCAAAATGAAAATATGGCTATTGTCATTTGTAACTTGAACTTCTGATTGAAAAAAGAAAATTAGGAGATAGTTACCCCCGCCATTTGCCTCCAATACAGAAAGACAGCCCTTAGGAAGTAGAAAATTGACAGCAGGAAAGGAGATAGAACGACCAAACATACAGGACAGTTTATGAGGATTGTAGACAGGTTGCCTTTATATATTAGCAATAGCATAGTTACCTATTGCTATGTTACTCAGTATGAAATCATAAAGCATTTTAATGTAAATACTTATATCCATGTTCAACTTTCTCTTTTCTGTAACTAGAAGTTGGCCCTTAGTAAAGATGTGTTCGAATAAAAAAGTTAGTTACAAGAAGTCAAAAGTGATAAGGAGAGAAAATAAAAGGAGTGGAAGTTAAATAAACTAAAGTGGGATACATTTACATTAAAGTTGTTTTATTTATGTAATTGTGTTTGTACCCAATTTCAGTAACTGATTTATTCTACAAATATGTAAATTAAACAAGGGAACCTACATATACCCCCTTGAACTATACTTATTTATGACTTTGGTGCAAAAACCTTGAAAATTGAATAGTTTACCCCCCTACAATATCCAACAACAACAAACAAAGTTTTTTTTCCACTAAGGGGGGTCAACTATATGGATCAAATGACACCGATATGTTCTCTCTTTATTTATTTCTACAATTAGATTATTAATATTAAATTCATCATACTAGTTTCTTCTATTATTTTCTTTAGTCTTCTCCGACCTCTAGTTATTGGACTATCTTTCATATAGTTAATTCTTCATATTGGAGCTTCTAAGAGTCTCCTTTGTATATGACCAAACAACTTAAGACACGTTTCTACTAAGTTTTCTATGATAGATGCTATCTCGAGATTCTCTCTAATGCATTCATTCCTAATCTTATCCTTTCTAGTTCATAGTTAAAATTAATTTCCAAAGGGTATCACAACTAGTGATATGTAAAGTTTTCATTTCTTGTTATACTTTAGAGCGGTAAACTGGTAAATTATTATGTTTTAAAGTTCATGTACCAATGTTTCAATAATAAATCACACTCCCACCTTCTAAAAAAATTAAAAAACCTACAATTTGTTCATTTTGACTAAAATACCTTTAATGACATTATTAAATTTTTTCAAAAATTATAATTTATCAGAAAAATATAATTTAAAAATTATTATTTCATTATTATTTATTTTAAGTTAGAAATTACAAACTTTTATTATAAAATAATTTCTTATATAAATCAAATACATATTTAATTATATAAATAATAAATATAAGGGTATTTTGGTCAAAATGAGTGAAGTTATAGGTTTTTCTTATCTCTTAAGGAAGGATGCTGTAATTTTTCAAAATAGAAGAAAGGGAAGTGTAATTGTTCCCCTTGGGGTGGGGGGTATACACAGTTTCCCCATAAATCAAGGACATTTTTTCCAATGAAAAAAGACTTTTAGGACAAAAAGTGAATATTTTAAACGGCATATATGTTCTATATATTAATAGAAGAGATTAATTATTGAGTAATGCTATTTAAACTACAATTTCGAATATGCCTATGAAATTTCAAGTTGTTTTATCTAAGTTTAATGGAAAAGAAACATTTAAATGTGGTCACTTAAACTCATGATGTGCTACCTGTGGAATCTGTGCTTCTGAATGTCTGACTTAAACAGGTTACAGGTGTTCATTACAATAATTATTTCTATCATTACTTCTATTTTATTGTTTTGATCGATATTACTATTATTATTATTTGTTTTGAAGATGATTAGACAAATTCTTTTAACCATCAAATGATTATTTCTTTTTATAATTATTAATAATTTAATTTCTCAGGTAAAAGTCTCATTTCCAAGGTTGGAGTGCTTAAAATTAGATCATGTACCTAATATGGGATATATATGGCCTGGACTTAGCCATAGATCATTTTACGACCTTCGAGTTCTGCTCTTTCAACTGAACCAATTATTCCGGCCGGAAGGAGGAGGGATCAGGTTAAAACAGCTGATAGTGAGTAACTGTGCATGCATCACTCATGTATTTCCTGTTTATCTTTACCCTGTGCTAATGAAGAAGCTTGAAGTCAGTGATTGTGAAAACTTAATTCAGGTGGTGGAAATGGTTGAAGCTACCAAGACTCATTCTTATTGTAACAGTGACCTTTTTCCTTGTTTGAACTCTCTGAAACTCACTAATCTGCCCAAGCTTGTTAGATTCTCTTCAAGAACTCGTTTTCTTGAATTTGGATCATTAAAAGAGTTAATCATTGAAGACTGTCAACAAATGGAGGTCGTTGCTTTTGCAAGCATAGACATCATTGAAGACTGTCAAGAATTGAGAAAGGTTAGGGTACTTACCTATTAAAAAGTGATGTCAAATGTCAATTACTTTACAGTTGACATTTGAACCATCAAACCATTTCTACTTCTGTAAAAATGTCTTGAATATCATTACTAATATATATGGCTATGAAGCTAGTGGTTTTTGGTGTCTTCAACCTACATATCTTAAGCAGAAAAATAGAATGCTTTGCTGGGGATAATTACTCCAAGTTTTGAAATTTTTATTATTACTTTATTGAAATAAAATAAATAAATGTATCTAATGAGTAATTATTTAAAATTTTAAAACTATTTCAACATGTCAATTTTTTTAAAGGAGAATAGAAAATAGATTGACATGCAAATTATTGCTTGTCAAGCTGCTCATATGTTATACTAAGCTCTCAGCATGTGCTCAAGCACAGTTTCTTTTTTCTTTCTTTGAAAAATAGCATACCACTATATCTGACTTCAATAACTCATTAGTAATAGTGTTGAGACAATAGGAAGAGCAAAAGTTAGGGAGGAAAGGAAGTGACACCAAACAAGACTATATTATTGCTAGACTCATTGACATTGTGTGACACTAAGTGTTGGTATTTTTGTATTTAGCAATAAAAGCAATGGCAACGTAGGAATGATAATTATAGGGAAAGAATGAGAACGAATAATGCTTCTCTAATTTTATTGGTTTTGAAATTTCAACGTACAGAATGCTAGATTTCATCTCCTATTACTAGGATTTTCAAATTGGTAGGAAGCAGATTAAAAAATTGCTAGATCTATCCGGATTTGTCTTTGCATTAGCTATTAGTTAATTTCCTTAATGATTCTTGTATGCCACATGCTTCTTTTATTTTTATGGAGTACAACTTGTTGATTTTTCTAGAAGGTGTAGGGAGTTTTCTAGATTAATTATTATTATACTAGGTCATAACCTTATTTTAGTCCTAAAGGTATATTTAGTATTTCATATTAGGCCTAAAAGTATTTCCTTTTAAAATAAATCCAAAAAGTTTTAAAAATGTTCAAATAAATCTTGAAAGCTAACTTCATATTATATACTACCATTTAATATGTGATGTCATTCATGGAGCCAAGAACTGGGGATTATCTGTGTATTATGGGAAAAGGGCAATGGGAGAGATAGAGAAAGAATGAGAGAGAAGATGGAGTTGCCCACTTGGCAAAATAAGTCACCTGGCTAGGCTAGTGCCACATGGGACTAATTTAAGCAATCTCAATGTAATAGCTCTTATTGAGATGGCAATATATAATAGAATTAGTTTTTGAGATTGATCTTAAACTTTTTTTTAAACTATTTCAATTTAATTGAAAAGAAATTTAGGACAAATATGAAATATTAAATACACTGTTAGAGCCAAAACTGAGTTTTGTTGTTTATACTATAATTATAACCACAAAAGACAACTGTAACCTTTACTTCGGGTTGCAACAAGTAACTATTTCTTTAACCTACAAAATTTTCCTAAATTCTTAACACCTCTTAATATAGTAACTAATTTCTTGAGCTTCAAGACTTTTTCTAAACTCTTAATACCTCTAAACAAATAGGTTAGAAACCTTTCATGTAATTTTATTAGTTGATATCTTAATTATGGGAAAAAAAAATTCCATTCGGGTGCTCCATAAGGAACCAGTTTTCTGTATATTATATGCATACTTACTAATCAATTTGTTAAACTATAAGTGAGCCTCAAGTACATTATTCTAATTCGTATTATCTGTTATATGGATCAGCCTGGAGCACAGACCTTCATATCCCCGGATTTAGAGAAGTTGATTTTACGTGGGTTGAATCAGACATCACAGATATGCGATTTAGACCACCCAAGCTACTTTCGAAGTTTGAAGAAGTTAGAACTTAGTACATGTTCTGGTTTGAAATACTTATTTCCGGACCATGTTGCTCAAGGTCTTACTCTCCTATTAGAGATAAGGATATTGTCATGTCCTTTAATGGAGCAAATTGTAGAAGAAAGATCAGAACGTTCAAACACAAATCAGATTGTATTTCCTGAAGTGAGGACATTAGTCTTGGAGAACTTACCTAAGCTTGTGAGTTTTTGCTCTGGTCACCTTATTGTTATGTGGTCATCCTTGAAGAAAGTAACTGTGAAGAACTGTCCCAAAATAATAAAATCTGGTTTGGGGCAAAGGTCAATGGAGATGAAACTCCAGCTGCAAGAGGATGGTAGTTCTGATAGGAACATTGAAGAACTTTTTGAATTATGGGTAAGTATTCTCTTCATTTGGTGACATTCTTTGTAGCAGAAATAGAATAAATACTACTTTGATCTTTTCAACCTCTCTTATATACACAGCAAAATTTGATATTTTAGATAAGTAAAATATTTCTCTTATTTTTAAAAGTATGTTTGTAACAATTAATTAAACTAATAGTGAATTATTTATAGTAAAATGTATTGAAATTCTGTCGGTCCAAGAATAATGAAAAGTAATAAAATTAAACACTTCAGGCCAAAAATATATGTTTTCTTGGAATTAGTTAGTTGGTATCTAGTTGACACATGATATTCTGGTCAAAAAAGAAAAAATTGCCATATGATTTTGTGTCAGAACCAAATCTTTAAAGCTTAAACATGGATCCATTTAGATGAGTATCTAATTTAAGAAGAGTTGTAATTCTGACTAAATTATATTTTTCAAGTTATTACATTGTCTTGCCCTATGGCTTTAAAGTAAAATTTTAGAGTTTTCCTAGTCTTCTTATATCTTTTTTCCTCTCTTCAATTTCATTCTGTTAGTGTTTGTTTGTATACCAGCACTTAATAAGATAAATGTGATCCTTAGAGATATTTCGTATGTTTGTGTCTATGTGTGTATTGGGTCAGAATTTTTTTAATTTAAAAAATACAGCAGTAAACTAATTGACATAATTGCATCATTGAATAACTTATAGAATATGATTATAAACGATTGAATCATTGAAACAAACAAAAAAAAAATTATGCTGATAACTCATGAAAGATTTTAGTTAAATTTGTTATGAATAAGTAAATAATTTAGCAAACAATGATTTATTATAGATTATAGATATTATATTATCTGTTATTAATGAATATTAGTAAAGGGTAAATTAATTTCTAATTGAGACCTATAAACATTAATTTATTAAGATGATCTACATGATGTAAGATTTTGATCTGAAGGTGAACCTCAGAAGGTTTGTCATAAACTGTTATGTTACTAGTAGGTGTAATGACATGGGTGTCAATGGATCATCACCGTGAACCATGAATGAATTCACTTCAGTTGTGTGATATAACTAACAAATGCTGGAAAAATTTTACAGGATTTTTACGCCAATATTAAAGAGTTGAATGTCGATGACTCTGAGAAATTGAGTGAGCTGCTTTTATTGAAGCTTGCAACTCCATATTTCACCAAACTAGAACAACTACAGGTGAAGAATTGCAACGAAAGGTTGAATGACTTTCTGTCCATTTTGCTTGAGAGATCAAGTGGGCTTCAGCATCTCACTGTCAAAGAGTGTGAACCATTAAAACATGTCTTTGAACTTGATCGTCTTCTTGAGGATAGGGAAAAAAATGGTAGATATTTCATGCAGCTAAAGACAATGAAATTATTGGATCTACCTAAGTTGACTAGTATATGGAACAAGGATCCTAACGGAGGCTTTGGCATTGGTAGTCTTCAAAATATTGAAATTGTGAGATGTAATTCTCTGAAAAATGTGTTTTCCTTTCGCACTTGGGCAGCTGAAAATCTCCATCAACTACTAGAATTAAGAATACATGCTTGTGACAAGATATTAGAAATTGTTGCCATAGAAACACAAGCCCAAGAGACACAAATGAATGTAATTGAGTTTGCACAGTTGAAAGATCTAGAGGTGGTGCACCTTTCAAAATTCGTCAAGTTCCACAGAGGGAAATGTACTTTAAATTTTCCAGCCTTGGAAAATTTAAAGGTAGAGCACTGTCCCCTCATGAATGCATTTACTACGACTACATCTGAAGGAGCAAGGGTATGTAATCTAACGCACTTTCTCTTAAACATTTGATAGACAAGGTTAAAAGTAGCAGTAGTTGATCACCTATCTAGCTAGCTAGCTTTCACATCTCAAGCATATCTGTAATTCTTAATGATGTAGAAGGACTTGGCATGCTTGCATGCCTATTCCTATTGATAGGTGGGGCTTGACCGAAACCAAAGGCTTTAGGTATTGAGATTAGACCTAGTCTACCCCAACTTAATTCAGGTACATCTTGGAAGAATGGATAATGGCTCAAGTCTATGCAATAAAGTTCAGGTTTTACTCGTGTCTTTTTGTGTAGAGAATAAAACTTGGTCGAAATTTGGGGAAAACAGAAACTAAATTGAGTACTTGAGTTTGACAAAGTTTACAAAACAACAGTATTTTCATCTAAAAAATGCACCCGCCCCTCCCCCCCCAAAAAAGAAAGAAAATAATCATGGTCAGTTTTAGTATCACTTTTGTGAGGTAAGCCATTTTTGTTCAAGTAGTTACATTTGCATCAAGTTTGATCTATTTAAAAAAAATCTAGGTGGAAAGTGAAAAAAGTGAAGTAATAAAAGAGAATGTACATAATGTGAACGGACCGTGAGTTGTAGCTCTCAAATGGTCATAGTTCTAAGCCTTTAAGATTGAGGTGAGCATGGAGGCTCAGATCTCCCTTGTGACCAAGAAAAAGAAAAAAGAACAAATGATGACTATTGTACAAAATTTAGATCGTGAATAAATTGAGGAATATAGTAATAAAATTTGAAATTTCTAACTGCCTGCAGGATGCTAATTTCCCAAGATTGCAGCACTTACAGCTTTCAAGGTTAGATAACTTAGAAGAGATATGGCAAGGCACGATGTCTTCAAATTCATTCACAAAGCTGATTGAGCTGAAGTTAAACGCGTGTGGTAAATTGAAATATGTCATCTCATCTAACATGTTACCAGTGTTGCAGAATTTGATGAGAGTTACCATAGCGAACTGTGAATTACTAGAAGTGGTATGTCATTTTCATGGGGAATCCCATTTGAAGGTGCCCATGATTTTGCAATTAAGTGATCTGGAATTAACTCATCTACCAAATTTGATGTACCTAAGTCACTTGCAATTTACAAGGTATGGAATATTTCAAAACCTGCAAACCTTACGAGTGAACAACTGCAAGTCTCTCAAGCGTCTGCTTTCTGCCTTGCATACTGAATGTCTACGTAAAATAGAAATTTCTAGTTGTGAGGCCTTGGAGCAAATCTTTAACACAGAAGGAGACGAAAGTCAAAGAAATGTCTCCTGTTTCTCTGATTTGAAAAGGATTGCTCTTGAAAATTTACCCAAGCTTTCAACTTTCTTGCTTGGGGCATCAAAATTTCCATCCTTGGAGGATATGAGAATAACAAATTGTTCTGCAATAGAGACGCTCATTGGTGGGATCCAAGAGATGGTAAAGCTTCCTGCTGCGCCAGACAACTCTGAAAATATGGTTAGTACGATCATAATTCACAAGTTACAAGTATATCACTGGATGGAATTAAAGCAAAAATTTCTACATTCAATGTGTTGATTTGTGTGTGTATTATCAACTTCTTGGTTGTGTAGTTGATAGCATTAAAACTTAGGAAATCCCATACTTTCATCATGGGAGTCAAGTCCCATACATTGCATTTGGAGCCTAACAGCAGCATACAAAGTCACTGTCAATAGTCCTTTTGGGATTAACCGTTTTCCTTTTTTGGTCACGTGGATCTCATTGATATACATTAATTACTACTATTTCTTCATAATTGCATGCAGGAGTTCAAAAGCCAGTATGGTGTTGTTGAAAATCTGTGGCGCAAGAAAAGCAACTGCTTGTTGACTGTCATTCCCTCCAGCATGCCTAACAAGCTGAAAACTGTAACCGTGAAGGAATGTGAACGATTAGAACAAGTATTTGACCTTGAAGATATGGGAGATCAGAAGGGTGCTACAGAAATGTTTCCTGAACCAATTGATTTAATATTGCTTCACCTTCCTATGCTGAAACATGTTTGGAAAGTTCCATGCTTTCAAAATCTGAATTCACTCCAGATCATCCATTGTAAAAGTCTGCAAAGATTATTATCACCTTCAATGGCTAATCATCTTAAGCAACTGAAATCGCTCAAGTTGTACAGCTGTGAGAATATGAAAGTAGTTGTGGGTTGGAGTCCTGGTGAGGACAGAGTGGATGATCAAGAATCAGCTCAAACAATCATTTTTCCTCAATTAGAATGCCTTATTCTGAAGCGCCTTCCGAGCTTAGAATCTTTCTCTAGACAGAGTTGTGATTTACCTAAACTAAAGATAGTGAGGGTAAGCATAATTCCCAAGATGAAGACGTTTTCTGAACATACTCCTTCCACACCACACCTGAGTGCAGTTTACGTGACATATCTTGACAAATGTTGGCAAGGTAACCTGAACGCCACCATAAAATACTTACACGAGAATTCTGGTACCTAAACAACTGTCAATGCTGTGTTTACTTTGTGTAAATCTTTTGTACAAGGTAGTCTAGTATATTTTTTTTTCTTAAAATTAAGTAAATAAAACTTACAGCACAGAGATGTTATGGTTCATTGAATGGTTGTCAAACTCGCATCATGAGTTCATGTGTTACCTCCCAAAAACTTGTCAACACGCATACAATCTCGAATATAGCTGAATTCGAGTGAATTCATATGTAATCGGCTGAACTCGTGTAAACTCGTGATTTGGACTGAGGGTTTAGTGTTTTGATGGAAAGGGTTTGCTTTTTTTTTTTTTATTCTTTCATGAAGCCCCATTAAGTTCAAACCATTTTTAACCCAAAACCTGACCCAGCCCAATGCAAATCCATCAAAGAGAGTGAGAAACAATTAACCTAAAGTCCTAAACAGCAAACGCTCTGCACTCTCCGAATTTGCATCGTGACTGATTTTGAGGGACGAAGCGAGATAGTGGTTGCTGACTTGCTGTGGTTGCATTCTTGAGGGGCGAAGCAAGTGAGACGACAAAGTTGCTGTGGTTGACGGCAAGTGAGACGGTGTGTTGCTCTGCCGCTACAGCCTACGGTGCTTTTGTTCTTTCCAGTGCCCACTACTGCATTGAGGTGAGTTGATGACTAATGACATGATATGTGTGCTGTGCTGGCTGGTTTGTGTATGATTTTTGAGTGTTGTTGTCTTTTTGTTGTTTTGCTATAATGTTATCTATTAAGGCACCGCAAGATGTGACTGACAGAACAGAATATGCTATTGTTTTCTTCGCTAATGCTATTGAACCACAATAGGAAATCATCCTTTTTCATAGATTGGATACAGGCAATAAGAGTGGACAAATATAAGTCAATGTTATTTTTATAAATGACAAAACTAAGACTAATGTGTATGTCAATGAAAACATCCTTTTTGATTATGTAAGAACTATGAATTATTAACTACGTCTGAAATTATGGAGTGTAGATAATGCTTGATTTGGATGGGTCATATTAAATATTATGTATGAAAATGTATAATTTAAGTAGATTCATATTAAGTAATTGTGCATTTAAATTTATAATATTTAATTTATATTTATTATAATAAAGATATATATTTTTATTAGTTAATTATTGACAACGATAAACTCTTACAAGGTTATAAATTGAGTTTTCGTGTCGTGTTTACCCCTTTTATTAATTTATTTAAAATTTTGAGTTTAATAACCTTAGTTCATTGAGCAATAATGATAGTTTATATTTTACTTTTTGAAATATATATAGTGACGCATTACTTTCTCTCTTTCTTTGTATTGATAAAATAATTACTCTGAATCTTTTTAATCAATAATTTTCAAAAAAATTTAATATATTCAAGGTAAATCTTTAATTTATATCTCTTTTTTTTTTTTCTCTCTGTTACCCTAACAGGCAATACTTTAAAGGTAGGTCTTTTCTTTCTAGACATTTTGGCAGTACGAAACAACTTGAAGATATAGTAAGAATCCTATTTTCATGAGTGACTTGATTACCACAAAATGTACACAGGGGCTCTATACATTGCTTCATTCATTATACAGAATAAAGTAAAGCATGGCACCAAAAAAAAAAGGAATGAGCACATAGTAGAAGCATGGTAAGTTAATTATCTTTGAATCAAAGGGTATTAAAAGGTGCCAAATACGGCATTACTGGATGATCTTTTTCATGAATTGGAACTTGCAAGAACCTGGCTTTTTCCTTGCTCTCTCTCAATCAATTAGTATTTGGACTCACACCAATTATTGATTTGGTGTGGAGTTTGGATCATCGTATGATTAGCTCAATTGTTAAGAAATTAAAAATTCAGTTGAGTCAGAAAATAAATAAATAATAAAAATATTTTTTATTATTTTAAAATTATAAATATCATTAAATAAAAATATTAAATTATAATTTTAGTACACTCTAAGTTATAATGATACAATTCAAAATAAACTTAAAGTTAAACTTAATTTTATTTATTATTTAAAATTAAATATTGAATAAATAAATAAGTACTAAAAAAATATTAGACTTATTATAAATTATAATATTTAGCTAATTCTCATATGCTATAAATCACAAAATCATAAAAATTTAAAGAAATTAAGCACTACAAGCAATGAATTAGTTTTAAGATTATTCAATGTATATTAAAAATAAATTATAAATTTAACATCATATAAGAATAATATTATAATTTATCAAAATAAAAAAATTTTTTAAGTCTAGTCATCAAATTAATTAACAATTCGACAAGTCAATTTTGCTTATGATCGGATCGATTGTAAAATTATCTAAATAATTGACTTGGATTGATTTAATAATTAATTTATCGGGTCATTAATCTGATTGACTAAATCAGCCTAGGTTCCAATACTATGCTAGGATTGAGTCCTGTGTGGGGTGGGGGTAGGGAGTACTCCTTCGCTCTTTGTCCCTCTCAACTCTAACTCCCTCCTATTGGTCCCTGTCCCCTTGTAGTGGAGAAATCTGTTTCCTCTTGTCTTTCTTGCTTCTCCTCATGTTCTTGCAGGGACTTCGACTTTGTAATTAAAAACTTAAATAAAAGTATAAAAATATTTACAAACATAAAAAATACTTGTTTTTACTAAACATTATCATATAAGTTGATAAATTCAAGATCAAACATTTTAAAAAAATTTCAAACGACAAATTTTACAACCAAATCAACTAAAATAAAAATGTAACATTAAGTTGAACTAATTAAAAAAAATTCAATTTCATATTTTCTTGAATCATTTATCATAGTCTTCATTCATATTTTCATTCTCATGTGCCACTTGTCTGCAAAAGAAACACAAAAATGTTAAAATAATATTTAATTTGTTATAAGAATATATCCTTTTATCTCATCATTAACATCTATATCCTTAAAAATTGTTATAATTTGCACTGTTTGAAGAATCTAACAAGAATAATTGAAGAATTAAATTAACTTAGGTAAAAGAAAATTAAAAAATATATAGTGATATAAAAGAATGAGAAAGAGCAAATAAAAGCCAAATCAGTTGGTCCAAAGGAAAGAAGGTAAAAGCAAAATAAATGAACAAGAAGCATCCACATACAGAACCAGGTTGTTCATTCCCTTAAGAACATTATCCTCCTCGACCCAAACGAATGTATCACATAGCAAAGAGCAGTGCAATGGCAAGAAAAGGGAAACAAACTATTCATCTTAATTCTTTATTAGAAAAGAATTTTATATTTGAAAAAAACTGTTTCATAGAATGATAAAATGCATAGCTGTTAAATCAAATATATGTGAATTATACTAAATGATATGGTAACAAGTGAGCAAATAGCCTAAAATATAAAGATGTGCATATACATGACATTAAGGTGATACTCGAATAGTAAATTTCACCAAGTTTATTAATTTCACTTATGGCCCTTTATATGCTACTAACAATTTTAAAACTAGCCATAATTCCTAGATAAGCATAAATAGGCTCAAAAAATAAAAGCCAAAACTACATACATTAAAATCTATAGACAGTTCATATTGAAAAAAGTGTACTTTTCAGTAAAGCAAATCGTATACTTCTTGGCCCTTGTTGGCTCCCATCTTGATTCTGACACTTACGCTCCGTCTACCTTATTATTATTTTCACAAATTAATTATATTTTAATTCCTTGTGAATTCATATATCTGCTTAATTGATTATCATTTTCTTGTTTCCATTTTTGAGCTTAACTTATTCGAAGCCTGATATGTTAGTAATTAATTATTCTCATCCCTTTGGTCAGAGTTTGTTTTAATTTTCATTTCCACATCGGTATACTTTCATGTCACCTGATTAATTAATTGTGCATAATATGCATAAGATTCAGAGACCAAACTAAAATAGTAGGAAAGCAAAAAGTTTCAAGGTTGAGTTTACATTATCTTACAGTATACATAGATTGCTTCTGTACTTGTGTATCAGCAACCAGCAAAGCAGTGCATTATTCATATCAGCAACCAGCCATTATTCATATTGAAACACAGAGAGAGAGACTGACCAGAGGTGCGACGCCAAGAGATTTGAGGTGTTACTGCAAGAGATTTTTATATATATATATTATAAAAATCAAGAATAATTCATCCGAACTTCAAATAAAATTAGTACAATTTACTTCTAAATTAAATAACTAGCTAGTGCTGCCCTAAATTGAAAGTAAGAGTTGAAATGAAATCCATATATATAAATATTAAATACCTGGTGAATGGTAACAGGAATTCTGTGTTTTCGTACAATATCTGCAATCTTTGTAGCAGCTAAAGGGAGACCCCCACACAAATCCAAAATTTCATTTGGATCTATTTCCATCTGACTCGGATCTTCTTCTTCTGAGTTCATGTAAATCAAGCATTGTTTCTGGGTGTAGTTGTGGCCTACCAAATACTCAGCTACTTTCTTTGTCCCTGTGGTGGTGACAATAACAGCCCCATCAGTACCATCCATAGGTAATGCTTGAGAAAGACGAGCTTCATAATCTTGGTCGTTTGAGCTATTTAAATCACTGTACCAATAATCCATGTCTCTCACATCATCCAGCACAATCAAATACTTGTTATACTTAAGTAAATTCTTGAGAGTCTTTAAAAGCTGAGCATGATCATCAAATACTGGTTCATGTATTAACTGTCTTAACATGCAGCTAAGAATCTTATCGGGCATATGATCGAGTTCTGACACACATACTCTTATTATCGGCGAGAATTCCTCACGAACAGTAGGACTTTCTAGTACCTTGTCAATGAGACGAGTGTTTTCTGAAGAGTTGGGACCATAGATTCCTATTGCCTTATATCCTTTGGATTTGATCAAATCTATAATCTCTTGTTGATATGGCTGAAAAGCCAACTCTGTTTTCCATAATAACAGTTTCTTGCATTCTTCCCTCTCCAAAGGCTTCATATGAATCATATTCATACTCTTCTCGCCTATACTCTTCTGAACCACTTCTTTTAGCCTGCTTGTGATGATGACAGTACCCCCATTGTCTTTAGGCAATCCGTACCGCAATCGATGATCATCTTCATGCCTGGGATCTGTATCTCTGTGTAAGTCAGAAAGGAAATCACATAGTTTCCACACATCGTCCAGCACAATCAGATACTTTTTAGACAGCAATGATTGGAGGAGATGATTCAAGAGGCGAGTGGTGGTAAGATTAATGTCAACTTCAGGCCATTCGTCAACATCACATCCCATGTTGTACAATATTTGCTTCGTAATCTTCTTGCTTGCACTATCGTCATCATCATCATCATGGAGGCAAGTACTGTCTGATAAGCAGATCCATATAATGGGATGGAACTTTGAGACAACTTGTGGTAAATTCAAAATCTTTTGTACAATTCTAGTCTTCCCTGAACCACTCATTCCGTAAATCCCAATTGCTTTGTAGTCATTGTGGGGATTAGAAAGTAACAAGTTCTTCAATTTTGCTTCGTTTTCACCAAACCCAACAGTAAGTTGTGATGCGTCAGGCTTGAGACAAGTGTGCCTCTTAAAGGGAGAGATGATAGGGTGTTTGAGTGAGTGACTGTCAGTTTCTTCAAAGAAATTCTGAAGTTGCTCGTTCATTGATTTCAGTCGCTTCTTCATCTTCAACACATTGATGCCTCTTTTCCATTTCGAAATTAGAGAGGGTAGTGGAATTTGAGGACGACGTCGTAGTTGCTCCTTCTGCTTCTGCAAGATTATTTCTGATCGGCACGCAGCAAGTGCGTCCTTTAGATCGTCAAGTTTATGCTGTAAGGTTTCAGAATGTTGTGTGGATTGCCAAATTTTTGTCATGCGATCATCGTCATTCAGAAGGTTTGCTGTGTCTTGGAATTCTTTTTGGAGTGAGGGTGGTAGTGTCACTATCACTTCTTTAAGAGAAGCTAAGAATTTTCCTCTAAAGAACTGTACAACTTCTGACGCCATGAAAACTCACCAACCCCACCTCCCAACAAACTCCAGTACTAATTGATTTCTACAAGAAATTCACTCTGAGATCACCCAGTACAAATTTACAGATGCCTTGCTTCACAGTTTAACACTTTTAGATAGAGATTCCCAAAATAATAGTAATAACTAATAAAGAAATTAAAATTACTTATTTATTAATTTTTTTAATAATTTTTCATAACGTACACTATATATATATATATATACATATATATATAATCTACTTGCACATATAAAATTGTAGCTAAATTTCGATTTTGAATTTTTTTGTATTTATTTTTTAAAATAATTTTTTGTATTAACAGATATATATATATATATATATATATATAAAGAATATATACATTGATGAAGACTCATCATAAATAAATTAATGACCAAATCCTTTTAATATTTTTATTTTATTAAAAAAATATACTAATTTTTAATTACAAGAAATTTAGAGTACTCCTAAAATTCATAATTTATAATTAAGGAAGTTTTTATATCTTTGTTAGGTTCTTTAATTAAATAATGGCATATATATTTATTTATAGTATAATGATTATGAGTCATTAGTATCACAAATTACATATTATATAAGATAAAATAAAAAATATAACGTGAAGAGAAGAAAAAAAAATAAAAAATTAGAACAATTGTTTATAATTTTTTGTGAACTAGGGAAATAACTAAAGAGCTTGTTTTAATACCTAAAGGAACTTTTAAATAATTTTTTTTTTGGACATGACTACTTGGCAAAGGCACTAGACTAACTTCAACCGAACCCAGTAAAATCAATTCTTTGACAAGAATCATAAAAGATAGTTATAGCAGCTTTTTCTTTTTCATTGACATGTGTATTGAGTAAAAAGCGGGAAAAGAATATTTTAACTGGTCGAGTGCAATAACCTTGAAAAAAAGCAGCAAACGTGTGTATTAACAAAATTAAGAGCCGAAGAAACTACCAACTCTAATTAATAAACACAACATTCACTTCTAGCTTAAATTAGATTATATGTCCTCTTAGCATAGATCAAAAGTCTGGTTATAATCAATTTATGTTAATTATCATGAATATTAGTTCAATCAAATAATTACATATTTATTTAATCTCGTTGAATAATTATTATATATTTATTCAGCCAATGCACAAACCATCAATTAAGTAATAATAATTCAAGAAATATTGGAGAATATATATGTCAATACTACAAAAATAAGAAAAGAATAAAGTGATTAGAATATCTCACAAGGAGCAAAATAATAACATTGTTATGAGAATTATTCGACCAAAAAATTGGTAAATTGATTGTTGCTCAAGTTCGATCAACTCTTAAAACTAATCTTACAAAAAATTAGTCAAAAGTTAGAAGAACCAATCAAAATCAGAAGATTTAATGGTTCAATCAATTTAAAAAAATTATCTTTTTCATGTGTTTTTCAATTTCTTATAAGAAAGAAGACAAAGAAGAAATAAAATAGGAAAAAAAAAAAAAGAAGGATGATCAATGGTTTGAATATTATAATATTTTTTAAAATTGTTAAATTATTTATTGATTTGTCTAAAAAATATAATATATTTTATATTTATTTTATTTTTATGTAATAAATTATGTAAATTACTTATTAGTATACTTAATTATGATTTAGAATTAATATATAATATTAATATCGATTTAACTATGATTTGACTATGATTAAATTATTGAATTATGAATCAATATCTTTACCGATTCAATAATTGATTTAATTTTTAAAATATTAAAAAATAAAAATAATAGTTTAATTGTCCGATTACAACTAATACTAATAATGGAAAGAAAAATAGAAATTAATACCAATATAAAAAAAAATGGAATAAGATTGTAATTTCTCTCTCTACTTTGTTAACCCATATTACAATCCCTTATTCATATTCTAATAGATTAAGTAATTAAATTAATTTTAAATTTTAAATATTATCTATATTATATCTTTCAAACTAATTTTGAACCTATTTAACTAAGGTCACCCTTTTAAGCATTCCTTAGAACAGCAGATGAACCTAATTCAGAATTGGTCAAGCTCAATACAGAGTATTAATAACCAAATTGAATAAACACCCATATATATCCATCGAAATATAAATAAGAAAAATACAAGTAGATTAACTTATAGTGAACTTTGTTATAATTCTAGTATCAAAGTTTAGCTCATAATCTCAAAGAAAAATATAATCCAGCTAAATATCATCATTACAACCATATATTGAAAGAAAGACGAGAATAACAAATATAACACAAGTAGATTAGCTCAAGTACTATAAGGGAAATTATGATTGTAACAAACCTCAATAATTTTCCCTCTAGACCCTTGAGCTACTTCTATTCGAAGTAAAAAATGAGACTAAGAGTTCTCGTAAAATCTTAAATTATTTATAGGTGGCTTAAAGTCAAGGACAAAATTGGCCTTTCCCATAAGATTTTTCCATGTCAATTTTAAGCTGCAACATCCAATATTGACTTTACGAGGCTTTGTAAAGTTGTGGCTATAAAATTTGAAGATTACAACGTCCAATTACTAACTCAAGATTAAAGTCACCTAAAACATGTAAAACAACAAGGATTTAGTTAGGAACTCAATTGAACAACTAATTAAGAAGTTCTAAATATTAATAAAGACATAAATTCAACTAAATAACCAAAATCTACATAAAATAAGTTTTAACAATTAACTTAGGAGTAACATTTAACTTACTATAAGCTAAGTGATTTTTAAAAAATTTCTAAAACTCCCTGTTCAACCAAGTTATCAATTACCTAGCTTAATTAACTCAATGTTCAAAATCACTCATAAATCATCAAATTTTCCTTAAAATTAGGTTTTTCCCAATTTATTTGGTATTATAAAAACCAGAGAGCATATTCAAAATAGATAATGCAATATATATATATATATATTTATATGTATAAAGGAAGTGAGACCAAATACTTTTTTTTTTTTTCCTTAAAATACTTGTTTAACATTAAAATTGATAAACAGTTATTATTATTATTATTACATGTAAAATACCTAGGAGTGCAGAGTTCAGTACATTACTTACGAGAAGTTCTTTAGTACATATATATTATATCACGTGAGGTCATTCGTACATTAATTAATAATATTTATTTAATTTTTTAAATTTTAAATTAAACAGTCAACACAATAAATGATTAAAATTTATTGAAGAATGACAGAGGTGGCACTCGCAGACGAGGAAGGTGAAAAGTAAATTGCCAGCGGCCAATGTGGTGGATCAGGTTAGGAAAAAGTTCTTTGAAGTATGAGTCTTCTTTGGATTCCAGATTCTTCAAATACTTCAACCGTAAAATTTGTACTGATGTCCACTTGTCTTCAGCCTCACGTGCGCCAAAATCTTTGAGTTTCCCTCCCTTAATGGAAAGAATCTTCAAGTTCTGTAACTTGCTGGGCATCAGCCATTCTGGTTTTTCTTCATGAGGAATCCCTTCAAGCTCCAGTTTTTCCAAAGATGGAGGAAGACAGAAAGACTGCTTCACAATTTGTTCTTCTAGTTTGTTCGACATCAAGCTGTACGATATTCTGAGGCACTTAAGAGATGACATATCTTCCAAGCACTTAAGCTCGTGATCTGGAATCATAGTCTCACTCACTACATACATACTAAGCCTCTTTAGATTCTTCAACCTTGCAAGCCTGCATATTGAGCTGACAGTACTGTTCTTCTTCATCTTTGATGAGTTTCCTATTATAAAACCCTTGAGAACTTGCAGGTATGTGAGTTTGTACAATCCCTTTGGCATGCTTTCCAGAAAATAACATTCTGATACATTGAGATGCGTGAGTTTTTTGAGTGACCCAATATCAGGCAGCTTTTCCAGGTTGTGACAAGCTTTAAGGTCTAGAATTTCAAGACTCTCAAGTTGTGCAATGGAGGGAGGAAGTTGAGTTATTAATGAAATACCTCGAAGACTAAGATATCTCAGATGTTTCTGAGTTCTCAAACCTTTGAGGAATGTGTCTGTCTCAACTTCAATGTGATGTCTAAATGATTTTTGCCAACGACCCAGTTGAAGCACCACTAGGTTCTTCATCTTGGCAAGCCATTCATGAGAATCAAAATCAAGATGTGTGTCATTTACATTGAAAACTGTGGTCAGTTTCTCTAAGGATGGATCAATATTGAGTGAGAAATTTTGGGTTGAAGTTAAACATGCACGTCTAGACTTAGAAGAGGTTCCAGTTTGAAAGAGTGGTGTTCCTTTGGAATCAAAGTCAAAAAGAGAAGCTTGTTTGGCCTTTGAGATTAACATGAAACGAATCCAAGGGTGGATTTGAAATTTGTTCACAGTTAGGCTGATCTTTCCTAATTTGTTAGCATATGGGATAAGTAAACCAGATTTTTGAAGGTCTTCAAGTATTTTCTCACCTTCTTCCTCTGTGTTGATCAAACCCTCTCCGATCCACCAATAAATCAAAGGCCTTTTCTTTAGAACTTCATTTCTGGGGAAAATTGAGAGAAACAGCAAGCAAACTTTGAGATCAATTCTCTTAAGATCATCATAACTCACCTGATCATGATGATGAGCATCACCATCTTTCAGGGCTTCATCAAGTGATGATAAAATGCTTTCCTCCACTTTACTCACCAATGTAGCTCCAACTTTTTCCTCTCGGTTTGCTGATGAAGAAGCCATTTTCAGAAAATAGATCGATGGATCAAATGATGAATATTGTGATTGATTAGGAAAGAAATGGAATTATGGTAAGCAGACTTTGAAGGAGGAACACACACGCACACACACACACACAGATATATATATATATATCTGTGTGTGTGTGTGTGCGTGTGTGTGTGTGTGTCATCTTAGCTAATAAATTGAATGCAATTAATAACTTCTACATTCGTTTCCCTATTTACAAGTTGTGCTTGTGCAGCTACCGTACGTGAATTACAAGGCCAAGGCTGCTTTTTATTATTGTAGTAACTGTATTTTCACTTACTTTTTAATTAAGTCTCTAATAATTATTAATTATATTTTTTTACATAATATCATGTTAAAAGATATCGATGTGGTGTGGACATAAAACTTTAATTTTAGAAAAGAGATTGGATAGGGAGAGTAAGACTTAATTATGGACCGGACTCATTAAAAAATAAGTAAAACTTTTATATGTACATATTAAAAAAATATATATACTAGCCCAAGTTCAAACTCATTTTTAGACATGTTATTTAGGCTAAGTCTGAATTTGATAAATAAGAAAAAAAATATTCAGTCCAGCCCTATTTTAAAATTTTCTAAAAATTAAAATTAATTATATATTATATCTTTTATTTAACATAAGTTAAAATAAAGTATAGTATAATATTTATAAATTATAAACTTAAATTATAAGAATTAATAAACTAAAAATATATTGTATTTAACTTTTTTATCATAAAATCATACATAATAAATAAGACATCATTAAATATAATTATTTGTATATAATATATATATTCTTATTAGTTATAAAAAATATTAAGTTTTAGTAGAAATTATATATATAATATTCAAATATATATAATTTTTTGTTAAATATTTATTTTAAAAAATAATTTGGACTTTCAAGCTTTGGGCTGGACATAAAAAAAAAGTATGAGCCCAACCTAAATTTAATCAAGTCTTTTTAAATATATAGGCTTTTTTATTTAAACTTTTATTTTTGAACTTATATTATATTTTTAACAAGTAAAATTTATCAAGCTAATTAAACTTTTAAACTTATGATCAAGTCCAAAAAGAGGCGCTTGAGGCTAAAAAGCTTGAGCTCTTTGTAAAGAAGTCCTAAAAGAAATGAGCTAATTGTTTTTTATTTATACAATTTTTGTAATTATCTTTTTCAACTTTTATCTCTATGACTTATTAATTTTTCAATTTAATTTTTATATAATATATATTAAAAGAAGAGTAATGAAATAATATCCAAAAATATAATTTTTTAAAAAAATTTAATAATAATGTCAAGGATATTTTAATTATAAATAGATAAAATTATAAAATTTTTAATCTTTTATAAAAAAAATATATTTTTAATATAGATGAGAGATAAATATAATTAAAAAATGAAAATATAGTTTACTCTTTGATCATAGGTCTTCATTCTTCACTTGTTTGGAGATGCACTTACTATTATTATTATTTTTTAAAATCACCTTTTTAATACCTAATTTCTACTTCCAAACAGCCATAAACTTTTATTTTATTATTTTCATAAACATTTTGAAAGAGCTTTTCTCAAACTTTATCTTCTTCACCCCCGTGTAGTTCCGGAAACTGAAGAATTCCTGTATCGAATATCTTCCACTAGAAACCTAGAAAATGCTCCTCCAATCGTCTTTGCACCAACAAAACGTCTCTCTGTCATCGTCTCTATGTTATAGTCGACCCCTTCCTCGCAAAATTTCCACTTCCACCCTCCCAAAAACTTTATATTTCCAGACACTCTCCATCAGGTGCTCAATATCAAAAATTCATGGCTATGGAACTGTGGACTACGAACGAAGGCCCATTGTAAGATGGAACGATATATACAGAAGAATATCATTGATGAAAAATCCCGAGTTGGGTTCTGCGAGTGTGTTGAATCAGTGGGAGAATGAAGGAAAGAATCTTACAAAATGGGAGCTATGCAGAGTGGTGAAAGAATTGAGGAAATACAAGAGGCACGACCGAGCTCTTGAGGTAAGACACTGCAAATGCTTTTCGTTTTTTTTTTTTTTCTCCCTTTGTTCTGTTGGTGTCATTTGATTCTTTTCAGTGTGTTTGGGCTGAATGATGTGATTCATTTTGTTACTTAGTCATTGTTCATGGTTCTCTATTTGGATGAAGAAAATACAGCACTTAATTGGCTTTTTTCTTTTTTCAATTATTCTTACTGTCTGATGCCATGGTCTTATTGGCTGTTTGAAAAAAAATAAGGAAATATAGTTTAGAATTTTCACTATGTGCTGAATTGCTGATCTCAGGGACTAAGTTTGGGATTTTAGGACGCCCTCGATTTGTAGAAAGATCCACGAGTTGGGTAGAATTGCCGGAACAAGAGGCCAGTATTTCTCTGCATCTGCAAATTCAGCTTCAATGCTGTAAGATGAAAGAAATTTTAGGGTGGTAAAAAATATTTAATTGAATTCGTGGTAAAGTGTCACCACTTACATCACCTATAATGGAAGGCTTTAGGTACCCATGTTGAGGTAGCCCCTTTTGTGTTGGCCGTTTCTCAACTAAAGAACCTATTGCTATGACTTAGCTTTGGGTGGTTGAACATTGCAATATAAGTATCTTCACTTGCACAACATGATTGCAACTAGAACACATTGCATAAGGCTTTGATACTCTTTGATATGACTTAGGCTATGAGAAGATCCATTCACAAAGAGACTAGCCTATTGAGAAGGAGTGCTGAAAAGCTTAGATACTGTCTTAAGTCTTGATTGTTGCCCAATGTGGGACTTATTTAGCACTATGCTGTTGCAAGTCAGGAAGAAAATAGAATAGATAAAAGCGAAGGAAAAAAAGAGAAGTAGAGAGAAATTCTGCTGTTGAATCTTGTAGGTTTTGTGTGTTTTGGCAACTCTGTGTACAAGAGCTGTGCTCCCTTTCCAATAATTTCATCTTTTACCACTTCTTCCAAAGGGAGAGAGGGGGGGAAAGGGTGAGAAAGATGGAAGAGACTGCAAATTGAGGGTTCCTGCTTATGTCACAAATAACAATCCTCTCCAAAATTAACTATTGGTGATGCTACTTCTGCTGGTCACCTCCATTGTAATTGTATATTATTAGAAGTAGCAACTCACATGCTTTGCTGCAAATCTTGTAACCTGTTCTTTATATATCTTATTTCCCTCTACTTCCCTTCTTAAGAGTTGTACTAGATATTCTTTCAAGCAGAATCTTATTGGCTTTTTCTAAGCTACATTATGTGTCAGTTGAGTGGGGCCAGAATATGTAGTTATCATCTTTGAACTACCATACACTCTGCAGAAACCAAGTGTGAATTTCTCCCATTTGACGACGTCAATGTAGTATAGCATGTTGTAAAGTTGGTACAAAATAAGTACAGTCTGCACCGAAGAAGCAAATATGGGATAGGGAGTAGACAGCAACTCACCTGAGACTGTACTTTAACCTGATTGATTTAAATGGAGCTTTGTTCCCATAATTATCTGAGCTTGAGAAATAATGCTTTCTCTGTCATTTTTATAAAGGAACTTGGGTTTGGACTTTGGAGGATTAATATACTATGTATAATCACGATTCCCAAAGACCATTCTTGTATTTGCTTTCCATGATCCATGTGTTATTTGGAGACCTAGGATTTTTCAATGCTGTGACTGCTGTCAATAAAATTCATATAAATTCAAAGCCCATTTTTTGTTTCACCACATTCTTATATGGCGTTATGGCTTTTAAATTTATCAGAGGATGACATAAAGCATTACATATTTCATTCACCTTCTCTTTTGCAAACAATAAAGATTAGGTCTTGATTGAGAGGATGGATTGGGCATGGGATGGGGTAGGTTGCGATGGTTTGGGCTTCCTAACCATTGATTGGATGTTTAAAAAGCTAATATGGTGGGTTGAGTTAAGATGGTTTGAAAACTATCTCAAATCATTCAACACCTCAATTTTCAAACTTCTCCAAATTGGGAGGTATGTGATCGTTTGGAATCTTTATAATTTACCACTTACTTTTTTAACCTTCTCCAAATGCCTATTTTCTTTGAAGGATTAATGTTACTAAGATAAAAGAATTTCACCTTTTACACTGACCCCACCCCATTTATAACATTCTAACATCTAATCAATAGAGAGTGGGATATCATCCATCCCTTTTTTTATTGAATTTCCAATAAGTGGAGTGGGTTATCTCATCCACCCCACTCTGCACTACTTTAGTCCACTCCGTTAATGACCACCATATCCTATTCTCTTCAAAATTTCCAATCTAGCTCTAAGGACCATGTTCTAGTTGTTGACAGTCACTTTTCCGATTGAAAGACGACCTAAGGACAATGCATGATTTTTTTTCCCATTTTTATTGTTTCCTTTTTTTGGTTCTGGTCTTCTAAAGCATCCTGTTATGCGTTTTATAAGTTGTTTGTTTGTCATGGTTTTTTCTTCAGTAATTAATTGTAGCTTTAGTCTTTTGAATGATTTAATAATATCTTAGCCATGGATAATATTGCCCCATTCCTGCCCTTTGACTTGTAATATTTTACTATTAGCCATGAAGAATAAGAAATAAACAAAATCCATGTACCTTTTGCTAACCATGCAGGTATATGATTGGATGAACAATAGAGGGGAGAGGTTTAGATTATCTGCAAGTGATGCTGCTATTCAATTAGATCTTATTGCCAAAGTTCGTGGTGTTTCTAGTGCAGAAGAATATTTCCTGAGGTTGGCTGATAAATTAAAAGACCGGAGGACATATGGGGCTCTTTTGAATGCCTATGTGCGTGGTAAAATGAAAGAAAAGGCAGAATCCTTGCTTGACATAATGAGGAGTAAAGGTTATGCAACACATTCACTCCCATTTAATGTGATGATGACTCTGTACATGAACCTAAAGGAATATGATAAAGTTGACTCAATTGTTTCAGAAATGATAGAAAAAAAAATACAGCTAGATATATATTCATATAATATCTGGTTATCTTCTTGTGGTTCCCAAGGATCAGCTGAAAAGATGGAAGAAGTATTTGAGCAGATGGTGAAGGATAATTCCATTATTCCCAACTGGACTACATTCAGCACACTAGCTACGATGTACATTAAGATGGATCTGCTTGAAAAGGCCGAAGAGTGCTTAAGAAAGGTTGAGAGTAGAATCAGAGGTCGAGATAGGATACCTTACCATTACCTCCTGAGTTTATATGGAAGTGTTGGTAAAAAGGAGGAGGTTTATCGTGTGTGGAATACCTATAAATCAATTTTCCCCACTATTCCAAACTTGGGATACCATGCTATTATTTCTTCTCTAGTTAGAATAGGTGATATTGAAGGGGCAGAAAAACTTTATGGGGAATGGCTTGCTGTAAAATCATCTTATGATGCTAGAATAGGAAACCTTCTCTTAGCTTGGTACGTCAAGAATGGAAACACAGATAAAGCTCAAGATTTCTTTAAACATATGCATGAAGTTGGTGGAAAACCAAATTCAAATACATGGGAGATTCTTGCTGAGGGGCATATTGGAGAAAAGAGGATTTCTGAGGCCTTGTCCTGCTTTAAGGAAGCTTTCATGGATGAGGCTTCGAAGAGTTGGAAGCCCAAGCCTGTAAATGTTTCTGCATTCTTCAATCTCTGTCAAGATGAAGATGACATGGCAAGCCATGAGGTTTTAATTGAGTTGTTGAGGCAGTCTGGACATCATAATAACGAAGTTTATGCATCAATCACAGAATTATCTGATGGTGCTGGCAGCAACAGTATGTTGCAGACCAAGATTGATAAAGCTGATAGAACAGATGATAACAATGACAATGAGAACAGGGATGATGATTCTCAAATGCTTCTGAACCAACTAGAGGGCAGCCTTTGATACATACATTTGCTTTTCCTTACGAGGTGGAAAGTGCAGAGCTTAAATTTAATATGGAGAAATTGATCTAAAAGCTGTAATTTATTAGTTTCAGATCAGGTGCACCTTTCGATGGAAGTCAAAGTTATCAAGAGCTTCAGTATTTGGTTCTGCTAACTGCTGTTCCACATAAAAAATGCAGAATTTCTCCGTTTGCCTTCTATATGACATTTGAAGGTTTGCTTCTAATTAATGGGAATAACTGATGGCAAATCCTTCTATGCTAAGATTTGTCTTGACTTTTTCTATATATTTCTTATAATTTGGTTTATAATTGTTACTGTACTGGTAGGCAAATACTTTTCACCTTACATAATGTTTGTCTATCTATAAAACGATGATGAAAAAAGCTGTTGTTTTGTAGATATATTCACTTACAATCTATGTTTTGAAAATTTATAATGCATTTTTTAATTCTCGAAAAATCTCAGAAATTAATCCATTAGTTTATAGGTCATGAGATCTTGATATAAACACTGATATGGTATATTGAACGTCCATGTTGGATGTTAAATGCTAAATGGAATGCATATTTAATATCTGACGGGTATTCATTTTCCACATTAATATCATGCCATTGATACATTATTGTTGTCACATTAAAGTTATATTAATGAATTAATTTTAATCATCTTTCATAATCTGGATTAAACCGTAAGTAAAGGTTTCTTTCAAAAATTAAAAAATAGATTATCTCATATAATGATCGCCTAATTTTGATCACAAATGTTTTCAACCTAATACTCCCCATCATTGCTTCATTTTTTTCTCAACGGTTCATATTTTTTTCTTCTACTCTGCCGAGTTGCCGTATAACTTAACGTATCAACTGCTTTTTTCCATATGACGTACGCTTTCAGAAAATAGTAGAAGACACGTTTCCAGACAACGGAAATTCAAGGACTCAACAGATTTTAAATTGCTATTATAATTAATAAATTTTACTGTCGTATTAGATAGGCTTAAATAAAAATAATTTTACCAAAGACTCATTCTTTAAGTTAATAATATATCTCTTTTCTTTTAGTTTTTATTCTGTCATACTTCTACAATCATTGCATTTAAAACAGCATAATAACAAATGCAACTATAGAGTCCGTACGTACTTAATATTAAATTGTTTGGTGGTGGGAAGGATTAAGCAAGATACCAAGATATTTTGCATACGAAAATACTATCTTAATAATAGATCCTAATCATCTATATTTAAAAAATTATACATTTATCTAAAAATTAAAAAAAATTTAATTTTTAATTCATTCATAATAAATCTCCATTTGTGTGAGATTTTTTTTTTCATATCTTTCTAAATGTGAAAAATTATATTATTTCTCAAATGAAGAGATACAAAATCCTTAATAACCACACATCATGTTAATGGAATATTATGGTAACTATCGGTTTGATTTCTGAATATGTATAACGTAGAATTTAATTTTGAATACAAAATTCAATAACAACTAAGAAATTGTGTAATAGAATTTTTTTTCTTTTTGGAAGATACATGCAGAACAAAACTGTGATCAATGCCTCAATCTTTCAAAAACATTAAAGAAAAACAAAATAAATTAATAAACTATATCCTACTTAATTAAATATACAAGCACATCATATATATAAATATATATATATATATTTATATACAAGCATCTCTTTATCACACAGATTCACTTCTCTAATCTCATTAAATATCCTTCTACTATTGTTCCAAAGAGAAATTAAGATGAATGGTGTGGTTTCCAGCTTCTTAGTGTGCTTAATCCTAATACTTATAACCATTCTCCTCACATTGCTATCCTATTTTTGCACCAAAAATGCTATTCCAGCTAGCCAATCTGCAGATGGGAATGATAGCAGTGTTAATATTGTGGTCAGAGATAATCACTCAAACCATAGGACAGTAGTGACAGTGGAGCAATTCCCAGATAATCAAACTAGGGTTTGCCGGAATCCCAAATTGCTTTGCAGTTCCAAAGTAAAGTTCTTTAAGAGCAACATTGATACTTCTTCTTCATCAACTTCTTCTTGTTGCTCCATATGCTTGATGGATTATAATGAATCTGACCTCTTGAGAATGCTGCCAGATTGTGGTCATTTCTTCCATGCCAAGTGTGTTGATCCCTGGTTCACTATGCATTTGACTTGCCCTATTTGTAGGATGTCCCTAGTTTGATCCCTTTTCATCTTTAAGTGTATTGATGAGAATGTGTGTGAAAGGTTGTATAGAAAGTAATCCCCTTTTTTGTTTGTTCGTTGGTTTTCATGTGAGTAAATCAATGATAAAGATCTTAAAAGATATATATATTTTTTAATTTGGTATTTAAAAAATTAATTCTCAATTGATTTGATAATTTGATTAATAAGATTGATGAAATGTTAATTGATATGCTATAATGCAATAGTAAACTCTAATTTGAGTTATGTTGAGGAATATTATATATTAGGTCGAGTTGAGCTATATCTATAAAGAAATTTGATCCGATAAAATAAATTTATCATATTATCTACTGATGGACAAAGTATAAAAGTCTCCACTTTCAAGTATACCCTTAATTCCTTTCTCATTACTCTCATGCTGGTCTTCTTCTCAACCTCTTTTCATCTCTTCGACAATGCTAACTTGATTGTCGAAGTCAATGACGGAAGTTCCACCCTTTGGTTCTCACCCTTTGTGTTCTTCACGTCACATCTTACCCAGTGTTTTAAAAACCAAATAGGTTGTTAAATTGAAAATTTTGTCGAATTACAGAATAACTGATTTAACCAATTTAAGTGGTTGTCTAACCAAATAATATCATAAATATAAAAATAATGATAAGTAAACATTTTTAGTAAAAATAATATATTTTATATTATAAAAATTATGTTTTCACTTATGATCTTCAAATATAATAAATAATTTATACAAGTAAATTATATGTATATGAAAATTATATAAATTAAAATCATGATAATTTAATTATTTAAATTATTTACACACCATATCAATTGTTCTACAATCATATAAAATTTTAAATTTAAGATTTGTAATGTACATAGTTTAATTCAACCCAAATTTTCAAATTCAAACATCAAAATATGCAAAAAAAAATAAAAATAAAAATAATAAAGTTTTAACAAGTTCAATTAAAAACTATTTAGGTCTTGGTTTTATTTTAATATTTTGGATTCTAACCAAGTTAAACTGGTCCAATTAATCAGTCATTCAGTTATGAGGAGCAAACCAAACTTACATAAATAATCAACTATCAGCTCAAAAGGTCGAATCGTCCAATCTGACTTTAACAACACTGGTCTCACCAGAGCTCACAAAAATTTGTTATATATCCAGGTAATTTTCCTCATCAAGTTAAATAATGAATTGGATCTTATTTAACTATTAAAAAAATAAAACATATTATATTTACAAATTATTATAATTATCACAATGAAAATAAAATTTCTTAATTACTACAAATGTAGCAGCAGTGGGCATGGGAATAGAAACAGAATTTCATCGCCAATCCATCTTGAAAATTTTCAAATCCTTTAGATGATCCTTCTCTATTTAATTTTTTCTGGGTCTCAATCTCTCCCGCCACTAGCCACCAAGGGCCACAGGCCACAACTAGCTAACAAGGTTGAATCAGGTGCTTTATATATGTATGTGCCGTGCTTGGGGTAAAAGAATAGAGCAATTTTTGTACAAATACAATGTACACATTTTAACATACAATAAAAGATAGAGATTAAATTCTTACAGTAGGTCTCACTGTAAGTATTTAATCCCAACCCTTCATTCTTATTTATTATATGTAAATATCATATAGGATAGAAATCTTCCCTACAAATAAAAGCTTTGGGAATTGTCAATGATAAAGATTTTGGGCCTAAGACCCAGCCCATTATGCTAGGATTAGCCCAACATGCCTAGGGTACCGCAACATATAAGCTCAACCTTGTTTTAATCCTTTTATGTTCAATTTTTTCTTTATTTTTTAAACTCAACAAAATAATTAGTTGGTCAAAATTAATGCTTGTACGAAGTTTTAATTTTATGACGTGAAACTCACATGAAATTATTGTCGAAACATGACTAAGCTAATAAAAGAGTTAAGAAAAGACTAAAATAGTACTCAAAATAGTTTCAATGCATAGTCAAAATGTTTTTAAATATTCTTAATTCGGGGTTTCGCAGGTCCAAAATCTCATGAGTTTCTCTAATATTCTAATTAGAGTAATCTCACTTGAATTTCACATTTAGAAAGTGGAAGAAATTGCATCAGCCATTAAAAATGAAGAAAAAATAATAATATGTGCGAAATTAGTTTCTTGCAATATGGGTGGAGGGAGGGTGATCTGATAACAGTTGTTACGTACATATGGATATGGATGGGAATCAAGATGATTAGTTATAGTCCGAAAGGGTTAAATGGTGATATGTTGATGTATATGTATAAAGCTTTTACCCAAAGCCAAGCTCTGCTGCAAGTTTTGACAAAGGCCTTAGGACCATTTGCTTTTCTTCAATTGGAAGAATTCTTTAGGATAGCTTCCTCCGCAGGTTAAGTCGCACTATAGCTAGCACTGCCCTACTTGATATATGATGTGCTTTAGGACGTGGCTCCTCACAAATGTTATATTTTGTTGCATTAAGAAGTTGACTTAATACGTAGTCTTAATAAATTACTTTGAGATTTATTTATATAAAACAAAATTTTATTTATATCAAAGTTTTAGAACTTCCACTAGTAAGAGAATTTGACTTTTTATTTTTTTTCCAATAGAGAATTTCACTCTTTAAGTAGTTGATTTCTCTATTTTATTATCCAATATTATTATTTTTGTTCAAGATCATGTAAGCAACAATCTATTTCGAACCCAGCTGTACTTTCCTGTACCCTGGCTGTCTCCCAATACTTACCATTTCTTTGTTCAAGATCACGTATATATACTTTTTCTTTTTCTTTTTATATTTTAGTGCCTATTTCAATTATGTAATTATTCAAAGCTTGAAATTGAATCCCTTTCCTAATAAATTCCCTTATATCTAAGGCTGAATAAAATTGTTTGCAATTAAACTTTTATTAATCCTCCTAATGTTATTAGTGTCTTATTCGATAGACTTTAGGTTACATCTCTTTATTATCATCTTCTTTTAAAAAAAAAAATTTAATCTTTTTTTTGTAAATAAAAATTTAAGAAAAAGGATGAAACTTTAATCTAGAGTCAAAGTAAGTTTTTGGATTCAAATAACACTAATAAGAGATTTATAGATAACACATCAATAAAAAATTATTTAATTATTTAAACTCAAATCATTCAATTATTATAGAAGAAAAGTAACTAAATGACCTAATTCTCATTGAAAAATATATATATATATATATATACACACTTTGTGTTACATGAAACAATATCTCTACACAAATATCTCCACGCATAAATACATATACATATATATATATATATATGTATTTATTTTATTATGGGCAAGCAAGGAAGTAGGAACAAAAGCAGCATATGCTAATGCTATGGACCAACATAGCAAATCCATGTTCTGTCACCCAACTTGTACAGAATCAAAACACATGCAAAAGGTCCCTAAAAAGTGGGACCCAACATTATAGTCAGAAAATTTCCACATGTAACCACATGATGGTTCATGGATGGGTTCATCACATCACAATGCTCACACACCATAAATTAATTATCTATAATAAACACACTTTGCCTTTGCTTTTCCCTCTTTTACAAGTCAAGTTTTGAAATTAAAAAGAACAAAAACAAAATCATTACCTTACCTTACCCATCTCAAAATCCAAACTTTTAAGCCGAAAAGGACACAACCCCACCACTACTGCCAACTTGCATCTCATAATTTGAATTACTAGAGGACATTTTTGGTTACATCTTACAACATTATGTACCAACCCTTTATTATTGCAATAAATTAAATGACATTTATTTCTCAAGTTTTTATTAAATTATATTTAATATTTTAATTATTAGAATTTAATATTACAACTATGCACTATCTTAACTAAACATCTTAGCAAAAAATGCGAGAAAAAATAATGGTTTTTGAAAAATAAGAGAGGAAATATTAGAGAGCTTAATGATGTTTACAAAAAAAAAGAAAAAAGAAAAAAGGGGTATATTTTTTCTTTTTCTTTTATTTTTGCAAACAAATAGTCTAAATATTTTTAATTCATTTAACTTAAACTAAAGCTTATCTACTAATATCAAATATAAATTAACTAACTTTAATGTGCAAAATGTATTTTACTCATTATTAACAAGCATCTCTTATTCTCCTAGCCAATTTTACACACAAACAGCTAGAAAAACCCTATATATATCCATAGTCATAAGCAAAATCAAAACTTGAAGCACCAAAACCTACTTATTTATCAATTATCATCCATGGCAGAATTGGAGAGCTCAAATGTGATGCCAAAGCTTATCACTTTTCTCTCCTCTCTGCTTCAAAGAGTTTCTGAGTCAAACGATCTTCATCATCAACCTCAAGCCCAGAAAATCTCTGTCTTCCATGGTTTAACTCGCCCCACCATTTCCATTCATAGCTACCTTGAGAGAATTTTCAAGTATGCCAATTGCAGTCCTTCCTGCTTCATCGTTGCCTATGTCTATCTTGATCGTTTCACTCAAAAGCAACCTTTGTTTCCCATCAATTCCTTCAATGTTCATCGTTTGCTCATTACTAGCGTTATGGTAGCTGCAAAATTCATGGATGACTTGTGAGTATCTTCATCCTCTTGAAGAATCTTAAAAGTTTTATAGTTGAAAAATATGTTTTAGTTTTTTTGTTTATGATGGTTTTATTCCTCTGTTTTTTCCCCTGTTAGAGATCAGTGAATATTTTTTAAAATTTGTACAATTCTGGAGTATTACAGTAGGAAGAGAAATGGGAAAACTCAGATTTGGCATTTTTCTCCCTCTTCTATTGATTGTTTGGTGGAAAGTTAAAATTCCTAATCTGTATTTCTTGAAAAAGAATGTAATCTTGAATCTGAAGATTATTTCTATTTTAAAATTGTTTTTAAGCTTGTAAATATATAGTAAAGGAAAATGATGGAGAGATCTTGCTCTATCAACATTTAAAATATAAAAAATATTAAAGCATTAAAAAAATAATGATATATCAACGAGAGTTTGAACTTAAAAAATTCGAACTCTCTGTAATAGCGTCCTATAATAAAATAGGACAAATTATGTAAAAAGTGATGTGGCCATTACTTGCATTTCTATGTCTCAAAATGTTGCATAAGCACTTCTGCAAAGATTATTATTATTGTTAATGGGCTTAATGCCTGAACTCCATTAAAAAAATCTTTGAAGAAATAAATTAGAACATTTAATTTTTTCAAAGATCAAATTGAAACAAAATGTACTTTTAGATAAACAAAATTAAATTCAATTATATTCACTCAAAATTGAATGTTACTCTCTCAACATACCCTAATATTGTGTGTGTGACTTGAATTTTCAGGTACTACAATAATGCTTACTATGCCAAAGTAGGAGGAATCAGCACACTAGAGATGAACTTTCTGGAGGTGGATTTCCTATTTGGATTGGGATTTTGTTTAAATGTAACACCATGCTCCTTCCAAGCCTACTGTGCCAATCTACAAAGAGAAATGCTGGTGATGCAACCTCCTTTAAATTTTGCAGATTCTTCACTTTGCTTAGGAAAATCACTAAAACCCCATTTATGCTTCAATGAGGATGAATCCTCCCATCAACAGCAACAGTTAGCTGTTTGAGTTCCTGCATGCATTTTCTCAATGCATGTAGTATATACTTTGTAGATGTAATGAAAAATTATTACAGCTATTAATTAGAAAATAGAACTATTTAATTTCTATTCTGGATTCCATTTGCTTAATTTTTTTGTTTTATTTTCATGGCTTAGTTGAGAATCCATATCTATTATTATAACTATTTGTAGAATAAATTATTATTTTGGTCCCTTAAAAATATAAATTATCTCAATTTAGTTCATAAAAAATGAAAATTATCAATTTCATCCTCTAAGGATTTAGTCCCAACTAATTTAGTCCTTATATTAATTATATATATAGATGCTCTATTGACAAAAAAATTGTTGTGGCACTAGCAATTGTTGAACTAAAAGTCAGACATAGTTAGTGTTAAGTCATCATATCTATTCAATTCAAGTTATTAACATTAACGTAGGAACTAAATTGATTAGGACTATATTTTTGGAGGATAAAATTGATAATTTTAATTTTTTAGAGACTAAATTAAGACATCAAAATAGTAATTTACTCTTATTTGAATTAGTTTAGTTGGTAAAAGAGATCATATATTATATAACTTTGGATTAGTTGGTCTCACTGACCTCTCAAATTAACTGTATAATATAGTATAAATATGAGATATGATATTACAAATTTAGATTTGATTTTTCTAATGAGAAATTTAACAGTGAAATCTAAATAAATTAAGTGGATGTAAAAGAGTAGGCTTTTTAAAATCTGTGAATAAAAGAATTTAGTGTGAAGGAAAGATTGTAATATAAAATATAAAGTAAAAACTATATATATATATTATCTAATATAATCACAGTTAAGCATATATAATTAATTTTTATCATAGTTGAGTTTTAGTTGGCCCATGAGTTGATAATTTATACATAATAGTGATTATTTGGTATTATTTTGGCGCTTCCTTTTCTCTCAAATATTCATTAATTAATTATTTGGTATTGAACAGATAATTGTCTCCTCTTTACAGTTTGCAAGCCAAGTTATGTATTTTAATTCTACTTTATTTCTTTGTTTTCTTGTGGTTTAGATTCCAGTTCTTATCGCTGAGAGGACGATTCTCTATCAGCTTTTTTCCCTTCCATTCTAGTGTAATAAAAGACATGAATGTGCATATTTTCAAGAATTTGTCCTTAATCTTATTCATATTGCAGAATCATACACTTACTTGGTGATGGCATTAATATTCATATATTTGTCCTTTCTTAAGCTCGAAATTCACTTCTAAGTATTAATTTTATAGATTTAAATTTATCTAAATCATACATAAACTCATTAGGTGTTAAAATTTGTCTGCATTTATTATTGGAACCAACCAGTTTTAGGTCACATATTTTGGAAAGAGTAGCGAGAACAATTTTGTTGCTATTGCTTTTACTAGTGACGACAGTTTGTGCTGTTTGACAGTTGTGATGATTCTTTAGTAGCCAACAAGGAGCATGTGCACTAATGGACAACGACTTTCTAGTTGGGTGGGGGGAGAAAGAGAAAGAGAGAAGAAGAAGAAAATTTTTTTTTCTTAATAATAAATTATACTAAGTTTACTTAAATTTTAATAAAATTTTATTATTTATTATTATATTAAGAATCTCACCTTAAAATTTAATAGAAATCTAACTAAGCCATTTTGTTTCTTTGTCAAAATTGAAAGACTAATAAATTTTAGATGTTTCACTATTCTATTTTCTAGTAAATTTAAGAGAATAGTCAAATTTAATTATTTTAGCAATTGTTGACTTATATCTAACGCCCCTCTTTAAGTTCTTGCAATTACGTCTTTTACGAATTAAAAAAAAAATGGGATCACTGTTTTGCCTGAAATTAAATTGATTTCAAATAGTTTTCAAAAAAGTAACGTGTTTACCCAAATTTAAATTAGATTAACAAAAATAAATATTATATTATATGTTTTTATATAAAAAATTATACAATGTCATATAAAAATATATATTATTTATTTATAATTTTTATTATATAAATAAAACTTATATATATCTTAATTAATTTTATATTTATATTTTTAAAAAAATTTAAATCTGACAGATAAATATACGGAACCAGCAATCCTTAATATGAAGATTTTAATTTAATTAATTATGGACGTTGGTCATATTATATTGTTGATTCCAGTTATTATGATTGTTTGAACAATTTGCGTTGCTATTTAATGCAAATGCCATTAACGTGCTATATTTTTATTTGGTCAGAATTTGGGTATTAATAAGAAGTAGGTAAAAGGGCAGTTTGGCCATATGATAAAAAGGCCTGTAGGAAATGATGTACATTATAGGTACTATTTTGTCTGTGTTAATTTTAAAGTTTTAACAACCAGTTTGTACTATATGACAGCTGTTCTAATTCTTTAATGTTCTTAAGGAAATTTTCTGGTGTATGCTATTGTACACAAAAAAAAAATAGTATAAATATGTAAAGATTGTACTATATGACATATGTAAGGAAATACAACAGCTAGTGTACAACTTGTACAGATTTAATTTACACCCTCTATTATATATATGTGTATCATAGTGTATATAAGATTTGTTCCTTCTTAGGTGAACAGATATATAAACAGTTTTTATTTAAGATTCTTGGCTATGCTTCTGAATTTTACTTATTTTAAAATCAATTTTTAAATGAAGTTTTAAAGAAAGAGTTGTAAAAAGAAAAGTAGCTTGTGTTCAATTAAATGATTTTTTTGTTGATATTTAAAAAATAATGTATTTAATTAATTTGTCTAAAAAATATTTTTGATTGTTAAATTATTGAAAGGAACATATATAGATTTAAATAAATATAGGGTTATAAATATTATTATTGATATTGTTTATTAAATCATTATTATGAATTAATTAAAATATAAAAGAATAAAATCATAATAAATATTTTAAATATTTTTTCAAAAATATAAATTTATATATATTAATACTCCATGCACTTATTTATATATCTTAAAATAATATATAGTATTGCCCACAAAAGAAGCATAATTCATAAATAAAGAGTTTGTTTTTGTAAAAAGTTTTAAGAGAAAGAAGTTAAGAGTATTATGGCAATTGCAATTTTGTAAAAATACTGAAATACCCTCGACTATTGACTGAACTACTGGTTTGGGCCACTACAATTACAAACGTGAATTCCCTTCGTCATGGTTTACTATATCCACTATAGAATTTTTAAACCTATTGGGTTAGGCCTTAGTTTTGGGCTATTTTAACTGCCCTATCTTCTGCTTGAAGCATATTCTTAGGCCCATTATTTGGATCAGATTAACTATGTAAGGTGTGTTGGGTTTAATGAAAATATTTTTAATTTTTAATTTTATTTCTTAAAATAGGTTTTATTTTTAAGTTTTCAATATTCTAGAAATATTTTTGTTCATTTTTTTCCAAGTACATGAATAACTATAATTTTTTTAGTTATTTTTGAATTTGACTATAATTAAATAGTAATATTTATATGTTAGAATTTATTTTCTTAAAAATTATAAAATAATACTAAATATTATGTAAAGAAATTGAAAATATCTTTAGAAGTTTTATTTTTTCAACTTATTTTAAAAATATATTTAGACATCAAACACATTTGAATAATATGGCCAATAATGAAATTGTTAAACCAATAAATTAATATTTCCTAATAATGGTAAATAATTTGTATAATATGTAGAATGTAAAAGCTTCGATCTTAATCCGCCATGCAGAAAATTAAAAAAAATTATGTCAGTTAATGATTTTGCACTAATAAATCATATATATGCTAATAAAACATTAACACACAACGTTTCACTTTATTTATTATTTGATACAATACAACAAGTACAAAAATCATTCAAGATCAAAACGCTAGAGGATAATGACCAAGATTAAGGGCCAAGATGCATGCATGATTCAGTCCCATGCATGCATCTTGGATTTATTTATTGTTTAGATATGTAATACAAGGCAAGCAAGCAGCATGGGCAGGAGTAGGAATCTTCATTTAGTGGATTTGAACTTTGCCAGACGTTCGTTCCTCTCACCACTGAGAAACTCAGCCACCCTACACAATTGAATGTATTAAAAAGTTTAGTTTAAAGTATTTGTGGGGGCTGAGATAAATACAATAGATTATACTAATCTTTTTTAAATTTGATTAAATTATATATACTTATTGGTATAATTTACTCTAATATATAATTACTGTTATTTAAAAGCTATTAATATAATTGTAATTGCAGATATACCTTGTAAGAGCCTGTGCATTGGTTGGACCACCAAGTACTGGTTCAATCTTGAAGGTGTCTAAATTCACCCTTGTAACAGAATTGTTTAGCAGACGATTTGCTAACTTTTCAAGATTGTCCAAGTTTTCCTTCAAAGCACAATCCATTTCAGCCATTCTTCCATTGAGTTCATCAGTCTGAATTCGAAGGTAGTTTCTGTGATGATGATGACCAAGTGCTTGGAAAACTGAGGCAAGGTGATAATCCACCAGGTCTTGACTACCATCAAGTGCAAATTCAATAGAAGGAGCAGCCCAGTTAAAAGCACCCCAATGTGCTGCTTTTCTAGCATCGAAATTATCATTGGGATTCTGAAACCCAGTTCCCAAACTCACCAAGAAGATTTGGGTATAGTCATTTGCCTTATATGTTGAGAAATCAGGATTCCCCTTTCTCTCCTGCTGCGTCGCCTCACTTATAGCAAGCAATGCCTAAAATTATATGTATACACAGAGACAGAGATTTTAAGTTTTTTATCTATAGAGAAAATGATTAAAGTTATATGTAATTATTTATATTTTTATTATTAGATTCTTTAATCAAAATAAAATATGTAAAAAAATTTTAAAAAAAACTAATTATAAGATAAATGAATTTTATAAATATGTATCAATTTTTAATTGAAAAACTTAAAAATAAAAATATAAAAATTACACATAAATTTTTTCTTAAATAAGATACTTTAGGAATGATCTTCAAAGTTGAGAAGATACCGGATTGTTAGCTATTATGCCACCATCAATGAGATTGAACTCTTTCTCTGTGCCATTAGTTGTTGTGTTCTTAAAGTAGTGAGGTGGAAAATACGTTGGTGCAGCTGAAGTTCCGATGCATATATCTGAGAGCTTCGCATCTAAGCTGGGGTTTGCTGTGATCTGCTTCAATCTCCGAAGTTAAATTAAAAGGAAACAACTTTGAAACCCAAACCTCAATCTCGTACTCTCTCTCTCTCTCTCTCTCTCTCTCTCTCTCTCTCTCTCTCTCTCACACACACACACACACACACATACTAGAGATTAATATGCAGAAAAGTTTCATTTTTAAAATGTAGTATAAAAAAATTAATTATTATATTTTAAAATAATAAATTAAATACATGCAAAATTATTTAACTTTTTACTTTGTAATTTTTTTAATTTTTACAAGTATCTTCTTATAATTTTGTTTAAAACATTATATGACACTAAATATAAACACTTTTTTAATAAAAATTAAAATATTAATATATCACATTATAAAAGACTAATATCTTTTAATAGATTCAACTCTCATTACTTTTCATTATATATATATATATATACACGTGTGTGTACCCATATTTAAATTATAATGATTTTAGATCCTTGTGGTTAGTGTTTTTATAAAGTTTTATAATATAAAATAAAATATATACTGTGAGAATGTGAAAAAAATAAGAAAAAATATTACAAGAGATAAATATATTAAATAAATTCTTATTAATTAATTTATTACTTTTATATTACATTACAAGAGATAATAATAATTTTATATTATATTTTAAAAATTAAAAAAATAAAATATATTTATATGCATGCCTCTAATTTATATATATATATATATATATTTATATATATATTAACGAAAATTGAGAATAGATATGAATTATAGGTACCTTGAAGCTGGAGAATATGCTGGGTCGGAGTTCCTTCATGTCGTAGGTTGGGATTACAACGTTGGTCACAGTTTGGCTCAGTTTTGTGTCCTTCAGATGTTCTCGTATAGTTTCATGTAAATACTTACCATCATACTTGGGATTGTACAAATAGTGTATGATGTTTTGCACATAGCTTTGTTTCAAAAATGAAAAATTAACGAGGATTAATTAATAATATATAACCCAAAAACTAAGCATGCATGAAAATTGAAAATTTGAAAAAAAATAATAACTTTTAGAACAAATTGAAATTGTATATTCCAAAGGGATACTTCTCTTATGAAAAATGAACTTGTTTGAAGTAAACATTCACACTACTAGACTCCGAATATATTGAATAACTGAAGTATCTTCAATATATAAATGATCTCTCGGACCAAATTAAAGGTAAAAACCAAAAAAAAATAATTCTCTATTTTATATTTGGCATATTATCATTTCAAAAAGAGAATATAATATCTTATAGTATAATTTTATATTTATAATATTCATGATATTTATATTTGATATGTCAATTGATAATATTTCAAATGACAGTGATATAAGATACAAATATTTAATTTTTATATTAATTGATGTCATTTATTTTTGTAATTTTTAAATTTATTTTTATAAATTTAAATAAAGTACTTATTATATTTATACTATGATTATTTCAAAAAAATTTTAATTAATTTTAAATAAAAAAAATTAATCATTAATGCATACTATTAAAATAAAATACTTATTAAATGTCACATAATCAAATAATTTAATGTAAGTAAAAATATTCAACAAAATATTAAAAATAACAATTATCTAAATGATAACAAATCAAAATTCAAAATTGGGCCTATAAGCATTAGCATATTCTTCTCCTAATGTATAAATATAGAGAATGCTTTTAGCGAAAGAAAATAGTTAGGTGATATTATTAATTTAAGTTAATAAATAAATATAATATAATATTAGTAAAATTTATACACTAAAAAAAATCTCATTCAATAATGTCTTGTAAAATAACACAATAATTTTTGTATTATAAAATAATATCTTTTGTGATGTGATGTGATAATTCAGATATTTTTATGTTATCATCATATAATACTATAATAAACATTACTATAATAAATATTGTTATCAATAGTATCATCTAACTATATTATTCATGATAACATATTATTTAAGATAATATTGTTAGGATAATACTATATCGAATATCCCTTTAAAGTTATCTTTTATTTTAACTTTTTAATTTTATCTTATACCTTTATTAAATGATACAATTCTTTTCCTAACTCAAATATTGTCCTTATATGCTGAAACATGGATGGGTGATTTAGAATTTTGAAATTGGAAAAAAAAAACAAGAAATTAATGGTTTATACAAAACAAAATTTACCATTTCTCTTCGAAGATCTTTGGAGATTCCTGTCTATAGAAATCCTTAATTTCAGCAGCAGAAAATAAAGGACGACCACTCTGATCTGGAGCTGTTAACATGGCAGCAATGAGTCCACCTGTATTTGATCCAGCAATAACATCAAAGAAGTCTGCGATCCTTACATTTTCATCTTGTTTAATTCTCTGAAAGTCATTTAAATCAAAATTTATTTGCATTCAAGAGCCTTTTTAGGAACCAATCCAAATAAAATTAATAATGATTTATTTTTATGCTTTGTAGTGATTGGGATCTAAACATTGTTAGACATGGTGGTAGTAATAGAAGTTGTGGCGGTCATAGCAGTGTCATGGCCATGCATGTGACCAACGATCGATCGATAAGAAATAGTTTGGAATTAAAACTTTAAAAATGATTAATAGTTTGTGCATAAAAAGTTTTTTTTATCGAAACTAAAATATTTTTATGCAATAGGAATATAAATTTCCACCCTTAACAGAATAAAAATTTCAAAATTTACAATAGTGCAACATCTTTAGAAATATTTTCTTCTATACCCATTTATCACATATGAGAATTTAATATTCCAAATCCCTCTCTACTATTAGATTATTTTGAATAATATATATATATATATAATGATACGAAAATTATTTTACACCAATCCCAAAAAAATTAAGAATATAGAAATCAACCTACTGAAAAATGATTAAGACGATTCAATCAAACCCCAGCTAGTAGGAGTGAAAGAAGATATGATGATATAGAGAGATTAACCTCTTTCTTTCTTCCTCTACTTCATGAAAATAAATTTAAAACACCTAAATTAAAAGGAGTAGGAGAGTTGGGTGAATGAAAGCCTGAGTCTTGGAAGCTCAAGTTTCTCATATATCTTGAAATAAAAATACATAATATAAAAATTAACAAGTTAAACTCTAAAGGCTTTTAAAAATAATTTAAAAGCGTTTAAGCATATCATAACCTTCATAAAGGTCAGCCAAACACAAATTAAGAACATTAATTAAAAAAAAAACTATTTAAATGATTCGATCAAACCCTAGCTACTAGAAGGAGTGAGAATGATAAAATGATTAATCTCTTTCTTCCTTTCTTTCTCTACTTCATAAAAATAAATTTAAAACATACAAAAAAAGTGGCAGAGTTGGGTGAATGGGAGTTCAAGTTTTGGAAGCTAAGCTTCTTGTATTATCCTCAAAATAAAAATGCATATAATTAATATATGAAGTTAAAATTAATACTAAAAGAGAAAGAAAAGACTGTATAGACTAGTTGACATTAAGTAAAAAGAAAGGAACTTATATATATAATAGGTAATTAAATGGTTATAATATTTAAAAATTAACAATGTATATAGTGCTTAATTTCTGTGAAAGTTTGAACGAATGATTACAATTAATTATAACCTGAAGTTCAGCTTCGAGATGCATAAGAAGAATGGCTGGAATGATGCCTCTAACCCCACCTCCATCTATACTGAGAATAGTGATAACATTCCCTAATGAAGGAGGTGGCAGCTTTTCTCCTTCCATTACTGAATTATATAATCACAAATTGCAAGATGATGAAATACTCAAACGTTGCTTCGGTATGCTCTTCATTCAACACCATGAAGGCGTATTTATAGATCTCATTTGCACTTGTCACTTTAATATTTAGAACACCCAAAATATTCTATTATATAAAAAATTTTAAAATGAATATTTGTTATTTTGTTAATATCACTTTCAAATATGTTATCCACACAACTTGAGTTTTAAACTTTATAGGTCAACTTCTATTCATTGAGTCTAGTAGACTTGACTTCTATGTTAATCTTTTAAAAATTTAATTTTAATATAAGGGTATAGTTAAGTAATTTATCACATTCCTATAACTTTTTTTTTATAATTCTTCATTACTTATTTATGTTATATAATTTAATTTGAAAGACTAAAAGAATCAAATCCATATAATTTTTTAACAATTAAAAATTAAAATATTATATTTTAAATTATAAATATTAATATTATAATTTAAGAGATAAAGTTTTCGTTCTCTGTGTATTATGTAGTTTACTTTCAACGTAATATCCTTTTTTTGTTAACTTATAAAGAGTAAAGTCATGAAACTCGTAAGCATGGAAAATGACATTGCACAATTAATCAAATACACCCTTAAATTCTCTGTAACATAATTAATCATGATTGATAAAATTTTTCAATATAATATTAAAAAATATTATTCTTGTGCTATATCAACTTACAATGAAAAAAGTTTAATCTGTATCTTAAATATCCAATGCACTATTAATTTATTTTTACCTCTTGTAGTAAATAGTAATTACAGCAGAGATTAAAAAATTTAGTCGTTCAAATTTATACATTGCATTACTTTTATTTTCAAGATTTTAAATAGCATAATAATTATTTTTATATAAAAAAATTCTCTATTTTGAAACTTAAATCAAATTGTAACTTTTGTGATTTACCTTGTAGTTATTTTAATTTCCCAGGAAATTGTTTCTCAATACCAAATTATAAAATATAATATATTAGAGACTCTTTTTATGGTGAAAATGCAAAACATCCCCTAGTCATATTGAACTTTAGACTAATTCTTATTGGGTTGATAAGGTTAAAGTAAACCTCCCAACAAATGTGCTTCTAGGGTCAGAGACTATTTTCTAAAATTAACTTAGTAATGTTCATTTTTTGTGTGTGTCATATTATTAATTTAAACAAATAATAATAATTACTAATTAAGTGATTCAAGTTTCTCATTTTTATATTTACATTAAATAATTTAATAATAAATTAAATTAAAATGATTTGTAAATGAAAATTAATTATGTGTATAAAAAAAATATTTAGAAGAAATAAATTAATCATGCATGCACGTTGTATTAATTTATACAATTTTATAAATATAGTTTTATACATTAAGCATGCAAGTGGCTTTGTCTGAATTCACACATACTGTTACGTTTATTTGTGAATTATTATAGTTAAATGAGTTGTGTAAATAATCGTGAAACGCATAAATAATATTTGAATGTGAAGATTATTAGAAATTTAAATCAAATAATATTAGGTTTTCGTAAAAAACAAAGAGGGCATACATTTTGTTTTTGGGTCAATAATGATAATCTTTTCTCTGTATTTTCACTTTAGAATCTTGTGCACCATTCAATATTTCAAGGTCTTCGTCAACTCGATCGGTTATATTTCTCTTTTATTCATTTCAATCTGCAAAATTTGCTCAAGTGTCAAATCTTGTGTAAAAGGAAGACAAAATACATATATAACATAATCACGAGAAAATGGCATGTAGCCTGAATTTTGATGTATTAAATTTAGATTTAAAAGTATAGAGAGATTCTAAGTTACGTTTAAAAGTATAAAAAAATTGTATGAACATAAGTTAAAGTAAAGTGAGTTACATTTAAAAGTATAAAAAGTGAGTCGTTTGCATTTTAACCTTATCATTAAGATTACTGATTGACTCAATTAATTGGTGAATCCAACAATTTTCTCGAAAACGTTAAAATGTTCCGACCAAACCGAAGAAAAACTGCACCTTTTACCTAAATGCATGAGAGCAACAGGTTGTCATTTTATGAAAATTTCTTTTAAATTATAGTCTAATGGTCATATTTTATGGTTGATTCCAGTTATTATCTAAGATAGAATTGTTTGAACAAATTGTGTTGCTATTTAATGCAAATGCCATTAACGTGCTATATTTTTATTTGGTCAGAATTTTAATAATAAATTATACTAAGTTTACTTAAATTTTAATAAAATAATATTTTTTTTATTTTTTATTATTATATTAAGAATCTCATCTTAAAATTTAATAGAAATCTAACTTAGCCATTTTTTTTCTTTGTCAAAATTGAAAGACTATTAAATTTTAGTTGTCACACTATTCTATTTTCTAGTAAATTTAAGAGAATAGTCAAATTTAATTATTTTAGCAATTCTTTGACTTATATCTAATGCCCCTCTCCTTGAGTTCTTGCAATTACATCTTTTACAAATTAAAAAAAATTGGGTCACCGATTTGCTTAAAATTGATCTGATTTCATTAGTTCTCAAAAGAGTAATGTATTCACTCAAATCTAGATTAGATAAAAAAAATAAATATTATATTAGATCATTTCATATAAAAAATAATATAATGATGTCATGTAAAAAAATAAATAAATACAGAAAAAAAATATATTTATCTATGATCTCTATTATATAAGTAAGACCTACCTCTCACATAAAAAAAAGTCAAATTCCATAGATACCATATACAGGCCAGTAATCCTTAGAATATAATGATGTCATGTAAAAAAATAAATAAATACAAAAGAAGAATATATTATTTAATACAAATATTATGTAAGAAGATAAATAAATACAAAAAAAAAAAATATCATTTATTTATGATTTCTATTATATAAATGAGACCTATGTACAACTAGTGTACAATGTGCGGAGATTTAATTTACACCATCTATTATATATGATTCAGTCCCATGCATGCATCTTGGATTTATTTGTTGTTTATATATGTAATACAAGGCAACCAAGCAGCATGGATCCCCGCAGGAGTAGGAATCTTTATTTAGTGGCATTCTATATAGAGAGAGCAGCTTCATTAAGTGGATTTGAACTTTTCCAGACGCACGTTCCTCTCGCCAATGAGAAACTCAGCCACACTACACAACTTAATGTATTAAAAAGTTTAGTTTAAAGTATTTGTGGGGGCTGAGATATATAGGATGTTTTGCACGACAGTTTGTGCTGTTTACAGTTGTGATGATTCTTTAGTAGCCAACAAGCTAGGAGCATGTGCACTAATGGAAAACTTTCTAGTTGGTTGAGGAGAAAGAGAAGAGAGAAGAAGAAGAGACTTTTTTTTCGTAATAATAAATTATACTAAGTTTACTTAAATTTTAATTTTAGTAGCCAACAAGGAGCATGTGCACTAATGGATCTAGTTGGGTGAGGAGAAAGAGAAAAAGAGAGAAGAAGAATTTTTTCTTAATAATAAATTATACTAAAGTTTACTTAAATTTTAATAAAAAATTATATTTTTTTTAATTTTTTTAATATTATATTAAGAATCTCATCTTAAAATTTAATAAAAATCTAACTAAGCCATTTTATTTCTTTGTCAAAATTGAAAGACTAGTAAATTTTAAATGTTTCACTATTCTATTTTTTAGTAAATTTAAGAGAATAGTCAAATTTAATTATTTTAGCAATTCTTTGACTTATATCTAACGCCCCTCTTTGAGTTCTTGCAATTACATCTCTTACAATTTTTTTTTTAAAAAAAAAAATTGGAGTTATCATTTTGTTTATAATTGATCCGGTTTCATTGAATTCCCAAAAGAGTAAAGTGTTCACTCAAATCTAAATTAGATTAACAAAAATAAATATTATATTAAATCTTTTTATATAAAAAATAATATCATAATATCATATAAAAAAATAAATATAAAAAAATATATTATTTATTCATTATCTTTATTATATAAAAGAGATATATTTCTCAATTAATTTTATATTTATTTTTTTCTATGAAAAAATTCAAATGCATAGATACCATATACGGGGCCAGCAATCCTTAGAACAGGAAGTTGTTAATTTAATTAATTATGGATGTTGGTCATATTTTATTGTTGATTCCAGTTATTATGATTGTTTGAACAATATGCGTTGCTATTTAATGCAAATGCCATTAACGCACGTGCTACATTTTTATTTGGTCTGAATTTGGGTATTAATAAGAAGCTGGTAGAAAGCCAGTTTGGCCATATGATAAGAAGGCAGGTAGGACATGATGTACATTATAGGTACTATTTGTCTGTGTTAATTTTAAAGTTTTAACAACCACAGTTTGGAAAATTACATTTCTAACTTCTGCTTCACAATTAAAGAATTACTCTTATTACCACTTAAATGTATTAATTTTTTTTGGCCAAACACTTATATTTTTTAAAAAATAAATACTTTTAAAAAACAAGCAATTTCTTTTCCATGCCCTTAGTTAAAGAGAAAGATTTCTTTCTTCCAAGAAAAGCCACAAAATAAATAAAGCTAAAAAAAAGTGCCCTAAACTATAATTTCCTAACTATAATAAGGCAATTGCAATTTTCTAAAACACCGAAATACCCTCGACTATTGGTGACGTACTGGATTGGGCCACTACAATTACAAACGGGAATTCCCTTTGTCATGGTTTACTACATCCACTATAGAATTTTTAAACCTGTTGTGTTGGGCCTTAGTTCTGGGCTAGATTAAGTTCCCTTTCTTCTGCTTGGATCAAATAAACGATGTAAGGTGTGTTGGGTGTAACGAAAATATTTTTAATTTTTAATTTTATTTCTTAAAATGGTTTTTATTTTTAAGTTTTCAATATTATAGAAATATTTTTGTTATGTAAAATTAATTTTTTGTTCATATTTTTTTTCAAGTACATGAATAACTATAATTTTTTTAGTTATTTTTGAATTTGACAATAATTAAATAGTAATATTTATATGTTAGAATTTATTTTCTTAAAAATTATAAAATAATAATCATTATTATGTAAATAAATTGAAAATATCTTTAGAAGTTTTATTTTTTTAACTTATTTTTAAAAATGTTTTAAGACATCAAACACATTTGAATAATATGGCCAATAATGAAATTGTTAAACCAATAAATTAATATTTCCTAATAATGGTAAATAATTTTTATAATATGTAGAACTTATAAGATTCAATCTTAATCCGCCATGCAGAAAATTAAAAAAAAATGTCAGTTAATGATTTTGCACTAATAAAACATTAACACACAATATTTCACTTTATTTATTATTTGATACAATACAACAAGGACAAACATCATTCAAGATCAAAACCCTAGAGGATGATGACCAAGATTATGGGCCAAGATGCATGCATGATTTATTCCCATGCATGCATCTGGGATTTATTATTTGATACAATACAACCACATGAGTACAAACATCCGTCGTTCAAGCACACATCTCTATATATATGATGCATGCATAATTCAGTCCCATGCATGCATCTTCGATTTTTTTATTGTTTATATATGTAATACAAGGCAAGCAAGCAGCATGGATCCCCACAGGACTAGGAATCTTTATTTAGTGGCATTATATATAGAGAGAGCAGCTTCATTTAGTGGATTTGAACTTTGCCAGACGTTCGTTCCTCTCAACACTGAGAAACTCAGCCATCCTACACAATTGAATGTATTAAAAAGTTTAGTTTAAAGTATTTGTGGGGGCTGAGATATATAGAATAGATTATACTAATCTTTTTTAAATTTGATTAAATTAAATATACTTATTGGTATAATTTACTCTAATATATAATTACTTTTATTTAAAAGCTATTAATATAATTGTAATTGCAGATATACCTTGTAAGAGCCTGTGCATTGGTTGGACCACCAGGTACTCGTTCAATCTTGAAGGTGTCTAAGTTCACCCTTGTAACAGTATCGTTTAGCAGACGATTTGCTAAGTTTTCAAGATTGTCCAAGTTTTCCTTCAAAGCACAATCCATTTCAGCCATTCTTCCACTGAGTTCATCAGTCTGAATTCGAAGGTAGTTTCTGTGATGATGATGATCAAGTGCTTGGAAAACTGAGGCAAGATGATAATCCACCAGGTCTTGACTACCATCAAGTGCAAATTCAATAAAAGGTTCAGCCCAGCGCACCTTACCCCAATGTGCTGCTTTTCTAGCATCAAAATTCAATAAAGTTGAGAAGATACCGGATTGTTAGCTATTACGCCACCATCAATGAGATTGAACTCTTTCTTTGTGCCATTTGCTGTTTTGTTCTTAAAATAGTGAGGTGGAAAATACGTTGGTGCAGCTGAAGTTCCGATGCATATATCTGAGAGCTTCGCATCTAAGATGGGGTTTGCTGTCATCTGCTTGAATCTCCAAAGTTAAAGAAGAAACAACTTTGGAACCCAAACCTCAATCTCATACTCACACTGACACTTACAGATACTAGAGATTTATATGCAGAAAAGTGCATGTTTCATTTTTAAAATGTAATATAAAAAAAATTAATTATTATATTTTAAAATAACAAATTAAATAAATGTGAAATTATTTAATTTCTCATTCTTGTAATTTTTTTATTTTCTACGAATATTTTTTTATTAAAGATAATTTTGTTCGAAACACTGTCAAACACTAAATGTAGGCATCTATTCAATGGAGATTCAAACTTTTATTCATCACATTGTGAGAGGTTAATCTCTTCTATTAAACTCAATTCTTGTTACTTTCTATAAATTTTCATTACATATATATATATATATTATATAATGGAGTTCGACCCTTATGGTCAATATTTTTATAAAATAATATATTTTATAATATAAAATAAAATATATAATGCGATGACATAAAAAAATAAAAAATTATAAGAGATAAGTATATTAAATAATTTTTACTATTTAATTTTTTATTATTATTATTATTATTATTATTATTATTATTATTATATTACAAGAGATAATTATTATTATTTTATATTATATTTTAAAAATTCAAAAAAAAAATAAGGCATGCACATCTCTTTATGTGAAGCTTTTAAATATTATAATGGATCTGAGATTTTTTAGTCTTTGGTTTCAAAAATTATATATCATAGATTTTTTGATCATTGGTCTTAAAATAAATAAATAAATAAAATATGTGACATAAAGAAAAAAAAATAAAAAAAAATAAAAAATTATAACTTATATCAAAAGTGCGTCATGTTATTTAATTTATTATTTTAAAATATAATTATTACTTTGTATTATATTTTAAAAATTAAAAAAATAATATATATATGTAAAGCCTCTAATTATATATATATATTAACGAAAATTGAGAACAGGTATGAATTATAGGTACCTTGAAGCTGGAGAATATGCTGGGTCGGAGTTCCTTCATGTCGTAGGTTGGGATTACAACGTTGGTCACAGTTTGGCTTAGTTTTGTATCCTTCAGATGTTTTCTTATAGTTTCATGTAGCTCCCTACCATCATACTTGGGATTGTGGATAAGAGATAGGAATCCTTGCAAGTCGCTTTGTTTCAAAAATGAGGAATTGACGAGTATGAATTAATAATATATAACCCAAAAACTAAGCATGCATGAAAATTTGAAAAAAAAAAAAAATGAGAACTTTTAGAACAAACTGAAATTGTGTATTCCAAAGGGATACTTCTCTTATGAAAAATAAACTTGTTCGAGTAAACACTCACAGTACTAGACTCCAAATATATTGAATAACTGAAGTATCTTCAATATATAAATGATCTCTCGGGCCAAATTAAAGAAAGGCCAAAAAAAAAAAAAACAATTTTTTATTTTACATTTGGTATAGTGCTATATCAAAATATTATATTATCTTAGATAATATACTATTTTATAATGTAATCTTACATATAATAATATTTATAATATTTATGTTTAATATGTCAATTGATGATATCTTAAATTACAGTGCTATAAAATATAAATATTTAATTATTTATACTAATCAATGTTATTTATTTTTGTAATTTTTAAATATATCCTTATAAATTTAAAAAAGTTATTTATTATATTTATACTATGGTTATTTTAAAAAATTTATAATTAACTTTAAATTAAAAAATTAATCATTAGTTCATACTATTAAAATAAAATATTTATTAAATGTCCCATAATCAAATAATTTAATATAAGTAAAAATATTCAACAAAATATTAAAAGTAACAATTATCTAAATGACAAAAAGTAAAAATTTAAAGTTGGGCCTATAAACATTAGCATATTCTTCTCCTAATGTATAAATATAGGGAATGCTTTTAGGGAAAAAAAATGGTGAAAGAGAATAGCTAGGTGATATTATTAATTTAAATTAAAAAATAAATAAAATATAACATTAAAAAAATGGTACATTAAAAAAATATCTCATTTAACAATGTCATGTAAATGACACAATCTTTTTAATATTATAAGATAATACTATTTTTGAAGTGATGTGATAAACATAACACTATAATAAATATTATCATCTAATTATGTTATTCAAAATAACATATTATTTAAAATAACACTGTCAATATGATACTGTATCAAATGTACTTTTAATGTTATCTTTTATTTTATTTTTTTAATTTTATCTTATACCTTTATTAAATCATACAATTCTTTCCCTTACTCAAAAATTGTCCTTTTAGAATTTTGAAATTAAAAAAAAAAAAGCAAAAACAATAAATTAATCATTTATACAAAATATAATTTACTATCTAGGAAAGATCTTTGGAGATTCCTGTCTATAGAAATCCTTAATCTCAGCAGCAGAAAATAAAGGACGACCACTCTGATCTGGAGCTGTTAACATGGCAGCAATGAGTCCACCTGTACTTGTTCCAACAATAACATCAAAGAAGTGTGCGATCCTTACATTTTCATCTTGCTTTAATCTCTGAAAGTCATTTAAATCAAAATTTATTCGCATTCAAGAGCCATTTTAGGAACCAAACCAAATAAAATTAATAATGATTTATTTTTATGCTTTATAGTGATTGGGATCTAAACATTGTTAGACATGGTGGTAGTAATAGAAGTAGTGGTAGTAATAGCAGTTTCATGGCCATATGACCAACCATGGATCGATAAGACATGAATTGGAATTAAAACTTTAAAAATGATTAATATTTTGTGCATAATTAAATTTTTTTATCTAAACAAAAATATTTTTATGCAATAGGAATATAAATTTCCACCCTTACAAGAATAAAAATTTCAAAATTTACAATAATGCAACATCTTTAGAAATATTTTCTTCTATAACCATGTATCACATATGATAATTTAATACTCCAAACCTCTCTAGCATTATATTATTTTGAATTATATATATATAATGATAAAAAAATAATTTTACACAAATCTCAAAAAAAATTAAGAATATAGAAATCAACCTACTAAAAACCGATTAAGATGATTCAATCAAACCCTAACTAGTAGAAGGAGTGAAAGAATATATGATGATATAGAGAGATTAACCTCTTTCTTTCTTCCTCTACTTCATGAAAATAATTTTAAAACATCTAAATTACAAAGAGAAGGAGAGTTGGGTGAATGAGAGCCTGAGTCTTGGAAGCTCAGGCTTCTCATATATGTCGAAATAAAAATACATAATATAAAAATTAACAAGTTAAACTCTAAAGGTTTTTTAAAAATAATTTAAAAGTGTTTAAGCATAACATAACCTTCATAAAGGTCAGCCAAACACAAATTAAGAACATTAATTAAAAAAATATTTAAATGATTAGATCAAACCCTAGCTACTAGAAGGAGTGAGAATGATAGAGAGATTAATCTCTTTCTTCCTTTCTTTCTCTACTTCATAAAAATAAATTTAAAAAAAAAATGGGAGAGTTGGGTGAATGAGAGCTCAAGTTTTGGAAGCTAAGCTTCTTGTATTATCCTCAAAATAAAAATGCATATAATTAATATATGAAGTTAAAATTAATACTAAAAGAAAATGAAAGAACTGTATAGACTGGTTGACATTAAGTAGATAGGAAGGAACTAATATATATAATAGGTTATTAAATGGCTATAATATTTAAAAATTAACAATAAATATAGTGCTTAATTTTTGTGAAAGTATGAACCAATGATCACAATTAATTATAACCTGAAGCTCAGCTTCGAGATGCATAAGAAGAATGGCTGGAATGATGCCTCTAACCCCACCTCCATCTATACTGAGAATAGTGATACATTCCCAGATGAAGGAGGTGGCAGCTTTTCTCCTTCCATTACTTAATTATATAATCACAAATTGCAAGATGATGAAATACTCAAACCTTACTTCGGTGTGCTCTTCATTCAACACCAAGAAGTGGTATTTATAGATCTCATTTGCACTTGTGACTTTAATTTAGAACATCCAAACTATCCTATTATCGGTATTACAATGACTTTGTATTCTTCTAATCAGTAATCTTTGATATGTTTTATAAAATAAAATATATGAGGTGAAGAAAGAGGAGAGAGAAAATAAAGATAATAAAAAATTTTAAGAAAATAAAAAAGTTTGTTATAATAATTATTTTTTATATTATGTTTTAAAATTTTTTTACAAAATTGCATGCAATTTTGTAGTTTTGTTCATGATAAGCCTCTAGTTGTTGTTGTTATTGTTGTTGTTGTTAATATTATTATTATTTGAGGTTTCTCATGTACAAAAAAGTATATGTATTTTCTTTAATTTATAAAATTTAATATAAAAATAATTATATATTTTGAAATAATAAATTAAATAATAAAAAATTATCTCACTCTTCTATTGTAACTTCTTCTTCTTTTAGTCAAAATTACTAGTATTCAAAAATTTACTAGACTCTAACTAATTTAGCTTGATCTAGTGAAAATTCCATAACAGGGGTAGAGCTCTCTTAATAAAAATTTTTCTATACATCAGATTCAAACTCAAGATCTTGACCTATCACTCCAACCAACTAGAAATAAAACTCTTGTTGCCAATAAATTTAAGAAGTTGCTTAAGAAAGGAAAGTTCTACTTTTAAAATTGATTAACCTCAAGTTGCTAATAAATTTTCCATGAAAACCTCAAGTTCACATGTGAGGTTAAGATGGAGGAAGGCATGCAAAAAATTTTATATAGGCATGCATGGTTTCACGTAAAGAAAAAGAAAAAGTAAGTGGAATATAACTTTATATATATATATACACACATATACAGCCAAGTCATCAAGAAAGAAAAAAGGTGCACACTAGGGACCACTTAGAGAGAGAGATACCAATGTATATATGTATGAGATGCATGGGAAAAAGGAAAGGAAGCTGCAGCACGTAAAGAAGGAAAAAGGGGTTGCAATGTCAATGCATAAACACGTGAGCCACTCCTCTCCCTTTGATGCCACCAAACGAAGCATGGGTATACATACATAAAAAAAAAAAAGAGAAAAGTGCAAAGGTAGGCTGCTGGAACCATACTTGTTTGTGTAGCCAAGGGATAACGTGTTTTCCCTTCCTTCCGTCCTTCATCCAGAAGAATGAGTGTGAGGAAAGAAGAGCAGTGGTGTGAGGGAAACTCCTTGCGTATTCCCTTCACCTTCCTTCCCTTTTGTTTTAGGTAAGTAGTTAATCCACTAAGGCAACTTCTCTTGGGTGAGGACGACACCCACACTAGAAGGGAAGGGAGAGGGGAGCGTGATTGGGTGGAGACTCAAAGGGAAAAAGAAAGAAGAGACAACAAAAAGAAGGAAGAACAAGGGATAAGAAGAATCCAAGAAGCCTTTCACCCATTATTCCACCACTTAAGGTAGGTTATCCATTAAATTTCTCTTTGTTCCATGTGTTAACCATGCAATTTATGTCTAAAGTTTAAGTTTTCCATGGAGCTTGGGAGATCCTCACATCCTTGATTTAAATGGTATATTGGTGGCTAGCATGAATGAGTGATAAATAGTTAATGAATGAAATGACATGAGAACCTTGTGAACTATGAGTTAAGATTTTCAAGTCTTGATAGTTATGCACCATGAAGATAAATTCAAAATAAGGGAAATCCATCTTGATGACTCAAAAAAAAAAAAAGAGAGAAGAAAATTTTAGGGTCATTACTCATACTTATTATAAGAAAAAAAAAATGTATGTTGGAATAGTTTGTCCCAAAAAAGAAAAACCTTATATAGTTAACCTTTAGGAAGAATTATAGTAGAAATTATATTCTAAAGGAAAGGAAATCTTAGTGTTATAACTAATCATTTTTAGAAAGGATTATGGTAAAATTAATCTTTTAAAGGAAAGGAAATTTTAGTGTAATAATTAACTATTTCTAGGAAAGAATTATAGTAGAAATTATATTCTAAAGGAAAGGAAATCTTAGCGTTATAACTAATCCTTTTTAGAAAGGAGTATGGTAAAACTAATCTTATAAAGGAAAGGAAATTTTAGGATAATAATTAACTATTCTTAGAAAAGAATTAAAGAAAAAATTATGTTCTAAAGGAAAGGAAATCTTAGTGTCATAATTAATGATTTTTAGAAAGAATTATGGTAAAATTAATCTTTTAAAGGAGAGGAAAGTTTAGTGTGATGATTAACTATTTTTAGAAAAGAATTATAGTAGAAATCATATTCTAAGGGAAAAGGAAATCTTAGTGTCATTTTTAGAAAGGAATTATGGTGGAATTAATTTTTGTTAAAAAAGGGAAATTAACATTACTTCTAAGAAGGATTTTAGTGGAATCAAGTTTCCAAAGCAAAAGAAATTTGAATGGCAATAGTCCTTACTTTTAGGAAGGAATGGTATTGCAAATTTTAGTTCCAAGGAAGGAAAACCATTTCGTAAATTATTAGAAAGAAAACCCCACTAGGGAATTGACTTTGAAGAAAAAGAATTGGAAGGGGATTATTAGACCTCACACCAGCCATTATTCCCAAGAAAAACAAAAACTTTGCCTTAAAGGTTGACTTTCCTATATAAAGTAGACACTTCCACTAATCCATGATGAACAACGACTTAGTCCTGAATTCAATAACAACTCTTCTAACCACAACGATATGAAATTCCTAGAAAAAGAAAGTTACTCTTAAGGGTCAGTAGAGAACGTTAGAAAGGGGGAAGGGCCATGCCCGGGACCCGATGCCCATGATAACCCGATACACGTGGCCAGTGTCCACGCATCAAGAAGTGTGGCCAAAGGTACTCCACACGGGTGACCTAGTGAGGGTGGCCGAAGTTGCTTCATACCAATAATCTAGTGTCCAGACGACCTGGTCTACGTGGCCGAGTGTTCGCGAATCATGAAGTGTCGCCGAAGGTGCTCCACACGGGTGTCCTAGTGAGGGGTGGCCGAAGGTGCTCCACCCCAGTGATCTAGTGTCAGATGACTGGGTCTACGCAGCCAAGAGTCTGCATATCATGAGGTGTGGCTGAAGGTGCTCCACACGAGCGACCTAGGGAGACGTGGCCAAAGGTGCTCCACACCATGACCTAGGGTTTGTATATTATCCAAGAACGTTCGTCCAAATCAATGACAGTTAAGAACGTAAAGTTATACTACTCTAGTAAACCCGCAAGAACTCACGTTACCCTGTAAGAATGCATATCCCTTAAAATAGAGTCATTCTTATTTTGTTAACTGTTATTACTATCATGCATTGCTAGTCTGTCATTACATGTAAAAATCCTTACCTTTTTATGTCAAGGATGAAGACTAAAGGATTTGGTGCTTGCACCCTGGTATATATTAGTTGATTTTTAACTTTAATGGTTAAACTATTGGGAAACGTGTGTTTCTCACCCACGTGCTAATATGTATCAGATCTGGACGCTTAGTAGGGACGCATGGTAGCAGTATTTTTTTGATCGAGTGAATATTTTTGTAAGTTCCATTTTGTGACCCTAGCAGTACTCAGATTTGACTAGGATAACGAGTTTGGCTGTATATACGAGTGGTTCTGGGAATACCAGGGAAAATGGATATGTGAAGAACATGTTTGTTATCATGTGATGCGGGAGTCTGAGTGGCAGGCTTGTTGTCTTCTGACTTTCATAGGACTGGTACTTCACATATCCGGGGACTGATACATTAGTTGTATTGAATATTTTTATTAAAGATGTATTATTTGACCAATATGAAAGATTGTATTTGCATCATGTAGCGTAGACTTCTATTATTCCGTTGTGCATGTGAGTTTTTATCTTTATCTGAGCATAAGGATCCCAAACCTATTGCGTACAACATAATTCGATGGTTTAACTGCTCAAACAATAATTAAAAGGACAAGAATAATGTATCGAACCTATCTATTGCTATTGAAATGAACAACAAGACTAGATAGGGGCATTACAAGAATCATCTATTGGTTATTGTAATTTCTTATTATCCTTATTTTTTTTCTCCTATATCTTCTCATATCCTCACATTACTTTTTTTATATTTCATATCATAATAAATTACACTATCCTTTTTTTAGATATTCTCAAATTACACTCCCTTTCTCTCTGTTTTGAAAAATTATACTCTCATCTCTTGAGAGATGAGAAAACTTATAATTTCACATATTTTGACCAAACTACTATTATGTTTATTATTTATATAATTAAATATGTATTTGAATAATATAAAAATATATTTTTAACTAAAAATAAAATAAATTTATGGTTTTTAACTCAAAATAAATAATAATAAAATATTATAATTTCTGAAAACATATTTTATAATAAATATAATATTAATATTTTTAAAATTTTAATAATGTCATTAAGGGTATTTTTAGTCAAAATAAATAAAATTATAAGTTTTTTAATCTTTTAAAGGATGAAAATGTAGATTTTTAAAATAAAAAATATATATATAATTTTGTATCTCTCAAAAAAAGAAAATATAATTTAGTCTTTATATTATATAATTTTATAAACCTAAAAGACTCTAGAACTATTATAATTAAGGACTATGGATCCTATTTTGATAAAGTGATGAATTACATTGAAAAAAAAATAAAAAATATAAATTAAGAATTTATTATATATGAATCAGGTTTCACCTGAATTTTTTTATGATTATTATTATGATTATGATTATAATGATGATGAAGATGATGATAATGATGATGATTATTATTATTGTTGTTGTTGTTGTTGTTGTTGTTGTTGTTGTTGTTGTTGTTGTTGTTGTTGTTACTATTATTATTATTATTATCATTATTATTATTGGTTAATCCAACAGTTAATTTTGCCGGTGGCATTAAGAGATTTCGAACAAAACGAGGAAATAAATGCATGAAAGCAACAGGTTGGTACGTAAGAAATAAATGCACATGAAAGCATATAACTTCTAATATATAATTATAACTTTAAGATTTTGTTTTTCATAGCTACATTATTTTTTGTAGTCTTTCTAGTTTAACTTAATTTTTAATTAAGTCTTTATTATTTAAAAATTTATAATTAAATTTTTATAATTTAATACATTTTTAAATTAATTTTTTTTCAATTTAATTTTTTATTAAAATTATATTAAATTTTATTAATTTGTGCTAACATATAATATCTTAATATTTTATATATATATAATTTATGTTAATAAAAAATTAAAAATTAAAAATAATATAAAAATAAATTATATATATATTTATATAAAATGAGATAGAATTTATGTTAAGTATAATAATGAGTAGATTACATTAAATTAAGTAAGTTTATAAGGTTATGATATAATATAATTAGCATATAATGAAAATTTTGATAAATAAGTTTAGGGACTAATATTTAAAATTTTTTAAATTATAAAAACTTAGTTATAAATTTTTAAATCATAAGAATCTAATTAAGAATTAAGTAAAATTATAAAGATCATATGAATACAGATATCTTCTTATTAAAGATAATTTGTTTGAAATACTGTCAAATATTAAATGTGAATAGTTTTTTCAAAAAAAAAAATTGTACTTTGATTTGTTGTGTTTTGAATAAGTGTCTATTTAATAATGAATAGTAAGTTAAAAAATAAATTAGTAAATTCAACAATATATTATTTTACAATAAATTTTTATATTTAACTATTTGAATTTTTTTATAATTTAATTTATAATTTATAAATATATTTAGATTTTATATTATTATTCAAATTATTTATAATTATATTATTCATAATTATATTTATATTATAATAATTTTAAATTTTTGTTATTAATCTCTAAAATTATATAATATAAAAATAAATTAAAATATATAACGTGTGATAAGAGGAGAGAGAAAAAATAAGTTAAGATAACAAAAAGGCACGTCAAAAAAAATAAATAATTAAATAATTTTTATTATTTAATTTATTATTTTAAAAATTATTATTATTTTATATTATATTTAAAAAATTAAAAAAATTGACATTGACTACTGTGTATACAAAATTTCTAGTAATAATATATATCTGTGCATATTGCATGGAATAATTACTATTTTATGTAATTTATAAATAGAGTTTTATACAATTATATCCAAGTGGCTTTGTCTGAATTCAAATATATACTTTTTAGTATATTTGTGAATTATTGTAGTTAAATAAGTTGCGTAAATAAACGTATAAGTAATATTTTAATACGAAGATTAATAGAAATTCATATCAAATAAGCTTTTTCGTGAGAAAATTAAAAGGGATGCTAATTTTTGAGTCAATTATAATCTTTTCTCTGTATTTGCACTTTATAATTTTCTGCACATTCAAGATTTCAAGCTCTTCCCCACTTCACAATGATTTTCTTTTACGTATTTCAATCTTCAAAAAATTTGGTAAAGTGTGAAATTGACATGCGACCTCAAGTTTGACGTGTTAAATTTGCTGTCACTGTAAACTTTAGTTCAAATTTCATTCTATGAAATTTTCTTTTAAATTATATAAAAATTAATTATGAAATATATTATATATTTAAAATTTGAGGTATAATTTCTTATAAAATATTTAGCAAGTATCTAATAACAACAATATACATATATATATTAGAGTTAATCACTTAAATAATTAAATTAAATAAAAAATTGATAAATTAATGAAGATGTATTTTGAATTTTAAGACTATTAGAAAAAAGGGTTTTAGCAGCAGTTAAAACTGCCACTAAAAGTCAGAAAAACTACTACTGAATTTATACCGACAGTTGTCTTAACTGCTACTATTAAGTTTCAAGCCTCTGCTATATCCCTATCGCTATCCCTGTCACTATTAAGTAATACCAGCAGAAATACCAACTTTATACCAGCCAGTAGAAAACCGCTGCTATAGAGGCAAAATAATTAATTGTTAGCAAAAACTAATTTATTGTACCAAAGATAAAATTGCTACTATATAGTTAAAATAACTATTGGTATAAACAAATTTTATGCAGCAAAGGTGGAAACTATGGCTATATTTTTAACAACTATAATGACTACTAGTATTAGTATAAGTATATTCACTACGAAGTTTTTAACTATTAATAGAAGTATATACAATTCTAATTTATAGTATTCTCAACAGCACAAGGCAAAGAAAAATATATGTGCATATATATATATATATATATAATCCCTTGTTACATTTTCCTTGGTCGTAGAGTCAACACTCTACAAAATTATTATATACATTGAGTTACATATCCATGAACTTTGGAAAATAATAAAGATAGATATTGATCTTTTTTATATTAAGCTCCAAAGGACTAACCCAATTTGCAGCTCTGAGAAAGGCAAGAAAATATATAATTACAAGCATCTCAAAAAAAAAAAAAAAAAAAGAGTAAGCAGAAGAAAATAAAAAAGTTCTACTTGCTAAGGTATAGAAGTACAAGAACCTTGCACTCTGACTGTTGTTTGTAGATGGTTGTGGTTTAGTCTCCTCAACTGAGGAAAATGGAGAAACTTGGGAATGTGTTGGAAGAACTAATTAATGAGTTGTTTAGTGAAGGATAAGGCTGCTTCATGCCTAGACAATATATTAATGTCAGCCAAAACTTTTCTAAGACAGGCAAATGACGTTTCTTATTCCTCTATAGGGATTGAGAAAATAGTGTTCGGATTCGGATTCGTTGCCATTATTTTTTCTGCCGTTGCCTGCCATTACTTTTAGCGTCGGTTTTTTGCGTTGTTAAATATTATTGCAACGAAAATTATTGCTGTTATAGTTAATTATTTAAACAAAAGTTATAGCAGCAAAACCTTTCGTTGCAATAATATTAAAAACAATTTAGCAACGCAAAAAACCGCTGCTAAAAGTAATGTCAGGGTCGTCGCAGCACATCCAAAGGCGAGAAAATATGCTATACACATCATTTATTACGTAGATGTGGGAAAGAGAATTGAATTCCTTTTGTAATTAATTTCCAAAACTAAACAATGAAAGCTATGTAATTATGTTCAGAATTTGTCAAAAATTAAACACAAACATTTTCTGCAAGAAAATAAAGGCCTAAGACCATCAATCACCTAATGTATCCTTTACATGCATAAAGAACACAAATTTTCATGCTATTGTTGGATAAGAATCAATTTATGATACAGTGGAGTAGTTATTATTTAGATTAAAAGGGCCAGAACGAGCCAAAACGAAATCAATATAAAAAATCATACTATTATAATGTAAATTAGGAATTGTATATGTTAGGTTTATGTTATTTTAAATATAAGAATTTTATGTAATTAAGATACTATTTTAAATATATTATGTAACGTCCCTATTTAGTCTTATTGTTAACTCCAATATCAAAAGATAAGTTCGGTACATTATCCTTACCCTTAATTTGATTAGTGTCTGAGCAGTTATAACATTCAATTATATTAAGTAGATTAGGTTCGGGATCCTTTGCTCAGAATAAAAACTTACATGCACAGCAAAATAAAAATACTACACTATACAACGAAAATTAAAAACCTTCATGTAATTCAAATAAATACAGGTCCAATAATTTCCATTACATGCTGATAAGTCACATCCCTGGATATACGAAGTACCAAACCATCAGAAGTTAGGAGACAACAGGTCTGTCACTCAAACTCCTGTATAAATAAAGGATGGTTCGATCTTTCAGATATTTGTTTCCCCTGTATATCCCAAATATAACTCATGTATACGATCAACTATTGTCCTATTCTAAATCAGACCTAGCGAGGACCTAAAATAAGGGATTACAAAAATCATACTCAATCAAAAAGAGATTGTTACCTCGCGGCCCTGCTACGCGTCCGTATCTAATACATATTAGCACATAGATGAGAAACACAAGTTTCCCAGTAGCTCAGCAATTCATAGTTTAAAAGAAACTAATATGTATCAGGGTGTAAGCACCAAAACATTTAATCTACATCCTTGATTTTAGGTGTAATATTACACATAATTGTAAACTGGCAATCATTGCATGATAAATATAGAAGTTAACGAAGATTACATATCTTTTTAAATAACACGTATTCTTATCAGCTTAATGGTTTATTATGGAATTATCATAGTGTTTATGCGTGTTACTTGAACACTAGGTCACGGGTGCGGAGCACCTTTGGCCACACCTCCCTAGGTCACCCGTGTGGAGCACCTTCGGCCACACCTTGTAATTTGTGGACACTCGACCACGTACATAGCGTAATCATGAGCACTAGGTCATGGGCATGGAGCACCTTCGACCACGCCTCGCTAGGCCGCTCGTGTGGAGCACCTTTGGCCACACCTCGTAAATCGTGAGCACTCGACCACATATAGAGCGTAATCATGAGCATTAGGTCCCGTGTGGAGCACCTTTGGCCATACCTTGTAAATCATGGACCCTCGGCCATGCATAGATCAAAATCATGGGCAATAGGTCACGGGCATGGAGCACCTTCGGCCACGCCTCGCTAGGCCGCCTATATGGAGCATCTTTAACATTTCTTATGAAAAATTCAATATTTAAGGAATAGTTTCTATTTTCCTTAGAAACAATTTCTAAGGTACATTTACCTATAAAACTCTAATAATCTCAATATTAATTTCCTTTCTTGGAAGTTAATTCTAATGTACATTTTTCTTCTAAGAATTTTAATAATTTCAATAATAATTTTTCTTTTCTTGAAAATTTATACAAATGTGCATTTTTCCTTCTAAAATTCCAACAACTACAATAATAATTGTCTTTTCTTGGAATTTAATTCTAATGAGAATTTTTTTTTCCTTATAAAATTTCAATAACTTCAATAATAATTTTCTTATCTTGGAAATTAATTCTAATGTGCATTTTTTTTTTCTAAAACTTCAATAACTTCAATAGTAATTCAAAATAAATTTTCATTTCTTGAAAATTAATTCCCATGTATATTCTCTTTCTAAAAATTCTAATATTTTCAATACTAATTTTCTCTTTCTTGGTATTAGTTCTATTGTACATTTTCTTTCTAAGAATTCTAATAATTTTTCTAATAATTTCCTTTGCTTGAAAATTAATTTCATTATATATATTTTCTTTTTTTTTTTTAAATTCTAATCCCTTCCACAATAATTTCCTTTGCTTAGAAATTAATTCTCATGTATATTTTTCTTCTAAAAATTCCAATAATTTTCCTAGTAATTTCCCATAATCACATGCATTTTTATTAACAATCATAAATGTTCAATAACCCCATTAATTTCATCATGAAAATAACAAGTCCACTACAATATTAAGAATAGTAAACCACATTAACCAAACCATTAAATAATTTTCTAAATCTAAGTCCTCTCATGATCTCAAGGAAACAATAATTTATAGATTAGCATTAGCCACCTTCCATCTTTATCATGCAATTTTCATTAAATTTTTCCTAAATCAAGAGTGTAGACATGGGTTTAAATTCCATGGAAGCTATATCATTAAACATGCATACTCAATCATGGAATAAGAATTTAACAAATTGCTAATTTACCTTGGAAGTGGGCTAGAGAAAATATTCTTGGCCTTTCCTTTGATTTTCTTGGTTTTCCCCTTGAGTTTTTCTTTACTTCCTCCTTCCTTGATCTCTCAATTCTCCCTTGGTGCCTCACCTTCTCCCTCTCTTTTCTCCCTTCTTCTTTTCTTTCTCTCCCTTCCCTTATTTTCAAGTGTGGGGATTATGGTATGCCTCCCTCTTTTTTTCTTTCATTTCTTTATTTTCCTTTTTAGGTTGCTTGTAAATTGGTTTTCCTTCTTTTTTTTTTCTTTCTTCCTATACATTAGGTGCATCCTACTAGTCACTAGTTTTGTACAAAATTCTACACCTATTAGATTGCTTGTTGTCTTAGTATTCCTTTTCTTGCAAGTTTACCTTTTCCCACTTCCACAAGTAACCTTAGTACATATATATATTTTAATTCTCTTCCCACTTTCTATTTCCCTTTCTTTCTCCTTTTTTTTTTTAAGAAAAGTATGCACACTTTTGGATATGCATATATATATATATATATTTGCACAAAGTGTACTTGCAATTACACTTTGTCTTTACTTGCACACTTAGTATTTCCCTTTCTTACAAGTTTAGATTTGTCCACTTTTACAAGCAACTAACCTTTACAAGCAACCTTGGTATTTCTTTTTTTTTTCTTTTTTCTATTCTCTCTTTTCCTCCCTCATTCACATGACACTTACACACCTATATATTTTTGTTGTGTCTCATTTTACTTCTTACTTGGTACTTAGGCTAGGTAAATAAAGAAATCAAAGAATTAATTCTAAGCACCAAATTTCCTTTCCTTATAAATAATTCATCTAATTAATTAGCAAGAAAGTAATTCAAACTAATTAATTAAATAACACCATTAATTTAGGCTAATTAAATTATAGGGTGTTACATATTATATGTTGAGTTTATATTTTTTTAATGTTAATTAAGAATTGTAAATAAGGTATGCATTATTTTGAATAAAGATATTTAAATTATCTTGATACTTTGAAAGTTTGAAGAATAATTATTTTAAAAATTTAACTTTAAATAGCGTTTAAAAGGTATTAAGAATAATCGAATATAAAAAAATTTATATACTTATATGAATTAGTCTAAAATAATGGTAAAATAGTGCAGAAATATAAATTAAATTAAGAGCATTTTTTGACAAAAATATTGGATTTTGAATTTTTTGCTTGGCACCTTTAGCGGCGGTTGTTTTCGATGCTAAAGTATGTTTTAATATTATTGCAACGAATATTACTGATACTATAACTTTTTAAAATTACTATAACTTATTTAAATAATTAATTTAGAAAAGTTATAGTAGCAATACTTTTTGTTGAAAGAAATTTTAGCAGCGGAAAAAACCGCCGCTAAAAGTTCTAAGCAGGTCCCAAACACAAAATTCGAACGCAAAATACTGGCGCTAAGAAAAATAATTAAAATTCTAAAAAAATACCATGCTGCTTAGCAAGTGATATTATTTCAAAAAACAAGTTTAGTCTAAAAATATAGCGAGGCTTGACAGATAACATTTATATTAAATAAATTAATTTACTAAAAAAGATACTAACGTTTGAAAGACAATGTTATTATCAAAAAAAGTGTCATTATCAAAAAAATTAAAATTTAAGATAAATAATAATAACATTTGTCAATAATCTGAAAATATATAAAAAAATAATTTTTAAAAAACGTTACAAAAATATAACCACACTTATCAAGCATCATGAATTAAAATTAGTGTAAGCTCTCACGCTTGAAAAAAAGTATCATTAAATATTATCTTGACATTAAAAATTGTAATGCTTTTGAAAACGTCAAAAATTATAAACGTCATTAAATAATTATTTAAAATATTATTATTTTTATTTTTTTAGTTAAAATATTTGTATCATTTGTAATTGTGGCCGTTACATAAAAACTGTTCATAGTCACACAAAATATTTGTATCATTTGTATTCGGACCAGTTCCAGATGTTTGGCTTAAATAGCCTTTTCATAACTGCCCTAGGTTTTAGTGCTCCTTAAATGAGACAAGTGCATGTGAACTCCTGAATACAGTACACCTGATTCAGGAAACTCACTGTCGTACTTTTTGGCCCTCTTACCGCACGTCAGCGACAAGACTAGTAGTGAAACTTCCATTTCGCACGTTATCTCCTGCCTCACTCCTAATGGATTCAAACAAAGGAAACTGAACACAGTGCACCTAAAATGTATAGTTCAGAAAACACACCGTCGTACTTTTTGTCCCCCCAACTGCACGTCAGCGACAAGACTAGCTAGTAGTGAAACTTCTAACAAGCTAGAAGGAACACCTATATGGCATTAATGTCAAAATCAATAAGATTCGTTGTCACACCTTGAGCAAAATATTCGATTCACGATGAACATTATTATCTTTAGCAGCAATTTTTTTCGCTGCTAAAGTATATTTTAATATTATTATAACAAATATCACTACTGTTATAATTTTATTTAAATAATTAATTTAAAAAAATTATAATAACAATATTTTTGGTTATAAAAAATTTTACATAAAAAAAATTGTCACTAAAAGTATCAAATAAATAACAAACAAAAAATTATTAAATAGAGAATCTAGACATAAAATATTCAGATTATTTTTAATTAATTTTGTGTTATTTAAAAAGGTTGTCACAATTTAAAACTTATCACTTAATTAATTTTATTTTTATTTTTATATAATATAATTATATTATTTTTTTACATAAAAATATCAAATCTAAAATATTCAGACTTTAAGAGAAAAGAACACATGATGAAGAATACCCTAATTATGCATATTAATTTAACTAAAGTCAAAGAATTTTGATAAGAAAAGCTTGTCCATATGAAAACTTAGAGTGTGCTTGGTTTATGAAAATATTTTTATTTATTTCTATTTCTTAAAATTTGTTTTCATTTCTAAGTTTTTAAAAACATTTTTGTTCTCTAAAGTTAAAATTTTAGTCATATTTATTTATAATTTGAATGACTTAAATGATTATAATATTGTATTAATTTTTAAATTTAATGATTATTAAATGATAATATTTATGTGATTGAAGGGTTTATTTTTTCAACAAAATTACAAAAGTAACACTGATTTTATGTCAAAAATCTGAAAATGTCTTTCAGACATTTCTTGTTTTCAATTTATTTTTAAAAATAAGTTTAGAAAATATTTTTTAAAAATTTTATCTAACGCATTTTCAATTATATTTTTTGTTTTCAGTAAAAATAAAAACAAAAAAACAAAAAACAGCAAACATATTTGAAATTTGTTTATATAATAATAAAAAGATATTTTATATAAATTTTAAAATAGTTTAGGCCAAAACTAATTTTTTTCTCTTAAATAAGGTTTCAATTTTTTTTTCATATTTATTTTTTTTGTTTTTCAGTTTTATAACTTAGCTTTATACAATTTTTTCTCAACCCAAATATTATTTCTCTAACTGGAGAGTTATATATAAAGTTTATGTGAAACTATTTTTGCAAGAGCATAAATTGAGTTGACAAAAGAGTTCATATAAAATTAAAATAATTATTAAATTAGTCTCTATGCAATTTTAGAAAATGTTGGACGCTCTTAATTTAGAGTATTGAGTACCCAAATGAAGAATGTCAAAAGTTTTTGCAACATTTTGTTTTCATTAAGTTGTAGGAATGATCTAACTAAACTAATTTCATTTGAACTTCGCGGATGACTCCAAATTTTGATAAGGAAAATAAAATGAATCAAATCGTAAACATAACGGGTGAATTTTTAAATATATATATAATTGAAACTTCATATTCAATTAAGGAAAAAAATTATTTTTAACAAAAAAATATAATAATAAACAGTTTACAACCTCTTGAAATACCTAATTTTCCATAACATGACCCTAAAACAAGTGTTCAGTGCTTTTACCTCTTGTAGCAATTATATTAAAAAAACAATTTTTTTTTTTTTTTTACACAGAGACTAAACTAACAATTTAGTCGTTTAAATTTTATAGATTGCGTTAGTTTTACTTTCTACATTTTAAATAGTATAATAATTAGGATTTTTTTAAAAAAAACTCTAATGAAATTTAAATCAAATTGTAACTCAGAGTTCATTTTGCCCAATTCTTTCTCTCTCATTCTTTGATATGTCTCATCTCCTATGGAATAAAATTAAAAATATAAAGTAATATTTAAATTGTAAAATAATTGTATTCAATTAATAGATTAAATTTTTTAAAATAAATACTCTTTATAATTTAAGTCACATCTTTTAACAAACAAAAAAAATCTTCTATATGTAATCTCAATTTTAATTATGCAGTGCTAACATCGGTATTAAAGTGTTGGTTTAGAGCTAAAAAATTACTACAAAGCTAATCTATATGATAGCTAAAACTGTGCATTCTAGTAAAATAAGCCGAAGATGTATCATTCCGTATCATTCTTTATAGGACTACAGGAATTCTACAATCCATGTAATTTAATTCACTGAAATTGTTTCCATGACCAAATTGTAAAATATTATATATATTAAAGATTTTTTTTAAACTTGAACTAAATATATGTAGTGTTGAATTATTTTAGTTTCATATTATTATATTATAAAAAAAATTTCATTTTTTTATATTTTATATAAAATCAAATTGCGTTAAAAATAAAAATTAATTTTAATTTGTATATAAAAAATATAATATTTATAAGAAATAAAAGAATTATGTTATGTTCTTGTAATTTTATAAATGAAGTTTTATAGACAAGCCATTCTTATCATGGATCACTCCAGAAAATATAATCTTTGGTGGCAAAAAGTCGTTGCTGAAAGTCTGTGTTCACTGGTGACTTCAAAATCCGCCAACAAAAATCTACCTCAAGTGAAATCTTTAACCGTTGTCATTGAAAATCAAACTTATGCTGGCAATTTCTATATGTATCCAGTCATCACCAAAGGTTACTTTTTGTTAAAAAAATACTTATCAGTAGATATTAGTGGCCAAGAAGGCTGTTGCAAAAAGTAAGTATTTATATTTTAATTTATTTTACCAATTTCATTTTTAATTATGATTAATTTTTTATTTTTTATTTTTATATTTTAAAAAATTAACATATACTTTAAATTGTAGAGTCTAATAAATTTTAAATATTAGTATATTTAATAAAAAAATATTATATTATATTATATTATATATATATATATATAACACGATATTTATTAAAAAAATGAGGGATGAAGAGCATTTAATAGTCATAGAAATGCTATAGCATGGTCCAATTTGTCAAAGGTGAACAACTTTTATGTGCCAATTGCAATTTTCACTATTTCTCTAATTTTCATTTTACGCTATTCTCTCCCATCTATCAATTGTGGCCAAGAGGAGAAAAGATTAATTCTGGCATTTGTCAGAGTGAAGATTAGTTCTGTTTAAATTGTATATAATTCTCATAAATTATACTGTGTACAGATGATTTTTTAATTAAAAAATATTAAATTATTTTTAAAAAAATTTACACAAGACTTAAAATATTAAAAAAAAATTTACACCACACTTAAAGTTTAAAAAGAATATTTTACATAAGATGTGACATATTACTATTTTGTTAAGATTTTAGATAAAAAGGCTAATAAAATAATTTTTTATACAAATTATGAAGTTTGAAGAGAGATTTTAAATTAATTTTTATAATTTAAGAAGATTATCTATACATGACTTATAATTTAAATTTTATTTTTTACATTTCAACCTACCTTAATTAAATTAAATTTAAGATATTTCTAACAAATCTGCACTTTCACTTGAAATTTGTGAGGCTTCAAAGACTCTATGATAAGATTTGATCAGCAATGTGTTATGGTAGGAGTACCACATGGTGGTATAGGACAAAAACAACTCGTGTATCACGTATGATATGGTGGGGACTTTTTTTTTTCTTGAGGAAACAATTTGATCCTTAAGTTTAAGATATCTCCCACTATAATTTTACCCGTTTCACACCTACGTTATATAATATGGAATATAAAATATAACTTTTTAGTATTTTTTTATTGCTTTTCTAATATAATTAGAGCTGTCAAAGGGCCAACCCGTTTAATCCAGGTGGGTTAGGAAATCTATTTTGTCTTTGAAAATAAAAAAACCATTGAACTTGGCCTTTATAAATCTTAATAGAATTAAGTTGACAAAATTTCAATCCATGTTTAGAAAAAAAAAAAAGGAAAATTAATCACTTACCAAAATAATATGATAAAATTGATTTAATTAAAGAGACCTGAGTATTGTTCAAAAGTTTATGAAAAAAAAAATTTAATTCTTTAAATTTGATTGATTTCAGTTTAGTTATGTAACTTTAAAAAATTAATTAAAAATTTTTTTAATCATTAACACAATTATTTTATTTAACAGAAATGCTAAATTGAAGCCAATTTTAATATATTTATTTCATACTAATATTATCAGTTTATTAATTTTACATATAAAAAAATTCATAAATTTAAACTTTGAGTTTTAAATTAAATATTCATCAAATTTGTTATTTTTTACATGTACGATTAATATAGATTGATAATATTGATTATAATATAACATAAAGATATTAAAATTAATTTTAACTCAATATTTTTCATCAACTAAATTAATTGTGTTAGATATTAGAAAAAATTTGACTAATTTTTTAAAAATTAAAAATTAAAAGTAAAATCATTCAAATTTAAAAGAAAAAATTTAAATTTAAATCAAAGTTAAGAGACAAAAAGTATTCTTTTATAAAATTTTATTATTACTATTTCAAAGATCTAACTATTAAAAAAAACCTATTATAGTTAGGATGAAATTTCAGACTTTTTTTAAAAAAATGTATCTCTTAAGTCTTAACACATCCACTAAGAAAAAGCCATCATTCGGCCTTAAAAGTATATGCATGAATATTTCTTGGCTTTTGTTAATTTAGCCCATTCCATTGAGATGTGTTTGGCTCATCAAAAAAAGAAGCATCTCAATAAATATGTCTTATATTTGTACCCTTTTATTTTGCCCATTCCACAAACCGATGATACATATCTACATCAATTATTAAATAATCAGTATGTATGAAAAAAAGGAAATTACCACGTGAATAAAATGAATTAAACGCGTGTGATATTATCCAAGAAAAGAATAGAAAAAGTATATATATACAGGTATATATGTCCAAGAATGGACCACCTGAAGGAATATTTGAGCATGCGTGACAGCATGAGCATGAACAACAACCAAATTTCTGTCACTCACGCATGCAAATCCATGTACAACCAAGTTGTTTGACATCAATTATTGTAGATGCCCATATTTTTTAATTAGTTTTGAATAATTTTAAAATTAATTTATAATATTTATGTTTTTAAAAATAAATTTATTTCCAAAATAATGCCCTTGGTCTTCAAAAAACCTAATCCCATAATTGCTTGAATGAAATTAGAGATTCATAGTAAATTTTGGCATTTAGACAAAATTAGGGTTCAAATTAAAGATTTTGTTTAGAAGTAAAATTTAGGGAAAATATTTGTGTCTTGAATTTGAGATTTTAACTTGTGAGAGGAAGAATTTTGGTTTTCAATGCATTAAAAATTAAGAATTTTGTAAAGAAATTATAAATTTATGTCAAAATTAGTAATAAAATTTGGGATTCCATTTTGGGACAAAATTAGGAGATTAATGATTTTTGAAAAAAAGGGGACTTTATGAAAAATTAAGGATTTTACTCAAGAGCAAATTCATGTTCTAAAAACTATTAAAGTACTTAATGTGACATTTCTCTCAACAGATATTTAAAATTAAATTAAACCAATATAATTATTTTTTAAAATATGTAAATTTTTCCAATTTTATTTTTAATCAGTTTGATTTAATTTTAAAATCAATTTAGTTCATGCTAATTTGAATTTTTTATTTTAAAATATATTAAACAAAATTTAAATTTATTTACATGTCTCATATATTTATAAACTTTAAAATAATTGTTTTAAAAAGTATAAAACTATAATATTGTGCTAATTAAATAATCAATCTTGAATTTGTAATCAAGATTCTAACAATATTAAAAAGTAATAAAAAAATGATAACTAATTAACTATAATATTTAATAAAATTATATTAAATATTCTTATATCTCAAAGTATTAATATACTCACAATTATTTAGAAAATAATAAATAATAATTATATAATATAATTACAAAAGATACTCTAATTTTTATTATCAAGAGATAAAACATTAAAAAATTTATATAAACAAATTATTCCATTTGATTTAGTTGAAATTGAACAAAAAAATTCTAAATTGATGGTCGAATCTATTCAGTCTTGTCATTTTAAAATTTAAATTAAACCAATTCTTTTTTATTTTTTTTGATTTCTAATTGATTTAGTTTCGTAAATTTAGACCAATTTTGATACCCCTACTCGCATCCTTGCCATTGTCAATGAATCAATCAAAGTTAACCATATTATTTTGCTCTTACCTTTTGGGGCTGATAAATCTTATATGAAAAATTATGACAGCATAAATTGTAAGGCGATTTTATTTTTAAATTTTTAAAAGGAGAAGTCGATTTAGTTAGGGAAATTTTTAATTAAGGTTTAATTTTAACTATTATATTAATTTTGAAAATGTAACGAAACGGTTTTTGGATAAAGTTTCAATTATAATTTAAGTATATTATTTTTTTTTATATCGTAAAAGATATTAAACTAAAGCTCTATCCGCTTTATGATGCAACATAATTCCCTCTTTTAACTCCATGTATTCTTTTTTTATAAAATTATTCGATTCCCTTTCTTAACATAATAAAAAAAAAATCTCATGTTAGAATATTTTACTATCAGTTTAAGTGCTTTTATAAAATAAAGGAATATTAAATCTAATTTAATAAAATATCAAGAGATTAAATATAATTAGTTTATTGTATGAATAGTGAACGTTCAAGACGAGAAAGCTTTGAATGAAAGACTGAGACTCAGAAATCCCATCCATATTGTAGCTTAGTAAATCAAGCCCTCCGCTTTCTTTGAAAACCATCACAATTCTTCTAATTTTATTTATTCTTTTTATTTGTTTATTTCTTACTTAACTAGTTTTTCTACTTTAATCATTTCAAAAAACACAATTCTTCATTCAATCTCTTATTAAATATACGCATATTTTAGGTTTGTTCATAGTTTTTTATTTCTATTTTTTCTTTGCAGCAAAATAACATGTAATATATAGGAAGTATGAATATTGATGCAATAAACAAAAAAAAAATTGACTTTTGACCCTAAACCCTAAATTTTCTTTTTGGTATAAAATTATTATGTACATTTTTTTTGTTTTATCCTTTATTTTTTATGGATAATTATTTTTTATATTTTTATATTAAATATTTTGATTAAAAAATAAATAAAAAAATAAATCAGTAATAAAATATAATATATGAATTATAGAAATTAGAAGTAATTAAAAAAAGATCTCGATTTAATCTATTTAAATAATTTATATTAAAGTTTTAGAAGAACTTTCATTATAAGAATAATATTAAAATTCTCAAATCATTTCACCCTATTAATAATATAATAACATCTAAATAGTAAGAGATGAGTTAACTTAATCTTTATTTTTTAAAATGTTTAATCAATAAAAAAATTTGTTTAACTCGATTCATTTTATTAATAATTACTTCACCTCTTTAAAACTCTCAACCAAACTCTTAAGAATAGAATTGTTGAACTAAGAAATTTTGATCTTCAGTGTATATAAGATCAGCAAGAATTTAGTAAGAAAATTAGAAATTTAGAGCAAATTTTAACAAATTTCACTAAGAAAAAGGAGGTTAAAGGGATAATACTAAAGAATACCAATATGTTTATTATTTTATTATAATTATTAATTATAAGAATTAATAATTAATAATATTAATTATATCATTTAAAAAATATATAATATCATTATTATCATGTAACAAATTAAATAATTTATTATTTTTTTGTTTTAAAAAACAAAGAATCAATAAGAGATATGAAGAGAGGGGAAGAATTTGAAAGATAAAGTAAGGTTAAGTTTTAGAAGGATAATTTAATAATTTTAATAATATAAACATATTCTTATATCATAGAAATACAAAATTCTCACTCTCAATATTTTCAGGAATATATTTTCAATTTATGGACCAAATGCATAAATACAACATTTCGAGCCTCTTTTTTTTAAATATTTTTTTAAAATCGTGTACTAAACGCCTCCTTAAATCAATACAAAAGATCTAAAAAAATTGAAATTAATTACTCTAGTTTTGAATTAATTAAGTATAGAAATTCTTCAAATTTTATTATTAATTCATTAATATCTACTGCTAATTGTCAGAAAATTTGATTAGTATTAAGATGAAATTATATATTATTTATTTATTTATTTATTTATTTATGAATCTCATAACACACCCATCAAAAAAATAGTAAATTATTTTTTTAATTATTGAAATATATAATTTGTCTCAATTTAATTTTTAAATCATACAAATATTTAATTAATTTTTAAAAAATACATTAGGTCTCAATTTAATTCTTAAAACTCTAAATTGAGACATAAAAAGACACATAATTTTTATATGTATAGATTAAATTGAGATATAATATATCTTTTAAAAATTAAATTAAATATTTTTATAATTTAATAATTAAATTAAAAAAATTATATATTTCAATAACTAAAATAATAATTTATTTATCATTCGACCTTAAAAGTATAGGATTGAATTTTTGTAGCCTTTTGTTCAGCCTATTCCATAAAACGGACCACTTATGAATCTGTACAAATGTTTGTGGCCCAAAAACACATGACCACCTCACTAAATAATTGAACCCTTTTGTTTGGTGCATTCCATGAAACGGATCACTTCAATATATTCATTTAATTTGGACCAAAACAAAAAGGTCGTTTTTAATCCAAGAAAAGGGACCACCTTTGGATCCGAGGAATCAAATGTGGTTGAAAACCTTTGTCCAAAAACAAAACGTGCTTCACCCAGCAAATCTTTAACATTGGGTGGTTCAAACTGAGACGGGTGTGTTTAAATATCTAGATTAAAAAAAAATTATACTTATATGTAATTATTTATATATTTTTAAAATTTTTTAATTAACATAAAATATGTAAAAAAATTTAAAAATAATTAATCATAAAAAAAATAATTTGTATAAATCATATATGTATTAGTCTCTAATTAAAAAATCTAATAAAAAATATATAAAAATTGCATCTAAAATTTTTCCTTAATAAAAAAATAAGAATTGAATGAAATTTGTTTTAAGTTCAAATCTCTAAATCTGATAATTTTTTTATTTATTTCTGTAAAGGAAGTATTTTTTACATATATTCTAAGTTTTTTTTTTCCTCTTGTATCTTTTCTTATTTTTGGTAATGAATTTTCTTTACATGAACTCTATAAAATTTCAATCTCTAACTAATGTAATGCTTTGACTAAAAGAAATTTAATTTAAAATCAGAAGTCTACTAAAAAGAGAACATGTTATTTTTAGATACCAATGAGATGAATGAATTATTTAGAGTGGATAAAAATTAAGAATAAATTTGGGATTAGAATTTAGAATTTAAGAGTCAGAAATTTAAATTTTGAAAATAAAATAAAAAATTGGAAAGAGTTATTTTTCTTTAAAATTTGAGATTATTATAATTTCATCTTTAAAAATTAAAATTATTATCAATTTCGTTCAAATTCTTAATATATTTCATTTGTCATATCAAAAGGCATTCTATTTAGATGATCAAATTTTGCTAGTGTAATAAATGGTGTAGAGTTTGGGACAAAATTGATAGAATTCAAAAGTTTAAAAAAATAAATTGATAATAAAAAAATTTTTAAAGATAAAATTAAATATTAATATAAAATTTAAAAATATGAAAAGATATTTTTTTCTTTAAGAAAAATATTCTTCCCACATTGGGCTAATTATAAATGACCAAACTTTTGTGTGCAAGACGTTAGATTGTGTGATTTTTATTCGATTAAATGTTATAATTACTAGTTAAGATATAATTTTTTTTATTTATTCACTTCGATGAAAACAAAAGTCTTCATTCGGCCTGAAAAGTATAGGAATGAATTTTTGTAGCCTTTGTTCGGCCTATTCCATAAAACGGACCACTTGTGAATGCTTATGGACCAAAAACACTTGACCACCTCACTAAATGTTTGTATCCTTTGTTTGGCCTATTCATGAAACGGATCACATTTATATATGCATTTAATTTGGACCAAAACAAAAAGGTTGTTTTTATCCAAGAAAAGGGACCACCTTCGGATCCGAGGAATCAAATGTGGTTGAAAACCTTTGTCCAAAACAAAAACGTGCTTCACCCAGCATATCTTTAACATTGGGTGGTTCACACTGAGACGGGTGTGTTTAAATATCTAGATTAAAAAAAAAATATATTTATATGTAATTATTTATATATTTTTAAAATTTTTTAATTAAAATAAAATATATAAAAAATTTTTAAAAATAATTAATCATAAAAAAAATAAGTTACATAAATCATATACGCATTAGTCTCTAATTAAAAATTTAATAAAAATTATATAAAAATTACATCTAAAATTTTTCCTTAAGAAAAAAAAAAGGAACTGAATGAAATTTGTTTTAAGTTCAAAGCTCTAAATTTGATAATTTTTTTATTTATTTCTGTAAAGGAAGTATTTTTTTACATATATTCTAAGTTTTTTTTTTTTCCTCTTGTATCTTTTCTTATTTTTGGTAATGAATTTTCTTTACATGAACTCCTATAAAATTTCAATCTGTAACTAATGTAATGCTTTGACTACAAGAAATTTAATTTAAAATCAGAAGTATACTAAAAAGAGAACATGTTATTTTAAGGTATAAATGAGATAATTGAATTATTTAGAGTGGATAAAAACTAAAGATGAATTCGAGGATTAGAATTTAGAATTTAAAAATTAAAATTTTAAATTTTAAAAATAAAATTAAAAATTAAAAAGAGTCATTTTTTTTAACATTTGCGATTATTATTAATTTTATCTTTAAAAATTAAAATTATTATCAATTTCGTTCAAATTCTTAATACATTTTATTTGTCATATCAAAAGCGTTCTATTTAGATTATCAAATTTTACTAGTGTGATAAACAGTGTAGGTTTAAGACAAAATTGATAAAATTTAAAAATTTTAAAAAATAAAAAAATAATATAAAAAATTTTAAAGATAAAATTAAAAATTAATATAAAATTTAAAAACATAAAAAGATATTTTTGCTTTAAGAAAAATATTCTTCCCACGTTGCGCTAATTATGAATGACCAAACTTTTCTGTGCAAGACGTTAGATTGTGTGATTTTTATTAGATTAAATGTTATAATTACTAGTTAAGATATAATTTTTTTTTATTTATTCACTTCAATGAAAACTACATGTTTTGACTATAAATTTGTCTTATTTGGATCTTGGACATGAATAGAGAAGTGACAACTGAGCATATTCTTAAAATTAAATTAATGGGCATTAAAATATATGTTAATTTTTTTAATTTAAAATTTAAATATAAATAAATAATTAAATAATTTTTCATATTTTCATAATTTTTCCACCCATATTCTCTTCTCTCTTGTGTACTTATATCATATGTTATGTAATTTGAGAGACTTAAAAGATGAAAGGTATAAATTTATTACAATATAAATAATTTTTTTATTTTTGGGTCAAATTTTATCTAAAATTCTTCAAATTTCTTATTTATTTTAAAATTTTTATTTAAAATCTTAACTAAACAATGATATACTAAATTAAAAAAATCATAAATTTAACGTTAAAATGCAAAAAGACGTTTTTCAAATTTTAAGTCTTCTGTACAAAATTTCTATCAATTACGTATCAAACTAGACCTTCCTCAACTTTGTGTATTACTATTTTGTTAGGATTTTAAATAAAAAATTTAATAAAAGAAGTTTTCTTTGGCACCAAAAAAAGATTTCTAACATCGAGTGATTCACATACACGGGTGTGCTTAAATGTCTATATTATAACAAGAATAAAATGTAAAAACGTTTTTTAAATTTTAGTATATGTGCAAAAAACTTGGCTTCTCTATAGAAATATATTATTTTTTAATATTTTTAAAATTATATTATTTTAAATTAAATTAATAAAAATATATTACTTTTTTATAGCACTATAAATTTGTTAATAATATTAATAAATTTTATTTGAAATTAACTTTAATTTACTCTTACTATCAGTGAGAAATTCATTTTTATTAACAATAAATTGATTCTTATTCCACAAAATTTGCTCAAATTTTGAATACTTTTTACGCTCCATTAACATTTTAACAAAAAGTAGACAGTTGTGGATTTCTTTTAAATTTTGCAGAGTAACTTTTTAGCGGCGGTTACCTTTGTTGCTAATATACGTTTATTGCAATTATAACTTTTATTTAAACAACTAATTCAAAAAATAACATTTAAAATTTTGTTTTTCAAAAATTCAGTTTAAAGATAACTAATAGTTTGAAGTTATTTTAATTTATATTTATTATTAATATTATTAATAATTAATATATTTCTATTTTTATATTAATATATTAAATATTCATTTATTTATTTTTAATAGAATAATAATAAAATAATAGAATTTAATAATCAATATATAATAAAATATAAAATATAATATTTATAATTAGATTTATTGATTTATTTAAATAAAATAATTTAATATAAATAAAAATATAAAAATAATTTACTATAAATAAAAGTTTTTAAACTTAATGTAATTTTTATTTAAATAATTTTTAAAGTTATAACTATATAATTAATATTTCATAAATTTTAAGTCTTAATATTGTTTAAATTATAAATTTTTTTAACTTAATTTATAAAAAACAAAATTTTAAACTTGTTATTTTTTGAATTAATTGTTTAAATAAAAGTTATAACAATAATAATATTTACTGCTAAATATTAAAACTCGCATTACCAACAAAGAAAACCGCCTGTAAAATGTTACTCTGCAAAATAAAAAAATACAGCATTACAAGCTTTTTATTAAAATATCAATAGAAGTTATAAAACATTCTAAATTTATTCAAGAACAAGAATCAATTCACTTTCAGTAAGAATGAGCTGGAGTGAATTTAAAATATATACATAGTTATAAATTTAATTTAAGATAAGATAATTTTAAAATATTAGAAAAAGAGCATATTTCACTCTAACCTATATTTTCTATTTATTTATTTTGGAATCTCATAAAACACCCCTTAAACAAAAGTCTTCATTCGGCCTGAAAAGTATAGGAATGAATTTTTGTAGCCTTTTGTTCGGCCTATTCCATAAAACGGACCACTTGTGAATGCTTATGGACCAAAAAAACTTGACCACCTCACTAAATGTTTGATTCCTTTTTTGTCCTATTCCATGAAACGGATCACATTTATATATGCATTTAATTTGGACCAAAACAAAGTTGGTGTATTATCATTACTCATTATATTCCAAGAAGACATATTTTCCATGTCTGTTACTATGCAGATGCCTTGTATTATATTAAAGACAGAGAAAATAGGTATTACAATATCTCATGCCGGGGGGGGGGGAGAATCGTCAGTTTTCAACTGCGTTTTCCTTCCGGTGGCTCGTTATTGTGTACGCGAAGCTCATCTTCCCCTTGGCCCATTTACTTTCCTATTCTCACAATTTATTATTTATACTCTTGTCCCTTTTATCTCTCAAACGATGTGAGACTTTATTTGATACACTATATATTGAAATTCACAACAGTTTGTGCACATATATGTACACAAAAATAATAGAGTATGTGTGTGTGTATATAAATATATATGTATATATATTTATGTGTACACATTTACATATATGTATGTATACACATAAAAGCAAGCAAACATGTATGTGTGTGTGTGTATATATATATATTTATATGCACATATATACACGGTTGTGCATATATCTATATTATAAAGTTAAAATATACAAAATTTATAAGTAATGTGGAGATAACTTTTTTCAATTATAAAAATTGACTTGAAACCTTTTAAACTTTATAATTTATGTAAAAAAAATTTCGTTAATCTTTTCATCCAAAACCTTGATGAAACAGTAATATGTCAACAAAATCAAATTATAATATGAAATGTAAAAAACCCTCTTGATGATTTAGGCATTGTATAGAAAATTCTCTTGAACTTTAGATTTTCTGTAAAAAAATCTTTTGAGCTTTAAGTCTTGTACAAAAAATCTCTCAAATAATTTGATGCGTTTGCCCTTCGTTAGAGTTTTGGATAAAAAATTTAATAGATAAAATTTTTTGTACAAATTACAAAATTTAAAGGAGTTTTAAATTAATTTTTATAATTAAAGTGATTATCTATACATGCCTTATAGTTTAAAAAAGTTATATGTATTTTGATCATATTATAACAAGGATAAAATGTAAAAACCTTACTTAAACTTGGATCTCTATATGTGCAAAAAAAAGTCTTGAACTATATAATTTAACTTTAATAACCCTTTAAATAAACTTTCATTTCAGTGCAGAAAACCCCTTATGCTACCATTTTCATCCCAAAATTAATTCCATTTCCACATAAGAAAAAATACCAAACATCAGCAATTGTGAGCTTTTTCTACCATTGTTGTTGCCGAGGTTACAATTAAGGTAGAAAGAGATTCCTACTAATGCTTGTAATTGATTTGGAGTTCTTTTCAAATTCATAATAATGCTTGTAATCGTGGAGGTGGTTCTTGTTTATCAACGGCAACAAAGTCTCGTTTTTTAATATTATCAAATATTTTTACACTTTAACCCTAAATACATGGTTTTACACATTAATTCACGATTGAGTTAATCTGTATTAAATAGGAATATAAATAATATATCATTAAGATGAAGACTTTTGAAATTATTACAATCTACATATTAATATTGATATACAGGCTCCAATCAAAGGGGTCTAGTACTCCACCATTTTTTAATCACGTTGTGAAATATGTGTATAATGAATAAATATTATTTATCGTAAATTTTAAGACAAATCATTCAAATCTCGATATAATTAGTCCTTAGAAGAGCCCAATATCATATTAATTGAAGATTTTGTAAATTTTTAAATTACTTGTTAAGGCTAACTAACACTCTTTATGAAGCAAAGCGGCAATGTCTTGCGAAGATTGCGACTTCTTGAAATTGCTATTTATAAAATGCTGCCATGCCAGCCTGCCCATACATATAGGCTTTATGCATTAGGAAATTAATTTAATTGATCAATGGAAATTGACTCAATGTTTTTCATTTGATTAATTAATTTGCCTTTCTTCAACTTTTTTTTAACTCTGACTTGTGGTCTTACACATCTATATATGCATCAACTAGTAATATTTTTTATTTGGTTTCCTCTTGTACAGCAAAAATATGAAACAATATGTTAGACCTCAATTCAAGTGAAACCAAAGGGGAAAAATAACAAGCAAAGACCCTGTAGCAGTGACATTAAGAAAATTAAGTTGATGTAAAATATAAAAAACTTTCAAAATTTGAGTCCTCTTGATGAAATTGAAACAAACAAGATCGTGATAATCAGAAAATATAAAAAGTCTAATTAAAGTGTGTCTAAAACTCTAATTAAGAAGCTCTCTCCTAGTACTACAAGATGTATATATATAATAGTACAGCTGGCTAGCCCAAGAAGGCCAGAATAATGGTTGAGAGAAGCAAAGACAGGATTATAAGGTGATTGAAGGTAGTACCAGGAAATGCGTGACAATGACGATGTGCTGTGTTAACATGTGTGGTTGTGGGGTCACGAAGGACATTGATAGCAAGCTTCATGCCAGAAGCACAGTGAGAAGGCATGGGACATATGAAGTACATAGTGCATGCCTGTTGATGACAATGCAATATACGTAATTCCGTTCCCATTATTATTATTTTTGCTTGAGTTTGAGCTTGAGCTTGAACTACTACTGCTGCTGCAACTGTTGTATTCCTCTTCATTCACTTTCTCCACTTTGTGCTTCTCTCCATCGTACTTGAACACTGTTTTTATTTATTTCATTTCATTCAAACATAATAATAATAATAATAATAATAATATGATTGTGAGTGAAATGATTATTTGAAAAAACATTAATTAAATTCAGAGAATACAGAGTACTACAGACCAAGATTATCACCAAGTGAGAAGGTTTGAGAAGAAGCCCATGTTTTATAATCAACAGAAGAGCCCCATCCTGAGTTGCCTCCAACAATATGATCTTCTCCTTCAACTTGTACACTCATGCCATTCAACAACACAACAACCAACAAACAAATTCCCCAAACTGCCATATCCATCGATCTCTTTAATTTTCAAACAAAAATTAGGTTGCAATTAATTAGGGCAACCTTATTATGCCTATTTATATACATGTTTAACATGCTCGAAATCAATTAGTTATTTGATTAATGCACAATGATTTCGCCAATCATTCCTTTATTTGCTTTGTTAATTGATCATTGAATTCATATGCAACGTGCATGATTAGATGGAGAAGATCCAAGTTTGAATTTCTTCAATTACGTGATCCTTAATTTAATTTCTAGGTCCAAGAAGGGGCAATAAATGACAGAAAAAGAGATATTATCATCTCATTTCCAATAAATTAATAAATTTTGGTCTTCTATTAGATTAATGTAATACAATTACTCATTATCATGAAATGTTAGAGGGTCAACTACACTTTGAAAGGTGTGATTTTTATGTCATGGTTTATAGGAATTAACACAACTTAATTCTACGGGAAAATTTGAGAGTTTAATGAAATTAATCAATTCCAATTTTTTCAAACATGTACGATCAGAAAAATAATTTTTTTTTTTTTTTATGATTTCTTGTCGATCACGAAATTCCAGCATACAATTGTCAAAATGCACGGATCAATTAGGTAAATGTGGGCTAGTAGTGATTCTCTCCCCAATCACAGATGATCTATTTTTATTTTCTGTTTAAGATACAGTTAATATACCTCTAAACGAAGATTCATATACTAATTTATTTTGTTAAACCCAACTTGCATTGGTTCAATTGCTAATTCTGCTTCAAAAAAGCAGTTTGCACGGACCATTACAAAACAAGTGGACTCAAGGCAGAATATTCGAACCAATAAAATTAGCATGTTATACGATATGTATTTATATGTTCTAATACAATAAAATTATTTAATTATCTTATCAATATATTAAAATTTAATTATATTTATTATTGTATTAAAAATAAAAATCATATCATATATCTTTATCAACCAAAAATAAATGAAAAAAGTGATTGTAATTTTTAAAAGTAATATATATATATATATATAATTTCACCAAAAATTTAACTTTGGAAGAAATTAAATAAAATAAAGGAGAAAATACAGATGACTCATGATTTATCTTAATTAATAACTTGCTGCCTTATTTTATAGCATATAAATACATAATAACATAACACAGAAAGTTGAAGAACATGAAACCAGAGGAAATCTAAGATTTCCTCATTTATTCAATTACACATATAATATATATAGTGGCAAGCTGACATGCATGGCAGCATTCAATATATATAGTTGCAGTTTTAATAAGTTGCTCTCTTCGAAGGACGACCCTGCTTTATTTCATACAGAATCTCAGCCAGCCTAAACAAAACAAAAAATTTAAAAATTCAATTAATAATTACCATTATATATATATATATATATAAATTTTAAAATTATAGAATTATTTGTGATATGGAAAGTGAGATTTTGGAATATATACCTGTCAAGAGCCTGAGCATTAGTAATATTTTCCTGTTGCTCAGGCTCAAAAGTTTGCACATTCATCGTTTTAACTGTCTCATTATACAACAGATATCGTCCTGCCTCTTCAAGTTTGTCCAACATGTCTACATTATCAACTGTATTTGTGTCTGGATCTAAATCATATTCCTGCACTTACATTAATCTCTATGAATTACACAGCAAAACTATAAATTGAAAGAGCTTTTATAATTTAAGCATACATATAATTAATTAATTACACACACACACACACACACACACACCTGAATTCGGAGGTAGTAATTGTTTTTTCCTTGAAGGGATTGGAAAGCAGTGGAAATGTAATAATCTGTCAAGTCTCAAGTTGCAGCTTCAAGGTAACTTGGGAGATTAGTCCCCCATTGCGTAATACCCCAATCCAGAGTCTCATTATATTCTTTTAATTTTGACCTTCCAGTTCCTAAACTTAGCACAACAAAGTTTGTTGTTTTATTATCTTTTTGTATCACCTCACTCACACCAACCAGAGCCTGAAAATTAAATCAAAATTATCAAAACTTTATTGTCAAGAGTTTAATTATTATAGGTTAATTAATCTTCATATGCCAAATTAATTAAAGATACATATTTTATTGGTAAAAGATCACTCTCAGTCCCTAATTAACTTTAATTCAGGTTTTATTTTTGTTCTCTAAATTTGATTAGTTTCACTTTAGCCTTTTTACCTTAAAAAAATTAAAATTTTCTTAATTTCTAACATTATTAATTTATGTAACAAAAAATATTAAATTTGAGCTAATTTTAATATTTTTATCATATATTATTATAAAATTATCTTCTATTAATCATATATATAAAAATAAATAAATTTATAATTAGAATTATATTTAAGTTTAGACTTGATGAGTATATATGTGATTTAGAACTTATAGTTTAAATTTAGAGTTCTTTTACATATAAAATTAATAAATTAATAATATTGGTATATTATTGTATAAAAATATTAAAATTAGTTCTACCTCAATATTTTCTGTTAAATAAGTTAATGTAATTAGGAATTAGAAAAAAAATTTGATTATGTTTTTAAAAATTTAAAGATTTTAGTTAAACCAACCAAACTTTAAGAATAAAAATAAACTTAAATTAAAATTAAGAGACTAAAATATGTCTTCTGCCTAATTTATTTTTACCGGGTTATTTGCTGCCAAAGCACCATCAACCAGATTAAATACAGTGCCTTCATGCGTGAAGTTATGAGATGGAAACAAGTTGGTGCAGCTGAAGTCCCTAAGAATATATCAAAGAGTTGTACATTTACGTCTGGATCTGTCTCCACCTGCATATATATATATATATATATATATATATATATATATATATATCTTTAAATGAGTATCGGGATTGCTGCTTATTGTCACACACTATATTTTTAAACCAGCAAAAGGATCGGGATTGCTGTTTATTGTCACACACAAATTAAACCACATCCTTAATCATATATAATATGAAGAACTCAAAAAGTCAAATTAATGTTTATTTTTAATCTCAAAATTAATAAATGAATTAATTATAACAATTAAATAAATGTATGTATATTTACCTGGATTTATTGAAAATAGAAGGACATTCTTTTTTGTAGAAGCTAACAATTTGTGCAGCAGGAAACAAAGCACGATGGTTTTGATCAGGAGCTGCAAGCATAGCAGTGACAAGCCCACCGGTGCTTGTTCCAGCTATCACATCGAAGTAATCTGCTATTCTTGCTTCACTGCTATCCATTTTCTGCATTTCTCATCCATATTTCAAAGTTATTACTAGTTTAACTCCTTGCTTGATGATCATGTATTTTTTTATTTAAAAAATATTTATCTTATTTAATTTCCCTTTAAATTTAACTAAATTATACTTAATATTCTTCTTAATTTAAAAGTTATTTTAGCTCTGGTGTCTTTAATTTTTTTTCTATTAATAAAGGTAAAACATATTATCCCCTCGTGTGTGCATATCATAGATATAAAGAGAGGGAGAGAAGTACTTTTCAAACTATATCAAATTAATTACAGGCACCTGTTTCTAAAATAAGTTTATCAATAAGTTTTAACTTAAATACACTAAAATCTCACAACAATAGTTAAAGTCAAAGAACAAATTAAATGATAATTAATGAAAAAAATGTACAAAAGTAAAATTTATATACATAAAAAAAATTAAAATATTTATGTTGTAATTAAATAAAACTCTATATATAATATTGTATTGTTTGAGAGTTCTTATCAAATCAAACATTTTATTCAATTTATGCACTTGTGTTGAACAAGTCTGAAATAGGTACACTTGATTCATTTTATTAGCAGTTTCTAAGTCTGAATTAATTCATTCTTATACATACATTTAATTTTTAAGACCAACGTATAACCTATAAAATGTAAAATAGATACACACACACACACACACACATACACATATATATATATACACCTGAAGTGCTCTTTCTAGGTAATCAAGCATAACTCCAGGGATAATCCCTCTGATACCACCTCCATCAATGCTGAGAATAGTGACTGGATTCTCATCATTCTCATATTGTGAAGCTGATAAGTGGGTATTGAATTCACGTCCCATTACTTGACTAGCAAGCACAAATAGAAGCATAAGAAGACCACTCATTTTTGACATCTTGGAGAAGCCAATGGAAAAAGAGATAATCTTGAAACTCAGATTTGGAACCTTATTAAAAAATTAGCTTTATATCATTTAGAAGTAATTTATTTTTTGAGTGAATTACACTCTCTCTCTTTAAAAAATTTTGAAATTATTTTTTTCTTATCTATTTTAAAAAATTACACTTTTTTCTTTTGAAAAATAAAAAATAAATAATTTTACATATTTTAACTAAAATATCCTTAAGTTTACTATTTATATAATTAAATACATATTTAATTAATATATAAAAAATTATTTTTAAAATTTAAAATAAAATAACTTTATTATTTTTAACTTAAAATAAATCATAATGAGTTAAGAATTTTTAAAATATATATTTTTTAATAAATTATAATTTTTTAAAAAATTAATAATATAATTAAGGATGATTTAGTGAAAATAGATGAAGATAAAGTTTTTTAATTTTTCAAGAGAATGGAGTATGAATTTTTAAAATAAAATATTAATATCTCTCAAGAGAAGAGAGTTTAATAATTTTAATATCTCTAATAATTTACTCTCTTTTTTTCAAGTTTAGCCACACACGTTATTTTGCATGTGCTTTTATTATTATATTCGGGAACTTTTTTGAAAATAGTATTTTTCATTGTCAAAGTACTATAGAAAATGCATTTAATCATTTCGAGTGTCCTTAAAAATATAATTTTATGCTTCACATGAATCATGTCAAGGGAGTAGCTCTAATCATAACGCAGAGTTTAAAAAATAGTTTGTCTTAGCTTATTAAAAAATTCAAAAAATAGTATGTGTAATTATTATTAATGTTGATAAAAAAAGTTTAAAAATATTAAATATTATGATAAAATTACTACACAGTGCGTTTTGATTATATATATCTTTGAAAAAAGGATGACAACTCAAAACGCACCAATTTGAATTGTCCAAAACGGTGCATTTTGATTCTCCTGCACAAGAATTCATGAAACAGTGCGTGTGTTTGTGGAGGTTTTCATTATGCAATTTTGCGTACTTATTTGAACGCTACATCTTCTGTTTTTCTATTTCTTTCTTATCATCCAATTTTGCGTACTTATTTGAATGTGTTTTAATGTGGTATGGTTTACTAAAAAAATTAACTCAATTCTCATCTATGATTTTGAAATTAAATTTAAATTTGGAAGAAATTAAATAAAATGAGAAAGAAAACACGGATGACTCAAGATTTATCATAATAACTTGCTGCCTTATTTTATAGCATATTAAATATTACACAACACAGAAAGTTGAAGAACATGAAACTAGAGGAAGTCTAAGATTTCCTCATTTATTGAATTACACATACAGCATAGTGGGAAGCTGGTATGCATGGCAGCATTCAATATATATAGTTGCAGGCTTAATAAGTCGCTCTCTTCCCAAGACGACTCTGCTTTATTTTATGCAGAGTCTCGGCCAGCCTAAACACAACCAAAAAAACAAAAATTCAATTTGAGAATTGTATAATTTACATATCTTAAAAAATATTGAAGAGTATAATTGATGTTAAAATGAATGAATGAATGAAAGAAATGAAAATTACAGAATTAATTTGTGTAATATAGAAAGTAAGATTTATATATATATATATATATATACCTGTCAAGAGCCATAGCATTAGTGCCTTCTTCTGGCACAGGCTCAGGCTCAAAAGTTTGGACATTCAACTTTGTAACTGGCTCTTCCAACAGCTTGAGTCCAGCCTCTTCAAGTTTGTTCATGATTTCTGGTGTAGCCTCATCACCTGTGTTTATTGCTGGATCTAGCTTATATTCCTGCACTTACAATAATCTCTATGAATTACACATTTAATTTAATTATTAATAAATAATAATTCTTATAGGCTTATTTACATAAATTAATTAAATACCTTGTTAAAATATTTACCATGATAAAGCATAATTTGTTAAAAATAATATATATATCAATTAAATAATAGAGAAAAGTTATAATGTACTCTCTAATTAAGACTTGATTGCAAAAAATTAAATTTATATGCAGTTATTTATATCTTTGATATAAAGTTTTATAATCAAAATAAAATATATAAAAAATATTTAAAAAAAACTAATCACGAGAGAGATTAGATGCAAAAGTCATACACACGTCACAATTAGTACATGAACTTAAACCTATGCAATTTATTTCACTCAAATTTAAAAGTCGATAACATATATATATATATATATATATATATATATATATATATATACCTTCCAACTTCTAATTTAAAATTTGTACAATATTTTCACTCCAATTCGCTTCCATCAATTTTAAAATTTTAATTTGAGGAAAAATTCCCTCAATTTCAGACAAATGTTTGAATAAAAAATTATTGAAAGGAGTATATATATTGTACAAAATTAAAAATTTAAGAATTTTTATCAACTTTTAAAATAAAAAGAAAATAAATTACACAAAACTCAATCAAAAGAGCTTTTACGTACAATATATATATATTTTAAAATTTAATTGAGAACTAAATAACTTTTCATTATTTATTTTATTATTTTAAATTTTAATAATTATTATTTTAAAATATATTTTGAACCAAAAAAAAAAAAACATGCACTTTTATCTACATTAAACATCTAGAGTGTGTGTGTGTGTATATAGATACCTGAATTCTGAGGTAGTTTTTTTGTTCCTGAAGGACTTGGAAAGCAGTGTAAGTGTAATATTCTGTCACGGCTGAAGATCCAGCATCAAGGGAACTTGTGAGAGCACCCGACTGTATCCAATGACAACCACCCCAACTAACCCCATTCGCATCAAATCCTGATGATTCTGAGGTTCCAGTTCCTAAACTTAGCAGAATAAATTTTGTTTTATTTTCTTTTTGTACCACCTCACTCATTGCAAGCCGAGCCTGAAAATTATATCAAAGTTATGAAAACTAATTTATTTCAAGAGTTTATATACGATCGATATATATGGAGGGCAATAATTACTTTTACCCTCTAAAGTATGCATAAATAATTAAATTTTTATTTATAATAAATCATCTACTTATTAGCTATCATAGAAAATAGAACTATCGTATGAAGAAAGTCGAAAGTAGAAATGGAAATGTATGTTTTCATGTACCAAAAGATACATATAATTTATTTTTACCGGATTGCCTGCTGCCAAACCACCATCAACCAAATTAAATTCAGTGTCTCCATGCTTGAAGTAATAAGGTGGAAGAATAATCGGTGCAGCTGAAGTCCCTATGCATATATCAGATAGTTGTACATTTAGCTCTGGAATTGTATCCACCTGCATATGTATATCATTAAATATGATGAACACATAATAATATATTTATATATAGAGTTATATATCTTTAAATAAGTATAGAAATAAAAAGAAAAACCTTGAAGCTTGAGAATATCACTGGGCGGAGATGCTTGATATCGAAGGTGGGGATAACAACCTTGGTTAATGTTTGGTTCAACAGTGTCTGCTTTAACTTCTGTCGTATTATTTCATGTAAATACTTCCCATCATATTTTGGTGCTAACAATCCACCTGAAGGATCCTTGCTGCTTATCGTCACATACCAATTAAACCACATCATTAATCATATATAATATTAAAAACTCAAAGCCAAATGTTAATTTTTAATCTCAAAATTAATATGTAGCATGCATGCATAGGAATAAATTATAAGAATTAAATGTATATCTATATATATATACCTGGATTGATTGAAAATAGAAGGACATTCTTGTTTATAGAAGCTAACAATTTGTGCAGCAGAAAACAAAGGACGATGGTTTTGATCAGGAGCTGCAAGCATAGCAGTGATAAGCCCACCAGTGCTTGTTCCAGCAATCACATCAAAGTAGTCTGCTATTCTTGCTTCAGTTGTTTTCGCCAGTTTCTGCATTTCTCATCCACATTTCAAAGTTAATTACTAGTTAATTTAACTCCTTGCTTGGTGATCATGTATTTTTTTATTTAAAACAATATTTATCTTACTTAATTTCCCTTTAAATTTAACTAAATTATACTTAATATTCTTCTTAATTTAAAAGTTATTTTAGCTCTGGTGTCTTTAATTTTTTTCTACTAATAAAGGTAAAACATATTGTCCCCTCGTGTGTGCATATCATATATGTAAAGAGAGGGAGAGAAGTGCTTTTCAAACTATATCAAATTAATTACATGCACATATTTCTCAAATAAGTTTGTCAATAAGTTTTAACTTAAATACACTAAAATCTCACAACAATAGTTAAAGTCAAAGAAACAAATTCAATGATAATTAATGAAAAAAATGTACAAAAGTAAAATTTATATACACAAAAAAATTAAAATATTTATGTTGTAATTAAATACAACTCTATATAAAATATTGTATTGTTTGAGAGTTCTCATCAAATCAAACATTTTATTCAATTTATGCACTTGTGTTGAACAAGTCTGAAATAGATACACTTAATTCATTTTACTAGCAGTTACACATACATTTAATTTTTAAGACGAACATATAACCTATAAAATGTAAAATATATGCATACATACATACATATATATATATATATATGTATAGACCTGAAGTGCTCTTTCAAGGTAATCAAGCATAACTCCAGGGATAATCCCTTTGATACCACCTCCATCAATGCTGAGAATATGACTGGATTCTCATCATTCTCATATTGTGAAGCTGATAAGTGGGTATTGAATTCACGTCCTATTACTTGACTAGCAAACACAAATAGAAGCATAAGGAGACCACTCATTTTTGACATCTTGGAGAAGTGGAAAAGAGATAATTTTGAAACTCAGATTTGGAACCTTGAGCTGTGTGATCTTTCATTCCTATCTTGCCTTTATATAGAACCCTCGCGACAATTATTTTCTGTTCTCATGCATATTTATTAAAGTATATTAGTCATGAGCTTCAAATGTAATTATTTTAAAATTTAATTTTTAAGTTACATTGCATTTGGATGAAAATACAAAATCGTTATTCAAATTGTATACAAAATATTCTACTAAAAAATTTTGTCATGACTCATAGTGATTGGGTGATAACGAAAATATTATAATATAAAAAAATATATATTTTTTAATATTTAAACATTGTCAAAATTTTATTCATACTCTTAAAATTTATTGTCAAATTTATTTTTAAAATTTGAGTACACTATCAAATATATTTTCACAATTAGTGTGAATCCAAGTTTTATTTTTTCCTCAATATTTTAACATTGCATCAAATTTTGCATCATTATTTTTTGTTCAAAATTTTGATGATGTTAGACTATGAAATAAAATTAATTACAATAATAAATAATTAGATTCATGTGATAGACACTTTGATGAATTTGCTTCATTTTAGATTTTACTTTATCTCTTTTTTTTTTTATCTTTTTGATAATTAACTTAATTTTTATATTTTACGAATAATTTTTTATTAAAAATAATTTTATTTAAAAAATAATAATTTTTTACAGTGGTTTTCAAATTTTCACTAAAGCCAACTCGTGCGGGTGTAATTAGATTTACATGCATAATAACAACAAAAATTATAGTTAATGTTTCAAATGAACTGAAAATTGAATAAATAAATTGTGTTTAGGAAAAGATCGAAATCTGAAAACAATAATATTATCTCATTTAAAAGGCGGTGCAAACTTGTGTTGAGATATGTAGATAAGGTAGGTGCGGTTCCAAGGGCGTGATGTATCTAAGCCATAATTAAACTCTGTTGAGATATATATACATAGATAAGCTAGGTGCGGTTCCAAGTTCGTCTTGTTTCTAAGCCATTCCTTAATTAGAGTCACGAGGGACACTTTCAGAAACCAACAAAACCTTCTTATTCAACTTCTGAAATGCCTTCATGTAATCTTTTACTCTCTCCTTATCCTCTCCTCATTACGAAATAACACACACACACACAGTGGCTTAGTGATAATTTTTTAGACCTGACTAGGAACATTGTAATACCAAGTATCAATGTTTTTTTTAGAAGAATGTCTTTAATGTTAAAAAATATACTCTAATTTATAAATAAGAATAATTAAAATATTCATATTTTATAAATATTTATAAAATCATTATGTCCATATATTATAATAATTTTAATATCTTTTAGTCATTAAATTTAAAATTATATATTTTCTCATATAAAATAAAATATAATTATATCAGTCACCATTTGGTTACATTATTTAAAATCACTTTGATAAGTTATTCCTAATTTTTTAAAACTATAAATAAATATTATTTACTTTATCAAAACACATTCGTGATTGATTTGTCCTATTTAACTCCTCGTTTAATTTCTTAGCTATCTGTAGTGTGATACCGATGGGTGAGCTTGCATAATCATGTGTGTTTAAATAGTATAAAATTGTAAAAATCTTTTTTTTTTGGGTGTGTATTCTGGAGTTGTTATATAATTTCATAGGCCCGATTTTCGCTTCCAAAAAATCGGAAGTTATTATATTAATGATTAAATATTGTTAAATACTTAAAACTTTGGGTTTTGAGTATGTTAAAATTGATGTTTCTTAAAAAATACACAATGAAAAAAAATTGAACTTTAATTTTATTAAAAAATTAATTTTTTATTAATAGTATGCACATAAATATATAAAAATAATATTAATATATAATTTTAAGATTAATTTTATAAAAAAGTTTTAAAAGAAGAAAAAAAAATAATATTCCAGCGCACCCAAAATCTTTTCAATATATGAAAGCAGGAAAATTTTAAATATGTACGAGATTAAAATAACAAAAAGATCTGTAAAGAAAACACGATCGAAGATATAAATAGAAACATCACGAAGAGATAAAAATATGGCCGACATTGTTTTCAACATTGGTGTTAGAGACTTGTTTTCACTTTCCATAGGAGGCAAGGCGTTATCTATTCACCACTACAACTTTAAATAATTTTTGGCATACAAAGATGCTAAATTATACAGTTCTGAATACAAATACCTCCTTTAAAATCAATTTATGGACCAAAACATGTTTAATTAATTTTTTTATTGAAAAATGTATTTCTTAAATTTTTATTTCTATTTCATTTTGTGTTGAAAATCTTAAATTTATGAAATGCTTATATCTATTAATAGATAAAGAAATTTAGGGAGAGCTTAGTCATTTAAACTCCTCACTGAGAGAAACAAAATTCAAGTCATAAGGAGAAGAAACTTCAGAAATTTTAGTACTGTCATAGAAGGTATTACTGTTTTTAATTTTAGTCTATGACAATTATGTAAAAAAATTTTAATTAAAAAATAATTATTTATAATATTTCAAAAAAATTATTGAGAAAATATCAAGCATTGGATATAAATTATCTGATTATAAAACATTAAAAAATTAATATATATCTATTATCTATTACTTTTTTTCCCAAATATTTTAAATATTTTAGATAAGTTGAGAATATTAAATATTTCTCATGCAAGTTAAAAGTTTTTCTTCTTAATTTAAGTATGGTACTTTGAAATTATCAACTTTAAAAGGATCCTGTAAACCCACAAAAAGTTCCCTAAATTATAATTGCCTAACTAAGATAAAATAAAATAAAGCACTCGCAATTTTGCAAAATACCGAAATACCCAGGCCAGAAGTACAGGGTTGGGTCATGGCACTGGGCTGGTTCAGCCCATTAATTTATCTTGCCCATGAAATATATTGGTAGGCCCATGTTTGAATATTTGAAGCCTATAACATAATTATGGCCTAATTAACTATGGTAAATAATTTGTATAATTCATAGAACGCATAAGCTTCAATCTTAATCCGCCATGCACAAAAGTAAAGAAAAATGTCAATACTAATGATTTTGCACTAAGGTGTTGAAAGACTAAATGATGATATATATGCTAATAAAACATGAACACATACACAACATATCACTTTATTTATTATTTGATACAATACAACCATATGAGTACAAACATCCATCATTCAAGCACATAATTACAACTATATATATTATATGAAAGAGTGATCAAAACCCTAGAGGATCATGACCAAGCCTACATACACACACACATATATATAAAGGGACAAGATGTATGCATGATTCAGCCCCATGCATGCATCTTGGATTTTTTTATTGTTTATCTGATACAAGGATGAAGGAAGCAGAAGCAGCATGGATCCCCTCAGTACTAGGAATCTTTATTTAGTTCCATTATATAGAAAGAGCAGAGCAGCTTCAATGAGTAATGGGTTAGAAGTTTTCCAGACGATTCTGCCTCTCATGGGTGAGAAACTCAGCCGCACTACACAAATGAATGTATATTATAAAAGCATTTGTGGTTCTTGCTATAACCCCAAAATAGCAGATAATATATAGAATAAACTATAATAAATTATTCTAAATATTTAATTAAAATATATTTATATCTCCTTTAATTTTTTTTGTATCAATGAAAATAATTTTAAGTGCAAAATATATGTGGTTTTATTTTTAATATAATAGTGAATGCAGTAAATTTATACCAAGTTTCAACAATAAATTATTAATGTAACAGTAAAGACAATTGAGTATTTTATTATTCTAAAATAAATATATATAACGTAGAATATTAACTTCATTGATAAAAAAATAAATAATTAGAATAAAAATTTATGTAACAATATTGTATCAAAGTTTAGGGATATTGAGTGTAATTTTTGAATCTTCTAACCTATTAATAAAACTGTAATTCTCTACATTAATTTTGTTTTGATAACTATATATCTGATCGAAATGAATTGCAACAGATATTAATTGCATATATATACCTTCTAATAGCCTCTGCATTGGTTGGACCCCCATGTACTGGTTCAAGCTTGAAGGTGTCTAAGTTCATCTTTGTAACAGTTTGGTTTAACAGATGATTTGCTAAATTTTCAAGATGGTCCAAGTTATCCTTCAAGGCACAATCCAGTTCAGCCATTCTTCCAATCAGTTCATCTGTCTGCATCATCAGATCATCAAGCAAAGAAATTGTAATTGGAGGCAAATTTAGATAAGATAAGATGGAGAAATGAATTAAAGATAAAAGAAAGTGTAAATTATATTTTTTTCTTTTTAGATATGAGAAAAATTATAATTTTATTTATTTTGATCAAACTACTTTTATGTTTATTATTTATATAATTAAATATGTATTTGATTAATATAAAAAAGTAAAAGTAAGAAGAGTACAATTTTAACATATTTCGAGTTAAGAAAGTATAATTTATTCTAAAAACAAATTAAAAAACCTGAATTCGAAGGTAGTTTTTGTGATCATGATCTCCACGGGCTCGGAAAACTGAAGCAAGATGATAATCCACCAGGTCTTGACTACCATCAAGAGCAAATTCAACAGAAGGACCAACCCACTTAAAAACACCCCAATGTGCTGATTTTCTAGCATCAAACTCATCATTGGGTTTACGAAATCCAGTTCCCAAACTCACCAAGAAGATTTTGGTATAGTCATTTATCTCATACCCTGAGAAATCTGGATTATTCTTTCTCACCTGCTGTGTCACCTCACTTATAGCAAGCAATGCCTGCAATTATATATGCATAAATATATATGTATATATTCAACCAACAAATTCTAGCAAAAATTAAATGATGACTATACATAGAAGTCAATCTTTTAGGTGGATGAGTTTTTTAATCCATGAAAAATACTTTATATATAAATCTCAAGAAAATATGAAGATGGACAGTTAAGGTGATAAGGCCTACCAACTATACTAAACTTTTTTTTAATTCACAAGATGATATTATTTCTAAAATATATATGTAAACAATGAACTTCTAAACTTAGGGCTTAATCGATAATCATGAAGAGAGTGGGATATTAATGGAGTGGTATATATGTGGAGTGAAATAAATTAGATAACCCACTTCTATTAATTTGGGAACTATGTATATAAATATGAAATGGGATGAATAATTTGAAGGGTTAAAGTTTTAATAATATTATCAACATTTTAATCCAAAACCCTAGCAATATTTCTCCGTATGAAGAAAACAGAGGAATATATTAATTACAAAAATTAAAAAATTAAAAAAAAAATATTTACATTTTAAAAATGAGGGAAATAAATTAGAGTTTCTTAAATTGAACAAATTTGGCGTATAATACTATTTGAACATATTGGATTGTTAGCTATTATGCCACCATCAATCATATTGAACTCTGCCTCTTTGTTCTGAAAATAGTGAGGTGGAAGACACGATGGTGCAGCCGAAGTTCCAATGCATATATCTGAGAGCTTCGCATCTAAGCTGGGGTTTGCTGTGATCTGCTTCAATCTCCGAAGTTAAATTAAAAGGAAACAACTTTGAAACCCAAACCTCAATCTTATTACCATATATATATATACATACAATCATATACAATTAACGAACATTGAGAATAGATATATGAATTATAGGTACCTTGAAGCTGGAGAATATGGTGGGTCGGACTTCCTTCATGTCGAAGGTTGGGATTACAACGTTGGTCACAGTTTGGCTCAGTTTTGTTTCCTTCAGATGGTCTCGTATAGTTTCATGTAAATGCTTACCACTATACTTGGGATTGTACAAATATTGTAGGACGGTATGCCAATAACTTTTGTTTCAAAAATGAAAAATTAACGAGGATTAATTAATAATATATAACTTAATTTTGTCCAAATTAAAAAAATTTAAATTAATTTTTGTACTTTAATTAATTTGTGTGAAATTTTAATTTTGTCCATCATTTTTTTTGTTTTGATTTTTTTTCAGAGTACAGTCACACACACACACACATATATATATATATATAAAGCTCACACATGGTTGATCTAGAGTTTTAATTAAATGCTCAATTTCATATTTAGCTTCTCTACCAACTCAAACATCTTTTAATTAAAGTAATTTTATTTAAGTTATACATATAATTAACAGTATTTGTAGAGAAAAAAATTATATCAATTAGTAAAGATAAGAGACAAAATTAAGACATCATACAGAATTAAGAGATAAAAAATTATTTTTAATTTAAAAAAAACAAAAACAAAAAATTAATCATTTATACAAAATATAATTAACCTTTTCTCAGGAAAGATATTTGGAGATTCCCTTCTATAGAAACCTTTAATTTCGGCAGCAGAAAATAAAGGACGACCATTCTGATCCGGAGCTGTTAACATGGCAGCAATGATTCCACCTGTACTTGTTCCAGCAATAACATCAAAGAAGTCTGCGATCCTTACATTTTTACTGCTCTTACATTTCTGAAATTCATTTAATCAATAAAATTTTATTAGAGCTTGTTTGGGAACCAGCAGAACAACTAGAAATTATTTTTTTTCTAGACAAAAATTCCTCGTTTAATATTAAAAAATAAAATTACGTACTAATCACATATTACATGCTTTATCATATTATATATAACTTATTCTAGCTTCTTCTGAAAAAAGAACTCTGTTTGTATCAGTTTTTGAAAAGAAGAAGCTAATTAATTTAAAGTACTCGTAATTTTTAAAGGAAAGAAGAGGAAGCTAGCATATTGGGATCTTTTAATCAGAAAATTTTCATGAAGCAATAAGCTATTAATGAGTGGCAAGAGAAGCAAATAATAATTATAGTTTTTGTTTGAAGATAGATGCAAAAAAATGGTTACTTTTGAAGACAAAAGTATCCTCAATAAAAATTATTAGTTATTAGTCTACGTACCCTCTTTGTTACCTTTGGTCAATTTTATTTATATCTTATTAAAACATGTTCTTTTTAATAATTCGACAATAAAAGTACTTTTTATTTCAAATATTTAAATGATTCGATCAAACGCTAGATACTAGAAGGAGTGAGAATGATATAGAGAGATTAATCTCTTTCCTCCTTAATTTCTTTCTCTACTTCATAAAAATAAATTTAAAACATATAAAAAAAGTAGGAGAGTTGGGTGAATGGAGCTCAAGTTTTGGAAGCTAAGCTTCTTGTATTATCCTCAAAATAAAGATGCATATAATTAATAAAGTTAAAATTAATACTAAAAGAGAAAGAAAAGACTGTATAGACTAGTTGACATTAAGTAAAAGGAAAGGAACTTATATATATAATTGGTAATTAAATGGCTATAATATTTAAAAAATAACAATAAATATAGTGCTTAATTTTTGTGAAAGTATGAACCAATGATCACAATTAATTATAACCTGAAGCTCAGCTTCGAGATGCATAAGAAGAATGGCTGGAATGATGCCTCTAAACCCACCTCCATCTATACTGAGAATAGTGATAACATTCCCAGACGAAGGAGGTGGCAGCTTTTCTATTTCCATTACTGAATTATATAATCACAAATTGCAAGATGATGAAATACTCAAAGCTTACTTCAGTGCTCTTCATTCAACACCATGAAGGGGTATTTATAGATCTCACTTGCACTAGTCACTTTAATTTAGAACACCCAAAATATTCTATTATATAAAAAATTTTAAAATGAATATTTGTTATTTTGTTAATATCAATTTCAAATATGTTTTCCACAAAACTTGAGTTTTAAACTTTATAGATCAACTTCTATTCATTAAGTCTAGCAGAACTTTTTTTTTTTGAAAAGTAACATCAAAATTTCGATTGAGACTGCAACTTCGATACACCATTCTGGGCAATAGCTAAAACAGAATCAGGAACATTAGTAAATCAGATAAAAGGAGTTAAATATGACGGAGATTTAGCTATATAATGAGCTACCACATTGCACTCTCTTTTCACATGCATAAAACTAGAGGACAAAAAAAGAATGCTATAGAAAGATAGAATCCTGTATAATAATATCCAATATATGAGATTTCAGATAGGCTTGATGAACCTCCAAACAATCTGTTTTTACCTGAAGTGGAATGATACTGCATTGCCTAGCAAGCTAAATGTCCCATCTTACTGCAAGTGCTTTCACAATTGAAACATCATCCTGAGCCCTTGTCTTTGTGACTGCTGCCATAAAAATATCACCATGGTAATCACGCATAATAGCACCTAAACTCCATTCTCCATTAGAAATTTTTTCTACATCACTATTCAATTTAAAAAATTGAAAATCTGGAATTCTCCAATGACTTTCTCTCCTACTTTCAACACCTACAGAAATTGGAAATGTAATTAAGATGACAAAATATTCCTTTTCTGTGTATTATATAGTTTATTTTCAACGTCATTTTCTATTTGTGGAAAAATATAAGGATAGTAACTAACACTTAAATTATAAAGAGTGGAGTCATGAAACTCGTAAGCATGGAAAATAACATTGCATAATTAACCAAAAACACCCTAAATTCTCTGTAACATAATTAATCATGATTGAAGAACTTTTTAAATATTAAAAATTATTATTTTTGTGCTATATCAGCTAATAAAAAAAATTAATCAGTATCTTAAATATCCGATGCACTATTAATTTATTTTTACCTCTTGTAGTAATTATATTAAACTAACAATTTTTGTTCTGGACAAAAAAAAACTAACAAATTTTTTGGTAGAAATTAAATGCATAAATATTAATAATTACTAACTTTAGATATTTTAAATATATATTTTGAAAATGTAATTAATAACTAATTTAGAAAAATTTTACATTAAAAATATATATTTATATTTAAAAGATTGAATATGACATTTGACCTTTATACTTTTATCACATTAATTTTTAAGAGTCGGAAATTTAAATAAAATAATATTAGGCTAGCTTTATATCGTGAGAAAAAATGGCGTGCATTTTTTTTTTGGGGGGTTAATTACAATCTTTCTTCTGTATGTCCACTTCATAATCGATCTTCTACGAACTATTCGATGTCTTCGTCAACTGGGTTTTAATTAATTTTCATTTAGGTATTTCAATCTCCAAAATTTGGACACGTGTCAAATCTGGTGTAAAAAGAAGACAAAATACAAATATAAAATTATCACGAGAAAATTATTTTTTTATCTCTTAAAAAAAAGTAATGTAATTTTGACTTTTTTTAAAAAAAGAATAATCTAATTTAGTGATGAGATGACATAATATGAAAAACCTCCAATTATAATATACTTTTACAAATATATTTTTCTACACCAATCATTTTTAATAAGTTCGTTTACCAACATTTTAAGTTATGACACAACACAAAAAAACCTCTAATTTAATTTTTGATATAAAAATTTTAAGTCCACACCTAATATAAAAATAATGAGATGATATAATACCAAAAAATTTTTAATTTAATTTAAGTTATAAATATTTTAAGTTCAGACATAATATAAAAATAATGAGATGATATAATATAAAAAAACCTCTAATTTAATTTAAATTATAAACATTTTAAGTCTATACATAATATCAAAATAATGAGTAATATGAAAAAATCTAAAATTTAATTTAAGTTATACACATTTAAAGTCTAAATGTAATATAAAAATTATGAGATAATGTAATATCAAAAAACATCTAATTTAATTTAAGTTATAAAAATTTGAAGTCTAAACGTAATATAAAAATAATGAGATGATATAACATGAAAAGACTTCTAATTTGATTTAAGTTATAAACATTTTAAATCTAGACCTAACATAAAAAACCTCTAATTTAATTTTTGATATAAAAATTTTAAGTCCACACCTAATATAAAAATAATGAGATGATATAATACCAAAAAAATTTTAATTTAATTTAATTTATAAAAATTTTAAGTCTAGATGCAATATAAAAATAATGAGATGACATAATATGAAAAAACCTCTATTGATATTCTTATCTTTTTAATTATTGTATGAGCCGTTAGACCATTCAAGTTACGTTAAACAAATTAGGTTCGAGATCTTTTGCTTAGATAAAAATAAAAAGGATAAGAATAATGTCCTAAACCTATCTATTGATATCGGACTGAACAACAAGACTAGATAGGGGCATTACATAAGTTGGTATCAGAGCACAGCTACCTAGGTTAGGACGAGGTAGAATTCCTCAAGTAAGGGGCTAGTATGGGTTAGTCAGTTGTACCTAGGCGGTTGGCTAACTTCTATTTGTTTTTATCTTGGAGAATGGAGCATTAGGTTTAGGAAGATGGAAGCTCCTATTGGTACTGTATGTTATCTGCTTAATAATCTGTTATTGAGCCTGATCACCTCGATAATACTTATTTTACAGATTGATAGCATGCTACTGGCACGGAGAGGTAGACCACGGACCCGAGATGTGGGAGTTGATGTGAATGAGATGATGCAGACCATGAGAGACATGGCCGAAGCTATGAGAGCCCAAGCTGAGGTTACAGCCGAGGCACTTCGTCAGGCCCAGACGGACCGAAGCGAAGAGACCCAGACAGGGGTAGAGCAGGTGAGGACCCCAGTCAGTGGAGGTTGGTCTGATTTCCAGAGAGCTAGGCTTCCTACTTTCAACGAATTAGCAAGTTCGAAGAAGGCTGAAGAGTGGGTATAGAAGATGGAAGAACTATTCGAAGTATTGGGGACCACAGAACTGCAGAAGGTTACCTTCGCCGCCTATCAGTTGGAAGGTGAGGCGAATCATTGGTGGAAAGGTACGAGGCAACTGATGGAGGCCCAGGGAACCCTGATCACCTGGGAGAGTTTCAGAGATGCGTTCCTTGAGAAGTATTTTCCGCAGAGCAAAAGGAATGTCAAGGAAGGCGAGTTTATGCAAATCAAACAGGGTGGCCGGTCATTTGAGGAACACCTAGCCAGGTTCGAAGAGCTATCAAAGTTCTCTTCCTACCTGAAGTGGAGTCCGGACGGGGCATGGAAAGCCCTACACTTGGAGAACAGTTTGGACCCAGAATTATATCATGAAGTGGCAGCCTACGAGATCAGAGACTACCCGACTTTAGTCAATAGGTGCAGAATCGCCTCTTGGACCCTGGCAACCCTGCAGAAGAAAAAACATAAGGCGAGTTTCCATAAGAGGAAGGGCTCAGTTAGTTTTAACAGGGGCCGTGATAGGAAGTTTCAGAGAGGTCAGTCAGGAAAGAAGCCAATGAACACCCCAGCATTGCAGCGCAACTGTTTGAAGTGTGGGAAGAATCATGGGGATAGGCTATGCTTGATGGGGTAAAACGTGTGCTACAGATGTGGAAAGTTAGGACACATCGCCCAAAACTACCCAACCCTGAGGAAGCCAGAGGAACCAGCCAGACCTCTTACCAAGGGAAGGGTATATACCCTGAAGGGGAAAGAGGTGACCCAGTCCGAAGATTTGATGAAAGGTACGTGTTTTATTTATGATATTCCTTTAATTATATTGTATGATCCACCCACTCCTTTATTTCAGTAGACTATGTTCGTAACTTAAAGTTAACCACAACCACCCTACCATATGAATTATCCATAGCAGTACCCACCAATGAACACGTGTCTACATGAATTGCATCTTTAGACCCTACCTCGATCAGTTCGTAGTAGTGTTTATCGATGACATATTAGTGTATTCCAAGGATCGACGGGAGCATAAGCAGCATTTAAGGACGGTGCTGCAAATACTTTTGGAGAAGCAGCTGTACGCCAAGCTAGAAAAGTGTGAGTTTTGGCTAAGGGAAGTTAAATTCTTAGGGCATGTAATTTCTAATCAGGGGGTGTCTGTGGATCCAAGTAAGCTAGACGGAAGCTGTAGTGAACTGGGAAAAACCCACTACTGTGACAAAAATTAGGAGTTTTCTAGGTTTAGCGGGATATTATAGGAGGTTCATTCAAGGGTTTTCATAGATAGCAATGCCAATGACTAAGTTGACCCAGAAGGATATTCCATTTGTGTGGGACACAAAGTGTGAACAAAGTTTTTAAACCCTAAAGAAGAAGTTGACCACTGCACCTGTGCTAGTTATCCCTGACCCTTTAGTGAAGTTTGAGTTATACTGTGATGCCTCCAAGAAGGGGTTAGGTTGTGTGCTGATGTAGGAAGGATGAGTTGTGGCCTACACTTCTAGGCAGCTAAGGCCGCATGAGAGAAATTACCCTACCTATGACCTGGAATTGGCAGCCATAATGTTTGCTTTAAAGATATGGAGGCACTACCTCTATGGGTCTCAGTTCGAGGTATTTAGTGACCATAAAAGTCTTAAATACCTCTTTGACCAGAAGGAATTAAACATGAGACAAAGAAGGTGGATGGAATTTATTAAGGATTATGATTTTGAGTTAAAGTACCATCCAGGAAAAGTAAACATTGTGGCTGATGCCCTCAGTAGGAAATCTCTCCATGTAGCCCGATTAATGGTGAGTGAGATGGATTTAATTGAGAAATTCAGGAACATGAGATTGTCTACTCTAGTGTTACCTGATAAGATCTGCCTGAGCGAGCTGAGAATTGAGAGCACCCTAAGGGCCCAGATTGTAGAAGCCCAGAAGGATGATGAATTTCTAGGATCTTTAAAGGATTCGAAGGAATTCGCAAGAGAGGCAGATGGAATGGTAACTTTCAAGGGTAGGATGTATGTCCTTAGGACTGGAGGATTGAGAGAGAAGATTCTAGAAGAAGCTTACCAAAGTAGGTACACTGTTCATCCTGGAGCCACGAAGATGTACCAAGACTTGAAGGAGAAATTTTGGTGGCCAGGAATGAAGAAGAATATCGTAGAACATGTAGCCTGATGCCTTATCTGTCAGCAGGTCAAGATTGAACATCAGAAGCCTGTTGGTTTATTATAACCCTTAAATATCCCTTAGTGGAAATAGGATAAGATTTCAATGAACTTTGTGGTAGGACTACCTAAGACTCAATCAGGGAATGATGCTATCTGGGTTATAGTGGATAGGTTAACCAAGTCCGCTCACTTCCTCCCCATTAGGATTAACTACTCCTTGGATAGACTGGCACAACTATATATTCAGGAGATAGTAAGACTTCATGGGGTACCCATTAGCATTTTCTCGGATAGGGATACAAGGTTCACCTCTAGGTTTTGGAGATCCCTACAAGAATCCTTTGGAACCAGGCTAAATTTTACCACAGCATATCATCCTCAAACGTATGCGCAAATGGAGAGAACCATTCAAACCCTAAAGGATATGCTTAGGGCTTGTGTTTTAGAATATCGAGGGAACTAGGAAAAGAGTCTGTCACTAATTGAGTTCTCTTACAATAATAGTTTCCACTCTAGTATAGGCATGGCTCCCTATAAGGCCCTGTATGAGAGGAAGTAAATGTAGGTCACCAATATGTTGGTATGAAGTGGGGGAGACGCAATTGTTAGGTCCTGAGTTGGTCCAACAGATAACTGATCAGATCAAAATGATCAGAGAGAAAATAGCAAAGGCTCAAGACAGACAAAAGAGTTATGTGGATAAGAGGAGAATACACCTAGAATTCGAGGAAGGGAACCATGTTTTTCTAAAAGTATCCCCGACTACTGGGATTGGTAGAGCTATGAAATCTAGGAAGCTAAGTCCCAGATACATTGGACCTTTTCAGATATTGAAGAGAGTGGGTCCATCCGCCTACCAAATAGCCTTACCATCACATTTGTCTAACCTTCACAATGTCTTTCATGTCTCCCCACTCCGAAAATACATACCAGACCCCTCTCATATACTTGATGATAGTACTCTACGACTAAATGATAATTTGACTTACCAGCCGAAACCTATTCAAATCATCGGTATTGAGGTCAAGACCCTGTGGAATAAGGCCATTCCCCTGGTAAAGGTCCTATGGGACCCGACGGCACCACAAGAGGCTACCTGGGAAAGGGAAGAGGACATGCGCAAAGCTTATTCAGAGTTATTCTCATGAGGTATGTATGAATTTCGAGGACAAAATTATTTTAAGGAGGGGAGAAATGTAACACCCCATCAATTAATTAACCTAAATTAATGGTGTCATTTAATTAATTGCTTACTTACTAATCAATTTAAGGAATTAGCTTAAGGAAGGGAAAATTATGCTTGCATAATTAAAGAGGCCCAAAATAGTTATATTGAAGGTAAGCTTGCACAAAATTAAAGTACTTGATTTAAATTTTTATCCTTTCATTAGGCTAGCCAAATTGCCAAAGAAAAGAGAGAATTTAAGCTAAATGTATATATATATATATATATAACCTCATGGCAAGCACAATCACAAGTGAGGGAAGGTGGCGTGAAGTAGGCAAAAAGGGAGTGCAGAATTTTTATTTTAATTATTATAATAAGAAGCTCAAGAAGGAAAGAAGGATGCAACAAAAAAAAAGGGGAATACCAAGGTTGCTTGTGGAAGTTAGTTGCTTGTAAGAATGGACAAATCCAAACTTGCAAGGAAGGAAAATACAAAGAGCGCAAGCAAAGGAAAAGTGTACTTGCAAGTAGACTTTGTGCAAAATATATATACATATATTTTATAAAAAGAGAGTGTAGAATTTTAGTTCAAAAAAAAAGGGGAGAAAGAGTTGAGTGATTGACTCTCCATAAACACAACAAACCTCACTTGAAAGAGAGACCAAGGAAGAAAAGAGCAAAGAAACAAGGAATAGAAGGAGACCAAGAAGAGGGCTAAGATCATTTCTTTTTTAGCTCACCATAAAGGTAGGTTAGCAATTTTTTTTTTATTTTGGTTCCATAAGTTGGTATATGTATTCCACAATGTTGCTTTCATGGAGCTAGAATAATCCTTTCCATTCTTGATTTAGGATGTGGTTTGATATAATATGCATGATAAACATAAGAGTTGGCTATGTTGAATAAGATTCATAATGTGTTAGCCCTTTATGTTTGCGAAATAAACACAAATAAAGATGAAGTAAGATGTATGAAGTTAGCATTGAGAACTTTATTACCATAAACAAAAATAATTCATGATGAATACTATTATGAGGAATGAAATTGTGAGGGTTTAAGGTGAATAAAGATCATGGTTAGGAGGGATATTCTCATAGGAATTACTAAACTTTTAGAAGGAAATTATAGGAGATATAAATTCTAAGAAGAGTAGACAATTTTGTAGTCATTATTAATATTTTGAAGGGAATTCTATGTAATGATAAATTCTAAGAAAAAGTAGAAAATATTGTAGTCATTATTTGTAATTGAAAGGAATTTTATATAATAATAAATTCTAAGAAGAAGTAGAAAATATTGTAGTCATTATTTATAATTTGGAGGGAATTTTATGTAAAGATAAATGCTAAGAAAAAGTAGAAAAATTTTGTAGTCATTAATGATATTTGGAAGGAAATTCTATTTAATGATAGATTCTAAGAAAAACTAGAAAATATTATAGTCATTATTTGTAATTGAAAGGAATTTTATGTAATGATAAATTTTAAGAAAAAGTAAAAAATATTATAGTCATTATTTGTAATTGAAAGGAATTTTATGCAATAATAAATTCTAAGAAGAAGTAGAAAATATTGTAGTCATTATTTATAATTTAGAGGAAATTTTATGTAAAGATAAATGCTAAGAAAAAGTAGAAAAATTTTGTAGTCATTATTGATATTTGGAAGGAAATTCTATGTAATAATAAATTCTAAGAAAAAATAGAAAATATTGTAGTCATTATTTATAATTTGAAAGGAATTTTATGTAATAATAAATTCTAAGAAGAAGTAGAAAATATTGTAGTCATTATTTATAATTTGGAGAAAATTTTATGTAAAGATAAATGCTAAGAAAAAGTAAAAAATTTTGTAGTTATTATTATTTATATTTTGAAGGGAATCTTATGTAATGATAAATTCTAAGGAAAAGTAGAGAATTATTGTAGACATTAATAATAATTTTGGAGGGAAATTTATGGGAGAAACAATAGGAAATATTATTTTCATTAATAATAGAAATTTAGGTAAAAATGAATAGGAAATATTATGTCCTTTAATAATAATTTTTGGAAAGAAGTTTATGTAAGAATAAATAGAAATTATTATGTCTATTAATAATATTTTTAGGAAAGAATCTATGTGAGGATAAGTCCCAAGAAAAGTAGACAACAGTATGTCCATAGGTAATATTTTAAGAAGGAACTTAGATATAATTTTCTAGAAAAAAAATGAATAATATGAAACTTTCGAATTTATTCGAAAGTTCCGAGGAAATAAAACCTCTCCCTAGATAATAAAAAGGTAGATGTAGGGTGACACCGCGCCACGTGGGGTCCCGAGTGCATACTAGCGACCTAGCGAGGCATGGCCGAAGGTGCTCCATGCCCAGGACCTAGTGTTCGCTATCACGCTAGACACGTGGCCGAGTGTTCACGCATTATGAGGTGTGGCCGAAGGTCCTTAACACGAGTGACCTAGGGAGGTGTGGTCGAAGGTGCTCCATACCTGTGATCTAGTATCCCGATGATTTTATATATGTGGCCGAGTGCCCACGATTTACGATGTATAGCCAAAGGTGCCCCACACGGGCGACCTAGCGAAGTGTGGCTAAAGGTGCTCCATGTCCATGACCTAGTATCCGCGATTACGCTATATACGTGGCCAAGTGTCCACGAATTACGAGATGTAGCCAAAGGTGCTCTACACGGGTGACCTAGGGAGGTGTGGCCGAAGGTGTTCCACCCCTGTGATCTAGTGTTCACACAACATGTATGTACGTTCTGATAGCTTCGTAATAATAAACTGGTACGCATAAGAGAACACTGGTCAGGTGAAAAAGATCTATAAATGTTGCTAACTACTAAATTTATCATGCACCCTGGTTAAAATTTCTGATAGTTATGTATTTTACTCCTAAATCAAGAATGTAGGTTAAAATTTTTTGGTGTCTGCACCCTGGTACATATTAATTTCATTTAAACTATGAATTACTAAACTATTGGGAAACCTGTATTTCTCATCTATGTGCTAATATGTATCAGATACGGACGTGTAGCAGGGACACGTGGTGGCAGTACTGGGGAAAACGGATATGTGAAGGATCGGTCCATCACTATTTTGTGCAAAAGTCTGAGTGGCAAACCTGTTGTCTCCTGACTTCTGTGGGATGGGTACTTCATATATTTGAGGATAAGTACATCAGTATGTAATGATTATTATCAGACTTGTATTATTGGATTCATATGAAAGACTGTATTTTCATCATGTAGCGTAGAATTTTATTATTCCACTGTACATGTAAGTTTTATTTTTATCTGAGCAAAAGATCCTGAACCTAATTCATTTAACGTAACTTGAATGGTCTAACAGCTCAGACAATAATTAAAAGGATAAAAATAATGTACCAAACTTATCTATTGATATCGGACTAAACAACAAGACTAGATAAGGGTGTTATAAATCTCACCCTTAAGAGCTTACGACAGTGGTGCGACAACAATGAGAAGCAATAGCAGAACAACTATAAAGCACAATCATAAAAAACAAAAACTAAAAATAAAACAAAATGAGAATAATGACTGTAGAAAAACAAAAAATGAAGCACAAATTGAAAAATGAAAACTGAAAATAAAAAAAAAAGAGAATGGAAATAACACTGGTGGATTGGAGGTGGATGGGAGCCGAAAGTGAGCGACACTGGGACGAAATCAATGATAGACAACAGAAAATGATGTGAGAGGGAGACAACCTTGATGACAAGAAATCATGTTGACAGAATTGCAACACACAAAGGTCAAGAACACAATGCAAAAATGCAAATGCCATCAATGTAATGAATGAACTCGGTATAGGAAGGACGGAATAGCATTTTTTCATTTATACTAAACGCACTGTTTCGGATTGAGTTGCAAATTACAAAAAAAAAAAAAACTCAAAATGACATCGTTTTGGAAAGACTGCCGAAGACTATATGGAGCGTGAGCTACAGAGGATCGGCACACATATTCTCCAGCTTCAAGGTACCTATAATTCATATCTATTCTCAATTTTCGTTTATATATATATATATATATATGCTATTATTTAATTTTAAAATATAATATAAAATAATTATAATTTTTATATTTTAAAATAATAAATTAAAAAAAAGATATTAATTTCTTATTATATTAATTTTTTTTATTTTTTTTACATTATGTATTTTATATTATATAGCATATAATTTTTAAAATTGATAATTAAAAAAACATAAAAATCACTAATATATATATATAATAAGAAGAGTGAGAGTTAAATAATTTTTTATTTTTTGAATTTTTTTTTAAAATCTAATAATTAATTATTTTTATACTAAATATTAAAAATTTTAAAAAATAACAAGCACTTTTCTAAGTAAAGTCTCTAGTGTGTATGAGAGAGAGGGAGAGATTGAGGTTTGGATTCCAAAGTTGTTTCTTCTTAATTTAAGTTTGGTGATTGAATTAGCAGATGACAACAAACCCCAGATTAGATGCGAAGCTCTCAGATATATGCATCGGAACTTCAGCTGCACCAACGTATCTTCCACCTCACCGTTTTAAGACCAAAGAAAATAAAGAGTTCAATCTCATTGATGGTGGCACAATAGCTAACAATCCAGTACGATCTTCTCAACTTTAAAGATCATTCTTAAAGTACTTTTTTTATCGATAAAAAACCTCAAAATCTCTCTCCCTCCCTCTCTCCCTCTCTCTATATATATAATTTCAGGCATTGCTTGCTATAAATGAGGTGATGCAGCAGGAGAAAAAAGGGAATCCTGATTTCTCTAACATATAAAGCAAATGACTATACCCAAATCTTCTTGCTGAGTTTGGGAACTGGGTTTCAGCATCCCAAGAATGAGTATGATGCAAGAAAAGCAGCATCTGGTGGTAGACAAGACCTGGTGGAGTATTATCTTGCCTCAGTTTTCCAAGCACTTGGTCATCATCATCACAGAAACTACCTTCGAATTCAGACAGATGAACTCAAGGGAAGAAATGCTGAAATAGATTGTGCTTTGTCGGAAAACTTGATCGATCTCGAGGAGTTAGCAGATCGTCTGCCAAAGAATAATGTTAGAAGGTTGAACTTAGACACCTTCAAGCTTGAATGTTAACACCGGAAGTAGTGTTAATGCAAGAGGATCAAACACCGAAACTGACTGAATTTCGCTTGGAATTATGCACGCAAGTTCAATATTACAACTGAAAGAGAAACAAAACTAACGCTACACCAAACTTCTTCCTATTCGAGTCGGAAGATCAACTCCAATACAATCACACATTCACATACCCATCCCGTTCACTCCTCTCTCCTTTATCCCTCCCGTATCGTTTTCGTAACAACTCTCCTAACCACCAATACTATTCCAGCTGTTAGGCCACCTCATTGTTCACGTGATTCTCCTTCGCGACGCGTGTCACGTATTGCTTGCCCTACGTTCGTTCTTGGACTCTTACGTACTTCTGGATGTTGCCCTTGGGCTCTACGGGCTCTGCATGTTGCCCATCCAATAATCTCTGGTCCATCTTGGTCTGTTTCTGGTACGATTGCCGCGGCCCATAACACGTCGATCTTTATCTTCGTCGTCTCCTTCTGCAGCTTGGCCTGTTTCTTCGGTTTCCTTGTCCTCTTCCGTCCCATCTGCTTCCTGGCCCAACCTATGCTGTGTATCGTTGAACCATTACTTGGTGGTCCAACCAATGCACAGGCTCTTGTAAGGTATATCCGCAGCAATTACAATTATATATTAACAGGTTTTAAGTAACAGTAATTATATATTAGAGCAAATTATACGAATTTCCTCTAAAGTTAGGTAAAATTACTTACTCTTCTAGGTCCAAAAATACTTTAAACTAAGCTTTTTAATAACAGTAATTATATATTAGAGTTAATTATGTCAATCTCCTCTCAAGTTTGGTGAAATTACTTACTCCTGTAGGTCCACAAATACTTTAAACTAAGCTTTTTAATACATTAATTTGTGTAGGGCCGCTGAGTTTCTGACCGGTGAGAAGCACGAACGTTTGGCAAAATTCAAATCCACTAAATGAAGCTGCTCTCTCTATATATAATGCCACTAAATGAAGATTAATTCCTAGTACTGTGGGGATCCATGCTGCTTTCCTTGTATTACATATAAACAATAAATAAAATCCAAGATGCATGCATGGGGCTGAATCATGTAACACATCTTACATAGTTAATTTGAAACAAATTTGGGCCTAAGAATATATTTCAAGAAGAAGATGAAGAAGTTAAACTAGCCCAGAACCAAGGTCCAATCCAGTAGGTTTAAAAATTCTATACTTGTAGTGGCCCAGTCTAGTAGTTCAATCAAGTCGTGGGTATTTAAAATTGCAGTTGCCTTATTTTATTTAGGAAATTATAGTTTAAGGAAATTTTTTAAGCTTTATTTAACATGTGGATTTTCTTCAAAGAAAGAAATGTGTACTCTTTAACTAAGGGCATGGACAAGAAATTGTTTATTTTTTTTTTAAAAAAAATATTTTTGGACAAAAAAAATTAAGTGGTAGTAAAAGTAATTTTTTAATGGTAAAGCAAAAATTTAAAATATAATTTCTTATTTACCATAATACTACTAGATTCCAATTTAAATCTTGTTTCTAATTTAATTGATTCTGCTAATTGTGTGTGGAGATCAGAGTTAATTAATTTAGTTTTTTATTTTCAAGAGATTGCTCTTATTATGTCTATTCCATTATCCTAGAATAATGTGAGGAATGAATTTATTTGGCTTTTTGAGAAGTACTCTTATTTTTCTATGAGATCAACTTATCATTTTATTAATAGACAAAATCATGAATGCTCCCCTTCTAGCTACTCTTCTCCATGTTTTTGGTAAAAAATATAGAAGATTGTTATTCTGTCTAAAGTTAAGAATTTTTTATGGAGATTATGTCACAATGCTCTTCCTACATAATGCAATTTATTGAACAAAGGTATGTCAATTCCAAGGGAATGCCCAAGGTGTCATGGTTCTCTTGAATGTTCGTTATCATGTTGTTGTGGGATGTAATTGGCAAAAGCAGCTTAGTTCTCTTCTCTTGGTTTTTGTCCTCCGTTCATTACTATCCAGTCATGAAGATAGATTGCTGACAGATAATGTTGATAGTAGATGGATATTATATTTTATCTAAAAAAAAAAAAACTTCTTTCTCCTAAAACCTATTACAAACATTAACTCCTTATTTATGAATTATGCTTGTTTTTGGGTAATAATATATATTATTTTAAGATGTATAAATAAGTGTATGGAGTATTAATATATAAATTTATATTTTTAAAAATACTTAAAATATTTATTATAATTTTTTTATTTATATTTTAATTAATTCATATATTAATTATTAAAAATAAAAATAAAAATATTTATAACTATTGATCTATTTAAATCTATATATTCCTTTTAATAATTTAACAGTAAAAAAAATATTTTTTATAAAAATTAATGTAATGCAAATTAATTTTTCAAATATTAATACAAATATTTTTTTAATTAAACACAAGCTACTTCTTTTTTACATCTCTTTTTTTAAAAATTTATTTGAAAAATCATTTCAAAATAAGTAAAACTCAGAAACCATAGCCAAGAATCCTAAATAAAAAGCTGTTTAATTATCATATCTGTTCACTTAAGAAGATTTAAGAATTAGAACAGCTGTCATATGGTGCAAACTCTCGTTGTTAAAACTTTAAAATTAACAAAAACAAAATAGTACCTGTAATGTAAATCATATTCATTTCCTACTTGTCTTCTTTTCATATGGCCAAACTGCCTTTCTACCTGCTTCTTATTAATCCCCAAATTCTAATCAAATAAAAAAATAGCACGTTAATGGCATCTGCATTGAATAGCAACACTAATAGTTGAAATAATCTTAGATATCAACCATAAAATATGACCAACATCCATAATTAATTAAAATCAAAGAAATTACTAGCTCGATATATGGTATTTATTGAATTTGAATATTTTCACATGAGAAAATAATATGTTAGCATTATGTGATGTGAAAGATAGATGTAAAATTAAGTAAGTAGTAGATCTCATTTACAGAAAGATAATTATTTATTTGAATATATATATTTATGCATATATAATTTCAGGCACTGCTTGCTATAAGTGAGGTGACACAGCAGGTGGAAAAGAATAATCCAGATTTCTCAGGGTATGAGATAAATGACTATACCAAAATCTTCTTGGTGAGTTTGGGAACTGGATTTCGTAAACCCAATGATGAGTTTGATGCTAGCAAATCAGCACATTGGGGTCTTTTTAAGTGGGCTGCTCCTTCTATTGAATTTGCACTCGATGGTAGTCAAGACCTGGTGGATTATCATCTTGCTTCAGTTTTCCGAGCCCTTGGAGATCATGATCACAAAAACTACCTTCGAATTCAGATTTTTTTAATTTGTTTTTAGACTAAATTACACTTTCTTAACTCAAAAGATGTTAAAATTACACTCCTCTCACTTTTACCTCTTTATATTAGTCAAATATATATTTAATTATATAAATAATAAACATAAAGGTAGTTTGATTAAAATAAATGAAATTACAAGTTTTCTCATCTCTAAAAAAAAGAGAAATGTAATTTACTCTTTTTTTTATCTTTAATTCATTTCTCCATCTTATCTTATATAACACTACAAGAGAAAAGGAAATTAGAGACAAAAATTAGAGACGGAATACTCTGTTCCGTCTCTATTTTGTACAAAATTTGTCTCTAAACGAAATATTTTTGGAAACCGATGCTAGGGACAAAATTAGAGACAAAATTTTATTCGTCTCTAATTTCCATCTGTAAAGCATCCTCAGTCCATCGCAAACCCTTTTTTTTTTTAATTTCCTGGAAGGTAGAGACGGATTAGAGACGGGTATATTCCGTCTGTAGTTTGTTATAGCAATTAGAGATGGAAATTAGTGACAGACTGCTTTTCTTCTCTAATAAATCTATCTCTAAATATTCCTTAGTCCGACACACATCTGTTTTTGAATTTGTTGAGAAGGTTATTTTGGCAGCATGAAGTTAAGGACGGATTAGAGACAAGCAATGTCTATCATTAATTTGTCCCAAAATAGTTTATCTGATACGACATCGTTTTGTGTTAGAAGAAATATTTTAGCGACAGATTCATTATGTCTCTAATATGTCTCTAACTTATAGTGTTTTAAAAACAATTTGGGAAGTAGCATATCGATGGTGGATCAAACATAGGACCAGAGGCAGTAGAGAGTGATGGGCCAATAACTAAGTGTACCGCAATGACTATCAATATATATGGTGCTTTTATATATTCTATGCAAACACAATACGCTGAAAAAATGTGTAGAGAGACAAATCGAACACAGGACTAAAGGGAGTAAGGAGTGATGGGCCAATAACCAAGTGTACTGCAATGGCTATCAATATATAAGGTTCAATTTTTTTATATATTATATTCAAACACAACACGTTGAAAAAATATGTGGAGAGGCGTATGGACAAATCGAACACAGGACCATAGGCAATAGAGAGTGATAGGCCAATAACCAAGTATGTTGTAATGGCTGTCAATATATAAGGTGCAATATTTTATATATTGTATGCAAACACAACATGCTGAAATAATGTGTGGAGAGACAAATCAAACACGGGACTAGAGGCAATAGAGAGTGATGGACCAATAACCAAGTGTGCCGCAATGGCTTTCAATATATATGGTGTAATTCTTTTTATATATTGTATGCAAACACAATACCTTGAAAAAATGTGTGGAGAGGTGCTTGGACGAATCGAACATGGGACCAGAGGCTGTAGAGAGTGATAGGCTAATAACCAAGTATGCTGTAATGGCTGTCAATATATATGGTACAATTTTTTATATATTGCGTGAACAGATTGATCACGAGACATTAGGCAAAACGTCATCATTTTAGGTTCTACAAGAAGCCCCTATTTCTCCTCCAGGGTTCATTTTCATCTTCCTTGCTCGTGGCCGTTGTGAAATTTGCATCTTTCCTTACACGCAGCTTGCTCCTTTTCCATCTTTGCTGCTCCAATCTGTTGTCGGTGATGAAGTTTCATATCGTTGTCACCGTCTAGTTTGCTACATTTCTTTGTCATTTGGGTCCCTATTTTCTCTCTCATTTTCGTTGCTTCTTCGCCACTATGGTGAACGTCCAACATTTTTGGTGCTCTATTGCAGCTATGGGCTGATTGGCGGCGATGGTAACAAGATAACACTATAAATTTGTTCTTTGTTTTGATTTAATTTGTTTTATATCTTCTTAAAATGTCAAGGCTTCAATTGTGTGTGTAGGAACTTTATGCAAAATAGACAGTGTAAATGTAATTAGCCAAAAGCATAATTAATGTAAGAACTTTAAGTAAATTTTATTAAAAAATATATCTGATAAATTCATATACTTTATAATTACCTTAACTTACTTACCTATACAGACAAGTTAATGTCAATGAGATGTAATTTTTTGATCAAATGCGTGGTTGGGATGGAAGGCATGGCTTGTATTTGCTATTGTCTTGATTAGTAAGACATTTGTTACAATCATTTAGAAAATCAGTAGCTAGAGTCATGTCCTATAATATCCTATTATTTTCTCTGAGCACTGTGCCATGCAATTTCATTCCTTACCTTTGGTAATATTTATGGCTTTAGCATTGCATTTCCTTGAAATGTGTTTGGGGGTTGGTTTGAGCATGTAAAATGGTTTGAAATCTATTTTGGAGTTGTTTTGAACATGTAGAATGGTTTAAAATTTGTCCGGGTGTTGTTCTAAACTTGTTAGATTGTTTCAAATGTGTTTAGGGGTTTTTTTGAGCATGTAAAATGGTTTGACATCTGTTTCAGGTTGTTTCAAACATGTGAGATGGTTTGAAATCTATCTGGAGTTGTTTTGAACATGTGAGATGGTTTGAAATCTGTCTAGGGGTTGTTTTCAACATGAAAAATTATTTGTTTGGGTTTAGGGGCTGTTTTGAGCTTCCATAGATGGTTTAAAGTTTGTTTGAATTATCTTGAACTCATTAGTGTTATGTTTTGGCTCATAGAGATTTGAACATGTCCCATTTGATGGTTTTGGTGCTCTATTTTTGTGGGTTCATGTGTTGCTTATTTAGCCATGCCTTTTTTAGCGACGAAAATTTTTTCGTCGCTAATCAGTCTTTGGATATGTTAGAGACGGATTTTTATAGTATTAGCGACGAAACAATCTGTCGCTAATTCCTGTTTTTCTTGTAGTGTAAAATGTATATCTATATTATAATAGTTCTCATGTCTTCTGATAATTGATTTCACAAATTATATATTATATCATATAAAATATAAAATAAAATATGTAATATGAGAAAATCAAAGAGAGAAAGTAAAGATAATAAAAAGTTATAATAGAATAGTAAAAGTTTATTAACTCCCCATTATTTAATTTATTATTTTGAATTATTGTCAATATTATTTTAATTATATTATATTTCTAAAATTAAGTAAGACAAAATGACATGTACATATTGTGCATAGGCAAAACTACAGTGTGTGTGTATATATATATATATATATATATGCAATTAATGTTGGTTGCAGTTGCAATTCATTTCAGATATATAGTTAACAAAACAAAATTAATGTAGAATTACAATTTTATTAATAGGTTTCAAACAAGAGTAAAAGATTCAAAAATTACACTCAATATTCCTAAAATTTGATACAATATTGTTACATAAACTTTCATTGTAATTTATTTTTTTGTCAATGAAATTACTATTCTACATTATGTATATATTCATTCTAGAATAATAAATACTCAACTGTCTTTACTATTACATTAATACTTTAGTGTTTAAACTTAGTATAAATTTACTTGCATTCACTATTATATAAAAAATAAAAGCAAAGTATTATATATTTTTCACCTAAAATTATTTTCATTGATAATAAACAAATTAAAGGGGAGCTTGGCAATGTTTCCAAGTGATTTATCTTTTGGATACATTTATTCTAATTTTTTAGAAGGTTGAATTAAGAGCCCATAATGGAGGGTTAAAAAAGCTTGTATAATATATTGAAGACAATAGACAGCGTAGTCATCATTTTTAGAGCGTTTGCTGGGAGGGCATATTTTGAATATGGGTGTAAGAGATAGGATTAGCTCTTTAAGATGTGTACCTTTTGTGACTAGGCAGAGCCTGCATTATATTCACTCTGGCCCCTTTTTTGAGGGGGATCAGTTGCCAAATAGGGAGAATGGTTAGATGGGTTGGAATGATTCCCAAGGATTGATCGTCTTTAATGATGTCGAGAAGCTTTTTGGATGGTGAAAAATCACCTTTTGACCTTTTAATAAGGCCGAGAGGCAAAATTTCTGATTGGCGAAGGATCAAATTTGATCTATTGGTGAGGGCCGATAGGCAAGCGATGGAAGCAGAGAAGCTTATAGGCAAGGGATGACCAGATGATCTTTTGACAAGGTTTTTGGTCGCCTTTCTAATGAGAGGCAAGGTTGACAAGGTTGGGACAATTGCCAAGTAATTGAGGGGCCGGGAGATGTTTGATCGCTTAATGAGCTAAGGGCGGTGGATCGCCCAATGAGGCCAAAACACTCGTGGTTAAGATGCTTGGTGAGGTGAATCGCTTAAGACAGTAGCTCACCTGATGAGATGGGTCGATTGGATAGTTTGGGAACTGGATTTCAAAAACCCAATGATGATTACAATGCTAGAAAATCATAACATTGTCTTCTTATGTAGACTTGTCCTACAATGCTATTTGCACTTGAAGGTAGTCAAGACCTAGTAGATTATCATCCTGCTTTAGTTTTCCAAGGTCTTGGGGAACTTCATCGCAAAAACTACCTTCGAATTTAGGTTTCTTTTTTCTTTGTAAATCACTGTTAATTAATTATCTCGGGATAAACATATATACCTTGTGTAAAGGACAATCTTGTGCAAAAGGCTTCCACTGAATAAAGTTTAGAGTGACTCAGATATATGCAGTATTTTCTCTATAAGTAGAGAGGCTATTTCATATATACGGTATGTGTAATACTAAAATTATTGACAACAAATAAATGCTTAATTTATTTGCTTGATATTATGCCGACCGATGAACTATGTGGAGAAATGGCTAAAATGGATTATGCCTCGAAGAAAAACTTAGACAATCTTGACAATTTAGACACCTTCAAGATTGAACCATTACTTGGTGGAATGATTTGAAATTGTGGTGCGGCCGAAATATTGCGGTTGCGGCACTGTGGTGTGATGGAAATTCAAGGAGAAATGCCTCAACAGAGCAATGATGCAGCTGCAACAAAGCTGTGATACGGCCTCAACTCACTGCATCTTACGTTTTGTTACAGTTCACACATAAAATCAACTAGAAAGCATGGGTGTAGTGTGAGTTTGTGACAGTTTGAAGCATTTCTATCTCTTGTAATAGTTGATCAAATCAATAGAAGTAGAAAAGAGTGGAAAGAAAAAATAAACAAAGCAACTGGTTCTTGCTTCGTGATTTTCTTGACTAGTTGGGAAATTATATTACGTGAATGTAGTACTTTTACTTGGGTTGTGGCTATATATGTGAAGAGGAGGATGAAGATTGAAGAATGAGAGATTAACCAACGAAATCCATCTTATATGAAGTATGGAGTCTATATAGGTATGGCAGAGGAAGATGAAAACCTGCGTGAAGAAAAATTAGATTTGAAAATTGAGTGGGAAAAATTTATTTTATAAAGAGGGAAATTTTTTTTTTTTACCAAAATAAAAAGGAGGGAAAGAATTGTGGTATAATTTTTTGGCTTAAAGAATTTGAAAGATTGAAAAATAATTTGACTAAAATTGAAAAGAAGGAAATCACCTAAAATTGAGAATTGAGAATTTTTTAATTTTTAAGTTCCTTTAGCTTGATCAAATTTAAGGTAATATTTCTATTATTTAATTTTTTTATTCTCTTTAAATTATACATATACTCTAATGATATTAAGATTGTTATACATATAATATATATATATATATATTATAATAATATTATATCAAATTTAACGAAACGATTCAAGTAATATAAGAAATATATATATATATATTAGATGAATTTACTTTTAAAATAAATATATTTATATATATTTTTTCTATAACTTCAAAAAATTCACGACTGTAGCAACCGCAACCTGCATTGTAGCGACCGCAACACTCACAACCGCAATAATCGCAACTGCAACCTTATTACCTTATTTCTTTGTCTTCTATGAATTACTGAAGCATGGAAAAACTTAGTTCCATTATAAGAGAATCATGGCTCCTTGGTGGGTGTCAAAGGCGGCCACCAAAGCCTTCATCATCAGCAGTAATTTTTTCTCTCAACCTTCCTTTAGCTCTGAAAATGAACCAGTCCTCAAGGAAGTCACGCTCACTACAAATTGGAACCTCAATCAGATCATTTGACATAACATTCTCCTTACTTACCCTCTCTTTTTGCTTCTTCTCTAACTCCATTGCTTTTCTTTTCTTCTTGTTCCTTTCCTTATCTGTTTTATCTCCTTCAATCATCACATATGTAACCATTGCTTTTTCACTTTTTTTTTCCTCCACTACCCTTGTCTTTTTTCTTTCCTGTCTATCATCTCATAACTGGCCCTTCTTTTTAAAGATACTCTTCCCACGCTGTTCAATAGTTCACAGAAGACATTGGGGTGTGATACCAGAACTAAAGCTTTTTCCATCACTGGTCTCCTCTTCTATACGTAATTCCACAATATATCCAGTTGGTAACAATCTCACCTCCTTAATTTTGACCTCCTCTTTCCTTACTTCATCAACCCTCACTTCCTCCTTTAAATTTTTTTGATACACCACTAGTCCCAACTTCAAAATTCAGCTCAAATTTCTCCTTTATGTTCCAGATTCCATAACCTTCCACTATCCCCTTACCCTTCTCCTTACCATCATACTTACTTTTTTTTCATTCCTATCTCCCTTCCATCTTCCTGGTAACATCCTTCTCTCTCCATTTCCTTTCTTTGACTTTTGAAATGACTTTCTTTCTCTTTAGCTCTTCCTTCCCTGCCTCCCATGAAATTTACCTTCCCTTCCTCCCTATTCATTCCCTCTCTCGTACACCAGTTCTCCTCCCTCCTCCATGCTTCCTTGTAGTAGATTACTGCCTCCTCCCAAGTCCTGACAGGAATTGCCCCCAGCCATGGTCAGTACGAGTCATTTTCTAGAGATTGTAATAGAACTATATCAAATTTTCAAGATCTTGCTTCATGACCAACTATTCTGCAGTTGAAGCAATAATTCTTCAGCTTCTCATATCTGATAGAGATCTAGATCTTCGGTAGGACAGGTCTTGGAGTCCAAAATCCTGTGAGGAAAGCCCTTTTCAGATCAACAATGACTCTTACCCTTGCAATATTTCTTAACACTCTTCCATTTAGGATTGGATTCTTAATTAGCACAACATATCCTACTATCAATCCTATCCTTTTTACATTCTTCCTGCTCAAACCTTCTAACGGTAAATTGTGAAATCGGATTCATATCGAACACATCGAAAATCAATCGCCATAAATGTATTCATTGAGCTCCATTTATGAACATTAAGAATGTATATATCCTAATATAGACCAAGGCTTTCCCCTCAAAATTCTTGTACACTCATACTCTTCTTCAAAGGTAAAGACATACTGATATTTTCTTACCTCCGCGATGTTGAGACCTTCTTAAAGATTCCATCCTTTCTTTATCATATTCAGCACTGTACTTCTATTCGACAATTTTTTTGTTAATGACTTCCCTACTAGTGTCCTATTGCTCATCAATTGAATGATTTGGTCATTCAAAGATGCATTTTGACAATGTGACAATGTTAGTATTAATAAATTTTAATTTAATTATTAAATAATGAATTGGATCTTGTTGAATAAAAAAAAACACATCAAATTTATAAACTAAATAATATATTATCAAAACATAACGATTGTATTTTTTTGTGTAATTTATAAATTTGATATATTTTATTTTATACATTATACATTGTTAAAATATATTTTTTGTATATTTTAGCTAAATAAGATTTAATTTATTATTTAAATATTTAATAATTAGTTAATATTTATTAGTATTATTATTAATAAATTTTTTATTATTTTATTAATTAAAAGACCAAATTGATTGTGTAGTATCCCATTTAGGCCACTTTTTTTTTTTTACAATTTTTTATAAATTATTGTCATATGTGGCTGACATATTTATTTTTTTAGATTAATTATTTTTTAAACAAACTAATATAAAAACAAAAATTATTCAAGTTTCGGGCTAAATGGAACGCATTTTTTAATCCTAGCATGTACATTTATAATGGATGAAGGAGAAAAATATTGAAAAGAAAATCTAGTAATCGAAAAATAATAAAGAGGGAGAAAATCACTATTTATATATATGAAAAAACATGGTTTATGTACATTAATGTTACATATTAGAAATAACTCTTTTTTTGAAAAAAATGTAAGTGCAATTTTTATATATTTATCATCAAGTTTTTTAATCAGAGACAAATATATATATAGTTTATATAATTTATCTCTCTTATAATTTAGTTTTTTTTTAAAATTTTTTTATATATTTTATTTTAATTAAAAAACTTAGTAATAAAGATATAAATAATTGTATATAAATCTATTCTTTTTTTGTTAAATAATTACAAGAATAAGTGATAAGATCTTACCGTAAGCTGATATGGCCTTTAGTTTCCGCTTATCAATTAAATATGTTATACTAGGGCTCCAAATCAAGTCAAGATGTAAAGCACTTGTGTGAGAATGGAAATATTTTAAAATTCAAGACCTTAGACAAAGACAGAGCAAGAAACAGTAGTTACCGACGACGAAAGGGATTCGTCATGGATGCCCATTCTTGATAATGAGGAAGAAGTTGCAATCAAAGAAAGGAAAACTAAAATAGGTAGTTAGGTAGATTCAACTTGTGTGACTAAATTACATGAAAGAAAGATGCATACATAGATAATTTTTGAAACAGAAATGAAAATGCAATAGATAAAAAGATAGAGATTAGGAAGATTTTCTAGATATCACTTATTGTCATTTTAGTCAACCACGAACTGTTCAAGTAGTCTCTATATAAATCCCATAAAGATTTTCTTCAAATAAACCCTTAGCTTAAGTCTATCATCCTTAACAAAGGAACACTATAATACTCCACCGTATATGTACGTTGGAATTATAGTTTGAGGTGTCTTAAGTGGTTAAGCTCAATATTTTTGTGTGCCTATAATGCTTGATTCATGAATCTAGAGTAAAAAGTACAATAATTTGGTTTTATTCAATCATCTCATGCATTGTCCAGCGAGGCTACAACATATTGTGGCATAAAACACAGGTAAATGAAGATGCACAATTACAACACAACTCATAGTCTAAAACTTGACTCACAAACACAACACAAAGAAATAAAACATACAACTGCAGTTAACCAACTGGTGAGTGCGTAGCCTTCTGAAACTCGCTTTTGTTTTCCTTCTTCAAAGGCGATTGAATGGTTCAAAGTGTGCAACCTCATATCGGACGAGTTTGCAACCTTCTCTGGTGCTTTTCTAGCTTCCTACTGTGCTTATTGTCTGCTAATTTTTGCAGACGAGCCTGTCTCTCTTCGTGCAGAATCTGGGCCAACCTATATATATATAGATATACATACACATAGATGGATGATGATAAGTGAAAATAATTAATCTTAATTTAATTAATTTGGTGAGAAATTAATTTTCGATCGGAAATTAATACATACCGTTTTAGATTTTGTTCATTTGTACCCTTTCCAGGAACTTCCTCCAACTCAAAAAGTGTGGACATTGAGCCTTTTAATCGGTTTGTTTAGAAGTTGCTCAGCGAAATCCTCAAGATTTTGCAAATTCTCCTGCGAATCCATCTCTGGTGTCAATGTATTGTCCTGGGTATATACATATATATATGGCGATGATGATTGATGAAAACTCAACTTTTAATTACTGGATATGAAATTATTAATTATTAATTAAAAACGATGAGTACAAATATATATGTATATATATATATCCACACCTGAATCCGAAGATAATTATCTTTAGCATCAAAGCCACTGAAAAGAAAAGCAAGGTGATAAGCAGTCATGTTCCAATTTGCATAATGCAAGAATTCCACCAAGGGATGGTCATATAGTACTGCAGGATAAATCTGGCGGACTTTGAGAATCCATGCTAGGTTGCTCCACTTAGCTGCATCTTGAGCATTGTACTGATTTTTCTCAGCTTGAATTCCACAACCCAATGATATCAATACGATTTTAGTGTAATCATTTGGATTCTGCATTATTGGGAACAAGTCTGAATTTATCTTCTTCTGTTGTGCCACCTCACTTAACCAACGCCTGAAAATTATATGTATGTTACTAATAATAGTTTATTACCGGATTGAGTGCAGCTATACCGCCATCAGTCAAATGGAATTCTTCAAGGTTATCATCAGTCTGAAAGAAATGTTGGTGCTGCAGAAGTTGCTCTGCACACATCTGACAGCTTCACATTGAATTTTGGAACTTCTTCCAACTGCATGCATCGACAACAATTATAATAATTGTATGTGTATTTGTTTAATTAATCATAGCCTCATTGATCAGATTAAATATTTTATGTACGTAGTAATTTAAGTACCTAGTAAGTTGAGAAAATAGTAGGCAAAACTTTCTTCATGTCAAAAGTATGGATAACAACGTCAGTCAATGTGTCATGTAGTCGTGCCTCATTCAGTTTTTGTCGAATAATAAGACGCAAGTAATTGCCATTAAAGCTGGGTCCGCTAGCAGCCAACTGGCGTTCCACTTCAGCTTGGCTTCATAAATCAAATATTTATGCATGTACGTTAAAACATAAAATTAAAAATATTGACTATCAAAATAAAATATATATATATATGCATGCATGGATAATATAATATAATGGAGACTTTTATAATTAATTATACTCTTAAGTGGACTGAAGGGTAGCAGCATCATCTTTACTGAAAATGTTAGCTCCTTCGTCTTTATAGAATTGAACCACTTCAGCAGCAGTAAACAAAGGACGATTGTTTGAGTCAGGAGCAGTAAGCATTGCAGTAATGAGTCCACCAGTGCTTGTTCCAGCTATTACATCAAAGTAGTCTGCTATCCTTACGCTTTCATACTTCGCTAAAAACTGCAATTATAATTTACTGAGTTAATTGTATGAACTTACGAAACATATATATGAAGTGAAAATGATGGAATTGAACTTAATTACCTGAAGCTCAGCCTCTAGGTGGCGAAGAAAGACGGCAGGGATGAGGCCTCTAATGCCTCCTCCATCAATACTGAGAATGGTGACAACATTTCCTAATGAAGGTGGTGGAAGTGGAACATTTGTGTTGTAACTTTCATGACTACCCATTACTAATACACAAATTAGCACAAGGTGTTAGAGTAAAGGGTTATAATTGTAAATATAATTAAATCAATTAGTGTGAGTTAGTTAGTTGAATCAATCTCCCTCGGTTACATCAGCTGGAGATCTCATTCTGTACACTATATATGTATCTACTGAAGTATGGAAATATAGCAGAAAATATTCAGTTCAAACTCTGTTTCATCTTCTTTCTTTCTTTGTTTTCTCAAATGGTATCAGAGCTTGCATCCATGGAAGCCACTCTTTCAACTTCGTCTGTCTTCATCCACATAGTGAGCAAAATAGCTCCTATAGTCTTCAACCATACTATTTTTGTCAAACTTGATGATAGAAATTTTCTCCTATGGCAACAACAAGTTTTGGCAGCCATTGAAGGTCATGATTTGCTTAGCTTCATCTACAATAATAAGCCTCATTCACAACAGTAACTGCATCAAGAAGATCAGGAACTTAGGAAAGAAAATCCAGAATATCATGGAGAAAGCAAGACAAGCTTCTCCTCTCTTGGCTTCTGTCATCAATGATAGAAAGTGTCCTAACAAAAGTGGTAGGCTATGACCACTCATTCTAGGTATGGAGCTATATCACTCAGTCCTTTGCATTCAGTCATGAGCAAAGATACATCATTTTAAAATAGAGCTTAGAAACACCAAGAAAGGTTCAAGAACAATGAATGAATACTTATTGAGAATTAAAGCTATAGTTAATTCACTCAATGCAATAGGCAATCCTATTTCTGAAATTGAACATGTTCAAGTAATTTTAGAAGGTTTACCTGTTGAATATGATGCATTTATTACTTCTGTATATACTAGAAGAGAACACTACTCCATTTGTGAAATTAAGAGCTTATTACTGGCTCAAGAAGCTAGAATTGAGAAATCTGTGAAGGAAACCACAAGTGAAACATTGTCTGCAAATATAACTACTACTGAAGCAAAAGACAAGGCAAATACCAATACTCACAAGCCTCAAAACAACAGTTTTGGTTTCAAAGGAAGAGGAGGTGGGAGGAATAATAGAGGAAGAGGAAGGAATGGCAGAGGTGGTTTTCAGGGAGGATTTCAAAATGGAAAGCCATATATTGTCTATCAACTCTGTAACAAGCCTGGGCACTCAGTACTGTCTTGCTATCATAGGTTTGATCCTCCATTTCAAGGCCATAATCAATTCTCCTCTCCACCTCAGACCAACTACAGAAACAAAAACATGGCTGCTATGTATGCAACTCCATAAACCATATACGATCCTGCTTGGTAGCCTGACTCAGGTGCCACAAATCATGTTACTGCAGATGGAAACAACTTAATGGACAGCTCAGACTACACCAGTATAGATAAAATTCATGTTGGTAATTAAACAAGTTTGCACATTAAACATATTGGGTAATCTTTCTTACCATCACCTTGCAATTCACATATTTCCTTGCACCTTAAAGATCTATTATATGTCCCTGCAATTACCAAGAATTTAGTTAGTGTTTCTAAGTTTGCTAAAGATAACAACTGCTTTTTCTAGTTTCATCCTCACTTCTACTGTGTCAAATCTCAGGCCACCAAGGAGGTGCTTCTTCAAGGAGCTATTAGAAGAGATGAACTATACTTCTTTGACAACTTCAATCTCAAACATCTGCCTAATTCTAGATCAGTTTCAAAGTCTCCCACTCAAGATAAAGCTTCAAATAAATCTTTTCATCTTGAACATCAAAAACTAGCCTGTAATACCTCAGCTTCTTGTAATGAAGTCTGTTCTCTTTGACATAATAGACTTGATCATCCTCATACTACAATTGTAAACCAAGTCTTGTCATCATGTAATATTCAACTTTCCAATAAAAACTTTTCTCAATTTTGTTCTGCTTGTCTTCATGGGAAATCACACAGATTGCCATACACTCACTCACATACACAGTACACTGCACCACTGCAACTGATATTCAGTCCCATGCATGCATCTTGGATTTATTTTGGTTTATTTATGTAATACAAGGCAAGCAAGCAGCATGGGCAGGACTAGGAATCTTCATTTAGTGGCATTATATCTAGAGAGAGCTCTTCGTTTAGTGGATTTGAACTTTGCCACACGTTCGTTCCTCTCACCACTGAGAAACTCAGCCACCCTACACAATTGAATGTATTAAAAAGTTTAGTTTGAAGTATTTGTGGGGGCTGAGATATATACAATAGATTATACTAATTTTTTTAAAATTTGATTAAATTATATATACTTACTGGTATAATTTACTCTAATATATAATTACTGTTATTTAAAAGCTATTAATATAATTGTAATTGCAGATATACCTTGTAAGAGCCTGTGCATTGGTTGGACCACCAAGTACTGGTTCAATCTTGAAGGCGTCTAAGTTCACCCTTGTAACAGTATTGTTTAGCAGACGATTTGCTTAGTTTTCAAGATTGTCCAAGTTTTCCTTCAAAGCACAATCCATTTCAGCCATTGTTCCACTGAGTTCATCAGTCTGAATTCGAAGGTAGTTTCTGTGATGATGATGACCAAGTGCTTGGAAAACTGAGGCAAGATGATAATCCACCAGGTCTTGACTACCATCAAGTGCAAATTCAATAGAAGGAGCAGCCCAGTTGATAGTACCCCAATGTGCTGCTTTTCTAGCATCGAAATTATCATGTATTACATATATAAACAACAAATAAATCCATTACGTATTTTTATAGTTTTTTTAATAACTATTTAAAAACTATTTAAATGATTCGATCAAACTTTTATCTCAGCTTCATTGAATGTATTAAAAAGTTTAGTTTGAAGTATTTGTGGGGGCTGAGATAAATAGGATGTTTTGCACGACAGTTTGTGCTGTTTACAGTCGTGAAGATTCTTTAGTAGCCAACAAGCTAGGAGCATGTGCACTAACGGAAAACTTTCGTAGTTGGTAGAAAAAGAGAGAAGAGATTTTTTTTTTTCGTAATAATAAATTATACTAAGTTTACTTAAATTTTAATTTTAATAGCCAACAAGGAGCATGTGCACTAATGGATCTAGTTGGGTGAGGAGAAAGAGAAAAAGAGAGAAGAAGAATTTTTTCTTAATAATAAATTATACTAAAGTTTACTTAAATTTTAATAAAAAATTATATTTTTTTAATTTTTTTAATATTATATTAAGAATCTCATCTTAAAATTTAATAAAAATCTAACTAAGCCATTTTATTTCTTTGTCAAAATTGAAAGACTAGTAAATTTTAAATGTTTCACTATTCTATTTTTTAGTAAATTTAAGAGAATAGTCAAATTTAATTATTTTAGCAATTCTTTGACTTATATCTAACGCCCCTCTTTGAGTTCTTGCAATTACATCTTTTAAAAATTAAAAAAAATAGGAATCATCAGTTTGTTTAAAATTGATTCGGTTTCATTAATTTTCAAAAGAGTAATGTGTTCAGTCAAATCTAAATTAGATTAACAAAAATAAATATTATATTAGATCTTTTTATATAAAATAATAATATAATAATATCATATAAAAAAAAGACAAACATAAAAAAATAATATATTATTTATTTATTATCTTTATTATATAAATGAAACATATCTCTTAATTAGTTTTATATTTATTTTTTCGTGAAAAAATTCAAATTCCATAGATAGCATTTACGGGGCAAGTAATCCTTAGAATATGAAGATGTTAATTTAATTAATTATGATGTTGGTCTTATTTTATTGTTGATTCCAGTTATTATGATTGTTTGAACAATATGCGTTGCTATTTAATCCAAATGCCATTAACGCACGTGCTATATTTTTATTTGGTCAGAATTTGGGTATTAATAAGGGTCAGTAGAGAACGTTAGAAAGGGGGAAGGGCCATGCCCGGGACCCGATGCCCATGATAACCCGATACACGTGGCCAGTGTCCACGCATCAAGAAGTGTGGCCAAAGGTACTCCACACGGGTGACCTAGTGAGGGTGGCCGAAGTTGCTTCATACCAATAATCTAGTGTCCAGACGACCTGGTCTACGTGGCCGAGTGTTCGCGAATCATGAAGTGTCGCCGAAGGTGCTCCACACGGGTGTCCTAGTGAGGGGTGGCCGAAGGTGCTCCACCCCAGTGATCTAGTGTCAGATGACTGGGTCTACGCAGCCAAGAGTTTGCATATCATGAGGTGTGGCTGAAGGTGCTCCACACGAGCGACCTAGGGAGACGTGGCCAAAGGTGCTCTACACCATGACCTAGGGTTTGTATATTATCCAAGAACGTTCGTCCAAATCAATGACAGTTAAGAACGTAAAGTTATACTACTCTAGTAAACCCGCAAAAACTCACGTTACCCTGTAAGAATGCATATCCCTTAAAATAGAGTCATTCTTATTTTGTTAACTGTTATTACTATCATGCATTGCTAGTCTGTCATTACATGTAAAAATCCTTACCTTTTTATGTCAAGGATGAAGACTAAAGGATTTGGTGCTTGCACCCTGGTACATATTAGTTGATTTTTAACTTTAATGGTTAAACTATTGGGAAACGTGTGTTTCTCACCCACGTGCTAATATGTATCAGATCTGGACGCTTAGTAGGGACGCATGGTAGCAGTATTTTTTTGATCGAGTGAATATTTTTGTAAGTTCCATTTTGTGACCCTATCAGTACTCAGATTTGACTAGGATAACGAGTTTGGCTGTATATACGAGTGGTTCTGGGCATACCAGGGAAAATGGATATGTGAAGAACATGTTTGTTATCATGTGATGCGGGAGTCTGAGTGGCAGGCTTGTTGTCTTCTGACTTTCATAGGACTGGTACTTCACATATCCGGGGACTGATACATTAGTTGTATTGAATATTTTTATTAAAGATGTATTATTTGACCAATATGAAAGATTGTATTTGCATCATGTAGCGTAGACTTCTATTATTCCGTTGTGCATGTGAGTTTTTATCTTTATCTGAGCATAAGGATCCCAAACCTATTGCGTACAACATAATTCGATGGTTTAACTGCTCAAACAATAATTAAAAGGACAAGAATAATGTATCGAACCTATCTATTGCTATTGAAATGAACAACAAGACTAGATAGGGGCATTACAAGAATCATCTATTGGTTATTGTAATTTCTTATTATCCTTATTTTTTTTCTCCTATATCTTCTCATATCCTCACATTACTTTTTTTATATTTCATATCATAATAAATTACACTATCCTTTTTTTAGATATTCTCAAATTACACTCCCTTTCTCTCTGTTTTGAAAAATTATACTCTCATCTCTTGAGAGATGAGAAAACTTATAATTTCACATATTTTAACCAAACTACTATTATGTTTATTATTTATATAATTAAATATGTATTTGAATAATATAAAAATATATTTTTAACTAAAAATAAAATAAATTTATGGTTTTTAACTCAAAATAAATAATAATAAAATATTATAATTTCTGAAAACATATTTTATAATAAATATAATATTAATATTTTTAAAATTTTAATAATGTCATTAAGGGTATTTTTAGTCAAAATAAATAAAATTATAAGTTTTTTAATCTTTTAAAGGATGAAAATGTAGATTTTTAAAATAAAAAATATATATATATAATTTTGTATCTCTCAAAAAAAGAAAATATAATTTAGTCTTTATATTATATAATTTTATAAACCTAAAAGACTCTAGAACTATTATAATTAAGGACTATGGATCCTATTTTGATAAAGTGATGAATTACATTGAAAAAAAAATAAAAAATATAAATTAAGAATTTATTATATATGAATCAGGTTTCACCTGAATTTTTTTATGATTATTATTATGATTATGATTATAATGATGATGATGATGATTATTATTATGATTATGATTATAATGATGATGATGATGATGATAAAATTAATAATGATTTATTTTTATGTTTTAATAAAAAAAGTATTAATAATTAATAGTGATTGGGATCTAAACATTTAGACATGGTGGTAGTAATAGAAGCAGTGGTGGTAATAGCAGTGTCATGGCCATATGACCAACGATGGATGGATAAGAAATAAATTGGAATTAAAACTTTAAAAATGATTAATCGTTTGTGCATAATTAAATTTTTATCTAAAAAAATATTTTTATCCAAAAAGAATATAAAATTCCATCGTTACAAGAATAACAATTTCAAAATTTACAATAATGCAACATCTTTAGAAATATTTTCTTCTATACCCATTTATCACATATGAGAATTTAATACTCCAAACCTCTCTACCATTAGATTATTTTGAATTATATAGAAATCAACCTACTATAAAACGATTAAGATGATTCAATCAAACCCTCGCTAGTAGAAGGAGTGAAAGAATATATGATGATATAGAGAGATTAACCTCTTTCTTCCTCCACTTCATGAAAATGAATTTAAAACATCTAAATTAAAAAGAGTAGGAGAGTTGGGTGAATGAGAGCCTGAGTCTTGGAAGCTCAAGCTTCTCATATATCTTGAAATAAAAATACATAATATAAAAATTAACAAGTTAAACTCTAAAGGTTTTTAAAAATAATTTAAAAGCGTTTAAGCATAACATAACCTTCATAAAGTTCAGTCAAACACAAATTAAGAACATTAATTAAAAAAAACTATTTAAATGATTCGATCAAACCCTAGCTACTAGAAGGAGTGAGAATGATAGAGAGATTAATCTCTTTCTTCCTTTCTTTCTCTACTTCATAAAAATAAATTTAAAACATACAAAAAAAAGTGGGAGAGTTGGGTGAATGGGAGCTCAAGTTTTGGAAGCTAAGCTTCTTGTATTATCCTCAAAATAAAAATGCACATAATTAATATATGAAGTTAAAATTAATACTAAAAGAGAAAGAAAAGATTGTATAGACTAGTTGACATTAAGTAAAAGGAAAGGAACTTATATATATAATAAGTAATTAAATGGCTATAATATTTAAAAATTAACAATAAATATAGTGCTTAATTTTTGTGAAAGTATGAACCAATGATCACAATTAATTATAACCTGAAGCTCAGCTTCGAGATGCATGAGATGAATGGCTGGAATGATGCCTCTAACCCCACCTCCATCTATACTGAGAATAGTGATAACATTCCCAGATGAAGGAGGTGGCAGCTTTTCTCCTTCCATTACTTAATTATATAATCACAAATTGCAAGATGATGAAATACTCAAACCTTACTTCGGTGTGCTCTTCATTCAACACCATGAAGGGGTATTTATAGATCTCATTTGCACTTGTCACTTTAATTTACAACACCCAAAATATTATACTATCTATACTACAATGATTTTATATTCTTTTGATCAGTAGTCTTTTGATATATTTTATAAAGTAAAATATATGAGATGAGGAGAGGAAAGAGAGAAAGTAAAGATAATAAAAAGTTTTAAGAAGAGTGAGAATTAAGTTCAGTATAATAATTATTTTTTATATTATATTTTAAAAATTTTTTAAAAATTGCATGCAATTTTATAATTTTGTTCATGCTAAGCCTCTAGTTGTTGTTGTTGTTATTATTATTATTATTATTAGAGGTTTCTCGTGTACAAAAAATTATATGTATTTTTTTTAATTTTTAAAATATAACATAAAAATAATTATATATTTTAAAATAATAAATTAAATAATAAAAAATTATCTCACTCTTCTATTGTAACTTCTTTTTTCTTTGTCAAAATTATTAGTATTCAAAAATAATTTTTTATACACTGACTCAAACTCAAGATCTTGACCTACCACTCCAACCAATCACTGAATCATTGGTTATTGTAATTTCTCATTATCCTTACTTTTTTCTCCTATATCTTCTCATATTCTCACATTACATTTTTTTTATATTTTATATTAGAATAATTTACACTTCCCTCTCTTGAGAAATCCTCAAATTATACTTTTATATATCCTCTCAATTTTAAAAAATTATACTCTCTTTTCTTGGGAAATGAGAAAACATACAATTTCACTTATTTTGACCAAACTATCTTTATGTTTATTATTTATATAATTAAATATGTATTTGAATAATATAAAAAATATATATTTTAACTAAAAATAAAAAATTATTATTTTTAACTCAAAATAAATAATATCTGAAAACATATTTTATAATAAACTATAAAATTAATATTTTTAGAATATTGATAATATCATTAAGGGTATTTTAATTAAAATGAATAAAATTATAAATTTTTTAATCTTTCAAGAGAGTGGAGTGTATGATTTCAAAATAAAAAAAAATATAATTTTGATGTTTCTCAAAGAAAAAGGAAAAGAGTATAATTTAGTCTTCTTATTATATAATTTTGCAAATCCAAAAGACTCTAGAACCATTATAATTTGGGAATATGAATTTTTTAAAGTTTAAATTTTGATAAAATGATAAAGTATATAAAAAAATGAGAGAAATAAATTAAGAATTTTTCATATATAGACCAGAGTTCACGTGATTTTTTCTATGATTATTATTATTATTATTATTATTATTGGTTAATCTAACAGTTAATTTTGGCCGGCAGCATCATGATGTTTCGAACAAAACGACGAAACAAATAAATGAAAGCAACAGGTTGGTACGTAGGAAATAAATGCACATGAAAGCACAGAACTTCTAATATATAATTATAACTTTAAGATTTTGTTTTTCATTTGAAATTACTATTAATTTATATCCTTATTTTAGGTTACATTATTTTTGTAGTTTAATTTAATTTTTAATTAAGTTTTTATTATTTAAAAATTTATAATTAAATTTTTATAATTTAACAAATTTTTCAATTAATTTTTATTGTCAATTTAATTTTTTATTAAAATTATATTAATTGTGTTAACATATTGTGTCTTAAAACTTTAAATATATATAATTTATTTTAAAAAAAAATTAAAAAATGAAAAATAATATAAAAATAACTTACATATATAAAATGAAATACAATTTATGTTAAATTTAATAACGAGTAATTAAATTAAATCAGGTAAATTCATAAGGTTAAGATATGATATAATTATCATATAATTAAAATTTTGATAAATAAGTTTAGGGATTAATATTTAAAAATTCTTTAAATTATAAGGGATTAATTATAAAATTTTAAATTATAAGAATCTAATTAAGAATTAAATAAAATTATAAGGATCATATGAATAATTTAACTTTTTATTTTAATATTTTTTATACAAATATCTTTTTATTAAAAATAATTTTATTTAAAAAAATTATCAAATATTAAATATGAACACATTTTTAAAAAATAATTTAAACTTTGATTGGCTACCCTTTTATTAGACTCAGACCCAACTCTTAGTTAACGTAGTCTATTTAATAATGAATATTAAGTTAAAAAAACGAATTATCAAATTCAGCAATATGTTATTTTACAATAAATTTTCATATTTAACGATATGAACTTTTTTATAATTTAATTTATAAGTTATAAATATATTTAGATTTTACATTATTATTCAAATTATTTACAATAATTTTATTGAATATTATATTTATATTATAATAAATTTAAGATTTTTTTATTAATTTTTAAAATTATATATTATATAATATAAAAATAAATTAAAATATATAATGTGTGATGTGAGAAAAGAGAAAAAGTAAGTTAAGATAACAAAAAAATTCTTCAAAAAAAATAAAAAGTTAAATAATTTTTTATTATTAAATTTATTATTTTAAAATATAATTATTATTTTATATTATATTTAAAAATTAAAAAAATTGACATTGACTACTTTTGTGTATACAAAATTTCTAGTAATAATATATATATCCGTGTATATTGCATGAAATAATTGCTAGTTTATATAATTTATAAATATAGTTTTATACAATTATATCCAAGTGGCTTTGTCTGAATTCAAATATATAGTCTTGCGTATATTTGTGAATTATTATAGTTAAACAAGTTGCGTAAATAAACGTAAAACGTATAAATAATATTTTAATTCGAAGATTAATATAAATTTAAATCAAATAAGCTTTTTCGTGAGAAAATTAAAAGAGGTATACTAACTTTTTGGTCAATTATAATCTTTACTTTATATTTTTATAATATCCGCATTTTTTTAAGATCAGATGTGTTTTAAATTTATGAATTTAATAATTTTTTGACTGAAGAGTTGAGTGAAATTATCTTAAGAATTTTGAAAATGAAGAAAGAGTCTAAATTGAAAGAAAAAGTTATGGACTAAAGTGAAGAAAATAAATGTTTCATAAAAGAATGAAATATAATCATTACACCTCTGAAATATCTCGCGTATTTATGATATATCATTATGATGCTAAAAAAAATTTAAAATCGTATTGATTATGTTGATAAAATATCTAAAAATTATTATGACTATAAAAAATATCCTAAGAGCAGAGCGGTTAATTTTTTGACCAAAGGTAAAATAGTAATTTTTATTATTTTATTTCAAAAAATAATAATTTTATTTATTAAATTGTGAAATCATTTTTCAAGGCTAATATTTTTTACAATTTCAAAAATCTGAAAAAATTAAGAGTAAAACATAATTTTATCAGAGGATAAAATAATAATTTTTATCATAAGAGTAAAATAGTCATTTTTATAAAAAAGGAATGACAAATTCCCTCAAGGTCATTCCCATAAAATTTTAAAATTATTGAAAGTCAATAAAAGGGTAAAAGAGTTATTTTTGCTAAAAAGGTAAAATAATAATTTTACATCAAGGACAAAATTATAATTTTATACTAAATGTAAAATTATAATTTTATACCTTGAGAATAAAATTATTATTTTATCATAAAAATATTTATAAAATTTATATTATATCAATTGTCAAAATTATAAAGTAAAAATAAAGAAAAAAAAGTAAAAAAATTAGAGAATAAAGTGAAGTTTTTTTCTTCAAAAGGATAAAATAGTATTTTGCCTTTTTATTTAAAACACACGTCTTGCTTCCTCTTTAAGCTTGCAGCAGGACGTGAGAAACAGTGGAAGAAGAAAACGCAACGTGATTCGAAAAGGAAGAAGGAAGAAAAAGAAGGTGAAAGATGGAAGGAAACTCTAAGAGAAAATTATTTCTATTGGCAAATCAAGATAATTTTACATCTTCCCACCATTTATTTTATATTTTATAATAGTTTTAAACTTTTAATCCTCTTTCATGACTGCTATAAACAATACCAAAAATTTTTCTATATTCATGAAATACTTAAAATTTTATTGGGCTTTGTTTGGAATATTGTATGAAAGCATATTTGAGTATTGATTGAATTTGTAGAAGTATTTATGACTAGTTTTAAATTTTTATTTATTTTTATGAAAAATTTTCTTTTTTTGATTAATGGTTGTATAATGCTTTGGTTATCATGATTTAGATGAATAATTAATGTTTTATACCTAAATGATGATGAAAATGGGATAGGATGTGAAGTTGTATGAAAATGATAATTTTACATGCTAGTAGAGTCAACACTCTACAAAATGATTATATACATGGAGTTACATATCCATGAAACTTTGGAAAATAATAAAGATAGATATTGATCTTTTTTATATTAAGCTCCAAAGACTAAACCCATTTGCAGCTCTGAGAAAGGCAATAAAAACCAATTTGTTAGGCAAGAAAATATATAATTACAAGCATCTCGAAAAAAAAAGAAGGAGTAAGCAGCAGAAAATAAAAAAGTTCTACTTGGTAAGGTGTAGAAGTACAAGAACCTTGCACTCTGACTGTTGTTTGTAGATAGTTGTGGTTTAGTCTCCTCAAGTGAGGAAAATGGAGAAACTTGGGAATGTGTTGGAAGAACTAATGAGTTGTTTAGTGAAGGATAAGGCTGCTTCATGCCTAGACAATATATTAATGTCAGCCAAAACTTTTCTAGACAGGCAAATGACGTTTCTTATTCCTCTAGAGGGACTTGCGAAAATATGCTATACACATAATTTATTACGTAGATGTGGGAAAGAGAATTGAATTCCTTTTGTAATTAATTTCCAAAACTAAACAATGAAAGGTATGTAATTATGTTCAGAATTTGTCAAAAATTAAACACAAACATTTTCTGTAAGAAAATAAAGGCCTAAGGCCACGAATCTCCTAATGTATTCTTTACATGCACAAAGAACACAAATTTTCATGCTATTGTTGGATAAGAATCAATTTATGATATAGTGGAGTAGTTGCTATTTGGATTAAAAGGGCCAGAACAAGCTAAAACGAAATCAATATAAAAAATCATACTGTTATCATGTAAATGCTTTAAGAGAGAAATAGTGAGAAGTGAGAACTAACATGGTTTGAGACACTTCATAAAATGCTTGTATATTTGCATGCATGCCTAATTAAAAATGCAAACTAGAAAGCTGGAGAATTGGCAATTGAATGGTTATATATGCAAACTAAAAAAAGTTTTTATTTAACATTGAAAGCCTATCATCAAGTATCTACTACAAGCTAGAAGGAAAACCCATATGGCATTAATGTCCAAAATCAATAAGATTCGTTGTCACACCTTGACCAAAATATTTAAATTAATTTTTAATTAACTTTGTATCTATCTTATTTATTTAAAAGAGTTGTCACACTTTAAGATTTATCACTTAATTAATTTTGTGTCTATTTTTATTTTTATATGATACAGTCATATTATTTTTTTTATATAAGAGTATCAAATTTAAAATATTCAGACTTCAAGAGAAAAAAACATATGATGAAGAACACTCTACTTATGCATATTAATTTAACTAATAAATTTTAAATATTACTATATTTAATAAAAATTATATATATAACGATATTTATTAAAAAAAATGAGGGATGAAGAGCATTTAATAGTCATAGAAATGCTATAGCATAGTCCAAGTCAAAGGTGAACAGCTTTTATGTGCCAATTGCAATTTTCATCATTTCTCCACTTTTCATTTAATGCTATTCTCTCCCATCTATCAATTGTGGCCACAGCCAAGAGAAGTTAAGATTAATTCTGGCATTTGTCAGAGTGAATATTAGTTCTGTTTAAATTGTATATAATTCTCATAAATTACATTGTTTGCGGATCATTTTTTAATTATAAAAATTAATTTAAAAATATTAAATTTTTTTAAAATAATTTTACACATAACTTAAAAGTTTTTAAAAAATTTTTACATGACATTTAAAGTTTGAAAGAATATTTTATACAAGATTGTACCTGACGAATCATTATTTTGTTAAAATTTTAAATAAAAAATTAATAAAATTTTTTTTATGTAAATTATTAAGTTTAAAAAAATTTAAATTAATTTTTATAATTTAAAGAGATTATTTATACATCACTTATAATTTAAATAATTTTTTTGATATTTCAGCCTATCTTAATGAAATTAAATTTAAGATATTTCTAACAAATCTCCACTTTCACTTGAAATTTGTGAGGCTTCAAAGACTCGACAAGATTTGATCAGCATTAATGTGTTATGCTACGAGTACCACACGGTGGTATAGTACAAAAACAACTCGTGTATCACGTGTGATATGGTGGGGAATTGTTTTTTTCTTGAGGAAACAATTTGATCCTTAAGTTTAAGATATCTCCCACTATAATTTTACCCGTTTCACACCTACATTATATAATATGGAATATAAAATATAACTTTTAGTATTTTTTTTATTGTTTTTCTAATATAATAATAAATAATTAGATTCATTTGATAGACACTTTGATGAATTTGCTTCATTTTAGATTTTACTTTCTCTCTCTTTTTTTCTCTTTTTGATAATTAACTTAATTTTCTAGTATTTTTCTCTTTTTCTAAGCCATTCCTTGATTAAAGTCACGAGGGACACTTTGAGAAACCAACAAAACCTTCTTATTCCTTATTACGAAATAATATATATATATATATATATATATATATATATATATATATATATATACACATATACACACACACACACATACATAGAGTGGCTCAGTGATAATCTTCCGACATTGTAATGCCAAGTATCAATGTTCCTATCTGTCAGCCCGTACCTGTAGAAAAATGTCTTTCATGCTAAAAGATATAACTTGACTTATTAAAATATTTATGTTTTATAAATATTTATAAAATTATTATGTCTATATATTATAATAATTTTAATATCTTTTAGTCATTAAATTTAAAATTATATGTTATATCATATAAAATAAAATATAATTATATTAGTCACCATTTGGTTACATTATTTAAATCATTTTGATAAGTTAGTCCTAATTTTTTAAAACTATAAATAAATATTATTTACTTTTTCAAAACACACTCGTGATTGATTTTTCCTATTTAACGCCTCGTTTAATTTCTTAGCTATTTGTAGCGTGATACCGATGGGTGAGCTTGCATAGTAATGTGTGTTTAAATAGTATAAAATTGTAAATATCTTTTTTTTTTTTTTTTGTGTATTCTGGAGTTGTTATATAATTTCATAGGCCTGACTTTCGCTTCCAAAAAATTGGAAGTTATTATATTAATGATTAAATATCGTTAAAATACTTAAAACTTTGGGTTTTGAGTATGTTAAAATTGATGTTTCTTAAAAAATACACAACAATAAAAAAAAATTTGAATTCTAATTTTATTAAAAAATTAAAAAATTAATTTTGTTTTATTAATAGTATGTACATAAATATATAAAAATAATACTAATATATAATTTTAAGATTAATTTTATAAAAAAGTTTTAAAAGAACAAAAAACAAAATAATATTCCAGCGTACCCAAAATCTTTTCAATGTATGAAAACAGGAAAAATTTTAAATATGTACGAGATTAAAATAACAAAAAGATCTGTAAAGAAAACACGTACGATCGAAGATGTAAATAGAAACATCACAAAGAGGTAAAAATATGGCCGACATTGTTTTCAACATTGGTGTTAGAGACTTATTTTCACTTTCCATAGGAGGCAAGGCGTTATCTATTCACCACTACAAGTTTAAATAATTTTTGGCATACAAAGATGCTAAATTATACAGTTCTGAATACAAATACCTCCTTTAAAATCAATTTATGGATCAAAACATGTTTAATTAATTTTTTATTGAAAAATGTATTTCTTAAATTTTTATTTCTATTTCATTTTGTGTTGAAAATCTTAAATTTATGAAATGCTTATATCTATTAATAGATAAAGAAATTTAGGGAGAGCTTAGTCATTTAAACTCCTCACTGAGAGAAAACAAAATTCAAGTCGTAAGGAGAAGAAACTTCGAAAATTTTAGTACTGTCTATTACTGTTTTTAATTTTAGTCTATAACAATTATGTAAAATTTTTTAATTAAAAAATAATTATTTATAATATTTAAAAAAATTTTATTAAAAAAATATCGAGCATTGGATATAAATTATTTGATTATAAAACATTAAAAATTTAATATATATCTATTATCTATTATTTTTTTTAAATATTTTTAAATATTTTAGATAAGTTGCGAATATTAAATATTTCTCATACAAGATAAAAGTTTTTCTTCTTAATTTAAGTGTGGTACTTTGAATTATCAACTTTAAAAGGATTCTATAAACCCAAAAAAATGCGGTTGGATTCTTTGGTACTCTTTGCTGGCGCAGCAACAATTTTTTCCGTTGCTAAACTTTTTTGTAACAAATATTATTGTCACTATAACTTTTGTTAAATTAATTATTTAAACAAAAATTATAACAGCAATAATATTCGTTGCAATAATATTAAAACAAACTTTAACAATGAATAAAATCGACACTAAAAAATTCAGTAGGAATCCTAAATCCAAAAAAATGTTCACTAAACTATAATTGCCTAACTAAATAGAATAAAATAAAGCAATTGCAATTTTACAAAATACCGAAATACCCAAGCCAGAACTACTGGGTTGGGTCATGTTACTGGGCTAGTTCAGCCCATTAATTTATTCTGCAGATGAAATATATTGGTAGGCCCATTATTGAATATTTGAAGCCAATAATTATGGCCTAACAATGGTAAATAATTTGTATAATTCATAAAACGCATAAGCTTCAATCTTAATCCGCCATGCACAAAAGTAAAGAAAAATGTCAATATTAATGATTTTGCACTAAGGTGTTGAAAGACTAAATCGTATATATGCTAATAAAACATAAACACTTACACAACACATCACTTTATTTATTATTTGATACAATACAACCACATGAGTACAAACATCCATCATTCAAGCACATAATTACAACTATATATATTATATGAAAGAGTGATCAAAACCCTAGAGGATGATGACCAAGCCTATATACACACACATATATATAAAGGGCCAAGATGCATGCATGATTCAGCCCCATGCATGCATCTTGGATTTATTTATTGTTTATGCGATACAAGGATCAAGGAAGCTGAAGCAGCATGGATCCCCTCAGTACTAGGAATCTTTATTTAGTGGCATTATATAGAAAGAGCAGAGCAGCTTCAATGAATAATGGGTTCGGAGTTTTCCAGACGTTTCTCCCTCTCATGGGTCAGAAACTCAGCCGCACTACACAAATGAATGTATATTATAAAAAGCTTAGTCTAAAGCATTTGTGGTTCTTGCTATAACCCCAAAATAGCAGATAATATATAGAATAAACTATAATAACTTCTTCTAAATATTTAATTAAAATATATTTATATCTCTCCTTTACTTTGTTTTCTATCAATGAAAATAATTTTAAGTGCAAAATATAAGACTATGGTTTTATTTCTAATATAATAGTGAATGCAGTAAATTTATACCAAGTTTCAACAATAAATTATTAATGCAACAGTAAAGACAATTGCGTATTTTATTATATATATATATATATATATATATATAGCGTAGAATATTAACTTCATTGATAAAAAATAAATTAGAATAAAAATGTGTAACAATATTGTATCAAAGTTTAGGGATATTGAGTGTAATTTTTGAATCTTCTAACCTATTAATAAAATTGTAATTCTCTACATTAATTTTGTTTTGATAACTATATATCTGATCGAAATGAATTGCAACAGATATTAATTGCATATATTTACCTTTTAATAGCCTCTGCGTTGGTTGGACCATCAGGTACTGGTTCAAGCTTGAAGGTGTCTAAGTTCATCTTTGTAACAGTTTGGTTTAACAGCTGATTTGCTAAATTTTCAAGATGGTCCAAGTTATCCTTCAAGGCACAATCCAGTTCAGCCATTCTTCCAATCAGTTCATCTGTCTGCATCATCAGATCATCAAGCAATTGTAATTGGAGGCAAACTTAGATAAGATAAGATGGAGAAATAAATTAAAGATAAAAGAAAGAATAAACTATACTTCTCTCGTTTTAGAGATGAAAAAATTTGTAATTTTATGTATTTTGATCAAAATATTTTTATCTTTATTATTTATATAATTAAATATGTATTTGAAAAATATGAAAAAGTAAAAGTGAGAGGAATATAATTTCAACATGTTTCGAATTATAGGAACTGTAATTTACTCTAAAAACAAATTTAAAAAACCTGAATTCGAAGGTAGTTTTTGCGAGCATCATCTCCAAGGGCTTGGAAAACTGAAGCAAGATGATAATCCACCAGGTCTTGACTACCATCAAGAGCAAATTCAATAGAAGGACCAACCCACTTAAAAACACCCCAATGTGCTGATTTTCTAGCATCAAACTCATCATTGGGTTTACGAAATCCAGTTCCCAAACTCACCAAGAAGATTTTGGTATAGTCATTTATCTCATACCCTGAAAAATCTGGATTATTCTTTCTCACCTGCTGTGTCACCTCACTTATAGCAAGCAATGCCTGAAATTATATATGCATAAATATATATATGTATATATTCAACCAACAAATTCTAGCAAAAATTAAATGACGACTATACATAGAAGTCAATCTTTTAATTAAGTGGATGAGTTTTTTAATCCATGAAAAGCACTTTATATATAAATCTCAAGAAAATATGAAGATGGGCAGTTAAGGTGATAAGGCCTACCAGCTATACTAATTAACTTTTTTTTAATTCACAAGATGATATTATTTCTAAAATATAAAGAATGAACTTTAAAACTTGGGGTCTAATCGAGAATTATGAAGATAGTGGGATAGTAATGGAGTGGAGTGAAATAAATTAGATAACCCACTTCTATTAATTTGGGAACTATGTATTTAAATATGACATGGGATGAATAATTTGAAGGGTTAAAATTTTAATAATATTATTAATATTTTAATCCAAAACCCTAGCAATATTTCTCCAGATGAATTTTAAAAATGAGGGAAATAAATTAGAGTTTCTTAAATTGAACAAATTTGGCGTATAGTATTATTTGAACATACTGGATTGTTAGCTATTATGCCACCATCAATCATGTTGAAATCTATTGCTTTGTTCTGAAAATAGTGAGATGGAAGATACGTTGGTGCAGCTGAAGTTCCAATGCATATATCTGAGAGCTGGGCATCTAAGCTGGGGTTTGCTTGCATCTGCTTCAATCACCAAAGTTAAATTAAAAGGAAACAACTTTGGAACCCCAAACCTCAATCTTATTACCATATATATATTTACATACAATCATATACAAATAACGAACATTGAGAATAGATATATGAATTATAGGTACCTTGAAGCTGGAGAATATGGTGGGTCGGACTTCCTTCATGTCGAAGGTTGGGATTACAACGTTGGTCACAGTTTGGCTCAGTTTTGTTTCCTTCAGATGGTCTCGTATAGTTTCATGTAAATGCTTACCATTATACTTGGGATTGTACAAATAGTGTATGATGGAACGAATATAGCTTTTGTTTCAAAAATGAAAAGTTAACGAGCATTAATTAATAATATATAACTTAATAATTAAGCATGCATGAATATTGAAAAAAAAAAAAAAAGAAGCTTTTAGAACAAATTGAAAATGTATATTCGAAATGGATACTATGAAAAATGAATTAACTTGTTGAAGTAGACACCCACACTACATGTCTCTCCCTCGTTATATTTTTTTATTTTATACATGTATCTTTTTAAATTAGAGATAGTCTTGTTCAAAGTACCGTTGGTGAATCAATGTGGGCAAAATAAAATAAACTTGAAGTCAATGTTGTTTTTATATCTTTATCATTAGATTTTTTTAATAAAAAATTGACATATGTATAATTTATATAACTCATCTTTTTTATGATTTTTTTTAAAAAAATTTATATGTTTAATTTTGATTAAAGAATTTAATAGCAAAGATATAATAAATTGCACTATGTGTTAGAAATTAAACTTGATTTGAGCTTATAAATCATTAGTTTCTTTACAAACTAAAGCCCGTCATCTAGATAATTCCATAATAAATAAGTGAATCTAAATAATTGTATCTAAAAAAGTTTTTAGAGAAATCTAAGCAAGTTGTAAAAAAATCTTATATAAATATCTTTGATATTTGGTTAAAAATTTTTAGATAATAAATGATAGCCATTAGATTAAAAAAGTGTTCAGAGCATCTTGACTATTAATTTTGTAGGTGCCCAACTATAAACGTGGTGTCACCTCTCATTTTATAACAAGTCAAGAAATCAAAAAAAGTTTATAAGAAAAAATTGTCTCTCCTCTTCTTTGTTTCCTTCCTTACCTATCCTCCCTTCAAAGTATTTCCTTTTCCAAATATTAATTTTTTAAATAAACCCTTTCTAAATTAAATTAAAAATATCTCTCCTCCAACATTCTATATATAAGTCTAGTTTCATAAGATATATTATTGATATTAAAAAAATTTAATTATTATTATTTTTTATATTTATCAGATCATTTCTTTTGACTATCAGTTAATCAAACTGTAATCTGACAAATTTTTTGATTCAAGGACTAATGAAGTATTTAAAACACTGTTTGAACTATATCTTCAATAATAAATGGTTTATCTAGCCAAACTAAAGAAACTAAAATTAATTTTTTGTACTTTAATTAATTTGTGTGAAATTTTAATTTTTTCCTTCATTTTTTATTTTAATTTTTTTTTCACATTACCTTTGGAGATTAATCACTTGTTAAAAAAATATAATTTACCTTTTCTCAGGAAAGATCTTTGGAGATTCCTGTCTATAGAAATCCTTAATTTCAGCAGCAGAAAATAAAGGACGTCGACCACTCTGATCTGGAGCTGTTAACATGGCAGCAATGAGTCCACCTGTACTTGTTCCAGCAATAACATCAAAGAAGTCTGCGATCCTTACATTTTCATTGCCCTTACATTTCTGAAATTCATTTAATTAATAAAATTTTATTAGAGCTTGTTTTGGAACCAGCAGCACAACTAGAAATTATTTGTTTTAGACAAAAATTCCTCGTTTAATATTAAAAAATAAAATTACGTACTAATCATATATTACATGCTTTATCATATTATATATAACTTATTCTAGCTTCTTCTGAAAAAAGAACTCTGTTTGTATCAAGTTTTGAAAAGAAGAAGCTAATTAATTTAAAGTACTCGTGATTTTTAAAGGAAAGAAGAGGAGGCTAGCATATTGGGATCTTTTAATCAGAAAATTTTCATGAAGCAATAAGCTATTAATGAGTGGCAAGAGAAACAGATAATAATTATAGTTTCTGTTTAAAGATAGATGCAAAAAATGGTTACTTTTGAAGACAAAAGTATCCTTAATAAAAATTATTAGTTATTAGTCTACGTACCCTCTTTGTGACCTCTAATTAATTTTATTTACATCTTATTAATACATGTTCTTTTTAATAATTCGACAATAAAAGTACTTTTTATTCAAATATTTAAATGATTCGATCAAACCCTAGCTACTAGAAGGAGTGAGAATGATATAGAGAGATTAATCTATTTCTTCCTTTCTTTCTGTACTTCATAAAAATAAATTTAAAACATACAAAAAAAAGTGGGAGAGTTGGGTGAATGAGAGCTCAAGTTTTGGAAGCTAAGCTTCTTGTATTATCCTCAAAATAAAAATGCACATAATTAATATATGAAGTTAAAATTAATACTAAAAGAGAAAGAAAAGATTGTATAGACTAGTTGACATTAAGTAAAAGGAAAGGAACTTATATATATAATAAGTAATTAAATGGCTATAATATTTAAAAATTAACAATAAATATAGTGCTTAATTTTTGTGAAAGTATGAACCAATGATCACAATTAATTATAACCTGAAGCTCAGCTTCGAGATGCATAAGAAGAATGGCTGGAATGATGCCTCTAACCCCACCTCCATCTATACTGAGAATAGTGATAACATTCCCAGATGAAGGAGGTGGCAGCTTTTCTCCTTCCATTACTGAATTATATAATCTCAAATTGCAAGATGATGAAATACTCAAACCTTACTTCGGTGTGCTCTTCATTCAACACCATGAAGGGGTATTTATAGATCTCATTTGCACTTGTCACTTTAATTTACAACACCCAAAATATTCTACTATATAAAAATTTTAAAATGAATATTTGTTATTTTGTTAATATCACTTTCAAATATGTTTTCCACACAACTTGAGTTTTAAACTTTATAGATCAACTTCTATTCATTTAGTCTAGTAGACTTGACTTGTATGTTAATCTCTTAAAATTTTAATTTTAATATAAGGGTATAGTTAAGTAATTTATCACATTCCTGTAACTTTTTTTTTTCATAATTCTTCATTATTTGTTTTTATTATATAATAAAATTTAAAAGACTAAAAAAAATCAAATCCATATAATTTTTTTAACAATTAAAAATTAAAATATTATATTTTAAATTTTAAATATTAATATTATAATTTAAGAGATAAAGTTTTCGTTCTCTGTGTATTACATAGTTTACTTTCAACGTAAATATTCTTTTTGTGTTAAATTATAAAGAGTAAAGTCATGAAACTCGTAAGCATGGAAAATGACATCGCACAATTAATCAAACACACCCCTATAATTTAAATATAAATGATGATGATGATGCAGAGGATGATGATGATGATGATGATGATTATTATTATTGTTATTATTATTATTATTATTATTATTATTATTATTATTGGTTAATTTTCCGGCAGCATTAAGAGATTTCGAACAAAACGACGAAATAAATGCATGAAATCAACAGGCTGGCACGTAAGAAATAAATGCACATGAAAGCATATAACTTCTAATATATAATTATAACTTTAATATTTTTTTTTTCATTTTAAATTACTATTAATTTATATCTTTATTTTAGGCTCTACATTATTTTTATAGTCTTTATACTTTTCTTAATTTTTAATTAAGTATTTATTGTTTAAAAATTTATAATTATATTTATATAATTATAAAAAAATTAAATCAATCTTTGTTATCAATTTAATTTTTTTATTAAAATTATATTAAATTTTATTAATTGTGCTAACATATAGTTTTTTAATGCATTAAATATAAATAATTTATATTAACAATAAATAAATAATAAATAATAATATAAAATAACTTAAATATATAAAATAAAATATAATTTATGTTAGAAATAATAATGAGTAGATTAAATTAAATTAAGTAAATTCATAAGGTTAAGATATAATATAATTAGCATATAAAATAACTAACCTCAAGTTTGACGTGTTAAATCGACATGCATTGTGTTATGGTACGAGTACCACATGGTGGTATAGGACAAAAACAACACGTGTATCACGCATGATATGGTGGGGACTTGTTTTTTCTTGAGGAAACAATTTGATCCTTAAGTTTTAGATATCTCCCACTATAATTTTACCCGTTTCAGATGCACTATTAATTTATTTTTACCTCTTGTAATACATAGTAATTATAGTAGAGATTAAACAATTTAGTAGTTCAAATTTATACATTGCATTACTTTTATTTTCAAGATTTTAAATAGCATAATAAATATTTTTTATATAAAAAAGTCTCTATTTTGAAACTTAAATCAAATTGTAACTTCTGTGTTTTACCTTGTAGTTAGTTTAATTTCCCAGGAAATTTTTTCTCAATACCAAATTATAAAATATAATATATTAGAGACTCTTTTTATAGTGAAATTAAAATCTAAGACATCCCCAAGTCGTATTCAACTTTATACTAATTCATATTTTGGGCCGACAAGGTTATAGTAAACCTCCCAACAAATTAAATTAACTTAGTAATGTTCAGTTTTTTGTGTCATATTATTAATTTAAAAAATAATAATAATTACTTATTAAGCGATTCAATTTTTTCATTTTTATATTTACATTAAATAATTTAATAATAAATTAACTTAAAATGATTTATAAATGAAAATTAATTATGTGTATAAAAAAAATAATCTTTAGAAGAAATAAATTAATCATGCATGCACGTTGTATTAATTTATACACTTTTATAAATATAGTTTCATACATTAAGCATGCAAGTGGCTTTTTCTGAATTCGTATATACTATTACGTTTATTTGTGAATTATTAGAGTTAAATGAGTTGTGTAAATAATCGTAAAACGTATAAATAATATTTGAATGTGAAGATTATTAGAAATTTAAATAAAATAATATTAGCTTTTTGGTAAAAAAAAAAAGGACATACATTTTTGTTTTGGGTCAACCATGATAATCTTTTCTCTGTATTTTCACTTTAGAATCTTGTGCACCATTCAATATTTGAAGGTCTTCGTCAACTCGATCGGTTATATTTTTCTTTTATTCATTTCAATCTGCAAAATTTGCTCAAGTGTCAAATCTTGTGTGAAAGGAAGACAAATTACAGATATAACATTATCTCATTTGCACTCGTCAATTTAATTTAGAACGCCCAAAGTGTTGTATATATTGTTATGATTGATTATTTAGGATCTAATCACCTCATGGGCCCTTGGCGAGTACTCAAGGAGGTAAACTTAATTAGGTCTTTTTTTTTTACCCATTATCACATTGAACTCTATAAATATAGAGCTTTCTCCTCATATTTAGTTACGCAGTCATTCTCTTTTCACTTGTGTTCTCTAGCTCTTCACTTCTCTTGTTCACGAGATAAAACCGAAAGAGTTATTTTCTCCTTTACATTCTTTGTTGTATACTTTATACGCAAGGTTATATTCTAATTACCATTTTAGGACCAACTCCGTTGATCCAACATTTGAAATCATCAATTATTATTATTAGGTTAAAATAAATATAAATTTTTATACTTTAATCTATATGCACATAATCTCTTATACTTTTAAATGTGACCTACAACTTTTATATGCTTTCAAAATGTTATAAAAAACTCATTTTATCTAATTTTTTATTCAAAATTTAATAGAAATGATTATATCAATTTATAAGATATCAAATTAAAATAAATAATTAAAAGATAATAAATAAAAATATAAATAAAATAATAACTTATTCTGACAAAAAAATTGATATTTCAATGATAAAAAGATAAAAATACTTCTATCATTATCTTTTAATTACTTGCTCCAATTTGATATCCTTCAATAAGATGAGTTTATTTTTGTAAGTTTTTGGATGAAAAATTGAGTAGAATGAGTCATTTGCATTTTAGCTTTATTATTAAGATTACTGATTGACTCAATTAATTGGTTAAATCCAACAATTTTCTCGACAACTTTAAAATGTTCCGACCAAACCGACAAGCTAATAATAATTCTAAACTCATATGATCCATATTTAAATTGAATGAAATAAATATACTTGCATCAATAGTTAGAGTTTGGTTATGTTAAAAAAATACAATTTGTTCTTTAAGGCGTTTGTAATTTAAATGCATCTCACACTTTTTTTTTCTATACTGAATCTATACTAGGAAATTATTACGTTTAGATTTGATTTGAATGATAGCTTTAAAAGGAAAACACAATCTCTTCAAATTATTTAAGTTATATTAAATTAAATGCAAATATGGAATCTCTATGAAATTATTTTTGCTATTACCGGTTTGAAAAATAAAAAAAAGGGCATACATTTTTTTTTTTGGGGTCAATAATGATAATCTTTTCTCTGTATTTTCACTTTAGAATCTTGTGCACCATTCAATATTTGTGAGTTCATTAAGTATGCAAGTGGCTTTGTTTGAATTCATATATATTGTTACGTTTATTTGTGAATGATTATAGTCAAATAAGTTAACGTTGTGTATTCATTCCAATCTGCAAAATTTGCTCAAGTGTCAAATCTTGTGTGAAAGGAAGACAAAATACAGATATAACATTATCTCATTTGCACTCGTCAATTTAATTTAGAAGGCCCAACATATGTTGTAGATATTGTTATGATTGATAATTTAGGATCTAATCACCTCATGCCTCATCATATCCAAACGGGCCCTTGGCGAGCACTCAAGGAGGTAAACTTAATTAGGCTTTTTTTTTTTTTTTTTTACCCATTATCACATTGAACTCTATAAATATAGATTACAAAAAGATTTTAAAAGTATAAAAAAACTATGAGTCACATTTAAAAATATAAAACAAATTGAAGTTAAAGTAAAGTGAGTCCTTCGCATTTTAGCCTCATTATTAAGATTACTGATTGACTCAATTAATTGGTAATCCAACAATTTTCTCGACAATTTTAAAATGTTCCGACCAAACCGAAGAAAAACTGCACCTTTTACATAAATTCATGAGAGCAACAGGTTGTCATTTTATGAAAATTTCTTTTAAATTATAGTGTAATTATAAAATTAATAAACTTTATAAGAGAACATATATAAAAATAATTTTTATATAGATATAATGAGCTACCTCATTGCACTCTCTTTTCACATGCATAAAACTAGAGGACAAAAAAAGAATGCTATAGAAAGATAGAATCCTGTATAATAATATCCAATATAGACACGTCATGAGATTTCAGATAGGCTTGATGAACCTCCAAACAATCTGTTTTTACCTGAAGTGGAATGATACTGCATTGCCTAGCAAGCTAAATGTCCCATCTTACTGCAAGTGCTTTCACAATTGAAGCATCATCCTGAGCCCTTGTTTTTGTGACTGCTGCCATAAAAATAGCACCATGGTAATCACGCAGAACAGCACCTAAACTCCATTCTCCGTTAGAAAGTTTTTATTTTAAATTTTAATTTTTTTAGTTAGGAAGATAAGAATTATTTATTTTCATTATATTTTTAAAATTAATTTTATTATACTAATTGAAGATACAATTCAATAATAATTATTCACATTTGATAAGTTACAGAGGATGAAATTAAATGCAAAAATATTAATAATTACTAATTTTAGATATTTTAAATATTTATTTTGAAAATGTAATTAATAACTAATTTAGAAAAATTTTACATTAAAAATATATATTTATATTTAAAAGATTAAATAAGCAAGTTCGGGTCTAAATATTAAAAAAATGATACTCAACCTAAATTCATATTTACTCTATATATATTATATAAGTATTATTTTTATATTATAAATATATATATATATAATTTATTCTATTGAAAAATATGTATGTAAATAATATTATTTATTTTAATTTCATCAATAAAATAGTTTAACTTTAATATAAATTTCTAAATTATCATAGTTGATAATTTTGTAAGAATAAACTTATAAAAATTTTATGTTGGTTATATATTTAAAGTTTCAAATACCTTCATTAAAAATGGAAACAAAGTTTTGAAGCATTTTAACTTTATTTGAGCTTCTAAAACAAATATGGCTTAGCTCTAATAATTTTAATTTGGCTAACAATGTTTGGCCAAAACATTTGGATAAGTTATTAAAGATAAAAAAATAAAAATCAAACAAAATTAAGTAGGCACCCCTTTTCAATGTCTCTCATTTGTATTGTATCAAACTGTTCGGATATTCATCCTCTTCGCAATTATGACGTGCTACTATTTTGTTTTCTTTAGCAAAACTTATAATTTAATGACATCGAAAGTTCTTTTTGTTTTTGCTTTTCTTTTTCTAAATTCTATAGCCATGAAACAGGCCCCATTAATTCTACTCACTTACGCATTTTCGGTTGTTGTCATTTTGTTTCTATCTCTCAATTTTGTATCTATTCCCATTGTGGATTCGCATTGTCCACCTATCAGTTAATTTTTGCATTTATATCTCTTTCATGTGATATTATCATATTATTATTTTTATATACAAAAAGAATTTTAATTTTCACTTTATCTTTACAAATAAATTTTAGACACCTAATTAAGATTGTACACTTCTCTAAATTTTTAGTGAGTCTTTGAATTTTAACATTTTAAAAAAAATTATTTTAATGCGTTTATAATTATCAAAATCTTATTAAAAGAGGGTATACTCAATAGAATCAACACCTTTTGCCTAAAATAATTTATTTTCATAAAAAGACAACTGAAGAATTAAATGACACAAGTTCATAAGAATATATATTTTCTTAAAATCTTGAAATTACACATTGAAAAATTACACTTTTTTTTCTAAGATGAAATATTTATAAGTTTATCTATTTTGACTAAAATACTTTTATATTTATTATTTATATAATTAAATATGTATTTAATTAGTATAAAATAATAATTTTTGAAAATTTAAAATATAATAATATTATTATTTCCAATTCAAAATAAATAATAATTTTTAAAATATAATTTTATAATAGATTATCATTTTTTTATAAAGAATTAATAATATTATTAAGAATATATATTTTAGTCAAAATGAGTGAAATTGTAGGTTTTTAAATTTTTTTAATAGAGAAAAATATAAAATTTTAAAATACAAGAGAAGATAGTATAATTTTGATATTTTTTAAAGGAAAAAAATATATTTTATCCTTAAAATAATTAAATTTTATAAAGATGAGCACATGTCTTTCCATCACTCTACGTTTGCATTAACTTTATTTTTTGGTCTTTCAATCTACAGCAATTTAGAAATCTAGGGTAAAATCTAGAAATCGGTATATAGTGTAAAAGGTAGACAAAAATATACAAAGATTACAATATAAAGACAAATGACATGCAACATTAATTAGGTTTGTTGTGCTTCAGTACTGTAGACAAACTATATAGACTTTAAAGTTTGAAAATGGGTTTGGTTTGATGGGTTCGCCGTTTAGCCTGAAAAAATAATTAGACTTAGATTAATAAAATTTTGACTTGTATAAAAATAGATTAGATTGGCTAGGCCCTATAAAAAGAAGAGCCAAATAGGGTTAGGTCGGTTGGACCGAGGCTAGCCCGTTTACTTTTGTTTTAAAAAAATATTTTTTAAAATATACTATTAATTCTATAATCAATTTTTAAAAAAATATAAAGAATAAAATTAAAATCTTGATGACTAGTGTTTAATTTTTGTTTTATACTCATGATATGTATTATATAATAATTAATTATTACTTATCTTATGATTTGTAATCTTTAAATTTCATGTAATATATTTTAATTTTTTTTTGTTATAAGAATATTAAAAAAAAGTTATTGATAAATTATAATTATTATTGTGTAAATATTATTTCCTAATTTAAACTATTATTTATTTTTTTAAAAATAAAAAGTTAGCTCAATCAAACCCTTAATTTTGATAAGACTGAGTTGAGTTAACCAAATACTAATCCATTTTAAAAATAAACTAGACCAATCTCACCCTAAAAAATAGGGCAAAAACAAACTTGGATTAAGTTGGGTAAGTCCTTTTTGATAATATAGAACACAATAAATATCTAGTATCATTTGTGTGACTAGGGTGGGAGAGTCAGAGTCAAAAAGAGTATTTTTCACTTTTTTTTTCTCATTCAAAATTATGCTTAAGACTTATATTTGGCAAGGCTCATAACCCTATCCCTCTCTTTCTTTTTTAACGTCCCCATGTCACCCCTGTGTAGCGACATGAGGGCGAAAAAAAACAAACAATTCTATCAACTTGTTCTGACCTAGGATATTAAGTTTATGAGCTTATTAATCTTACTTCATCACCATAATGTAGCCTTCCATCCTAATGTTAAAACACCACTACCTAATTGGTGATAAATATTCTTACAATCACAGGAGTCCAAAAAACAACAACGAACAGTCAAGAGTATGTACTGCCACAAAGAAGTTAACACACCTCTGTTTTCTATAATGCAGTACTCAATGATCTTTTCATAAAACTCTTACCATTCAAAAGGTCTCATTTTTCAAATGCTACCAATCTTCCTTAATCATATGCCCCAGCTGCATATACCACTTAATGACCACTATCAGATTTTCACATAGAGGAATTGATTGTAGCACAACGTGTAACAATTGAACCTTCCGAAGTAAACAAATTTTCAACCTTATTTCCTCTCATAAAAAGAAGAGCATCCTTAGAGATATTTAAAACTCCGCCTTCAATAGTGGATCTAAAGCCTTTAGCGTCTAAAACGCCCAAAGAAATGAGGTTTTTCTTCAAAGCATGAACATGCCTGATATCCAATAGTGTTCTGATGATGCCATCATGCGTCTTAATGCAAATAGTACCCTTTCCAACAATCTTGCATGGTGTATTATTTTTCATCAAGATAACTTTGTTTGTTGTTGTATGGTCTTATTTCTTGGTTATGAATAGAATAATGAAAATACTAGAGGGAGGAAGAGTGTAAAGAAGTGAGATAGAGAGATTAGATACTACTGTTCATTGTCTCGTTAACCTAATCATTAAATTTTGTTGTTTGACTCAGGCAGCTGATATCACTCATTCACTACAACAGCCTGCTGGAAAACAGGTGCACTTGATATATCTATAATTACCTTTTATTGTTTGATACTGAATATGGTTCTGTTTCTAAGATGTGACAAATTATTCTAGCCTGTTGTTTCTATTCGTTGTTGCAGTATTAGAATCATTTGGAATCAGATTACTTTCTCTTTCTCTCAGTGTTATGCATATCTGTATGTCATTTTGTAGCAGTTGCAGAAACACGGGAATATTTTGTTTGTCAAGTTTTATGTGTGTCAGACACCAAATTGATCTCTTTCTAGATCGACAAGTATATGTCTTCTAGATCTGATATCTATTTGTTGCTCTCTTACTGAACTTTTTGAAATGATCTTTTCCAATCTTTATCACTGTTTAAAATTGTGCTGTTCTGTATAGTTGGATGGTGTAGGTGTTGCAAGTGGAGGTCTTCGAGAATTGACACCATGCATTGGAAGGACAGCTGTAGCAGTTGGAGTGGAAGAGATTTTCATGGAGGTACAGAGAATATGCTATAGCCAGTAGTTATTTATTAGTTTTATTATAAAAGAATAGTTCAGGATAAAAATATCAGGCATTTGAGGCCCCTTTTATTTTTCTGGTGTACTTGAGAACTTTGCTATGAAAGACAAACTACTTCAGTTGTGTCTAATACTACGTTTTCTACTAACTTATATACATGGAGTATTGAAGGGTTATCTTTTCCTAATTAGCTTGTCTATCAGTGAGCTTCTAAAGTCTTTCTTGGGTTTTAGGTACGTGATGATCCACTGAATGCACCTGTTGATGGTCCAACACAGTGGGTGAGTTTGTCTCTTATCATGATAATTCATATTCATAAACAATCCCTGGATGTTTATTTCTCTCTGCCTGCTCTGTGCATTTATTTTTTGCAGGGGACATTTAACAAATTGCATGTAAACTTCCCTCATATGACAGCTTCTGCGCCATTTGGAGGAGCTGCTAGAAGAACTCGTAGCTATTTCTGTAAGCCTCTCGATTGAAACTCTATAAACTACTATGAAATGTTATGATTTTTATAATTTTTAATCTTTACTGGAGTCAATGTTGTGCACTTCTCACTAAGTTGGATCTAATTGATGTAGAAATAGCAAATATTGGTGTCTGATTGCAGCTTTGTTGTTAATTTATGAGCTGATATTTGTGCTTATTTCATGATGATATAACCCTTTTCATTATGGCGAGAGATTGTAGACAGAAAAGAGAGAGAACTATAGAAGAGAGGAAAAAGGGGGTAGAGAGAATAGGGTGAGAATAAGGATAGCCATTCAAAATAATACCATTTTATAAATTAATCAAAAGATTGGATTTTCAAATTAAGATATGGTCTGTGACTATGCAGATATCTTTCCTACCCTGTTTTGATTAAAGAATATAATTCCCTATTCATCATACAATACAAATTGCTATTCAATTCTTCTATTAACTGAACATTTTTTAAACATCCAAATTCTATATTCCCCTATTCATATCCCGTGTAGCAGTTTTTAAATATGAAGTGTCTAAATTTTTCTTGTTAATACTTGTATTTTAGATTTCTGTATTTGATTAATTCCTCTTTGCTTGATTGCAGAGGGTAAGCAAAGGCAAACAAAAATTGAACATTGATCTCACGCCATTTCGTGAATAGAAGATAGGCAAGTTCTTTTTCTTTTTTTTTTTGTATATGTTTTGCTATACTTTTGTTTATAGATATATGCCACCACCACCACCACCAAACCAAGACTTTTGTCATTACGTGGAATTAGTTATATGGATTAAGTCAGTATATTTTATTTTTGTTCATTTTTATAGTAAAATTATTGATATTTTTGTTTATAGATATGATTAATAATATTTTTCTTTTTTACTTGATGATAAAATTAAATTGTAATTAGTATAGTAAAGAAATTATGGTCTCATGATATTCTGTAATAAAAAAATGATTAAAAATATTTTTAATTCATTTAGAGTATATTCTTATCAATGAGTTCTTAATTCATTTTTTTCTTTTTCTTTTTTTCAATGTAAAACATCCAAAAAATAAATGTAAAGGATTTAAAATCAAGTATTACCTACATGATTTATTATTTATTGTATAAGAGCTTAAAACTTAATTTTTTTTTTTTTTTAGTTAACGCAATGTGTTGGGATTGATTGATTGACACGAATAATTTAAAAATCGTAGTAATTTAAGGAAGAATAAATTTAGATAAGATATTTTAGTGTTATCATTATTTTATAAAAAAATTATATTAATATTTTTAAAGACACTCAACTATATGCTGTTAAAAAGTGTCACTCACTTAAGAAAAATTGTTTATCGATGGCTATTTTATGAAAAGAACACTTTTTTTAAAATTTGTTTTAAGGTAGTAATGGAATATGATTCAATTATATACGTTGGAAACAATTGATTTTACTACTGGATAAATGGAGTAAAGCAATAAAATAATAGATACAAAAATTCAATAAAAGAAACTAGTTAATATTATAAAGTGACTTGGTTTTTGGGCTTCGAGTATAAAAGTAACTTGACTTCATTCACGCAAGACTCGGCACTTTATATACATCCCAAAAATATTTCATAATACTTTTTTCTATCCTCCATAATCACTAGGTCTTCACAGAGCATTTCTCACTATATAATATTACCATGATGATTTCATGGCATAAATGGTGAAAAAACACAACTTCAACTGAAGTTTATTCTATTATGACATCCACAGGGAGATCCATTTTGGTTATGTTGTTGTCAATGTCTCAGGCTATCATCAAATCATTAACCATTGGTATAAGAAAAAAAAAAAATACCATCCACAGGCCTAATTTACTTATTATCTTTTAAGCAACTAAATTGAACGAGACAAATAGAAGGAATTTGCCTTTATATGAAGGTTTCTTTCTTTCGTTAGGGAAGGTTTTCTTTCTCTTTTATGAGAGTTTTTCTACTTTTTTCTATGAAGTTTCTTCCCATGGAAATATTTTAAAGATAACAACATTCTCATATCTACATATACGAGTTCAACATTGAATGAAGATTTTTTCCAGACCACAAAAGAAACAGGAGAAACTTTCTGTGAAAGAGATCACCTTCATGAATTTTCTACGAAAGAGATTATACTCCTAAATAAATTCATGTAGACTTGGTAGTTAAGGTAACGGTCAAAGAAATTCTGAAACTGATAGAATAATGAATAAATTTTGGTTTTTTTTAAAAAAAAAAATTATGGAGATATTACCATTGAAGAAAAGGATCACAGTTACTATTAATTACAGTTTCTTCAACATTATGTTTGTTCGCCTAGTTGGAATTTAATGAGTATCACCCTTTTATTATTTGTTTTTCTTTTGTCTTTTTAAGTTTAGTGTAACAATTACGTACGGGTTTTTTTTTCAAAATATTAATATATTACTTATTTAAAAATCTTAGAAAATAATCAAATTCATATAAAAAATTACAAAGGCACATTTGAAAAGAAGCCCAATTTACTAATTATAAAATTCCTATCTTTGTTAATATTTGACCAATTTTCCCTTGTAAACCTGTTGTGATCTCTTTTTTACCACATGCAATTAGCTAAACTCTGATAATTTTGTGATCAAAGTCTGAAATATCTTTTTCATATTAAAAAAAAAAACTTCAACTACAACTTCACAAACTATAATTTCACTAATTAGAGAGAAAATAAATTCTTCAAACAAGAAAAGAAAATTTCGTAATAAAAATAAGAGGATTAGGTGCGAATAGCAATTATAGAGTTGAAAATCCTTTCATAATTAAGTCCGAATTCTCATTCCTATTTCTCCCAAGGGAGAAAATTCTTTCCTATTCTCTCTCACTATTGAGATTGGTAACCGTGTGGGGACCTATGGAAATTAATTGGAAACCTTTAAAAAATATTAGTCAATCTTTTAAAAAATAAATTTTCATACATTTTGAAATAAATATATTAATAAAAATATTAATGATAATTGTTATCGTCAAAATTATTTATATTATTTAGATATTTAATATAATAAATATGTTAAAATACTTTTATTTACTTTTAAATTTTTATGTATTACTTCTAAAATCTTTAAATTAATAATTATCATGTATTAAAAATTTTATCTTTAATATTTTAAAATTAAAAAATATATGTATTCATAATAAATAATAAATTAGTAATTATTTGTATATAAAAATTAATCTTAAATATCTTATATTAATTATGTATTTAATTTAAATTATTTATTAAAGATATGTAAAATATTTTGAAAAAGTAATTAACTAATAATTAATATATGCACTTAATACATTTAAGAGTAGTCTGAAGTCCACTATTAAATCAAAAATTTTCCACACTAATACTCACCACTTGATTAAAACGGCTGGCCAATAGTGATGGCTCCATAGGAAACGTGGAAAGACTTGGACTACTTCTTGGTCAATCTATAATTTTATGATTATAGTTATGCTTATTATTTTTTAATTTATTTTTTGTGAATAAAAAAAATTTTTATGCGAATTTGTAATATTATAATAATAAATGTAATGAAATTTATTTATAGTTTAACATAAATTTTTAATTTAGTAATAAACAATTAAATAATTTTATTTTTAAATAAAATATTAACTTTATTAACAAAAAATAAATTAAAAGGGAGTTTTGTGTAATATTATATCAAATATAATTTTTAAAATAAAAAAAATGATAAAATAATTTTATCAAATATAAAAAATAGTGTAATTTACGCCATAGTATATTATATGTTAACATCAAGCATTTATTATTGTACTAAAAGTTCAAATTGTTATAAGAGTGCAAATCGATTTTTCTTTCATGTATATATATATATATATAGCCTCATTGAATTTGCTTATGAGACATCTATCCTCACTTTAGTCTTGTTTCCATCTAAGCTCATTTCATTTGATTGAAGATGAAGAGAATGTCGTGTAAGTGTGTGTCTCGGAAGATTCAAGGGACGGTGGTGGTGTCCAAGAGTATATCCGTTTCGGGCCAAAACCTATCTTTCACTCTACACTTAATTACTGCTGTTAATCCAACAAGCCCTGGTTAGTACTTAATTATATGTATACTACTCTTAATCCAATACTAATTTTTGTGAATGACTCATATCAGTTAATTTGATTAGGCTAAAATTCAGAAAATTATTGACTTAGAATCCTCAAACTTTGTAATTTCTGAAAAAAAAATTCTCTGTTAATTTTTTTATAAAAAGAATTGAGAGTATTATATGTATTTTAAGCTTTTGATTGATACAAAAATATGGTGATTACAAAAAGTGAGACCCATAAATTTATAGAGGAGATGATATATATATGTGGGTTGTTGTTAAATTTTGTTTGAAATCCGTATTTGTATACTGAATATTTATTGTATAAAAAAGGATCAGAAGCGCAAATTGGGAAAGGTGTGGATGTGGAAGATAGAATTTCGACGAGGAAGTCGTGGACAGCAGGAGAGGCTTCATACAGTGTTGAATTTGAATGGGATGAACAAGTGGGAATTCCAGAAGCATTTCTGATTACAAATGAGCATGAAAAGAAGTTCTTCCTTAGAAGTTTGACACTTACAGGTCTTCCAAATCATGCTCACATTCACTTTCCTTGCAACTCCTGGGTTTTTCCTGCATACAGATGCACAAACAATCGGATTTTCTTTGCCAACAAGGTAATTATAATATATTATTAATTTCTTTCTAATAATTAAGAGCTATATATATATATATAACTGATTTTGATGTCAATCAAAATTCATATTATTTCCTTATAAATTAATTGTATGTCAGATGATGTTCTGTGAAGCCTACCGGTGTATTAAAAACCAATGTCATATTGTGCTCACAAAATTTGATATCAATTCAAAATTAATTAGTTGACACTCAAAAGTTAATATACAATATACATTTGAAGCATAATTAAGAAACCATGAACAATTAATTAGTTGCATATTTATAATTATTTGATTGCTCTAAAATTTTGCATAGAACATCACTATACAGAGTTATTATTTCTAATTCAATATTTGAATCAATAATATAAAAAATTATAAATATTTTAAATATGGCAAAAAATATTTAAAATGTATTTATTTTTTCATTATTCCCATCACGGTACTTCCAGAAAAAAAAGTGCAACAGTCTAATCACTTCTGTGTAGAAAATGTAAACATAGGGAAAAAAAAAAAAAAGGAATATCCCCATAGTTAGAACACCTAAATTGACTTGATTTTTCTAATGATTGACCTAAATTGACCTTTTTACTTATCAATCTAATCACATGGATTTGTTGGGTTGTGACTATTAGGAAGGTGAGTGCTTATTTATATTGTAATATATCTAAAGTCTCCTGATTTTTGTATATGGTAAGCATATATTGAGATTGGAAATGTGAGTGCTCATCAATTAATCACAATGTATTACAGACATATCTTCCAAGTGAAACACCCAAGGCACTTGTGAAATATAGAGAAGAAGAATTATCGAACCTGAGAGGGAATGGAAGAGGAGAACTCCAGAAATGGGATAGGGTTTATGATTATGCAACCTATAATGATCTGGGAAATCCAGATGAGGGTGAAGAACATGCTCGTCCAGTTCTTGGAGGCTCAGTAGAATATCCTTACCCTCGCAGAGGAAGAACTGGTAGACCACCAACACGTTCAGGTTAGCCTTCTAACATATTTCTTATTTTTTCTTCAGATTCAATTGTGTCATATACAATTTATAAGAAATTAACACATGCTTAAATATACAAGTTTTAATAAAGAACTATCACAACATGAATTCCTCAAAATATCTAAAAAATCTAAAAAAATATATAACAAATTCTAAAATTATAATATTCACCAACACTTTCTCCAAGACACACTATATAGAGATATTTGTTATACAAATTAAATTATGCAAAACTTGAGAGGAGTAAATGACGACTAACCAATATAGCTAGCTTCAATACTAAAATTGGACAGATTTCACATACGTCTTCTAACCCAGTCTAACACACATATATATACCATACAGATCCAGAAAGTGAGAGCAGGGTGAATATTTTTGGCTCAATTTATGTCCCAATGGATGAAAGATTTGCTGAGTTGAAGAAGAAAGACTTCAATACTTCTAAAGCCAAAACAGGAATCAATGCCCTATATAAGGCCAAAGCAGGAATCAATGCCCTATTTAACAGTAGAGAAGAAGAGTTTAACAGTTTTGACGATGTACTAAAGCTCTATGAAGGTCCATTGAAGAACCCAAAACGACTTAAGAATATAAGTACACATGTTTCTAAATTTTTGAAGCAAGTTTTACAAGTGGAAAGTGAAAATCTCTTGGCATTTCCAATGCCACAAGTGATTGCAGGTACGTCATACACACGCACACACGTGTGTGTGTGTGTATATATATATACACATACATACAAGCATCTATTTCCATATGTCATGACACAAACATAATGTTATAAATGTCTTGAATTTTGTTTAGTTAATTTTTTTGTGGCATTAATGGGAAGAAATATCACAATTCTTTATTTTTCTAAGTCACATTTGATGGAGATAAGAGAAAAGCATTAAATGATCAACAGGTGTCTTGTTAGTAAACACAATGAGACATGGTGAAAAACATTAGGACATCAAGTCATAAAGAAGTGATGATCGTCATTTATTATCATATCTTATTTTTTTATGATATTTTTATTTTTTCATGTGATATTTTTTTTCTAAATTTTTAATAATAATTTTTTCTTTTGTTATTTAATATTTTTAACTTACCCTTTAATTTTTTTTTCTGAAAATCTAAGTTTTTTTTCACTTATATGATAAATTATTTTTAGTTATTGTTGTTATTAAATTATCAATAGATTTAACTTTTTCAATTTGTAATTTATACATCATTTATAACAAGTTAATAATTCAGAATAATATATTTTTTAATAAATTTATTTATTTAAAAATATTAATAAAGTAAATCATATAAAATAATATTTTTGATAATTATTTGTTTACTTTTATATATGATAAATGATGTAATATTACATAAATAGCAATAACGGTGTGTGTCACGACAGGCTATTAATTTCTTTAATCTTAATATAATAGATGTGATTTTGAGTATTTAGTTAAATCACTTTTGTATCTCCGTTTATATTTGTTAGCGGAATTTGCTCCTCACCTTTGACCGTGAACGCAAGTAACAAGCCAATCGAACCGCGTTAAATATTTTGTTTATTATTTCTCATTACTTATACTTCATTTAGATTTTATTATTACCGATCAAATTACCTTTGGGCCTATTCTACATTTTGCCCAACCCATAATTTCTACAATTATGACGCAATTTAAAGGGTGATTATTTTCATGAGCAGCTGATGAAACAAAATGGATGAGTGATGAAGAATTTGCCAGAGAGATGCTTGCTGGTGTAAACCCTGTCAAAATTTTCTGTCTCCATGTATGCTTAAATATTTTAAGTAAATTGTTGCATTTTGATTATACTCAAACACTACTTAATTTGCACTTACATATATGTCAAATTAATTGCAGGAGTTCCCACCGACAAGCAAATTAGATAAAAGAACCTATGGTGACCATTCAAGTAAAATAACAGAACAACAAATCCAGAAAAACCTAGATGGGCTCACTGTAAAACAGGTAATTAATTAATGTTCTTAGAGTGGAAACTAATTAATTACTATGACCCATTTGTATAGACTTTTTAGTAGCATATTAGAGCTTGTTTATATTTAAATGCAATCATTCCAACTATTTTCTGTGTTTTGTCAATCTATATTTGTTGATTTTAGCTTATAAGTTTGGAATTAAGAACTTATCAAAACAAAAATCAGAGCTTATAAATATAGCTTCCACATGAAATTTTTTATTATAATTTAAAGAGTAAATTACTGTTTTAGTTTTTTAAAGATATAATTTATTTTAATTTAATCTATAAATTATAAAAATACTTAATTTAATCTTTAAAATATAAATTATGTTTTAATTTAGTCCATATATATATAAATATTATATGTATTTTTATATCTCAAGTCAAGATTTTAAGAACTAAATTAAGACATAATATATTTTTCAGTGACTAAAACAATAATTTATTCTAATTTAAATAAAAGTACCTCATTAATTTTCATATTTACTTCTCATATATATATATATGTGTGCATATTATCTATCCTAAGTATATATATAGATATATAATTTCTAAATAATTTATTGATTCCAAATTGACAAAGTAACGTACTTATACAGTTCAATAGCCAACCTTAATTAAAAGGAAATTAAAAAAATCAATAAAACAAGAAAGTAATATAAACAGCCTCAAAAGAATGTGAAAATGAAGGATTTTGGGTCCAAACACTAGCTTTCACAATGACCAACTTGGAAGGAACTTTTTATGGATATATAATAGGTTTTACACTTGGATTCAGATGACCAATCCAAAAACTTTTATGTTAGACACTTGAATGTCAAAAACTTATATTGAATCAAGTTCATCTTATATGATTATTGAAAACTCTTGAGTATTTGGCGGTGATTAATTTGTGTGCTGGGTTTGACAGGCATTGGCAGATAGAAAATTATTTCTATTAGATTACCATGACGACTTTATGCCATACTTGAGCAAAATAAACAAAACTCCTGCTAAGGGATATGCTAGTAGAACAATCCTCTTCTTGAAAGATGGGAGTTTGAAGCCATTGGCCATTGAATTAAGTTTGCCACATCCACAAGGAGATCAATTTGGTGCCTCAAGTAAAGTCTACTTGCCTTCTGAGCATGGCGTGGACAATTCTATTTGGAAATTGGCCAAAGCTTATGTTGTTGTAAATGACTCAAGCTATCATCAACTTATTAGCCATTGGTATATATTATTGCATGTATACATTCAGTTTAATTTAATTATTTTTCTTTCTAAAAAAGATCACTAATATCACATTGTCAACCTCATCAGGTTACACACTCATGCAGTGATTGAGCCTTTTGTGATTGCAACACATCGACAGCTTAGTGCACTTCATCCTGTTTATAAGCTTCTAGTCCCTCACTTTCGTGATACTATGAAGATAAATTCACTTGATCGAAGTAGCCTAATCAATGAAGGTGGCACTCTAGAGTCAACATTTCTTCCAGGAAAGTATGCTATGGAGCTTTCATCTATGATGTACAAGAACTGGGTTTTTCCTGACCAAGCACTACCTGTAGATCTTGTCAAGAGGTAAATTTCACAAACTTCAGCTATGACTACAAAAACAGGACTAAATTTAAATATAATTACTTATATTTATTCTTACGTTTTCAAATTAAAACAAAACAACTAACAATAATTGAGTCTAATGGTAATTAAGGATTAACCTTCACAACATAACTTTTGAATTTTTGTTGGGAAAAGTATGTAGATTTAGTGTGTTATGATACTTTGAATAGAATTATCTAATAAGAGCATACCTATGAAAAATAAAAAAGAAATTAAAAAATAGTACACACACACACACACATGTATATATATATCTCATTTATTACTAAACTAAAGCATTATAGGACTTTTCTATATATTTTTATGAATGCATTATCTTTTGTTTGCTTTAGAGGAATGGCAATTGATGATCCAGCATCTCGTATTGGTATTCGCCTTGTGATAGAAGATTACCCTTATGCTGTAGATGGACTAGAGATATGGTTTGCCATCAAGAAATGGGTAGAAGATTATTGCTCCATTTACTATAAAGAAGATGATACTGTTCAAACAGACTCTGAACTCCAAAACTGGTGGAAAGAACTCGTTGAAGTAGGTCATGGTGACAAGAAACATGAGCCATGGTGGCCTAAGATGCAAACTCGTAAGGAGTTGATAGAATCTTGCACCATCATCATATGGATAGCTTCAGCTCTCCATGCAGCTGTTAATTTTGGACAATATGCATATGCAGGTTTTATTCTGAATCGTCCAACTCTTAGCAGAGAATACATGCCTGAAAAGGATAGTGAAGAATATTATGAGCTTGAATGCAACCCAGAAAAAGTTTTCTTGAGAACCATTACATCAAAGAAAAAAACACTCAAGGTCCTTTCTGTTATAGAAATCTTGTCAAAGCATTCTGATGATGAGTTATACCTTGGACAGAGAGACAACCCTAATTGGACATGTGACAGAGAGTCCTTGAAGGCATTTGAGAATTTTAGGAAAAGGCTGAAGGAAATTGAGGAAAATATCAAAGGAAGGAACTCTGATGAGAGACTTAAAAACCGATATGGTCCGATTAAAATGCAGTATACTTTGCTTTCTCCTTACAGTGAACAAGTTGGATTATCTGGGAAGGGAATCCCAAATAGTATTTCTATGTAAATTGGTATTGTAATTCTTTCCTAATATTTCAGTAGATTCCTAAGTATGGAATATTTTGTGTTACATCTATATTAAAACGACTCTACATCTCTTTGGTCGATTTCAAAAACTTCAATTATATAATATAAAATATATTTGTACTCTTTATAATTTCGCTAAATTTTAAATTAGGTCTTTATAATTTAAAACTTTATAATTGGCTTCTTATAATTTAGCAAATTTAAAAATTAGTTCTTATTGTTAATTTTTTGTTAAAATTATATTAAATTTTGTTACTATGAAGAATATATAGTAACTTAAAACTCTAAATATATATTATTTATGTCAATAAATAAGAGAAAAAATAAATAATAATATAAAAATAATTTTTATATATGAATTATAATGTAATTTATGTTAGATAATACGATCGAATAGATTGACTTGAATTAAATAAATTATTGATGTTAAGATAATATATAATTAACATATAATCAAAATTTAACAAATTTTTGGCAAAAATTTAAGTTTAGAGACTTATTTAAAATTTTCTTAAACTATAGAAACTCAATTTTAAAATTTTAAATTATAAAGACTTAATTAAAAATTGAGTAAAACTATAGAGATCATATGAATACTTTGACCAATAAAATATGATATGTAAAAAGAAAGTAGAGAGAAATTAAAAATAATAAAAAGTTATAACATAATAATTGATAGTTAAATAACTTTTTATTATTTAACTTATTATTTTATAATCTAATATTCATTATTTTATATTATATTTTAAAAATTAATAAAATAATAACATGCCACTTTTGTGCATTGTTTCTGGTTAATTATATTAATGTTTTGTAGATTTTGTGTAACAATATTTCCCCCTCCCCTCGAAAGAAAATAATTCAAAAGTCCTTAATGGTTCCACTTATATGCATATGATTATCATCATGCATGTGTTTCCATTGGATCCTTAATACTACAAGTATTGGATCTTTTTGAAATATGATTTAGTCCATCAAAATCTGTTTACTCGCTATCATTAGTCCTTGATTAAGTCAAAAACAAGACAAGGATATGTCTTTTAAGAATTAACAAGGACTAACTGAAATTTCCAAAGATTAAACTGCATAAGAATAAAATTCAAATGCCAAATAGTGAGACACTTATATTTCAACGATCCAAAAGTAAATTGTCTTAAAAAAAAAAAAAGAATACTGTTTTTCTCTGAAAACTCTGTCAAGGTCTCAAGGATCCCCATCGATTCATAAAGGCAGAGGATGTTGCCTCCAGTAGCTGGCACGCAGAGAACAGAATAAAGTTGTTACCTGCTATATAGTTTTCTGTACGCTAGTGTATCATTCATCTTAAATTTGAACTGTAAATTAAGGATATAAAGATAAAACGTAAAATTTGGTAAAATTTTCAAAATGTTTTCAATATTCTTTAGCATGTAAAGAATTTTGGCAGTGTTGTCTTGTTTTGCTTAATGCAACAATGTTTTGTTGTTGATTTAAGAGAGAATCCAAGTGGCATCTTAGGCGCAAAGAACTCGATCACCGACGTAGTTTAAAAGCATGAAATCTTACTTATTAATTTATATATGCAATTCATGTTGGGGTGTCAACCCAAGTCCCACATCGGAAACATACAAGATATTGATCTTGTATATAAGTGTTCACTTAACTCTATTAGATTTGAGGCTTTTTGGAGAGAGCCAAAAAATAAATACGTGAAGGCTTGGCTCAAAGCGGACAATATTATACTAATGTGGAGTTAATGTGATATTTGGCGGTCCTTACAAGTGGTATCAGAGCCTGATTCAGACTACGAGGACTGAATTGAGTGGAAAGCCTCCCTAGTATGAAGACCATGAGCTATGTGGTCCTTGGTTTGAGAGGAAGATTGTTGGGGTATCAACCCAAGTCCCACATCGGAAACATACAAGATATTGATCTTGTATATAAGTGTTCACTTAACTCCATTAGATATGAGGCCTTTTGGAGAAAGCCCAAAAACAAATACATGAGAGCTTGGCTCAAAGCGGATAATATCATACAAACGTGGAGTTAATGTGATATTTGACGGTCCTCACAATTCAAACACACAATGTGTCATATTACAATTAAAAATAGAATTGAAGCATCGTACATTGTTGTAAGTTGTAACATCTTATCTCTGTGAATGGCCTCTATATATACCCTTATCATCCTGGAGGGATATATACTCATCCATCGAGTCTGTATACCGTCTTCTTTCTTCAGATCACATCATATATATCTGTGTTTCTTTGTGCTAATTTGTGTATTAGTAATGGGTAGTCATGAGAGTTATAACACAAATGTTCCACTTCCACCACCTTCACTAGGAAATGTTGTCACCATTCTCAGTATTGATGGAGGAGGCATTAGAGGCCTCATCCCTGCCGTCATTCTTCGCCGCCTGGAGGCTGAGCTTCAAGTAATTAAGTTCCATCATTTTCACTTCATATATATGTTTGTTAAGTTAGTACAATAAACTCAGTAAATTATAATTGCAGTTTTTAGCGAAGGATGAAAACGTAAGGATAGCAGACTACTTTGACGTAATAGTTGGAACAAAAGCACTGGTGGACTCATTACTGCAATGCTTACTGCTCCTGACTCAAACAATCGTCTTTTGTTTACTGCTGCTGAAGTGGTTCAATTCTATAAAGACAAAGGAGCTAAATTTTCAGTAAAGATGATGCTGCTACCATTCAGTCCACTCAAGAGTATAATTAATTATAAAACTCTCCATTATATTATAGTATCCATGCATGCATATATATTTTATTTTGATAGTCAATATTTTTAATTTTATGTTTTAACGTACATACATAAATCTTTGATTTATGAAGCCAAGCTGAAGTGGAACGCCAGTTGGCTGCTAGCGGACCCAGCTTTAACGGCAATTACTTGCGTCTTATTATTCGACAGAAAATGAATGAGGCACGACTACATGACACATTGACTGACGTTGTTATCCCAACTTTTGACATGAAGAAAGTCGTGCCTACAATTTTCTCAACTTACTAGGTACTTAAATTACTACGTACATAAAATATTTAATCTAATCAATTTGTCCGTGAGGCTATGATTAATTAAACAAATACACGTACAATTATTATAATTGTTGTCGATGCATGCAGTTGGAAGAAGTTCCAAAATTGAATGTGAAGCTGTCAGATGTATGCATAGCAACTTCTGCAGCACCAACATTTCTTTCAGACTGATGATAACCTTGAAGAATTCCATTTGACTGATGGCGGTATAGCTGCACTCAATCCGGTAATAATCTATTATTAGTAACATATATATAATTTTCAGGCGTTGGTTGCGTTGAGTGAGGTGGCATAACAGAAGAAGAAAAATTCAGACTTGTTCCCAATGATGCAGAATCCAAATGATTACACTAAAACCGTATTGATATCATTGGGTTGTGGAATTCAAGCTGAGAAAAATCAGTACAATGCTCAAGATGCAGCTAAGTGGAGCAACCTAGCATGGATTCTCAATGTCCCCAGATTTATCCCACAGTACTATATGACCATCCCTTGGTGGAATTCTTGCATGATGCAAATTGGAAAATGACTGATTATCACCTTGCTTCTCTTTTCAGTGGCTTTGATGCTCAAGATAATTATCTTCGGAATCAGGTGTGGATATATATATACATATATATTTGTATTCATCGTTTTTAATTAATAAGTAATAATTTCATATTCAGTAATTAAAAGTTTTAAGTTTTCATCAATCATCATCACCATATATATATGTATATACCCAGGACAATACATTGACACCGGAGATGGATTCGCCGGAGAATTCGCAAAATCTTGAGGATTTCGCTGAGCAACTTCTAAACAAACCGATTAAAAGGCCCAATGTTCACACTTTTGAGTTGGAGGAAGTTCCTGGAAAGGGTACAAATGAACAAAATCTAAAACGGTGTGTATTAATTTCCGATCACAAATTAATTTCTCACCAAATTAATTAAATTAAGCTTAGTTATTTTCACTTATCATCATCCATCCATGTGTACGTATATCTATATATATATATAGTTTGGCCCAGATTCTGCACGAAGAGTGACAGGCCCATCTGCAAAATTTAGCAGACAATAAGCACAGTAGGAAGCTAGAAAAGCACCAGAGAAGGTTGCAAACTCGTCCGATATGAGATTGCACACTTTGAACCATGCAATCGCCTTTGAGGAAGGAAAACAAAAGCGAGTTTCAGAAGGCTACGCACTCACCAGTTGGTTAACTGCAGTTGTATGTTTTATTTCTTTGTGTTGTGTTTGAGTCAAGTTTTAGACTATGAGTTGTGTTGTAATTGTGCATCTTCATTTACCTGTGTTTTATACCACAATATGTTGTAGCCTCGCTGGACAGTGCATGAGATGATTGAATAAAACCAAATTATTGCATTTTTTACTCTAGATTCATGAATCAAGCATTCTCGGTACACAAAAAAGTTGAACTTAACCACTTAAGACACCTCAAATTACTAATTCCAACATACATATACGGTGGAGGATTATAGAGTTCTTTTGTTAAGGATGATAGAGTTAAGCTAAGGGTTTATTTGAAGAAAATCTTTATAGGATTTATACAGAGACTACTTGAACAGTTTGTACGTGGTTGACTCAAATGACATTAAGTGATATATAGAAAATCTTCCTAGTCTCTATCTTTTTATCTATTGCATTTTCATTTCTGTTTCAAAAATTATCTATGTATGCATCTTTCTTTCATGTAATTTAGTCACACAAGTTGAATCTACCTAACTACCTATTTTCGTTTTCCTTTCTTTGATGGCAACTTCTTCCTCATTATCAAGAATGGGCATCCATGATGAATCCCTTTCGTCGTCGGTAACTACTGTTTCTTGCTCAGTCTTTGTCTAAGGTCTTGAATTTTAAAATATTTCCATTCTCACACGAGTGCTTTACATCATGACTTGATTTAGTGCTCTAGCTAGTGACATATTTAATTGATAGGTGGAAACTTAATTCCATATCAGCTTCGGTTTATATCTGATATGCAGTTGGTTAAAAGAATTATGCATATCTAATTGTTTATATATTTGTTGTTAAATTTTTTAATTAAAATAAAATATACAAAAAATTTTTAAAAAGAATTAATCATAAAAAATATAAATTGTATAAATTATATATGTATCAGTTTTAATTAAAAAATTTAATGATATAGATATAAAAATTATACTTAATTTTTTTTAAAAAAATTATTTCTAATATGTAATTAATTTAGTTGGCACAATCGAAAATGTTGATGAATAGAAGTGACAAAAATGGGTTAGCTTTTTTACACTGGTCCGTTTGGCCTTGTAAAATTTATAAAATTGAGTTAAAAAAATTTTGGTTCAAAATAAAAATAAGCTAACTCGATCTCAAAAAGAATAAAGCCAAATTATGTTAAAGTTGAGTTGGGCTAGCTCAATTTTTTTAAAAAGAGTTTTATTTATTTTTAATATTTGTAAAATGAATTAATTGAATGACTTTAACTTTAATTATTCAAATTGTAAATTAAGATGAATATTATGGTTAACAAATATTGAACAAAAGATAGAACAGTGATTGTGGAAGATAAATAATAGTAAAAGTAAGGAATAAACATAAATTTATAATTCCTATTTTATGATATTGATATATAATAAATTTATGTATTATGTATTTTAATAATTTTATTATTTTTATTTTTGATAATAAATTTAAAAAATAATTATTTATTATGATAAATATAATTTTTATTTTATAAATATTATTTGATGATTTTAAATTTTATTTTCTTAAAAAATAGATCAATTATAATGTTTGATTTTAAATTTTGGGGGAAATTATTTTTTTAACCCATCTTCTGTCTTTTTTACATTAATGTATAGGCTAAAACTAAATATATATATATATATATATATATATATATATATATATATATTCTATCTATTTTGTACATTAGTGTTTTTAGTTAATGTTATTTTTGTATTTTTATTTTTTAAAAATTATTTTATAAAATTAATTTTAAAAATTCATGTTAGTATTATTTTTATATATTTATATACATATTAGTAATAAAAAAATTTATTTTTTATATTTTACTTGTTTTAAAAAATTAAAATTTGGAACTTCTTTTAATTATTTTTTATTTTTTATTTTCAACACACATATTTTATTTTTTATTTTTTATTAAAAATAATTATTCAAACAACTTTTTTTATTTTAAAAAATAATATTTAAAAATTGCAATCAATCAATCCTTTATCTCTCTTCCTTGATCCTTTAACCAAATTCTGATTTATACTCGCGCACATGTTAAAATTAAAATGTGCCCCATTATATATATATATATATATATATATATATATATATATATATGTATATATATATATATGTAGTGATTTTTCCCCTTTTTATTATTTTTGGATCACTAGATTTTCTTTTCAATATTTTTCTGCCTTCATCCATTATAAATCTACATGCTAAAATTAAAAATGCGTTCCATTTAGCCCGAAACTTGAATAATTTTTGTTTTTATATATATTAGTTTATTTAAAAATAATTAATCTAAACAAAATAAATATGTCAGCCACATATGACAAATAGTTTACAAAAAAAATTGTAAAAAAAAATTGGCCTAAATAGGGTACTACATACAATCAATTTGGTATTTTAATTAATAATAAGATAATAAAAAAGTAACTAATAATAATATTAATGAATTTTACTTGACTATTAAATATTTAAATGATAAATTAAATCTTATTTAGTTAAAATATGAAAATAGTGTATTTTAACAATGTCTAATTTATAAAATAAAACATGTCAAATTTAAAAATTACACAAAAAAATGCAATAAGTGTGTTTTGATAATATATTTTTTAATTTATAAATTTGATATATTTTATTTTTTATTGTTAAACTATAATTAATTTATTATTTAATAATCCAAGTTAAAATTTGTGAATACTAATATTATGACATTGTCAAAATCATTTTTTAATGACCAAATCATTTATCTACTATTGATTTTATTAGTTTAATTGTGGTTTAACTAAATTCCAGTTAAATCTATATTAATACATACATATATACATATACTCAAAGTTTTGCATGCACAAAAATTTATGTTAATTTTTAAAAATTTTTAAATAGAGTAGAAAAATAATAATTATATTTAAACATAATAAATTAAATAATAAAAATATTTCTTACTTTTTTATTGTGACTTCTCATGTTCTCATTATCTTTACTTTTTTATTGATATTCTCACATCACATATTTTATATTATATAACTAGAGGATTTTTATACAAAAATGTGCATGTTAATTTTTTTTTAATTATTGAAATATAATATAAATAATAATTATTATATTTTAAAACAATAGATTAAATAATATAAAGTTATTTAGTTTTTTACTCTTTTTGTAAATTATTATATTTTATAAGTCTTTAAAATCATATATTATATAATATCAAATATCAAATAAAATATGTAATATAAGAAGATAAGAAAAAAAATTATACTTTAAAATTATTATAATATAGATATATCATTTTAGAGACCAATAACTACATCACTCTAAAGTTATTGTAATATAAATATGTATATTAATATTTTAAATCTAATTAAATAAATAAATTTAAAAATAAATTAGTATATATATAAATTACATTTTGAAAATAAAAAATATATATATAGTATATATATTAGAAAGAGGCCAAGGCCCAAGAGAAACTTCTTATATTATAAACTGTGTATTGATACTCCCCTACTTACATTAATATGTTTTTGTGTTTCTTATTTCTTTTCTCTTCTCTTTCTCATTAATACTTTTTCTTTTTCCATTTTTTCTCTTTCTTCATTTTGTTGGACGAAAAACATCCCTCCATCCTTACTTTTGCCTTAGTTTTCTTCATCTTGCTGACGTCTTCTTCTTCCTAACTCCCGTTCATTTCTCCTCTAGTTTTACTTTTTCCTTCTTCTAAATACATTATTTTATTTTATTTTATTTTATTTTTCTGTTCTCTCTCTCTCTCTCTTAATTTATCCATGTTTTATTCTTTTTATCTCGATAAGTCATAAGTGACAGGCAAGAAAATACACCAAAAATAAAATAAAATCATAAGGTGTATTTTTCAGACTATTTGAGCTGTTAAACTGGCTGATTTGTTGTCAAATTTACTCAATTTTGACTAATTTTCAGTACCTTTGACTATTTTTTTTTCTACTCTTGGTTTTGAGAATATACTATATATCAAAATTGCATATATACAAGTTAAATTAACTACAATGCATATGAAAATATTTCTTCATCAAAAAAATATTAATTACTTAAATTTATATATGTAAAAATGGACTCTTTTAACAATGAAAAATATAGTTTCTTGCTTGAGAAGTAGACGAAGCATTAGTCTCTTCTAATAATTATATTTAGAAATTATACTCGCTCTCTTAAAATTTCATAAAATTACATTAATCATTTTTTTATTTTTAAAATTAATACAATATTATAAAAAATTTAATTTATTTTTATCAAAAAATTAATATGTTACATAGTATATATTTATTGTAAAATAATAAAATTACTTCATTATTTTTACTATTAAATTAAAAATAAAATCCTTATTTTATTTTATAAACAAATATTTTTATTAAAAAATGAATTAAAATAATAAATATATTTTTAAATTAAAAAATAATAAATATAATTTACCTAATCTAAACAAATTTTGTATAATTTATTCTAAGATCTATTTTAAAATTAATTTTTTATTTTTTAATATATTAAAATAAAGATAAAAGTATCTTTTATATTTTCAGATTTTAAATTTCATCCTTAAAATTTATTTGTTATCAATTTTATTCTTAAAGTTTTGAATTGTAATTAATTTTGTCTTATGACCTAATGTCATTTAAATCTTCCATAGAATTAATTGATATGGTGTATGACGTATATATTTTTATTGAATTAATATTGTACTTACATATTTATTATCAAATATGTCTCCAAAGTTTGTGAATACTGTCAAATGTATCATTAAAGTTTATTAATACTATTAAATATATTCTTAACTATTTCAAACAATCTAAATTTCTTATTAGTTGATGTGGCATCAGGCGTATATATTATTGCTAACTACATACACACTAGAATTCACAATGCCACATCAAACTATGTAACAATATTATATAAGTAGACCAATCAATATATTTATTTACACGTTATTAAACTATCATATTACTGAACAATATCTATTAAAGTAAGTCCATTGATTCTGTTGAAGTCATGTTACATTGAATCCGTCAATAATAAAACCCGACGTTGAGTCTATCGTTGAAGGTTATTGTTGAAATCTAATGTTTTAAAGTCTGTCATTGAAATTGTTAAAATTTATCCTGTCATTAAAACGACAAGCCAAAAATATGAAAGATATGTAAAATATTAAGTTTTTTTTTTAAACCATAACAGAGTGTTGTTATTACATGATAATATTAATGAATTGTTATATTCATTAATTATTTCATATATAATAACTTTTTTATATTAAAATAGTTGATAATGGATGATTTTTTTTTTGACTTATGGTGTCTTGTATGTAGAATCGTGAATGTATACGTTATTGTAAAATAATGATTTGTAATATAAACTCATATTTGTAGGAAGTCTTATATGGATTTATTTATTATTGAAGTTTACATGAAAAGAAATTCGTTAAAGAATCAACCTTAACATGTGTCAATGGTTGTATAAGTTGGTGGGAGAAGTATGATGTTAATAAATAGAGTTACTGAGAAATTGTAGATTATTTAAAAGAGTTGTAGATATATTCGATATTATTCATAAACTTCAGAGATGCATTTGATTATATTTATAAATTTTGATAACGTATTTGATAATAAATATTAAATAGAATATTGAGTTGATAAACATATATACGTTAAGCACTACATCAACTATTGTCGTTAATAATTTAGATAATATTAGAATAAAATTGATTATAATTCAAAATTTTAATAATAGAATTAATATTAAATAAATTTTAAAAACAAGATTAAAAATTAATATAAAATTTAAAATTATAAAAAATAATTTTACCTAAATTAAAAAAAAAGGAAAAAAAAGTTGAAAAAAAAGTGGGTAAAGAATGATAAAGAATTAAAAAGTAAGGAGCAATTTCCAAAGCGCAAGTGCAGTAGTTTATTATGGTTTGCATTGGGCTTCCACCACCACTACCCATGTAAACATTTAACCCTCACGTCACTATTCATCATTCTCCACTCACCTCACCACCAATCATCATCTTTCTCTAGTAAGAAAGAAATTTAAATACTTTTTAAAATTTTTTATCCATTATTAAAAAAATTAATATAAGTATCATTTATATAATTTTTTATAAATAATTTTTTAATTTTTCATAAATATTTTTATTAAAAGTACTTACCAATATATGTGAATAATTTTTTAATAAATATTTAAATTTTAATTTATTAAATTACTAAAAATTAATTTTTTTATTAAACTTAATTTTTATTAATATAATAAATATTTTTATAAATTTTATTTTATATACTTTATTTTAATAAAAAATTAAAAGATTATATATAAATTTAATCATTTTAATAAATACAAAAGCTCATCCACTCCCAATAGAACCACCACTTCCGCTTGTCCCCTCGCACTCACATTCACACTCAAACCAAACACACGTTACAACACGACCTAACTTCTTCTACCCAAAACCAAAACTACATAACCAAAACAGAACAAAACAAAAAGCCCACCTTCATCAAATATCAAACATGTCTTTCTTATTTTTTGCTAACCCAATCACTAATATCAAAATCTCAACCTCACCCACTCCACCTTTGGCAGTGGGTAAGGGTAAGAACATAACATAAACATAAACATTAAGAGTTAATTTTGATTTGATGAGAATAATGATGAGGATGACGATGAAGTGGTCAGGTAATATGGCCAAAGCCAAAGTCAGAGGTGGACCTCCTCTCCTCTCTTCATGGCTTGGCAAGCGTGCGCCACCTTATCCCCCGCGGCGCACGTTAGCCTCTCACACCCCCCACCTAAGCGGTGGTGGCCTCCTCATCCTTCTAGATCTCAAAATCAGCCGCACACCCCTCCCACCCACCACCCACCTCATCCACCCCTTTAACCCTCTCTCTCTCTCTCTCTCCTCAATGCCTCATCATCTTCTTCGCCATCATTATTATCATCATCAATCTCCACCACCACCATCTTCCATTCAAAATTTCATCTCGCTCTTTTCCACCACCATCTCCTTGCTATCTTGCGCCGCCCTTCTTATCCTTCGCTCACCATATCTCTGATCTCACGCTCCCGCTCTCTTTTATTATTTGTCTATCTGGTTTTCCATGGCTTCGCCTTCTTCTCCGATCGACTCTACGCCGCCTCCGGGTCCCCCCTCCGCCGTGCCGCTCCCCCTCCCGGCACCACCGCCCTCGCGACGCCTCCCGCCGCCGTGCTGGTCCCACGATGAGACCGTCGCGCTCATTGATGCGTACCGCGACAAGTGGTATTCCCTCGGCCGTGGTAATTTGAAGGCGACGCACTGGCAAGAGGTTGCCGATGCGGTTACAAGTCGGTGCCCGAATGCATCTCCGCCGAAAACCGCCGTGCAGTGCCGCCACAAGATGGAAAAGCTCCGCAAGCGGTACCGTACTGAGATCCAGCGTGCTCGGTCGTTGCCTGTTGCCCGATTCAATTCGTCTTGGGTCCATTTCAAGCGCATGGATTCCATGGAGAAAGGCCCCTCCCCGGTCAAACCTGAGAATAATTCCGATAGCCCCGATGAGATGGACCACGACGACGATGACGACGACCAAGATTTGTACGAGGAATTCAAGAACGGCAGTGGGTCCAACACGAGGAGCTTGAATAAATTGTACAGGAACGGACTCGGCGGGGGTTCTGATGGCGGCGTTGGCGGAGGCGGATTTCGGATTCGTATTCCGACTGGGGTGAGTATAGCGCAACCTGGAACCAAGTTTTATGGGAAGCTCGGTGATCAGAAATTTAACCCTAATTCAAACCCTGCTGCACCTAATTCTAATTGCAGTCCCAGCTTTGGGACAAGGGTTTTGAAGGACAGAAGCGGATTGGGGAAGAGGGAGAGAGAGAGGGACCCTGTTGGAGAGATGGTGACTGCAATTAAGGTTTTGGGGGATGGGTTTGTGAGGATGGAACAGATGAAGATGGAGATGGCAAGGGAGATTGAAACTATGAGGATGGAGATGGAAATGAAGCGTACTGAGATGATTCTGGAATCCCAACAACGGATTGTGGAGGCATTCGCTAAAGCTGTTTCAGAGAAGAAGAAGAAGGCAAAGAGAATGCCTTCACCTCCGGAATCTTAGTTTCTTCTTGGAAATACTTTTAACGTTGTAGAGTAATGGAGCTTGCTCAAAAGGCCAATAAGTTATATCCCATGACTAAGATATGTGAGTTCTGTAGTTCAGCTTTTGTTGTTTAGATAATTTTCTTTTCTGTCACATTTTGTAATTTAAGGAGAATTTGACCTTGATCAGTTTTAGGTTGATGGTGTATGAATGTAGCTTTAATTTTATGAATTTTCTGCTGCTAAATCATGTTGGTTTCTGTGCGGTTTAAGTCAAATCATTCTGATTAGAGAACAGAGTTGGTTTAATTTAACAATCTCTCCTTGCAGATTTCATGTATGTGCCTAAATTGTGAGGGAATAAAATAACACAGCTTTCCTGCAATGTATCTTGCAGAGACCATAACGAATGGTGGGTGGGCGAATCAATGAGGATCTATTCATGGATTCTGTAATAGGATTGGACTTCATAAAGTTTCTTAATATTTGCTGTCATGTTTTATGATAAAGAGATGAAATACCTAATCATGTTGTGCTGTATACAAATCCCTTTTGGGAGAATCTTAGTAAAGATATAAATTTTATATTTAAATTTTCTCCTTTATAATAAACAACTATGTGTGATGAGTTTAAACAATGGCAAACACATAATCAGAATAAGTTAAAGAACATCAAAGTTCTCAGTTTAAAACAGGGTACTTAGTTTTGGAACTCCTCCTGTCATGAATATTCTCAAGTTTTCTGAAGCCCTATTGATTATTCTTGTGTTTTAATCTGTTCTGCTGGAATGTCCATGTGTTCCCTATTAAATTGTAGGATTTATGATCTCATATTGGCAGGTTGTCATGTGGGGAGAAACTCTGTTTTCACATGGGAAATGATGGTTGATCTAAATAAAATGTTTCTGTTTACTGTTGACTGACATAAAATCCATGTTCTGTTGAGATTCTTTTACATTTTACTTGAGATTCAGATCTTCTTAAGTGCACTTTTTTATAAAATGTTAAAACCGTGTTGTTTTTACAAATTAACTCGTTTTACAAGTTAATTCGTTTGTAAGTTACTTGTTGGGGATTCTACGGATTAGTACAAAAGACTGAATTTTTGTTATATTCATAATACATATTATGCTCACCAACATTAAAGTTCTAAGCAAAATTTGACAAGTATTCAATTTGTTTGCTCTATTGACATTGTATTTTTACCAACTCTTCTTATGCTAAGCTATATGATCCAAGTTCCAAAAAAGGAAGAGAATTGTATTAAGAGGTCTATAATTAGTATAAAATTTTATTGAATTTTTATAATTATGGATCAATAACATGAATGTGTATTCAAATTGTATTTTTACCAAATATTTACCTCTAATAATCTATTTTGTAAAGAATGAAATATGAATGCTGGCAAATTTGTTTTCTTCTTTTTCATTCTCTTGTTAAACAAAACCCCTTAGTTCTTTCTCATTTTTGAATTCTCCTCTGGTCAAGTTCATAGCAGAGCGTGAGATGCAAAACCAACACTATCGAATATTGAAGCTTTTCAACATTTAATCAAACTCAACAAGAATAGGCAAGTCTAAACAAAAGCAAAACAACAAAACAAAACTGCCAAAATTCTTTACACGCTAAAGTATATTGAAAACATTTTGTAAATTTTACCAAATTTTACGTTTTATCTTTATATCCTTAATTTACAGTTCAAATTTAAGATGAATGATCCACTAGCGTACAGAAAACTATATAGCAGGTAACAACTTTATTCTGTTCTCTGTGTGCCAGCTACTGGAGGCAACATCCTCTGCCTTTATGAATCGATGGGGATCCTTGAGACCTTGACAGAGTTTTCAGAGAAAAACAGTATTCTTTTTTTTTTTTTAAGACAATTTACTTTTGGATCGTTGAAATATAAGTGTCTCACTATTTGGCATTTGAATTTTATTCTTATGCAGTTTAATCTTTAGAAATTTCAGTTAGTCCTTGTTAATTCTTAAAAGACATATCCTTGTCTTGTTTTTTACTTAATCAAGGACTAATGATAGCGAGTAAACAGATTTTGATGGACTAAATCATATTTCAAAAAGATCCAATACTTGTAGTATTAAGGATCCAATGGAAACACATGCATGATGATAATCATATGCATATAAGTGGAACCATTAAGGACTTTTGAATTATTTTCTTTCGAGGGGAGGGGGAAATATTGTTACACAAAATCTACAAAACATTAATATAATTAACCAGAAACAATGCACAAAAGTGGCATGTTATTATTTTATTAATTTTTAAAATATAATATAAAATTTTAAATTTTAAATTTTAAAATAATAAATTAAATAATAAAAAGTTATTTAACTCTTAATTATTCTGTTATAATTTTTTATTATCTTTAATTTCTCTTTACTTTTTCTTTACATCACATATTTTATTAGTTAAAGTATTTATATGATCTCTATGGTTTTACTTAATTTTTAATTAAGTCTTTATAATTTGAAATTTTGAAATTGAGTTCCTATAGTTTAAGAAAATTTTAAATTAGTCTCTAAACTTAAATTATTGTCAAAATTTTGTTAAATTTTGTAATATACTAATTATATATTATCTTAACATTATAAATTTACTTAATTCAATTCAATATATTCATATTACTTAACATAAATTGCATGATATTTCATATATGTAAGTTATTTTTATATTATTATTTATTTTTTCTCTTATTTGTTGATATAAATAATACATATTTAAAATTTTACGTTACTATATGTTGTTAACAGTAACAAAATTTAATATAATTTTAACAAAAATTTGACAATAGGAATTAATTTATAAATTTGTTAAACTATAGAAGCCCAATTATAAATTTTTAAATTATAAAGATCTAATTAAAAATTAAGTTAAACTATAAATACTATAAATATATTTTATATTATATAATTATAGTTTTTGAAATCGGCTAAAAAAATCTACAATCGTTATAATATAGATGTAACACAAAATATTCCATACTTACGAATCTACTGAAATATTAGGAAAGAACTACAATATCAATTTACATAGAAATACTATTTGGAATTCCCTTCCCAGTTAATCCAACTTGTTCACTGTAAGGAGAAAGCAAAGTATACTGCATTTCAATCGGACCGTATCGGTTTTTAAGTCTCTCATCAGAGTTCCTTCCTTTGATATTTTCCTCAATTTCCTTCAGCCTTTTCCCAAAATTCTCAAATGCCTTCAAGGACTCTCTGTCACATGTCCAATTAGGGTTGTCTCTCTGTCCAAGGTATAACTCATCATAAGAATGCTTTGACAAGATTTCTATAACAGAAAGGACCTCGAGTGTTTGTTCCTTTGATGTAATGGTTCTCAAGAAAACTTTTTCTGGGTTGCTTTCAAGCTCATAATATTCTGGACTATCCTTTTCAGGAATGTATTTTCTGCTAAGAGTTGGACGATTCAGAATAAAACCTGCATATGCATATTGTCCAAAATTAACAGCTGCATGGAGAGCTGAAGCTATCCATATGATGATGGTGCAAGATTCTATCAACTCCTTACGAGTTTGCATCTTAGGCCACCATGGCTCATGTCTCTTGTCACCATGACCTACTTCAACGAGTTCTTTCCACCAGTTTTGGAGTTCATAGTCTGTTTGAACAGTATCATCTTCTTTATAGTAAATGGAGCAATAATCTTCTACCCATTTCTTGATGGCAAACCATATCTCTAGTCCATCTACAGCATAAGGGTAATCTTCTATCACAAGGCGAATGCCAATACGAGATGTTGGATCATCAATTGCCATTCCTCTAAAGCAAACAAAAGATATTGCATTCGTAAAAATATATAAAAAGTCCTATTATGCTGTACTTCACATTGATGTGCTTAATGCCTACTTAATGATTTGCCTTTAAAAAGGATACGCATATTTTATATATTTGTTATGAGATTTTTTAATTAACGATCATGATTTATATGATTTATCCAATTCTTCTCTCTCGTTAAAGAATCTATAACAAATATATATATATATATATAAACAATTACAAATAAGTAATTTAGTAATAAATGACATATATATGTATGACTTTTATAATTTATCATTGAGTATTTTTAAAAGTTTTTTTTATATTTACTATTTTTTTTAAACTTTTTTATAAGTATACTCGTAATTCTATTCGAAGTACTATAAGATATTAAACGTATATACCTTTTTCAACGAGAATTTAAATTTAAAATTTTCATTTTGTTAAGATTAATTCTTATCATTAGACTCAATTTCTGTTGGTTGTTTTGTTTTAATTTGAAAACCTAAGAATAAATATAAGTAATTATATTTAAATTTAGTCCTGTTTTTTTGGTCATAGCTGAAGTTTGTGAAATTTACCTCTTGACAAGATCTACAGGTAGTGCTTGGTCAGGAAAAACCCAGTTCTTGTACATCATAGATGAAAGCTCCATAGCATACTTTCCTGGAAGAAATGTTGACTCTAGAGTGCCACCTTCATTGATTAGGCTACTTCGAGCAAGTGAATTTATCATCATAGTATCACGAAAGTGAGGGACTAGAAGCTTATAAACAGGATGAAGTGCACTAAGCTGTCGATGTGTTGCAATCACAAAAGGCTCAATCACTGCATGAGTGTGTAACCTGATGAGGTTGACAATGTGATGTTAGTAATCTTTTTTAGAAAGAAAAATAATTAAATTAAACTGAATGTATACATGCAATAATATATACCAATGGCTAATAAGTTGATGATAGCTTGAGTCATTTACAACAACATAAGCTTTGGCCAATTTCCAAATAGAATTGTCCACGCCATGCTCAGAAGGCAAGTAGACTTTACTTGAGGCACCAAATTGATCTCCCTGTGGATGTGGCAAACTTAATTCAATGGCCAATGGCTTCAAACTCCCATCTTTCAAGAAGAGGATTGTTCTACTAGCATATCCCTTAGCAGGAGTTTTGTTTATTTTGCTCAAGTATGGCATAAAGTCGTCATGGTAATCTAATAGAAATAATTTTCTATCTGCCAATGCCTGTCAAACCCAGCACACAAATTAATCACCGCCAAATACTCAAGAGTTTTCAATAATCATATAAGATGAACTTGATTCAATATAAGTTTTTGACATTCAAGTGTCTAACATAAAAGTTTTTGGATTGGTCATCTGAATCCAAGTGTAAAACCTATTATATATCCATAAAAAGTTCTTTCCAAGTTGGTCATCATTGCGAAAACTAGTGTTTTGAGACCCAAAATCCTTCATTTTCACATTCTTTTGAGGCTGTTTATATTACTTTCTTATTTTATTATTATTTTTATTTCCTTTTAATTAGGGTTGGCTATTGAACTATATAAGCAAGTTATTTTGTCGATTTGGAATTAATAAATTATTCAGAAATTATATATATATTCAGAATTTTGAGCTTAATGAGCTCTCCAGTTTCAAAATGCAACATATAAAAAATAATCTGATTTATGTTAGGAGTACTTAGGATAGATAATATATATATATATATATATGAGAAGTAAATATGAAAATTAATGAGGTACTTTTATTTAAATTAGAATAAATTATTGTTTTAGTCACTAAAAGATACATTATGTTTTAATTTTATCCTTGAAACTTTGATTTGAGACATAAAAATATGTACAATATTTATATATATGTAAGGATTAAATTGAGACATAATTTATTTTTTAAAGATTAAATTAAGTATTTTTATGATTCATAGACTCAATTGAGACAAATTACATCTTTCAAGACTAAAATAATAATTTACTCCTTAAATTATAGTAAAACATTTCATGTGGAAGCTATTTTTATAAGCTCTGATTTTTGTTTTGATAAGTTCTTAATTCCAAACTTATGAGCTAAAATCAAAAAATATAGATTTACAAAACACAGAAAATAGTTGGAATGATTGCATTTAAATATAAATCAACTCTAATATGCTACTAAAAAGTCTATACAAATGGGTCATAGTAATTAATTAATTTCCACTCTAAGAACATTAATTAATTACCTGTTTTACAGTGAGCCCATCTAGGTTTTTCTGGATTTGTTGTTCTGTTATTTTACTTGAATGGTCACCATAGGTTCTTTTATCTAATTTGCTTGTTGGTGGGAACTCCTGCAATTAATTTGAGTATCATCAAATTAAGTAGTGTTTGAGAACCATCAAATTGCAACAATTAACTTAAAATATTTACGCATACATGGAGACAGCAAATTTTGACAGGGTTTACACCAGCAAGCATCTCTCTAGCAAATTCTTCATCACTCATCCATTTTGTTTCATCAGCTGCTCATGAAATAAATCACCCTTTAAATTGCGTCATAATTGTAGATATTATGTGTTGGGCAAAATGCAGAATAGGCCCAAAGGTGATTTGATCGGAAATAATAAAATTTAAATGAAGTATAAGTGCTGAGAAATAATAGATAAAATATTTAACGCAGTTCTGCTTTTTACATACGTTCACGGTCAGAGGTAAAGAGCAGACAAAAGTGATTTAACTAAACACTCAAAATCACATCTTCAATATAATCAAATCACTTTCAATATTTTTTTCTCACAAAAAGTGAATAATCTCGACACAAAATACACAAATGGAACTCAAGCTTGAACACAAACACCAGGGGTGGAGGTAGAAAATTTTGTTAAGGGAGCCAAGATGATAAATTAGATACATAATATTTTTTAAAAAAATTATTAATTATTTTTATAAAAATATATTAGATAAAAATAATATATTATGTTAAGATTAAATAAATTAATAACATGTCGTGACACACACAATTATTTTTGTTTATGTAATGTTACATCACTTATCATATATAAAAGTAAACAAATAATTATCGTAAGTATTATTTTATATGATTTACATTATTACTAGTTTTAGATGAGTAAATTTATTAAAAAATATATTATTATGAATGATTAACTTGTTATAAATTATGTACAAATTACAAATTAAAAAATTTAAAATTTATTGATATATAATTTGATAACAAACGATAACTAAAAGTAATTTATCTTATAAGTGAAAAAAAACTCAGATTTTCAGAGAAAACAAACTAAAGTAAGTTAAAAATATTAAATACGAAAAAAATATCATTAAAAATTTATAAAAAATATCACATGATATGGAACGATAAAAATTAAAAATGTCATAAAAAATAAGATAAGATAATAAGCGACAATCATCACTTCTTTATAACTTTAGTTTAATATAAAAATATAGAGAAAAGTTTTTTTATTAAAATTTACTCTTCTTATTAAATTTATTATACTCGAATAAAATTATGATCTTAAAAATTTGTATTTTTTTAAAATTTATTGTTCTTAAAGACATAAATTTTTTAAAAGAACATATTTATGAAAAATAAATAAAATCAACAATGTTTTTATAATTTAAACTATAACATATATTAAATTAATCTATAATTTGATATAATATATTTTATCAACTATTAATTATATTACCATATTTTCTATATACATAAATTTTAGTCTTTTAAATAATCTTATATAAGTTTATAATTTTTTGTGTAAGGGCCATATACAAAATTTAATATATGTATAAAGATACATATATATGAATCCCTCCGCCTCTGATAAACACTCAAATTGGCAATTTCACCATGCTGCAAAACATCATTTATATAAATGGTGTTTATAGAAAAGTGAGGAATGATGAGCATTTAAATTTTTTTTTTTTCACTCTATCTAAATAGGTTCGATTATAGGAGTGGTGGCATGCCTCAAATTGTCAAATGTAAATTATTTTTCATGTGCTAATATTTTTCACCATGTCTCATTGTCTATACTAACAAGTTATCTCTTAGTTTAATGCTTGTCTCTCATTTCTATCAAATGTAACAAAGAAAAATAAAGAATTGTGAAATTTCTTTCCAATTAATGCCACGAAAAAATTAACTACACAAAATTCAAGACATTTTTAACATTATGTTTGTGTCATGAAACATGGAAATAGATGCTTGTATATATATACGTGTGTGTATGACGTACCTGCAATCACTTGAGGCATTGGAAATTGGAACATATTTCCACTTTCAATTTGGAAAGGTTGCTTCATAATTTTAGGAACATGTGTACTTATATTCTTAAGTAGTTTTGGGTACTTCAATGGACCTTTATAGAGCTTTAGTACATCGTTAAAACTGTTAAACTCTGCTTCTTCACTGTTAGATAGGACATTGATTCCTGTTTTGCCTTTATACGTATCGAAGTCTTTCTTCTTCAACTCAGCAAATCTTTCATCCCTTGGGACATAAATTGAGCCTGAACTTTGCACCCTGCTCTCACTTTCTGGATCTGTATGATATATTATATATGTATGTGTGTTAGAAGACGTATGTGAAATCTGTGCAATTTTGGTATTGAAGCTAGCTATATTGGTTAGTCGTCATTTACTCCTCTCAAGTTTTGCATAATTTAATTTGTATAACAAATATCTCTATATAGTATGTCTTTGGAGAAAGTGTTGGTGAATATTATAATTTTAGAATTTGTTATATTTTGTTTTTACATTTTTAGATATTTTGAGGAATTCATGTTGTGACAGTTCTTTATTAAAACTTGTATATTAAAGTATGTGTTAATTTCTTACAAATTGTAAAAAAATTGTATATAACACAATTGAACCTGAAGAAAAAATAAGAAATATTTGAGAAGGCTAACCTGAACGTGTTGGTGGTCTACCAGTTCTTCCTCTGCGAGGGTAAGGATATGTTACTGAGCCTCCAAGAATTGGACGAGCATGCTCTTCACCCTCATCTGGATTTCCCAAATCATTATAGGTTGCATAATCATAAACCCTATCCCATTTCTGGAGTTCTCCTTCTCCATTCCCTCTCAAGTTCCATAATTCTTCTTCTATATATTCCGCAAGCGCCTTTGGTGTTTCACTTGGAAGATATGTCTGTAATACATTGATAAGCACTCACATTTTTAAATTAAATAATATAAATTTATTTAATTCTTTTCATGTTATTCTCTTTCAATTTTTTATTATCTCTATTTTTTTTACTTTATTATTTATATCACATATTGTATTTTAAATTTATATATTTTTTAAGATCAATTATAAAAAAAAATTTAATACATTACAATATAAATAAGCACTTACAGTAAGTTCTAATAAATAGTGTCTAAAATTATATATTATATAATATAAAATATAAAATGTAAAGAGAAGAAAAAAATCAAAAAATCAAAAATTGTTTAAAAACTTAAATAACTACTCAATTTAATTTATTATTTTAAAATATAATAATAATTATTTTTATATTATATTTTAAAAATTTAAAAAAATTAATCAACTAGTCACAACAAAGCCAATCCACGTGACTAGAGTGGTAGGTAAGAGGTCAATTTAGGTCAACCTTTGGTTTTAGAAAATTCAAGTCAGTTCTAAATAGGGTATATTCCTTGATTCTTTTGTATGGTTTGTACGTTTTTGAAAAATCAACCCACCATTATTTCAATTTCCTTTCTTTTTCTATATGTTTACATTTTCTACACAGAAGGTTATTAGACTGGTGCATAAGAACAGATTTTTTTTTCTGGAAGTACTGTGATGGGAATAATGAAAAAATAAATACATTTTAAGTACTTTTTATCATATTTAAAATATTGATAATTTTTTATATTATTGATTCAAATATTGAATTAGAAATAATAACTATATATAGTGATGTTCTATGCAAAATTTTAAAGGAATCAAATAATTATAAATATGCACTAATTGATTGTTAATGGTTTCTTATGCTTCAAATGTATTTTGTATATTAACTTTTGAGTGTCAACTAATTAATTTTGAATTGATATCAAATTTTGTGAGCACAACATGATGTTAGTTTTTAATACACCGATAGGCTTCACAAAACATCATCTTAATTACATAAAATTCAATTATAAGGATATAATATGAATTTTGATTGACATCAAAATTCAGTTATATATATGATATGTATATATTTAGTTGGTTTGACATGTGTTGAAGTGTTGAAATTACTAGTCAATAAAATAAATAAATAAATTAAAATTTTAATAACAAATTTATTTTTTATTTTTTTAAAATTTTATACACTATTAAATAAAAATAACAAATAATAAGTTTAGTATATTTCATGTTACAAGTTAATATAAATTTAAATTTAGTATTAAATTTATTATTTATAAATTCAAACATCATTTATAAAAATAATATCATAATTCATAAAAAAATTAGATTAGTATTGAGTCATTAAGTTAATTAAAAATACAATAGTTCAATCTAAATTAATTATAAAATAATCTAAATAGTTGAAGTGAACTAATTTAGCGTAATCTTCCCACCACATTAGTTAGGATCACAAAGCTATGTTGTGTTTTTTAAAATTTATTTTTAAAGATGTTAAAAAAAAAGAAGAAGTTATAACTTCTCTCCTTCTAGCTTTCCACATACTTTCTCCTCTCATAACTCCTAATTAATATAAAGAAATGAATAATATATTATAATTACCTTGTTGGCAAAGAAAATCCGATCCTTTGTGTATCTGTGTGCAGGAAAAACCCAGGAGTTGCAAGGAAAGTGAATGTCATCAGCTTGATTCGGAAGACCTGTAAGTGTCAAACTTACAAGGAAGAACTGCTTTTCATGCTTATTTCTAATCAGAAATGCTTCTGGAATTCCCACTTCTTCAGTGTCATCCCATTCAAATTCAACACTGTATGAAGCCTCTCCTGCTGTCCACAACTTCCTCGTCGAAATTCTATCTTCCACATCCACACCTTTCCCAATTTGCCCTTCTGATCCTTTTTTATACAATAAATCAGTATACAAATAAGCTTATAATACTCTGAATTTTTTTTCATAAAAAAAATTAACAGAGAATATTTTTCATAAATTACAAAGTTTGAGGATTCTAAGGCAATAATTTTCTGTATTTTAGCCTAATCAAAATTAACTAATATGAATCATTCACAAAAATTAGTATTGGACGAAGAGTAGTATACATATAATTAAGTACTAACCAAGGTTTGTAACAGTAATTAGGCGTAGAGAGAAATATAGTTTGTGGCCCAAAATGGATTGCCTCTTGGACAACACCACCGTTCCCCGAATCTTCCGAGACACACGCTCACAAGACATTCTCTTTATCTTCAATCAAATGAAATGAGCATAGATGGAAACAAGATTAAAGTGAGGATAGATGTCTCATAAGCAAATTAAATAAGCCTATATATATATATATTTATATATATATATATATATATATATATATATGGAAAAAACAAATTGCATTCTTATAATAATTTGAACTTTTAGTACAATAATAAATGCTTGGTCTTAACATATAATGTACTATGGGGTAAATTACACTATTTTTTATATTTGATAAAATTATATTTATCATTTTTTATTTTAAAAATTATATTTGATATAATATTACACAAACCTCCTTTTTAATTTTTATATAACATTTTTTATTTAAAAATAAAATTATTTAATTGTTTAGTTCTAAATTAAAAATTTACGTTGAACTATAATTTAAATTTAGTTACATTTATTATTATAATATCACAAATTGGCATTTTTTTTTATTCACAAAAAATAAATTAAAAAAATAATAAGTATAACTATAATCATAAAATTATAGATTGACCAAGAAGTAGTCCAAGTCTTCCCACGTCATTCCAATCGATCTAGGGACCAGTAGTCCACGTCTTTCAACATCTCCTATCGATCCATCACTCTTGGCCCACCGTTTTAATCAAGTGGTGAGTATGAGTGTGGAAAATTTTTTTATTTAATAGTGGACTTCAGACTACTCTTAAATGTATTAAATGCATATATTAATTATTAGTTGCTTTTTCAAAATATTTTAGATATATTTAATAAATAATTCAAATTAAATACATAACTAATATGAGATATTTAAGATTAATTTTTATATACAAACAATGAATAATTAATAATTTATTATTTATTATGAATACATATATTTTTTAATTTTAGAATACTCAAGATAAAATTTTTAATACATGATAATTATTAATTTAAAGATTTTAAAAATAATACATAAAAATATAAATTAAATAAAAGTATTTTAACATATTTATGATATTAAATATCTAAATAATATAGAGAATTTTGACAATAACAAATTATCATTAATATATTTATTTAAAAATTTATGAAAATTTATTTTTTTAATATATTGACTAATATTTTTTAAAGGTTTCCAATTTCTGTAGGTCCCCAAACGGTTACCAATCTCAATGGTGAAAGAGAATAGGAAAGAATTTTGTCCCTTTGGAGCTATAGGAATGAGAATTCAAACTTAATTATGAAAGAATTTTCAACTCTGTCATTATTATTCGCACCTACTCCTCTTATTTTTATTATGACATTTTCATTTCTTGTTTTAAGAATTTATTTTCTCTCTAATTAGTGAAATTATAGTTTGTGAAGCTGTAGTTGAAGTTTTTTTTTTTTAATATGCAATAGATATTTCAGACTTTGATCACAAAATTATCAGAGTATAACTAGCTAGTTGTAGTAAAAAAGAGATCACGGCAGGTTTACAAAGGAAAATTGGTGAAATATTAAAATACCGTAAAATTAAGTTTTTATATTTTTTTTCTTATAATTATGAATAATCTCAAGAACTTCTCTCACTAATTTGTTTTATACCGTAAAAAGGATGTTACTATATGTTATTAACAGTAACAAAATTTAATATAATTTTAACAAAAAATTGACAACAAGAACTAATTTACAAATTTGTTAAACTATGATAACTCAATTATAAGTTTTTAAAGTACATAGACCTAATTAAAAATTAAGTAAAATTATAAGGACTACAAATATATTTTATATTATATAATTATAATTTTTGAAATCAACTGAAAAAATATAGATTCATTCTAATATAGATGTACCACAAAATATTCCATACTTATGAATCAACTGAAATATTAGGAAAGAACTACAATACCAATTTACATAGAAATACTATTTGGAATTCCCTTCCCAGTTAATCCAACTTGTTCACTGTAAGGAGAAAGCAAAGTATACTGCATTTTAATCGGACCATATCGGTTTTTAAGTCTCTCATCAGAGTTCCTTCCTTTGATTTTTTCCTCAATTTCCTTCAGCATTTTCCTAAAATTCTCAAATGCCTTCAAGGACTCTCTGTCACATGTCCAATTAGGGTTGTCTCTCTGTCCAAGGTATAACTCATCATAAGAATGCTTTGACAAGATTTCTATAACAGAAAGGACCTTGAGTGTTTGTTCCTTTGATGTAATGGTTCTCAAGAAAACTTTTTCTGGGTTGCTTTCAAGCTCATAATATTCTGGACTACCCTTTTCAGGCATGTATTTTCTGCTAAGAGTTGGACGATTCAGAATAAAACCTGCATATGCGTATTGTCCAAAATTAACAGCTGTATGGAGAGCTGAAGCTATCCATATGATGATGGTGCAAGATTCTATCAACTCCTTACGAGTTTGCATCTTAGGCCACCATGGCTCATGTCTCTTGTCACCATGACCTACTTCAACGAGTTCTTTCCACCAGTTTTGGAGTTCATAGTCTATTTGAACAGTATCATCTTCTTTATAGTAAATGGAGCAATAATCTTCTACCCATTTCTTGATGGCAAACCATATCTCTAGTCCATCTACAGCATAAGGGTAATCTTCTATCACAAGGCGAATGCCAAAACGAGATGTTGGATCATCAATTGCCATTCCTCTAAAGCAAACAAAAAATATTGCATTGATAAAAATATATAGAAAAGTCCTATTATGCTGTACTTCACGTTGATGTGCTTAATTCCTACTTAATGATTTGCTTTTAAAAAGCATAATTTATATTTATAAGCAGTTTTTATATATTTGTTATGAAGTTTTTTTAATTAACTATTAAAATGTGTATGATTTATATAATTTTTTTTATGATTAATTTTTTTAAAAAAATTATATACTTTATTTTGATTAAAGAACTTATAACAAATATATATATAAACAATTGGGTACTGTTAAAAGTTTTTTTATATGTGCTATTTTTTTAATTTTTTTTATTTTTCATAGGTATGTTCTTATTAAGTAATTCTATTTGAAAAATTGTATGACACTAAATATACATACTTCTCCTAATGAGAATTCAAATTTTAATTTTTCATATTGTGAGGATTAATCATTATTACAGATTCAGTTTCTGTTAGTTGTGTTGTTTTAATTTGAAAACCTAAGAATAAATATAAGTAATTATATTTAAATTTATCCTCTTTTTTTTTTTTTTTTGTCATAGCTGAAGTTTGTGAAATTTACCTCTTGACAAGATCTACAGGTAGTGCTTGGTCAGGAAAAACCCAGTTCTTGTACATCATAGATGAAAGCTCCATAGCATACTTTCCTGGAAGAAATGTTGACTCTAGAGTGCCACCTTCATTGATTAGGCTACTTCGAGCAAGTGAATTTATCATCATAGTATCACGAAAGTGAGGGACTAGAAGCTTATAAACAGGATGAAGTACACTAAGCTGTCGATGTGTTGCAATCACAAAAGGCTCAATCACTGCATGAGTGTGTAACCTGATGAGGTTGACAATGTGATATTAGTAATCTTTTTTAGAAAGAAAAATAATTAAATTAAACTGAATGTATACATGCAATAATATATACCAATGGCTTATAAGTTGATGATAGCTTGAGTCATTTACAACAACATAAGCTTTGGCCAATTTCCAAATAGAATTGGGCACGCCATGCTCAGAAGGCAAGTAGACTTTACTTGAGGCACCAAATTGATCTCCCTGTGGATGTGGCAAACTTAATTCAATGGCCAATGGCTTCAAACTCCCATCTTTCAAGAAGAGGATTGTTCTACTAGCATATCCCTTAGCAGGAGTTTTGTTTATTTTGCTCAAGTATGGCATAAAGTCGTCATGGTAATCTAATAGAAATAATTTTCTATCTGCCAATGCATGTCAAACCCAGCACCCAAATTAATCATCGTCAAATGCTCAAGAGTTTTCAATAATCATATAATTAAGATGAACTTGATTCAATATAAGTTTTTGACATTCTAGTGTCTAACATAAAAGTTTTTGGATTGGTCATCTGAATCCAAGTGTAAAACCTACTATATATCCATAAAAAGTTCTTTCCAAGTTGGTCATCATTGTAAAACTAGTGTTTTGAGACCCAAAATCCTTCATTTTCACATTCTTTTGAATCTGTTTATATTACTTTCTTATTTTATTGATTTTTTTTCCTTTTAATTGTGGTTGGCTATTGAACTATTTAAGTACGTTATTTTATCAATTTGGAATCAATAAATTATTCAAAAACTTTGATGTAATTTATCTCAATTTAATTCTTAAAACTTTGAATTAAGACATACAAATTTGTATAATATTTATATATATGTAGGGACTAAATTAAAATAATTTATTTTTTAAAAATTAAATTAAATATTTTTATAATTCATAAAGTAAATGGAAACAAATTACATTTTTCAAGACTAAAATAATAATTTATTCCTTAAATTATAATAAAAAATTTCATGTGGAAGCTATTTTTGTGAGCTCTGATTTTTGTTTTGATGAGTTCTTAATTCCAAACTTACAAGCTAAAATCAACAAATATAGATTTACAAAACACAGAAAATAGTTGGAATGAGTGCATTTAAATATAAATAAACTTTAATATGCTACTAAAAAGTCTATACAAATGGGTCATAGTAATTAATTAATTTCCACTCTAAGAACATTAATTAATTACCTGTTTTACAGTGAGCCCATCTAGGTTTTTCTCGATTTGTTGTTCTGTTATTTTACTTGAATGGTCACCATAGGTTCTTTTATCTAATTTGCTTGTTGGTGGGAATTCCTGCAATTAATTTAACATATATGTAAGTGCAAATTAAGTAGTGTTTGAGTATCATCAAATTGCAACAATTTACTTAAAATATTTAAGCATACATGGAGACAGCAAATTTTGACAGGGTTTACACCAGCAAGCATCTCTCTAGCAAATTCTTCATCACTCGTCCATTTTGTTTCTTCAGCTGCTCATGAAAATAATCACCCTTTGAATTGCGTCATAATTGTAGAAATTATGTGTTGGGAAAAATGCAGAATAGGCCCAAAGGTAATTTGATTGATAATAATAAAATCTAAATGAAGTATAAGTGATGAGAAATAATAGATAAAATATTTAACGCAATTCAGTTTCTTACTTACGTCCAAGGTCAAACGTGAGCAGCAAATTCTACTAACAAATATAAATGGAGATACAAAGTGATTTAACTAAACATTCAAAACCACATCCCAAACATACTCAAATCACTTTCAATTTTTTTTTTCTCACAAAAAATGTATAATTTCCAAATGGAACTCAAGCTTGAACACAAACACTAGGGGGCCAAGATGATAAATTAGATACATAATATATTTTTTAAAAAATTATTAATTGTTTTTATAAATAATATATTAGATAAAAATAATATATTATATTAAGATTAAATAAATTAATACCGTGTCATGACACTGTATAATGTTACATCACTTATTATATATAAAAGTAAACAAATAAGCATCATAAGTATTATTTTATATGATTCACTTTATTACTCTTTTTTAGATAAATAAATTTATTAAAAAACTATATTATTTTCAATGATTAATTTGTTATAAATTATGTATAAATTACAAATTAAAAAAGTTAAAATCTATTGATAATTTTATAACAACCATAACTAAAAGTATTTATCATATAAGTGAAAAAGAAACTTAGATTTTCAGAGAAAAAAACTAAAGGGTAAGTTAAAAATATTAAATAACAAAAGTAAAAATTATCATTAAAAATTAAAAAAAAATATCACATGATATGGAACAATAAAAAATAAAAATATTATATATAAAAAAAAAAGATATGATAATAAATGACAATCATCACTTTTTTATAACTTTAGTTTAACATAAAAGTATAGAGAAAAGTCTTTTTTATTAAAATTTACTCTCCTTATTAAATTTATTATACTTGAATAAAATTATGATCTTAAAAATTTGTATTTTTCTTAAATTTATTGTTCTTAAAAACATAAATTTTTTAAAATAACATATTTATAAAAAATAAATAATATTTTTATAATTTAAACTATAACATATGTTAAATTAATCTATAATTTGATATAATATATTTTATCAACTATTAGTTATATTCTATGTACATCAATTTTAGTCTTTAAATAATCTTATAAAAATTTGATAATTTTTTGTGTAAGGGCCATATAAAAACTTTAATATATGTATATAGATACATATATATGAAGCTAGTGGAATTTTTTTGGGGGGGGAGGGACCGGGGGTAAGGGTCCCTCCGCCTCTGACAAACACACTCAAATTGGCAATTTCACCATGCTGCAAAACATCATTTATATAAATGGTGTTTATAGAAAAGTGAGGAATGATTAGTATTTAATTTTTTTTCACTCCATCTAAATAGGACGATCATAAGAGTGGTGGCATGCCTCAAATTATCAAAAGTAAATTATTTTTCATGTGCTAATGTTTTTCACAATGTCTCATTGTGTATACTAACAAGGTACCTCTTCATTTAATGCTTCTCTCTCATCTCCATCAAATGTGACTAAAAAAATAAAGAATTGTGACATTTCTTCTCAATTAATGTCATAAAAAGATTAACTAAACAAAATTCAAGACATTTTTAACATTCTGTTTGTGTCATGAAATATAGAAATAGATGATTGTGTGTGTGTGTGTGTGTGTGTGTATACGTGTGTGTGTATGACGTACCTGCAATCACTTGAGGCATTGGAAATGCGAAGATATTTTCACTTTCAATTTGGAAAGCTTGCTTCATAATTTTAGGAACATATGTACTTATTTTCTTAAATGGTTTTGGGTACTTCAGTGGACCTTGATAGAGCTTTAGTACATCATTAAAACTGTTAAACTCTGCTTCTTTACGGTTAGATAGGACATTGATTCCTGTTTTGCCTTTATACGTATCGAAGTCTTTCTTCTTCAACTCAGCAAATCTTTCATCCCTTGGGACATAAATTTTGCCTGAACATTTCACCTTGCTCTCACTTGTTGGATCTGTATGACATATATATATATATATATATGTATGTATGTGTGTTAGAAGACGTATGTGAAATCTGTACAATTTTGGTATTGAAGCTAGCTATTTTGGTTAGTTGTCATTTACTCCTCTCAAGTTTTGCATAATTTAATTTGTATAACAAATATCTCTATATAGTATGTCTTTGGAGAAAGTGTTGGTGAATATTATAATTTTAGAATTTGTTATATTTTGTTTTTAGATTTTTTAGATATTTTGAGGAATTCATGTTGTGATAGTTCTTTATTAAAACTCGTATATTTAAGCATGTGTTAATTTCTTATAAATTGTATATAACACAATTGAATCTGAAGAAAAAATAAGAAATATTTTAGAAGGCTAACCTGAACGTGTTGGTGGTCTGCCAGTTCTTCCTCTGCGAGGGTAAGGATATGTTACTGAGCCTCCAAGAACTGGACGAGCATGTTCTTCACCCTCATCTGGATTTCCCAAATCATTATAGGTTGCATAATCATAAACCCTATCCCATTTCTGGAGTTCTCCCTCTCCATTCCCGCTCGAGTTCGATAATTCTTCTTCTCTATATTTCACAAGTGCCTTGGGTGTTTCACTTGGAAGATATGTCTGCAATAGATTGTGATTAATTGATGAGCACTCACATTTCCAATCTCAATATATGCTTACCATATACAAAAATCAGGAGACTTTAGATATATTACAATATAAATAAGCACTCACCTTCCTAATAGTCACAACCAAACAAATCCACGTGATTAGATTGATAATTAAAAGGTCAATTTAGGTCAATCATTAGAAAAATCAAGTCAATTTAGGTGTTCTAACTATGGGGATATTCCTTTTTTTTTTTCCCTATGTTTAGATATGTCTGGATCGAATACTTTGTAATTAATTCACAAGCACTCACATTTCCAATCTCAGTATATGCTTACCATATACAAAAATCTATGCTATTTTTTTAAAATATATTATAAAATAATAATTATTAAATTTTAAAATAATAAATTAAATAATATAAATTTATTTAATTCATTTCATGTTATTTTTTTTTAATTTTTGTTATCTTCATTTATTTATTTTGTTTTAAATTTTTATATTTTGTAAGACTAATTACCAAAAGATTTTAAATACATTACAATATAAATAAGCACTCACATTCCTAACAAATAGTGTCTAAAATTATATATTATAAAATATAAAATATAAAATAAAATATATAATATGAAGAGAAAAAATATATATAATAAATATATAAAAATTTATATAAAAATTTAAATAACTACTCATAATTTAATTTATTATTTTAAAATATAATAATTATTATTTTTATATTATATTCTATAAATTAAAAAAATTAATCAACTAGTCAACCAAACCAATCCACATGATTAGATTGGTAGGTAAGAGGTCAATCTTTGTTTTAGAAAAATCAAGTCAATTTAGGTGTTCTAAATAGGGTATATTCCTTGATTCTTTTATTTGGTTTGTACGTTTTTGAAAAATCAACCCACCATTATTTCAATTTCCTTTCTTTTTCTATATGTTTACATTTTCTACACAGAAGGTTATTAGACTGGTGCATAAGAACAGATTTTTTTTTTTCTGGAAGTACTGTGATGGGAATAATGAAAAAATAAATACATTTTAAGTACTTTTTATCATATTTAAAATATTGATAATTTTTTATATTATTGATTCAAATATTGAATTAGAAATAATAACTATATATAGTGATGTTCTATGCAAAATTTTAAAGGAATCAAATAATTATAAATATGCACTAATTGATTGTTAATGGTTTCTTATGCTTCAAATGTATTTTGTATATTAACTTTTGAGTGTCAACTAATTAATTTTGAATTGATATCAAATTTTGTGAGCACAACATGATGTTAGTTTTTAATACACCGATAGGCTTCACAAAACATCATCTTAATTACATAAAATTCAATTATAAGGATATAATATGAATTTTGATTGACATCAAAATTCAGTTATATATATGATATGTATATATTTAGTTGGTTTGACATGTGTTGAAGTGTTGAAATTACTAGTCAATAAAATAAATAAATAAATTAAAATTTTAATAACAAATTTATTTTTTATTTTTTTAAAATTTTATACACTATTAAATAAAAATAACAAATAATAAGTTTAGTATATTTCATGTTACAAGTTAATATAAATTTAAATTTAGTATTAAATTTATTATTTATAAATTCAAACATCATTTATAAAAATAATATCATAATTTATAAAAAAATTAGATTAGTATTGAGTCATTAAGTTAATTAAAAATACAATAGTTCAATCTAAATTAATTATAAAATAATCTAAATAGTTGAAGTGAACTAATTTAGCGTAATCTTCCCACCACATTAGTTAGGATCACAAAGCTATGTTGTGTTTTTTAAAATTTATTTTTAAAGATGTTAAAAAAAAAGAAGAAGTTATAACTTCTCTCCTTCTAGCTTTCCACATACTTTCTCCTCTCATAACTCCTAATTAATATAAAGAAATGAATAATATATTATAATTACCTTGTTGGCAAAGAAAATCCGATCCTTTGTGTATCTGTGTGCAGGAAAAACCCAGGAGTTGCAAGGAAAGTGAATGTCATCAGCTTGATTCGGAAGACCTGTAAGTGTCAAACTTACAAGGAAGAACTGCTTTTCATGCTTATTTCTAATCAGAAATGCTTCTGGAATTCCCACTTCTTCAGTGTCATCCCATTCAAATTCAACACTGTATGAAGCCTCTCCTGCTGTCCACGACTTCCTCGTCGAAATTCTATCTTCCACATCCACACCTTTCCCAATTTGCCCTTCTGATCCTTTTTTATACAATAAATCAGTATACAAATAAGCTTATAATACTCTGAATTTTTTTCATAAATTACGAAGTTTGAGGATTCTAAGTCAATAATTTTCTGTATTTTAGCCTAATCACAATTAACTAATATGAATCATTTACAAAAATTAGTATTGGATTAAGAGTGGTATACATATAATTAAGTACTAACCAGGGCTTGTAGCAGTAATTAAGTGTAGAGAGAAAGATAGTTTTTGGCTCAAAATGGATTGCCTCTTGGACAACACCACCGTCCCTTGAATCTTCCGAGAAGGCTTACACAAAATTCTCTTCATCTCTAATCAAATGAAATGAGCATAGATGGAAACAAGATTAAAGTGAGGATAGATGTCTCGTAAGCAAATTAAATGAGACTATATATATGGAAAAATAAATAAAATTGCATTCTTTTAACAATTTAAACTTTTAGTACAATAATAAATGCTTGATGTTAACATATAATATACTATATATATATATGGGATAAATTACACTATTTTTTATATTTGATAAAATTATATTTATCATTTTTTATCTTAAAAATTATATTTTTTATAATATTACACAAACCCCCCTTTTAATTTATTTTTTGTTAATAAAGTTAACATTTTATATAACATTTTTTATTTAAAAAATAAAATTATTTAATTGTTTATTAAAAAATTAAAAATTTATGTTAAACTATAATATAAATTTAATTACATTTATTATTATAATATCACCAATTCGCATAAAAATTGTTTTTGTTCACAAAAAATAATAAGTATAACTATAATCATAAAATTATAGATTGACCAAGAAGTAGTCCAAGTCTTCCACGTTTCCTATGGAGCCATCACTATGGGCCAGCCGTTTTAATCAAGTGGCGACCAGTGTGGAAAATTTTTGATTTAATAGTGGACTTCAGACTACTCTTAAACGTATTAAATGCATATATTAATTATTAGTTGCTTTTTCAAAATATTTTAGATATATTTAATAAATAATTCAAATTAAATACATAATTAATATGAGATATTTAAGATTAATTTTTATATACAAACAATTAATAATTTATTATTTATTATGAATACATATATTTTTTAATTTTAAAATACTCAAGATAAAATTTTTAATACATGATAATTATTAATTTAAAGATTTTAAAAATAATACATAAAAATATAAATTAAATAAAAGTATTTTAGCATATTTATTATATTAAATATCTAAATAATATAGAGACCTTTGACGATAACAAATTATCATTAATATTTTTATTAATATATTTATTTAAAAATGTATGAAAATTTATTTTTTAAAATATTGACTAATATTTTTTAAAGGTTTCCAATTAATTTCCATAGGTCCCCCAAACGGTTACCAATCTCAATAGTGAAAGAGACTAGGAAAGAATTTTCTCCCTTTGGAAAAATAGAATAAGAATTCAGACTTAATTATGAAAGAATTTTCAACTCTGTAATTGTTATTCGCACCTACTCCTCTTATTTTTATTATGAAATTTTCTTTTCTTGTTTTAAGAATTTATTTTCTCTCTAATTAGTGAAATTATAGTTTGTGAAGTTGTAGTTGAAGCCTTTTTTTTTTTTTTTTTAAATATGCAATAGATATTTCAGACTTTGATCACAAAATTATCAGAGTTTAGCTAATTGTAGTAAAAAAGAAGATCACAACAGGTTTACAAAGGAAAACTGGTGAAATATTAAAATTCCATAAAATTAAGTTTTTATATTTTTTTTCTTATAATTATGAATAATATCAAGCACTTCTCTCACTAATTTGTTTTATACCGTAAAAAAGATGTGCCTTTTTAGTTGGGTTATTATATCCTATCTTTGTTGATATTGATCAATATTTTGATATTCACTTCTTTTAAAAAGTTTTTCTATACTATTATGTCTATTTTATTTTAATATTTTTGTAATTTTTTATATGAATTTGATTATTTTCTAAGATTTTTTGTAAATAAGTAATATATTAATATTTTGCAACAAAAAAAACTCCGTTATTGTTACACTAAACTTAAAAAAATAATAAAAAAATAATAAAAAGGTGATACTCATTAAATTCCAACCGCAGGCGAACAAACATAATGTTGAAGAAACTGTAAATTAATACTAACTGTGATCCTTTTCTTCAATGGTAATATCTCCATAATTTTTTTAAAAAACCAAAATTTATTCATTATTCTATCACTTTCAGAATTTCTTTGACCATTACCTTAACTACCAAGTCTACATCAATTTATTTAGGAGTAAAATCTCTTTCGTAGAAAATTCATGAAGGTGATCTCTTTCACAGAAAGTTCCTCCTGTTTTTTTTTTTTTTCTTTTGGTCAGGAACAAATCTTCATTCATGAAAAAATACTTAAATTCATACAAAAAAGATACATCAAGACATAAATATAACAGTGCTAATTCAGCCAAACATTCTTAAAAAAACAACAACAGATGAATAGGAAAAAATAAACTATTCTTAGGTAACACACCTAAAGAACATAAGATCTAAATCTCCTACATAAATTCAAAAGATATATAACATTTTCTTCTAATTTACAATATTTCTTACGTACAATGAAAAATTTGAAAATATAAAAAAAAGGCAACACGCTCATTTTTTCTTTCTGAAAAAAAAATCTTCTCTTTTGTTTCTTCACTTCAATGTTGAACTCGCATATGTAGACTTGAGAATGTTGTTATCTTCAAAATATCTCCATGGGAAGAAACTTCATAGAAAAAAGTAGAAAAACTCTCATAAAAGAGAAAAAGAAAAAGAAGCCTTTAACGAAGAAACCTCCATATAAAGGCAAGTTCCTCCTATTTGTCTTGATCAATTTAGTTCCTTAAAAGATAATTAAGATAATTAGTAAATTGGGTTAGTTGACGGTATTTTATTTTTTTTCTTTAAAATTATTTTATAAAATTAATTTTAAAAATTTATGCTAATATTATTTTCATATATTTATATATATTATTTATAAAAAAACTTGTTTTTCGTATTTTTTTATTTTAAAAAACTGAAGTTCAAAATAAATTTTAATTATTTTATATTTTTATTTTTAAAATACATTCTTTTTTTTTTGTCAAAAAAATTTATTCAAACAGGTTTTTTTTTAATTTTTCTTTTTTAAAAAACTGAAAACAGTTTTTAAAAAATTTCATTTAAATAGGGCTTAATCTCTAAATAATGTATTCTCAATTAATTTAGTCCATTGGTCAGTTTAATGGTTAAAATTTAGTACTAGATTTATATTTAATTTTTTATATTTTTGTTATAAGATTCTTCAATCAAAACAAAATATGTAAAATAAATTAAAAAAAAAGAACTAATTATAAAAAAGATAAGTTCTATAAATCATACACATTAATTTTTAATTAAAAAATTTATTAACAAAAATATAAAAACAACGCCTAAAATTTTTCTTAAAATTTAATAGAATTGCTTATGTGAGGTTAACAATTCTGATAAGTCATAAGTGCTAACGTGTGCTACAATTAACATTTAAAAATAATTTATTTTGGCATATCAAATCCTAAATCATCAGAAAAAATAAAAAGAATGGCAAAACTAGGCGTTTTCAAACGCATCTGAAGGAGGCCTTTCCAAACTATAGGATTAGAGACAGCAAATTTTGACAGGGATTACACCAGCAAGCATCTCTCTGGCAAAATCTTCATCGGTCATCCTTGCTTGTATTATCTGATCTAATTAACGATAATTACCAATCATTAATATGATTAATGTCCCTATAATGTTTATTGTTTATATATATGTGTGTCATGAAATAAATACAGATGTGGAAGAACTGATAGGTCAGGAACAAAGTTGGTTCAAAAATATATACTTATAATCATAGACCCTATTCCATTTTTGAAGCTCTCCTTCCCCATCTCCTCTCAAGTTCTGAAATATAGAGAAAATATATAGAGGAACAAAGTTGGTTCATGAACCTCACTGCAAAACTTATACAAATGGTTAATGATTTGATGATAGCCTGAGACATTGACAACAACATAACCAACATTGATCTCCCTGTGGATGTCATAATAGCATAAACTTTAGCTGAAGTTGTGTTTTTTCACCATTTATGCCATGAAATCATCATGGTAATATTATATAGTGAGAAATACTCTGTGAAGACCTAGTGATTATGGAGGATAGAAAAAAGTATTATGAAATATTTTTGGGATGTATATTAAGTGCCAAGTCTTGAGTGAATGAATTCAAGTTACTTTTATATTCAAGGCCCAAAAACCAAGCCACTTCATAATCTTCACTAGTTTCTTTTATTGAATTTTTGTGTCTATTATTTTATTACTTTACTCTATTTATCCAGTAGTTAAATCAATTGTTTCCAACATATATAATTGAATCATATTCCATTATTACTTTAAAAAATTTTTAAAAAAAGTGTTTTACGTTGTTCTTTTCACAAAATAACCGTCGATAAACAAGTCCTAAGTGGGTGACACTTCTTAACAGCATATAGTTGAGTGTCTTTAAAAATATTAATATAATTTTTTTAAAAAAACCCATGATAACACTAAAATATTTTATCTAAATTTACTCTTCCTTAAATTACTACGATTTTCAAATTATTCTTGTCAATCAATCAATTCCAACATATTGTGTTAACTAAAAAAAAAAAATTAAATTTTAAGCTCTTATACAATAAACTCTAAATCATGTGTAATACTAATTTTAGATCCTTTACATTTATTTTTTTATTTTTTATAGTAAAAAAGAAAAAAAATTGAATTAAAAACTCATTGATAAAAATACACTCTAAACGAATTAAAAAATATTTTTAATTATTTTTTTTATCTTTATCTTATTATAGAAAAATACACGTTTTCAACTATAAAAAATCAACCCATAATACTTACTAACAATGGTACACATTTCTGTCAAATTAACTTTGGAGAACTGTTTTCTGTGCTTTCTCTTAGTAGTTATGCACTCTTCTCCTGTCCTTTGGCAAAGAGAAGTGGAAATACTGCTTTGCATTGCCACAAATGCTCTACAAGTTACTCAATAGATTACCATCTCCATAATTTATAAGAGCAAAGAGTTAAACTATGGCCACAGTTACAGCAAAATGCACCATAAATAGTAACTTCCAAGTCAGAGATATTGTATTTGCACAACTGAGCATCTCCTCCACAGCTATTTCTTCATCACTTATTCCATAGATTCAATCACAGGATAAAGTAATTCACGTGACATGGTGCAAGCCGATGTGCAATGGTGGTGTATTACAACGGTAAAATTATGGCACTGCAACAACCTAGAGTAACCAAATAATCCTCTGCTATGACCTTACTATATTTGGATAATGATACCCCACCAGAGCCAGCTTCATTTTTACCATTCATACAGTATATCTATTGCTCCATCATCATATACCATAACAGTTTTATACCACAAACTTTCAATTTATTAAACCAATTAAATTCGTAACTCACTTTAGTTTCCACATTATAGAAAATCAGACTATGACTCTGGGATTTCGTTGTAGTCCTAATACAGGTTTTCTTTTCTTTCCTTACTTTTTCTCCCTCACCCAGTGGAAGATGATCCTTTATCAAACTAAGTGCAGAAAATGGCAAAGTAGATACGAAGAGAAACAAGATTGCAATAAAAAGAAAAAAGATATTAAGAGAAACAGCATATGGTTGCTGAAAACTTGGCTTCTATTCTTATGCCCATGTTGCCTCAACTACACCGTAAATGCCTGATTGAAGAGTAGATATGAACACTTGAGTCATAAGAATACTGGCTTGACATATCAGTTAGAAGTGCAAGTGCGGGGAAGAAGCAAGCATGGATCACCAGATAATGTTCTCAAAATAATTCTCTATCCACTTCAGTTTAGCAGTTTTGAAAATTGGTTTGGTTCAAAATGTAGCATTCAACATCCAAAAGAAAAAATAAAAAAGCATAGAAGATAAATACTCGGAGGGAAGGATGTTCAGCATTATTGAAAGGCCATTTTTACCTGCAATGAAATTTTACATTAGAGAACAATCTGGTTCACAAAATTGTAAGTGTAATCAGAGCTGTAGCATCGACCCACGAGAATATGAGGCCATAATTTCTTTACTATACTAATTACAATTTAATTTCATTATCAAGTAAAAAAGAAAAATATTATTAATTATATCTATAAACAAAAATATTAATAATTTAACTATAGAAATGAACAAAGATAGAATACTTTGGAATCACTTGATCCATATAACCAACCTCATTTAGTGAAAAAAGTCTTGGCTTGGTGGCGGTGGTGGTGTATATCTATAAACAAAAATATAGCAAAATATATACAGAAAAAAAAAATTGCCTACCTTCTATTCACGAAATGGCGTGAGATCAATGTTGAATTTTTGTTTGCCTTTGCTTACCCTCTGCAATACAGCAAAGAGGAGTTAATCAAATACAGATATCCAAAATACAAGTAGTAACAAGAAAAATTTAGTCACTTCATAATTGAAAACTGCTACACGGGATATGAATAGTGGAATATAGAATTGGGATGTTTAGAAAATGTTCAGTTAATAGGAGAATTGAATAACAATTTGTATTTTATGATGAATAGGGAATTATATTCTCTAATCAAAACAGGGCAGGAAAGATATCTGCACAGTCACAGACCATATCTTAATTTGGAAGTCCAATCTTTTGATTAATTTACAAAAAGATATTATTTTGAATGGCTATCCTTATTCTCACCCTATTCTCTCTGGCCCATTTTTTCTCTCTTCTATAGTTCTCTCTCTTTCCTGTCTACAATCTCTTGCCATAATGGAAAGGGTTATATCATCATGAAATAAGCACAAATATCAGCTCTTAAATTAACAACAAAGCCACAATCAGACATCAATATTTGCCATTTCTAAATCAATTAGACCCAACTTCATGAGCAGTGCACAACATTGACTCCAGTAAAGATTACTAGTTTAAGATTAAAAATTATACAAATCATAACATTTCATACTAGTTTATAGAGTTTCAATTGAGAGACTTACAGAAATAGCTACGAGTTCTTCTAGCAGCTCCTCCAAATGGCGCAGAGGCTGTCGTATGAGGGAAGTTTACATACAATTTGTTAAATGTCCCCTCCAAAAAATAAATGCATAGAGCAGGCAGAGAAATAAACATCCAGGGATTGTTTATGAATATGAATTATCATGATAAGAGACAAACTCACCCACTGTGTTGGACCATCAACAGGTGCATTCAGTTAAAACCCAAGAAAGACTTTAGAAGCTCACTGATAGACAAGCTAATTAGGAAAAGATAACCATTCAATACTCCATGTGTATAAGTTAGTAGAAAACGTAGTATTAGACACAACTGAAGTAGTTTGTCCTTCATAGCAAAGTTCTCAAGTACACCAGAAAAATAAGAGGGGCCTCAAATACCTGATATTTTTATCCTAAACTATTCTTTTATAATAAAACTAATAAATAAATACTGGCTATAGCATATTCTCTGTACCTCCATGAAAATCCCATCCACTCAAACTGCTACAGCTGTCCTTCCAGTGCATGGTATCAATTCTCAAAGACCTCCACTTGCAACACCTCCACCATCCAACTATACAAAATAGCACAATTTTAAACAGTGACAAAGATTGGAAAAGATCATTTCAAAAAGTTCAATAAGAGAGCGGCAAATAGATATTAGATCAGATAGTCAGATCTAGAAGATTTATACTTGTAGATCTAGAAAGAGATCAATTTGGTGTCTGACACACATAAAACTTGAGAAACAAAATATTCCCTCTTTCTGCAACTGCTACAAAATGACATACAAATATGCATAACACAGAGAAAGAGAAAGCACTTAGATTCCAAATGATTCTAATAATGCAACAACGAATAGAAACAACACATAGAGTTTTGACAGCATGAATCTAAAATAACAAATCAACTTTAACTTTCCCTCAAAAATAAAAGGAGTAACCTTCCTAGTTCCTAGGATATATTGACATACTATGAAATTGTCACAACCCAAATTCTGAGTCCGTGACCGGCGCATAGACCTATCATAATACCTACTAAGTCTAGCTAGCCTAAGAATCTCTTTATCTCATAATAACAATATTAAAACATTCTAATTCCAACTTTTAAATTCTTAATTATCATTTAGGGTCCAACCAAATTTTAGTAGAGTTTATCCTAAAAATAGAACGTTTCCTCATTTTTACAACAGCCTAAACCACATCAACATACATTCCAATTCAAAGAAAATACAACTGGTCATCACACGCTTATAGAAATTTCTATTATGTCTACATACAAACTATGAAAATAGCAATCTAGTCTGATACTATAGTAGTGATAAGCTGCGATATCATTAAGCCTGCATGACTCATTATTGAGCCTATCCAAAATAAGAGTAAAGTGATCACTTCTACTTTTCAACCTGAGGCAAATCTGAAAAATGTATAGTAATGAAAGTGAGTCATACAGACTTAGTGAGTGTAAGATAAAGGAAACACACAAAATGGAAAATAGACCCACAAAAAGTTTTTATCATCATAAAATAATTAAAAGGTATAAAGATTAAAATTTTGTCAATCAACTCTTATATAAAATTTAAGGAAAATGTCACTATAATAATATTTTAGCAAAAAATACCATAACTAATTAAATCTATACTATGCCAAACATCTCCAATATAATTTTAATAAATCCACACAATATTTAACATTTTCAAACAAATCACCAATAATCTTTGGTCTCCCTTTGTACTAGCATAACCCTTTCATGCTATGTACTAGCATAACCCTTTCATGCTACTAGTCACCTGTGCCTTTAGTCACACTATGACAACCCCCTGTGCATTGCACTACGCTCCAATCACTGTGCCTCCCATCGCACGTGACAACCCATCAACACCACCAGTCACTTGTGCCTTCAGCCGCACTATGACAACCCACTGCGCAATACATTACACGACTAGCCTTGTACCTCCTATCACACGAAGCACCTCAGTATAGGGTAACACCAGAGATATACAATTCCAACATCCAATAGCACACACATATCATTTCACAATCAAAGAAGGTAATTATCACCACAACTTTATTTCTAGATCACACAAATCATACAACACACTTTTATTATCCAATCAAAAATATAGTTTCCACATTTAGGCAATCTAGCTTTAAATTTCAAATAATAAATTTTATACATTCAGAAAATACTTAAAATTTTTTGTATTTGATACCAACAGTCACACAGATACAAAATTCATTAAATTATCACAAATTTAGAGGCAATACATATCCTAATTGTTTCCCATGACTGTCTAGACAAAGTATACAATTTCTTACACAAATAAATTCATATTTAGTTCCAAACAAGTATGGGGCATTTGAAAACAGTATCTCCCTTATCAAATACTCACCTGAAAGGATTTGTAACAAAATCCTTAATTTACCAGTTCAACACTAATTTTCTCAATTCCTCCTTTCTACTATTTAATTTTCTATTTTTCTTCCTATATGAAAATACACAAGAACATTATTAAATATTATTTTTTCCTAACCAACAAGAACAAATATTCAGATATCATAGTGCTTTAATGACAATTTAGACTATTTTATTACTGTTAAATGCCCTAAAAAATATGAACAGTCGCCAAAAAATTTCTATAATTTTGGCGAGCTTCTGTATTACATTTTTGGAGCTTTTAGGTGACACAAGCTTTAAGGGTTAACCGAGAAAAAGATACTGTGACGACAATCAATGGCGATCAATAGTAATGCAAGGTGGCGGATGACGGTGTACTACTGAGATTGGTCTAAAACGTAGATCGAAACACAAGGATGACGGATCTAAAATCGGTATGGCGAACAATGGCAGTTTAACCTTAATTTTTTGGCAAAAATGCGAACAATACGGAGAAGATGTTTTGCTCCGATCTAGGTATGTGGCGGTGGTTCTTCGACGGGTGATAGCTGGCTGCAGAAACGGGTGACCTGACCTACCCGTTGATGATGGCGGTGTAGCCAAAAGAGGTAATTTTTTTACCGTTCAGAGACGCCATTGATCAAAAAGGAAATGGTAGAAATGACATTCTTTTCAAACAATATTGGCCAGGCAAAATCATGGTTGAGCTGGCGGTGGGGTGGCGATCTCATGTCAGTGGTTTTCCCGACCTCAAATTAGCACCGGTGGTGGTTGAAGGAGAGACACAAGAAGGAAGGGGATGAACAAAAGAGATGAACGAGAGAGATGCACAAGAGAGGGAAAGTAAGAATGAATGAAGAGAGAGATTTAAGAGTATATTTTCTCCCCCTTAAGAAATTCAATCCCCAAATTTAAACTTTACTGGCCTTGATTCTCAAATAGATATGGGTATTTTGCAAGCATTTCTTTTTTCGCCTCCTATATGGCTTCCTCTTGAGTATAATTTCACTATAACACCTTTACCATCAAAATCTCTCTCAACCGAAGTTTCTTAAGTTGTTTACCCAAGATTGCTATAGGTTCTTCTTTATATGTCAATCCCTTATCCAAGTAAACATTATCTGATCAACTTGACCTTCTCAAGTGCATCTTGTACCAAATCTAGTTCTAATAATTTCATTTTTCCAGCTTAAACCATCTAATTAGGGATTTACACTGCCTACCATACAAAGCTTCAAATGGAGCCATTTGAATACTAGCTTGATAGCTATTATTGTAAGTAAATTCTAAAAGAGGTAAGTATTTATCCCAATTTTTGTCATAATCTAACACACAAACCCTTAACATATCCTCCAGAATTTGTATAGTCCTTTCTAATTGACCGTCTGTCCGAGGATGAAAGGTTGTACTAAGATTTAGGTGTGTGCCTAAGGCATCTTGGAAAGTTTTCCATAATTGTAAAGTAAATTGTGGGCCTCGATCAGAAATAATAGACAATGATACCCTATTCAGTCTTACAATTTCATCTAGATATAATTAAGTCTTTCTTGTCACTCTATATATAGTCTTCATTAGGAGAAAATGAGTTGACTTAGTCAATTTATCAACTATCACCTATATAGAATCATAACCTCGTAATGTATATGGTAGACCAATCACAAAGTCTATCATAATCTTTTACCATTTTCATTCTGGTATTTCCATTCATTGTAACAATCCATCTAGTTTCTGATGTTCAACTTTTACCTGTTGACATGTTAAACAATGAGAAACGTAATCTGCCACATCTTTCTTTATGTCTTCCTACCAGTATAGTTCTTTCAAATTATAGTGCATCTTTTTTACACCTGGATGGATAGTGTGGGTGGATTTGTGGGCTTCATCAAGAATTTGTTCCCTTATCTCATTTACCACAAGAACACATAATCGATGTTCATACTTTAACACTCCATCCAATGATATGAAAAAATTATTGATCTTTCCCCCTTTTACAACTTATATTAGCTTGAATATATGAGAATCTTGCTTTTGTGCTTCCTTCACCTCTTCAATTAATGAAGATCGAGCATGAATATGAGCTAAAAGCATTATTCCTTTTTTAATTTCAATACACCACCTTCTTTCAGTTTATGCAATTCCCTGATTAATGTCCTTCTCATTGTTGAAATATGGTTAAGACTCCCCATTGATTTTCTACTCAAAGCATCTGTTACAACATTGGCCTTCCTATGATGGTATAATATCGTACAATCATAATCCTTTAGTAATTCCATCCACCTTTGTTGTCTAAGATTGAGGTCTTTTTGTTGAAAGATATACTTGAGACTCTTATGATCGGTATAGATCTCACAAGTCTCACCATACAAATAATGCCTCCAAATTTTTAAAGAAAATACTACAACTGCTATCTCTAAGTCATGTGTAGGGTAGTTTTGATTATGTTTCTTCAATTGCCTCAATGCGTAGGCTATTGCCTTTCCATGCTGTATTAGTACACAACCCAAGCCTACTCTTAATGCATCACAATAAACAGTATATCCATCACTGGGTCAATACTAGAGCGGAAGTAAGGCAATCTTTTAATTTCTAAAAACTTTCTTCACATTTATCAGTCCACTGAAATTTTTCTCCCTTCCTTGTCAGCTTAGTAAGGGGAGAGGCAATCTTAGAAAATTCTTTGACAAACCGTTGATAGTATCCAGCTAACCCCAGGAAACTATGTATTTCAATCACTAAAGTAGGTCTAGGCCAATCTCGAATTGCTTTTACCTTTTTAGGGTATACACTTATTCCATCCTCAAACACCACGTGTCCTAAGAAAGTTACACTGTCAAGTAAGAGCTCACACTTGGAGAACTTAGCATATAGTTGGTGGTCCCTCAAGGTTTTCAGAGCTAGCCTTAAATGTTGTTTATGATCTTCTTCACTCTTTGAATACACCAAAATATCATCGATGAAGACAATTACAAATTGATCTAAGAAAGGCTTAAAGACTCTATTAATCAAATCCATGAAGGTTGCAGGGATATTAGTAAGTCCAAAAGACATAACCAAAAACTCATAATGCCCATAGAGAGTTAAAAAGGCTGTCTTTGGAGTATCTTTTTTCCTGATCTTCAATTGATAGTACCTTGACCTCAATTCAATCTTAGAGAAACATTTAGCTCCTTGGAGTTGATCAAATATATCATCTATTCAAGGTAAAGGATATTTATTGTTTAATGTCACCTTGTTCAACTATCTATAATCAATGGACAAATGCATTGAACCATCTTTTTTTCTTACAAAGAATACCAGAGTGCCCCATGGGGATGTGCTAGGATGAATAAATCCCTTATCAAGAAGGTCTTGTAATTGCTCCTTCAATTCTTGCAACTATGTAAGTGCCATTCTATATGGTGCCATTGAAATCGGTTAAGTGCCAGGAATTAAATCTATACAAAACTCAATATCCTGGTATGGCGTTAATCCAAGTAACTCCTCAAGAAAAACATCAGGGAATTCGCAAACAATTGGCACTTGATCCAAATTTGTTTCCACCACCTAGGTATCTTTAACCATTGCAAGAAAACCATATATCACATCCCTTCCTCATCAACCTTCTTATGCATAAGGCAGAGATAATCTTTAGCGGTGTCAGGCTTTGATCTCCTTGATAGGCAAACGTTTCCCCATCAAGTAGGTCAAATCTAACAATCTTCTTGTAGTAGTTAAGGGTAACATGACAAGAAGACAACCAATCCATGCCCAATATCACATTAAAACCCACTACATCCAGAACAATTAGATTAGCCAGGAGAGACTTATCCCCTATCATTACTTCACCTAATTTAAAAACTTGTTTGGCTTCAATTAAATCTCCTATTGGTGTAGATACTACCAAAGGATCATCTAGAATCGATTCACTTTTATTAATCAGAGAAGCAAAGAATGGAGATACAAAAGAATGAGTAGCTCCAAGATCAAACAAGACATTAGCTTTGAAATAACATACAAAAAGTGTACTTACAACCACAGCATTAGATGCTTGAGCATCCCGTCTAGTCATGGCGAAGCATGAGCCTGTCCTTCACTAGCTTGTCCTCGACCTCTACTGTTTGAACCTCTTCCCCTAGAATGTGTGCCCCCAAATCCTCTACCCTTAGGACTTTCCATTGGCCTCAACGGTTATGAAGGTGTTGAAGCTAAGGGAATTGGTGCTAGAGCCGACCCACGGCTAGACGATGGTTGTGTTAACCCATTAGGGCAATCTCTCATTATGTGGTTGGTTACATTGATAACATCTTCTATTAGTTGCAAAACATGAACTAGTGTGAACTCGCCCACAAATGGAATAAAGAAAAAGGGTTCCCACAAATCTTCCACCACCTCTACCAAATTGATTTGAATTTAATTGAGTATTCCTGTTATTTAAAATGGGTTTGGAAGAAGACACACTATAACCTTCCTGTTGTTGAGAATTTACTTGTTGTCCTTGAGGATTATTGTAACATTTCTTATTGACTCCTTACTATAATGACCTCTAGAACTTCCCTGATTACCCTTAGTTCGCTGTCATTTTTGAGACTCCCTTCTTCCTCTACTTTCTCTGTTGTGTGTCTTGAATAATAGAGCACTTTCAAATACCTCTTTATATGATTCATATTTAGTTCTTGCCACAGACCTGAACAAATAATCAAGGAGACCATCCACAAAGCATTTAGCACATATCTCCTCTGTGGCTACAAGATGTGGAACATACCGAGATAATCTAGTATATGTCATATGATACTCCATCACTGTTATATCCTCTGTTTGTCTCGAAGTTTCAAACTCTGTGGCTGTAACATCTCAGACTATCTATGAAAGGAAACATTTCATGAATAGTTCAACAAACTCCTTCCATATCACAGGAGGTGATCCTTGAGGCCTGCTTCCTTGTGTGCCATCATACCACCACTGTGCCATATTCTCTAATTTGAAAGCTACCAATTCTACTAGTCTAGTTGAAGAACACCCCAAAGCATGACAAATACGATCAATGTCATCTAAGAAAGATTAGGATCTTTACCAGCACTAATTCCTAAAAAGGAAGGAGGCCTAAGCTTCAAGAATTCAGGTAAAGAAACCTCAATTACCCCCTCTGTAACATAGGTCTGGCATCTTCTTGTCTAATCTCCTATTCTGGCCTAGGAGTTAAAAATTATTTTGTTTGTTGTTGTTGACGGGCCATCACATCCATCATTTCTTTCATAGATTGATTCATATTTTTCAATTCAGTAATAACCTTAACTAATGTCAGGTCCCTACTTCTAACTTCTGAGGTCTCATCTATCGATGCTTCAAGGGTACCCACACTTTTACCATGATTACGCCCAACATCTAGAATTTCCTCTATTGGTGCTAGAGTAGCACCTACACTTTTGCCATTGCCACCTCTACGGTCAATGCTATGACCACGCTCTCGATTTCTAGGTGGGGCATCAACAGGTAACAAAGAAATTTCATCAGAAGAGAATCTTTTATTAGGAATTCTCTTTCTCAGTGACATCTTTTCCAATGATAAGAGAAAGTGCAACACAGATAAGGATTAAATATAAAGAATTAATGAACAGAGTCATGATTTAAACAACCTAAATTAATATAGGACTTAATGATATCAATGGGTGATAGTAGCTTCTAATACGTAATTCTGCAATGGCTGATCACATAATTACATAAAAGATTCCACTACCCTCTATTTTCACAGCTTTTATGACCTAACAAACCAAAGCTTTGATATCATCTTTGTCACGACCTAAATTTTGATTCCGTGATCGACGTATAGACCTATCATAACACCTACTAGGTCTAGCTAGCTTAAGAATCTCTTTATCTCATAATAACAATATTAAAACATTCCAATTCCAAATTTTAAATTCTTAATTATTATTCAGGTTCCAACCAAATTTTGGTAGAGTTTTTCCTAAAAATAGGATGTTTTCTAAGTTTTACAATAACCCAAACCACATCAACATACATTCCAATTCAAAGAAAATACAATTGGCCATCACAAGCCTACAGAAATTTCCATTATGTCTACATACAAACTATGACAACAACAATCTAGTCTGGTACTAAGGTAGTGATAAGCTGTGATATCATTAAGCCTACGTGACTCATTATTGAACCTACCCAAAATAAGAGTAAAGTGATCACTTCTACTCTTCAACTTGAGATGAATTTGAAAACTGTAAAGTAATGAAAGTGAGTTATACAGACTCAGTGAGTGTAAGATAAAAGAAACACACATAATGGCAAACAAACTCGCATAGAGTTTTTTATCATCATAAAATAATTAAAGGTATAAAGATTAAACTTTTGTCAATCAACTCTTATATAAAATTTAAGGAAAATGTCACTATAATAATATTTTAGCAAAAAATACCATAACTAATTAAATCTATACAATGCCAAACGTCTCTAATATAATTATAATAAATCCAAACAATATTTAACATTTTCAAACAAATCACCAATCATCTTTGGTCTCCCTCTGTACTAGGATAACCTTTTTGCACCACCAGTTACCTATGCCTTCAGCCGCACTATGACAACCCACTGTGCAATGCACTGTGTGACCAGCCTCATACCTCTCATCGCATGAGGCGCCTCAATACAGGGTAACACCAGAGGTATACAATTCCAACATCCAACAACACACACATATCATTTCACAATCAAAGAAGGTAATTATCACCATAACTTCATTTCTAGATCACACAAATCATACAGAACACTTTTTTCATCCAATCAAAAATATAATTTCCACATGTAGGCAATCTAACTCTGAATTTCAAATAATAAATTTTATACATTTAGAAAACACATAAATTTTTTGTATTTGATACCAACAGTCACACAAATACAAAATTCATCAAATTATCACAAATTTAGAGGCAATACATATCCTAATTATTTTCCATGCTTGTCTAGACAAAGTATACAATTTCTTAGACAAATAAATTCATAATTAGTTCCAAACAGGTATGGGGCATTTGAAAATGGTATTTCCTTTATCAAAAACTCACCTGAAATGATTTATAACAAAATCCTTAATTTACCAGTTCAGCACTAATTTTCTCAATTCTTCCTTTCTTCTATTTAATTTTTTATTTTTCTTCCTATATGAAAATAAACAAGAACATTATTAAATATTATTCTGTTTTAACCAACAAGAATAAATATTCAGATATCATAGTGCCTTACCGATAATGTCACCTATTTTATTACTGTTAAATGCCCTGAAAAATATGAATGGCCGCCAAAAATTTTCTATAATTTCGATGAGCTTCTATAATGTGTTTTTGGAGCTTTTAGGTGACACCGGCTTTAATGGTTAACTGGGAAAAAGATACTGTGACGGCGGTCAATGGCAGTTAACGACGATGCACGGTGGCAGATGGTAGCGCATGGCTGAGATTGGTCCAAAACATAGATCAAAACACGAGGATGACAGATCTAAAATTGGTATAGTGAACAATGGCAGTTTAACCTCAATTTTTTAGTGAAAATGCGAATGATGCTATGAAGACGTTTCGTTCAAATCAAGATGCGTGGTAGCAGTTCTTCCCCAGTTGATGGCTAGCCAAGGAAAAGGGAAACCTAACCTACCTGTTGATGATGATGGTGTAGCTAAAAGAGACGATTTTCCAGCCATTTGTGGACGCTGTTGATCAAAAAGAAAATGGCAGAAATGATGTTCTTTTCGAACGCTACTAAAATCATGGTTGAGCTGGTGGTAGAGTGACGTTCTCGCACCAGTGGTTTTTGCAACCTCAAATCAGCACTGATGGTGGTTGATGGAAAGACAAACAGAAGGAAGGAGATGAATGGGAGAGATGCACGAGAAAGGGAAAGTAAGAATGAAGGAGGAGAGAGATTTGAGAGTTAGGGATGAAGGGATACAGTATTTTAAAATTTTAGGTTCTAGGGGCATTTTGGTAATTTTGTTGAGCATTCGAGGCCCCCAAACATAACTGCTAAGTTCTCAAAACAAATTAAAACTTTCTTATAAATAAAATTTTATTCCCAAAAATTTTCAAAATTGAGTCATAGGTTTAAAATAATTTACTTGTTCTATATCCAACAAAATTCCAAGCTTTCATTAAATTTTTCTGAATTATTTTAACTACTAGTGTATTTTAAATTACTAAAATATTTAGGTTATTACAAAAATTGTTTATTCAAATAATAAAAGAGAGGTTCTTGACTATGACCCTTTAGCAATATCAATTTATATCTATCTTATGTGACTGTCAAAAGAACCACATGCTAGAATAATTTGTCACATCTTAGAAATAGAACCATATGCAGTATCAAACATATAAAAGGTAATTATAGATATATCAAGTACACCTGTTTTCTAGCAAGTTGTTGTAGTGAATGAGTGATATCAGCTACCTAAGGCAAACAACATAATTTAATGATTAGGTTAATGAGACAATGAACAGTAGTCTCTGATCTCTCTATCTCACTTCTTTACATTCTTCCCTTCTCTAGTATTTTTATTATTCAACTCATCACTGAGAAATAAGACCATACAACAACAAATAAAGTTTTTTTTCCCACTAGGTGGGGTTAGCTACATAGATCAAGGGATGTCGTGTTTTATTTTGGCTCATTTGTATGATTAGATTATTTACAATTAAATCCATTCTAATATTTTTCTTTTCTTATATTTTTTTTTCTTTAGTCCTCCTACCTCTAATTATTAGATTTCATTTGGTCAACTTGTCATACATGAGCCTCTAATGATCTCTTCTGTACTTGACCAAACCACCTAAGACACATTTCTACCAACTTTTCTATGATAGATGCTACCCCAACTTTCTACCAAGAAATAAGAACATAACAAAATTTAAATTAATAGTTTAAACAATTGCTTCTAAAAAGAATAGTAATCAAATAGGATTATAGGGAGAAAAGAAAAAGGATTTCAATCTCTTGTTCATAAATAGGAAAATGAACACTTACATTCTGGTTTTCTTCATAAATGATATGTAAATTAAATGGAGATTGAATATTATTATAGGGTTGAGAGATTCTATTCCTTGAGTATTATATTAATAAATACATCATAGATACCTTAGAACACATCAAAGAATAGCATATAGACTCTAGTTTTAGGATTACTACAAATGAATTTATTAAGATAGAATACAGCAATCCATTTAGTCACACTCTATTTTAATGAGAAGCATACAATATTTGAAATATTTACTTACTATAGGACAATTAGCTTCTCTCATCCACTCCAGGTTCTGTGGATCAACAATTAAATCATTTGAAAAACAAAGGCAAAGGATCAATATATCTTGGATTTTGACATGATCAAGCTATTGGTGAATTCAATCCTAACTTGCTTAAGGCAAGGGTACAGGGCTAAACATCAAGTATAGTAATCATAATTGCATAAGAAAGGGCATAGTACAGAATAGATGACTTAGAATAAAACTTGAATTTCAACTTTAAAATAGATACTATGATAAGTCAAAAGAGTAGCAGACTACAATGGAATTAAAATAAATTAGCACATAGAAAGAATTATAGCATTTTATGTCATGAATTTTACGAAGTCACATCTTCCAATACTACAAGGTACTCTAAAATTGCAATAATAATAATAATAATAATAATTCAAACTCCAGATGCACTTATCTAATATTTAATATTAATTTTTGGAAATTAAACTTGATTTGAGCCCATAAATCATTAAGGCCCATCATCTAGAAAATTTCATAATAAACAAGTGGATTTAGATAATTCTATAGAAATCTCTAGAAAAATCTAAGTAAGTTGTAGAAAAAATATCTTGGATATTTGGTTAGAAGTTTCTAGTTAGTAAATGATAGCCATTAGATCAAGAAAGTGTTGGCACCATCTTGACCATTGATTTTGTAGGTGCCCAACTATAAATAGGGGTGTTACCTTTCATTTTAAAACAAGCCAAGAAATCAAGAGAAGTTTGTAAGAAAAAATTGTCTCACCTCTTCCTTGTTTCCTTCTTTAGCTATCCTCTTTTCAAAATATTTCTTCTTCCAAATATCAATTTTCTAAATAAAACCTCTTCCAAATTAAATTAAAAACATCTCTCCTCTAACAAACGTATCAGAGCCATAACATAAACATACATGGCGATTATAGGTATGGCTTTATTCCAAGTTCCTATGCTCAATCAGAGCAACTATGATAATTGGAGTATCAAGATGAAGGCCTTCTTGGGTGCACATGATGCTTGAGATATCGTAGAGAAAGGCTATGTTGAGCTGACAAATGAACTACTATCCCAAACTCAAAAGAATGATTTAAAGGATGCAAGAAAGAGAGACAAGAAGGCTCTCTACCTCATCTATCAAGCTTTAGATGATAATGGCTTTGAGAAAATTTCAAGTGCCAAGTCTACCACAGAAGCATGTGAGAAGCTTCAAACCTCGTGCAAAGTTACCGAGCAAGTAAAGAAGGTACGTCTTCAAACTCTAAAGGGTAAGTTTGAATCTTTATATATGAAGGAATCAGAGTCTATCTCTGATTATTTTTCTAGAGTGTTGACAGTTTCTAATCAAATGAAAATAAATGGTGAAAAATTAGATGATGTAAGAATTATGAAAAAGATACTTTGTTCTTTAAGTCTTAAATTTGAGCATATTGTAGTAACAATTGAGGAAACCAAAAACTTAGAGGAGATGACTATTGATTGATTATTTGGGTCATTACAAGCATATAAAGAAAAACATAAGAAGAAATAAGATATTGTATAGCAACTTTTAAAAATGAACATTAAGGAGAAAAAAGAGAGTACGACTAAGGACCGTGCTTAATATAGAAGAGGTCATGGCCAAGGACATAGTCGAGGATGTGGACGAGGATATGGATGTGGATGTGAAGGCTTCAATAATGAAGATAAAAGAGATCTCTCAATAAATGGTCATGGGAGGAACAACCCGAGAGCAAGGTATGATAAATCACAAACTAAATGTTATAATTGTCATAAATTTGGACATTATGCTTCCGAATGTAGAGCTTCACCTAAAGTTAAAGAAAAAGCTAATTATGTTGAGAAGAAGAGTCAAGAAGATGTCACGCTATTACTAGCACACAAAGACGAAGATGGAAGGAAAGAAAACACTTGGTATCTCGACACAGGGGCGAGCAATCACATGTGTGGAAAAAAGAGACATGTTTATGGAGCTTGATGAAACTGTAAGTGGCAACGTTTCTTTTGGAGATGAATCTAAATTTCCAGTAAAAGGAAGAGATAAGATCTTGATTCACCTAAAAAATGAAATTCATCAATTTATTTCAAATGTTTATTATGTGCCCAATATGAAGAATAATATATTAAGTTTGGGACAATTATTAGAGAAGGGCTATGACATTCAGATTGAAAGATTATAGTCTTTCGATAAAAGATAGTAAAAATAATTTGATAAGTAAGGTGTCAATGTCCAGAAATAAAATGTTTTTGTTGAATATACAAAATGATGTAGCACGGTGTCTCAAATCTTGTTACAAAGATGCATCTTGGCTTTAACATCTTTAATTTGGGCACTTAAATTTTGGAGGCTTGGAACTACTCTCAAAGAAAGATATGGTCAGAGGACTACCTTTCATCAATCACCCAGAACAACTATGTGAAGGCTGTTTGATGGGAAAACAATGTAGAAAAAGTTTCCCGAAGGAGTCAAGCTCAAGATCTCAGAAGCCATTAGAGCTCATACACACAAATTTTTGTAGACCAATCAAGCTAAGTTCTCTCAGTAAAAGTAACTATTTCCTTCTCTTTATTAATGTTTTTTTTAGAAAAACATGGGTGTATATTTTGAAGCAAAAGTTAGAAGTCTTAGAGACATTCAAAAAGTTAAAATCTATCGTAGAGAAAGAATATGGGTGAGAAATCAAAGCAATAATATCGAATCGAAGAGGAGAATTCACATCCAAAGAGTTTCAAGAATACTATGAAGCTAATGGATTTTGACGTCCATTAACTATTCCAAGATCTCCCCAAAAAAATAGAGTTGCTGAGAGGAAGAATAGAACAATATTAGATATGGCGTGAAGCATGTTGAAGAGCAAGAATCTACCAAAAGAGTTTTGGGTAGAAGCAGTTGCTTGTATGGTCTACTTATCAAATCGTTCACCAACTAAAAGTGTGTGAAGAAAGACACCACAAGAAGCGTGAAGCGAAAGGAGGCCTGGAATATCCCATCTACGAGTGTTTAGAAGAAAAGCATATGCATATGTACCAGATGAGACAAGAAGCATGCTCGATAACAAGAGTGAGGCATTCATCTTTATCAAGTATGATTCTAACTCTAAAGGTGACAAGTTATATAACCCTAATACTAAAAAGACATGATAAGACAAGATGTAGAGTTCGATGTGGAAGGAGTATGGGATTTTGGTTCCAGTAGTGATTCCAATCTTACTCCTTAATTTGAAGACCTTAGAATGGTTGAGTAAGCAGAAGTTGTCCAAGAAGAGCAACCAACTCCACCCCCTTCACCTATAAGGGTATTTGACGACCCGCCACTATCTTTCTTAAATAAAAGGGCCACACCACGTGCACGAAATTTACATGAAATCTATGATGAAATTGAAAGGTTAGAAGATCTTACCTTATTCTGCTTATTTGCTGATTATGAACCTGTAACTTTTAAAGAAGCTGCTCAAAGTAAGAAATGGTGAGATGCAATGGATGAAGAAATTAAATCCATTGAGAAGAATGACACATGAGAGCTCACAACACTACCACAGGTACATAAAGTTATTAGAGTCAAGTGGGTTTACAAAGCAAAGAAGAACTCCAAAGGAGAAGTCGAGAGATACAAAGCAATTTGCAAAAGGATACAACCAAAGAGAAGGAATTGACTATAATGAGGTATTTACTCCAGTTACTCTATTAGAAACTATAAGACTCATCATTTCCATTGTAGCTCAACATAGGTGGAAGATTTATCAAATGGATGTCAAGTCTGCCTTTTTAAATGGAGTGCTCAAAGAAGAAGTCTACGTCCAACAACCAATGGGCTACGAGGTGAAAAATCAAGAAGATAAAGTTTTAAAGTTAAAGAAAGCATTGTACGGATTAAAGCAAGCCCCAAGAGCTTGGAATAGCAAAATTGATGCATATTTATAAGATAATGGATTTACAAAATGCTCACACGAGCATGCACTCTATGTCAAAATTAATAGAGAAAATATATTGATTTTGTGTTTGTATGTAGATGACTTAATATTCACAGGGAACTGCCAAAGTATGTTCGAAGAGTTCAAGAAAGCAATGACAAAGGAGTTCGAGGTGACTGACATTGGGCTTATGGCATATTATCTTAGAGTCAAGGTCAAACAAAGAGACAATGGAATTTTTATAGCTCAAGAAGGCTATGCAAGAGAAATTTTAAAGAAATTCAAGATAGAAGATAGCAATCCTGTTGCCACTCTAATAATGTGTGGGATCAAGTTATCAAGACATGATGAAGGAGAAAAGGTGGATCCAACAATGTTCAAGAGTCTGGTTGGAAGCTTACAATATTTAACTTGCATGAGACCAGACATTATCTATGCCACAGGGCTCGTGAGTCGTTATATGGAGAATCTGACTACAACTCACTTCAAAGCTACCAAATGAATTCTTCGTTATATCAAAGGTACGATTGGGCCAGAGATGTCAATGATCGAAAAAGTACTACAGGATTTGTGTTTTTCATAGGCGACACTGGCTTCACATGGATGTCAAAGAAGCAACCAATAGTCACCCTCTCAACATGTGAAGCTGAATATGTGGCTGCTACATCGAGTGTTTGTCATGCAATTTAGCTAAGAAGTTTGTTGAAAGAGATTGGATGGACACAAGAAAATCCAACAGAAATTCATGTCGACAATAAATTAGCTATGGCGTTAGCAAAGAATCCCGTATTTCATGACCGAAGCAAACACATTGATATTTGATACTACTATATAAGTAAATGTGTTTAGAGAAAAGAAGTCTAAAAAGAGTATGTGAAATCAAAGGATCAAATTGCCGACATATTCACCAAGCCACTCAAGCGTGAAGACTTCATTAAGCTAAAAAGATTGCTCGGAATGACAAATCAAGTTTAAGAGGGAGTGTTGGAGATTAAACTTGATTTAAGCCCATAAATCATTAAGGCCCATCATCTAGAAAATTTCATAATAAACAAGTGGATCTAGATAATTCTATAGAAATGTCTAGAAAAGTTTCTAAAAAAATCTAAGCAAGTTGTAGAAAAAATATTTTGAATAGTTGGTTAGAAGTTTCTAGGTAGTAAATGATAACCATTAGATCAAGAAAGTGTTGGCACCATCTTGACCATTGATTTTGTAGGTGCCCAACTATAAATAAGAGTGTTAACTCTTATTTTAAAACAAGCCAAGAAATCAAGAGAAGTTTGTAAGAAAAAATTGTCTCACCTCTTCCTTGTTTCCTTCCTTAGCTATCCTCCCTTCAAAATATTTCCTCTTCCAAATATCAATTTTCTAAAAAAACCTCTTCCAAGCTAAATTAAAAGCATCTCTCCTCTAACATTAATATTGATCATTTTTGCAAGATTAGCACATTTGAAAACTCAATGGCATATTATAATGAACTCAAACATATGATATAAACTTACTGTAACAAACATAGTTCCTCTTTCATACAGAAAATATATAGCAGGTAACAACTTTATTCTGTTCTCTGTTTGCCAGCTACTACTGGAGGCAACATACTCTGCCTTTATGAATCGATGAGGATCCTTGAGACCTTGACAGAGTTTTCAGAGAAAAACAGTATTCTCTTTTATAGAAAATTTACCGTTGGATCATTGAAATATAAGTGTCTCTTATTTTTACATTTCATATATATAAATTATTTTTATATTATTATTTATTTTTTCTCTTATTTGTTGATATAAATAATATATATTTAAAGTTTTAAGTTACTATATGTTGTTAACAGTAACAAAATTTAATATAATTTTAACAAAAATTTAATAATAAGAACTAATTTACAAATTTTTTAAATTATAAGAACTCAATTATAAATTTTTAAATTATAAAAACTTAATTAAAAATTGAGTGAAATTATTAAAGACTACAAATATATATTTTATATTATATAATTGTAGTTTTAAAAGTCGACTAAAAAAATCTAGAGTCGCTATAATAATACAAAATATTCCATACTTATGAATCAACCAAAATATTAGAAAAGAACTACAATACCAATTTACATAGAAATACTATTTGGAATTCCCTTCCCAGTTAATCCAACTCGTTCACTGTAAGGAGAAAGCAAAGTATACTGCATTTCAATCGGACCATATCGGTTTTTAAGTTTCTTATCAGAGTTCCTTCCTTTGATATGTTCCTCAATTTCCTTCAGCCTTTTCCCAAAATTCTCAAATGCCTTCACGGACTCTCCGTCATGTCCAATTAGGGTTGTCTCTCTGTCCAAGGTATAACTCATCATAAGAATGCATTGACAAGATTTCTATAACAGAAAGGACATCGAGTGTTTGTTTCTTTGATGTAATGGTTCTCAAGAAAACTTTTTCTGGGTTGCTTTCCAGCTCATAATATTCTGAACTATCCTTTTCGGGCATGTATTTTCTGCTAAGAGTTGGACGATTCAGAATAAAACCTGCATATATATGAGTATTGTCCAAAATTAAAAGCTGTATGGAGAGCTGAAGCTATCCATATGATGATGGTGCAAGATTCTATCAACTCCTTACGAGTTTGCATCTTAGCCTACCATGGCTCATGTTTCTTGTCACCATGACCTACTTCAACGAGTTCTTTCCACCAGTTTTGGAGTTCATAGTCTGTTTGAACAGTATCATCTTCTTTATAGTAAATGGAGCAATAATCTTCTACCCATTTCTTGATGGCAAACCATATCTCTAGTCCATCTACAGCATAAGGGTAATCTTCTATCACAAGGCGAATGTCAATAGGAGATGTTGGATAATCAATTGCCATTCCTCTAAAGCAAACAAAAGATATTGCAATGATAAAAATATATAGAAAAGTCCTATTATGCTGTACTTCACATTGATGTGCTTAATGCCTACTTAATGATTTGCCTTTAAAAAGCATAGACAGTTTTTATATACTTGTTAAGAGAATTTTTAATTAACAATTAAGATTTGTATGATTTACACAATTCCTTTTTCTCTTTATTGGTTCTTTTTAAAATAAATTTCACATACTTTATTTTTGGATTGGAGAACTTATAGCAAATATATATAAAAACAACTACAAATAAGTTTCATCCTTTTTATATCTTTATTATGAGGTACTTTGGTAATAAATGACATATATATGTATGACTTTTATAATTTATCACTCCCTATGATTGAGTATTTTTAAAAGTTTTTTATATGTACTATTTTTTTAATTTCATTTTCATATTTTATAGGTATGCTCTTATAATTCGAACTTTAGTTTTTCATGTCACCCAATACAGTTAATGAGGCCTTACAATGTCCAGAATGGAAGTAAGCCATAGTGGATGGGTTTAATGCCTTATAGAGAAATCACACTTAGAGATTGGTTCAGTTACCATCAAACAGAAAAGCCATAAGATGCAAGTGGGTTTTTTGAGTTAAAGAAAATCCTGATGGAACAATTCAGAAGTACAAAGCACGTTTAGTGGCAAAAGGCTTCTCAATAACGTACTATAGGATGAGTATTGTTGAGGGTAATTGTCTGCACTGCTGGTAATTCTGTAGTGGTAGTGATAGTCTTATCAGTTGATCTTTCCTAGTACCTGATCTTCTTTATGCAGGTACTAGGTCCATCATCACAGATGAAATTAAGAAGATCATGAACTTCAATGGCGGCCAAAACTTTCTGTTGCCAAAGGAGGAAGTTTCTGTCATCTAGTTTGACAGAAATGGTATGGTTGAAGACGACTGGTGCCATCTTGCTTGCTGTATTTAACGAGATGGAATAATTCTGAAGGCTGCCACTTGAAGAGTTTGACTCCATTGGTAGCTCTGATACCATGTAAACAAACAGAGAAGCAAGAGTGTAGAAAGAATGCTCAGGCTATATTGTTATGTATTGTATATTGCTGTACACTGATATATGTATATATATATATATATATATACTTACAAAGAAAGCCACAGACGACACAACCAGGCTAACCACCTTCAGAACCTTCCTAACTTCTATCTAACTAAATTATACATATACTCTAACATTAACAAACATATATATGAAGTGAAAATGATGGAACTTAATTACTTGAAGCTTAGCCTCCAGCGGCGAAGGCGGCAAAGAATGACGGCAGGGATGAGGCCTCTAATGCATCCTCCATCAATACTGAGAATGGTGACAACATTTCCTAATGAAGTTGGTGGAAGTGGAACATTCGTGTTATAACTGTCATGACTACCCATTACTAATACACAAATTAGCACAAAGAAACACAGATATATATGATGTGATCTGAAGAAAGAAGACGGTATACAGGCTCGATGGATGAGTATGTAACCCTCAAGGATGATAAGGGTATACATAGAGGCCATTCACAGAGTTAAGATGTTACAACTTACAACAATGTACGATCCTTCAATTCTATTTTTAATTGTAATATGACACAATGTGTGTTTGAATTGCATATATAAATTAATAAGTAAGATTTCGTGCTTTTAAACTATGTCGATCGGTGATTGAGTTCTTTGCGCCTAAGATGCCGCTTAAATTCTCTCTTAAATCAACAACAAAACATTGTTGCATTAAGCAAAACAACAAAACAACAGTGCCAAAATTCTTTACATGCTAAAGAATATTGAAAACATTTTGAAAATTTACCAAATTTTACGTTTTATCTTTTTATCCTTAATTTACAGTTCAAATTTAAGATGAATGATACACTAGCGTACAGAAAAATATAAAGCAGGTAACAACTTTCTTCTGTTCTCTGTTTGCCAGCTACTGGAGGCAACATCCTCGGCCTTTATGAATCGATGGGGATCCTCGAGACCTTGACAGAGTTTTCAGAGAAAAACAGTATTCTTTTTTTTTTTTTAAGACAATTTACTTTTGGATCGTTGAAATATAAGTGTCTCACTATTTGGCATTTGAATTTTATTCTTATGCAGTTTAATCTTTAGAAATTTCAGTTAGTCCTTGTTAATTCTTAAAAGATATATCCTTGTCTTATTTTTGACTTAATCAAGGACTAATGATAGCGAGTAAACAGATTTTGATGGACTAAATCATATTTCAAAAAGATCCAATACTTGTAGTATTGAGGATCCAATGGAAACATGCATGATGATAATCATATGTGTATAAGTGGAACCATTAAGGACTTTTGAATTATTTTCTTTCGAGGGGAGGGGGAAATATTGTCACACAAAATCTACAAAATATTAATATAATTAACCAGAAACAATGCACAAAAGTGGCATGTTATTATTTTATTAATTTTTAAAATATAATATAAAATGATAAATATTAGATTCTAAAATAATAAATTAAATAATAAGAAGTTATTTAACTTTCAATTATTCTGTTATAACTTTTTACTATCTTTAATTTCTCTCTACTTTCTTCTTACATCACATATTTTATTGGTTAAAATATTCATATAGTCCTTATAGTTTTATTCAATCTTTAATTAAGTCTTTATAATTTAAAATTTTGAAATTGAGTTCCTATAATTTAAGAAAATTTTAAATTAGTCTCTAAACTTAAATTTTTGTTAAATTTTGATGATATGTTAAAAATATATCATCTTAACACTAATAATTTACTTAATTCAAGTCAATCTATTTATATTACCTAATATAAATTACATGACATTTCAAATAGGTAAGTTATTTTTATATTATATATTTATTTTCCTTTTATCTATTGACATAAATAATATATATTTAGAGTTTTAAGTTCTATATATTGTTAATGGTAACAAAATTTAATATAATTTTAATAAAAATTTGACAACAGGAACTAATTTATAAATTTACTAAACTATAGGAACCCAATTATAAAATTTAAATTATATGGACCTAATTGAAAATTGTCTAAAATTATAAGAACTAAAAATATATTTTATATTATATAATTGTAATTTTTGAAATCGACTAAAAAATTTAAAGTCGTTATAATAAAGAGATGTAACACAAAACATTCCATACTTACGAATCTACTGAAATATTAGAAAAGAACTACAATATACCAATCTACATAGAAATACTATTTGGAATTCCCTTCCCAGTTAATCCAACTTGTTCACTGTAAGGAGAAAGCAAAGCATAGTCCATTCCATATCGGTTTTTAAGTTTCTTATCAGAGTTCCTTCCTTTGATATGTTCCTCAATTTCGTTCAGCCTTTTCCCAAAATTCTCAAATGCCTTCAAGGACTCTCCGTCACATGTCCAATTAGGGTTGTCTCTCTGTCCAAGGTATAACTCATCATAAGAATGCTTTGACAAGATTTCTATAACAGAAAGGACCTTGAGTGTTTGTTCCTTTGATGTAATGGTTCTCAAGAAAACTTTTTCTGGGTTGCTTTCCAGCTCATAATATTCTGGACTATCCTTTTCAGGCATGTATTTTCTGCTAAGAGTTGGACGATTCAGAATAAAACCTGCATATGCGTATTGTCCAAAATTAACAGCTGTATGGAGAGCTGAAGCTATCCATATGATGATGGTGCAAGATTCTATCAACTCCTTACGAGTTTGCATCTTAGGCCACCATGGCTCATGTCTCTTGTCACCATGACCTACTTCAACGAGTTCTTTCCACCAGTTTTGGAGTTCAAAGTCTGTTTGAACAGTATCATCTTCTTTATAGTAAATGGAGCAATAATCTTCTACCCATTTCTTGATGGCAAACCATATCTCTAGTCCATCTACAGCATAAGGGTAATCTTCTATCACAAGGTGAATGCCAATACGAGATGTTGGATCATCAATTGCCATTCCTCTAAAGCAAACAAAAAATATTGCATTGATAAAAATATATAGAAAAGTCCTATTATGCTGTACTTCACATTGATGTGCTTAATGCCTACTTAATGATTTGCCTTTAAAAAGCATAGACGGTTTTTATATATTTGTTATGAGAATTTTTAATTAACCATTAAGATTTGTATAATTTACATAATTCAATTTTTTCATTATTGGTTCTTTTCAAAATAAATTTTATATACTTTATTTTGATTGGAGAACCTATAACAAATATATATATATATATATAAATAATTGCAAATAAGTTTCATCCTTTTTATATCTTTATTATGAGGTACTTTGGTAATAAATGACATATATATGTATGACTTTTATAATTTATCACTCCCTATGATTGAGTATTTTTAAAAGTTTTTTATATATACTATTTTTCTAATTTCTTTTTTATTTTTTATAGGTATGCTCTTATTAGATAATTTTATTCAAAATACTGTAAAACACTAAACGTACATATCTTTTTTAACGAGAATTTGAACTTTAGTTTTTCATGTTGTGATCAAGGATTAATCTTTATCACTAGACTTGGTTATTTTGTTTTAATTTGAAAACTTAAGAATAAATATAAGTAATTATATTTAAATTTAGTCATGTTTTTTTGGTCATAGCTGAATTTTGTGAAATTTACCTCTTGACAAGATCTACAGGTAGTGCTTGGTCAGGAAAAACCCAGTTCTTGTACATCATAGATGAAAGCTCCATAGCATACTTTCCTGGAAAAAATGTTGACTCTAGAGTGCCACTTTCATTGATTAGGCTACTTCGAGCAAGTGAATTTATCTTCATAGTATCACGAAAGTGAGGGACTAGAAGCTTATAAACAGGATGAAGTACACTAAGCTGTCGATTTGTTGCAATCACAAAAGGCTCAATCACTGCATGAGTGTGTAACCTGATGAGGTTGACAATGTGATATTAGTAATCTTTTTTTAGAAAGAAAAATAAATAAATTAAACTGAATGTATAGATGCAATAATATATACCAATGGCTAATAAGTTGATGATAGCTCGAGTCATTTACAACAACATAAGCTTTGGCCAATTTCCAAATAGAATTGTCCACGCCATGCTCAGAAGGCAAGTAGACTTTACTTGAGGCACCAAATTGATCTCCCTGTGGATGTGGCAAACTTAATTCAATGGCCAATGGCTTCAAAGTCCCATCGTTTTTCAAGAAGAGGATTGTTCTACTAGCATATCCCTTAGCACAAGTTTTGTTTATTCGGCTCAAGTATGGCATAAAGTCGTCATGGTAATCTAATAGAAATAATTTTCTTTTTGCCAATGCCTGTCAAAACCAGCACACAAATTAATCATTGTCAAATAGTCAAGAGTTTTCAATAATCATATAAGATGAACTTGATTCAATATAAGTTTTTGACATGCAAGTGTCTAACATAAAAGTTTTTGGATTAGTCATCTGAATCCAAGTGTAAAACCTATTATATATCCATAAAAAGTTCTTTCCAAGTTGGTCATTGTGAAAACTAGTGTTTGGAGACCCAAAATCCTTCATTTTCACATTCTTTTGAGGTTGTTTATATTACTTTCTTGTTTTATTGATTTTTTTTATTTCCTTTTAATTAGGGTTGGCTATTGAACTATATAAGTACGTTATTTTGTCAATTTGGAATCAATAAATTATTCAGAAATTATATATATATATATATATATATATATATATATATATATTCAGAATCTTGAGCTTAATGAGCTCTCCAGTTTCAAAATGCAACATATAAAAAAATAATCTATGTTAGGAGTACATAGGATAGATAATATGCATATATATATATATATATATATATGAGAAGTAAATATGAAAATTAATGAGGTACTTTTATTTAAATTAAAATAAATTATTATTTTAGTCATTGTCCTTAAAACCTTAAATTCAGATATAAAAATACATATAATATTTATATATATATGTATATAGGGACTAAATTGACACCTAGTTTATGTTTCAAAGATTAAATTTAGTATTTTTATTATTTATAGATTAAATTGAGATAAATTATATTTTTCAAGAATTAAAACAGTAATTTACTCTTTAAATTATAGTAACAAATTTCATGTGGAAGCTATTTTTATAAGCTCTGATTTTTGTTTTGATAAGTTCTTAATTCCAAACTTATAAGCTAAAATCAACAAATATAGATTGACAAAAGACAGAAAATAGTTGGAATGATTGCATTTAAATATAAATAAGCTCTAATATGCTACTAAAAAGTCTATGCAAATGGGTCATAGTAATTAATTAGTTTCCACTCTAAGAACATTAATTAATTACCTGTTTTACAGTGAGCCCATCTAGGTTTTTCTCGATTTGTTGTTCTGTTATTTTACTTGAATGGTCACCATAGGTTCTTTTATCTAATTTGCTTGTCGGTGGGAACTCCTGCAATTAATTTGACATATATGTAAGTGTAAATTAAGTAGTGTTTGAGTATCATCAAAATGCAACAATTAAATTAAAATATTTAAGCATACATGGAGACAGCAAATTTTGACAGGGTTTACACCAGCAAGCATCTCTCTAGCAAATTCTTCATCACTCGTCCATTTTGTTTCATCAACTGCTCATGAAAATAATTACTTTAAATTGCGTCATAATTGTAGAAATTATGTGTTGAGAAAAATGCAAAATGGGCCCAAAGGTGATTTAATCGGTAATAATAAAATCTATATAAATGAAGTATAAGTAATGAGAAATAATACACAAAATATTTAACGCCGTTCGGCTTTTTACTTACGTTCACCGTCAAAGGTGAGGAGCAAATTTTAGTAACAAATATAAATGAAAATAGAAAAGTGATTTAACTAAATACTCAAAACTACATCTTAAATACACTCAAATCACTTTCAATATTTTTTCCTCACAAAAAGTGTATAATCTCCACAAAAAATACATAAATTGAACTCAAGCTTGAACACAAACACCAGGGGCGGAGGTAGAAAGTTTTGATTAAGGGGCCAAGATGATAAATTAGATACATAATATTTTTTAAAAAAATTATTAATTATTTTTTATAAAAATATATTAGATAAAATCATATTAGGATTAAATAAATTAACAGCGTGTCATGACACACACCATTATTTTTATTTATGTAATGTTACATCACTTATCATATATAAAAGTAGACAAATAATTATCGTAGGTATTATTTTACAGGATTCACTTTATTATTCTTTTTTAGATAAATAAATTTATTAAAAAAATATATAATTCTCAATGATTAACTTGTTATAAATTATGTATAAATTAAAAATTAAAAAATTAAAAATCTATTGATAATTTGATAAAAATGATAACTAAAAGTAATTTATCATATAAGTGAAAAAAAAACAGATTTTCAGAGAAAAAAACTAAAAGGTAAGTTAAAAATATTAAATAACAAAAGAATTAAAAATTTAGAAAAAAAATAAATATCACATGATATAGAACAATAAAAAATAAAAATATTATAAAAAATAAGATATGATAATAAATGACAATCATCACTTCTTTATAACTTTAATTTAACATAAAAGTATAGAGAAGAGCTTTTTTTATTAAAATTTTCTCTTCTTATTAAATTTATTATACTTGAATAAAATTATGATCTTAAAAATTTGTATTTTTCTTAAATTTATTGTTCTTAAAAACATAAGTTTTTTAAAATAACACATTCATGAAAAATAAATAAAATCAATTATATTTTTATAATTTAAACTATAACATATATTAAATTAATCTATAATTTGATATAATATATTTTATCAACTATTAGTTATATTACCATATTTTCTATATACAAAAATTTTAGTCTTTTAAATTATCTTATAAAAGTTTTATAATTTTTTTGTGTAAGGGCCATACACAAAATTTAATATATGTATCAACATACATATATATGAAGCTAGTGGATTTTTTTTTCTTTTTTTTGGGGGGGGGGGGTGGTTTAAGGTACCTCCGCCTCTGACAAACACTCAAATTGGCAATTTCACCGTGGTGTTTATAAAAAAAGTGAGGAATGCTAAGCAATTCATTTTTTTTTCACTCTATCTAAATAGGTTCGATGATAGGAGTACTAGTAGTGGCATGCCTCAAATTGTCAAATGTAAATTATTTTTCATGTGCTAATATTTTTCACCATGTCTCATTGTGTATGCTAACAAGTTATCTCTTTATTTAATGCTTGTCTCTCATCTCCATCAAATTTGATTAAGAAAAATAAAGAATTGTGACATTTCTTCCCAATTAATGCCACAAAAAAATTAACTAAATAAAATTCAAGACATTTTTAACATTATGTCTGTGTCATGAAATATGGAAATAGATGATTGTATATATATATACGTGTGTGTATGACGTACCTGCAATCACTTGAGGCACTGGAAATTTGAAGATATGTTCACTTTCAATTTGGAAAGCTTGCTTCATAATTTTAGGAACATGTGTACTTATATTCTTAAGTCGTTTTGGGTACTTCAATGCACCTTTATAGAGCTTTAGTACATCGTTAAAACTGTTAAACTCTGCTTCTTTACTGTTAGATAGGACATTGATTCCTGTTTTGCCTTTATACGTATCGAAGTCTTTCTTCTTCAACTCAGCAAATCTTTCATCCCTTGGGACATAAATTTCGCCTGAACACACCTTGCTCTCACTTCTTGGATCTGTATGATATATATATATATATATGTATGTATGTATGTGTTAGACTGGGTATGTGAAATCCGTATAACAAATATCTCTATATAGTATGTCTTGGAGAAAGTGTTGGTGAATATTATAATTTTAGAATTTGTTATATTTTGTTTTTAGATTTTTTTAGATATTTTGAGGAATTCATGTTGTGATAGTTCTTTATTAAAACTTGTATACTAAAGTATGTGTTAATTTCCTATAAATTGTATATAACACAATTGAATCTGAAGAAAAAATAAGAAATATTTGAGAAGGCTAACCTGAACGTGTTGGTGGTCTACCAGTTCTTCCTCTGCGAGGGTAAGGATATTCTTCTGAGCCTCCAAGAACTGGACGAGCATGTTCTTCACCCTCATCTGGATTTCCCAAATCATTATAGGTTGCATAATCATAAACCCTATCCCATTTCTGGAGTTCTCCTCCTCCACTCCCTCTCAAGCTCCGTAATTCTTCTTCTCTGTATTCCACAAGTGCCCTTGGTGTTTCACTCGGAAGATATGTCTGTAATACATTCGTAAGCACTCACATTTTCAAATTAAATAATATAAATTTATTTAATTATTTTCATGTTATTCTCTTTTAATTTTCATTATCTCTATTTTCTTTTATCACATTGTTCACATCACATATTTTATTTTGAATTTATATATTTTGTAAAAATACATTACAATATAAATATAAATAAACACTCACATTTCTAGTAAATAGTGTCTAAAATTATATATTATAAAATATAAAATATAAAATGTGAAGATAAAAAAATAAAAAATCATAATTTATTTAAAAAATAAATAATTACTCATAATTTAATTTATTATTTTAAAATATAATAATTATTATTTTTATAGTTATATTTTAATTTATTATTTAAAAATTAATAACTATATATTTTGATGTTCTATGCAAAATTTTAAAGGAATCAAATAATTATAAATATGCAACTAATTGATTGTTAATGGTTTATTATGCTTCAAATGTATTTTGTATATTAACTTTTGAGTGTCAATTAATTAATTTTGAATTGATATCAAATTTTGTGACCACAATATGATGTTAGTTTTTAATACACCGATAGGCTTCACAAAACATCATCTTAATTACATAAAATTCAATTATAAGGATATAATATGAATTTTGATTGACATCAAAATTCAGTTATATATATGATATGTATATATTTAGTTGATTTGACATGCGTTGAAGTGTTGAAATTACTAGTCAATAAAATAAATAAATTAAAATTTTAATAATAAATTTATTTTTTATTATTTTAAAATTGTATAAACTACTAAATAAAAATAAAAAATAATAAGTTTAATATATTTCATGTTACAAGTTAAAATAAATTTAAAATTAGTATTAAATTTATTATTTATAAATTCAAACATCATATATTAAAATAATATCATAATTTATTAAAAAAATTAGATTAGTATCGAGTGAATTTGAATTAATCATAAAATAATTTAAATAGTTGACGTGAACTAATTTTGCGTGACCTTCTCACCACATTAGTTAGGATCACAAAGCTATGTTGTGTTTTTTAAAATTTATTTTTAAAGATGTTAAAAAAAAAAAAAAGTTATAACTTCTCCTTCTATCTTTCCTCATACTTTCTCCTCTCATAACTCTAAATAATATATTATAATTACCTTGTTGGCAAAGAAAATCCGATTATTTGTGTATCTGTGTGCAGGAAAAACCCAGGAGTTGCAAGGAAAGTGAATGTCATCAGCTTGATTTGGAAGACCTGTAAGTGTCAAACTTACAAGGAAGAACTGCTTTTCACGCTTATTTGTAATCAGAAATGCTTCTGGAATTCCCACTTCTTCAGTGTCATCCCATTCAAATTCAACACTGTATGAAGCCTCTCCTGCTGTCCACGACTTCCTCGTCGAAATTCTATCTTCCACATCCACACCTTTCCCAATTTGCCCTTCTGATCCTTTTTTATACAATAAATCGGTATACAAATAAGCTTATAATACTCTGAATTTTTTTTCATAAAAAAAATTAACAGAGAATATTTTTCATAAATTACAAAGTTTGAGGATTCTAAGGCAATAATTTTCTGTATTTTAGCCTAATCAAAATTAACTAACATGAACCATTCACAAAAATTAGTATCGGACGAAGAGTAGTATACATACAATTAAGTACTAACCATGGCTTGTAACAGTAATTAAGTGTAGAGAGAAAGATAGTTTTTGGCCCAAAATGGATTGCCTCTTGGACAACACTACCGTCCCTTGAATCTTCCGAGAAGGCTTACACAAAATTCTCTGCATCTTTAATCAAATGAAATGTAGATGGAAACAAGACTAAAGTGAGGATAGATGTCTCATAAGCAAATTCAATGAGGCTATATATATATATATATACATGAAAGAAAAATCCAATTGCATTCTTATAACAATTTGAACTTTTAGTACAATAATAAATGCTTGGTGTTAACATATAATATACTATGGCGTAAATTACACTATTTTTTATATTTGATAAAATTATTTTCTCATTTTTTTATTTTAAAAATTATATTTGATATAATATTACACAAAACTCCCTTTTAATTTATTTTTTGTTAATAAAGTTAATATTTTATTTAAAAATAAAATTATTTAATTTTTTATTACTAAATTGAAAATTTATGTTAAACTATAAATAAATTTCATTACATTTATTATTATAATATTACAAATTCGCATAAAAATTGTTTTTATTCACAAAAAATAAATTAAAAAATAATAAGCATAACTATAATCATAAAATTATAGATTGACCAAGAAGTAGTCCAAGTCTTTCCACGTTACTCCAGTCAATATATAGATTGACCAAGAAGTAGTCCAAGTCTTTCCACGTTTCCTATGGAGCCATCACTATTGGCCAGCCGTTTTAATCAAGTGGTGATTATTAGTGTGGAAAAATTTTGATTTAATAGTGGACTGAAGACTACTCTTAACTGTATTAAATGCATATATTAATTATTAGTTGCTTTTTCAAAATATTTTAGATATATTTAATAAATAATTCAAATTAAATACATAATTAATATGAGATATTTAAGATTAATTTTTATATACAAACAATTAATAGTTTATTATTTATTATGAATACATATATTTTTTAATTTTAAAATACTCAAGATAAAATTTTTAATACATGATAATTATTAATTTAAAGATTTTAAAAATAATACATAAAAATATAAATTAAATAAAAGTATTTTAACATATTTATTATATTAAATATCTAAATAATATAGAGAATTTTGACAATAACAAATTATCATTAATATATTTATTTAAAAATTTATGAAAATTTATTTTTTAAAATATTGACTAACATTTTTTAAAGGTTTCCAATTTCTGTAGGTCCCCAAACGGTTACCAATCGCAATAGTGAAAGAGAATGGGAAAGAATTTTCTCCCTTTGGAGCAATAGGAATGAGAATTCAGACTTAATTATGAAAGAATTTTCAACTCTGTAATTATTATTCGCACATACTCCTCTTATTTTTATTATGAAATTTTCTTTTCTTGTTTTAAGAATTTATTTTCTCTCTAATTAGTGAAATTATAGTTTGTGAAGTTGTAGTTGAAGTTTTTTTTTATTATGCAATAGATATTTCAGACTTTGATCACAAAATTATCAGAGTTTAGCTAATTGTAGTAAAAAATAAGATCACAACAGGTTTACAATGGAAAATTGGTGAAATATTAAAATTCCATAAAATTAAGTTTATATAATTTTTTCTTATAATTGTGAATAATATCAAGCACTTCTCTCACTAATTTGTTTTATACCGTAAAAAAGATGTGCCTTTTTAGTTGGGTTATTATATCCTATATTTGTTGATATTTATTAATATTTTGATATCCACTTCTTTTCAAAAGTTTTTCTATACTATTATGTCTATTTTCTTTTAATATTTTTGTAAGTTTTTATATGAATTTGATTATTTTCTAAGATTTTTTTGTAAATAAGTAATATATTAATATTTTGCAACAAAAAAAAACTCCGTTATTGTTACACTAAACTTAAAAAAAATAAAAAAACAAATAATAAAAAGGTGATACTCATTAAATTCCAACCGCAGGAGAACAAACATAATGTTGTAAGAAACTGTAAATTAATACTAACTGTGATCCTTTTCTTCAATGGTAATATCTCCATAATTTTTTTAAAAAACCAAAATTTATTCATTATTCTATCACTTTCAGAATTTCTTTGACCATTACCTTAACTACCAAGTCTACATCAATTTATTTAGGAGTAAAATCTCTTTCGTAGAAAATTCATGAAGGTGATCTCTTTCACAGAAAGTTCCTCCTGTTTTTTTTTTCTTTTGGCCAGGAACAAATCTTCATTCATGAAAATAAGATTTAAATTCATACAAAAAAGATACAACAAGACATAAATATAACAGTGCTAATTCAGCCAAATATTCTTAAAAAAAACAACAGATGAATAGGAAAAAATAAACTACTCTTAGGCAATACACCTAAAGAACATAAGATCTAAATCTCTTACATAAATTCAAAAGATATATAACGTTTTCTTCTAATTTACAATATTTCTTACGTACAATGAAAAATTTGAAAATATTAAAAAAAAAAAAAAAGGCAACACGCTCATTTTTCTTTCTGAAAAAAAAATCTTCTCTTTCGTTTCTTCACTTCAATGTTGAACTCCTATATGTAGATTTGAGAATGTTGTTATCTTCAAAATATCTCCATGGCAAGGAACTTCATAGAAAAAAGTAGGAAAAACTGTCATAAAAGAGAAAAAAAAAAAAAAGGCCTTTAAGGAAGAAACCTCCATATAAAGGCAAGTTCCTCCTATTTGTCTTGTTCAATTTAGTTCCTTAAAAGATAATTAAGATAATTAGTAAATTGGGGTAGTTGACGGTATTTTTTTTTTCTTTAAAATTATTTTATAAAATTAATTTTAAAAATTCATGCTAATATTATTTTCATATATATATATATACTATTTATAAAAAAACTTATTTTTCATGTTTTTTTAATTTAAAAAATTAAAGTTCAGAATAACTTTTAATTATTTTTTATTTTTTATTTTTAAAACACATTTTATTTTTTTTGTCAAAAAAATTTATTCAAACAGGTTTTTTTTTTAATGTTCCTATTTTTAAAAACTGAAAACAGTTTTTAAAAAACTTCATTTAAATAGGGCTTAATCTCTAAAAAATGTATTCTCAATTAATTTAGTCCATTGGTCAGTTTAATGGTTAAAATTTAGTACTAGACTTGTATTTAATTTCTTATATCTTTATTATAAGGTTCTCCAATCAAAAAGAAATATTTAAAAAATTTTAAAAAAAACTAATTATAAAAAAAATGAGTTATATAAATTATACGCATGTTAATTTTTAATTAAAAAATTTGTTAACAAAAATATAAAATCAACACCTAAAATTTTTTTAAAAATTTAATAGAATTGCTTATGTGAGGTTAACAATTCTGATAAGTCATAAGTGCTAACGTGTGCTACAATTAACATTTAAAAATAATTTATTTTGATATATCAAATCCTAAATCAGCAGAAAAAATTAAAAAAAATGGCAAAACTAGGCGTTTTCCAACGCATCTGAAGGAGGCCTTTCCAAACTATAGGATTGGAGACAGCAAAGTTTGACAGGGTTTACACCAGCGAGCATCTCTCTGGCAAAATCTTCATCGGTCATCCATGCTTGTATTGTCTGATCTTATTAACGATAATTACCAATCATTAATATGATTAATGTCCCTATAATGTTTATTGTTTATATATATGTGTCATGAAATATATACAGATGTGGAAGAACTGATAGGTCAGGAACAAAGTTGGTTCAAAAATATATACTTATAATCATAGACCCTATTCCATTTTTGAAGCTCTCCTTCCCCATCTCCTCTCAAGTTCTGAAATATAGAGAAAATATATAGAGGAACAAAGCTGGTTCATGAACCTCACTGCAAAACTTATACCAATGGTTAATGATTTGATAATAGCTTGAGACATTGACAACAACATAACCAAAATGGATCTCCCTGTGGATGTCATAATAGGATAAACTTTGGCTGAAGTTGTGTTTTTTCACCATTTATGCCATGAAATCATCATGGTAATATTATATAGTGAGAAATGCTCTCTGAAGACCTAGTGATTATGGAGGATAGAAAAAAGTACTATGAAATATTTTTGGGATGTATATAAAGGATTTTGGATCCTCCAGTTGGTGCTCTTTGCCTGCTTGGTTTTTTAGCGGTGGTTTTATCCGTTGCTAAAGTGTGTTTTAATATTATTGCAACGAATATTGTTGCTGCTATAATTTTTGTTTAAATAATTAATTTAAAAAAGTTATAGCGGCAATAATTTTTGTTGCAAAAAAATTTAGCAACGGAAAAAACCGCTGCTAAAACGCCAAGCAAGAAATCCGGACGTTATATGAAGTGCTAGTCTTGAGTGAATGAATTCAAGTTACTTTTATATTCAAGGCCCAAAATCAATTGAATTTTTGTGTCTATTATTTTATTACTTTACTCTATTTATCCAGTAGTTAAATCAATTGTTTCCAACATATATAATTGAATCATATTCCATTATTACTTTAAAAAAATTTAAAAAAGTGTTTTACGGCGTTCTTTTCACAAAATAACCGTCGATAAACAACTCCTAAGTGAGTGACACTTCTTAACAGCATATAGTTGAGTGTCTTTAAAAATATTAATATAATTTTTTTAAAAAAACCCATGATAACACTAAAATATTTTATCTAAATTTACTCTTCCTTAAATTACTACGATTTTCAAATTATTCTTGTCAATCAATCAATTCCAACATATTGTGTTAACTAAAAAAAAAAAAATTAAATTTTAAGCTCTTATACAATAAACTCTAAATCATGTGTAATACTAATTTTAGATCCTTTACATTTATTTTTGTATTTTTTATAGTAAAAAAGAAAAAAAATTGAATTAAAAACTCATTGATAAAAATACACTCTAAACAAATTAAAAAATATTTTTAATTATTTTTTTTATCTTTCTCTTATTATAAAAAAAATACACGTTTTCAACTATAAAAAATCAACCCATAATACTTACTAACAATGGTACACATTTCTGTCAAATTAACTTTGGAGAACTGTTTTCTGTGCTTTCTCTTAGTAGTTATGCACTCTTCTCCTGTCCTTTGGCAAAGAGAAGTGGAAATACTGCTTTGCATTGCCACAAATGCTCTACAAGTTACTCAATAGATTACCATCTCCATAATTTATAAGAGCAAAGAGTTAAACTATGGCCACAGTTACAGCAAAATGCACCATAAATAGTAACTTCCAAGTCAGAGATATTGTATTTGCACAACTGAGCATCTCCTCCACAGCTATTTCTTCATCACTTATTCCATAGATTCAATCACAGGATAGAGTAATTCACGTGACATGGTGCAAGCCGATGTGCAATGGTGGTGTATTACAACGGTAAAATTATGGCACTGCAACAACCTAGAGTAACCAAATAATCCTCTGCTATGACCTTACTATATTTGGATAATGATACCCCACCAGAGCCAGCTTCATTTTTACCATTCATACAGTATATCTATTGCTCCATCATCATATACCATAACAGTTTTATACCACAAACTTTCAATTTATTAAACCAATTAAATTCGTAACTCACTTTAGTTTCCACATTATAGAAAATCAGACTATGACTCTGGGATTTCGTTGTAGTCCTAATACAGGTTTTCTTTTCTTTCCTTACTTTTTCTCCCTCACCCAGTGGAAGATGATCCTTTATCAAACTAAGTGCAGAAAATGGCAAAGTAGATACGAAGAGAAACAAGATTGCAATAAAAAGAAAAAAGATATTAAGAGAAACAGCATATGGTTGCTGAAAACTTGGCTTCTATTCTTATGCCCATGTTGCCTCAACTACACCGTAAATGCCTGATTGAAGAGTAGATATGATCACTTGAGTCATAAGAATACTGGCTTGACATATCAGTTAGAAGTGCAAGTGCGGGGAAGAAGCAAGCATGGATCACCAGATAATGTTCTCAAAATAATTCTCTATCCACTTCAGTTTAGCAGTTTTGAAAAATTGGCTTGGTTCAAAATGTAGCATTCAACATCCAAAAGAAAAAATAAAAAAGCATAGAAGATAAATACTTGGAGGGAACGATGTTCAGCATTATTGAAAGGCCATTTTTACCTGCAATGAAATTTTACATTAGAGAACAATCTGGTTCACGAAATTATAAGTGGAATCAGAGCTGTAGCATCGACCCACGAGAATATCATGAGGCCATAATTTCTTTACTAATTACAATTTAATTTCATTATCAAGTAAAAAAGAAAAATATTATTAATTATATCTATAAACAAAAATATTAATAACTTAACTATAGAAATGAACAAAAATAGAATACGTTGGAGTCACTTAATCTATATAATCAACCCTACTTAGTGAAAAAAGTCTTGGCTTGGTGGCAATGGCGATGTATATCTATAAACAAAAATATAGCAAAACATATACAGAAAAAAAAAATTGCCTGCCTTCTATTCACGAAATGGCGTGAGATCAATGTTGAATTTTTGTTTGCCTTTGCTTACCCTCTGCAATACAGCAAAGAGGAGTTAATCAAATACAGATATCCAAAATACAAGTAGTAACAAGAAAAATTTAGTCACTTCATAATTGAAAACTGCTCCACGGGATATGAATAGTGGAATATAGACTTGGGATGTTCAGAAAATGTTCAGTTAATAGGAGAATTGAATAACAATTTGTATTTTATGATGAATAGGGAACCATATTATTTAATCAAAACAGGGCAGGAAAGATATCTGCACAGTCACAGACCATATCTTAATTTGGAAGTCCAATCTTTTGATTAATTTACAAAATGATATTATTTTGAATGGCTATCCTTATTCTCACCCTATTCTCTCTTGCCCATTTTTTCTCTCTTCTATAGTTCTCTCTCTTTCCTGTCTACAATCTCTTGCCATAATGGAAAGGGTTATATCATCATGAAATAAGCACAAATATCAGCTCATAAATTAACAACAAAGCCACAATCAGACATCAATATTTGCCAATTCTAAATCAATCAGACCCGACTTCATGAGCAGTGCACAACATTGACTCCAGTAAAGATTACTAGTTTAAGATTAAAAATTATAAAAATCATAACATTTCATAGTAGTTTATAGAGTTTCAATCGAGAGACTTACAGAAATAGCTACGAGTTCTTCTAGCAGCTCCTCCAAATGGCGCAGAGGCTGTCATATGAGGGAAGTTTACATAGAATTTGTTAAATGTCCCCTCCAAAAAATAAATGCACAGAGCAGGCAGAGAGAAATAAACATCCAGGGATTGTTTATGAATATGAATTATCATGATAAGAGACAAACTCACCCACTGTGTTGGACCATCAACAGGTGCATTCAGTGGATCATCATGTACCTAAAACCCAAGAAAGACTTTAGAAGCTCACTGATAGAAAAGCTAATTAGGAAAAGATAACCCTTCAATACTCCATGTATATAAGTTAGTAGAAAACGTAGTATTGGACACAACTGAAGTAATTTGTCCTTCATAGCACAGTTCTCAAGTACACCAGAAAAATAAGAGGGGCCTCAAATACCTGATATTTTTATCCTTAACTATTCTTTTATAATAAAACTAATAAATAACTACTGGCTATAGCATATTCTCTGTACCTCCATGAAAATCTGATAGGGATGAGGGTAGTATGGGATGCCCAAGTCCCACATCGAGTAGAATGGGATGCTCGATGGGGTATTTAAGTAACTTGGTTCTTTCCCTTCAATAGCTAGCTTTTGAGGGAGGGTTCCCCAAGCCACTTGGATCCTATCAATTGGTATCAGAGCTGGTTTGTCGACGGCACGGAAAGGGCTACCTCCGAAGGGTTCTGACCTGCGAAGGGTTCTGACCGGCGGAGGGGCTGACCCGTGGAGGAGTGAAGCAACGCCGAGTGAAGTGTCGTAGAGTGAAGTGTCGCAGAGTGTAGCCGCCGGGTCGTCGGCTCTTCAAGGGCGGTGCTATGATAGGGATGAGGGTAGTATGGGATGCCCAAGTCCCACATCGAGTAGAATGGGATGCTCGATGGGGTATTTAAGTAGCTTGGTTCTTCCCCTTCAATAGCTAGCTTTTGAGGGAGGGTTCCCCAAGCCACTTGGATCCTATCAATTGGTATCAGAGCTGGTTTGTCGACGGCACGGAAAGGGCTACCTGCGAAGGGTTCTGACCTGCGAAGGGTTCTGACCGGCGGAGGGGCTGACCCGTGGAGGAGTGAAGCAACGCCGAGTGAAGTGTCGTAGAGTGAAGTGTCGCAGAGTGTAGCCGCCGGGTCGTCGGCTCTTCAAGGGCGGTGCTATGATAGGGATGAGGGTAGTATGGGATGCCCAAGTCCCACATCGAGTAAAATGGGATGCTCGATGGGGTATTTAAGTAGTTTGGTTCTTCCCCTTCAATAGCTAGCTTTTGAGGGAGGGTTCCCCAAGCCACTTGGATCCTATCAAAATCCCATCCACTCCAACTGCTACAGCTGTCCTTCCAATGCATGGTATCAATTCTCGAAGACCTCCACTTGCAACACCTCCACCATCCAACTATACAGAACAGCATAATTTTAAACAGTGATAAAGATTGGAAAAGATCATTTCAAAAAGTTCAGTAAGAGAGCAACAAATAGATATCAGATCAGATAGTCAGATCTAGAAGATATATACTTGTAGATCTAGAAAGAGATCAATATGGTGTCTGACACATAAAACTTGAGAAACAAAATATTCCTCTGTTTCTGCAACTGCTACAAAATGACATACAGATATGCATAACACAGAAAGAGAAAGTATTCAGATTCCAAATGATTCTAATAGTGCAACAACGAATAGAAACAACACAAGGGGTTTTGACAGCATGAATCTAAAATAACAAATCAACTTCAACTTTCCCTAAAAAATAAAAGGAGTAACCTTCCTAGTTCCTAGGATATATTGACATAATATGAAATTGTTTATTCAAATAATAAAAGAGAGGTTCTTGACTATGACCCTTTAGCAATATAAATTTATCTCTATCTTATGTGATTGTTAAAAGAACCACAGGCTAGAATAATCTGTCACATCTTAGAAACAGAACCATATTCAGTATCAAACAATAAAAGGTAATTATAGATATATCAAGTGCACCTGTTTTCCAGCAGGCTGTTGTAGTGAATGAGTGATATCAGCTACCTGAGGCAAAAAACATAATTTAATGATTAGGTTAACCAGACAATGAACAGTAGTCTCTAATCTCTCTATCTAACTTCTTTACGTTCTTCCTCTCTCTAGTATTTTTATTATTCAACTCATCACCAAGAAATAAAACCATACAACAACAACAACAAACAAAGTTTTTTCCCACTAAGTAGGGTCAGCTACATAGATCAAGAGATGCCATGTTTTGTGTTGGCCCATTTCTATTATTAGATTGTTTACAATTAGATCCATTCTAATATTTTTCTTTTCTCCTATTGTTTTCTTTAGTCCCCCCTACCTCTAATTATTGGACTTTCAGCTGCTCAACTTTTCGTACATGAGCCTCTAATGGTCTCCTCTATACATGATCAAACCACCTAAGACACATTTCTATCAACTTTTCTATAATAGATGCTACCCAACTTTCTACCAAGAAATAAGAACATAACAAAAATTAAATTAATAGTTTAAACAATTGCTTCTAAAAAGAATAGTAATCAAATAGGATCATAGGGAGAGAAGAAAAAGGATTTCAGTCTCTTGTTCATAAATAGGAAAATGAACACCTACATTCTGGTTTTCTTCATAAATGATATGTAAATTAAATGGAGATTGAATGTTATTGTGGGGTTGAGAGATTCTGTTCCTTGAGTATTATATCAATAAATACGTCATAGATTCCTTAGAGCACATCAAAGAATAGCATATCAACTCTAGTTTTAGGATTACTGCAAATGATTTGCAAGAAGAGTTATGTGCACATACTGCAAATGAATTTATTAAGATAGAATACAGCAATCCATTTAGTCTCACTCTATTTTAATGAGAAGTATACAATATTTGAAATATTTACTTACTACAGGACAATTGGCTTCTCTCATCCACTCCAGGTTGCGTGGATCAACAATTAAATCATCTGAAAAACAAAGGCAAAGGATCAATATATCTTGGATTTTAACATGATCAATCTATTGGTGAATTCAATCCTAACTTGCTTAAGGCAAGAGTGCAAGGCTAAACATCAAGTATACTTATCAAAATTGCAGAAGAAAGGGCATGGTACAGAACAGATGACTTAGAATAAAACTTGAATTTCAACTTTAAAATAGATACTATGACAAGTCAAAAGAGTAGCAGACTACAATGGAATTAAAATAAATCAGCACACAGAAAGAATTATAGCATCATATATCATGAATTTTACAAAGTCACATCTTCCAATACTGCAAGGTACTCTAGAATTGAAATTAAAAAATAATAATAATAATTCAAACTCCAGATGCACTTATCTAATATTTAATACTAATATTGATCATTTTTGCAAGATCAACACATTTTAAAACTCAATGGCATATTATAATGAACTCAAACATATGATATTAACTTACTGTAACCAAACATAGTTCCTCTTTCACAAACCATCACATTTGAATTGCCAGCCAATCTAATTTTTTCAGCTGAATTTGTCATGACCTGCATATTTAACAATTATGAAATGTATAAACAAATAATTAGAATTTTAACACATCAGGCTGGACAATATACTCACAGAAGGAGCACAGAACTGGCCTTTCTTTATGTTGATAATTTTCCCAGTTTTGGCTGCTGCAACTAGAAGATCTGTCTGTCATCAGAGGGGAAATAAATTAAAAAAGTCAAGTCAGCACATCTATCAAACTAAAAATCCAGTCAGTTATATGGGTATTGATAATTGAACCAAAAAATTTTATTTTACTTGACGACATAAGAATGCTGGAATCTGAATAATATCTGCAACTCTGCCAACTGGTTCACACTGGCCAAAGAAAAGATAAGAGTGTAATAGGTGGTTCAGAAATCAGAAGTCTAAAACTTCATTAAAATAACAAGCCTGTATTGGAAGCATACATTCAGTAAATTAAAATAATAACATGTCATGAATTTATCAATAGGAAATAGCTAAACAATTCAATAGACAATTTTCGAAGGTTAAGTGAAACAAAAACAAAAAAAGCAGGGAGGGTAGCAAAGTCAAATCAAGCTTTGCTATATATATTCTACAACCAATTAATGGTCTAAGCAAAATATCTATCAATTCCTTTGGTCATCTGAACAGATGCATGATACCCCATAAATATGTCATCATGTGGTAAATGCAAATACATTACCTGGATAGTCTCATGCACATCAGTCACAATGGGGAGGTCATAGGCTATTTTGACCTTCTCAAGTATCTGCAGAAAAGGTCAAGAAATGTAAAAAATATAATCTTAGAGTTGAGTTAATTTGGCAATAAAACAAAGCAAAAATAGTGGCAGAAAAGGCTCAAAACCATTTGGGCTAAGCAAGATACCTTTACCTTTATCGAACTCAAAATTCTGTGTTTTTGACAAAATTTACTATTATGATGCAATTTACAAGTCAAAGAAAATACTACTTGCCAGATGTCACAACAATTGCGCTGATAGCTATTCAAAGCCATAATTCCAATGCATGTAAATATTTTAGCATGATCACCATTAAAATAAAAATTCTCCAAAAATTTAGCATTAGTATAGTAGCATTTTCCTTTGGCTAGAAAAGTAGTTAACAGTGCAAAAGATGACATTTGACCAATAGTAGCACTGATGAGGCATAACATTTTCAGCCCTACAGGAGGCCTAGATATTCTGCATGTGCAACCTCCATCCATAATTTAACACATAAACCTCCAAGAGAAAAGTGAATCGAGCACAGGTATCAAGGATTGCTTACTATTTACATATCTATAACTGAAGCCTTGAAAATTTTAGTTATAACTACACAATCACTTAAAATATATAACATCATACATCCTCGAGAAAAAAACTACATCGACAATGCAATTAAAAGCAGTAAGATTCTGAACCTTCAACCCCTCAGCCATGCCTGGGCCACGGAATGATTTTGATGACGTCCGGTTAGCTTTGTCAAAGCTTGACTTGAAAACCAATGGTACTCCAACTCTGAAAGTTATATAAACTCCAGGTCAAGTTAGATGCCCATACATACAAAATCATATCTGATACCCACTGCCATTTTTATTTTATTCCTTTTCATATAAATTATTTTTCTCTTCATGACTAAAATTGGAAGCAGAGAGAAGCATATAGGAGATTCCAAATCATTTTGGACTATGTAAGCTAAAGGGCAAATTGATCGCATTCAATTGATGAAGTTGGCAAATATAAGTATAGCAATCTCAGATCAAGTGTCTAGCTCACAATTTATTAAGGGAGAGAAAAAGACGTAGGTCAAAAGTAGCCTAGAAATAAGTTAGAAGTAGAAGTAACGTACTTAGAAGTGATAGTCTTTATGTGCTTAGCCATCCGTAGAATATGCTCCTCGGATTCAATCACATTTGGACCAGCTAGAAGGAAGAATGGGTTTGCTCCCTGGTGAGATCGATAAAAATACAATTCAATTCAACCAAAAACACACACTATAAAAATTACTCAAAAAAACTTCATGACACATTGCTGAGAAAAGTCAGATAGGTTCAAACCTTTAGCTGGTTATACAGTGTTGTCGGTGGATCCATTTTCACACTAGGAAGAAACACAAATTAAACTGCACAAAACAACAAAAATTCCAGAAAACTAAGAAAATCTTATTGCCAATGTGTACAAAGCCATGAATTGAGCTACATTCTACAACAGAAAGCGTAGCGAATTTCCGACTTTTTCTCAGAATCCAAACACAGCTTGAAGCAAAATTGCTTAATAATTTTTTTTTTACTTAACTCGTCGAGAAGGGCTGAGAGAGTGTGCGATCTAGTTAGTTCAAATCAAGATGGAGAATGCGTACCTTATCCTTTCACTGTCGGTAATGAATAATGATAGAGTCACAGGACCCACCAATGTTGCCGAAACAGGGAGAAAAACTGAGGATGACAACTCAAATGTACATAATTTTGTGAGTATCGTCTTCACTGTTCTTGGCCATCCCCCTTTTCACTGTTCTTAATTTTTAATATTTTAAAGTAAATATTTCACATGATAAATGTCAATATCAATATATAAATGAAGGGATATAAAATGTGATGAAAAGAATTATTCATGATGGAGTCTTGGAATAACTAGGTAAAATTATACAACAAAAAAATTAAAATTAATATTTTGTTATTTAAAAAAGATGAGTCAAATCTATATATCTATATATATATATAACTATATTTGTAACATGTTATTTTTTAAATTATTATTTTAAAAAGTATTGTTTATTAATATACTTTTTAATCTTTTATTTAAAGTATTGATATTTATTTGATAACTTTTTTTAAATTATTATTTTTAAGGGTACTTTTTAACCTTTTATTTAATGCATTGATATTTGATAATTTTTTTTACATCATTGTTAGACATTTTTATTCTAAACTAGTCTTTCATAACATTTTTATAAGATATTTTCTATCATTATTCTATTTTATTCAATATATCAATTTAAGGTCATTTACATTAACTAATTAGCATTGCCCAAAATTTGATATATGTATGAAAATGAATTTGGAATTCAAATTTTTTAAGAGAAAATATAAAAAATATTTATTTTTAATTAAAATTTTAAAATTATGTTTGTTATATTAAAGATAAAATTTAATATTAATTATTAATTATTTTAGAAATTAAAAAACAAAAAAATATTATATTTTTTTAAAAGTATAATCTTATTTAAACTTTGAATATGTTATATATATATATATATATATATATATATATATATATATATATCTAAACATGTATATATGTATAAATGATGAAGTTATCATCTTTAAGTAAAAGGAATTATTTTAAAGTATTTTAATATCATTAACTAATAATTTAAAATTAATATGAGATATTTAATATTAAATTTTATATGCAAATACTTAATATTTAATATTTTATCATTTAAGGTAGATATGCATGTTTTTAAAAAATTAAATTGCAATAAAAATATTTTACATTATTATTGTTTTAAATTATTAGAAAATATAAAAATATTTCACAATGACACATCATCATTATCATCATCATCATCATTATTATTATTTACTTTAAATATATTTAATAATTTTATTTTAAAATAATACATTCGTACCCAATATTAATTTTTTAATAATAATAATTAATTTAAAAGTTTTAAATATGATTCATACGTAAAAATATAAATAAAATAAAAATATTTTAATTTAATTAAATGTATAAATAATTTGAAAATATTTTGGTACAAATGTATCTAATAATTTTATTTATTATAATTTAATATATTAATTTTTACTTAAAGATGTTCACAAGTTGGGTTAATATAAATTGAGATATTTTTTAATTCAAACCAATTAACTCATGATGGGTTGGATGAGGTAGATTATAATAAGTTTAGAACTCGAATCAAAATATATAATATTAAAATAAGTTACACATTAGTTTTGGTTTAAAATAAATTAATGTTAAAATTATATTATTTTCTCATCTACGAATAGTAAGATAAATTAATGCAAAGATCATATTATATTTTGAATGATGATACTTTTAATTTACTTTATCATTTTTTTATATTGTGCAAAATGATAATTGAATGAGGTTAAGTAAAAAATGTATATAATTTTTAAAAAAAAATCAATGTTTTAGATTAGGTGAATTAATTCAATTTAGAATAAATTAATTTTATTTAACCCACAACCTGAACTTTTAGTAGCAGTTGAAAGAAAATAAAAATAAATCACTCATCAACCCAGTTAATTATGTGAATTGGTTGAAGTTTGCAAACTAATCTAATCTAATAAATATTCACATTTTTATTCATTCATATTGACTAATTAGAGGTATTTTTTTTAACTAAATACTCATTCATTTTAAATTTGAACATAAAAGTTTATTTTAATTATTTAGTCTTGTGTTATTATTGAACATGTTGTTCGTACATCTCTACATTTAAATATATACATTAACTTTAATGTAATATATTTTACCTTAATGTTTCTACTTCATGCTTTAATATATACACTGAATTTTTATTTTATTAATTATGATCTTTTGTCATATATAATTGATAGGTCAATAATTTTTACAATAACATAAATATATATATATTTTATTTTATTTATTACCAAAAATAACAAGTCAAGTACTAATGACTTATAAAATTTTTTAATTATTTTATGTGTGAAATAAATTTATCATATTTTAATTTAAATAGCTTTGTACATCTACATACTTATATTTTGATTTGTAAAGTAATAAAATAACTAAAATAATTTTGTGTTACATACTAATATTTTTATTTATAAAATAACATGATATAAATTGATATATTCATCTTTCTACTAAATATTTTTATGAATTTTTAATTTAATTTATAATTTATAATTTTTCGTATTGTGTATATTTTTTTATATTTATTTTATAAGTTTTGATTTTTTTAATAATATTTTCTATATTTTATTATTAATTAATAAATGAAAATTTTCGTGCAAACGTTCGGATCGCACACTTAGTTCTACGAAAAATGAATTCACCTTTAGAATTTACGAGTGACTATAGGATTAAATGGGTTTGGTTTGCTTTCTCTTTTTTTGGAGTAAATTCCAGACTTTTTTTTTTAGAGATATTAAAATTATATTTTTTTTATATTTTAAAAACTTACATTTTAAAAAATATTATTTATTTTGAATTAAAAATTATAAAGTTATTTCATTTTAAAATTTAAAAAATAATTTTTATATTAGATAAATATATATTTAATTATATAAATAATAAATATGAGAGTCTTTAAGTCAAAATAGATAAAATTATAAGATTTTTTTATCTTTTAAGAGAAAATAATACATGGCATATTTGATTGCAGTTTTTAAATTCTTTTTAGTTTTTTAAAAAAAAAACTTATTTGAATAGCTGTTTTCAGTAAACAAAAAATAGAATATATATTTTGAAAATAGAAAATACAAAATAATTAAAAGATATTTTGAATTTTAATTTTTTTAAATAAAAAAAAATACAAAAAATAAATTTTTTTATTAATAACATGTATATAAATATATAAAAATAATACTAATATAAATTTTTATAATTAATTTTAAAAAATAATTTTAAAAAATAAAACAACATGTAAACAAACTTACAATTTTCAAAACTAAGAGTATAGGAATGTAATTTCAGTATTTGTTAAAAGAAAATAATATAATTTACCTTCTTCTTTTTTGGAGAAAGTAAAAAAGAATAAAACAACTACTCTCTACTAAAAAGTATTGAAGAATAATCCGTCAACGGGCTCATCATAATCTCACAACAGGATTCTCGTTAGATTGTAAGAGATATATGTGGACTATAGATCCTTTGAAGTTTAAATTTTAATGAAATGATAAAATATAGAAAGAAAAAAAAGAGAGAGATAAATTAAAGTCACGTCATAAATAAATTAAAGTTCACTTATATTTTTTTCTGTATTTTATTATTTTATCAAAATTTACAGTTTAAAAGATTTATCCTCATATATATCATGTTTCTTAAATCAACTTTAATAAGTTCATCAGCGCGTTTGTTAGCTTCTTGATATTATTCACCATAAGCTTCATGTTATCCGCTTGCTTGTTATGTTTAATGGAATCAATTTTATTTGAGTTTTATTGAATCATTTGGATCAATTTGGTTGGAATTAGACGAAAATTAAATTTGCACACCTTATGGTCATCACAATATATAGTGTTTGAATTTTTAAAGACTAATAATATAAAAAGGGTTAGAGATTTGAGTTAAGGACTAAATAGTAACATTTTTTTTGTTTGTTAAAATTCAATTCTAAACAAGTTATAATTATTAAAGAATTATTCTACTTAACAAGTTATCGAAAACGACTAAGAAGAATGTATCAAAACATAATATGACAAGTTTAAACCAGTCGGATAGAAACTATATTTTTTGAATGTAAAATTGAAAGTGAGTCCATTTATAATGTGTCACAGCTTCCTCGAATAGAGAAAGAGACAAAGTAGAAAATAAAGAGATAATATAATTAAAGAGACAAACTTAACATGAGATAAGATATTTATCCTGATTTTGTCAATAAGCCAATCCCTATGACTAATGGATTTTCTTAATAACAGATTATGTTTTTCTCTGCTTATAGGAAACAAATCATTTTCTTACAACTAGTTTCTTTCACTACCTAGTAATTAGTAGAATTAATCCCTTAATTTTTTTCTAAGTTTACTTAATCTAATGTCTCAAAAGTCAAAATTTTTAACCATATTATATATATATATATATATATATATATATATTCTCTTTAATATTTTTATTAATAAATGAGAATCTTAAAATACATTAACGCTTTTTCTTATTGAAATTTTTTTTCTTAAAGTGTTTTCAGTTGAACGTAGAATTCAAGTATAATTATTTTAGTTAGAGCAGTGAACTAGTAATCTTAGACATTTGAAAATTTGAATTAATAAAGTTTAAAAATTTTTGAAACTACAAGAAATTTAATTTTGCATAAATTTTATATATGACTGTGCTTAAAGTAACATACACAAACTGAGTTTGGTAAGGAAAACATTTGTATTAGACAAGATTAAAACAAAAACAAAAAAAAGACAAGAATTAAAAACTCATAAAAAATTAGAAGAAAAAAACTTAATTTAAATTATGATCAATATAAAATTACAATTTACAAACTCCTTTAATCTATTGGTCCCATTAAAGGAGTTAATTAATGACAAATGATCTTCTGAACTTTTGTAAATTGAGGAGAAATTCAAACTAATCAAACTTGAGTGTTGTTCATGCAAATCATGATAAGAACAAGGATATTGAAGCCAAAGAAACCACTTTCTTATGACATTTTTGGTAGGCCATATTTCTCTTAAAGGAGATCCCAGCATGATATGTATGCTTCATCATCAAATACTATCAAGCAAGAATATGAAAGATGGATTTTTCTCCACTTACTCTCTTAATGATCTTTGGTTTGTGTTGTAATCACATTCAGCCCAATAAAAGCAACTTACAATTCAGCCAAACATTATTATTGCAATGTTACTAGGAAATTGTTTTGTCTGGTTGGAGGTAGCTGTTGCATTTGTCGTGTTTGGGGAAGTGATAGGTATGGGTGTGTTCATTGGCTTGAATTAGTTCAATTTTATTATCTAAACTAATTGAATGGATTTATTTGAATTTAATTACAAAAAAACTCAACCAATCAATTTTATTATGCCCATTTGGTGTTTAAAAAAAAAATTTATGTTTTAAAATTTTTTCTTTCTTCTTTTTTAAAAACAGAGAGAAATAGAGAAGAGAAGTCGAAACTCTTTTATTATAATTTAGAAATTGAAAAGAAAAATTGACAAATTAAATTAAAAAATTTATCTTTAAATAATTAAATTGAGATAACAATCATTTTTAAGGATTAAATAATTAATTAGTATTAATTTAATTATGCTTTGATTATCTTGATTGGACAGTAAATTTTTACGAAATGAAAAAAACTTTAAAATATACTTTAAAACATAAATTTATACTTTTATATAATATTAATTATGAAAATAAATATTTCAAATATTACTTTGCAACTATTACTAATATCATTTACGAAAAATAGATTAGAAAAAATTAGTAAAGAACAATAAAAAAAAGAGGGTAAAAAGTTACCTATTTGAATGAGAAATTAATAAATAAAAGAGTAACAAATAATCGGTTTGGTTCAATTGTATTTTAGATTGAAAAGGTGATATCTAACAACTAAATTGATTAGATCAATTTTGAAAAGAAAATTTTCCAATTGCTCTTATTTAAAGGTCAGTTTTTGTCAATTTAATTAGACCAATTTGGATTGAATCCAATTATGATTAAGAAAAATCATTTTACTAGAAAATGCTCTCTTATTTGCTCTGAGTTACGGGTGTTAAACTTCTTAACTGTAAAATTGTGTCTCTTCATTAACTTTTCATTATTTCAAAAAATACGCATCCAAATATTCAAACCTAACATCAGAATAGGAAAAAAAAAAAAAAGCACAATATTATATAAAACAAGATATTTTATTCATATCAATGGATTTTTTTTGGCTGCGTTTGAGTCTTTTTTCTCCTGTTAATTATGCAATAGTAAACTTGAAATGAACTCCAAAGAAGAATTTCACATAAAAAGATTATTTAAATTATTTTATCAAGCGAAATTTGTAAAATAAAAGAGAGGTAGGAAGAAAAAATAATTAAAAATAAATAAATAAAATACTCATATTGAATTAATTAAGGTGTAATTTTTTTCTATCTCTTTCATATTTTACAAACTTTGTTTATCACTCTTATAAATTCACAGTTTTTATTCAAATTTGACACATTCATCTGTAAAATCTACCCCCAGCACTTAGTATAATTAAGGTTTGAATACACTATTTTTTTTAATCCTCTAATTCTATAAAATTTTTAATTTGATCCATTTAATTCAAAAGAAAATAATGCATCATCTTACTTTCTAAAATGGTCTAATTATTCTTTTCAAAATTTAACTTCAAAATTAAAAGTAGTAAGTCAACAACATTAGGTAAATAAGTAACATTTAAATCAACAAACTGCCAAGTTTAACGATGAATTGATATGAAAAAGTACAAACAACATTATTTCTTATTAAACTAAAGAATCAAATTAAAACTTCTATAAAATAAAAAAAATACTAGATTACATTGAAATCATATTATTAATTATTAGTATGTTATCCTCCAAGATAGCTGACATTGAAAGTGTCTACTCCACCCAATATTTGTTGTCATATTAGCATCCGAGCTACTATTGGATGCAACTTTTTTGAACCGCTTCCAATCACGGAGGACGGCGCGGAGGTCAGCCACCTTGGCGGCGATACTCCGGCAACAGTTGGCATGGACGGTGGTGACTGCCCCAAAGTCCGTGCTATCTTGACAAAAGCCACTAAAATAGAGGGTATTCATGAACCTAACCCTAAGGTTTAATTGTCTTATTATACCTTGTTCTATGAGATTTTGAAGGACATCTTGCTCCTTTTGGCCTGTGGAAGTGTCCTTCTTACTGTACCATGTTTCAAACAAGGAAATGGTCTTGTTATTGGAGCGAACAAAGTAGAATCCTGTGTTAATACGATGTCGTTCCGACCAAGAATTTCCAAGGTATTTGTCAGTGCTAATTTGTAGGTCTTCAGTGTTGTTGTTTAGCCTTGTGAATGGATTTCTCAACCACATCACATCAGTATCCTGTAAAATTGGATAGTTAATTTGCACTTCAAATAGAAAGGAGGAGGAAAATATGTAATTGATGAATCATGGAATTGATATGTTACTCTTCGTTTAATTTAAATTTTTCTAGGTAGCATTTTTCTCCAAAACAATGTTATTTTTGTAATTTTTACAAAATCAAATTATTGTTAAAATTAATTAATTTTGAGTGAAAATTCTTTTAAATGACATTGTTTAGGGTGAAACTAACACCTAGAGGAGTGGTTATATAGACTTTTGTTTACTAATTGGGAGAAATTTGTTGAAGACAGGGACCAATTTGATTGGAAAAAAAATTCTTGAAGGATTAAATTGAAATATTTTATTTTTTAGAAACTAAATTTTATTCTAAAAGTTTCAATTTAGTCGCCTTTGCTTAAAATTACACAATATTGTCCTCCTATTCATATTTTTATGAAATGATTAATTTTGTCTTCTTTATCATATTTCCATCCAAAATGTGATATTAAATTTAACAGTTGACTAAATTAAATGCTAACTGAATATTAATTAATAATTGTATAAATATATAATCAATTTTATGCTAAAATTGAATCATTTTTTAATTTTTAATTTTAAAATTTTTTAATTTAATTAATCAAATTTAATCTTAAGATTAAAAAAAGAAGTTAAGATCAACTTTTAAAATTAACTTCTTTCTATATCTTTTTTCTTTTTTTTCCTCTTTCTCGTCTTATTCCTTCTATTTATTTCTAAAAAAAGGTTTTAAAAAATGGTGTTTAATGGTAAAAAGGATTGTATTAAGACAAATATATAGGCAAAAATGGTGTTTAATGATAAAAAAGACTGTATTAACTAAGGTAGGTCAATGATATTGATAAAGACATTATGCATGAAAATGTAAACATTGGGCTCTCATCACTTTTGGACCATTAGCCCACATCCTAGCATTCTTATGGTAGGTCCTCACACATACTAAATGGTTATCATGAAACAGCTAGACTTCTACTCTTATAGGAAAAGTTCCTTTATATGCATAACATACCAGTAAAATTATTGACTTAATACGACCATTGATACTATATATAATTGGTTATTGTTTATGTCAAACAGTTAATTATTTTAATATTTATATATACAAATTTAATCTCTCAATTATTTGTTTTTTCAATCAAAATAGACTGCCCTTGCCGATGATCTGAATTTACTTGTGTTCTTTTTTCAAATGACATCATTTTGACTAATTTTAAATATCTTGTTAAACTAGGTGAATTTTGGGAAATCAAGTAAAATGATTTTGTTTTAAAGAAGAATGATAAGGGTCAAATAATATATATATATATATATTATAAAGTCTCACTTAATTATATAATTATGCTATCATTATAAAAATAAATTTATATGAAGTTATATATATATTTTTATTATCTAATTTTTTAATTAAAATAAAATATGTAAAACAAATTTTAAAAATAATTAATTATAAAAAAGATAAATTACATAAATTATACATTTGTTATTTCTGATTAAAAAACTTAATGAAAAAAAATAAAAATTACGCTTAACTTTTGTCCAATATACAAATCTTCTAGTCCTCACAAAAATAATACTAATTTTAAATGCAAACCGTTGGATCTTTCATAAATATATATTGCATAAATAATTAAACATCACCTAAATTAATGTGTAGGTATTTAAAGAGGATCACTTTTTTTCAAAACCTTAACCACTCAATCTGCCATCTTTCTTGTACTAATTAAATGCAGATTTCCCGTTACTCTAACCCTCACGTCAGTTCATTATTATGAAACACGAAAGGAATATGGAATATACTATATCCCTTCATTAATTCATTCACTATTCATAATCCCTCCTCAATTTCCTATAGAAAAATAGATCCAATCTCATTAATTGGCTATTAATGAATTAATTTATCCCTCTAATTCATGCTTATCTCTTAACACATCATTCTATCATAACCATAGCCACAAAAGATGATTTCAATGACCAAAAAATACAGGGTTGGATCTTTTTAATTATATAAAAAAATAACAATATTATATAAAAAGAGATAATAAAAAAATTAAATAAATAGTAAATCTTACTCATATAATAGAGACTATAAATAAATAATATTTTTTTTTTATTTTTATCTCTCTCTTCATATAACACTATCATATTATTTTGATCCCAAAAATATATTCAACATGGATATTTATGCTTCGACCCTAAACAGCATATTGATTTAATTTTCTTATGAGAAATATTAAAGCTTGCAACAAAACAAATTGATAATTAGCCAGAAGATTTCACTATATTTAAATTTTGAATATATTCAAACTTGTCATTTTTAAAATTAAATGCATAATTAATATGTGGTATTTAAGATTAACTCTTATAGAAATAATTAATGTTTAAAATTTCACTATTTAATGCAGATATGTAAATTTTTTAAATATTAAATTAAATTTTAAAATAATTTTAATGCATGATAATACATATATTATCTCTATATATTATATTAAATGCATTTTAAATATGTTTAACCTTACTTTATAGTATGATCTATTAATTATTAGATTTATTCCTTTAAAATTTTAGTCAAATTATTGTTAATATCTTTCTTAATTACTTCAAAAAGTACACTTAATTTATATAACATTTGATTTTGATATAATTTTGCAAAAAAATTTATTCTAATTTAATTTTTTAATGAAATGATTTTTATATTATATATATGCTAATCATAAAATAATAAAATTATTTAACTTTTTTTGTTGTCAAATTAAAAATCTTATATTTTATAAAAATTTATTTTTATTGACAGAAAATAAATTTTAAAAACTGGGTATAATTTTTAAATTAAAATAATTTTACATATAATACAAAAAAACTTAATTAATGCAAGTATATTTCACAATTGACTGCGCTATATATATTCAAAACCCAAAAGCCAAGTCGATAGCGACATTTATATATTGAAAAACATGACATATATATTATTTAAATCTTCTACAAAGTCTTAAAAAGACATTTGACGTATAAATTTACAAATAAAAATACAGAATTAATTTAAAACTCATATTTTAAAAATGAGAAATGTTCTAACAAAGGCATTATGTGAGACTTTATGTGAATTCATTTATTTAACTGTTAATATTTGACATTTTCATATAAAATTTGACAAAGTTGAATTTGTGAGAACAAATTTTTCAAATTATTTAGGTAAGATAAACAAAACTTGATATTATTGATCAATAAAATTAGATTAACAACTCAGTTTTTTTATTAGCTCCTAATTTTTACTGTATACATATTATACTTATTTTTATTTTTTTCCCAGTAAGTTAACATGTGTGAATCTATAACGTCTCAAACACTCAAATATTTCTCTTTTCAAAATTTACACAGTGAATTGATTAATTCCACAGATTGGATTTATTAAAATTAGTAAATTAAATATGCTTATATCCTTGATTAATTAATTATATATGCATGCTTGATTCCATTTATCCATTTATAAGAAGCACAATGTATCTAAAAACGTGTCTAGAAATTGAAGAGGACGTACCGTGAAGATGAAGTTGTATCCTCGTTTGAGAACCTCCAATAGAAAAAATGTCCTTCTCCACATCATCTTGATGAAGTCCTCAGACATGTACAATTTCTCTCCTTCAAAATCCACACCGTCCGTTTCCAATCTGAAGCAGTTCAGCCGGAGGAACCGGCACCGGTAGTAGGCGGTCCGGTCGGCAGCCACGATGAGAAGGTGGTCAAGAAGATGCCTTGTGCCTTCTCCAAGCCAAAAGCTGCTAAGAAATAGGTCAAGCATGGTGGTGTCCATGTTCTCATTCATGTCTTGGTCTGCATATGCCTTATTCACCATCGCCAATATTACAGTCTTGTTTCCAGTTGACACTTTGGCCAAAGCAGATTCAAGCTCATCTTCAGCTTCGTCAATGGTGGAACTCTGCAATAATTAATAAATTAATTACACAAATTAAACGTACAATGAGTAAGAATTATATATATATATATATATATATTGCTTGCTTGCTTGCATGCACTTACTGAATTTGATGATGATGGCTTGCAAATTGATTCTTTCTGAACCAAAAAAAATGGGTTTGAGAAAGAAGAAGATGAATACAGAAAAAGAAATCCAGTGAAGACAAGCAATAGGGTCACCAAATTCCCAATTGTTTGTGAGGGATGATCCATAATTGAAATCAGTAATCTCGATCTCTTGTGACTGTATTACACAGAATCAAGAATATATAAATATATTGGTGTATATATATATATATATAGAGTCAAAGCCTTAAAAGGTTTTGATTATGGGAAAGAAAAAGCTTAATTATTTTAAACGGAATTTTGGAGAGAGATATATAGGGTGGGTATGGTAGAATGGTCATGTTATATAGGTGATGAGATAGAGTTTAATATAATTGGAATTTGGAAAGTTAGGAATTTAAGATCATGAAGGAGAAAAAACAAAAGAGGCTTTAAATTTTAATTGGGTCCGATTTTTTGAATTTGAAAAATTATACATTTTTTTTATACTAAGAGAGATTAAAAAATTTTAATTTTTAATTCATTAAATTCTGAGTATGAGTCTTATATAATTTTTTTTATTTTTTAAATACAAAAAATATATTATTTTTTAAATAAGATTACCTAAAACCGTTTTAATTCTTTATATGATATATAGAAGTGAAATTAAAGTTCCAAACATTTTACTATATATAGAAAGAAAAATGAAAAAGGAGAAAATAAATAATTAACTAGGATTAGTATGATCTGATTCAATTCAAGACTCTCACGGAATTGCTTTTATAGCTTTTTATTTATATATATCTATCAACGAGACACTTGTTTGTAAGCTGTTACATCATTGGTAATTTTCCTCAATTTATTTATTGTTGTTTAAGTCTTGAGATGATACCCATTCAGTTTTCTGGTCGCTTATCATTTAATCTTCATGTGATATCTACGTACCAACAATATTTCTATGTGGTGAATATTTTAATTTAAATAAAATTTTGACTTGATTTTTTGATACTGTTATTATTTAGATTTTAATAAATACATAATTATCGTTTGAAATTTAAGATTCAATTATCATTTAAAATTAAATTATGTTATTTAAAAAAATTATATTATGAATCAAAATTTTAATAGATATAATAGATAGTGTCATAAAAATGGAATCTTATCTATTTATATGTAACGAATGCTGTGTCATGCATTTTTTTTTTTTACCATAAAACAACAATTAATTTATTTTTATCATAAAATTAAAGATTTTCCTTTAATTAAAAAGTTTCTTTTTCTATGAAAAAAAATCAAAACTTTCTACAATCAACAATGTAACTGTTTCCAAAAATTGTACGTACTAGCTACTTATATATATTAATTCAACTTTTCTAATGAAACAAAATACATTATAAATATAATATATAATATATGAATTAATAATTGAGTTTTAAAAATGGCAGGCAATTTAAAATATTTTTAGGGGACGTTTGATAGGAGGATAGATTTTTTATCCTCAATCTTAGGAATATGATTTATAGGAATTTTAAAAAATTTGTTTGATTAACTTAACAAAATATTGAAAATATTTCAAAATATTTTCAATAATATTACATTCCTATATTTTGTTCAACCTCAAAGAATATTTAACAATTTTTTAAATATGTACTTAACAATTTTTTAAATTTTTTTAAAATTATAACAAATTATTTTTTTAAATTACTTATATTCTCATACTATGTTAATACAAAATTTGTCTCACTAACTGTTATCTATCATTTTTCAATCCAATTCTTTATTATTGAATCATTTTAATATTATGTAATTAATATTAATAAAATTATTTTATGAAGATCTTATATTAAAAGCTATAACTTTGGCAAGCTTAATTTTTTAATTTGTTTATAGTTTTTGTTTGTTTTAAAATTAGAGTATCTCAAAATTATATAGGAGGAAAAAATTATTTTTTTAGTATGTAATTAGATAGTAAGAACTAATTTAAATTAACTTTGATTAATTTAAATTAAATTAAGTTGTTAACTTTTGAAAAAAAATTTGTAAAATTTTGAATTTTAACCATACTTTGAATTTTAACTATGATAAATGTAAATTTTTCAAAAAAAATTAACATTAAAATTAATTAAAGATAATTTTAAAATAAGTCAAATCATAATAAGATAAGGTGAAATTTTAGAAGATTAATTTAATAATTTTGTTAATTTAAAAATATTCTCATATCATAAAAATATAAAATTTTTAATTGAATAAAAAAATATATGAAAATACTCAATTCTCGAAAATGTAATATTTTTTATAGTAATTATTTAGTCTGTGTATCAAACTTAATAATGAAATATTCTGAACCTTTTATTTTTAAAATTTTTTTTAAATTGTGTACCAAAAGGCTGCCTAAAATTTTGTTTGAGATATCAGAAATTTCTTAGAAGTTGTAAGTACTGTTAATAATAGAGTTAAAAATAATTTTTGTAAAACTTTCATAGAATTCATTTTTAAAAGCGAAATTGATTAAGTACAAAAATGCAAGAAGATGAGAAAAAAATGTACATATCAATAATTTAGAAAGTTTTAAATACATATATGGCATGGGCGAAATAAAAATGACATGAAAAAGTGACATATAATTTTCTGATTAAAAACAGAAAATAGCATACATTTTATATATATATATATATATATATAAGACGGCCACTTTTGACATTTCATGAAGGTACATCAATGTAAATATATTAATTTTGAAAGATTGACAGTGAATAGGCTAATCAAGAATTTTGAAAATCATTAAAGTAATGTGTACATCAAAGAGATAAATGGCAAGGCCCAAAAAAAAAAAGAGACATAAAATAGTGACACATGTGCGTGAAATATTTATTAATAGGAGTATTAATTTGAATTAAATACCATAATTGGAGATACATCATACTTCAAATTAATATGATCCAAATATGTTTTTTATATCATTTGGGAGTTGGGACCATTTTAGAATTGAAATATTAAATAAGCAAAACTCATGTGGGTGAATGCATACTTCGGAGAAAGGAACACCAAATTTAGACAAAATTTGAAAACATCTTGAATATATTAAAAAAATAATAAATTAACATTTTCCATATGAGAAATAGACAAATTGTATCGTCATTTTCTCTATTTTAAAAAATAAACTCTTTTCTTCCTTTCAATAAAAATATGTACTACTTTGGCTTTCTTTTAATCAAAATGCATGTCTTTATATTTTTTTTTATTCTTATAATATAATAAATATTAAACATATTTAACCAATATAAAATAATCACTTATTTAAACATTTAAAAAAATTAAATTTATGATTTTTTAACACAAATAAATAAAATTGAAATAAAAATTTTGAAATTGATTATCTTTTTAGTTTAAAGGGGATTTTTATTTTTCCAAAATAACAAGAAATATTTCTTTGACATATATATATACATATATATGTATGTATATGTATTTGTATATATGTAGCTAATATAAATATGTATTTAATATGTAATTAACTAATATAAAAATAATCCATTTTTAAAAATTTAGAATGAATAAAATTTATTATTTTTATCACAAAATAAATAATATTGAAATATAAATTTTCTAATAAATCATATTTTACTAAAAGAAAAAATATTATATTGAAAAGTATTTTAGTTATATTTTAGATTTGATGACAAAAATTGTATAATTTGAACATATCTTTAAGTAAGAGAATAATGTATTCACACACATCTTCTATATAATTTAAATTAGACAAAATGGTTTAATTTCTGATTTGGTTAATTCTTTAGAATCAAATTATTACAAAAAAGTAATCTGACTTTAAAATTTTTAGTAGGGTAATTAATTAATGGGTTGGGACAACCTGTTTAAACTGAACCAAACTGTACGTTTGGATTAATTTGATTTGGATATATAAAAAAAATCTTAGCCCATTAACTCTTGGTTCGGTTTATGTATTTCAAATATACATATAAAGATTAATCAACTACTTTTATGAAAAAATCATATAAATAGTTTATACTTTAATTTATATATTTCTCTCAAAATAAGATATATAATTATTTAAGTTTTTTCCTGCTGCTGTTCCTGCAGATCGAAGAAGGAGAAATACCTGGACATGGCCAACTGATAGTTTCTTTAAGTTAAATACAGATTCTGCAATTATTTCCACAGGGACATGGAGTCTAGGTGCTATCATCACTTAGCAAAGTCTTTATTTCATTTGGCTCCAGCAATTTGGTTTGAAGATTGTCCTACTTCAGTTCTTAATTTGCCCAGAGATAATGTACTATTTAACTCTTTTCATTGAATGAATTATTCAGTTTATTTCAATATATATATATATATATATATATATATAATTATTTTAAAATGAAGAAACATAATTCATACATAAAAAAAATTATGTTTATGAAGAGTTATAAGAAAATAAGTTAAGAATACTACAATAAATAAAAAATTTGGATAGAATATTTCTGTTCTAAAATATTTAATTTTTAATTTATACTTGTGCTTTGAAATAAAAGTTACAATTTTTAACGTATATTTTATAGTTGAAAAATTATTTTTACTATCACTTAAAAACATTTATTTTTTTTGACCAAACTCTTATTTGATTAAAATAAATATTTTTTTAAAAACTAAGTAGTTTATTTCTCTCCAAATATATGTCAAAATAATTTTCGGCCAATTGAATAAATGTTAAAGCATAATCTATACTAATGACTTGACATGTGCACTAAATTAATGCATGTCAATTTATTCTTTAATTTTAGAAAATCAAAAATCAAAAATAAAAAAAAAATTAAAATAAATAATAATAATAATCAGTTTTTTAATTTCTCATTATCTCTAATCTTTAAAATAAAATTAATTTTATATATAATATATAATTTTAAAAATTATGAATAAAAAATTAATTACTTTTTTAATTATAAAGGCGAGGATGGTTTACAAATTCACTTTTTTATAATACTCTTATACATTATTTTAAAAAAAATTAACCATTAAAATTCTTTCTACTTATGCCTTTTAAAAATCAAACATTACAATTCTTGTTTTTAAGAGTCTCTAAAATTGATGTCTCATAATCAAAACAATCTAAACTGACTAAAAGTTGAACAAAATCAATAAAAATTTAGTTTATATTAATTTGGTTTAAGTATCTTTTTATGTGATTTAGTTCTTAGTTTACACTTTAGATTAATGTAATATATAAAATAATCTGTACATAATTAGTTTTTATTTAATTAAATAATATTTTATGATTAATTTTTAGACGCTAAATTTTAGAATCATATATTTATACTTTATAATTTTTTTAATTAGTTATAATTTATTAAATTAAATTAATTTATTTTTATATAATTTTATACAAACTATACAAGTTGAGTTTAAACTTTTATTTAATAAAATGAATCAAACATAATCTAAATTTTAAATTTATTTTACTTAAATAAAAATAAACCGAAACAATTCGTTCACACTTCTAATTGTGGTCTTTCGCCTCAAACATTTAGTTGAATTAGCGTTATGATGATCACGAAGGTATTTATTATCGTGGGAAAGCGATGTGGTGTTTTTTCTTCATTTAAAAAGAATAAAATTTGTATAGTTGGATTAATTTAATTTGGATAGAAAAATTATTAGTAAAATAAGTTTTGGTTTGTAGCTTTCAAAAATCTTTAACTCATTGAAACTGAATCAGACGAAATTGCTCAATCTACCACTGCCAACTATATTTTTAATGAAATATTGAGTTGAATGGTATCAAACCTAAACAAAATTTTGAAGGTTAAACAGATTAAAACCAAATTTAATTCATTTAGGGTAAATTATTTTTCATAAATTTTGAGTACCCCTATTTATAAGAGCTCATTTTTTCTTTAAGTGCTCAACATTTTTACTATAATAGACATTGACGAGATTTATGAGAGTGAGAGATATAAAAATAAATTAAGAGAAAGATAAATAAAAAATTAATTGTAAATAGATTATAATTTAAATTTTTTTATCTCTTTTTAAAACTTTATCCCTCCCTCCTCCTACTTTAAAGATCCAAATCTCATTTTTTAAAATGCAGTATGGTATTAATTAAATAATTAAATTAAAAATTGAATAAGACTTAATTGATAAAAATTTTATTTTGGTAATTTACCAACAAAAATAACAGAGATTCGAGGTCAAACTCTCTATATGATTTTTCAAAAAAAAAAAAACAATAGTTTTATAACTTGAGAGATAATTTGGCTAAAATAAAAAGGATACGGAGGATAAGGATCTAAAATAAAGTAATAGTTTAACGTACGAAAAAAAATCAAAGACAAAACTTTCGATGCATGTTTTTCAAATTTTATTTATTGATATTTAATTTTTTTAAAAGACTAATTATATAGTATTTAATTACAACAAATATTTATTTATTATATTATAGTTGATGAACTTCTTAATTAATTTTTTAGAGTAAATTATTATTTTAATTTATAAAATATATAATTTATTTTAATTTAATCTTTAAATTATAACAATATTTAATTTAATTTTTTAAAAATATATTATATTTTAATTAATTTTTAAAACTTTAAATTAAGATATAAAAATATGTATAATTTTTTTATATATGAACTAAATTGATATATAATATATTTTTAAAAATTAAATTAAAACATAATATATTTTTTAAAAATTAGATTAAATATTTTTATAATTTATAAATTAAATTAAAATAAATTATATTTTTTAAAAATTAAAATAATAATTTATTTTAATTTTTATGCCACAGCCACAAGATATGACAGCAGGAAACAACAATTTTACCTAACTTCGGTCAGAATCATCAGAAAATAGAAGCCAAGTGAACCGGTGAGGGCAAATTTGGCAATTCACATAGCCCCATCGGACTTGCCTATTCCTTGTATGACTCTTCCTCCGCCGCAGGTTCTGATTGAAGAGGGTCTCCTCTCTTATTCTGCTTCTATCTCTTTGCGTTGCTTCTGATTCTGAGTCCTTTCTTGACAAATCTTTCTTCCTCTTCATCTCTCTTTGCGATCGCTACAAGCTGATTTATGGATTACGGCTGCAAAATTGATTCTCTGGAAGTAGGTTTTATCGCAAATTTTTACGAGCAACAGTCCTTCGGTTTTGTGATTTCATCCATATTTCAGCCCTTCGATCGATTGATTCCTTGGCGGTTTGGTCTTCCCAAATAATTTAAAGCTACTTTGCTTCTTGTTTGATTTTTGGGTAAGGTTTGCATTCAGTTGCTGTTCTTCTTTATGTTTCCTTTTCTTTTTTCTTCTTCTTTAAAATATAGAATCTGTTGTTGGCTGGAACCATGATATAGTCGAGGCGAGGTAAACAAGCGGTGAAAAAAAGAAGAAGGAAGTTTAATGCTTGAGTATCAACTGGAATTTTGTTGAAGTATGTCTGATGGACATAGATTATGTCCAAAAGCTTCTGATTTTGCTATCTACTTAATGTCATGAAGGGATCATTGCGAATGGACTTCTCTCTATTTACTTACAAACAATTTGGTCGTATTAAAGATCATAGTCGTGGCTTTGTTGCCGCTGGATTAGTGGGTTTTGTATTAAAGTAAGAAAGCTGTACTTTGGATCTTACAAAGCCTACCTGCTTAAAGTTGCTGTACTTTGTATTAGTGGGTTTGTCTATTTAAGCATTGATTTTTATTTGGATTGATCAAACTTTTGAATTAAAGTTGGAATTGTTGCTGAAGTTTTCTTCTCCTTCCCTTTCTCTGAACTCTCCTCCCCAAATTTTCTCTTCCTCCTACTTTCTTCCCTATGTTTTGCATGAAGGAGTCAGATTATAATAATTAAAAATTTGAGTTTGTTGGAAGTAATTCGGCAGAATCAGATAGTTTAATGGGGATGTCATTAGCACAGTTTTTGTACTATGCTTGCTTAAACCCTTGCATTAGTAAGACCAATGAATTCTCTTTTCTGCTTTAGCGCCTTCCTCTATATTTAATAAAATGAACACATTTAAATTATGTCCTGTAGCATCAATTATTTGATTACATTCTCTTATATTCATTTTATTATAAAATGAGAATAATCATTTATACAGTTGGTTCTTAAATACAGACACATCTCAGGATTTTTACAATATTGAGTTGGAAATTTTGCATGCCAGGTCTCTTGATCATATCATACTGGGCATTGTATCTTTTACGTAAGTCATACGGAGATAAAAGTGAAAGTTGTTGATACGCTGTGTGATGGCTATAAAATGACCATTTCAACCAGATCTTCCTTCAAGAAGATGTCAGGGGCCAAGGGTCAATCTTCTGGTTGGGCTGCTTTTGATCTCAAGCAGAGACAGAAACAAGGCCTCAAATCTGAAGTTGACAAGGACCCATTCCCAGCTATATCAAGCAGACCCGATTCTTTGCGACTGGGTGAGAAATTGCTCAAGAATGACAATAGTCCAGTCAAGTCTTTTTCTTCAGTTCTCCTTCCTTCTAAAAATTTTCCAGCTTTGAAAGAGAATGCCAATAGCAAAACTGCAATGTTAGGTTGTTATTCTGGTGGCAAATATTGTAGTATTAATCCTCTGAAAGATGTCACTTTAGCCATCAAGAAGCTCAAAGAGAAACATTGTTGGGCTGAAAATAGCTTGATTGAGGATGTCTTGGCCGCTGTGGGTAATGATGTGACGAAGGCCTCAACGTTATTGGAAACAATGGCTTCTTCAGTCAACTTTGAAGAACTTAAATTGGATTCTACAGTCAACTCTGAAGAACACAAATTGGCTTCTATGGTGAACTCTGAAGAACACAAAATGGCTTCAATGGTCAACTCTGAAGAACCAAAGGAATCAATTATTCCAAGACCAACTACTTTAGGAGATATTCCAAGTGATTTGAAGACAGATAAAAGTCTCTTTTCAGAAAATCCCATGGATCTCACTCCCTTCAGTTCTTCTCTTAATGGTCATCACGAAGACAACAACAAAGACCAGGAAGATGGAAATAATTCCCTAGTTCAACATTTCTCTGACTATGGCAACTTGGGATGGAATACTGAGCTATTGAACTCTGTCCCTGTTGAGCCTGAGTGGGAAGAGGATGATGTTTATATTAGCCATCGAATGAATGCATTGAGGGTGATGAGGTATGAATGCTGGCTCATTTGTTCTTTCTTGAGGTGTTATGGTAGCATTTTAGTTCAGACATGCTTAAATTTGTTTGTTTTGCTCATAATTTAGTACTCAGAACTTTCCTTGCATGTATTAAACTCATTCTTTTCTATTATCAATATTTATACGTGATGAATGTGCTAAAACATATAGTTGAGGGATGGAACCTATCTGAACAAAAATTAACTTTTAGTCAATATTCAATACTATTCTTGGTGACTTTCTCTAGCCAATTTGTCAACTTGGGATTGATATGCTATTTTATATGTGCTGTATATGCTTGGATTGTGTTATGTTAAATTTTTGTTACAGATGTGACCTACCTGTACGCTGATTTTGATGTTAAGTTATGTCTCTAAAGATTCATGAAATGATTCATTGTATTAAGTAGGTTAAGTGACTGATTAATGAGTATTGGAGAAGGTATCCTGTAATCAGAGTCAATCTAATTTAAAGTTGTCAGAAAGTGAGTCAAAATTTATTAATGGAATTACTTAAGAGTCCGGTCTATTCTAGAGCCTAAAATGGTTTCTAAATATGAAACTTCCATGCATTTTTTAGCAGATTAGTGAAGGATATCCCCTCTCAATATTTTTTGACTACTTAAAGTGTTTTACCTTCTAGTCTAGAACAAGATTTCTGAACCCTCAGAATTCTGTCCAAGGAGGGCGACTCCTCCAACATTCAACCCTTTCTATTCCATTTCCTTTTTGATCTCAAAACGAAAAATGAATTAATTTCCTGGATTCTACAATTTGGTAACTGGAATCGAGAGTTATCTTTTTTCATCTGACGAAACAACAATGTGACATCTATCCTACTGGGGTTATAAACATATTACTTTTAGGGCTTAGTATGATATCTTTAAATCAATCAAATAACAATAACAAGCAAAGCCTTTTCCGGGTCAGCTAAATAGTTCATGTACTATTCCTATAATTTCTTAGGTCTCTGAACTTATTCTTGTGTACTTATGGTGATGGTTGCCTTAATATTAATCAATGGCTGTTAAAAGCTGCTTTAAGTAATAAATCTGCTTCCTGGGTGGTATGCTTTCTTTGCAGTAATTTCAAGTTTCACTGTGGTGGAAGAATAGTAAGAAAAAGCTATTACCTATTCTGAATTTATGGGATAGAATTTCCTGCTCTGTAATCTTAGCAGACTTTTGGTGAGATTCATGGACCTTATTAATTGATGCTATCATTTTGTATGTTGCAGTGCACATATTTTGCCTTTTTTAAGAAGATTCAAATCTTCAGCTCTGGTTAAGAAAAACATGTTAGTCTTAGCCTATTACCTAATCTGATTTTTTGGGATAGAATTTCCTGTTCTTTACCTTTGCAGATATTTGGTCAGGTTAATGGACCTTATTAATTGATGCTATCATTTTTTATATTGCACTTTGCACGTCTTTTGCATTCTTAGGAGGATTCTGATCCTCAGCTCTGGTGCTTTGTTTTTCTTTTTCTGCCAGCTTCTTGTTCACCAGAAAGAACCAACTCTTTTTTTTTTTTTTTTTGGTTATAAAAGAACCAAATTCTTTAATCACAGGGAATTCATTCTTGCCCTCAAATCTCAGTTTGGTTTTAACTGTACCATGCTTATGTTAATACATAATATCTCATATGTCTTCTTATACCTTTTAGGTGAATCTCTCACTAGGCACTGAGATTTTATATCCTATTCATATAACAGGTCAGCTTCTCGACATTCTAAGGCAGCTGCTAATGCTTTTCTGAGAGGTAACCATTTTTCTGCCCAACATCACTCAATGAAGGCTCAAGAGGAATGGCTAACTGCTAAAGGACTTCATACGAAGGCAGCTGAAGAAATTTTAAGTATCAGGAATAGTGAAAATGATATATGGAGATTGGATTTGCATGGTCTTCATGCATCAGAAGCTATTAAAGCCTTGCAAGAACATCTGTGCAGAATTGAAATCCAGGGCTTCTTAAAAGGTTCAGCTTCTTCCAATGGGGTAAAGGAGAAGGATAGGATTGTACATTCAACTCTTGGGTCGGTTAATAGCACAGATAGAGAAAAGTCGGATAAACAACAAGCGCCATTAAGGCTTAGGTCATCAGCCTTACAAGTCATAACAGGTATCTTTGCTTCTTTTGACCATTTCTAACATGTATCATTTATGTTTATGCTTATGTAGCTATTAGCTAAGACTGCCTCTGGAATTGCTTCTTGATTCTGTAGACTAACAAGCTCTGTGCTTCACCATGTGTAGCTTTCAAATTTTTCATTATGTTGAGGAATCCTCCGCACTTTTTCTGCCCTCCACATTTTTCTTCTTATTAACTATTACAATCATCATCGCATTTACTTTCTGCACCCACCAACAATTTTGCATCTGTTGCTGAAAGAATGTGTGGAAAGGAAAATTCAGTTTCCTGCTTTGAACATACTTCTTAAAAAGCCATAACACATAAAGGCTTTATGATATAGTGTTTCTGATAGAACCCGGATACTGAATTGGTTGTTTGAGTAATACTGCAGTTTTATTGATAGCAAAATAGAGCAAAAACAGTGACTCTCATACACTCACAGCATCTCTATACTCACAAGGTAACAGCAGAGTATCGAAAGCAGAAGCATAACACACTCTAGGCGGCACTTTCTTACAGTAGAGTAGCAGAAAATAGAAAATAGAAAAGAGATTGAAACACACGAAACAGAGCAAAAGCAATAAAGGTTTGCTAGCTTTCGAGAGGCTAGCTCTCTCCCAAATTCCTTACTTTCCAAGATGACCTCCCCTCCTTCCATCAACTGGTAAATACCACTTGCTAACTGCATGTGGTCCCCACCTACTCACATACCTTTCCCCACCACCTCAACAGAAATTAGTTAGAGATATTCCCTTAAGGCATTTTTAGTCTATCCCTTTAGCCACCTCATCCTCTTTTATTCCTTCTAGAATATACTCTCTCACTGCCTCTGTGGTTTCTCCCGTGGTTCCCTTTTCTCTAACAGCATTGATGGCTTTCGGGTCTATCATTACTCCCGCCATAAGATTCACCTTGTCCTCAAGGTGAAAGTCAATAAATTGGTCCTTGATAGAGTCGTAGGCTGTGTTAACACTCTTAATGGCAATATAATGGTCACGTTTCCTTGTGAGTGGTAACTCTGTGGTTGAAGTTATGATTGCGGGTAATTCAGTTAATAAGTTCTGCACCTCTTGTGGCAGTAACTCTGCTGCCGTCTTCTCTTCACTACCTTGCAACTGTAGATTGTTGAATTCTATCAAGAAACCTTGTCCTCCATTCTTCAATGTCTTCACGATGGACTGGAGGGAAACCAAAGTTTTGGCTAATGCCGGATTTCCCCTTAAGCACTTTTCCTCTCGGCCCATTCTTTCCTTCATGGTCAACTGTCCACAATTTACCTTAACTACTCCCATGGATTTAGGCCATTCAATACCTAACACCATGTCAATCCCTCCTGATTTCAAAACATAGAGATCCTGCCTGATCTTTAATCCCTCTACCTCCTGCTCTAATTTAGGACAGATTTGACTTCCCTTAACCTTATAACCATCCTCAACTGAGACCTCAAAGGTACTAATCTCCTTGGTTTGCATTCTCAACTTGTCAACTGTTTCAGGTGAAGGTAAATTATGGAATGCCCCACTGCTTATTTGGACTTCTTCCCCGCAGCATGACCCCAACACCTTCATTGTGTAGTTATTGGTTAAGCCCACCACTAAGTTCATGGATAACTCTATGTGGTTCTCCCCTCGTGGCTCTTCCTTAATTTCATCTGAACTTATTTCGCCTCCTTCCATAGTTACTCCTACTTCATTCACAGGCTGTAACAAGAGAACTTGCAGCTGCTTGTTTTTACATTGATGAGTTGGGCTAAATTTCTTGTCACATTTGAAACATGGCCCGTGAGCTAGTTTTCTCGCTGCTGCAGCTTCAGTCAGTCTCTTGAAGTTTCCACTCCATGTGGTACTGTCTTGTGTAGATTCTCTTGCAGCGAAGCCTCTAATCGTCTCCTTCTTTGATTCGGTCTCTTTCGCGGTCGTCCGCGCAGCTCTCCATCCTGGGTCGGGGTCACTTGTAACCCGACTCCAAAGATTTTTCGGCCCTCCCCACTGGTTTAAGCCCACTGTTCTTTTCTGTTTATTCAACGATTCTCCTTGGGCCCTGGCCACGACAGCACTATTCTCTTCAATTCGATGGGCCTTGTTCATTAGGCCCTTCAGCGAACCAGTTTGGGGTTGTTGGAGCTCCGCCTGGTTATCGGGTTTCAACCAATTTGTGAATGCACCTACCAAACACTCGCCCGATGCATCTTTCAGGGAGGAGGAAATCTCCTTGAATCTTTCTCGGTACTCTGTGACACTGCCGTCCTGCTGCATCAACAACAGGCTTTCATACAGGTCTCCTTGTTGCGAGCGATGGAGTCGGATGATGAGCTCTTTGCGACATTCTGTCCCGGAACAGTCGGGACACCTAGTCGCCAACTGTTGAAGCCTGTTTAGTGCCCTTCTCTCTAGACATACTACCACTGCCTCTGGTCGATCTATCTTGGACACTCCATTGATGTCACAGTATTTCTCAGCTTGGAACGTCCAACTGATGGGGTCCTCTTTCTCAAACAGAGGTGATTCTTTCCCATTAATCTTGCCCGTATGAGATTCCACTGATTCATTGATGTGAATGATTTCTGGAGTTTCTCTCTTTCCTTCCAACCGCATAATCCTTTCCTTCATCTCCATCATCCACCCTTTCACTTCACTCATGTCCTTCTTCAGTGTCGTTATATCCTTCTCCACATTACCCAGCCTGCTTTCCATTCTTGTGTTGTCCATTCTCTGATCGTCACTGCTCTGATACCAAAATGATAGAACCCGGATACTGAATTGGTTGTTTGAGTAATACTGCAGTTTTATTGATAGCAAAATAGAGCAAAAACAGTGACTCTCATACACTCACAGCATCTCTATACTCACAAGGTAACAGCAGAGTATCGAAAGCAGAAGCATAACACACTCTAGGCGGCACTTTCTTACAGTAGAGTAGCAGAAAATAGAAAATAGAAAAGAGATTGAAACACACGAAACAGAGCAAAAGCAATAAAGGTTTGCTAGCTTTCGAGAGGCTAGCTCTCTCCCAAATTCCTTACTTTCCAAGATGACCTCCCCTCCTTCCATCAACTGGTAAATACCACTTGCTAACTGCATGTGGTCCCCACCTACTCACATACCTTTCCCCACCACCTCAACAGAAATTAGTTAGAGATATTCCCTTAAGGCATTTTTAGTCTATCCCTTTAGCCACCTCATCCTCTTTTATTCCTTCTAGAATATACTCTCTCACTGCCTCTGTGGTTTCTCCCGTGGTTCCCTTTTCTCTAACAGCATTGATGGCTTTCGGGTCTATCAGTTTCCTCACCCTACTTTGAATTTAATTATCTTGCCTCCACTCATTTCCCTTTTTCTAACTCTTTTCCTCATTGCTGCTCATCCATTGAATTTCTCAGACCTAACCTTATGGATAGGGTGTAAAAGATGTCAGATTCTCCAAATGACTAATTTTGCTTCAATTTGATTCATATCCAAAGTAATCAGGCATTTGATTTCTAGCATCTCTAGCTTATTTTATAAATCTCCATATCATATGAATAATGTAATTATATGTTAAAACTGGCAATTTATTTCTTCATTTCTTTTCTTTTGTTAACTAATGGTGGAACTTTGCTTGGGGATCCTAATCGATCATCATGTTTTGCTTGGGATCAGCAGTTAGGGCCAGAGGACGATAGGTTTAGCCGATCACATTGTCATTATTAACTACAGCTGTGAATCAGTCGTGACTTTATTACACTTTTCAATCTCGGTTACTACTTACCCTTTTTTCCCCTCATATACTCTAGCGATGATGTAACTTCATACTAGACTGCCTTTCTTTGTACTTTGCATCCCATGGCACCTCTCAAGTTTCAATAAATTTGTTTCATATTAGTAAATTATCATTTTTCTTAATACTGGATTAATAAGTAAATTAGTATCCATAGTTGGGTTAGCAATTAGCATTACAGTATGGTATAATCGCTTTTTCATTTCTACAGGTATTGGCAATCATAGTAAAGGTCAAGCTGCTCTTCCCACAGCTGTGAGGAGTTTCCTCAATGAAAACGGGTGAAAAATCTTTCTATGCAGTAACTTAATACTATCCCATCCTGTCCATTGCCTCTTTGCTGAGGACATTGAATATTTCTTCATACATTTTCATTTTTAATGTTACTTTGCAGATACCGTTTTGAAGAGATGAGACCAGGAGTAATCACAGTGTGGCCCAAATTCCGCCGAAGTTGATTGTTGACTAGGGATCTTGCAACTCATTCACCTTTCCTTGATAGCCCTTCTGAGGGATTATATTTCTGAATTTCTGTAAACTTATGTCTAGTTGTGTAATTTAGCTATCTGCATTGGAACTGCTGAGTTAGTAGCAGTGACATTTGATTCTTGTCATTTTAGATAGTCATTTTAGGTTAACTGTTTAAGTTAACAGTAGTAAATTATCAGTGTAGGTTCGGCATGGAAAATTCATGCACAAATTCTGAGATGTTGAACTGTATGTTGTTTGTGGTTTGAATTTTTAACTTTAATGGGTGAGTTTTTCATGGAATAGGGTCTCGTATTTTTGTGAATCTAAGGATCTTTTTCTGACTCACATATTTATTGTGGTTAATCTAACAATTATTGCGGTTAATCTTACAGTAAATATGAACATAGGGGATTTCAGATGATAGCATCTTCTTAATTATAACGGCAAGCTCTAGATTTTATATTACTTCTCTGTTATTGGATAATACAAATAGCCTATAGATGTGTTTGGATGAGGTAATTTAAGGAGTAAAAATAATATTTGAAGGTATTTTAATTACCAAGTTATAAAAATTCTTTGATTAGATTGAAAAGAAATAAAATTTTAAAATTTTCTTCTCGTTTAAAATGTTAATTATTTGTATTACTTTTAATATATATATAAAGATAAATACATATGTAAATATACACTAATATGGACATACATATATATATATATATATATATATATGCTTACACACATACAGGCAAACATATATTTATATGTATATATATATATATTAAAAATTATACATATATATATTGATATGTTATATATATAATTATTAGTTATAACAAAGATTTATAAATATTATAGTTATTTAAACAAAAAATTTAAAATATAAAAAATTTAAATTGTGATAATTTAAATTTTTTACATTTTAAATTTGATAAAATTTAAAATTTTACAATCTAAACAATTCTAAGGGTTCTTTGTACTTTTTTTACAAGGTTTTTCTAAATACAATTTGAATAAAAAAAATTATTTTCTATTTAGATACAATAATAAAATGTAATTTATATTAAAAAAATTGGTTATATGTAATAGTAACACATGTAAAAATAAGAAGATATAATTTCATTTATTTTAATTAAAATACTTTTATTATTTATACATACTATTCCTTTAATTTTAAAAATTATACTGAGATGATATTTTTAAAGTTTGATACAATATTACACAAATATTTTTTAATTTATTTTTTATTAATGAAATTAATATTTTACATAAATTAAAAATAACATCAAAGTTGATTACTTGGTGAGCACGTTGCAACGAAATTTCTGAGATTTGGTTTTAACTTTTACCCTGCAACTTGTGCCTTGGTGAGCACGTTGATTCCTCTCCAAGTTAACAAGAGTCGAATCACACGAGAGCTGAAACTTGCAGACGTTGACTTTTTGTTGACCCTCTTTGCCCAAGGAAAGAGACGAGACGACACTAAAAATGAAAAGCAATTTGACTCAATCCTTATATATTTTATTAAATTTTTTGAAAAATAAATCACTAAATATATAATCTTAAAACTTAATTAAAATGCCTCTCAAATATAACCGACAACTGACTAAACCAGCACCACCATACCCAAATTTGTAGGTCAAACAAATTCTGGAGGTAAAGCCGCGTATAAAACCCTAGCAAGGGAAAGACTTGTAGGCTGTAGCCCATAAGCAAGTAACACAGCTTAGAGCGCTTATCTTTCAGGTGGGTATGGTCATCAACTTACCATGGTGGGAAATTATTTCCACATAACAATTTGGGTTTCATCATCATGCTCTGCTTAATAGATTTTTTAATTTTTTCCTTTTTCATCGCCGTAGATTTTCGTGTTCATTAGTGGGGTCGAAGGATTTCTATCTGCCATCACAGTAATGGCTACTAGTAAGTGAATTTCATTTGTTTCTTCTATTGTTTACTCTATGAGAAATTTGGGATGCTTAGTCGAAGAGAGTTCGTTTTCTGTATGTTGAATGCTATGTGTTTCTGCAGGACTTCGGTTTGAGAATTCGTGTGAAGTTGGGGTTTTTTCAAAACTTACTAACGCCTATTGTTTGGTTGCTATTGGTGGTTCTGAAAATTTCTACAGGTTTGCTTCTGTTTCCAAATCTTTCCTTTTTCTTTTTCAAAATTTTGTTACAATGGAGACACAACTCTTTAAGACTAGGAAGTGGGGAAATTTGCGGGGAAGGGATTCAACTTTTGATTATATTCATCTCAGTTTTAAAAGATTGAAGCAGGCCATGGGAGCTATAAGCTAATTGGTATTTTTTTTTATGTCAATGCACTGAACATTTAGTGCTCAATTGGTTTCTAGATGTAGTCTTGAGTAACCTATTAAGTATTTCTCCGGCTTCCAAATGGATTAAAATTGGATTGGTAGCTCTGCGGATGAATGAATCAGTGAGTTGCTTTGATTGATGCAGTGGATTTGAGGCCGAGTTAGCTGATGTTATTCCTGTGGTGAAGACCTCCATTGCTGGCACACGTATTGTTGGTCGCCTTTGTGTTGGTAAATTCTTTTAGTAAATTTCCACTCTTGCTTTCTTAATGTGCATGTGGCTTTGGTTTAGATTGTTTTGACTTTTGAGGTTGTTAATAGGTGACCTCACTAGTTCTTTATATTTAGTAATCTCTTTGACCTAATTAATTCGGCATTCCATCAATTTGCAGGAAACAAGAATGGGCTTCTGTTGCCCCACACTACCACAGACCAAGGTGATTTAGAAAATGAGTTTGTCATATGTGATGTTCCTCCTAAGCAAAAGGCTTTTTGATTTTTGTGAATAAATTGAGCTATTGTTCTTTCAAATGGTATTGTTAGGCTTATATAGTTTTGAAATTTCTTCCCTGAGAATTGCTCTGAATTCTGAAACAAAAAGAGTTATTAACCTGGCATTTCCAAAAGTATAACCTGCTACAGATAATAAAGTTTTCTTTTATTCTTGGTTTTGGTAAGCTTTTTACAGAAATACCATTTTTTGAGAAATTTTGATACCCTCTATTGTTGTCATGTGGGAATTATTATTTATTAATTAGTATTGCTTTATCTTACGTGATAAATTTAATTTTTCACCTTTATGGATGCTTTTAGAGTTCCATCTGTTATGATATGTTATTGAGTTAGGGCTCTTGATGTTGTTGTTTCATATGGTCAATTCTGAAGAGCTTCAACATTTGAGAAACAGTCTACCTGACCAAGTTGTTGTTCAGCGCGTTGAAGAAAGATTATCTGCTCTAGGAAATTGTGTAGCAACCAATGATCATGTTGCCCTCACACACACTGATCTTGACAGGGTATTGTTTTACTCATTGGTTGCAGATTCTTTAATTCTTATCTTTTATCCTAGTTTATAGGAAGAATTAAAACATACATTTCTTTTCAAATGGTATTGTCTCTTGTTCTCAATTATGTTTTCTTAGAAAAATTGTTCTCATTGCTCAGAGGGCACCTTCATCAGTTATGTTCAAAGGAAAAGAGAAACTACTTTATAAGTGGAACAATTATCTATTATCTTGTTCTCACAACTCTTATGTACAATTTCATTTATTTGGAAATTAAACAAAAGGTTTAGTTGAAAGGAATTATACCATCCATACAACAAGGTAATCTGACCATCCATACAGCATGCCATTGCCCACTGTCCTTGCCATTCTTTCTTTTGATGGAATTTTGGGTTCAATACAGAAAATCTGATGATTATGTGAGCATATTGCTATTAAAGTCTTATAATCTTCTAATCTGTAGCTTAATTAAATGTTTGGATGATAATATCTTTCAAGAGGTACATTATTAAAGGTCTTATTTGGCCACCAAAATTGTGTTTGCTTGTGTAACAGAAGCAAATTAAGCACTATCTGTTTATTGTAGCTTTTTCCGGTATGAGGAGTAATAATGTCTCATCAAGGAGCCATCATTAGCATACTGCAGTTATAACTAATAACCTTATAATCTGAATCCCCTGTGAATCCCTCCTTTTTCCCAATATATTGTGCCTTTTTGTACTTCATAATTTCTTATGGTTCTGGGTTGGCACTAATGTTAGTATCCAATGTGTGTAATCTTTATTCAGGAGACTGAGGAGATGATTGCAGATGTTCTGGGAGTAGAAGTTTTCAGGCACACTGTTGCTGGCAATATTCTTGTTGGTAGTTACTGTGCCTTCTCCAACAAGGGTGGTTTGGTAAGTTTAAAAAAAGAAAATGTACCTTTTTGTCAAGGAGCAAAATATGGTCTTCTTCTATGTATATTTTGCTGAGAAAAGAAAAATCTGCAGTACAGTCTTTGAACATACACGTACTTGAATGTTGCAGGTCCACCCTCAGACTTCCATTGAAGACTTGGATGAGCTATCTACACTCTTGCAGGTTCCACTGGTGGCAGGGACAGTAAACCGTGGAAGTGAAGTAATAGGTGGTGGCATTGCAGTTAATGATTGGACAGCCTTCTGTGGGAGTGACACCACTGCAACAGAGCTCTCTGTGATTGATAGTGTTTTCAAGTTGAGGGAAGCACAGCCCAATGCAGTTGTGCAAGAGATGAAGACTTCTCTTATTGACAGTTACGTCTGAGTTAAAAGTTATGTATATTTATCTATACTATAATACTACTATGATCCTAGTAGTCTTTTTTTTTTTTTTTTTAAAAAAAAGGAGGATAGGTTGTTTTAAGATTATTATCTACATAGTCAGTGACATATTTAGAATCTTGGAAAGTACTATTTAAAGGATAGTCTCTTTCAAAGAAATAAATTTGGGCACCTAGAAGACCTATTCAGATAAAGCAAAGTATACATGCAGATCCTGAATATAGTTTTGTGCAAATAACAATTTTCTGATGTGACGTAGTTGAATTTAGTGTGTGTGTGTATATATATATATATATATATAGGCTGGCATTATATTTTAAATATTACAGCATATGATACATTACGATAATATTGTCTCCTCTCCTCTATCCAATGTATCGCTGCTATTTATTTGGTTTTGCTTTCAAGTACTAGGATAGGTCATTGACTGATTAATATGACTTGGATAGGCAGAATACTAATAACTAGTATATTAATAAAATTTTGGTTAAAATTTACATAATTTTTTTAAACTATAAGTGATTTGCTTATAATTTTTTTAATTATAAAATTAACTTAAAGTTCTTTGAAATTTTGCTATTTGTGTAAACTTTTTCATTTAAATGAGGTTAGAGACAAATTATTTAAAGGGATTTTATTTACAAGACTTAAAATTTTTAAAAAAAATTTATATTTTAATATGACTTAATTTTATTGATATGTCGTTAATTTTTAAAATTTTAAATAAAAAAATAATCTAAGAAATTTTTTTTATACAAATTATAAAATTTAAAAGTTTTATGTTAATTTTTATAATTAATATAAAAATTAAAGTTTAAAGAAAATTTTTATATTTTAGTATTATTTAATTTTGTTTACATATCATTTTCTTTTAAAATTTTGAATAGAAAAATTATTTGAGGAATCTTTTTTATACAAATTACAAAGTTTAAAAGTTTTAATAAAAATTATCTCTATGATTTATATTTCAAAGAAATTTGTGCATTTTAATCTAAAATTTTTCTATAATAATATGCTAAAAGGACGGGAAAGGGATAGACAACAATCTATATACATTTTTAGTAATTTGCTGGTAAGCCTTATCAACTAATTACTGTACGTGCATTTTTCCTCAAAACTAAATAACTTATCTGTTTCTTAATATTTTTTTAATACGAAGAAAAAAGATGCGTTTTTTTAAAAAACAAAAGAGAGATTGTATCAAATTATTCATAGTTCCTTAGTGTTGTGGACATATAATCAATATTAAAAATGAGAAATTATATAGGTATTTATTTATATAACGTGAATTCGCTGTTTTAGTTTTTTGTTCCTTATTTTTTTCAAAATTGATATAATTCCCACCTCATCTTTTAAGGAAGTAAGAATAGTCCATATTATTAGTATTCTATTGAGATCAAACATATAATTAATCATTTATATATCCCAATGATAGCAAAGACGAAACTTTTTATCTGTACCAACAGTACATGGTTGATCTTGCTTAATACTCCAAACGCAGTTAGTACACCTGAGACCGTCCCTGTATCCATTATATATATGAAACCAGTGAAACCCTCCTTGCCACTGAAAGCTACAGTTGAATACAACGTTCTGAAAATCATCATAGAAACTGAATTCATAGTGTTCATCGCTGTCAATAACATGCTCTCCAATATCTTCATCTCTGGATGATTTGCAATGAAGGGTTAGGTCCAGATCTTGATCCAAATGATTGTACACGCTTACATGTGTTTTCACGTGTTCATTACCATTGGACTGTGATGCCAAGAGAAGCACTGATAGTGTCAGAATTTGGAGGATGGTTTTCAGAAATTGATGAGACATTGTTAATATTTTAAGCTTCTGTAGTTTTATTTTGTAGTGAATCTCAGATATATATACAAGAAGAGCCATTTTTAAAAGGGTAAATTAATTATATTGGATTTCCTTGATATATATTTCATATGATGAGAGATATTCATGGTAACAAAAATTTTATTTTTTGATATAATTATGAATAGTTGATTTTTAATTATGACTTTACTTTAGTATAATATATTGATGATATGCGTTAATTAAGTGCAATTGTTATTCATGTTTAAATTTTAAATATTTTAAGGAGGATTACTCCCCAATGTGCAGCATATAAGAGGACTATACATAAAATAATTAATTATTAACTTCTTAATATATTCTTCTTTTCAAATCATCTGCTTTCAATCTTTCTTGGTGTAAATCAATTAAGTTTTTGATTGAATATCAAGGTGAATATTTGTCACCATTTTTGCCTATATGCAGCAATTGTATCCACACAATTTTGAGTGCATAACTATTTTTCTTAATCATTATAACTTCCATTTTTTCTTTAACCTTATATGGCAGTTATATTATGTAACAAAGAATAAAAATAAACTAACTTTTATTCAAAATTGTCAGTCGCTAACAGCAGAGAAAAGGTTCGGACATTCATCAAATGTTTATATGGAGAGCCCAAAAACTAATTATTTGTTTTAATTTTATCTAAACTATTCTATCAATTCAATTATATTCTGGCAAGATTAATTCTACGTAAATTTCATAGTCTAAAACAAAAATAAATAAGGGACAAAATCAAAATCTTATATAAAATTAGGGGACAAAACATTAGTATTAACCTTAAAATTCATATTCTATGGATTTCTTTAAAATTTACTAAATTCATATCCTATGCATTTCTATAAAATTTATTCGTTCAATTTAGATTTAGATATTAGATTTAACAAGATTGTTTAATTTTAATACTTACATATAAGTTATTATTTTTGATAATTTTGTAAGGATAAATTAATAGTGGATTGTTGCTATTTGGGATATATCAGTTTTTTTTACCCTTTTCATTGTTAGGATTGAGTCACACAATCAATCAAGTGTGGCTGTGACAATTTGGTTCACTTTGCTAATCAATTAGCTAGTAGACATGATTAAGGGATAGCAAAATTCTTTAAATTTATAATTTTAATAAGGATTGTGTCATTTGAAGATTCGAATATAAAATTTTTTTTTATTGTAGGAATGGAAATGGGAAATAAAATTTTTTTAAAACAAGTTTGGTGAAAGGGATGAAGATCATGCCTCTTATCTTATGAGATCCTTGTCCTCCAAAATTTATATAAATATTTTTTAAATTTATATATATATATTTATTTAAATGTCTTTTTTTGTAATTTTTTATTATTTCTTAATTAAAAATTAAAAAGAAAAGCAAGTAAATTTAGAAAATAGTAACATTCTTGAAAGTTATCTTTTATGACTCTTTATTTTATTTTAAAATTTTAAAATTATAATTAATATTTTATTATCTTAATAGAATTAAATATTTTTTATTAATATCTTTTGTGTGTGTGTGTGTGTGTATATATATATTTTATGAAAATCTTATAGTATTATTTTGATGCATTTTTATTAACACTTGAAGTTCTCCTAAAGATTCCAACAATTTTTGAATCTCCATGAAAAATAAGGATGAAAAAAATTTTCTTTCTGACGGGAGACAGACACAAAGATGGGAAGACACTCCCAACTCCCGCCATGCCCTACTGCCATCTCCAAACATGAAAAGGCTAACCTGTCAATCTGCAAATTACTCCTGTATTCTACCTTTTATTGTGTATATTGGTTTGAATCGGAAGTTTGACATAAAGTTTTAAAAATTCATAAGTAAAAATTTTAAGTAAATTATTGTTCTTATCTCTAAAAGATACACATCAATTTAATTCTTAACAGATAAAAATTCTCAATTTTGCCTTCAAAAAAAATAACTACAGTTTTTTTCTTATTTTAATATCATTATTGTGATGCTAATTAACAGTGCCTTGATATACTTTAATACTGTCTTGACTATAATGGTGTTATAGTACAGTGTAACAACCATCTTAACGCTTAACAGCCAACTTAAACACTATCAATTTCATATAAACAATTCTTTTAACATCCCTGTATTATTATTAACACCATTGTCAAGACTAAATTTATTACGACTACTTTGGATGACAAAAATTGATGGTTTTCATCTTTAAAAGATTAAATTAAAACAAGGATTATTTTTTAAAGATAAAAATAATAATTTACTCAATTTTTTGTATAATTAAACATTAAATAATTGGCTAAAAAAGCTTTTTCATTTGTTATATTTTGATTGAGAAACTTCCATGAAATAAACAAAGGAGAGAAAGTATAGGAAACTCAGCTTTGTATCTGAACCTACCAGAGAAAGAAGCAGCTAAAAGGTAAACTGAAATATCAGTCTCATTCCCCTGAAATTAGGCATAATAGAATTAAAATCCCACATCACTGAAAGCTTGAATTCTTCAATTTTACAGTCATATGGCAGAAATGAATTTTTTCTTTTTACTTTACAAAACCCAACCATGAATATAGCACATCACAGATCAGATGCAAGAGGGAATTTACTTGCAGTTCGCAGAGAGCAAAGAATTGAAAATTTCACCCACAGAACAAAATCAACCACCCAGAAATGAACAAATTCAAATAAGGAATGGGAGTCCTAATACACAAGCTAGGTTTCTTTTTTTTTAATAAAAAAATTAATTAATTACAGAACATGGCAAGTTTTGTGTTTCCTCTTTTGCTTCTTGGATTTTGGAGGCTGCAGAACAAACTTGATAGCAGCATCAAACACTGCTTTTACATTCTGTAATTTCAAAATAAATAAAATAAATAAAATTTTTAATTATTCAGAAAACGAAAATTAAAATTTGGTGCCTCACACTCATACTCAATGGTTAAAACACATTACATATGAAACTCAGGTTTCAGTTATAGCAAGCATTTTGTCATTTCAATGCATTATTAATTTTTTAAAAATATTATTCTCTCTTTCTATGAGCATCTATCTTTTCTATATGTTCATTTATGCACTATTTCCTTCATAAGATACAAACCTGTTGTGTCTTTGAGCTGCACTCAATATATGCCACTGCTCCAATTTGTTTCTTGAGTTCTTCTCCCTGTTCATTTAATATATATATATATATATATATATGACATCTTTGGAAGTTAAGTTCATAACTGAATGAAGAATTCATATATGTGACTGAGAAATTGAAAGTGTAATATAAACTAAAACATGGCTCACAATGATATGGGGAAAAAAAAAATAAGTGCTTGAATATATAGAGATAAAGTCAGGGTACTCTTGGACTTGGAATATGATTTTGATGATAATAATAATAATGTAGGCATATCTATTTTAAGTTAGACCTAATTTTCCTTCTTTCTCTCTGGTTGTCTCAGTCATTCAATAATGGTAACAAAATGAACTGAAAGATTTAGTAATACTGATCACACTATGGCTCTGTTTGTTTCATTGGAAATTTTTTTCTTTTCTTTTATGGGGAAATAAGAAGGAAAAGGAATTTAGTTGCAGCAAAGGAAGCCTACTTGTTTCGTAGAGATAGTACATGCCCCAGGATAATCTGAGAGAAACCGTGGATCTTCTCGCAGGTCTGCCATTAAAAGTAACACAAATGAACAGATAAAACAGATCCAATAATTCTCAGCAATTCAAAGGCACTCAATGAAAACAGAAAAAAAAAAAATCATACTTAATGCTTAGACAGAAAGCAAAACTTTGACCACATTTTCTCTACATGTACATGCACAAGATCTTTAATTCACATTCAAACTACTTTTCCTGCATCTTCTTGTCTGTATGCATATATCTACTAAATCTGATTGCATCAATGATGAATGTCAGTTCAATATCTGAGTTTTGGCTCTTTTCCATGAAAATACTCAATTATTCAAATGACTCAAGCATGAAAAAGCAAAACTATAATTCTAGCAGCACTTTATTGAATGAACATGTGGAGGAGGAGATATGAGCAGACCTAGTTTGGTCCCCACAAGAACAATGGGCACTGATGGAGCATAATGTCTTAGCTCTGGAACCCACTTCATCATGAAAAAGATAAAGAATTAATGCCATTAGTTAATAGGTTCAGTTAAAAGGAAATTGAAAGAGATTCCTGAGAAACAAACACATAGCTTACCTTCTTCTTTACGTTCTCAAAGCTAGGCCTACTTATGAGCGAAAAAGCAAGAAGAAATACATCGGCTCCTCTGTAGCTTAAAGGCCTTAGCCTGTTGTAATCCTCTTGCCCTGAATATATTATTGACAAAAGAAGAGATATATAATTCAATGGAATCTTTCAACTTTTGCTTTTCAACAACCATATCAAACTATCAATTACCAACAACTTTGGGAACAAGTTATAGAAAAATGTTTTCTATTGAAATATGAAAATTAAATGGCATATTATAATTTATAGGTCTTGTAAAAGAACACAACCGGTATTTAAAGGGTAAATTACAAGCCATCCTTGATGTTTGGTGAAATTGCACTTGGTACCTCTCTTGTTTCAAAAATTACAATTGGTACCCCTGAGGTATGATATAATGTTACAAAAACCTCCCTTTTACTTTATTTTTTGTCCATGAAGTCAACATTTTACATGGTATATATTCATTTCAAAACAATAAAATTACTTAACTACTTTTATTGTTACATTAAGAAACTCATGTTGAAACTTAGCATAAAATTATTGCATTTATTGTTATATTTAAAAATAAAATCATAATCTTATTCTGCACAGAAGTTATATTCATTGACAGAAAATAAATTAAAGGGGAAGCCAATATAATTTTTCAAAATAAAGGTTAGTAAGTTAATGATTATACTAACAATTTAGTCCCTGAAATGTACGCTTACTCACACTTTAATCCCTGAAAGATGTTAACTATATAGATTAGCCCTGAAAGCTTGAAACACTTTACACATTAGTCCATACATCAACGGAGGTTACAAATACCTTTTGGTACCATAAATTATCCCATGGAAACAGATATAGCCTTAGTTTTAGATAATGTTGATTATGAGCCAAGCTACTTTCTTGCTATCTTTTAAGGTTCTGAGCTCTAAGATCGGCCGGTGACTAGATTAGAGAGAAACTACATTTTATGCCATAAACTTAGCTCTAATTACAAAATTGGTACATGAACTTTAAAATGTAACAAAATGCTTCAACAAATGCTCTCATGTATCAATTTTTAATTAGGCCTTAGTTTAGGGGGTAAAATATAATTTCTCCTAGGTTAGACTCCAATTCCTGTGTCAGTCTAGCTAGCCACAATGTTTTTCCCGTTGTTTTACTATCACTTGAACTTGAATTACACCAAGAAGCACACAAATTGTAGTTGAAAAACACTTAGTGGCCAATCAAAACCAGATCTCTTAAACTATTGATACCAAAATTGAAAGCAAAGGTGGGAATTGGGAAGTATGAAATAAGTGGGAATATTACGAGTTTGAGAGATAAGAGTAAAGTTATGAAAAGGGCTTTAGTAGAGAGAAAAGAGATTACCAGCAGTATCCCAGAGACCCAAATTCACAGTTTTGCCATCAACCAAAACATTGGCACTAAAATTATCAAAAACAGTAGGAACATAATCCTGCCCATCAAATACAAGAACCGAGGAACCAAACCCAGAAGAAATTACAGTTAGTTGCAGGCAAAAGAGAAAGAAATTGAAAAAGAGGAGGAAAAAAAAAGATTGCGTACGGTGGGAAATGTGTTGCTAGTGTAGGAAATAAGAAGGCATGTCTTCCCGACGGCACCATCTCCTACAGTCACACATTTGATGAACCTCGTAGCAGTAGTCGCAGGAGGTCCTCTTGCTGCCATTTCTGTCTGATTCTAAATTCTGACCTTGGCTGTGTATGTGTGTGCTTTTCCCTCCTTCAAAGCCAAATTCTCTAGAAGAAATCTTTTGAAAACCTTAGATTCAGAATCATTTTATTTTATATACAGTGTTCAAGAAGAGAAGAGTAGTGAGAGGGGACTTGAAGAAGAAGGAAACGGGGAAAAAACAAAAAAAAGGAAAAACAAAAGTGGCAAATTTTCTATGAGCTTTTTGCGGGTAAGAAAAGCTATGAATGAGAGAGTCACTTTAATTTGAGCTGTCAGAGAGGCAAAAAGTGGAAAGAAAAGATAGACCACGTAGGACATACATAAGATCATTCTTTAATCAAAATTCAAACAGCAATTTGATTTTGTATATCTTACAAATTAAATCAAAGGCCACAATTTATCGTGTTATGTATACAGTGATTGTATATACAATTATTTAGATTAATCAATGTTTTAAGAATTGAATTGAATTAGATGGTTTAGCTGGTTTGAGCTGATAATCCACCAAATATTCGGTCCAATTTATACTAAAAACTTGGATGAACAGTTAAACTGGTGAAAACGTTTCAAACTTGGACGAACTGATAAAAAAATGCAGGAACATACAAAAAGTCTGAGAATTGGGCGGGTCTTAAAAAAAATTAAATAGAAATGTTGGATTGGGTTTAAAAATCAATTGGGTAAAACTTTACATAAAACTAAACTTAAAAAGACAAGCCCAAAAGTTCAAAGCGCATGAAACTTAATCTAATGTGAGATACTCCTTTAGTTTGGCCTCTCTCTAGACTCCGATATGCACTATGCTACAAAATGCTGAATTGCTGAAGGAGAGAAGACGAAAACGAACGCTGAGCTCCAGGATGCACTCTACTGCACAACACTGTAATATAAGAGATGAAATTTCATTATATAAATAATACGACTAAACATTTTTGTTGAAAGAGACGAAATTTAAGGTTTTTTTTAATCTCTATGAAATGAGAGCGTAATTTACTTTTTATTATTTTAGAATGTATACATACATTATAAAATACTAATTTCATTTACAAAAAATAAATTAGAGGGAAATTTTCATAATATTGTATCAAATTATTATTTTATATATTTATGAAACCGTCTAGTTTTTGTATATGGAAGTTAACTTTTTAAATTAATAAAGAAGAAAACATACATACATTAATTATGAAACTGTTTTTAACTTCCTTAACATGGTAAGCAATCTCACTTCTCAACTTTCTTGAGAGACATTCTAATTTTTTGGGGACATTCTAACGAGGTAATTTTATTATTGTGCAAATAACTTTTTTTTTAGATATGTAAAAATTATATTCTATTTTTTTTTTTGTCTTGAAAAATTACATTATATATCTTTCTTTAAAAAATTAAAAAACTTATAATTTTATTCATTTTGGTCAAAATATTCTTAAAGTTAATATTAATTTTTAAAAAAAATTATAATTTATTACAAATATATTTTGAGAATATATTATTACTTCATTATAATTTATTTTGAGTTAAAATAAAAATTTTAGTTTATTTTAAACTAAAAAAAAATTCTTTAAGTACAATTTCATTATATAAATAATACGACTAAACATATTTTTGTCGAAGGAGATGAAATTTTAGATTTTTTTTTAATTTCTAAAAAATGAGAGTGTAATTTACTTTTTTTAATTTTAAAATGTATACATACATTATAAAATACTAATTTCACTTACAAAAAATAAATTAGAAGGAAGATTTTTATAATATTGTATCAAACTTTAGAGATATTAAATGTAAGTTTTAAAATAAAAAAAAGCATAATTTCATCTAATCTTAGGAGTTTTGGTGTAATCTCTTTTACTATAACAGAGTAAATTGTTTACAAAGAATACCCCTCTTTGTTGTTCATGAAAGTGGATGTTTCATTCTAAACCAATGTCTCTCAAGTAATGTTTGTTCAGAAAAGGCACAATTATTTGAATTTTTCTTCTAAAATTCAAACCATTATAACTTTTTTCTTGATAAGCTTCACATCTATTAAAATTACAAGATGTCTCTCTCCTGAAAGATTAGTAAGGGCATATTCATTCACCAATAAGAACAAACATATTGGGTGACTCTTTATACCTATTAGTCTTTTAATAAACACCTATTATACACTTTTCCGTCATCATAGAAACCATCAAATGAGGAAATGAAGAAGAATAATAAGAATAAGAAAATCCTTTTATTTGCCACTTGCAGAAAATCCACTCTCACAAGGTTCCCATTAAAACACATGTAACATTTTTAGGTGTAAATTTTGGGTTAGAATTTAGTTGATTTTAAGTTTAAATCTATCTTTGTTAGCCCGAAAGGCCGCTGACTAATGAATGATTTTTAGATTGTTATAGATTGCTGCAGAAGAAATCATAGTTTGAAGCTTTTCCTTTCCATTCCCTTTCACTCAACCAGAATAGGCACAGTTGCTGCATTTCCAGAATTAAGACAAAGAAGTAATTGCTAGCGCATCCAGCTTGAGCTGTCATTTACTCCTTTGCTGAAATGGCTGCATGCGTTGCGTGGCGTGCACAGGAATAACCAGACCGTTATGGAGAGAGATGAGTGAAGCTGAGGCAATGATTGCTTGGGGAGTGCATGCGTGTGAAGGAATAGGAGTACAACCTGGGAAGATTTGATATAAAGGAGATTCAGTTAAGGGATGAGGATCTCTCTCGCATATCGCGTATTCTGTTTTAAGGCAGTTTTAAACTTCGTCTTCCTCACGAAGAAAGAGAGCAAGATGGATAAAGAGCTAAATAATTTCGCTCTGATTCATCTTCAAAGCTCAAATCAAGCACAAGTGGCTAATTCTCTCAATTATGGTCGGCAGTTTTATGTCTTGAGTTGAACGTTAATAATCTGTGTTAGTGTATTTCTTCTAATCATAATGTTGTTCATGATTTAAATCTAAATACATATTTTAGGTTGCTATTGAATTAGAGTGACTAATGAAAATTTCTTAGTTCACTAATTTGTAATGAAACTCAATGATTATCTGAAACGATTACTATTCCATGCATGCTAAAATAGCACAATTTGTTAGGCTGATAAACAACTTTGAAATGCTCTGAACGCCATGAACTCCTGATTAGCATCCTTCTTTAGTCTGTTAAATTTGGATTAGCCGTGCTCATGAGTTATTTTCGTTGCGTTGATTATTTACATTTTTTTAATATTACAATTTTATTTTAATTACTAAACCTCCCCTTTTTAATTTCTTGCAAATTCTCCACTTAGTGTTGACTTATTATTTGAAAAAGTAAGTTTAATGAATCAATTCTCATGAGATCGACCCTACTCATCATTGTGACTTATTTTAATTTGCTGGTTACGACACCCACCAAACGTTAAGTACTAACCACCATCATCTTCTTCCTCCATTGTTCCTCTCTCGTTATTGAATAGATGACAAGTGCAAATGCTGCTTCATTTTAGGCATTCCTTGGAGGATGGATGGTACGCCAAAAGGACTCTTCTATTATGAACCTTGATTATTTATTTTATTTTATTATAAAATATAAAATATTAAGTTATATAATTTTTATTAGTTATTATTAATTTTTAAAAGTTAGACTGATTATTAAACCAATTAAAGTAGTAGTTTACAATTCAATAGTTCAATCGCAATTAATTTATAGTCAAACTGAAATATTAATATTATATATTCATTATATATTGTAATTAAGTATAATAATAAGTGTTTTATATAATTTTATTACATAAATTAATATATATATATTATATTTTAAAACAAAAACAATAAATTACTTACCAATTTTTTAAAAAAATTTTTATAATGTATAAATCATTTATTACACTTTCTTTTCATTTTAAAATTCACTCAATTAAAATTTTTACAAGATCTATTTTAAGAGTTAACTGATTAGTGTCATGTTTATTTTACCAGTTTTTAGTCAAATCAGCTTGTTTAATCCAATTTTTTAAACAGTGGTTATTATTATACAAATTAAGATATTGCAATGTCAGATTTGAAAATGGGTATTCTTGATGGAGAAAGAAAGAAAATATCTTGTTGTAATTATTATTGTTACAAGTTTTAAAGTAAAGAATTACGAAATTCAATATTTTTACTAGCTGGCCGTTTGTTACAACAATTTTTTTTTTTATATGCATGTATGTAAAACTTGTTATATGGATCATATTATTTTTATGAAAAATTAAAAAAAAGTAGTGTTTGTTATATTTTTCCTTTCTCAAATAAAATAATATTTTTAATTAAAAATATATAATTATATATTATAATAATGTTAAATAAAAACTAAATTAAAATAGAGTTTTTATTTAATAATGAAATAAACTATATTAAAGTAATAATTATTTTATATATATACTTACTACAAACATCAGACAACACATGCAATACACCTAACTTCTAATTTTTCCTTATTTATCTTTATTTGTTATATTTTACATGCTTATTTTTATAAATAAATGAGCGTAAAATGGGTAACTTGAAAAAAAGTTACTCCATTTAAACCTATAATGTAAAATAATAGAATATCTAGAGTGTCATTAGATAACATCTTTTCATTTGTAATGTGATACCAGAGTCTTATCTCAAATATCACACTGTTATCAAATGACAGTATATCAATCACTGACATCTAATCCTAATTAATATTTAAGATACCATATTCACAACAAATTTTAAAAATAATTAAAACAAATTCTATTTATAATTATAATGAATTTTAGTATTTTTTTAAAATATTATTTTTACCCCTTCTAAACTGTAATTTTTTTCATAACACTTACAGCACTTTTTTAGAGCTAGTACTTAGGGATTAAATTAATTAAAGTATTCTTGGAAAACAAAATTAGCTATCTTTATTTTTAAAAAAATTAAATTAAGGTAAAATGTATCTTTTAAATATTAAAATAATAATTGACTTCTTTCTTTTTAATCAAGCTATATGGTGCGTATACATTTTGTTGTTTTGGTCTGACATAGTACATTTTTTAAAATTAATTAAGGTTATAAAATGCATGCTTTTTGGAAAAAAAAAAACTGAAGAAAATGCATGCTAACATGGACTACTGAGCCCTCATCCCGGCCCAAATGGCCTAATGGTGAGTATGATGTCCATATAAGTAGGGCTTAAAACTTCGAATCTGAAATTTGTGAAATGATACACAAAAGAAGTGCAAATAGCCTAACGCTAATCCCCTAGCAATAGCTAAAAGGACAAATGCCAGTATTAAATATCATGGACTAGACATTTAATTTGAATGCAGATTTTTAAAATTATTTGTAGTTTTTAGAAATAATAAATTAAAAAATTTAGATTTTTGTTGAATTATTATTTTTTATCTAAAACAAAAAGATAAAAAATATATAATAATTAAAAGATAAATACATAAAAATAATATTAACATAAATTTTTAGAATTAATTTTATAAAAAAAGTTTAAAAAATAAAATTATATTCAAACAAATCTTAAATTTTTAATATGAGTAAGTCAGTAGCTATGACCCTGTGTGTCTGTGTTTGAGTGTGTGTGTAATATGAGATTCTTACAAAAAGAATTGTTTTCCTCAATACGAATTAAATGATTATAAATATTGTTTTAATTATTGAAGGTGTAATGAAATAAATTATTTATAAATAAATTGATTTCAACTCATATGAAAATTTATTTAAACTTCATTTATTTATTAAATAAATATGTTTTCACTTGATTTATTTACGAATAACTTAACTTATTAAATAAAATGAGCTGTCTATAAAAAAATATCAGAAGTTTTTTTTTATTAATTAAATACTTTATCATTTAATTAAAAACTTTTTAATCAATTTCTTAAAAATACTAGTTGAACAATCAAAAGTTTCTTTTAACCAACCCTTTGATCATGGCGCAACAAAACTCTTAATGATGAAGAGTTCAAAATTCCTCATGAGTTGCGTGGCACGTAGCACGTGGGCTGCCATCTTGAAATATACAAATGACATTAATTTGGCTTTTGTCATTTGTGCAATCGTCGAGTTAGCTCGTATGCCTTTTGGACAAAAGTCTAGTACAACGCTTCTCTATTCATATCAGTCATTTGTTCCTAAATAAAAAATTTATGTTAATAAACAAATATTAAAATATATATTAAATATTAACAAATAATTAGTAATAAATAAAGGGAGTATTAAAAATTTAATACTCCGTAGTATTAAGCTTTTTCCTACCTCCTGGTGTGAAAAAATTGTTACACACATGGAGTGTCATTTTATTTATTATTAATATTTAATTAATTTTTATAATATATGAACTTATTAATATAAAATAAAATAAATTAATCAAATATTATTAATTAATATATAAAGAAGATAATATAATATACCTATAGTCTCTCGGGGGTCCAGGCCTTACTTTTTTTGTGTCTTTTGTGTTGGTGCCTCGTGGTTGTGTTCGCCCCTCTTGTTCTTAGCTTTGTGCCTTTTTGGCCTATTGCAGTTACAGCAATCTTTTCGACCAAAAAGATAAAGTCAAGTTAGGCTATGCAGGGGTTCAAATCTTTTTAAATTCTTTTTTATATTTATTTTTTTAATTATTTGCCTTTGTCAAAAAAAAAACAAATTTCATTTTTATATTAATTTTTAGGTTTTATGTTTTCAAATAAAAAATTTTAAAGTGTTTTGGCCTCATAAGTGCTTTTGAATGATGTTTTAACCAAATTAATTCTACCTCAACTTTAAAGATGACAAATGATATTTGGCAAGAAGAAAAAATTACATAAATTAAAGATAAGAGATAAAACCGTACAAAGTTATGGGACAAAAATTTAAATTTAACCAAAAATAAATAAATTACTTATGCTGTTTTTCTGTTGATACTTAAATTATATAATCATATTTTGCTTTAAAAAATATACAAAATATTTTCTTAAAAAAACTAATTAAGATGATCAAAATAACACTTAGGATAATACTAATTTTAATAAAAAATATAGCTTGATAAAAAAAATTAAAATTTACTTTTAAAACTTTTATTTCATCATTTTTTATTTTGCGTTAAAAATTATAAATTTAATTTATTTTTAATAAAATAAAATATTATTTTAATTAGCTAAAAATACATTTAATACTTGTTATATTAGTATGAATAAAATGTAATGAATCTGCTTAAACTTAGGGGGTTATTTATACTCAAGTTATTGTACCTCAACTTTAAAAATTGAACAAAAGATCAGCAAAGATTTAAAAGACTTTTAATTTTGTGCAACATACTCTATTTGTTAACATTTTCAATTTATTTAAATACTTGTTCATATGTTAGCAAAATTGAGAGGATATAACAAAAATTAAAAATTTGAGGGATCTTTTGTCACACTTTAAAAGTTGAGAAGGTTATAAATTGTATAATTCTAACAAAACTTGTTAAAAGAAACGTTTACAAATGAAAATCTAAGGAGATCGATATTATGTCATTTTATAAAATTAATGAGTTAAATTGTGAAATCTTTTAAATTGATTGTTTTTGCATTCTAATTTACAATATAAACACTAAATATAAGAGACTTTTTATCAAATAAATAAAATTATAAATTTATATAATACACTTTTAATATTAAAAAATATCTTTAATTTTAAATATAAACATCTCTTTTAAATATTAGAATTGAGATGTTAATTTATTATATTGTCGTTACGAGAATGAATTTCTATGGTTTGAGCTGTGGTCAACTGTCCATGTGTGAGAGTTGTAATAGATCAAAATATCATCACGTGTTACTTGACGAATGTAGGATTACGTTAGAAACGGCAAACAACAAACTAAGTGAATCGTTCAAAATCCGGCACATGAATATGATGAATTGTTAAGATGGTGAGGACCATAGGGGATCGATATAAACGACTGAGACCGCAGAGGATTCACACCATAAATGTGTTGTCGTATATATCCTGGAAAGTGGAAACGACATCGAGTTTGTTGGTATTGGTGCATGCAAAACAAACTATAATTAATGTTGTTCAACAGCTGGCATGCATGAGTTATTTTCATAGAACCTTATATTTAGATGTTGATATTTAATATTTGATAATATTTTAAAATATTTGTTAAAATTTTTAAAAAAAATCTCTAACGCTGATGTTGATCAATGTACAAGGACCCTATTTTTATCTAATTGCGGTGTTTTCATTCTTTAATGCTATTCTCAATTCTATTCCCTTTCTCTCCTTGTCTTTAATTCTTTCTTTTCTTCTCCTTTTTATTTGTATTTTCTAAATTTTTTTTTCAAATCTATCTTTTTAAGTTAGACCATCTAGCGAATTTTTATCTATATATTTTTGCTTTCTTTACAGATTTTTTGTTATTTAATCAAATATTCAATTTATCGTTAATTATAACATAGTTAAAAATTTTCTGACCTTTTATTCTACTTCAGTTTGTAAATTAAAAAGATTATAAGTCTGTTCCTACAATTTTATATTTCTTTCTAAAGTTTTTTTTTTCATTTTATTTTGAAGCATAATATTAGACATAAAAATTAACTTGTTGGAATTAGTTAAGTGTACTGAGCTTTATTTGATTGATACACACGCACACAAGAGATTTTGTAAAAGAGCATAGTTTGTTAGTCCATTAGCTTTGATTAACTTTACTTTAGTCTTAAACTTTAAAAATTCAATTAAAATTTTTTTAACATATACCATTGTTAACTTACCTGATAAAAAATGTTTTGTGAGGGCCAAGTTTAATAATTATATGTTAAATCATATGGCCTTAGCAATTTATTAATCTTATATGTTAAAAAAAATTTAAATTTCCAAATTTTTTCAACATCCATTTTTGCTTTCTGCTTTGCCATAGCATAACATAAGAAGAGGAAAAATTCATAAGTAAGCAATTTGTCTACCAAACAGCAATTACTCATAACAGGCTAAATCTTTGTGAAAATTGAAGTAGTGTTCAATTAGATTAGTATTTAGAAGAATTGAAGTTTCTATTTTCAATTTAAATACTTGAATTTGGAGTTTGAGTGTTGTTCTTTAAGATAAATATGGGTAATAGTTTTGGTCTATATATAGCAAAACAATGCTTTCTTTTTTCCACCAAAGAGGTGGAAGGAGTTCAAGGAGGCAGCATTACATTTAGGTTTTAATTTGATGAGTATTTAATTTAAAATTAATAATTTAAATTTAGAGATTTATTTATTTTCTTACATGTAAGACTAATATATTAATAATATAATATAGAGATATTAAAATTGGTTCTAATTTAATATTTTCTTATAAACAAATTAACAATGTTAGATATTAGAACAAATTTGATACCTTTAGTGAAGTTCAAAGAAAAAAGTCAAATTTAAAAAACAAAATTAAAATATAAGTCAAAGTTAAAAGATAAAAAGTATTCTTTTACCTATATTTTATATGATATGATATTTAATTTTAAAGACTAATTACTAATATATATATATATATATATATATATATACACACACACGCACACAGAGACTAGAGAGGCTTCGCATGAATGTCATTTTTTAATTTTATTTTTAAATATAATATAAAATTATTATTATTATTATATTTAAAAATAATAAAATATTATTTAACTTCACACTTTATTTATATAATTTTTTATTATCTTTATTTTTTTTCTCTCATCTCTTCATCTTATATATTTTATTTTATATTATAAGTATATGATTTTAAAAACTAATAACTAAAAAACTCAGAGCTATATTAACTATAATACTATAAAAGAGTCAGTCGTTTACAAATTTTTATACTTAAAATATCTTTAAAATTATAACTATATGTTCCTAAAGTTATATTCTTTCATATATATTTTTTACTCTTTCAAAATATAAATTTTCATGTGTCAAGAGTCATGTCCTCTTATATATAATATTTTTAAAGTCATATATTTTCATTCAAAAAATATAATTTTTTATGTTTAAAGTCATGTTCTATTATATGTAATTTTTTTTAACTTCATATATTTTGATATCATATATAATTTTTTAAAATCATATCTTTTCATATGTATTTTGTGTCTTTTCAAAATATAAATTCTCATATTAAAAGTCATATCCTTTCATATTTATTTATTATTTTGATAGAAAGTAAACCAATGTTATATGTGAAAATCTTTACATGCAGTTGTTCTTGCTAACTCTTTTAATCATTCACAGGTAAATTTTCTTCTTTTTTTTTTTTTGTAGTATCATGTTTGAGTAAATTCTTTTTATAATTATATTCATGTTATCCTATCATTTTACACACATGTTTCTTATTTATTTTAAAATAGGAGATCAGTAAGTTTTTACATGCATAAATGAGTTTTATCTTTTGAAAGAACTAAGAATGTACATAATGGTCAAGTTGGGACATATAGACTCTACACAAAGATAAATTTATTCTCGGTAGGATCCAGTTTTACCTTAAGCACTATTTTCTAATTGTAGTTTATGTAAGAGTTAGAGATATCCTTATTGATAATTAGATTATTATTTTCTCTTCACTGTAAAATTAGCATCATATATATATATATATATATATATATATATATATATAATTGTCTTTAATTGTACTGAATCTATATCTTTACGTCTTTAATTTTTTTAGAGAGGAGGAGTCAACTAAAATTTTTTTTAACAATTTTATATATTTAGTAAATAAGGTTTAACGAGATTCTAAATTGTAAAAATAAAAAAATTGTTGAAAACTTAATACAAATGAACATTTGATATATTGTAATTTTATATATTATAGTATCTTGCATGATATGAGATGAAATGCTTTAATATAAGATATCATATGATATCTATGATACTTTTATATTTTAATGATGTAAAATATAAATGTTTGGTGTAAGTTAATTAATATTATCTAATTCTTGAAATTTCAAATATACCTTAAATTTAAATAATTTAATTTTTGAAAATTTATATTATTGTTTACTAAAATAAAAGAAGTTTTGAAAAAATTGAAATTTCATGTATAATTTATTTTTCCTTCTTCATGTAATACAATACAATTTATTTAATAGTTTATTTTTTATATTTTATATGCTTAAAATTTTATAAATAAAATTTTTGAAGTTAAATATTACAAAAAAGATAAATATAGAATTAATAACTATGATTATCTCATTTAACCCTGTGATGTGAAATATCAAAATAATTTAGTTGTCATCAAATAACACTTCTAACACCCCTTTTACTTATGATATGATATCATTGTGTTATATTTTAGATGTCATTTTACTATTATATATCATATTAAATATTGATATATAATTTTAACATTTAAGATATCATAATATGTGATAAGGCCAAAATCATCAAATATCAAATATATACCTTATAAGTTATTAACATTTTTAAGACTAGAATATTACAAAAATATATGATTTAATTGTTAGATAACCAAAATAAAAATTGTTCATCGTTAAAAAATATCTTACATATCTTAAAACTTGTTTATTGTTTAATTCTAAAACTATTTTAAATACAATATTAACTCGTGCAACACGTGACATTTTCTAGTAATATAAAAGAAAAAAATATATTTTATATCTTTAAATTTTATATTAATTTTTTAAAATTTTTTTATAATTAATTTTATTTTTAAAATTTTAAATTGTAATCGATTTTATCTCAAAACTTAATATTATTTAAATTATTAATGAAAAATAATAACATCACATCTGAAGATATGTTAAAATATTGTTTCAAAGTTAATCTGAAACAATATTTTATTTTTTAAAATCTTTTAACATTAGTTGGATGTCATACCACTAATTTTTGTTAGTATGTAATTTAGATGATATTATGTTGTAAAAAAAAAATAATTATAATTTAAAATTTTAAAGATAAAATTGATTAAAAAATTTAGAGACAAAATATTGAAAATCGAATATGTTAACTTTATATAAAAGACAAGATTAGAATTCACTCACTCAATGAACCAACGCGACTTGTAAATTGCTTAGCCTCAGCACTCGAAGTTTATCTCAAATGGTAAATATGTTCATTTGACACTCGCATGCACATGAGCCCCATGTCCCCATCCAATAATTCTGTCCGCCCGTTGCCAAAAATACAGTATATATAAATAAGTTAAACTAAATGAAATTATATCTAATAAAAGAGGTTAGTTTTATATAATGAATTTAAATTTAAATTTAAATTTTTATTAAAAAATGTTTATGTTTAATTTCAAAAAGTATTTTAAACTAAATTTTTATATAATATAATGAATTCTCAAAACTTATGTCAATAATAGAAGTCAGGAAAATAAATAATGAAGTGAAAATAATTTATAAACTAAATAAATTACACTCTCCATTCCTAAAAATTAATATTTGAGGTTTACATGCATAAAACTACAGTGATCGCCAATCAAACCTATAGATGTTCCAGAACAAATCAAGATACTTTGGGTAGATATTTAAAATTCCCATCTTTAATTACCGGAACAAATCAAATTTCTGGTGATGAATAGATAATGTCTTGCTCCATCAGGAAACAAGTCCCTGTAATACCGATGTTGAAAACAATGTCGGCACTATTTTAATTTCTTTGTCCTTATAATATCTTGTCCCTTCATCAAAATTATTTTAAAATTAAGTAATATAGCGGCCACAATAATAATTTAACATTATTTATTTCTATGAGTCCGAGATTTGATTCCACTTACTCAATGTGTGAACGCCAATTGTTATCCTCAGCAGAAGAAATTTATCCACATTGGCCTATTCTTTCCACGTAGTGTGTGAAAGTGAGTTAATGGATGCACATGCACAATGCCTCACCCAAATAATTCTGCCTGCCCTCTTCGTGGTTGCTTCTGAAGTGTTGTAAAAATTTACAATTAAGTCCTTATAATTTCTTAGAAAATTTAACTTAATTTGATCCTTAATAATAAATTTTTCTCAACAGAATATATATATATATATATGATATATTTTACTAATGTAAACCAAGATGTGCTTAATTTATTTTCATTTATAACATAATAATAATGGAGTGAAATAAAAGGAGTAGATTAATTATGTATATTTGGTGAATTAACTTATTAAATTATGTATACTTGAAGTCACAAAATAATTAATAGTTAATTAGTCATGTCTGCAAAGTAAAATGCTAATAATGCTAAGAGAAGTCTAATTAAGTATAGGGCCTTAATAGATAATTTTAAAAGTTTAAGAACTAAATTATAAATTTTAACATTATAGTAACCATGGACAAATTAAGTAAAAGTATAAGGACTAAAAAAATAATATAACCTTATAAATAGCTTACTGAAGCAGAGGATCATCGTATCCCATCCCACATCGATAAGCAGAGAAATATTGATGAGCAAAAACATGGGAAGCTTAGGGTTTGTGTCTCCTATGATAGCCCAACTTCTTCTTCTTCTGAGTGCATCCTTTCTCATTTCTCCACCTAGTTGCGCTGCATTTCCAGTGTTGCCTGATAGTGCTACTGCATTATTTTTCTTTGGGGATGGACTCTATGATACTGGAAACTGGGGTCGTATTCAAACTGATACCAATTTCAATCATCCTCCCTATGGTATTACCCACTTCCACGTACCTACCGGAAGGCCTTCTGATGGCCGTCTCATAGTTGACTACATCGGTAATTGATCATTGACATCCATCATGCAACAATATTAATTAAATTTGTATTAATTGCAATTGCAAGTGCGCATGTCCTCCTTTATTACGATATAGTTTTGAATTTGATAATTTTATTTGATTTAATGAAAAAATTAAGCATCATGATTCAGGCATGCATGCTTGATATGATGGGTGGTTTAATTGATATTAAAAAAGGGTGGCTAGTGCACAAAGTGACTATTCCTAAATTTTAAAACTGTGACTTTTAGGTTATATGATAATAATTGTTCTGTTGCTTCAAAGCTTACTGTTTGATAGCTTAATTAATACTAATTCTACAAATTTGAATAATGTGCTTGGGATTTAATTTCTTTACAACAAAATCTGATAATATGCATGCATGCAAGCATGGTCAATATTCATTGCAATTCTCAAAAATTCCATGTCATTTTTGCATGCAGACGAAGATGTTATATCGCAGCCATACACTATAACCCCTTATGGTGCTCAAATCAAAAGTATGTGGCGCTATGGTGTGAGCTTCGCAACTATCGGAGCTTCTGCCAGTTCTACTGACAAAAATGTGAGGGTAAATGAATTATATATATATATATATATAAATATATATAAATATTATCACCATAGTATTGTTCCTCATCTTTAATATGTTATTTTGTTTTATCCAGTTGGACTTTTCGGAGCAGATAAAAAATCTTCAAAATGTGTCTGACTATTTGGAAACTACTTATGGATCCGAGCAAACCCAGAGGTTGATATCCAAATCTATATACATCTTCTCTCTGGGTACTGTCGATTTCACAGATTTTGGACCATTGAGTTATTCTGAACTGGGAAGAATCGCTGAGGTTGTGTTCAACTCCTACAAACAAGCAATTACGGTAATTTATGTTTATCGCTTACTACTTCTGCATGTATACGATACGAATATATACGATCTACATTATATTAATTGTTGTTCCTGTTATGATATATAGAGCATATATAACAAGGGTGGAAGGAAATTTGCGTTCCAAAACTTGGGGCCTTTGGAGCTTACACCATACTACAAAAACAAGTACCCTGATATGAAAAACTGTGACATCCTTTATTCTGCAACACCATTGTTCAATGAATTACTGAAGCAAAAGCTTACTCAGTGGGCCACTTGCGAGAGAGACGGATCGCTATGGTTAAAGGGCTTCAAATATGCCTACTTTGATTACTACGATTTCTTCGTCACAATTGTGAACGATAAATCACTCAATTGTATGTATACTATTACTACATGTATTTGTGTTTCAAGTTTGAACAAATTAAGCTAACTAGTTAATTACCAAATTGCCCGACTTTGTTTGTCTTGTACAGTGACGACAGATAAAGCATGTTGTGGCAGTGGATTGTACAATGGAGAGATGACATGTGGTGATATCAGTGATAAAGACAAGTTTAATCTGTGCGACGATCCTGATAGTTATATCTGGTTTGATGCTCTTCATCCCACAGACGCTGCTAACCGTCGATTTGCTCAGGCATTTTGGCATAGCAAGGCGTATGTTAAACCCTACACTCTGAAGCAATTGTACTATGAAGACTACAACCATACTCCCTTTCTTACTTGAATATGAATATGAGTGACACCAATAATATTGCAGCATATATATATATAATGTATGCTGCTAAGTAATATTATGTATTTGCATGCATGGAATTACAGTAAGACTAGTGATAAATAAGGTCCCATGGGCCATGGCTTCTCGTTGTATTCTGATTGGGCATTATGAATTAATTAATGAATATTAACCTGAACTCATCTCTAGATTTCATTTCTAGAGATTGTATGTTGAGTTTTGTACTTTTTTCTTTTTCTGAATTTCGTGGCAGTAACTTCAAAATAGATAATTTATGTAACTTAGAAGTTTATCACTGGATGGGGGAAAATGACTTAGTAAAGTGACAAATTAATGCCAACCTATTTTGAACTTAAATTAAAATAAAAGAGATAAAATTGAAATTTCATGCAAAAGATATATAAATGACCAATAATTCAGTTTGAACTTAAGTTTATGTTTCATTTTTATGTATGTGTTAATATATAATTCTAAAAATCAAAATAAAAATTTTATAGATTCATATAGACTAACTAATGAGCTTAATATACACTAGATGAAAAATTAAAAGATCTAATTAATTCATAAAATCTATATATATGAAATGGGTAAAATTATAGTCCGAGTTATCTAAAACTCTAGGATCATATTGTTTCCTCAAAATAAGGAAATCCCACCTTATCAAACGTGTTAGACGTTTTGTTTTTGTCCTTTACCACCACCCGATACTCGTTTGTTTTTGTCCTTTACATAACAGATAACACTACGCTCGCCAAATGATTTTGGATCTTCTGTACTGTTTGGCATTTTTAGCCGCGGTTTTATTTGTTGTTAAAGTTTATTTTAATATTATTGTAACGAATATTACTGCTGCTATAACTTTTGTTTTAATAATTAATTTAAAAAAGTTATAGCAATAATATTTGATGCGATAAACTTTAGCAGCGGTTTAGCGGCGCTCATCAAGTATATCTTATCAAGAAGAGAGACACAGGGAGAAGAGCGGTAGATAGAGATGGTTATATTGAAGTGGAGGATAACATTTTTAAAAATCTAATTTTGAATATAATATAAAAAGTAAAAAATTATTTAGTTTCTCATATTTTCATGACTTTATGTCACGTATTTAGATGTAAGTTATAGAGATTATATGCTGAGTTATGGTACTTTTTTTTTTTTCTTCTTTTTGCCTTACTTTATGACAGCAACTTTAATTTTCGGTACAGAAAATTGCAACCTTTTGTAGTAACGTGATTTTTTTTTTGTTTTAAAAATAAAAATTTGATGGAAATAATTTAGAAACGTTAGAATTTTATATCAAGATCAGGAGTATTTAAAAGTGATACATTAATTAATTTGGAATTTTTATAGCTTGATTAAATAATTTAAATAATTTAAAATTTAAATAACTCATAAAATTTATTTAGATATAAAATTACACAAAACAATAAATATAAAATCAAGTATTTAATCTAAAAATAGTTTTGAGCTCAAGGTTTTCAAAATCAAATATATCTTCAAATATATCATTGTACGCAAAAAAAAAAAAAAGCCAAAAACAAAAAATTAATGATTTAATTATACAAAATTTGTATGGTGCAGAAAGTGACCCCATCATGGGTCACCCAATCAAACCTTCTTCCACATATGGACTTCCTTCTTCTACCTCTATACCTCATGCATGACGCTCCATAACAGATATTAAATATTATTCACTTGTCTAATTAAAAAAATTAAATTATAATCAATTTTTAAAATTATTCAATCAATATTAAAATTTAAATTATTTAAATTATTATTTATTTAGATAATATTTAAATAAAAATTAAATTAATAAAAAAATTTATGAATAACTAAATTAAAAAAATTATAATTTATAAGCAATCAAAATAATATTTTAATTTAAAATTTATAGATATATGAAATGGGTAAAAAAAAAAAGTGATTCTCATTTTTTTCCTATACCACTACGTAATACTCGATGCATAATAGATATTACTATTACTATGGACTGACCTTTTTCAATGCACTGACCCACCTTCCTTCGGAAACAGAATTATTTTATATTTTAGTACATAAATCTGCCGACCTTTTTTCATTGATGTAACTTTTTATCGCGTTGAGGTCACAACCATAATTTAATTAGATTATGTTCACACTAAAGTGGATGGGAAAGTCTATAGAAATTTTTACTTAATATGTAAGGTTACAGAATTAAAATTTTATTTATAACATATATCAAGTTATAACATATAAAAAATTAATCATCTTAAAATTAAATACAACACATTAATTATTTTCATATTTTTTATGTTCAAATATTTTGTAAATATTATTTTAAAAAGAGAGATTAAAGTAAAAATTTATTTTATGAAAGATCATTTTTCTCTCTAGACAAGTCTAAGTTTTCTTATAAGTTACTTTACCACTGGGCAAGTATTCATTTATATTTATATTATTCATATTTGTATTTATTCAAATATTTAATACCTGAATCTTAATTAATTTTTAAAAAATATTTTTAAATATTTGTATCGGAAATTAATCAATAGTCAAAATATTTAAAAAATAAATATTAAATATTTTATAATTAAATAATTTATTTAATAAAAAATTTTAAATGTTATAAATGACTTTAAATATTATAGATACTTTATATTGAAGTGTAGATTAATTTTTTCAAAAATCTAATTTTGAATATAATAAAAATAAGTAAAAAATTATTTAATTTCTCATATTTTCATAACTTTATCTCGTCCTTAGATGTAATTTATAGAGATTATATGTTGAGTCATGGTACTTCCTTTTTTGCCTTACTTTAAAACAGTAACTTTAATTTTTAGTCTTTAAAAGATAGATAATAATAGTATTTAATTTTTGAAAGATTATATACACTTTAGTTTTTGAGATATTTTAACAGTTAATTTATTAATTTTTGAGTTATTAGTTATTAATAAAAAATATAATAAATAAAGTATATACTTTTTAATTTTTAATATACCAACAGTATTAATCATATTTTCAAAATATGACTTGTAGAAAATAAACTTATATTAATATTTAAACATAAATCAATAAGTAAATATTTTATATTTTTATAAAAAAAATTCTTAATTTATCTAACACCTATTTTTAAATTATTAAAGTAAAAAAATATCATAAAAGTAATAGAGACATTAAAATATCTCTATTGTCGTAAAAATTTTAGTTAAACATATGCAATATATAAGTAATATAATTTGTAAGAAAAATTAGAACTTGCATATAATATTTTTACAACATATACAACATATATTTTGTTTCTCACTTATAAATTATACAAATTTAAATATATTTTTAACAATTAGTAATTCACGTATGTTTGATAGCTTATCACTCTAATTTTTTAATATTGATCATTTGCTAAATATTTTTATTCTTATAGAATTGTATTCTATAAGAACTTTTTTTATAAAGTTAATTAAGTTATTTTATTCCATAAAAAACAAAATTTGAAAAAAAAATATTTGTTTATGTGCCATTCCCCTATCTCGTTATATTTTTTATTTATTTGATTAAATATGTTTTTGTTAACTGATTTTACATGTTAAATTACATATAAAAATATTTAATCAATTACAATTATTAACACTCGTGTGTAGATGAAAAAATCATAGCAAATTATAAACAAAATTTTGCACACAAACTTTTTGGTAAAAAATATTATATAATATTTTTAAATTTAAAATCAAATCAAAATAAAGCTTAAGTTATTAGATGTTTGCTAAACATGAATGCTTATTTGAAATTTCTAAGTTTTAAAAAAATATTTAAATTTGTATGACTTGTAAATGAAAAATAGAATATATGCTGTATATGTGATAAAATCATTATATACGTATGAGTGCTAATTTATTTACTGATTATGTAGATAAAATATTACGTATGTTTTATTGGCTAGAATTTCTAGCATAGCAAAGACATCTTAATATTTTTTTCTATAATTTTTATGGTATTCTTTCACTTTAATAGTTAAAAAATAAGTGCTTAGTTAAATTTAGAAAAAAATTGTATAAAAATGTTAAATGTTTATTTATTGATTTATAATTAATTACTGATATACAAATTTATTTTTTACAAGTTATATTTTAAATACATGGTTAAGTGCTTATATAAGATTAAGTTTTTCTATCGATTATTATAGTTTAGACTGTTGGTATATATTAGAAACTAAAAATACATATTTATACTATTTTAGGAACTATTTAGTGTACAATATCTTTTGTTGTTTTTTTATTAATAACTAATGGCTTAAAAAATAATAAGTTATGTTGTAATCTTTTAAAACTAAAGTATATATTATGATCTTTCAACTTTTAAAGAATAAATCATATTACTCCTTATCTTTTAAAAACTAAAAAGTATGTTTTCTCTTAATTTTTTGTACCAAAAATTGTAACCTTTAAATTTTAATAACTTTAATTTTGTTAAATATAAAAATTTGAAGGAAATAAATTTAGAAACTTTAGAAGTGTATATCAAGATCTGGAATATTTAAAAGTGCTGCATTAATTAATTTGGAATTTTTATAGGTTGATTATATAATTTAAAGTTGGATCAACTCATAAAATTTATTTCGATATAAAATTACACAAAAAATTAATATAAAAATAAAGTATTTAATCTAAAATAGTTTTGACCTCAAGGTTTTGGAGATCAAATAATTTTTTAAATTAAAATTACATTAGATGAGTCCTTAAATTTATATTTTTTTTAAAAAACTTAAAATGTAAATTGTAATCCTCACCTATTTTTACAAACATATTGTCCCATTTAATTTCCTTACCCAAAAATCATATTTTAGATATATTCCCAAAAAAAAAAACAAACAAAATAAAATGTCCTTATGGAACAAAGAGAGAAGCCTCCATTTCCGTTGCAGCTCCATACTAACTTGAATACAAAGAGTTATAAATCATTAACTTGAATATATAGTTAACAAGATTATTAAGATTATTGTATCTTAAAGGTAACCAATCACACTTATAAAACAAAAAATGATAGCGCCCCTAATTAAAATAAATAAAAAAAAATTAAAAATCTTGATACACCTAATTACATTGTGTGCTTGTCCTCTGACATGTTGCTATAGAGAAATTAAAATATAGTAATCAATAAAGCATAACAAATAATTAAATTGATAACAGTTTTATTTATAAGGGACAAGATTGAGAAAAAAACATTTATGAGAATCTAAATTGAGAAAGCTTCCAATTTTTAAGGACCAATGTGGGATTTTAGTCATTTATTGTACGACATTATTTAATAGCAACAAGTCAACATTTAACTTTCATGGAATGCCTTTTATTGATAATTTGAATAGTTACCATAGTTTTTGTTATACATATTGTATTAAATACAAGCGACACTTGAAATTATATATGGAATATGGATAGTTCATATTTTACCGTGTCGCTATCTCCATGTCAATGTCCATGCATCCTTGTATCTCTTTTCAGACTATTCTAAATGCATCATTCAAGGCTGGGATGGAACACAACACATCATAATAAGTTCTGGAAATTTCTGTGATGGTTGATTTGATTCTAAACACTGAGAGATGCTGCATCTTCAAGGTGTGATATTAGTCTCAAGTATAATAACAAAAGTCTTATGGGTCTCTGCTAGAGGCCCTTTTAAATTTACATAAACGTTCTTTGAAAGAAATGCAGGTTTATGGGAAAAAAAAACAATAAATAACAAAAGAATATTAAGCTGGATTCTGTAAATGTACGTGAAAGGAAGTTAATACAACAATAAACAATTAATAAATAAAACGTATTCAATCTTTTATATATATAGCTCATTTATATGGTTAATACAAATTATAAAAATCCTAGTAACTTTATATATGTAAGTAATCAGAGAAAACATAGAAACAATGGATGAGGAGGAGGCAGAAAACATATCCATAATGACTCATACAGTTGGCATTAGAAACAAAAACTGACTTGTCTAGCCACGTAATCACATGATGACTATAAGCAAATTGCAAGATGGCATCATTTTTACTCAAACAATAAGTAGTATAGTAGTTTCAAAATAATAGTACATAAACTATTTAAATAGACATCCTTGAAATATGTAGCATGATCAAATTCAGAACAGAGTTTTATAAATATATGTCACTTTAGTAAGTACATCTTCACTGTCCATATTTAATTTAAAAATTGTAGTACTATGGGTAACCTCTTAAAAAAGTGCTTTGAATTTAAGTTTTGTATATAAAAAAAATTATTATTAAGATGTTAATTGAGGTGAAAAAAATTTCATTTTCATAAAAATAAAGAGCACAAACTTAATTGTTGAAAAATATAATTATTAAAAAAATTTTATCTTAATATTCTTAGTCTGATAAAAATTAATCAAATCTAATGTGATTAAGAGATCATTTATATTTTTATTTAAAAAACTTTAAATCAAAGTTATATAATTAAGGCAATCATTATAACAGCTAATCAATGATCTTTTGACATGTCATGCGCACAAGTCTTCTACACAAAATAACACTTTTTTAAGAGTCACAATCACATGGATTTGTGTCCATACATGTATTTTTTTATCTACTTTATTATAAAAGAACGAGTTGTTTATAAATTTATTTTTTCTAAATATCTTCAAAAATTTACAAAATCAATAGTTGTTATTGGCCTCTTTTCCTAACCAATATAACTTTATCCATCAAAAGTTATGTATTTAATCAATACTTGTTATTGGCCTATCTCCGACAAAAATTACGTTTTTAATCAATACTTGTCATTGGCCAATCAATGTAACTTTCTCCATCAAAAGTTATATATTTATAGGTCATCCTATTTGTTGGAATTAAAATTGTTAATAAATCTGCAATCCGACACTTGATTGTCTTATAGTTATTTCTAAAATATTCATCAACCATATTTTGCTTTAACAACCCATCTCACAGTGTCTTAATAACATTATTATCAAATAACAAAAAAAAAAAAAACAAATTGGGTTCACTAGACAGCTTCTCGGGCAACTCCTTGAAAAGGCGATCTACATATCAAACTTTTTCGAGTATAAATATGCAGCGAAGAGAGCATTCAACGACAACACAGTGCGTGTACAATTTCTGTGAGTCAATTCTTCACGTCTTGTGATGTGATCCTACTTCTTCTGGTCTTCCAGGATCTTCCCCCCATATGAAGCATTTCGCGATGGAAAGGCAACATAAATGAAAATCGAGAAGAAATGAAATAAAAAAAAAAAAAAAAGTTTGTCTGCATTTTGAGATTTTGTTCTCAAACCCACTTCTTTATTGTTTTTCAGGTCATTCTTGTGCTACATGGAGCAAAATGATCAGAAATAATGATGTTATGGCTGATGAGTTGTGTGTATCACACGAGAGCAGTTGAACCATTGCCTCAGGATTTTGATTCAATGTCTTTGAATTAGAGATCATGCAGAGGCTAAGATGAACGAGGATAAACATAAGACAGAGATATATAGTATTAGGGAGGAACATTCATATCACATGCTTGGAAGTTACAGAGCCTGGTGCTGATGACGAGATTTTTGGAGAGTGAAGACAGGGAAGCTTATATGGCAAGTGCGTTACCTAAATATAGGAAATCTCTTATAGAATGGAAAAAGTATCATTTAGGTTTGACTATATATATATATATATATATATATTTCCTCTTACTCTATTTTATTTCTTGAGTGCATATTTGATGTTTATGTTACTGAATTTGATGCACCATGCAATGTTTTATAATGGGAATGCTCTTATTATTGTAAAATTTTATTTTAGGTTTTAGTTTAAGAGATTTTGGTCAACATGGAAGAGCATCAAATGGTTAGCTAACAATTAGTTGAATAAGATAAATATGAAGTAGAGCACTTTATTGATGATTGTATTGTTGTTTTAATAAGGAATACTCATTCCATCTATAGAGGGAAATAAAAAATGTCTATAATATATATTTTTTTTTTGCAGAAAAAAATGTTTATGATCTTTCTTATTTATAATCTATATGTAAAATTCCATTTATGTAATGCTTATTATGTTTCTAATATTTATTATTTATGAACTACCTCTTACAGGTTATTCTTTTAATTTGAATTTCGACTAAGGTGCACTTGCTCAGCTGTAGCACGTTTCAATGAACAACCTGGGAGATCCATTTGTTGAAGTAGGTGTTTTGGATTGAGAAAGATGAATACTGGCGCTATATAAAAATGTCAAGTAATTAATTTAAATTCTTTTTCTTCTTTGCGCTTTCCATTTTTCATAATTAATCATATTGATTTTAAATATTCTTCTTTTGAGAGTTTATGAGTTCATCAAATTTTTTCGTCTTTAACTAATCTTCGAGGGTTTCTTTTGTAGTTGATATCTATGATGCAATGAAATTATCTGCCTGTTTAATCTATAATTTAAGTTGTTAATTAGGTGATATTAATATAATATTCTTCATAGAGTTTTTTTGTTTTTTGTTTGTTTTGATGAAAACTTAGGGGCCTATTCATTATAAATTGCTTTACTTTCTTTTATATTAATTATATATATATATTTGAAAATAGTCTTTTGATTCGTTTATTCCCTTATATTTTTTTCTCGATATGCTTTCAAGCATCTTACAAACAAGTGATATGTGAAATGTCTATCATATTCAAGGTTTTGAAGTTGTGAAATTTACATTTTGACTTTCACAGGAATCATGCACCATGAAGTGATTCTAATTTTCATCCATATTACTAGAATTAGTATGCACTTTGCATTAGATTAATGAAAATTTAATGACATGGATGAAACTAAAACTGATTCAATTGCTTTTTCATCTTTGAAACTTGACTGATCTCTCAAATTAAATGTCTAAAATGTAATCAAATTATTCCCTTGAATTTTTTTTGGCTCCTTTCATTTTTGACTTTCTATTTGTTAAATCATAGGTTTACTTTTTAATATAATTTTTCAAAACGATAAAAATGAGACATTCTATTTGTTAAATCATAGGTTTAACTTTTTATATAATTTCTCAAAAGAATAAAAATGATTAAGATAGTTTTTTAGAGATTATGTGAATTGAAAAAGGATCATTCTTTAGAGAATCAATATAATAACTCAAAAAAAGAGACAAAAAAATATATAAATAATTATAAATTAAATTACAATGATAAAATAATTTATAATCTAGGGTTATTAGATATTATGATCAAATAAATTTAAATATTTTTTTTAGAGTGAAAAACAATATTTGGACCAATATTAATATTTTATTATTTTTAATGCTAAAAAGTTCTAAGAATTAAAATAAATAGGAAATTTAGTCAAAAAAATAAAAATTGAGTTATATAGTAATTATATGAATTATTTTCAGCTTCTATTTTAAATTTAAAATTTTTTTCAAAATTAAAATTTTACCTAATATGAATTCTTTATCTACTAAATACCTTAATATCAAATATTTTTAATAAGTTTATGACTATTCAAAATTTTCAAGTCTTTTCCATAATTTTCAATAAGTCCATCATTCCTTTTTTTTTTTTGGACAAAATATGGATTTTATTAAACAAAAAACAAAAAAGACAATATAAAAGCCTTAAAAATAAGGTAAGCCAAAATAAAAGCCAGTAAAGATAAACCTAAACAAAAGCACATAAGGAAAAAATAAAAGACTATGGACAAAAGAGGACCAGAGAGCAAAAGCTCCTCCTCTATCATCTTCAACCAACTCCCACCTGCTCCCTGCCACTATCTGCCTCCAATAATGCCACCAGCGAGGATGGGTCCAAGGATACCTCACTCAAAGAGCACATCCCACACACGGCTGTCTTGGCTAGCCAATCGGCTCCCTTGTTCGTATTTTAATTAATATGCTTGATCATTGAAAATTTCAGATATTTTCATATCTCAAAGCACTCATTCTTCTTCATCTTCTTCTATTTTACAGTAAATCTTTCTGTATCTTTTGTTTTATCTTTGCCATCCTTCTTAATCTTCTTTTTTGTTTTTCTCCTTTTTCCTCTCATTTCTTTCTTTTTAGACTTATTGAACCATTCAACCAATTAATTTTGACTAATTCATTCAATTTTTTATTAACTTTTTTAATTTTTAACCAATTTTTTACAAGATTCATTTTAAGAGTTAACTTACTAGTGTCATGACTGTTTTACCAGTTTATATATAGTCAAATCAACTTGTTTAATCTGATTTTTTAAATAGTGGTTATTATTATACTAATTAAGATATTGCAATGTGACATTTGAAAATTGGTATTCTTGATGGAGAAAGAAAGAAAATATCTTGTTGTAATTATTATTGTTACAAGTTTTAAATTAAAGAATCAAAAAAATCAATATTTTTACTAGCTGGCTGTTTGTTACAACAATTTGTTTATTGATAGGCATGCATGTATATAAAACTTGTTATATGGATCATATTATTTTTTCTGAAAAACTAAAAAAAAAAATTAGTAGTTGTTATCTTTTTTTTCTCAAATAAGATAATATTTTTAATTAAAAATATATAATTATATATTATAATAATTTTAAATAAAAACTAAATTAAAATAGAGTTATTTATTTAATAATGAAATAAACTATATTATAGTGATAATTATATTATATATATACTTACTACAAACATCAAACAACACATGCAATACACCTAACATCTAATTTTTCCTTATTTATCTTTATTTGTTATATTTTACATGCTTAATTTTTTATAAATAAATAAGCATAAAATTGGTAAGTTGACAAAAAGTTACTCCATTTAAACCTAAAATGTAAAATAATAGAATATCTGGAGTGTCATTAGATAACATCTTTTTATTTATAATGTGATATCAGAGTGTTATCTCAAATTTCATACTGTTATCAAATGACAGTATACCAAACACTGACATCTAATCTTAATTAATATTTAAGAGACCATATTCACAACAAATTTTAAAAATAATTATCAAACATTCTATTTATTATTATAATGAGTTTTAGTATGTTTTTTCAAAATATTATTTTCACCCCTTATAAACTGTAATTTTTTTTTCATAACACTTACAGCACTTTTTTAGAGCTAGTACTTAGGGATTAAATTAATTAAAGTATTCTTGGAAAACAAAATTAGCTATCTTTATTTAATTTTTTAAAAATTAAATTGAGGTAAAATGTATCTTTTAAATATTAAAATAATAATTGACTTCTTTCTTTTTAATCAAGCTATATAGTGCATATACATTTTGTTTTTTTGGTCTGATATAGTACATTTTTTAAAATTAATTAAGGTTACAAAATGCATGCTTTTTGGAAAGGAAAAAAAAACTGAAGAAAATGCATGCTAACATAGACTTGTGAGCCCTCATCCCGGCCCAAATTGCCTGATGATGAGTATGATGTCCGTAGAAGTAGGGCTTAAAACTTGAATCTGAAATTGGTGAAATGATACGCAGAAAAAAGTGCAAATAGTCTAATGCTAATCCTCGAGCAAATGCTAAAAGGACGTATGCCATTATTAAAGATCATGGGCTAGACATTTAATTTGAATGCAGATTTTTAAAATTATTTGTAATTTTTACAAATAAAAAATGAAAAAAATTTAGATTTTTGTTGAATGATCATTTTTTATTGAAAACAAAAAGACAAAATATATTTTTTGAGAACAAAAAATATATAATAATTAAAAGATATTTTTAAATTTAATTTTTAAAATAAAAATAAAAAATAAGTCCTTTATAAATAAAATTTATATAAATATATGAAAATAACATTAACAAAAATTTTTATAATTAATTTTATAAAATAACATTACATTCAAAAAAACTCTTAAATTTTTAATGTGAGTGAACCATTAGTTACTGACCCTCTCTCTCTCTCTCTCTATATATATATATATGTATATATATGTATGTATATGATATATTAAAAAGAGAAATAAAAAAAATTTATGAGGTTCTTACAAAAAGGAATTTTTTTCTCAATATGAATTAAATGATTATAAATATTGTTTTAAATATTGGAGGTGTAAATGAAATAAATTATTTATAAATAAATTGATTTTAACTTGTATAAAAATTCATTTAAACTTAATTTATTTATTAAATAACTGTGTTTGAACTTGATTTATTTATGAAGGACTCAATTTATTAAATGAAATGAGCTGTCTACAAACAAATTATCAAAAGTTGTTTTTATTAATTAAATAATTTATCATTTAATAAAAAACTTTTTAATCAATTTCTTAAAAATACTAGTTGAACAATCAAAAGTTGCCTTTAACCAATCCCTTGATCATGGCGCAACAAACTCTTAATGATGACGAGTTCAAAATTCCTCACGAGTTATCCGTGGCACGTGGGCTGTCATCTTGAAATATACAAATGACATTAATTTGGCTTTTGTCATTTTGTGCAATCGTCGAGTTAGCTCGCGTGCCTTTTGGACAAAAGTCTAGTACTACGCTTCTCTATTCATATTAGTCATTTGTTCCTAAATACAAAATTTAATAAAAAATATTAAAATATATATTAAATATTAACAAATAATCAGTAATAAATAAAGGAAATTCAATACTCTCGTAGTATTAAACTTTTTCCTTCCTCCTGGTGTGAAAAAATTGTTACACACATGAAGTGTCATTTTATTTATTATTCATATTTAATTAATTTTTATAATATATGAACTTATTAATATAAAATAAAATAAAATAATTAAATATTATTAATAAACATATAAATAAGATAATATAGTATATCTAGTCTTTCGGGGATCGAGGCCTTACTTTTTCGTGTCTTTTGTTTTGGTGCCTTGTGGTTGTGGTCGCCCCTCTTGTTCTTAGCTTTGTGCCTTTTTGGCCTTTTGCAGTTACAGCAATCTTTTCGACCAAAAAGACAAGGTCAAGTTAGGCTATGCAGAGGTTCAAATCTTTTTAATCTTTTTTATATTTATTTTTTTAATTATTTGCCTTTGTCAAAAAAAAAAATCATTTTTATATTAATTTTTAGGTTTTAAGTTTTCAAATAAAAAATTTTAAAGTGTTTTGGCCTCATAAGTGCTTTTGAATGATGTTTTAACCAAATTAATTCTACCTCAACTTTAAAGATGACAAATGATATTTGGCAAGAAGACAAAATTACATAAATTAAAGATAAGAGATAAAACCGTACAAAGTTATGGGACAAAAATTTAAATTTAACCAAAAATAAATAAATTACTCATGCTGTTTTTCTGTTGATACTTAAATTATATAATCATATTTTGCTTTAAAAAATATACAAAATCTTTTCTTAAAAAAACTAATTAAGATGATCAAAATAACACTTAGGATAATACTAATTTTAATAAAAAATATAGCTTGATAAAAAAAAATTAAAATTTACTTTTTAAACTTTTATTTCATCATTGTTTATTTTGCGTTAAAAATTATAAATGTAATTTATTTTTAATAAAATAAAATATTATTTTAATTATCTAAAAATATATTTAATACTTGTTATATTAGTATGACTAAAATGTATTGAATCTGCTTAAACTTAGGGGGTTATTTATACTCAAGTTATTGTACCTCAACTTTAAAAATTGAACAAAACATCAGCAAAGATTTAAAAGACTTTTAATTTTGTGTAACATACTCTATTTGTTAACATTTTCAATTTATTTAAAATACTTGTTCATATGTTAGCAAAATTGAGAGGATATAACAAAAATTAAAAATTTGAGGGATCTTTTGTCACACTTTAGAAGTTGAGAAGGTTATAAATTGTATACTTGTAACAAAACTTGTTAGAAAAAACGTTTACAAATGAAAATCTAAGGAGATCGATCTTATGTCATTTTATAAAATTAATGAGTTAAATTGTGAAATCTTTTAAATTGATTGTTTTTGCATTCAAATTTACAATATAAACACTAAATATAAGAGACTTTTTATCAAATAAATAAAATTGTAAATTTGTATAATATACTTTTAATATTAAAAAATATCTTTAATTTTAAATATAAACATCTCTTTTAAATATTAGAATTGAGATGTTAATTTATTAAATTGTCGTTACTAGAATGAATTTCTATGGTTTGAGCTGTGGTCAACTGTCCATGTGTGAGAGTTGTAATAAATCAAAATATCATCACGTGTTACATGACGTATGTAGGATTACGTTAGAAACGGCAGACAACAAATTAAGTGAATCATTCAAAATCCGGCACATGAATATGATGAATTGTTAAGATGCGTGTATGTTTGTATTAAGATAAGTGAGGACCACGAGGGATATATATAAACGACTGAGACCGAAGAGGATTCACACCATAAATGTGTTGTCGTATATATCCTGGAAAGTGGAAACGACATCGAGTTTGTTGGTATTGGTGCATGCAAAACAAACTATAATTAATGTTGTTCAACAGCTGGCATGCATGAGTTATTTTCATAGTACCTTATATTTAGATGTGCCCATTATTTTTTTGTGTGCCACAACATTAATTAAACTTCTAGAGGTATAATAATAGATAACATCTTGTATCCACACTTGAATAACAAAAGTTCTTATATTGATTTTTGTTAAAATAAATGTTGATATTTAATATTTGATAATATTTTAAAATATTTGTTAAAGTTTTAAAAAAAATCTTTAACACTGATGTTGATCAATTTGCAAGGACCCTATTTTTATCTCATTGTGGTGTTTTCATTCCTTAATGCTATTCTCAAGTCTATTCCCTTTCTCTCCTTGTCTTTAATTCTTTCTTTTCTTCTCTTTTCTTTTTTGTATTTTTAAAATTTTTTTTTTCAAATCTATCTTTTTATGTTACACCATCTAACGAATTTATATCTATATATTTTTGTTTCCTTTACAGCTTTTTTGTTATTTAATCAAATATTCAATTTATCGTTAATTATAACATAGTTAAAAATTTTCTGGTCTTTTATTCTATTTCAGTTTGTAAATTAAAAAGGTTATAAATCTCTTCTTACAATTTTATATTTCTTTCTAAATTTTTTTTCATTTTATTTTGAAGCATAATATTAGACATAAAAATTAACTTGTTGGAATTAATTAAGTGTACTGAACTTTATTTGATTTATACATATATACACACACACGTGTGTGTGTGTGTATATGTGTGTGACACACAAGAGAGTTTGTAAAAGAGCATAGCTTGTTAGTCCATTAACTTTGATTAACTTTACTTTAGTCTTAAACTTTAAAAATTCAATTAATTTTTTTTTTAACATATACCATTGTTAACTTACGTGATAAAAAAATGTGTGAGGGCCAAGTTTAATAATTATATGTTAAATCATATGGCCTTAGCAATTTATTAATCTTATATGTTAAAAAAAAATTAAATTTCCAAATTTTTTCAACATCCATTTTCGCTTTCTGCTTTGCCATATAACATAAGAAGAGGAAAAATTTATAAGTAAGCAATTTGTCTACCAAACAGCAATTACTCATAACAGGCTAAATCTTTGTGTAAATTGAAGTAGTGTTCAATTAGATTAGTATTTAGAAGAATTGAAGTTTCTATTTTCAATTTAAATACTTGAATTTCGAGTTTGAGTGTTGTTCTTTAAGATAAATATGGGTAATGGTTTTGGTCTATATATGGCAAAACAATGCTTTCTTTTTTGCACCGAAGAGATGGAAGGAGTTCAAGGAGGCGCAGCATTACATACATTTAGGTTTTAATTTGATGAGTATTTAATTTAAAATTAATAATATAAATTTAGAGATTTATTTATTTTCTTACATGTAAGACTAATATATTAATAATATTAATAATAATATAATATAAAGATATTAAAATTGACTCTAATTTAATATTTTTTTATAAACAAATTAACAATGTTAGATATTAATTAGAACAAATTTGATACCTTTTGTAAAGTTAAAAGAAAAAAGTCAAATTTATAAAACAAAACTAAAATATAAGTGAAAGTTAAAAGATCAAAAGTGTTCTTTGATCTATATTTTATATGATATAATATTTAATTTTAAAGACTAATATATATATATATATATATACACACGCACACACACAATCGCACGCACGCACTTAGAGACTAAAGAGGCTTCGCATGAATGTCATTTTTTTCTTTTATTTTTAAAATATAATATAAAATAATTATTATTATATTTAAAAATAATAAAATATTATTTAACTCAACACTTTATTTATATAATTTTTTATTATCTTTATTTTTTTCTCTCTCCTCTCTTCATCTTATATATATTTTTTATTTTATATTATAAGTATGTGATTTTAAGAACTAATGACCAAAAGACTCCGAACCACATTAACTACTATATTATAAAAGAGTGAGTCGTTTACAAATTTTTATACTTAAAAAATCTTTAAAAATATAACTATATATTCCTAAAGTTATATCCTTTCATATATATTTTTTGCTCATTCAAAATATAAATTTTCATGTTTCAAGAGTCATGTCCTTTTATATATATAATATTTTTAAAGTTGTATATTTTCATTCAAAAAATATAATTTTTATGTTTAAATTCATGTCCTTTCTTATATATTTTTCATGTTTAAAGTCATGTTCTTTTATATGTAATTTTTTTTAAAGTCTTATATTTTCATTAAAAAAAATATAACTTTCTATGTTTAAAGTCATGTCCTTTCATATGTAAATTTTTTTAACGTCATATATTTTGATATCATATATAATTTTTTAAAATCATATCTTTTCATATATATTTTTCATATTTTCAAAATATAAATTCTCATATTAAAAGTCATACCCTTTAATATTTATTTATTGTTTTCATAGAAAGTAAACAAATGTTATATGTGAAAATCCTTACATGCAGTTATTCTTGCTCTCTCTTTTAATCATTCACAGGTAAATTTTTTGTTTGGTAGCATTATGTTTTAGTGAATTCTCCTTATAATCATATTCATGTTATCGTATTATTTTACGTTTCATATGTATTTATTTGTTTTAAAATAAGAGATCAGTGAGTTTATACATGCATAAATGAATTTTATCTTTTGAAAAAACTAAAAATTTACATAATGGTCATGTCGGGGCATATAGACTTTACACAGGGATAAATTTGTTCTCAGTAGGATCCAATTTTACCTTAAACACTACTTTCTAATTGTAGTTTATGTAAGAGTTAGAGATATCTTTATTGATAATTAGATTTTTTTTTCGTTGCAAAATTAGCATCATATATATATATAATTGTCTTTAATTGTACTGAATCTATATCTCTACATCTTTAATTTTCTTAGAGAGGAGGAGTCAACTAAAATTTTATTTTTTTAAAATTTTTAGATATTTAGTAAATAAGGTTTAACAAGATTCTAAATTGTAAAACTAAAAAGCATTGTTGAGAACTTAATGCAAATGAACATTTGATATATTGTAATTTTATATATTATAGTATCTTGCATGATATGAGATGAAATCCTTTAATATAAGATATCATATGATATCTATGATACTTATTTTTGTTATGGTACTTTATATTTCAATGATGTAAAATATAAATGTTTGGCGTAAGTTAATTAATGTTATCTAATTCTTGAAATTTCAAATATACCTTAAATTTAAATTATTGAATTTTTAAAAATTTATATTATTGTTTACCAAAATAAAAGTTTTGAAAAAATTGAAATTTAATGTATAATTTATTTTTTCTTCTTCATGTAATACAATACAATTTATTTAATAATTTATTTTTTATATTTTGCATGCTTAAATTTTTATAAATAAAATTTTTGAAGTTAAATATTACAAAAAAAATAAAGGTAGAATAAATAACTATGTGATGTGAGATGTCAAAATAATTTAGTTGTCATCAAATAACACCCCTAACACCCCTTTTACTTATGATATGATATTATTGTATTATATTTTAGATGTCACTTTATTATTATATATCATATTAAATATTGACATATAATTTTAACATGTAAGATATCATAATATATGATAAGGCCAAGATCATCAAATATCAAATATATACCTTATAAGTAATTAACATTTTTAAGACTAGAATATTACAAAAATATATGATATAAATGTTAGATAACAAAAATAAAAATTGTTCGTCGTTAAAAAATATCTTACACATCTTAAAACTTGTTTATTGTTTAATTCTAAAACTATTTTAAATACAATATTAACACAGTGAAACACGTGACCTTTTCTAGTAATATAAAAGAAAAAACCATATTTTATATCCTTAAATTTTATATTAATTTTTAATTTTATTTTTAAAATTATTTTTACAGTCAATTTTATTTTTAAAATTTTAAATTATAATTGATTTCGTCATACGACTTAATATCGTCTAAATTATTAATAAAAATTGATGATGTCACATTTGACATAATGTTAAAATATTGTTCTAAAGTTAATATAAAAAAATATTTTATTTTTTAAAATCTTTTAACATTAGGCAGATGTCATGTCACTAATTTTTTTTAGCACGTAATTTAGATGTCATTAAAAAAAATTATTATAATTTAAAATTTTAAAAATAAAAATGATTAAAAAAATTTAGAGAAAAAATATTGAAAATAGAATATATTAACTTTATATAAAAGACAAGATTAGAATTCACTCACTCAATGAACCAACGCGACTTGTAAATTGCTTAGCCTTCGAAGTTCATCTCAAATGGTAAATATGTTCATTTGACACTTGCATGCACATGAGCCCCATGCCCCCATCCAATAATTCTGTCCGCCCGTTGCCAAAAATACAGTATATATAAATAAGTTAAACTAAATGAAATTATATCTAATAAAAAGGTTTGTTTTATATAATATAATGAATTAAAATTTAAATTTTTATTAAAAAGATATTTATATTTAATGTAAAAAAATATTTTAAATAATATAATGAATTCTCATAATTTATGTCAATAACAGAAATCAGGAAAATAAATAATGAAGTGAAAATAATTTATAAACTAAATAAATTACACTCTCCTTTCCTAAACATTAATATTTGAGGTTTACACGCATAAACCTACAATGATCGCCAATCAAATATTAACCTATCAAACCTATATATGTACCAGAACAAATCAAGATACTTTGGGTAGATATTTAAAATTCCCTTCTTTAATTACTTGGAACAAATCAAACTTCTGGTGATGAATAGATAATGTCTTGCTCCATCAGGAAACAAGTCCCTGTAATACCGATGTTGAAAACAATGTCGGCACTATTTTAATTTCTTTGTCCTTATAATGTCTTGCCCCTTCATCAAAATTATTTAAAAATTAAGTAATATAGCGGCCACAATAATAATTTAACATTATTTATTTCTATGAGTCCAATATGTGATTCCACTCACTCTATATGTGAACGCCAATCGTTATCCTCAGCAGAAGAAACTTATCAACATTGGCGTATTCTTTCCACGAAGTGTGTGAAACTGAGTTAATGGATGCACATGCACAATGCCTCAGCCAAATATTTCTGCCTGCCCTCTACGTGGTTGCTTATGAAGTGTTGTAGAAATTTACAATTAAGTCCTTATAATTTCTTAGAAAATTTAACTTAATTTGATCCTTAATAATAAATTTTTGTCAACACATTATATATATATATATAAAATCTATTTTACTAATGTAAACCAAGATGTGCTTAATTTATTTTCATTTATAACATAATAATAATGGAGTGAAATAAAAGGAGTAGATTCATTATGTATATTTGGTGAATTAACTTATTAAATTATGTATACTTAAAGTCACAAAATAATCAATAGTTAATTAGTCATGTCTGCAAAGTAAAATGCTAATAATGCTAAGAGAAGTCTTATTAAGTATAGGGCCTTAATAAATAATTTTAAAAGTTTAATAACTAAATTATAAATTTTAAAATTACAGTACCATGGAAAAATTAAGTAAAAGTATAAGGACTAAAAAAATAATATAACCTTATAAATAGCTTGCTGGAGCCGTGGATCATCATCCCATCCCACATCGATACAGCAGAGAAATATTGATGAGCAAAAATATGGGAAGCTTAGGGTTTGTGTCTCCTATGACAGCCCATCTTCTTCTTCTTCTGAGTGCATCCTTTCTCATTTCTCCAACTAGTTGCGCTGCATTTCCAGTGTTGCCTGATAATGCTACTGCATTATTTTTCTTTGGAGATGGACTCTATGATACTGGGAACTGGGGTCGTATTGAAAATGATACCAATTTCAATCATCCTCCCTATGGTATTACCCACTTCCACCTACCTACCGGAAGGCCTTCTGATGGCCGTCTCATAGTTGACTACATCGGTAATTGATCATCGACATCCATCATGCAACAACATTCCATGTCCTCCATCATTGCAATATAGTTTTGAATTTGATAATTTGATTTGATTTGATGAAAAAAGTTAAGCATAATGATTCATGCATGCATGCCTGATATGATGGTGGTTTAAGTAATATTAAAAAGAGTGGCTAGTGCACATGGCTCTCACTAAACAAGATTTAAGGAGAATCACATGTACATAATTTTATCTTGTAAATAGAAAGACCATTTATAGATTTTGAAACCGTGACTTTTTAGGTTATATGACAATAATTTTACCGTTATTTCAAAACTTACCATTTGATAGTTTAATTAGGACTAATTCTACAAATTTGAATAATGTGCTTGGGATTTAATTTCCTTACAGCAAAATCTGATAGTATGCATGCATGGTCAATATTCATTGCATTTCTCAAGAACTCCTTGTCATTTTTGCGTGCAGATGAAGATGTTATATCGCCGCCATACACTATAACCCCTTATGGTGCTCAAATCAAAAGTATGTGGCGCTATGGTGTGAGCTTCGCAACTATTGGAGCTTCTGCCAGTTCTACTGAAAAAAATGTGAGGGCAAATGAATTATATATATATATATATAAATATTATCACTATAATATTCTTCCTCATCTTTAATCTATTATTTTGTTTTATCCAGTTGTGCTTTTCGGAGCAGATAAAAAGTTTTCAACATGTGTCTGACTATTTGGAAACTACTTATGGACCCGAGCAAACCCAGAGGTTGATATCCAAATCTATATACATCTTCTCTCTGGGTACTGTCGATTTCACAGATTTTGGACCATTGAGTTATTCCAAACTGGGAGAAATCGCTGAGGTTGTGTTCAACTCCTACAAACAAGCAATTGCGGTAATTTATGTTTATCGCTTACTACTTCTGCATGTATACGATACGAATATATACGATCCACATTATATTAATTGTTGTTCCTGTTATGATATATAGAGCATATATAACAAGGGTGGAAGGAAATTTGCGTTCCAAAACTTGGCGCCTTTGGAGCTTACACCATACTACAAAAACAAGTACCCAGATACGAAGAACTGTGACATCCTTTATTCAGCAACACCATTGTTCAATGAATTACTGAAGCAAAAGCTTACTCAGTGGGCCACTTGCGAGAGAGACGGATCGCTATGGTTAAAGGACTTCAAATATGCCTACTTTGATTACTACAATTACATCGTTGCAATTGTGAAGGATGAATCACTCAATTGTATGTATACTATTACTATATATATGTATTTGTGTTTCAAGTTTGAACAAATTAAGCTAACTAGTTAATTACCAAATTGCCCTGACTTTGTTTGTCTTGTACAGTGACGACAGATAAAGCATGTTGTGGCAGTGGATTGTACAATGGAGAGATGACATGTGGTGATATCAGTGATAAAGACAAGTTTAATCTGTGCGACGATCCTGATAGTTATATCTGGTTTGATGCTCTTCATCCCACAGACGCTGCTAACCGTCGATTTGCTCAGGCATTTTGGTATAGCAAGGCGTATGTTAAACCCTACACTCTGAAGCAATTGTACGATGACCATATTCCCTTTCTTACTTGAATATGAATATGAGTGACACCAATAATATTGCAGCATATATATATATATATATATAATGTATGCTGCTAAGTAATATTATGTATTTGCATGCATGGAGTTACAGTAAGACTAGTGATAAATAAGGTCCCACGGGCCATGGCTTGTCGTTGTATTCTGATTGGGCATTATGAATTAATTAATGAATATATAACCTCAACTCATCTCTAGATTTCATTTCTAGAGATTGTATGTTGAGTTTTGTACTTTTTTCTTTTTCTGAATTTCGTGGCAGTAACTTCAAAATAGATAATTTATGTAACTTAGAAGTTTATCACTTTTAGAGTTAAAATAGATCATTTATATAACTTCAAAATTAATTTTTTTTTAAATTTCATTCTTTATTTTTTAAAAAACTAAACTATTATGTACAGAATATAATTTTCAATTAGAAAAAACAAAAATTAATAAATGCAATGTTGGCGTATATTATCATATGTTCATAGGTTTAAATATTTATTTTATCCACAAGGAGAACTACAGCTTTTTTCTGGAGCAAAAATAACCAAAAATTTCTCCATCATGATCCATCTAAAAATTAGAAAAACTGGGGTAAAATAATAAAAATACCAAAGAATATTAATATATATATTGCCGATGATGAAAATAATTATATTTTGAATAGTCATAAAATTTATCCATTAAGACTCAATTGGGATGAGCAAGGCCCGAATTAAATAAAAAAAAAATTGAGCTTGAATTTGAGATTATATTCTACTAAAATTTGTAAGTCTCTGCCTCTATGGCATCTTTATATATTAGAGGTTATGTATACATAAATGTATATGTGTTTTTTTTTTCTGTAGACTTCAAAATATAATATAAATTAATTAAATAATAAAAATTTATTTAATTAACTTATATCTCGTAATCATTACAAAAAATAATAGTTTAGCTGTGCTTTTAATTTATCCACATTGCCCTCTACGTGGTTGCTTGTGAAGTGTTGTAAAATTTACAATTAAGTCCTTATAATTTCTTAGAAAATTCAATTTACTTTGATCCTTAATAATAAATTTTGTCAATAGAATATATATATATATATATAAAAAAAAATCTATTTTACTAATGTAAACCATGATGTTCTTAATTTATTTTCATTTACTACATCGGTAATTGATCATTGACAAATTAATGCTGATCAGCTGAATGGGGGAAAATGACTTAGTAAAGTGACAAATGAATGCCAACCTATTTTGAACTTAAATTAAAATAAAAGAGATAAAATTGAAATTTCATGCAAAAGATATATAAATGACCAATAATTCATTTTGAACTTAAGTTTATATTTCATTTTTATGTATGTGTTAAGATATAATTCTAAAAATCAAAATAAAAATTTTGTAGATTCATATAGACTAATTAATGAGCTTAATATACACTAGATGAAAAATTAAAAGATCTAATTAATTCATAAAATCTATATATATGAAATGGGTAAAATTATAGTCCGAGTTATCTAAAACTCTAGGATCATATTGTTTCCTCAAAAGAAGGAAATCCCACCTTATCAAACGTGGTAGACGTTTTGTTTTTGTCCTTTACCACCACGCGATACTCGTTTGTTTTTGTCCTTTACATAACAGATAACACTATGCTCGCCAAATGATTTTGGATTGTAAGTTCCGTTTGGTGGTTTTAGCCGCTGTTTTATTCGTTGTTAAAGTGTATTTTAATATTATTATAATAAATATTATTATTATCATAACTTTTATTTTAATAATTAATTTAAAAAAATTATAACAATAATATTTGATGCGATAAACTTTAGCAACGGTTTAGCGGCGCTCATCAAATGTATCCTATCAAGAAGAGAGACACAGGGAGAAGAGTGGTAGATAGAGATGGTTATATTGAAGTGGAGGATAACATTTTAAAAAATCTAATTTTGAATATAATATAAAAAGTAAAAAATTATTTAGTTTCTCATATTTTCATAACTTTATCTCTCGTATTTAGATGTAATTTATAGAGATTATATGCTGAGTTATGGTACTTTTGCTTCTTTTTTTTGCCTTACTTTATGACAGCAACTTTAATTTTCGGTACAGAAAATTGCAACCTTTTGTAGTAACATGATTTTTTTGTTTTAAATATAAAAATTGATGGAAATAATTTAGAAACGTTAGAATTTTATATCAAGATCTGGAGTATTTAAAAGTGATACATTAATTAATTTGGAATTTTTATAGCTTGATTAAATAATTTAAATAATTTAAAATTTGAATAACTCATAAAATTTATTTACACAAAACAATAAATATAAAATCAAGTATTTAATCTAAAAATAGTTTTGAGCTCAAGGTTTTCAAAATCAAATATATCTTCAAATATATCATTGTACGCAAAAAAAAAAAAAAAAAAAAAAACGAAAAGCCAAAAACAAAAAATTAATGATTTAATTATACAAAATTTGTATGGTGCAGAAAGTGACCCCATCATGGGTCACCCAATCAAACCTTCTTCCATATATGGACTTCCTTCTTCTACACTCTATACCTCATGCATGACGCTCCATAACAGATATTAAATATTATTCACTTGTCTAATTAAAAAAATTAAAGTATAATTAATTTTTAAAATTATTCAATGAATATTAAAATTTAAATTATTAAAATTATTATTTATTTAGATAATATTTAAATAAAAATTAAATTAATAAAAAAATTATGAATAATTAAATTAAAAAAATTATAATTGATAAAGCGATCAAATGATATTTTAATTTAAAATTTATAGATATATGAAATGGGTAGAAAAAACGTGATACTCATTTTTTTCCAACACCACCACATAATACTCGATGCGTAATAGATATTACTATTACTATGGACTGACCTTTTTCAATGCACTGACCCACCTTCCTTCGGAAACAGAATTATTTTATATTTTAGTACATAAATCTGCCGACCTTTTTTCATTGATGTAACTTTTTATCGCGTTGAGGTCACAACCATAATTTAATTAGATTATGTTCACACTAAAGTTGACGGGAATGTCTATAGAAATTTTTACTTAATATGTGAGGTTACAGAATTAAAATTTTATTTATAACATATTTCAAGTTATAACATATAAAAAATTAATCATCTTAAAATTAAATACAACACCATAATTATTTTCATATTTTTTATGTTCAAATATTTTGTAAATATTATTTCAAAAAGAGAGGCTAAAGTAAAAATTTATTTTATGAAAGATCATTTTTCTCTCTAGACAAGTCTAAGTTTTCTTATAAGTTACTTTACCACAGGGCAAGTAGTCATTTATATTTTTATTATTCATATTTGTATTTATTCAAATATTCAATACCTGAACCTTAATTAATTTTTAAATATTTGTATCAGAAATTAATCAATATTCAAAATATTTAAAAAATAAATATTAAATATTTTATAATTAAATAATTTATTTAATAAAAAATTTTAAATATTATAAATGACTTTAAATATTATAGATACTTTATATTAAAGTGTAGATTAATTTTTTCAAAAATCTAATTTTGAATATAATAAAAATAAGTAAAAAATTATTTAATTTCTCATATTTTCATAACTTTATCTCGTCCTTAGATGTAATTTATAGAGATTATATGTTGAGTCATGGTACTTCCTTTTTTTCTTTTTTGCCTTACTTTAAAACAGTAACTTTAATTTTTAGTCTTTAAAAGATAAACTACAATAACTAGTAGAATAACTTAATAATATATTAGTACTTAATCATATTTTTAAAATATAACTTGTAAAAAATAAATTTATATTAATACTTAAACATAAATCAATAAATAAATATTTTATATTTTTATAAAAAAATTTCTTAATTTATCTAACACCTATTTTTAAATTATTAAAGTAAAAGAATATCATAAAAGTAATAGAGACATTAAAATATCTCTATTGTCATAAAAATTTTAGTTAAACATATGCAATATTTAAGTTATATAATTTGTAAAAAAAATTAGAACTTGCATGTAATATTTTTACAACATATGCAACATATATTTTGTTTCTCAGTTATAAATTATACAAATTTAAATAAATTTCTAACAATTAGTAATTCACTTATGTTTGATAGCTTATCACTCTAATTTTCTAATATTGATCATTTGCTAAATATTTTTATTTTTATAGAATTGTATTCTATAAGAACTTTTTTTATAAATTTAATTAAGTTATTTTATTCCATAAAAAAAAATTTGAAAAAATATATTTGTTTATGTGTCATTCCCCTATCTCGTTATATTTTTTATTTATTTGATTAAATGTATTTTTGTTAACTGATTTTACATTTTAAATTACATATAAAAATATTTAATCAATTACAATTATTAACACTCATGTGTGTAGATGAAAAAATCATAGCAAATTATAAACAAAATTTTGCACACAAACTTTTTGGTAAAAAAAATATTATATAATATTTTTAAATTTGGAATCAAATCAAAATGAAGCTTAAGTTATTAGATGTTTGCTAAACATGAGTGCTTATTTGAAATTTCTAAGTTTTAGAAAAATATTTAAATTTGTATGACTTATAAATGAAAAATAGAATATATGCTGTATATGTGATAAAATTATTACATACATATAAGTGCTAATTTATTTACTGATTATGTAGTAAAATATTACGTATGTTTTATTGGCTAGAATTTCTAGCATAGCAAAGGCATCTTAATATTTTTTTCTATAATTTTTATGGTATTATTTCACTTTAATAGTTAAAAAATAAGTGCTTAGTTAAATTTTAAAAAAATTGTATAAAAATGTTAAATGTTTATTTATTGATTTATAATTAATTACTGATATACAAATTTATTTTTTATAAGTTATACTTTAAATACATGGTTAAGTGCTTATATAAAATTAAGTTTTTCTATTGATTATTATAGTTTAGACTGTTAGTATATATTAAGGACTAAAAATACATATTTCTACTATTTTAGGGACTATTTAGTATACAATGTCTTTTATTTTTTATTTTGTTAATGACTAACGACTTAGAAACTAATAAATTAACTATTATAATCTTTTAAAACTAAAGTATATATTATCATCTTTCAACTTTTAAAGACTAAATCATATTACTCCTTATCCTTTAAAAACTAAAAAGTAAGTTTTCTCTTAATTTTTTGTACCAAAAATTGTAACCTTTAAATTTTAATAACTTTAATTTTTTTTAAATATAAAAATTTGAAGGAAATAAATTTAGAAACTTTACAATTGTATATCAAGATCTGGAATATTTAAAAGTGCTGCATTAATTAATTTGGAATTTTTATAGGTTGATTATATAATTTAAAATTGGAACAACTCATAAAATTTATTTAGATATAAAATTACACAAAAAATTAATATAAAAATAAAGTATTTAATCTAAAATAGTTTTGACCTCAAGGTTTTGGAGATCAAATAATTTTTTAAATTAAAATTACATTAGATGAGTCCTTAAATTTATATTTTTTTAACAAAAATTAAATTGTAAATTGTAATCCTCATCTATTTTTACAATGTCCCATTTAGTTTACTTACCCAAAAATCATATTTTAGATTTATTCCCAAAAAAAAAAAAAAATGTCCTTATAGAACAAAGAGATAAGCCTCCATGTCCATTGCTGCTCCATACCAACTTGAATACGAAAACTTATAAATCATTAACTTGAATATAAGCCTAACAAGATTATTAAGATTATCGTATTTTAAAGGTAACCAATTACACTCAAAATGAAAAAAAATATAGCGTCTCCAATTAAAATAAATCAAAAAATTAAAAATCTTCATACACCTAATTAGATTGTGTGCTTGTCCTCTGACATGTTGCTATAGAGGAATTAAAAGATAGTAATAAATAAAGCATAACAAATAATTAAATTGATAACAATTTTATATATTTATAAGAGACCAAATTGAGAACAAAATATTTATGAGAATCTAAATTGAGAAAGCTTTCATTTTTTAAGGACCGGCATGAGATTTTAGTCATTTATGGTTTGACATTATTTAATAGCAACAAGTCAACATTTAACTTTCATGGAATACCTTTTATTAATAATTTAAATAGTTACCACAGTTTTTGTTATATATATTGTATTAAATACAAGCGACACTTGAAATTATATATGGAATATGGATAGTTCATATTTTACTGTGTCGCTATCTCCAATGTCCATGCATCCTTGTATCTCTATTCAGACTCTTCTAAATGCATCATTCAAGGCTGGGATGGAACACAACACTTCATAATAAGTTCTGGAAATTTCTGTGATGGTTGATTTGATTCTAAACACTGAGAGATGCTGCATCTTCAAGGTGTGATAGTGTCAAGTATAATAACAAAAGTCTTATGGGTCTCTGCTAGAGGCCCTTTTAAATTTACATAATCGTTCTTTAAAAGAAATGCTGGTTTATGGAAAAAAAATAATAAATAACTAAAGAATATTAGGCTGGATTCTGTAAATGTACGTGAAAGGAAGTTAATACAACAATAAAAAATTAATAAATAAAACGTATTCAATCTTTTATATATATAGCTCATTTACATGGTTAATGCAAATTATAAAAATCTTAGTAACTTTATATATGTATGTAAGTAATCAGAGAAAACATAGAAACAATGGAGGAGGAGGCAGAAAACATATCCATAATAACTCATACAGTTGGCATTAGAAACAGAAACTGACTTGTCTAGCCACTTAATCACATGATGACTATAAGCAATTTGCAAGATGGTTTCATTTTTACTCAAACAACAAGTAGTATAGCAGTTTCAAAATAATAGTACATAAACTATTTAAATAGACATCCTTGAAACATGTAGCATGATCAAATTCAGAACAGAGTTTTATAAATATATGTCACTTTAGTAAGTACATCTTCACTGTCCATATTTAATTTAAAAATTGTAGTACTATGGCTAACCTCTTAAAAAAGTGCTTTGAATTTAAGTTTTGTATATAAAAAAATTTATTAATAAGATGTTAATTGAGATGAAAAAAATTTCATTTTCATAAAAATAAAGAGCACAAATTTAATTGTTGAAAAATATAATTATTAAAAAAATTTTATCTTAATATTCTTAGTCTGATAAAAATTAATCAAATCTAATGTAATTAAGAGATCATTTATATTTTTATTTAAAAAACTTTAAATCAAAGTTATATAATTAAGGCAATCATTATAACAGCTAATGAATGATCTTTTGACATGTCATGCGCACAAGTCTTCTACACAAAATAACACTTTTTTAAGAGTCACAATCACATGGATTTGTGTCCATACATGTATTTTTTTATCTACTTTATTATAAAAGAACGAGTTGTTTATAAATTTATTTTTTCTAAATATCTTCAAAAATTTACAAAATCAATAGTTGTTATTGGCCTCTTTTCCTAACCAATATAACTTTATCCATCAAAAGTTATGTATTTAATCAATACTTGTTATTGGCCTATCTCCGACAAAAATTACGTTTTTAATCAATACTTGTCATTGGCCAATCAATGTAACTTTCTCCATCAAAAGTTATATATTTATAGGTCATCCTATTTGTTGGAATTAAAATTGTTAATAAATCTGCAATCCGACACTTGATTGTCTTATAGTTATTTCTAAAATATTCATCAACCATATTTTGCTTTAACAACCCATCTCACAGTGTCTTAATAACATTATTATCAAATAACAAAAAAAAAAAAAAAAACAAATTGGGTTCACTAGACAGCTTCTCGGGCAACTCCTTGAAAAGGCGATCTACATATCAAACTTTTTCGAGTATAAATATGCAGCGAAGAGAGCATTCAACGACAACACATTGCGTGTACAATTTCTGTGAGTCAATTCTTCACGTCTTGTGATGTGATCCTACTTCTTCTGGCCTTCCAGGATCTTCCCCCCATATGAAGCATTTCGCGATGGAAAGGCAACATAAATGAAAATCGAGAAGAAATGAAATAAAAAAAAAAAAAAAAAGTTTGTCTGCATTTTGAGATTTTGTTCTCAAACCCACTTCTTTATTGTTTTTCAGGTCATTCTTGTGCTACATGGAGCAAAATGATCAGAAATAATGATGTTATGGCTATGAGTTGTGTGTATCACACGAGAGCAGTTGAACCATTGCCTCAGGATTTTGATTCAATGTCTTTGAATTAGAGATCATGCAGAGGCTAAGATGAACGAGGATAAACATAAGACAGAGATATATAGTATTAGGGAGGAACATTCATATCACATGCTTGGAAGTTACAGAGCCTGGTGCTGATGACGAGATTTTTGGAGAGTGAAGACAGGGAAGCTTATATGGCAAGTGCGTTACCTAAATATAGGAAATCTCTGATAGAATGGAAAAAGTATCATTTAGGTTTGACTATATATATATATATATATATATATATTTCCTCTTACTCTATTTTATTTCTTGAGTGCATATTTGATGTTTATGTTACTGAATTTGATGCACCATGCAATGTTTTATAATGGGAATGCTCTTACTATTGTAAAATTTTATTTTAGGTTTTAGTTTATGAGATTTTGGTCAACATGGAAGAGCATCAAATGGTTAGCTAACAATTAGTTGAATAAGATAAATATGAAGTAGAGCACTTTATTGATGATTGTATTGTTGTTTTAATAAGGAATACTCATTCCATCTATAGAGGGAAATAAAAAATGTCTATAATCTTTTTTTTTTTTGTAGAAAAAAATGTTTATGATATTTCATATTTATAATCTATATATAAAAATCCATTTATGTAATGCTTATTAGGTTTCTAATATTTATTATTTATGAACTACCTCTTACAGGTTATTCTTTTAATTTGAATTTCGACTAAGGTGCACTTGCTCAGCTGTAGCACATTTCAATGAACAACCTGGGTGATCCATTTATCGAAGTAGGTGTTTTGGATTGAGAAAGATGAATACTGGGGTTATATAACAATGTCATGTAATTAATTTAAATTCTTTTTCTTCTTTGCGCTTTCCACTTTTCATAATTAATCATGTTGATTTTAAATATTCTTCTTTTGAGAGTTTACGAGTTCATCAAATTTTTTCGTCTTTAACTAATCTTCGAGGGTTTCTTTTGTAGTTGATATATATGTTGCAATGAAATTATCTGCCTGTTTAATATATAATTTAAGTTGTTAATTAGGTGATACTAATATAATATTCTTCCTAGAGTTTTTCATTTTTTGTTTGTTTTGATGCAAACTTAGGGGCCTATTCATTATAAATTGCTTTACTTTCTTTTATATTAATTATATATATATATATTTGAAAATAGTCTTTTGATTCGTTTTTTCCCTTATATTTTTTTCTCGATATGCTTTCAAGCATCTTACAAACAAGTGATATGCGAAATGTCTATCATATTCAAGGTTTTGAAGTTGTGAAATTTACATTTTGACTTTCACAGGAATCATGCACCATGAAGTGATTCTAATTTTCATCCATTTTACTAGAATTAGTTTGCACTTTGCATTAGATTAATGAAAATTTAATGACATGGATGAAACTAAAACTGATTCAATTGCTTTTTTATCTTTAAAACTTGACTGATCTCTCAAATTAAATGTCTAAAATGTAATCAATTGATTCCCTTGAATTTTTTTTGGCTCCTTTCATTTTTGACTTTTTATTTGTTAAATCATAGGTTCTACTTTTTAATATAATTTTTCAAAACGATAAAAATGAGACATTCTATTTGTTAAATCATAGGTTTAACTTTTTATATAATTTCTCAAAAGAATAAAAATGATTAAGATAGTTTTTTAGAGATTATGTGAATTGAAAAAGTATCATTCTTTAGAGAATCAATATAATAACTCAAAAAAAGAGACAAAAAATATATATAAATAATTATAAATTAAATTACAATGATAAAATAATTTATAATCTAGGGTTATTAGATATTATGATCAAATAAATTTAAATATTTTTTTTAGTGAAAAACAATATTTGGACCAATATTAATATTTTATTATTTTTAATGCTAAAAAGTTCTAAGAATTAAAATAAATAGGAAATTTAATCAAAAAAATAAAAATTGAGTTATATATTAATTATATGAATTATTTTCAGCTTTTAGTTTAAATTTGAAATTTTTTTAAAATTAAAATTTTACCTAATATAAATTCTTTATCTACTAGATACTTTAATATCAAATATTTTTAATAAGCTTATAACTATTCAAAATTTTCAAGTCTTTTCTATAATTTTCAATAAGTCCATCATTCCTTTTTTTTTTTTTGGACAAAATATGAATTTTATTAAACAAAAAACAAAAAAGACAATATAAAAGCCTTAAAAATAAGGTAAGCCCAAATAAAAGTCAGTAAAGATAAACCTAAACAAAAGCACATAGGAAAAAATAAAAGACTATCGACAAAAGAGGACCAGAGAGCAAACGCTCCTCCTCTATCATATTCAACCAACTCCCACCTGCTCCTTGCCACTATCTGCCACTATTTGCCTCCAATAATGCCACCAGCGAGGATGGGGCCAAGCATACCTCACTCAAAGAGCACATCCCACACACGGCTGTCTTGGCTAGCCAATCAGTTACCTTGTTCGTATTTTAATTAATTTGCTTGATCATTGAAAATTTCAGATATTTTCATATTTCAAAGCACTCATTCTTCTTCATCTTCTTCTATTTTATAGTAAGTCTTTCTCTATCTTTTGTTTTATTTTTGCCATCATTCTTAATCTTCTTTTTTATTTTTCTCCTTTTTCCTCTCATTTCTTTCTTTTTAGACTTATTGAACCATTCAACCAATCAATTTTGACTAATTCATTTAATTTTTTATTAACTTTTTTTAATTTTTAACCAATTTTTTACAAGATCCATTTTAAGAGTTAACTTATTAGTGTCATAACTGTTTTACCAGTTTATATATAGTCGAATCAACTTGTTTAATCCCATTTTTTAAATAGTGGTTATTATTATACTAATTAATATATTGCAATGTGACATTTGAAAATTGGTATTCTTGATGGAGAAAGAAAGAAATTATCTTGTTGTAATTATTATTGTTACAAGTTTTAAATTAAAGAATCACAAAAATCAATATTTTTACTAGCTGGCTGTTTGTTACAACAATTTGTTTATTGATAGGCATGCATGTATATAAAACTTGTTATATGGATCATATTATTTTTTCTGAAAAACTAAAAAAAATTAGTATTTGTTATCTTTTTTTTTTCTCAAATAAGATAATATTTTTAATTAAAAATATATAATTATATATTATAATAATGTTAAATAAAAACTAAATTAAAATATAGTTATTTATTTAATAATGAAATAAACTATATTATAGTGATAATTATATTATATATATACTTACTACAAACATCAAACAAGACATGCAATACACCTAACATCTACTTTTTCCTTCTTTATCTTTATTTGTTATATTTTACATGCTTAATTTTTTATAAATAAATAAGCATAAAATTGGTCAGTTGACAAAAAGTTACTCCATTTAAACCTATAATGTAAAATAATAGAAAATCTGGAGTGTCATTAGATAACATCTTTTTATTTGTAATGTGATATCAGAGTGTTATCTCAAATGTCATATTGTTATCAAATGACAGTATACCAAAAATTGACATCTAATCCTAATTAATATTTAAGAGACCATATTCACAACAAATTTTAAAAATAATTATCAAACATTCTATTTATTATTATAATGAGTTTTAGTATGTTTTTTCAAAATATTATTTTCACCCCTTACAAACTGTAATTTTTTTTTCATAACATTTACAGCACTTTTTTAGAGCTAGTACTTAGGGATTAAATTAATTAAAGTATTCTTGGAAAACAAAATTAGCTATCTTTATGTAATTTTTTAAAAATTAAATTGAGGTAAAATGTATCTTTTAAATATTAAAATAATAATTGACTTCTTTCTTTTTAATCAAGCTATATAGTGCATATACATTTTGTTTTTTTGGTCTGACATAGTACAATTTTTAAAATTAATTAAGGTTACAAAATGCATCCTTTTTGGAAAGGAGAAAAAAACCGAAGAAAATGCATGCTAAGATAGACTTGTGAGCCCTCATCCCGGCCCAAATTGCCTAATGATGAGTATGATGTCCATGGAAGTAGGGCTTAAAACTTTGAATCTGAAATTGGTGAAATGATACACAGAAAAAAGTGCAAATAGTCTAATGCTAATCCTCGAGCAAATGCTAAAAGGACGTATGCCATTATTAAAGATCATGGGCTAGACATTTAATTTGAATGCAGATTTTTAAAATTATTTGTAATTTTTACAAATAAAAAATGAAAAAAATTTAGATTTTTGTTGAATGATCATTTTTTATTGAAAACAAAAAGACAAAATATATTTTTTTGAGAACAAAAAATATATAATAATTAAAAGATATTTTTAAATTTAATTTTTAAAATAAAAAAATAAGTCTTTTATAAATAAAATTTATATAAATATATGAAAATAATATTAACACAAATTTTTATAATTAATTTTATAAAATAAAATTACATTCAAAAAACTCTTAAATTTTTAATGTGAGTGAATCATTAGTTACTGACCCTCTCTCTCTCTCTCTCTCTCTCTCTCTATATATATATATATGTATATATATATGTATGTATATGATATATTAAAAAGAGAAATAAAAAAAATTTATGAGGTTCTTACAAAAAGGATTTTTTTTCTCAATATGAATTAAATGATTATAAATATTGTTTTAAATATTGGAGGTGTAAATGAAATAAATTATTTATAAATAAATTGATTTTAACTTGTATAAAAATTCATTTAAACTTAATTTATTTATTAAATAACTGTGTTTGAACTTGATTTATTTATGAAGGACTCAATTTATTAAATGAAATGAGCTGTCCACAAAAAAATTATCAAAAGTTGTTTTTTTATTAATTAAAGACTTTATCATTTAATAAAAAACTTTTTAACCAATTTCTTAAAAATACTAGTTGAACAATCAAAAGTTTCCTTTAACCAATCCCTTGATCATGGCGCAACAAACTCTTAATGATGAAGAGTTCAAAATTCCTCGAGTTATCCGTGGCACGTGGCACGTGGCACGTGGGCTGTCATCTTGAAATATACAAATGACATTATTTTGGCTTTTGTCATTTTGTGCAATCGTCGAGTTAGCTCTTGTGCCTTTTGGACAAAAGTCTAGTACCACGCTTCTCTATTCATATTAGTCATTTGTTCCTAAATAAAAAATTTATGTTAATAAAAAATATTAAAATATATATTAAATATTAACAAATAATTAGTAATAAATAAAGGAAATTCAATACTCTCGTAGTATTAAACTTTTTCCTTCCTCCTGGTGTGAAAAAATTGTTACACACATGAAGTGTCATTTTATTTATTATTCATATTTAATTAATTTTTATAATATATGAACTTATTAATATAAAATAAAATAAATTAATTAAATATTATTAATTAACATATAAATAAGATAATATAGCATACCTAGTCTTTCGGGGGTCGAGGCCTTACTTTTTTGTGTCATTTGTTTTGGTGCCTTGTGGTTGTGGTTGCTCCTCTTGTTCTTGGCTTTGTGCCTTTTGGCCTTTTGCAGTTACAGCAACCTTTTCGACCAAAAAAAGAAAGTCAAGTTAGGCTATGCAAATTTGTATAATACACTTTTTAATATTAAAAATTATCTTTAATTTTAAATATAAACATCTGTTTTAAATATTAGAATTGAGATGTTGATTTATTATATTGTCGTGACTAGAATGAATTTCTATGGTTTGAGCTGTGGTCAACTGCCCATGTGTGAGAGTTGTAATAAATCAAAATATCATCACGTGTTACATGACGTATGTAGGATTACGTCAGAAACGGCAAACAACAAACTAAGTGAATCATTCAAAATCCGGCACATGAATATGATGAATTGTTAAGATGCGTGTATGTTTGTATTAAGATCAGTGAGGACCATGAGGGATATATATAAACGACTGAGACCGAAGAGGATTCACACCATAAATGTGTTGTCGTATATATCCTGGAAAGTGGAAACGACATCGAGTTTGTTGGTATTGGTGCATGCAAAACAAACTATAATTAATGTTGTTTAACAGCTGGCATGCATTTGGAGTTTCCACTAAAATTGTGAACCTTATATTTAGATATGCCCATTATTTTTTTTTTTTTTGTGCCACAACATTAATTAAACTTCTAGAGGTATAATAATAGATAACATCTTGCATTCATACTTGAATGACAAAAGTTCTTATATTGATTTTATTAAAATAGATATTGATATTTAATATTTGATAATATTTTAAAATATTTGTTAAAGTTTAAAAAAAAATCTCTAACACTGATGTTGATCAATGTACAAGGACCCTATTTTTATCTCATTGTGGTGTTTTCATTCCTTAATGCTATTCTCAATTCTATTCCCTTTCTCTCCTTGTCTTTAATTCTTTCTTTTCTTCTCTTTTTTATTTGAATTTTCTAATTTTCTTTTCAAATCTATCTTTTTAAGTTAGATCATCTAGCGAATTTTTATCTATATATTTTTGTTTTCTTTACAGATTTTTTGTTATTTAATCAAATATTCAATTTATCGTTAATTATAACATAGTTAAAAATTTTCTAGTCTTTTATTCTACTTTATCAGTTTGTAAATTAAAAAGATTATAAATCTCTTCCTACAATTTTATATTTCATTCTAAAGTTTTTTTTTCATTTTATTTTGAAGCATAATATTAGACATAAAAATTAACTTGTTGGAATTAATTAAGTGTACTGAACTTTATTTGATTGATATATATATATATATATGTATGTATATATGTGTGTGTATATATACACACACACACACAAGAGAGTTTGTAAAACAGGATAGCTTGTTAGTCCATTAGCTTTGATTAACTTTACTTTAGTCTTAAACTTTAAAAATTCAATTAAAATTTTTTTAACACATACAATTGTTAACTTACCTGACAAAAAATGTTGTGTGAGGGCCAAGTTTAATAATTATATGTTAAATCATATGGCCTTAGCAATTTATTAATCTTATATGTTCAAAAAAAATTCAATTTCCAATTTTTTTCAGCATCCATTTTCGCTTTCTGCTTTGCCATAGCATAACATAAGAAGAGGAAAAATTCATAAGTAAGCAATTTGTCTACCAAACAGCAATTACTCACAACAGGCTAAATCTTTGTGTAAATTGAAGTAATGTTCAATTAGATTAGCATTTAGAAGAATTGAAGTTTCTATTTTCAATTTAAATACTTGAATTTGGAGTTTGAGTGTTGTTCTTTAAGATAAATATGGGTAATAGTTTTGATCTATATATAGCAAAACAATACTTTCTTTTTTGCACCAAAGAGGTGGAAGGAGTTCAAGGAGGCGCAGCATTACATTTAGGTTTTAATTTGATGAGTATTTAATTTAAAATTAATAATTTAAATTTAGAGATTTATTTATTTTCTTACATGTAAGACTAATATATTAATAATATTAATAATAATATAATATAGAGATATTAAAATTGACTCTAGTTTAATATTTTTTTATAAAAAATTAACAATGTTAGATATTAGAACAAATTTGATACCTTTTGTAAAGTTAAAAGAAAAAAGTCAAATTTAAAAAACAAAACTAAAATATAAGTCAAAGTTAAAAGATGAGAAGTATTCATATAATATTCAATTTTGAAGACTAACATCTACACACACACACACAGACTGGAGAGTCTTCGCATGAATGTCATTTTTTTCTTTTATTTTTAAAATATAATATAAAATAATTATTATTATATTTAAAAATAATAAAATATTATTTAACTCCACACTTTATATATATAATTTTTTATTATCTTTATTTTTTTTTCTCTCCTCTGTTCATCTTATATATTTTATTTTATATTATAAGTATATGATTTTAAGAACCAATGACCAAAAGACTGAGAGCCACATTAACTACTATACTATAAGAGAGTGAGTCGTTTACAAATTTTTATATCTAAAATATCTTTAAAAATATAACTATATGTTCCTAAAGTTATATCCTTTCATATATATTTTTTGCTCTTTCAAAATATAAATTTTCATGTTTCAAGAGTCATGTCCTCTAATTTATAATATTTTTAAAGTCGTATATTTTCATTCAAAAAATATAATTTTTTAGGTTTAAAGTCATGTCCTTTCTTATATACTTTTTATGTTTAAAGTCATATTTTTTTCTATGTAATTTTTTTTAAAGTTATATGTTTTCATTAAAAAAAAATATAACTTTCTATGTTTAAAGTCATGTCCTTCCATATGTAATTTTTTAAAATCATATCTTTTCATATGTATTTTTTGTCTTTTCAAAATATAAATTCTCATATTAAAAGTCATATCTTTTCATATTTATTTATTGTTTTGTTAGAAAGTAAACAAATGTTATACGTGAAAATCTTTACATCCCTTGTTCTTGCTCTCTCTTTTAATCATTCACAGGTAAATTTTTGTAGTATCATGTTTGAGTGAATTCTCCTTATAATCATATTCATGTTATCCTATCATTTTATACACATGTTTTATATGTATTTATTTGTTTTAAAATAGAAGATCAGTGAGATTATACATGCATAAATAAATTTTATCACTTGAAAAACCTAAGAATTTACATAATGGTCATGTCAGGACATATAGACTTTACACAGGGATAAATTTGTTCTTGGTAGGATCCAATTTTACCTTAAGCACTACTTTGTAATTGTAGTTTATGTAAGAGTTGGAGATATCCTTATTGATAATTATATTATTATTTTCTCTTCGCTGCAAAATTAGCATCATATATATATATATAATTGTCTTTAATTGTACTGAATCCATATCTCTAAGTCTTTAATTTTCTTAAAGAGGAGTCAACTAGAATTTTATTTTTTAATTTTTTATATATTTAGTGAATAAGGTTTAAAGATATTCTAAATTGTAAAAATAAAAAGCATTGTTGAGAACTTAATACAAATGAACATTTGATATATTGTAATTTTATATATTATAGTATCTTGTATGATATGAGATGAAATCCTTTAATATAAGATATCATATGATATCTATGATACTTATTTTTGTTATGATAGATTGGTGGTACTTAATTTATATTTCAGTGATATAAAATATAAATGTTTGGTATAAGTTAATTAATGTTATCTAATTTTTGAAATTTCAAATATACCTTAAATTTAAATAATTGAATTTTTGAAAATTTATATTATTGTTTAATAAAATAAAAGAATTTTTGAAAAAATTGAAATTTAATGTATAAGTTATTTTTCCTTCTTCATATAATACAATAAAATTTATTTTTTATATTTTACATGCTTAAATTTTTATAAATAAAATTTTTGAAGTTAAATATTACAAAAAAAATAAAGATAGAATCAATAACTAGCCCTGTGATGTGAGATGTCAAAATAAGACCCTTTTTACTTATGATATGATATCATTGTGTTATATTTTAGATGTCACTTTACTATTATATATCATATTAAATATTGACATATAATTTTAACATCTAAGATATTATAATATGTGATAAGGCTAAGATCATCAAATATCAAATATATATATATATATATATATATCTTAAAACTTGTTTATTGTTTAATTCTAAAACTATTTTAAATATAATATTAACACGTGCAACACGTGACCTTTTCTAGTAATATAAAAAAAAAAGTCATATTTTATATCTTCAAGTTTTATATTAATTTTTAATTTTATTTTTAAAATTTTTTTTATAATCAATTTTATTTTTAAAATTTTAAATTAGAATTGATTTCATCTCACAACTTAATGTCGTTCAAATTAATAAACAATATTTTATAATCATTTTTAAAAATTAGTAATAAAAAATAATGATGTCATATTTGATGTAATTTTAAAATATTGTTTCAAAGTTAATGTAAAACAATATTTTATTTTTTTAATCTTTTAACATTAGGCGGACATCATGTCATTAGTTTTTGTTAGTATATAATTTAAATAATGTTAAGTTGTGAGAAGAAATTAATTATAATTAAAAATTTTAGAAATAAAATTAATTAAAAAATTTAGAGAAAAAATATTGAAAATCAAATATATTAACTTTATATAAAAGATAAGATTAGAATTCACTCACTCAATGAACCAACGCGACTTGTAAATTGCTTAGCCTTCGAAGTTTATCTTAAATGGTAAATATGTTCATTTGACACTTGCATGCACATGAGCCCCATGCCCCCATCCAATAATTCTGTCCGCCCGTTGCCAAAATACAGTATATATGAATAAGTTAAACTAAATGAAATTATATCTAATAAAATAGGTTAGTTTTATATAATATAATGAATTAAAATTTAAATTTTTATTAAAAATATGTTTATATTTAATGTCAAAAAGTATCTTAAACTAAATTTTTATATAATATAATGAATTCTCATAATTTATGTCAATAATAATGAAGTGAAAGTAATTTATAAACTAAATAAATTACACTCTGCTTTCCTAAACATTAATATTTGAGGTTTACATATGCATAAACCTACATTCATCGCCAATCAAATATTAACCTATCAAACCTATATATGTACCAGAACAAATCAAGATACTTTGGGCAGATATTTAAAATTCCCATCTTTAATTACCGGAACAAATCAAACTTCTGGTGATGAATAGATAATGTCTTGCTCCATCAGGAAACAAGTCCCTGTAATACCGATGTTGAAAACAATGTCGGCACTATTTTAATTTCTTTGTCCTTATAATGTCTTGCCCCTTCATCAAAATTATTTAAAAATTAAGTAATATAGCGGCCACAATAATAATTTAACATTATTTATTTCTATGAGTCCAAGATTTGATTCCACTCACCCAATGTGTGAACGCCAATTGTTATCCTCAGCAGAAGAAATTTATCCACGTTGGCCTATTCTTCCACGCAGTGTGTGAAAGTGAGTTAATGGATGCACATGCACAATGCCTCAGCCAAATAATTCTGCCTGCCCTCTACGTGGTTGCTTCTGAAGTGTTGTAAAAATTTACAATTAAGTCCTTATAATTTCTTAGAAAATTTAACTTAATTTGATCCTTAATAATAAATTTTTGTTAACAAAATATATATATGATCTGTTTTACTAATGTAACACTATTTATTTATAATGTAGTGTTATTTTGTTTCATAATTTTATTATGTAATATTTCTCTATGTGATAGGAAATATAAAAATTAAAAAATTAAATTAAATTACAATTATTTACGAGCTTCTAGTGACAAATCTGTGACAACAATAAAAGTTGTTACAAAAATAGGCTTTAGTGGTGACATCCAGTCGCCACAGAAAGTCTTACATAATGTTGTGATTGAAAATGAAATAGTGAGGTTAAAAACCTGTGGTAATTTTTGTCCCTTTTTGGTAGCAACTTTTGTCGCCACTATTAAAAACTTCAGTGGCAACAATTTTTGTCACTATTAAAAGTCTTCAGTTGTAGACTTTTCAGTGACGAAATGTGACACTTTTTGTCACCACTAAAAAGTTTCAATGACAACTTTTATATTTTCTACGGTGACATTTGTGGCCAACGAAGCTCAAATTTTTGTAGTGCTGTAAATATTGTCCCATATTTGACGGATACTTTACCTATTTAATTAGTGACATTCCCAGCACGTTTCTTTTGCCATTACATATTTCAAGCACAAATAACACTTGTTTTAAATGCAAACCCTTTATAAATATTGTATAAATAAATAATTAAATATCACCTAAATACAATTATATTGAAGTATGTTTTGAATGTTGAGTTTTGTGATATACTATTCAATATAACTTCTGAGGTCATTGTCATCAAATGAGTTGAGAAATTTGTTGAAATGATTTTGCTGTAAATATTGTACCATATTTCACGGATACTTTACCTATTTAATTAGTGCCACTCCCAGCACGTTTCTTTTGCCATTACATATTTCAAGCTCAAATAACACTTGTTTTAAATGCAAACCCTCTATAAATATTGTATAAATAAATAATTAAATATCACCTAAATTAATTAATGTGTATTCATATTACTATTTTCTTTTATTCAATAGATATATATATTATTTTACAAATTATAAATAAAATGTTGGTGTTCTTTGATAAAGTAGTTGTGAACTAAATCACTAGAATTAACGGTAGCTGGAGGGTGGCAAAAAATTACACAAAGAGAGCAAACAAAGAAATATGCAGAGAGGGAATGAGTTCAACTTGTGATCAGATATAATATTATCATGTTTTTGTTTATTATATATTGAAGTAATGGAATGAGTTCAACTTTGTAGAACATTCATTAATTTTTTTAATGATTCATTAATTATTTTCTTTTTATATGCATGTTTTAATATATTTTTATTTTTATATTATAGTAACATTGCAAGGATATGAGGTACTATGGTATGTGTGTGTGTCTATAAATATATATATATATATATATATATATATATATATAACATAGGTAATATATGTTCATATCTAAGCATGTTAATTAGCTCTCTTCACAAAAATTATATATAATATATTGTTTGGTAATAAGGACTCTCAAAAATCCACGTAACGTGTGTAGCAAAGGCGTTCGATAGGGATAATAGGGTATATAAAGGTACCTTATTATAGTTTTTTAACACAGATTCATATTTACACTACAAGAAAAAAAATATTTTTGTGGCGCTTAATTAGCGGCGCTTCACTAAAAGCGTAGCTAACGTAATAATATAATAACGGTTAAAGAGACGCCAGAAAAGTTATTTATTTTTTGGCGTTTGATGAGCATATTGTGGCGCTTAAAGCGCCGTAAAAATTAACGTGAAATAATTTCAAATTTTTTTAATTTTGCGGCGCTTAATAGGCGCTACTAAAATTTTTAAATTTTATTTTAGTTGCGCCTTAAAAGCGTCGTTATCATTTCAAAATATTTTTGAATTTTAGCGATGCTTACAAGCGTCGCTAAAATTTTAAAATTTTTTTACTGGCGCCTTAAAAGCACCGTATCATTTTAAATTATTTTTAAATTTTAGCGACGCTTGTAGGCGCCGTTAAAATTTCAAAATATTTTTTTAAATTTTAGCGGCGCTTATAAGCGCCACTAATTTACGTTTCACTAAAGGCGCCGTAAAATTTCTTCATTTTGTAGCGCCTTTTCTACAATTATGGCTCCTAAAAGCGCCATTATACCCAAAAAAATATTTCCCTTCGTCTTGGCGCATTATTTTCCCTCCTGAAGTTTATAAAAAGCGCCTAGAAGCTTCATTTTCTCCCATTTCCCTTCCTTCGAAGCATTGGTGAGATCTAGTTCGAGTTGCAACCTTTATAGTCGCTCGCTCTCCATTCTCGTTCAGCCTTCATGTTGACTCGCCTAACATCCTTGTTCAGTAAGTTTTCGTTTCTCCATTTCTTCATTTGAGTTATCGATTTGGGGCTCAATTTGTTGGTGGGGTTCAGCCTTTGTGTGGATTATGATTTAATGGGAGGGTTTGCTTTTGATTTTGGGTTTCCATTTGTTTGAGGGTTTGTATTTTTTGATTCTCCATTTGGATTCTCTCTGTTCTAGTGGATTACTTAGTTTGGCATCCATAGTATTTAATATGTTTAGGTAGATGGAATTGGTTTCTTATATTCTATTACTTTCAAACATTTGATGATATCTTGTTGGTTTTCAAATATAAAATGCTAACAATACTCAAATGGAAAATATGCTTTCAGTACTAAGAAATATGTTCGAGTATAATTAGCAACCTATATTAAATAGTTATGATAAAATTAACACTTAAATCTAAAAATTTTATAAGGATGTCATGTCTTGAAAAAATATTATGAAGATTTCATGGGTTAAAAAAATATGATGAAAAATAAATATATAATAAATATAATATTTATTCATAAATTTTAATATGGAAGTAAATTTTATTATAATATTATAATATTATTTTTTTTATATAAAAAATTTTTAATCTCATTATAATGTAATACCTCAACTTAATTCTAACGTTTTCTTTTTTATTTATTGAAAGAGTTAAGGTACATTTTAAAGCTAAAAGTAAATACCAATGATATACTTTGATGGTTTACATTTTATTAAGAAAATATAATTGTAACGTTTAACGCATATTATCTTTTTTAATTAATATATTAAAAATTATTCTACGTATTTTTTTAACCAATATTATTAGTGTTGCATAAAAATTTCAAATCACTATAAAAAAAATTCCATGTCATTATGTATATGATTCAATTGTTAGAATTATTATTTTATGAAATTAAGGACTCTAAAATTACATAAATATATCAATTCAAATATATATTGATTACCATCTCTTCTTTTCTAACTTCCTTGATTTTATAATATTTTATATTTGATCTTTTTAAAGTTATGTCCAAAACATTATGATTATTAGTTATTTTAATTCTCAGGTTATTTTAATATTTGTTTTTGTAGCTAAAAAATTTATTTTCTTTGTTTCATTTAAGTTATCAAAAATTTGTTAATCCTTTCAGGTATCTGATGCAAATAATGGACAACCTTCAGTCGAATCTCACTTGTCGGCGGGAGAAGATCCCACTCAGTAGATGGGGTATTACATATTTTGGTATTTAGTATAGTAATTAAATATATATTATAAAATCTTATGTATCAAAATTTGGCCTATGAAAATTTAAGGTACTGACTTGTTATTAATGATTTTGAATTATAATTAGGAATTGCATATATTACATTTATGTTATTTTGAACATAAGCATTTGATGCAATCGAGATACCATTTTGAATGTATTATATGTTGAGTTTATATTATTTAATGTTATTTAAATCATACTTGCATTTTGAAAGCTTAACGAACAATAATTTTAAAAATTTTACTTCAATTAGAGTTTAAAGGGTATTAGGAACAATCAAATACAAAAAAAATTATATACATGCATGAAATAGCCTAAAATAATAGTGAAATGGAGTAGAAATATAGATTAAATTAGTGGCACTTTTTGACCAAAATAATGGCACTTAAAAGGTGTTGAAAAATATTTAATTCTGCCTAAAAAATAGCGACGCTTTAAAGGAACACTATTTTTAAAAAATTAATTCATCCAAAAATATAGCAGCGCCTCAAAGGCGACACTATTATTAAATTCAAAAATATAGCGGTGTTTCAAAGGCGACACTATTATTTCAAAAAAAAAATTTACATGAAAAACATAGTGGCGCTTTTCAAGCGCCGCTAAATTCATAAAAAAAAATTCAACCTAATTAATAGCAGCGCTTGGGAAGCATCGGGAAATGCATAAAAAAATCTCAATAAAAGCGTCACAAAAATATTGCGACGCTTATAAAGCGTCGCAATTTAAAATCCTGGCACAAATTCCTACGGCTGCATGGAAGTGCCTTTAAAGGTTGTTTCGACACCCACAATAGCGGCACTTGTAGAAGCGCCACGAATATGTTTTAGCAACATTTCAAGGGCCACTAAATGATTACTTAAAGCGTCGCTATTTCTCTTATTTTTTGTAGTGTTAAACGAATTTATATCTTTATCTTTATAATTGTGAAATTTTTGAATACTTAGATTCACACCTATTTTATTAAAATAAAATTTAATATAATAATTTTTTTAAAAATTATGAATTATCTACATATAAATTTATAAAAAAAATTATATAAATCATATCAATTATATATTATGTAAACTTTAAATATGTAATTAATATAAAATATTAACAAATTTATCTTTTCAAAATTATTAAATTTAATAATTTATAGATTTATATTAAATTTAAATTATTTTATCGATAAAATTAAAATAAATAATATAATTTACATATATATTTTTTAATAGAATAAATTAAATATATATGTATATTTATTTATAATATAAAAATAATATTTAAATAATTTAAATAAAACAAGTTTGAGTTTGAGTAGAGTACCATTCTCACCGTACTCAAATCCGTTCTTTTAATACTTGGACCCAAATTTGAATCTAAATGATAAATTGTTTGACTATTCATAGGGTATAAGTATTTTAATCATTTGTACTCAATGGGCCGTTAGTCAACATGGGATTCTCAGCCACTTTGTAAATCTGTTTCCTTAAACTAACACTATTTTTTTAAATATTTTGTAACTCTCATAAATATTTTTATAAATAAATAATTGCTAATATGTGTTTTTGTAAGGTATTTTCATTTAATTAATTTATAGATTACTTCATAATTTAAAATTTATAAAAAAATTAAAAAACAATAAATTTTAATATTAAAAAATGTTATCAACTAATCAAATACAATTTTATCTAATACGTCATGTGTAAGTATATAAAGAACATCACTTTTCTTCTAAACACTGAAGACCCTTGTTCAGAGATTCATATTAAATTGGCCAATTTGATCAAAATTAATCGATGAACTGGTTATGACTTTGATCCAGTCAACTCACAAAATCAGTCCACAAAAATTGATCAATAATTGAAAAAATTGATTAAAAGTTGAATGAATTGATCAAAATTGGCCTAATTTACTAGTTCAATTGATTTAAAAAAAATTATCCTTTTCATGTATTTTTTAATCTTTTTGCAGTAAAAGAGGCAAAGAAAAAATAGAATAGGAAAGAAAATAAAGAAAAATGAGAAAAAAGAAAATAAAAAAGGATGATTGATAGTTTGTACAATATAAAATTTTTTAAACTTTTTTTAAAAATATTAATAAATAGTTTATTGATTTGTTAAAAATTATGATATATTTTATATTTAATTTATTTTTATATAATAAAATTATGTAAAATACTTATTATTATACTTAATTATAATTTAAAATGAATACATAATTTTAATACTGATTCAATTATAATTTAATTACGATTAGATTATTAAACCATGAATTAATACTTTGATTGGTTTAATAATTAATCTAATTTTTAAACCATTGTTAGAGACAAAGTAACTTGAGAAAATAAAGAGAAAGAAATTAACCTGCAACATTATATAAACTAAGTTTCTGTAATTTATGTAAAAAAAAACAGTAAATTATAAAGAGAAAATACCTCACATATACAGTATGTTTTGCATTTTATGTTCAAAATATATACCGTTTTACATATTTTATATAAAATGTTGATGTTACTTTTCATCCATATATAAAAGTAATATAATGTTCCGATTCTCCACGTTCAAGTTTGTCTCCCCATAATTAATACTGTTAATTTTTTTAAAAGAAGTCAGATATGCTAAACTGAGATCCTCACCTAAGTTAACGCTAATACCTTAATTACAGAATCTTCTATTTTTTGACACTAATTAATATTTTTTAAAGCAATAATCTTATCATACTATTTAGTCCTCTTTAAAACTTTGTAAACTAACAATAGTAAATATAAAAATTATTTTTACAATAATCAAGTTTACCCTTAATTACAATATAAGATTCAAATAATTAAATATTTAAATCTTAAATTAAAAAAATTATAAAACATAAACCCATTTTTTTCAAAATTGTGGTATTTATTAGTTTGATTTAATAAAATAAGTTGGTTAGAATTTTAAGGTTTCATATTCTATAGCTTTTAAGATTTAAGATTTTAAATATCTTATTTGACCAAAATTTCTAAATTTATAGATATTATTTTATTAACTAGACCAAAAAATTATTGATTTAAAAGTTTCTTTCGAAATTAGACCGAATAAAATAGTCTAAATAATTTAGTTCTTGTTTGATTGAATGTTATTTTATGTTTTAAAATTATTTTATAAGATTAATTTTAAAATTTCATGTTATTGATAATAATATTTATTTTTTATATTTTTTATTTTTAAAAAATAAAATTTAAAATAATTTTTTAATTATGCTAAATTTTATTTTTAAATATTAAAAATATTTTTTTAATATTTTAAACTTTTGACATGCCATGTGCATAAATCTTATAAACGAATTCCAAGGAGCTGCACGTAATCGAGGTGAGATACTTCTTTCTTTCCTCTGTCTTTTCATTAATCTTCTTCCATTTTTAAATTCAATTTTTACAGCTAATTTCAAGTTTTGATATGCCATGTGCACAATTGGTGCATTTACACCGACCTGCCACGTGTTAATTTTTATTAGACAAAGTTTGTCTTTATTGCCTCAAAAAGTGGAAAATAAACGTTGTACCATATTTTACGGGATACTGTACTAAATACACGTGAGAAAATCCTTACAATATATGTGAGAAATAATTTAATTAGTGATACTACTTTCAGCACGTTTCTTCTCTAAGATTATATAAAATATTGTTCGATGATCACAACTCACAAGAATTTACGTATGACGTATATAGCAAAAGGCCATTTGTACTTGTAAGTACTTATTTTTAATAAAAGTACTTATTTTTAATAAAAGTATTTAAAAATATAATATATATAAATAAGTTAACGTAAAAAAAATTATATCTAACAAGAGGTTAGTTTTATATAATATAATAAATTTAAATTTAAATTTTTATTAAAAAATTATTTATATTTAATGTAAAAAGATATTTTAAATAAAATTATTTTAAATTATAAAATACAATATATATAAATAAGTTAAAGTAAAAGAAAAAGTGTTTATATTTATGTTTTAAAATTATTTTATAAGATTAATTTTAAAATTTCATGTTATTGATAATAATATTTATTTTTTATATTTTTTATTTTTAAAAAATAAAATTTAAAATAATTTTTAATTATGCTAAATTTTATTTTTAAATATTAAAAATATTTTTTTAATATTTTAAACTTTTGACATGCCATGTGCATAAATCTGATAAACGAATTCCGAGGAGCTGCACGTAATCGAGGTGAGATACTTCTTTCTTTCCTCTGTCTTTTCATTAATCTTCTTCCATTTTTCAATTCAATTTTTACAGCTAATTTCAAGTTTTGATATGCCATGTGCACAATTGGTGCATTTACACCGACCTACCACGTATTTATATTTAGTGTAAAAAAATATTTTAAATAAAATTATTTTAAATTATAAAAAGATACTTGTGAGAAGAAAAATATAGTTAAACTATTTTTTTGTTAATTTTACTTAATTTTTTAATTTAGTCTTTATAACAAAGATTTATAGTTAAGCGGTTATAATTTAAAAAAGTAATTTGATTCCTTACCAACAAATTTTTTTTAATAATATGTAAAATTTTGCTGATATAACCAAATATGTGTTATGTTAAAACTCTGAATTATCATAATTTATGTTAATAAAAGAAGTCATAAAAATAAATAATGAAGTGAAAATAATTTATAAACTAAATTGCATTCTTGGAGAAGTTGAAATTATACTCTTCTTTCCTAAACATTAATATTTGAGGTTTACATGCATAAACAACATTGATAGCCAATCAAATATTAACCTATCAAACCTTTATATGTACGAGAACAAATCAAGATACTTTGGATAGATATTTAAAATTCCCATCTTTACCAGAACAAATCAAACTTGTAGTGATGAATAGATAAATAATGTCTTGCCCTATCAGAAAACAAGTCCCTGTAATACCGATGTTGAAAACAGTGTCCGCACTATTTTAATTTCTTTGTCCTTATAATAATTTAACATTATTTATTTCTATGAGTTCAAGATTTGATTCCACTCACTCAATGTGTGAACGCCAATTGTTATCCTCAGCAGAAGAAATTTATCCACATTGGCGTATTCTTCCACGTAGTGTGTGAAAGTGAGTTAATGGATGCACATGCACAATGCCTCAGCCAAATAATTCTGGCTGCCCTCTACGTGGTTGCTTGTGAAGTGTTGTAAAAATTTACAATTAAGTTCTTATAATTTCTTAGAAAATTTAACTTAATTTGATCCTTAATAATAAATTTTTGTCAACAGTATATATATATATATATAAAATCTATTTTACTAATGTAAACCAAGATGTGCTTAATTTATTTTCATTTATAACATAATAATAACGGAGTGAAATAAAAGGAGTAGATTAATTATGTATATTTGGTAAATTAACTTATTAAATTATGTATACTTAAAGTCACAAAATAATTAATAGTTAATTAGTCATGTCTGCAAAGTATAATGCTAATAATGCTAAGAGAAGTCTAATTAAGTATAGGGCCTTAATAAATAATTTTAAAAGTTTAAGAACTAAATTATGAATTTTAAAATTATAGTAACCATGGAAAAATTAAGTAAAAGTATAAGGACTAAAAAAATAATGTAACCTTATAAATAGCTTGCTGGAGCCGTGGATCAGCATCCATCCCACATCGGTACAGCACAGGAATATTGATGAACAAAAACATGGGAAGCTTAGGGTTTGTGTCTCCCATGATAGCCCTTCTTCTTCTTCTTCTGAGTGCATCCTTTCTCATTTCTCCACCTAGTTGCGCTGCATTTCCAGTGTTGCCTGATAATGCTACTGCATTATTTTTCTTTGGGGATGGACTCTATGATACTGGAAACTGGGGTCGTATTGAAAATGATACCAATTTCAATCATCCTCCCTATGGTATTACCCACTTCCACGTACCTACCGGAAGGCCTTCTGATGGCCGTCTCATAGTTGACTACATCGGTAATTGATCATTGACATCCATCATGCAACAACATTAATTAAATTTGTATTAATTGCAATTGCAAGTGCGCTTGTCCTCCTGAATTACAATATAGTTTTGAATTTGATAATTTTATTTGATTTAATGATTCATCCATGCATGCTTGATGTGATTGGTTGTTTAATTAATATTAAAAGAGGGTGGCTAGTGCATAAGGAAACTATTTTTAGATTTTGAAACAGTGACTTTTAGGTTATAGCATAATAATTTTACCGTTGCTCTAAAGTTTACCATTTGATAGTTTAATTAGTACTAATTCTACAAATTTGAACAATGTGCTTGGGATTTAATTTCCTTACAACAAAATCTGATAGTATGCATGCATGGTCAATATTCATTGCATTTCTCAAAAATTCCATGTCATTTTTGCATGCAGATGAAGATGTTATATCGCCGCCATACACTATAACCCCTTATGGTGCTCAAATCAAAAGTATGTGGCGCTATGGTGTGAGCTTCGCAACTATCGGAGCTTCTGCCAGTTCTACTGACAAAAATGTGAGGGCAAATGAATTATATATATATATATATATTATCATCATAATATTGTTCCTCATCTTTAATTTGTTATTTTGTTTTATCCAGTTGGACTTTTCGGAGCAGATAAAAAATTTTCAAAATGTGTCTGACTATTTGGAAACTACTTATGGATCCGAGCAAACTCAGAGGTTGATATCCAAATCTATATACATATTCTCTCTGGGTACTGTCGATTTCACAGATTTTGGACCATTGAGTTATTCTGAATTGGGAAGAATTGCTGAGGTTGTGTTCAACTCCTACAAACAAGCAATTACGGTAATTTATGTTTATCGCTTACTACTTCTGCATGTATACGATGCGAATATATACAATCCACATTATATTAATTGTTGTTCCTGTTATGATGTATAGATCATATATAACAAGGGTGGAAGGAAATTTGCGTTCCAAAACTTGGCGCCTTTGGAGCTTACACCATACTACAAAAACAAGTACCCAGATACGAAGAACTGTGACATCCTTTATTCTGCAACACCATTGTTCAATGAATTACTGAAGCAAAAGCTTACTCAGTGGGCCACTTGCGAGAGAGACGGATCGCTATGGTTAAAGGACTTCAAATATGCCTACTTTGATTACTACAATTACATCGTTGCAATTGTGAAGGATGAATCCCTCAATTGTATGTATACTATTACTATATGTTTTGTGTTTCAAGTTTGAACAAATTAAGCTAACTAGTTAATTACCAAATTGCCCTGACTTTGTTTGTCTTGTACAGTGACGACAGATAAAGCATGTTGTGGCAGTGGATTGTACAATGGAGAGATGACATGTGGCGATATCAGTGATAAAGACAAATTTAATCTGTGCGACGACCCTGATAGGTATATCTGGTTTGATGCTCTTCATCCCACAGACGCTGCTAACCGTCGATTTGCTCAGGCATTTTGGCTTAGCAAGGCGTATGTTGAACCCTACACTTTGAAGCAATTGTACTATGAAGACTACAAGCCTACTCCCTTTTTTGCTGGAATATGAATATGAGTGACACCAATAATATTGCAGCATATATATATATATATATATTGTATGCTGCTAAGTAATATTATGTATTTGCATGCATGGAGTTACAGTAAGGCTCGTGATAAATAAGGTCCCATGGGCCATGGCTTGTCGTTGTATTCTGATTGGGCATTATGAATTACTTAATGAATATATAACCTCAACTCATCTCTAGATTTCATTTCTAGAGATTGTATGTTGAGTTTTGTACTTTTTTCTTTTTCTGGATTTCGTGGCAGTAACTTTTATTTTCTGTGGAGAAAATTGCAAACTTTTTTTCTTGTTTTAGTGAGTTTATGTTCTTAGTCAAATCACAGAGGACTCAATCTCGATACACCATTAATCTCTCCAGAAATTATAGTATTTTTTACTCAAAAATTTATTTTAGTAACTAAAAGATAAATTAGTGATAAGTATATTAAAGGCTAATGCAATTTCTTGCCCTTAGTGGTATAACTCTAATTAAAGCTTGATTGAAGTGGTAGAGAAGTTGAAATGAGAGCCTGCATTACAGGTTTAGAACATGATGCTAATAAAGAGTATGAAGAAAATTATGTGCATTAATGTGAGTAAAGACATTGAACAAATTAATGCTGATCAGCTAGATGGGGGAAAGTGACTTAGTAGAGTGACAAACTAATGCCAACCTATTTGTCGGGGATTAATTTGTTTTGGCAATCACGTATATTGTCTTTTGGAGAAGGTAATTAAATAAATAGAGAAATGTTAGAGATGAAGAGAAATTATATAATTAGTTAGTAAAAATAAAAGATAAAATTACAATAAACAAGCGATAAAATTGAAATTTCATGCAAAAGATATATAAATGACCAATAATTCATTTTGAACTTAAATTTATGTTTCATTTTTATGTATGTGTTAATATATAATTCTAAAAATCAAAATAAAAATTCTATAGATTCATACAGACTAATTAATGAGCATAATAATGAAAAATTAAAAGATCTAGTTAATTCATAAAATCTATATATATATATATATATGAAATGGGTAAAATTATAGTCCGAGTTATCTAAAACTCTAGGATCAAAATATATAATTTATATAACTTAAAGGTTTTTTTTATCCCTTTTAAAGTTAAAATAGATAATTTATATAACTTCAAAATTAATTTTTTTTAAAATTTCAGTCTTTATTTTTTAAAAAACTAAGCTATTATGTACACAATATGATTTTCAATTAGGAAAAACAAAATTAATAAATGCAATATAATGTTGGCGTATATTCTCATATGTTGATAGGTTTAAATATTTATTTTCTAATTTTGGATGCTGCTGGACCACCTGAGTTTTGGCAAGGTCTAGGTATCGACCGCCACGTGCTGAATTCCTAGTAATCACGGATTTGGCAGAGATGTTATCTCACAAAACGTGCAGATAAGTGTACGTGTAAAACAGAAAGAAATTAGGAATTAGTAATACAACAAAATAGTGACCAATGAAATTGCTTGCACCAAAATTTATCCACAAGGAGAACTACAGGTTTTTTTTGGAGCAAAAATAACCAAAAATTTCTCCATCATGATCCATCTAAAAGTTAGAAAAACTGCTGGGGTAAAATAATCAAAATACCAAAGAATATTAATATATATTACAGATGATGAAAATAATTATATTTGAATAGTCATAAAATTTATCCATTAAGACTCAATTGGGACGAGTTAGGCCCAAATTAAATAAAACAAAATTGTGCTTGAATTTAAGATTAGATTATACTAAAATTTGTAAGTCTCTGCCTCTACGGTTATGTATACATAAATGTATATGTGCTTTTTTTTTTCTTTAGACTTCAAAATATAATATAAATTAATTAAATAATAAAAATTTATTCAATTAACTTATATCTTTTAATCATTACAAAAAATAATAGTTTAGCTGTGTTTTTTTAGCGACGATTTTGTAAATCGTCGTTAAAACAAGACATCTGAACTTGTGGAGGTCACCTTTCACACGAAGTAGAGTTATTGGTCAAGAGAAGTGCAGGGGTTGCTGAGTTACTAGAGAACCCTCCTGTCGGAGAGGTTGCACATCGTCGAAACGCCGCTGCTGTCTAGAATCATCGTCTGCAGCAATTTTGAGCATGGGTCTTCTTCCAAGTTGGTATATAGCTTTTAAACTTCTTCCAAGTTTTATTTTTACCATGATTCTGTTCAGTTTTTGCTTAAATGTCTAATTTTTATTTTGTTTTGCTTTATTTAAATGATTTTTGTTGATTTATCTTTTTCAAAGAAGGAGGTGCAAGTGTTTTGAGTGATTTTTTATTTGATTTTTACTATTTTGTTGTTGGGTATTGTTTCACATGTTTAATTTTTGTGGAATTTTGCTGTAAATGTATGATTTATATTGATTTTAATGGAGTTGTTATATTTATGAAAAATATTGTATCAAAATCTTGCAATTGGTAGTTATTGTTTAGGTGTGTTGGTTTTTGGATTAGATTTTACCATGATTTTTAAACTTTAAGATGTTGAATTTTACTTAAAAACTGATAATTTAATGATTTTTTTAGTTTATTTTTATAATATTTTGTTGCATATATTTAACTTGATTAGGTATGATTTTTATTTAGTTTGATTATGCTTAATTATATTTATAGTATTATGTTGTATTTATTTTAATTTTGATGAATATATCTTGTTTAAAGAACATAATAGCAAATATTACATATGTTATAGTTATTCTTTATACATAGGTTCCCTTCACACTATGTAGTTATTTGTTATTATTAATTGTTAATTGAACTTAAATATTTTGTTCTTTTTGGAAATGAATACATTTTGGATAATTAACTAAGTATTGAAATACTCTTAAATATATAGAAAGACTTAATGTATTTCTAAATTTTACATTCCCTAAAGGGAGTGTTGAGGATAAATTAATATGTTGATGTCCAAAATGCAGGTTTAGAAAATGACATATTAGACAAACTATTTATGACCATCTTATTGTAAAATTTTTGTCACAAGAGTATACTTTTTGGTTTAGACATGGAGAGAGAAGTATTGTAAACCTCTTGTAAGATTTCCATCAAGTCCCACACGATTGTTGATGATGAGTCATAGAAATAATCTAATGGTACACATGATTCATGATACAATTGGTTTTCACCTCAATAGCAAAAGAGTGGATGAAGTTGAAGGAAATTTTTCATTATCACACCAATTGATAATGAATGATGATATTAAAGAATTTTGTGATTTAATTAGAGATGAACAAAAAATTTTTTATGAAGGGTATCAGAAGTATTCAAAATTATTATTTTTTAATGAAATTGTATCATATCAAGTATTTATATAGAATAAGTGATAAATAAATGTCGATGATACTAGAGTTGTTGTCAACATGCCCGATATTCATTCTATGATACGCCATTTGAGCTCCACCCATTTGATATTGATAATAACCCACTTTTGGATGATTCAATTCAAGATGAAGATGTTTCGGGAGTAACTGCATAGCCCTGCCAAACATCTTAATATAAAACAAGTTGGCTAGTAGATGTTATTGGTACACAAATAAAGTATTTTTAGTTTTAAGTTAATTTTATATTTGCACACTAACTTTGAATTATATAGATGAACAAAGTACAGTAACACCTAGGTAGTTGACACTCCATGATATTTGGTTACTCCCTCACAGACAACAAGTTTTTTTGCCATTCAATATGCAAAACTGACTAGTTAGAAATGCAGCTGGATTTCTTGGTTTATTCTTGGAAACTATAGGGAGGAATTTTATAAAGTTTCCATAAGTTACAAGAGCTGAAAAACAATTCCATAGGACTATAAAAATGACATGTATATGAACAAGTAAAGATAAATTTTTGATTTTATTTATGTTGTTTTTTATGGAAGTTTTTTATAAAAATTTAATGATTAATTTTTTTATATTTGAAGATGAAGTTTGTCGTTATTACCTATGCTTATAAAGAATTTATATTGACATCGATTGAGAAAAAGTGGAAGAATGGCAGGACATATCTGTATAAAGAATTGCGATAATTATCTCAGCGGTTGACTAAAATTATCTTTTTAAGTAAATCAATTTAAGTTTGTATAATTATGTATTAAACGTGTTTCACGTTTTGTTTTTGTCCTTTACCACCACGCGATACTCGTTTTGTTTTTGTCCTTTACCATGGCGTGATACTCGTTGCATAATAGATAACACTATGCTCATCAAATATATCTTATCAAGAAGAACATTTTTAAAAATCTAATTTTGAATATATCAAGATCTGGAGTATCTAAAAGTGATACGTTAATTAATTTAGAATTTTTATAGCTTGATTAAATAATTTAAATAATTTAAAATTTGAATAACTCATAAAATTTATTTAGATAGAAAATTACACAAAACAATTAATATAAAATCAAGTATTTAATCTAAAAATAGTTTTGAGCTCAAGGTTTTCAAAATCAAATATTTTTTTTAAAATCACAATTACATTAGATGAGACCTTAAATTTAGATTTGTTTTTTTGAGGAAACTTAAATTATAGTTGTAATCCTCACCTATTTTCACAAAAAATTATCCCATTTAATTTCCTTACCCGTTGGCCAAAAAAAAATTTTCCGTACCCAAAAAATCATATTTTAGATAAAGAGAGTAAAAAATAAGTTATTTTAATATCATTGGCCAAAGTGTAAAATTCATATTTGGAATTCCATAAAAACAAGTAAGACTTAATTCATGCAAAAAGATATCTTCAAATATATCATTGAACACAAAAAACAAAACAAAACAAAACAAAACGAAAATTACTAAAGGGGTATGCCCCTTCTTCCATATATGAGCTTCCTTCTTCTACACTATAATTCATGCATGACGCTACATAACAAATATTAAATACTATTTAGTCACTTCTAAATATTTTTTAATTAAAAAAATTTAATTATAATTAATTTTTAAAATTATTTAATTAATATTAAAATTTAAATTATCAAAATTATTATTTATTTAAATAATATTTAAATAAAAAATGAAATTGATAAAAAAATTTCTGAGTAAATAAATTAAAAAAATTATAATTTATAAAGCGATCAAAATGATATTTTAATTTAAAATTTATAGATATATGAAATGGGTAAAAAAACGTGATACTCATTTTTTTCCAATACCACCACGTAACACTCGATGCGTAATTGATATTACTATGGACTGACCCACCTTCCTTCGAAAAAAGAATTCTTTTATAGGATTAAATTTTTGAAGTAAGAAAAAAAAAGACTTAATTTTTTTTTTCATATGTCTCTTTTATTTTATAAACTGATACCCTCTGAAAAGAACAAAAATAAATAAATGAATAATATGAAGATTACTTTATAACCAAGTAATCTACCTAATAAAAACTTTTAAAAATTATAAATGGCTTTATATATCATAGATACTTTATATTGATGTGTAGGTTAATTTTTTCAAAAATATAATTTTGAATATAATAAAAATAAGTAAAAATTTATTTAATTTCTCATATTTTCATAACTTTATCTCTTGTCTTTAGATGTAATTTATAGAGATTATATGTTGAGTCATGGTACTTTCTTTCTTTTTTTTTTTTTTGCCTTTATGACAATAAATTTATTTTTTAGTCCATAAAAGATAAATAATAATTTAATTTAATTTTAAAAAAATTTTGTATACTTTGGTCCCTAAAAGAGCTCAAGAGTTAATTCGTTAATAACTGTTAGTCATTAATAAAAAAAATAACAAATAAAGTTATATACTAAATGACTTCTAAAAGATTAAAAATATATAATTTTTAATTATTAATAAACTAACAGCATAAATTATAATAACTGGTAGAATAACTTAATCATATATTAGCACTTAATAATATTTTTAAAGTATAACTTATAGAAAATAAATTTATATATCAGTACTTAAACATAAATCAATAAATAAATATTTTATATTTTTATAATTTTTTTAATTTATCTAACACTTATTTTTGAATTGTTGAAGTGGAAAAATATTATAAAAGTGATAGAGACATTAAAATATCTCTAATTTTGTAACAATTTTAGTTAAACATATGCAACATTTAAACTATATAATTTGTAAAAAAGAAAGCTAGAACTTGTACATATATTTTTACAACATATGTAACATATATTTGGTTTCTCACTTATAATTAAGCCATTTGAATTTAAATATATTTTTAGCAATTAGTAATTCACCTATTTTTGATAGCATCTCACTCTAATTTGCTAATATTGATCATTTGCTAAATGTTTTTATACTTATAGAGTTGTATTCTTATAAGAACTTTTTTTTTATAAAGCTAACTAAGTTATTTTATTCAATAAAAAATAAAATTTGAAAAAAAAAATATTTTTTTATATGTCTTCCCCTATCTCGTTATCTTTTTTATTTATTTGATTAAATTTCTTTAACTGATTTCAAATTTTAAATTACATATAAAAATATTTAATTTATCACAATTACTAACATCATGTTTGTACATAAAAAAATAATAACAAATTATAAATGAAATCACTCATGTGTGTGTACACAAACTTTTTGGTAAAAAAATGTTATATATTATTCTTAAATTTAGAATTAAATCAAAATGAAGCTTAAGTTATTAGGTGTTTGTTAACATAAGTGCTTAATTAAAATTTCTAGGTTTTAGAAAAATATTTAAATTTATGTGGCTTGTAAATGAGAAATAAAATATATTATGCATTTGTAGTAAAAATATTACATAGGAGTGCTAATTTATTTATTGATTATGTAGATAAAATGTTACATATGTTCAATTAATTAGAATTTCTAAGATAGTAGAAATATCTTAATATTTTTTCTATAACTTTTATGATGTTCTTTCACTTTAATAGTTAAAAAATAAGTATTAGTTAAATTTTTTAAAAAATTGTATAAAAATATCAAATTTTTATTTATCAATTTATAGTTAATTACTGATATACAAATTTATTTCTTATAAGTTATATTTTGATAACATGGTTAAGTGCTGATATATGATTAAATTTTTTTATCAGTTATTATAATTTAGACTGTTGGTATATATTAAGGGCTAAAAATATATATTTATACTATTTTAGGGACTATTTAATATATAATGTCTCTTGTTAACTTTTTTGTTAATAATAATGGCTTAGGGACTAATAAGTTAATTACTGTAATCTTTTAAAAATTAAAGTATATATTATAATTTTTTAAATATTAAATCACATTATTTTTTATCTTAAGTTTTCTCTTAATTTTTTGTACCGAAAATTGTAACCTTTAATTTTGAATAACTTGAATTTTTTTTTTAAATATAAAAATTTGAAGGAAACAAATTTAGAAACGTTAGAATTGTATATCAAGATCTGGAATATTTAAAAGTGCTACATTAATTAATTTGGAATTTTTTTAGGTTGATTATATAATTTAAAATTGGAAAAACTCATAAAATTTATTTAGATAGAAAATTACACAAAAAAATTAATATAAAAATAAAGTATTTAATCTAAAATAGTTTTGAGCTCAAGGTTTTCAAAATCAAATAATTTTTTAAATTAAAATTACATTAGATCGATGAGTCCTTAAATTTAGATTTTTGTTTTGACAAAACTTAAATTGTAAATTGATTTGATTCTAAACACTGAGAGATGCTGCATCTTCAAGGTGTGATATTAGTGTCAAGTATAGTCTTATGGGTCTCTGCTAGAGGCCCTTTTAAATTTACATAAACGTTCTCTGAAAGAAATGCAGGTTTATGGAAAAAAACAATAAATAACTAAAGAATATTAGGCTGGATTCTGTAAATGTACGTGAAAGGAAGTTAATACAACAATAAACAATTAATAAATAAAACGTATTCAATCTTTTTTATATATAGCTCATTTATATGGTTAATACAAACTATAAAAATCTTAGTAACTTCATATATGTATGTAAGTAATCAGAGAAAACATAGAAACAATGAAGGAGGAGGCAGAAAACATATCCATAATAACTCATACAGTTGGCATTAGAAACAGAAACTGACTTGTCTAGCCACGTAATCACATGATGACTATAAGCAAATTGCAAGATGATATCATTTTTACTCAAACAATAAGTGGTATAGTAGTTTCAAAATAATAGTACATAAAACTATTTAAATAGACATCCTTCAAATATATAGCATAGTCAAATTCAGAACAGAGTTATATATATATGTCACTTCAGTAAGTACATTTTCACTGTCCATATTTAATTTAAAAATTGTAGTACAATGGGCAACCTCTTAAAAGTTTGTCTATAAAAAAATTTATTAATAAGATATTAATTGAGGAAAAGAAATTTTACTTTTATAAAAAAAATATAAATTTAAGTGTTGAAACATATAATTATTAAAAAGATTTTTTTAATACTCTTTGCTTGATAGAAATTAGTCAAATTTAATGTGATTTAAAAATATTTTATATTTTTATTTTAAAAAACTTTAAATCAAACTTATATAATTAGGCAATCATTATAACAGCTAAGGACTGATCTTTTGACATACCATGTGCACAAATCTTTTAATAATCCACACAAAAATAACACTTACTTAAGAGTCACAATCACATTGATTTGAGTCCGTACATATTTTTTTTTATTAACTTTATTATAAAAATATGAGTTGTTTATAAATTTATTTTTTCTAAATATCTTTAAAAATTTACAAAGTCAATAGTTATTATTGGCCTCTTTTCCTGACCAATATAAGTTTATCCATCAAAAGTTATGTATTTAATCCTATTTTCCCAATCAATATAACTATCTCCGACAAAAATTACGTTTTTAATCAATACTTGTCATTGGTCAATCAATGTAACTTTCTCCATCAAAAGTTATATATTTATAGGTCATCCTATTTGTTGGAATTAAAATTGTTAATAAATCTGCAATCCGACACTTGATTGTCTTATAGTTATTTCTAAAATATTCATTAACCATATTTTGCCTTAACAACCCATCCCACAGTACGTCTTAATAACAGTATTATAAGATACCAAAAAAAATAACACACATTGGGTTCATTAGACAGCTTCTCGGGCAACTCCTTGAAAAGACGATCTACATATCAAACTTTTTCGAGTGTAAATATGCAGCGAAAGAGCATTCAACGATAACATAGTGTCTTGCGATGTGATCCTACTTCTTCTCGTCTTCCAGGATCTTCCCCCCGTATGAAGCATTTCGCGATGGAAAGGCAACATAAATGAAAATTGAGAAGAAATGAAATTTAAAAAAAAAAAGAAAATTTGTCTGCATTTTGAGGTTTTGTTCTCAAACCCACTTCTGTATTGTTTTTCAGGTCATTCTTGTGCTACATGGAGCAAAATGATCAGAAATAATGATGTTATGGCTGATGAGTTGTGTGTATCACACGAGAGCAGTTGAACCATTGCCTCAGGATTTTTGATTCAATGTCTTTGAATTAGAGATCATGCAGAGGCTAAGATGAACGAGGATAAACATAAGACAGAGATATATAGTATTAGGGAGGAACATTCATATCACATGCTTGGAAGTTACAGAGCCTATTGCTGATGACGAGATTTTTGGAGAGTGGAGACAGGGAAGCTTATATGGCAAGTGCGTTAGCTAAATACCGGAAATCTCTGATAGATAATGGACAAAGTATCATTTAGGTTTGACTATATATATATATATATATATATATTTCCTCTTACTCTATTTTATTTCTTGAGTGCTTATTTGATGTTTATGTTACTGAATTTAATGCACCATGCAATGTTTTGTAATGGGAATGCTCTTACTATTGTAAAATTTTATTTTAGATTTTAGTTTATGAGATTTTGGTCAACATGGAAGAGCATCAAATTGTTACCTAACAATTAGTTGAATAAGATAAATATGAAGTAGAGCACTTTATTGATGATTGTATTTTTGTTTTAATAAGGAATACTCATTCCATCTTTAGAGGGAAATAAAAAATGTCTATAATATATATTTTTTTGCAGAAAAAAATGTTTATGATCTTTCATATTTATAATCTATATATAAAAATCCATTTATGTAATGCTTATTAGGTTTCTAATATTTATTTATGAACTACCTCTTACAGGTTATTCTTTTAATTTGAATTTCGACTAAGGTGCACTTGCTCAGCTGTATCTATGATGCAATGAAATTATCTGCCTGTTTAATATATAATTTAAGTTGTTAATTAGGTGATATTAATATAATATTCTTCCTAGAGTTTTTTGTTTTTTGTTTGTTTTGATGAAAACTTAGGGGCCTATTCATTATAAATTGCTTTACTTTCTTTCATATTAATTATATATATATATATATATATATATTTGAAAATAGTCTTTTGATTCGGTTTTTTGCCTTCATGCACCATGAAGTGATTATAATTTTCATCCATTTTACTAGAATTAGTTTGCACTTTGCATTAGATTAATGAAAATTTAATGACATGGATGAAACTAAAGCTGATTCAATTACTTTTTCATCTTTAAAACTCGACTGATCTCTCAAATTAAATGTCTAAACGTAATCAATTTATTCCCTTTTTTTTTTTGCTCCTTTCATTTTTGACTTTCTATTTGTTAAATCATAGGTTTAACTTTTTAATATAATTTTTCAGAACGATAAAAATGAGACATTCTATTTGTTAAATCATAGGTTTAGCTTTTTAATATAATTTCTCAAAAAGAATAAAATTGGTTAAGATAATTTTTTAGAGATTATGTGAATTGAAAAATGATCATTCTTGAGAGAATCAATATAATAACTCAAAAAAAGAGACAAAAATATGTACACATAATTATAAATTAAATTACAATGATAAAATAATTTATAATGTACGGTTGTTAGATATTATGATCAAATAAATTTAAATATATTTTTTTGAGTGAAAAACAAAATTTGGACCAATATTAATATTTTATTATTTTTAATGCTAAAATTTTTAAGAATTAAAATAAATAGGAAATTTAATAAAAAAATTGAGTTATATATTAATTATATGAATTATTTTGAACTTCTAGTTTAAATTTAAAAATTTTTTAAGATTAAAATTTTATTTGATATAAATTCTTTATCTGCTAGATAACTTAATATCAAATATTTTTAATAAGCTTATGATTATTCAAAATTTTCAAGTCTTTCCTATAATTTTCAATAAATCCATCAGTTTTTTTTTGGGGACAAAATATGGATTTTATTAAACAATAACCAAACAAGACAGTACAAAAAGCCTTAAAAATAAGGTAAGCCCAAACAGAAGTCAGCAAAGATAAACCTAAACAAAAGCACATAGGAAAACACAAAAGACTATCGACAAAAGAGGACAGAGAGCAGTAGCTCCTCTTCCATCATCTTCAACCAACTCCCACCTTCTCTCTGCCACTATCTGCCTCTAGTAACACCACCAACAGGGATGGGGCCAAGGATACCCAACTCAAAGAGCACATCCCACACACGGCTATCTTGGCTAGACATTCGGCCACCTTATTGGCATTTCGATTAATATGCTTGATCACCAGAAATTTCAGATATTTCCATATCTTAAGGCACTCTTCCAGTAGTGCCGAAATTGTCCAATCACTATCAGTCTCATTCTTGTTAAATGCATCTACTAATCCTTGGCAATCTGACTCAATTTCTACACTTTGGAGCTCCATCACCCATGCTATCTTCAATGCTTCCCTCAATGCCAATATTTCTGCCATTTGAAGGGAGCATGCTATCATCACTAGACATCTTCTATCTACAACTTCTCCATGCCAATTTTGAGCTATAACCCTCATGCCTGCTTCTAATTTCTAACTGTTGAAAGACCCATCACAGTTGAGTTTCACCTCTCCTTTATCAGGCAATTTCAATGAGCTATTATCTCTATTTGTGGTTTTCTTTTCACATCCCAACTCACCTAATTTGTTTGCCATCTAAAATTCACTCACTGTTGCTTCCCCTATCCCGTCCTTATCCTTCTTCCTTTGGCAGCTTTTTGCATCATGTCTCAAAGCACCACAACAATAGCAATAGTGTCATGATATATATAATCAATAAGTAATAGTTAAGGGACATTAAATATTTTTTAAAGTAATAATCTTATCATACTATTTAGTCCTCTTTAAAACTTTTTTCACTAACAATAGTAAATATACAAATTATTTTTACAATAAGCAAGTTTACCCTTAATTATAGTAGAAGATTTAAATAATTAAATATTTAAATCTTAAATTAAACAAATTATAAAACATAAGCCCATTTTTTCATAATTGTGGTATTTATTAGTTTGATTTAATAAAATAAGGTGGTTAGAATTTTAAGATTTAAAAATTTTAGGGTTTTATATTCTAGAGCTTTTAAGATTTAACATTTTAAATATTTTATTTGACCAAAATTTCAAAATTTAAAGATATTATTTTATTAACTTGACCTAAAAATTATTGATTTGAAAGTTAGACCAGTGGTTCAAAAATTGGACCGAATAAAATAATAGTCTAATTGATTTAGTTCTTGTTTGAATGTTATTTTAGTTTTTAAAATTATTTTATAAAATTAATTTTAAAAATTCATGCTCTTAATAAAATATTTATTTTTTTATATATAATTTTTTCAATCATGGATAGTGACTCATGCAAAGGAGGAAGGGAGACAATATGTGTTCTGTTATGGATGTGATTTAAAAGAAAAAGAATTTTTATTTGGTGAAGCTGAAGCTACGTATGTTCAACTCTGTTAGATAGGCGTCTGGATTCCCTGCTGTGCGTTTCGCAGTTGGGTGCTGCTGGGTATTTTAGCAGCGATTTTTTCCGTTGCTAAAATATTTTGCAACAAATATTATTATCACTATAATTTTTGTTAAATTAATTATTTAAACAAAAATTATAATAATAATATTCATTGTAATAATAGTAAAACACACTTTAGCGACGGATAAAACTGCCGCTAACGGGCCAGCAGGGATCCAAAAGCGTTAGATAGGAGGCATGCCCTAGCCAATTGGTGTTCAAACTTCAAAATAAGTTCTAGAGATTAAACAAGTCCTAGATTATTATTTAATTTTGAATATAAAAAGAAGCATGTGAATTGGTGGCATACATATTAAATACTTACTCTCATTTCGCATAATCTATATATATCTCCATTGCATTTCAGACTAGCTAGGGTACGTGTCATATATATATTGGCAACTAATTAATTAATGACCAAAATAATAAAATAAGGATTGGAAATTAGTAAACAATTTCAAAACTATAGAGACCAATATTGTAAAAATTAAATAAAAGTAGAAGGACTAAAAAAAAATAAGATAAACTTACAAATAGTGGATCATCTCATCCCATCCCAGATCGTCAATCATCACAGCAAAAAAGAAATATTGATGAGTAGTAAGATGGGAAGCTTAGGGTTTGTGTTTTCTATCAAAGGCACAGGCCATCTTCTTCTTCTTCTTCTTCTTCTTCTCAGTGCATCCTTTCTCTTTTCAGCTTGTTACGCTCAACCTGCATCCACCAACACCAACACTTTGCAAAAATTGCCTGATCCTCAGATTGCTGCATTGTTTTTCTTTGGGGATGGAATCTATGATACTGGAAACAGAGGTCGTATTGAAACTGATACTGATATCAATTACAATCATCCTCCCTATGGTATTAGCTTCTTCAACATATCTACTGGAAGGCCTTCAGATGGCCGACTCATAGTTGACTACATTGGTGATTAATGATTTTTATAATTATAATTAATTTGATGGCTTGCATGCATGCATGGTCACTCTCATTTCACAATCACAAATATTCAATTTTGCAGCTGAAAAAGTTATGCCGCAGCCCATATACCGTATAACTCCTTATCGTGCTCAAATTAAAAGTATGTGGCGCTATGGCGTGAGCTTTGCAACTATCAATACTTCTGCCATTTCTCCAGAAAAATTTTCTTCTGATAATCTGGATGAAACTTCTTCTGATGATCCAGATGAAAGTTCTTCTGTTAAAACTGTAAGTCCATATTGAACTATATATCTTCTCTTTCACCAAATTAAAGTCTTCCTTTTTAATTTACTCCTCTTACATATATATGCTCTTTTGTTATCTTATTTGTTTCTATCACAGTTGGACTTTTCGGATCAGCTAACACATTTTCAAGAAGTGGTTGAGCATTTAGAAGATACTTATGGACCCACAGAGACCCAGACGTTGCTATCCAAGTCTGTATACATCTTCTCTCTGGGTGCCATTGATTTCTTAAAACATCGACCAACCAGTTATACTGAACTGGGGAAAACCACTGATGCTATATATTCTCGACAAATACAAAGGAGCAATTGAGGTAAATTAAGATGACACATGCATGCAGTAAATTAATTTATTAATAATTAGATTATTTGTTTAATTATCTAGTATCACTTGTGTTGTGATATATTATATTATAGATCATAAATGACAAGGGTGGATGGAAATTTGGGTTCCAAAACATAGTGCCTTTACAGTTTACGCCCTACTACATAAGAAAGTATGGCAAGAAGAGGATTTGTGAAATCCTTTATTCAGCACCCTCATACAATGAATTACTGAAGAAACACCTTCATCACTGGGCCACTTGCAGCAAGCAGAAAGACGGCTCCAAAATGTTCAACAAGTTCAAATATTCCTACTTAGATTACTACAAATTCTTGGTTCAAGCTCAGAAAGATAAATCACTAAATGTGATTAAAGCATGTTGTGGTAGAGGCAACAACAACGGGAAACTCACATGTGGCAAAATCATTGATAAAGATAACGTTAATATGTGCGACAAGCCTGAAACTCATCTCTGGTTTGATGCTCTTCATTCGACAGATGCTGCTGACGGTCGGTTCGTTAATGAAATTTGGGAAAATAATACGTTTGCTCAACCCTACACTTTGAAGGAACTGTACGAGCTGGAAGAAAAATCCACCACCGATGGATCGAAGGATAAAGAGGATGAAGACGAAGATATCCTTTATTATTTGCTGGCGGATAAGAATGGTAGCATTAATAATATTGTAACAGATATGTAATATATGTAGTGCATGCATGCTGCTATTTAATTCATATATTATATATTTGTATGCAGTTAGCTAGCTTAAGACCACTCCTAAATAAGGTCCCCGTGGCCACTTGTTCTGGAGTTTTCGTTTTCCTTTCCTTGTAGGCTCGTTGTATTTTTTAGATTGTACTTTGAGTTATATATGGTACTTCTTTTTTCTCTCTTTTACTTCATGGTAGCGATTTTTAGATTGAATTTCTCAGTAAAATAATGATTTATCCCTAGAAAATTACTTTTCTTTAAAGAGGTTGTTAGAGCTACACTCAAAGTTTGAGAGAGTTTTTGGTATTTCATATAATATTAATTTTGGTGATGTGTCAAATATTTTGTTAGTATTCTAGATGATAAAGTTAAGAGATAGAGATTCTTGCACAAATTACGAAATTTAAAAGATTTTAAATTAATTTTTATAATTGAGATGGATTATTTACACATAATTTAAGTTAAGAGGATTTCCTTATTTTAACATTATTTTTAATTTTTAGCTAAAACTAATATTTTGTCCGTTATTTTTTTATGGGTTTCAATTTTGTTTTATCTTTTTTTAATTTTAATTTTGTCCCTTATCTTGACTAGTTAATGTGATTTATTTTCCTCATTTAATTTTTTGTATATATTACTAATGACACAATCATATATAAAACTTATATAAAATTATTTTTACTAGATCATAGTTTGAACTATAGTATAAAATTTTTAAATGACACTAAAATGATTATTAAGTTATTTTTTTATAACTCTAAAATTTATTTAAAGTTCTTAATTTTGAGTTTCAAATATCTGAGTGAAGAATTTAAAAAAAAAAAATCAAACACTAGTTAATAAAGGTAAAACTGTCTTATTCTAAAAATATATTATGTATTTATTGATGTTAATTAAAAAAATTAAAATACATTAAATAATATAATATAATATTATTTTTAAAAATATTTAATGCTTCTTAATTAATCAAACACTAAATAGTAAAACTCATATAAAAATTATATACTATTAAAAAAAATTTGATGGTAGGAATACATTAATTTCTCACGCTTTCCGGCAATGAAGATATACTTTGTGCAATTAAAAAACTATCACGTGGCGACTTCATACAGACAGTAAGAAATTAATATTTCACCATATTGAAGGCTGCAAACTACAATGCCACAGGAGATACTAGATTTACAACTTTAATGAGGACACTTTTTTATTATTTTAAAAAGTTATACTCATATCTGATCAAATATATATATATAAATTTAAATTATTTTTTTATTTAAGTTTTGATTCTTATAATTTTAAAAAATTTTGAATTTAATCTTTATATACTCTTAAATTTTAGTCAATATGTTATTAAATTTTTTTCACCTATATTAATTATATATTATCTTAACATTATGAATATATATATGTATATAATTCAAATCAAGTTATTTAAATAACTTTGCATAAGTTATATTTTATGTTATATACGTAAATTATTTTTACTTTATTATTTATATATTTTATTTTTGTTGACATAAATTATGCATTTATATATTTTTTTTGCTGAAATAAAGCATGCTTCATGAATATTCAAAGTGTTTGATATTATATAAATAGACAGAAGAACAAAAGTCAACATCATTTTGAAAAATATCTAACAATAAAGGCTAAATTAAAAAAAATAAATTGTAATGACCTAATTGAAATTTTTTTACAAGCTTTTGGACCCAATTAAAATTTAACAAAAATTATAGGAAAAAAATAAAATTTAATCTATATTTTAATGAGTCATTTTTTCAATAAAACTAGTAGAGGACACATGCAACGCACGTAAATTGTTACTTTAAATTTCATAAAATTTTAATTTAATTTATTGTAATTTAAAAATTTATAATTAAATTTTATATGATTTAAATAAAAATAAGCTATTATTTTTACCCTTAAAAAATAATTAACATCTTAACTTGATTGTCACACTCTAATTTAGAGAAATGTGGCTGGCACCAGATGATTATCTCTCTTTCGTAAGCCTGAAATTATATTAAAACAGTTTATTCATCTAGACATGTTCTAAACTACAAGAAGTTGTGAAATTTTCAAAGGTTCCTGAGATTACACATTCAACTAATACAAAAAAAATACACAACGAGAGTTCCACTCTCAATATTGCATTTATTCATAATAACAAAATTCATGTGAGGGATCCTACCTATGAAATAAAAAGTCATATCTAGAATTAAAATACAAATAAGGTTTGCAAAAGTAACAACACCCAACGAAACAATCTTAAGGCTCACTCTAGAATTACCTCTATGACCTCTTGTATGAATATTCAAGCTTTACCTATTTATATGAAAAGAAAGAAGGAAATACAATGGTGAGTGAAAAACCATATTGGAATAAGACAAGTCAGGCACGAGAGTTTTTCAATAAAGAAAATAACATTTATAGTTTTCAAAAATTAAGGATAATTTCTCAAGTGATTTAAATATTGTAATCAAATGGGCAAAACATTAATTAAATGATACAGTAGTCTCAATATGATGCCAAAATATCTAAGAGAGTTATATATAAAATAAAGTATCAATTATTAAAAGAGTATAATTAATTTAAACTCAAGCTTTCAAATTTTTATTATAATAAAAACAAGCTCTTGAGAGGTATATCTCATAGAATATACTATATACCCTCTTGATAGTATCCCTCCACGACATCATGATTTCACATATGTTTGGCCACAACTCCTCACATGGACCCAATCCCTCCATATAATATACATACACTGTGTGATTGCACATGGTGCTAGCATCAACTTATCTATGCTAGTTGAGGTTTTTTCCTATGCACGCATAGGGCTAAAGATATAGCTGTAATACTAGTGTTCTTAAAAGAGTTCCTCCACTAAAATATTTCAAGAAATATATTTCTCGTATTCTTATCCAAACCTCAAAGAATATGTAATCCAAGTAACTCAATTTTTGAATTAAAAAAAATTATTTCAACAATTTTCTCAACCTATGTGATGACAATGACCTTAGAAGTTTTATTAAATAGTATATCACAAAACTCATAATGTTCAAAACATACTTCCATATAATTGTATTCACTATAATCAAATCAATGATTTATAATTCTATAAGTCAAAACCAATAAATAGATGGTTTATCCCAATGCTATGCAGATATAATATCATGAAATAGAAGATAATGAAAAAAGGGCACGGTGGATACATAGAAACCAAAAAGCACATTATAACAAGCTTTATCTACTCACAGTGTAGACAATCAAGAACGGAACCTCTACTACATCACGCAGGTCCCTAAGTGTAAAAGACACTCTTCAAGAACCTATAGGCACAATATCATACTATTAAGAATAAAATATTACATGATAATCTAAATTTGATTGTCATAAGATTTCTAATATTTTTCATACCCTTTAGAGTGACCATAGACTTCACTAAATCTAAGATTTCACTTGCTCCACTTAGATATCTTTCTCTCAAAACCCATGGTTAAAAAATACAACAAGAATTAGAGAAATTAATGGGGCAAGAAGAGGAGGATAATTAAAAAAAATAAAATAAGAATTAAGACAAATGACTATTATAAAAAAAAACGTACCACAAATAAACATGCATCAAGAATCCCTAAATCCACCAAATATAAGAAACATAAAATACATTGATAACACAATATCATCAAGTATAACAAGAGAAACTAGAGAAAATTAGATAGAACAAGAGATATTAAAATATAAAGAACCATTAAGAGTAGAAGATACTATACAAATAAAAAATACAACCTTTAAAATATCAACAAATACAAGATATTCGCCAACTCTATTAGAACAATATGAAACAAGACAAATACTAAATTTAAGAATATAGTTGATGTATATTGTAATCTAAATAATGAACAAGAATAGAAGAATGGTCAAAGTCACAATTAATAGCATTAATAGTAAGAATAGTACAAAATTGGTGAAAGAGTAAGATAAAAGATTTTAGACAACAAGCCAGAACAATAAATACATTGTACTCAAACAGAAAAGAACTATATACAATATTAATAAGACAATACAAACAATTACTTAAAAATAAATTTTTAAGAAGTATAGGATTAAATGAGATAACTAATATAGAAAAAGCTATAACAAAAATGCTTCAAAGCCACGCTGCCAATACAGTTAATGATAGGAAATGGTCCATAATATTTTCTGGCCAACTTGAAGTTTGGCTGTTGATAGACTGATAGTTGTTAATATGGTTGAAGCTTCAAAAGAACCCAGTCTCCTACATAGAATTCTCTGTCACAGCATTTCTGATCTATGTATTTTTTTCATTCGATCTTGAGCTTTCTGCAAATATTTTGTGAGAGAATCCCATAATTGTTCACAGTGAAGGATGTCGTCATTAACCTGCTCCACTGTCGAGTTGCCGGGGATATATCTAGGAAATGGTCGTGGATTGAAGCCAAATAAAGCTTGATTGGGTGAACGACCTATAGCAGAGTGGAAACTGCTATTATAGTGTAACTCCGCCCATGGCTGATAGGTGACCCATCGGTGGGGGCTATCAGCCACAAAAGCTCGCAAATACTGTTGTAGGCAGCGATTCAAGACCTCACTTTGGCCATCAGTTTGTGGATGGTATCCGATGCTATAATGCAAGGTAGTTCCACTGAACATCAATAAGTGTTTCCAGAAATGACTGACAAAAATTGGATCATGGTTAGAGATTATTAACCGAGGGAAGCCATGCAATTTAACCACCGTGTTAATGAATTGAGTGGCTACGACACTGGCCATGAATCCAATCTGCAAGGGACAAAAATGTGCATTCTTGGTGAGGCAGTCCACGACAACCATAATAGCTGTGTACCCTTTAGATTTCAGTAATGTGACAATGAAATCCATGGTCATGTCAGTCCAGGAGTGAGTTAGAATTGGCAAGGGTTATAGTAGACCCGCTGGTTTCTTAGTAACATGGTTTGTTGGCAAATAATGCAATTGTTAACCCATTCATCCACATCCTTCTTCATCTTGGGCCAGAAGAACAATTCAATGATGCGTTTATATGTCTTGGTTTGGCCAGCGTGTCCGCTAGAAGGGGTGTTATGAAATTCATCAAAAATCTTTCGACGTAATGCTTGATGGGGGGAATAAGCATTCAATTTTGGTAAAAAAGGATGCCATCCGTAAGCGAGTAACCGACCGATAATTTGCCAGAATACCAGTCATCGACCAATGCACGAGAAGCCTTATGTGTGGTATATAGGTGCTGCAACTCAGCTAGTAAGGTAGAGTACACTGTACTGACATTATAGATGCAGTAGGTAGTAGAGGAATGTTCCGTATTTTCATCACCTCTTTGCGACAGTGTGAATGATAAATCTTTGACCCAACAGATAATGGTGCCATTTCATCACCGATTGCATAATAGCGTACAACTCTCATACGTAAGCTGACGCCAGAGACATTTTTCATCCCATTTTCTTACTAAAATACGCAATTGGACGGCTGTTTTGGCTCAACACTGCTCCTATACCAATGGTCGAGGCGTTCGTTTCCACTATGAATGCTTGTTGGAAATCTGGTAAAGCTAATACTGGAGTTCTTGTCATTTGCTCTTTCAACACATCAAAAGCCTTTTAAGCCTCTGATTCCATTTAAACGAGTTCTTTTTTAATAGTTCAGTTACTGGATGTTCCAGCTGTGCATAATTTTTAATGAACTTGCGATAATAACTAGTCAACCCGAGGAAACCTCTGAGTTGTTTGAGGTTGCCAGGAACTGGCCAAGTAACCATGTCATGTATCTTTGTGGGATCGGCGAGTAAGCCTTCTCTGCTAATAATGAACCCCAGGTATTCCACAGAAGGCCGACAGAAAGCACATTTTGCCCGTTTTGCGAATATCTAATGTTGCTGTAACACTGCAAAGATGGTTTCCAGATAGGTGATGTGTAATTGCAATGTTGGGTTGTAAATCAAAATGTCGTCAAAAAATACAACCACAAATTGTCGTAAATAAGGTGCAAATACTTTGTTCATCAATGCCTGGAACGTAGACAGGGCGTTTGTGAGGCCGAACAGTATGACGAGGAATTTGTAATGGCCCAAATATGTCCGAAAGGCTGTTTTATGGATGTCTTGATCATACATGCGCACCTGGTAATACCCAGCATGAAGATCCAGCTTAGAGAAGATTGTTGAGCCATGTAACTCATCAATAATCTCATCGATCGTGGGAATTGGGAACTTATCTTTTACGGTCAGTTGGTTAAGGGCTCTATAATCAACACAGAAGCGCCATGATCCATCCTTTTTCTTTATGAGTAGTACGGGAGGCGAAAATGGGCTTTAGCTGTCTCTTATAATACTGTCCTGAATCATTTCACTTACTATTCATTCCATCTCTTCTTTCTGATAGTGTGGGTACCGGTATGGGCGTACGTTGGCAGGTTTCGAGTTAGGTTCCAAGTTAATCTAATGATTGATTTCTCGGTAAGGGGGCAACCCTTTTGGTTCATCAAAAACTGGCTGATATCGCTGTAATAGGTGTGAAATTGGTTCAGGTAACACATCCGACATCGTTTCAACTAAATTGACTACGTTCAGATGAAAGAAAGTGACTACTGCTTGCGATTGTAGCATCGTATGCAGCGTACGACGATTAAGTGGTTTTCCATCTAGCATACGTTCTCCTGTCAGCACAACACGTTCCGTCCGGTCACTAAACTCCATCGTTATTTCTTTATAGTCAGTGACGACTTTTCCCAGTGATTCAAGCCATTGAATACTGAACATTATATCCGATCCTTGTATGTCAAGCCAATAAAGATCAACTATGAATTAGTGCCCTTGAATGTCAATCTCTACGTTCCTGCTTACATGACAACATGAGAGGTATTGACCACTGCCTACCAATACTTGATATACAATTCTAACATTTCTAAATTTATATAATCAACCTATAAAATTTCCAAATTAATTAATGTAGCACTTTTAAATATTCCAGATCTTGATATACAATTCTAACGTTTCTAAATTTATTTCCTTCAAATTTTTATATTTAAAACAAAAAAATTCAAGTTATTTGGATGGGGCAATGTGTATGCATTAACTCACTTTTACACACTTTATGTGGAAAAAATACGCCATTGTTGATAAACTACTTCTGAGGCTAATTAAGTGAGTGGAATCAAATCTTGGATTTATATAAAAATTAATAGGTTAAATTATTTTTGTTATCCTATAATTTCACTTAGTTTTAAAATAGGTTTCTATAATTTAAAATTTGTGGTTGAATTATATTATCTAATATATTTCATATATTTGAATTATTTTTGCATCATTATTTATTATTTTTATTTTTATTGATATAAATCATATATATTTAGAGCACTAAGATATTATATATTGATAAAATTAATAAAATTTAGTATAATTTTAAAAAAAATTTGATAGTAGGAACTAATTTAAAAAATTGTTAAACCATATATAGCAACTTAATTACAAATTTTAAACTATAAAGAGGTAATTAAAAATTAAGTAAAAGTATAAGGATGATAGGAATAATTTATCCTAAATAATATATCTTCTCAAGTAAAATTAAGCATTTGACATTGCCAAGAAATTATATATATATATATATATATTACACTTAATTACATCAATTATAAATTTCTTTTTATCTAATACTAATTAAATTAAAACTTTCATATATAAATTTGGTTAACTACAAGGGGCCAATCCATCTTCTAGGGTTAAAATTTTTCTACAATAAAACAATTACTTTTGTTTTCTTTACATGTTAAATAGAAGAAAGGGAAGACAAGAAAACAAAGGTGAGGAGAGAAAATTTTGAAGTGTATTACCTCATTTATATATTGAATAATTAAATTTAATTATTGATTTTTATTTTATTTATTATATGAACCCTCTAATTTACAAAATAAATAATTGAATAAATCTTATTAATTAATATATAAATGATATATAAAAATGGACTTAAAATCTTGTTTACAAATATAAAAATTGGGCATATAGACTTTTTATTGTTTATGTCACTAATTAATTAAAAAAAAATTAGCTGCATGTATTAAAATTGTAAATATATGTTTTACCAAAAAAAATTGTAATGCATATGTGTCCAATCTTTTAAAGTAAAAAATTAACTAAATATTTTTTTTTTTTACAAAAAATGTTATATAGATAGAGGTCATTCCAGTTTCATCCGTAGAGCTAGCTTAATGCCAAGTAAGTACATTATTGGCTAAATCAGCATTATGCACCTATCATATATTTCTATATTATAATAATTTTAAAAATAAAATATGTGATATAAAAAAGAGAGATAAAATAAAAATATAATAAAAATTTAAAAAAAAATAAAGAGTTAAATAATTTTTTATATTTAATTTATTATTTTAAAATTTAAGAATTATCATTTTATATCATATTTTAAAAGCTAAAAATAATGTCATGTTTTTTCCAATGAAGTCTTTATGATCAATGAACATAACATAATTCATCCAACAGCATTTATATATTAATTAATAATATTTATTTAATTTTTTATTTTTTTAAATTAAAGGACTCAGATGAATATATAAATATATATATATTTATTCTTTCATGTGAAGCTTATATATTACACTTGTAACGCCCCTATCTAGTTTTATTGTTAACTCCAAAATCAAAAGATAAGTTCGGTACATTATCCTTACCCTTGATTTGATTAGTGTCTGAGCAGTTATAACATTCAATTATATCAAGTAGATTAGGTTCGGGATCCTTTGCTCAGAATAAAAACTTACATGCACAGCGAAATAAAAATACTACACTATACAACGAAAATTAAGAACCTTTATGTAATTCAAATAAATACAGGTCCAATAATTTCCATTACATGCTGATAAGTCATATCCCTGGATATACGAAGTAACCAATCATCAGAAGTTAGGAGACAACAGGTCTGTCACTCAAACTCCTATATAAATGAAGGATAGTCCGGTCCTTCAAATATTTGTTTCCCCTGTATACTCCAAATATAACTCATGTATACAGTCAACTATTGTCCTATTCTAAATCAGACCTATCTAGGACCTAAAAGAGGGGATTATAAAAATCATACTCAATCAAAAGAGATTGCTACCCCGCGGCCCTGCTACGCGTCCGTATCTGATACATATTAGCACATAGATGAGAAACACAAGTTTCCCAGTAGCTTAGCAATTCATAGTTTAAAAGAAACTAATATGTACTAGGGTGTAAGCACCAAAACATTCAATCTACATCCTTGATTTTAGGTGTAATATTACACATAACTGTAAACTGACAATCATTGCATAATAAATTTAGAAGTTAACAAAGATTATATATCTTTTTAAATAACACGTATTCTTATCAGCTTAATGGTTTATTATGGAATTATCATAGTGTTTATGCGTGTTACGTGAACACTAGGTCACGGGTGCGGAGCATCTTTGGCCACACCTCCCTAGGTCACCCGTGTGGAACACCTTTGGCCACACCTTGTAATTTGTTGACACTCGACCATGTACATAGCGTAATCATGAGCACTAGGTCATGGGCATGGAGCACCTTCGGCCACGCCTCGCTAGGCCGCCTGTGTGGAGCACCTTTGGCCACACCTCGTAAATCGTGAGCACTCGGCTACATATAGAGCGTAATCATAAGCATTAGGTCCCATGTGGAGCACCTTTGGCCACACCTTGTAAATCCGGGACCCTCGGCCATGCATAGATCAAAATTATGAGCACTAGGTCACGGGCATGGAGTACCTTCGGCCACGCCTCGCTAGGCCGCCTATGTGGAGCATCTTTAACATTTTTTATGAAAAATTCAATATTTAAGGAATAGTTTTTATTTTCCTTAGAAACAATTTCTAAGGTACATTTTCCTATAAAATTCTAATGATCTCAATATTAATTTCCTTTCTTGGAAGTTGATTCTAATGTACATTTTTCTTTTAAGAATTTTAATAATTTTAATAATAATTTTCCTTTTCTTGAAAATTTATATAAATGTGCATTTTCCTTCTAAAATTCCAACAACTACAATAATAATTGTCTTTTCTTGGAATTTAATTCTAATGGGCATTTTTTTTTTCTAAAACTTCAATAACTTCAATAGTAATTCATAATAAATTTTCGTTTCTTGGAAATTAATTTCCATGTATATTTTCTTTCTAAAAATTCTAATATTTTCAATACTAATTTTCTCTTTCTTGGTATTAGTTCTATTGTACATTTTCTTTCTAGGAATTCTAATAATTTTTCTCATAATTTCCTTTGCTTGGAAATTAATTCCATTATATATTTTTTTCCTTTTTTAAAATTCTAATCCCTTCCACAATAATTTCCTTTGCTTAAAAATTAATTCTCACGTATATTTTCCTTCCAAAAATTCCAATAATTTTTCTAGTAATTTCCCATAATCACATGCATTTTTATTAGCAATCATAAATGTTCAATAACCCCACTAATTTCATTATGGAAACAACAAGTCCACTACAATATTAAGAATAGTAAACCAAGTTAACCAAATCATTAAATAACTTTCTAAATCTAAGTCCTCTCATGATCTCAAGGAAACAATAATTTAGAGATTAGCATTAGCCACCTTCCATCTTTATCATGCAAGTTCCATTAAATTTTTCCTAAATCAAGAGTGTAGACATGGGTTCAAATTCCATGGAAGCTATATCATTAAGCATGCATACTCAATCATGGAATAAGAATTTAACAAATTACTAATCTACCTTGGAAGTGGGTTAGAGAAAATATTCTTGGCTTTTCCTTTGATTTCCTTGGTTTTCCCTTTGAGTTCTTCTTTACTTCCTTCTTCCTTGATCTCTCAATTCTCCCTTGATGCCTGACCTTCTCCCTCTCTTTTCTCCCTTCTTCTTTTCTTTCTCTCCTTTCCCTTATTTTCAAGTGTGGGGATTATGGTATGCCTCCCTCTTTTTCCCCCTTTCATTTCCTTATTTTTCTTTTTGGGTTGCTTGTAAATTGGTTTTCCTTCTTTTTTTCTTCCTTCCTATACATTAGGTGCATCCCACTAGCCACTAGTTTTGTACAAAATTCTACACCTATTAGATTGCTTGTTGCCTTAGTATTCTTTTTCTTGCAAGTTTACCTTTTCCCACTTTCACAAGCAACCTTAGTACACATATATATTTTTAATTCTCTTCCCACTTTCCATTTCCCTTTCTTTCTTTTTTTTTTTTTAAGAAAAGTATGCACACTTTTGGATATGTATATATATATATATTTGCACAAAGTGTACTTGCAAGTACACTTTGTCTTTGCTTGCACACTTAGTATTTTTCTTTCTTGCAAGTTTAGATTTGTCCACTCTTACAAGCAACTAACCTTTACAAGCAACCTTGGTATTTCTTTTTTTTTTTTTTCTATTTTCTCTTTTCCTCCCTCATTCACATGACACTTACACACACCTATATATTTTTGTTGCATCTCATTTTGCTTCTTACTTGGTACTTAGGCTAGGTAAATAAAGAAATCAAAGAATTAATTCTAAGCACCAAATTTCCTTTCCTTAAAAATAATTCATCTAATTAATTAGCAAGCAAGTAATTCAAACTAATTAATTAAATAATACCATTAATTTAGGCTAATTAAATTATGAGGTGTTACAACACTTAATTACAACAATTGTAAATTTCTTTTTATCTAATGTTATTTAAAGTAAAACATTCATAAATTTTGTTAACAACAAGGGACCAATTAATAAATTTTTGCTAATCCATATTCTAAAATTAATTAAAATTTTTCACTATGTTAGTGCTACAATAAAACAATTACTTTTGTTTCCTTCACATATTAAATAGAAGAAAGGGAACAAAAGAAAACAAAGATGAGAAAGAGAAAAACTTTTAGGTGCAGAAAACTTAATTATTTATTTTTATTTTATTTATTATGAAAATTATTTAGTTTATAAAATAAAAAAATTATATAGATATTATTGATTAATACATAAATAATATGATATAATACATAGGCTTAAAATACTTTTTATGAAAGATAAAAAAAATTTAGGGCTGACATTGTTTTCAACATCAATATTAAGGACTTGTTTCCTAATGAGGGGGCAAGACACATTATCTATTGATCGCTAGAAGTTTGATTAATGCTGTAGAATAAGAAATAAGAATGTGCATCTTGAAATTAAATAATAATTAAGGATATATAAAATTATAGTCAATTATATATATAATGATCTTACAATAATAATTTTACGTAAAATTCATATATAACTCTATTATTAATAATATGTTCAAATAACATTTTATCAAAACAATTATCAGTTCAAGAATAATAAAAAAAAGATAGAAGATAAAAATGAAACTTTGTATGAAACTAAATAATAAAAAATTAGTTTTAACAAAAAAAAATTGTAAAACTGAAGAACCATTTTGAACATCTGTCAATTTAAGGGACGACTGAGTAAGTCATTATGCAATATGCCAAATAAACCATTACTGTTTAAATTATTGTCCTGACTTAAAAAATGCTTAATTTATAATCAAGTGTGAATGTAGAGATATCTCATCATAAAACACTGGTTATTAAAAAAAAAAAAAAGAAATCTTGATATATCTATTAATTTATTTAGTCTTGAGATTTTAATTTATAAACTTCTTTATCTGTATATTATAGGCTTTCCTATTTCCCTTACAATTTTTTGTTATGTCTTGGTTAATTTTTAATTCAATGATATATTGATATACACATTAGTAAAATTAACTAATACTAAAACATAATTTTTTTTTTAAATTTTAAGTGTTATGTAAAAAATTATTAAATTTTAAGTTTTACGAAATTGTTTTTTAAATTTTAGATTTTGTACAAAAAATTCTTTAACTAGTTTGACTTGTCTACGTTGCCTTAAAATTTTAGATGTAAAAATTCACACAAAAGAAGGTTCCTTGATTTAACAATTTTTAAGTCAATTTTTATAATTAAAAAGCTAATTTACACACAGATCATTTTAACCTAAAAATAAACATGACATTTATATATAATAAATGAAATGTATTTTAATTTTTTTTTACAACAAATAATGTTTATTTTTAATTAACTTATTATAATTACAAATTTAAATCTTCGTGAGTTATGAATACTTCACTCCATAATTTTCTTTTTCCTCTAAAAATGTTAGATAAAGTAGAATTAGATATCTAAATTTAACTAACACTTATTTTTTAATTAATAAAATGAAAGAACATTATAAAATTTATAAAAAAATATTAAGATATCTCTATTATTTTAAAAATTATAGCTAATTAAATATATGTAACCTTTTATCTATATAATCTGTAAATAAATTAGTATTCATATGTAATATTTTTATCACATATGCATCATATATTTTATTTCTCATTTACAAGCCACACAAATTTATTTATCTATTTATGTTAATTACTAATATACAAATTTATTTCTTACAAATCATATTTTGAAAACATGATTAAGTGATAATATATGATTAAATTTTTTTTATTAATTATTATAATTTGGACTATTGGTATATATTAGGGACTAAAAATACATATTTATACTATTTTAGGCACTATTTAGTATATAATGTCTCTTGTTATCTTTTTGATTAATGACAAAGATTAATGACAACGACTGAGGGACTAACAAGTATACTATAGTGATCTTTCAAAAATCAAAATATATATTCTGATATTTCAAGAACCAAATTGTGTGATTGCTTATCTTAAGTTTTCTCTTAAATTTTTGTATCAAAAATTTTAACCTTTAATTTTTAATAACATGAATTTTTTGTTTTAAATAAAAAAATTTCAAGGAAATAAGTTTAGAAACGTTAGAATTGTATATCAAGATCTGGAATATTTAAAAGTGCTACATTAATTAATTTGGAATTTTTATTGGTTGATTACATAATTTAAAATTGGAGAAACTCAAAATTTATTTAGATATAAAATTACACAAAAAAATTAATATAAAAATAAAGTATTTAATCTAAAATAGTTTTGAGCTCAAGGTTTTCAAAATCAAATAATTTTTTAAATTAAAATTGCATTAGATGAGTCCTTAAATTTAGATTTTTTTTTTTGACAAAACTTAAATTGTAAATTGTAATCCTCACCTATTTTTACAAACATATTGTCCCATTTAATTTCCTTACCCAAAAATCATATTTTAGATATATTCCCAAATAATAATAATAATAATAAAATGTCCTTATAGAACAAAGAGAGAAGCCTCATTTCCATTGCAACTCCATACGAACTTGAATACGAAGACTTATAAATCATTAACTTGAATATATACTTAACAAGATTCTTAAGATTATTGTATCTTAAAGGTAACCAATCAGACTCATAAAAATAAAAAATGACAGCGTCTCCAATTAAAATAAAAAAAAAATTAAAAATCTTGATACACCTAATTACATTGTGTGCTTGTCCTCTGATATGTTTCTGTAGAGAAATTAAAAGATAGTAATAAATAAAGCATAAAAAATAATTAAATAATTAAATTGATAATAATTTTATTTATAAGAGACCAAATTGAGAAAAAAACATTTATGAGAATCTAAATTGAGAAAGCTTCCATTTTTTAAGGACTAATATGGGATTTTAGTCGTTTATTGTATGACATTAATTATTTAATAGTAACAAGTCAACATTTAAATTTCATGGAATACCTTTTATTAATAATTTAAATAGCTTCCACAGTTTTTATTATGGAATATGGATAGTTCATATTTTACTGTGTCGCTATCACCATGTCAATGTTCATGCATCCTTGTATCTCTATTCAGACTATTCTAAATGCATCATTCAAGGCTGGGATGGAACACAACACTTCATAATAAGTTCTGGAGATTTCTGTGATGGTTGATTTGATTCTGAACACTGAGAGATGCTGCATCTTCAAGGTGTGATATTAGTGTCAAGCATAATAACAAAAGTCTTAAGGGTCTCTGCTAGAGGCCCTTTTAAACTTGCATAAACGTTCTTCGAAAGAAATGCAGGTTTATGGAAAAAAACAATAAATAACTAAAGAATTAGGCTGGATTCTGTAAATGTACGTGAAAGGAAGTTAATACAACAATAAACAATTAATAAATAAAACGTATTCAATCTTTTATATATATAGCTCATTTATATGGTTAATACAAATTATAAAAATCTTAGTAACTTTATATATGTAGGTAAGTAATCAGAGAAAACATAGAAACAATGGAGGAGGAGGCGTAAAACATATCCATAATAACTCATACAGTTGGCATTAGAAACAGAAACTGACTTGTCTAGCCACGTAATCACATGATGACAATAAGCAAATTGCAAGATGGTATCCTTTTTACTCAAACAATAATTAGCATAGTAGTTTCAAAATAATAGTACGTAAACTATTTAAATAGACATCCTTGAACTATATAGCATAACCAAATTCAGAACAGAGTTTTATAAATATGTTATGGCTGATGAGTTGTGTGAATCACACGAGAGCAGTTGAACCATTGCCTCAGAATTTTGATTCAATGTCTTTGAATTAGAGATCATGCAGAGGCTAAGATGAGCGAGGATAAACATAAGACAGAGATATATAGTATTAGGGAGGAACATTCATATCACATGCATGGAAGTTACAGAGCCTGGTGCTGATGACGAGATTTTTGGAGGGTGGAGACAGGGAAGCTTATATGGCAAGTTGTTAATTGGTGATATTCAAATAATATTCTTCCTAGAGTTTTTTGTTTTTTGTTTGTTTTGATGAAAACTTGGGGGTCTATTCATTATAAATTGCTTTACTTTCTTTTATATTAATTATATGTATATATATATATATATATTTCAAAATAGTCTTTTGATTCCTTTTTTCCCTTATATTTTTTTCTCGATATGCTTTCAAGCATCTTACAAAAAAGTGATATGTGGTATGTGATATGTCTATCATATTCAACGTTTTGAAGTTGTGAAATTTACATTTTGACTTTCACAGGAATCATGCACCATGAAGTGATTCTAATTTTCATCCATTTTACAAGAATTAGTTTGCAGTTTGCATTACATTAATGAAAATTTAATGACATGGATTAAACTAAAACTGATTCAATTGCTTTTTCATCTTTAAAACTTAAACTAAAACCATCGTGAAACCCGAGTGCAGCGCCCTCCACCATTTTTCTTCCTTCCTTTGTTGCGTTTCATAAAGAGAAACACTTCCATCCCCTCACTACACCTTCCGTCCTTGGCCTCTTCTTCATTTCCGGTCGCCTCCTGTCAGCCACCACAACTGGCCGCCGTAAACGGCAGCCATGGCAGCATGAAATCGCTGCAAAAAACCGGGGAAACGGAGCTCCAAGTGAGTGGTTGTGAGCTGCGAAAATGAGGAAAAGTTTGTGGGTTTTGTTAGAAATTGGTGAGTAGTTTCTATCCTTTAAAAATTTTGTTGATTTGCATTTGTTGGGTGAATATTGGCTTTCACTTCTTGCTGAAATTTTGAGAGAGAAAGAGGGGGAGAAAGAGAAGAAGAAGAATAAGGAGAATGAAAAAAAAAATGTCCATCATTCTTTTTTATCTTTGGGACAAAATATGGATTTTATTAAACCAAAACAAACAAGACAATACAAAAAGCCTTAAAAACAAGGTAGGCCTAAACGCAAGTCACCAAAAATAAACCTAAACAAAAGCAAATAGGAAAAAACAAAAGACTATCGACAAAAGAGGGCCAGAGAGCAATAGCGCCTCTTCCATCATCTTCAACCAACTCCCACCTTCTCCGTGCCGCTATCTACCTCCATTAACACCACCAACGAGGATGGGGGCAAGGATACCCAACTCAAAGAGCACATCCCACACGCGGCTATCTTGGCTAGCCAATCAGCCACCTTGTTCGCATTTCGATTAATATAATTGATCACCGAAAATTTTAGATATTTCCATATCTCTAGGCACTCTTCCATTAGTGCCAAAATTTTCCAATCACAATCAGTCTCATTCTTATTTATTGCATCTACTAATCCTTGGCAATCTGACTCAATTTCTACACTTTGGAGCTCCATCACCCATGCCATCTTCAATGCTTCCCTCAATGCCAATATTTCTGCCATTTGAGGAGAGCATGCTTTCATCACTAGACATCTTCTATCTACAACTTCTCCATGCCAATTTTGAGCTATAAGCCCCATGCCTGCTTCCAATTTCTTACTATTAAAAGACCCATCACAATTGAGTTTCACCACTCCTTTATCAGGTAATTTCTATAAGCTATTATCTCTATTTTTTGTTTTCTTTTCACATCCCAACTCACCTAATTGGTTTGCCATCCAAAATTCACTCACTGTTGCTTGGCTTTTCATAATGAAATTAATTCCATTAACTTTTTCCTCTTGAAAAATGTATGCACACCTATCTTTCCAAATATGCCAACACGAATAAGAGATTTGTGATATAGCCTAATCATCCATATATCACTACAAGAAAAAGGAGGATTAGAGACGAAAAAAATTGTCTCTAATTACATGGAAATCCGTCTCTAATATATTTAGAGACGGAATAGCAATGAAAAATATCCCGTCGTTGATAAGGGCATTGCTAAAAAATAGAGATGAAAATACTTATTAGTATCTAATTAGAGACAAAAAAAAATCTATCTCTAAATGAAAATAGCTGTCGCTAAGAACAAAAATAGAAAAAGAAATTAGAGACGGATTAGAGACAGAATAAAAAAATTCCATCTCTAATCCGTCTCTAATTTAGGACGGAACTTCTGTCTCTAATGTGAAATTCCATCTCCAATTAGAGACGGATTATTCAGGCTGGATTGGTGATTCTGTCTCGAGTGGCGCATGAGAAGTATGTGAAGGTTGATCAAAGTATTGAGAAGATGAAGGTGGGGAAACATAAGGTGCTGGAGACAGGGGTGTACCAGGTAACGTAGGCGAAGGAGTTGATAGACGATTAGATTGACCCCCACCCCTTGATTGACCCCCACTGTGAGTGATGCGTCCCCTACCATGGAATGATCAACCACTAGACATCTGCAAACCACACAAATCAAGCCAAAAGTAGAAAAAAATAATACAAACCATGTGATTGAAGTTTCCAATTCCATATTTTAAGACAAGTCAAAATAGTACTAACACTATTGTTAGAACACGTTAAAGTCAGTCACAACTTCAGACAAATAAGAAACGAATAGCCCCAAACACAAGACGTACAATGACCTTAAGAGTAACCTCAAATACAATATATAACTAATAGAAAAAATAACTACTCTTCATTAGTTAAGTCAACAGAAGGTGAATCATCGTCCCCAATATCATTTTCGAGAAGTGCATCCTCCTCATCTTCCCCAGTTAAGCCTGAAGTTAAATCTATTTTAGCTTCATCAGGCTCGTGGTTGAAGAAGGACCCATCAACCTCTTCAAATACACCTTTACAGTCACGTAAAGTTGGGAGCTCGTCATTGTCAATACTTGCTAGAGTAACTTCTTCTACTTGATCACTCTAAAATATATCATGGACAACTTCAAAACTAGGAGCGTTGATTTTGCTCCGTGCTTTTGTTCGAATTGCAACCACCCAATCCAATTTGTCATGCCTTGTAGGATAAGGTGCATAATACACCTGCACTGCTTATTGTGCAAAAATGAATTGATTATATTGGTTGTACCTTCGTGTTGTTTTGATCTCGACAATTCCATGCTGCTTATGGATTCTCATTCCTCGATTCAAGGTTGGATCAAACCAGTCACAATTGAACAATACTATATATTTAAAGGGTGACCCAACATACTCCAATCGAATGAGTTCTTGAAGGATGCCATAGTAATCACTTTCTGATTGGTCGAAACTAGTTCCCTTAATGCACACACCACTGTTTATGGTTGATTTATAATGGCTTAATGCTTCTATGTGAAACTTGTACCCATTAACAAAATAAATTAGCCATATTTGGACAATTCTCTTGGGTCCCCATGCAATGTCTTGTAGAAATTGGTCATCCACATTATTGGTCGGGTTTTGAACGTATGAAACAAGAATCTATTAAATGCAATCGTAAGGTGTACATTTAAAAGTTCATACTGGTCACACGATAACAACTTACATAATCTCAAAACCAGCTAGGAAACTCTGCAACAATCATTTAATCAACCTTAGGATCCGTAATTTGAGGTGTTGATGCCATTATAATCTCAACAAACAAACTGCACATGCACATGCTCGCTTAACTAATCACATACAAGAAATTTTCCTCAAATAAAATGTTATTTTCGCGTCCGGATCCTCTGCCTTAAGTTCTCTGCAGTTTCTCTGTCATACTTTTTAGTGGTGGTATTTTTCATTACTAACATTTTTTGCAACAAATATTATTATTACCATAACTTTTTTTAAATCAATTATTTACATAAGAGTTATAGCAGTAGTAATATCCGTTGCAAGAATATTGAAAAGTACTTGAGCAACGAAAAAAATGGCCGCTAAAAAGCATGGCAGAGAAACTACAGAGAACTTAAGGCAGAGGATCCAAAGAGTATTTTCGTAGGGTAAAACTTACTTTACATAAGGTTGCACCTCATCGCAATTTAGAAGAACATAATTTGTGGCAACCAGCATTTTATTGTCAGTTAGGTAATAAGTTTTACACTCTTCAGCTAGGTGTTCTAGATAGTTAAAAACTGACAATTGTTGGGGTGAATCACCACCCTCGTCATTCCTGGGAACCCTTGTCATTCTTGTGGAGACATGTGACTCAAAATAATGTGAACAAAAATTTGTAGTCTCCTTAATGATGTATGCCTCACATATAGAGCCTTCTACATGAGACTTGTTCTTGACCTTCTTCTTTAAAGTGTGAAGGAACCTATAATTTTAAGAATAATTGTCGTTATTCATTGTCAAAAATTAAGAAATAAGGAAGAAAGGTTATTTGTTATCACCTCTCAAATGGATACATCCACCAATATTGAACCAGGCCACCCACCTTTACTTTATATGGTAAATGAATTGGCAAGTGTTCCATTGAGTCAAAGAAACTTGGAGGGAAAATCTTTTCTAGTTTACACATTGTTACCACAATGTTTTATTCCAATAATTCTAATTGATCTACTCTTAATGTAGTCGAACAAATTTCCTTAAAAAATTGGCTCAACTCACAGAGAGGATTCCACACAACTTCTGGTAAAGAACTGAAAGTAATGAGAAGTAGACATTCCATGATAACATGACAATCATGACTCTTCTGCCCATATAATTTAGCCTCCTTGAGGTTAACACATCGAGCTAAATTATAAGCATAGCCATCAGGGAGCTTAAGTTTCTTGATGCACTCACAAAAAACACGTTTTTTATCCACATTAAATGTATATTGTGCATTAGGCTTCAAGAGCTTACCGTTGTGCTCCACTAGCTCCAATTCTCTATGCCGAAAATATTCTTGTATTTCCATCCTGGCTTTTGCATTGTCTTTTGTTTTGCCCTTTGTGTTAATCACAGTATTCCACATATTATCAAATACGTTCTTCTCAATGTGCATTCATCTAAGTTGTGTCGAACGAGATTTGTTTTCCAATAAGGTAATTCCCAGAATATACTCTGCTTGGTCCAATTGTGTGCCACCCTATACCCTTCCATGTTGTGTACACACCCACGCTCAACAACTTTAGGAATGTTACGCACTCGTTCCCAAACTTGGTCCCCGTCCAACTACAGAGGTGATATGGATTGCTCCAATCTGTTCTTTAAGAAGGACGTTTTGTTCCTTCGATACGGGTGACCTCCTAGCAAAAATTGTCTATGGCAATAAAAAAAAGACGTCTTTCAACCATTCTTTAGAGTGAACGCTTTTTATTTATCCATATAAATAGGACATGACAATTTACCGACCGTCATCCATTCGGACAACATCCCATATGCTAGGAAATCGTTAATAGTCCACATAAGCGCCGCCCGCATTTGAAAGTTTTATTTCAATGAACAATCAAACGTTACAACTCCATCATTCCACAAGACCTTCAATTCATCAATCGATGGTTACAAATAGACATCTATCTTGCTTTTTGGATTCTTCAGTCCAAGGATGATCAAGGATAAAAACATGTATTCTTGTTTCATGCACATCCAAGGTGGGAGGTTATACGGAGTAACAATGACAGGCCAACAAGAGTAATTTTTTCCAGATTGTCCAAATGGTGTAGAGCCATCAGTACATAACCCCAACCTGAAATTTTGTGGATCCTGTGCAAACTTAGGGTAAGTTTGGTCAAATACTTTCCATGCCTCCCCATCTGATGGGTAGGACAACACACCGGTCTCTCGCCGATTGTCATAATGCCACCTCATCTCCTTAGAAGTCACTGATGAAGTGAACAACCTTTGAAGACTAGGAGTTAATGGTAAGAACCATAGTTTTTTAGTTGCCACCTCCCTGCATCTACCATGTCTATTCCTTCTAACTTCATACCTTATTATCCCAAAAAATTTACACTCCCTTTGGCCCAAGTCATCCTTGTAATACAGCATGCACCCATTCAGACAACAATCAATTTTCTCATATCTAAGGCCTAATTTTGACACCATTTTCTTCATTTTGTAGAGATCAGTTGGCATTCGATTACCATCTGGTATTATCTCTTTCGACCATTGCAAAATCTTATTATAGCATTGCTCTGAGAGGTTGTAGTTTGCCTTGATGCTAAGCAATCTTACTGCCACTGAAAGTTCAGAGTGACGAGAACACCCCTCCCATAAAGGCGCTTAGGCAACAAACAACATGTCATAAAAAGCTTGCACATTAACATTAGGAGGCTCCTCTATTCTTTGTTGGAAGGATGGTCTAGCTGCATCTACCACCATTGCCTCATATCGATTAACTCCTTCTCCAATACCCCTTTGAAACACATCTTCATCATTTACTTATGGGTGTGGCACTTGAGAGACCTCTGCCAATGGTTCCCTATGGGAAGTCCAACAATAATAATTAGGTTTAAATCCATACTGATACAAATGCACCTTCACCACATCAAGACAATCAAATTTTCTATTTTTGCACTTTGCACAAGGACACCTTATTTGCTTACTGCACAGATATGGTGGCAATTGACAAGCATAATCTAGAAACTTATCAACGCCATTCATAAAGGCATCAGTGAATCCAACTAGACCAGGAAGCACTTTATCATACATCCAACCTCGATTTTTAGGTATATCCATGGTCTACTCTTACAAACCTACAGTGTTCAATTATAAAACTCTAAATTAGCCAAAATCGCAAACAGCCTGTGGGCAAGATTCCTAATACCTATAAGAAATGACACCAAAAACCATATCTTAACACTACTTCACAAAAAATTACATAATCTAAAAACCTTTTGGTATATTATTTAATGGGTCACCACAGGTTATAACAAATTATTTGTGAATTAGATAAGCCCAACAAAGAATCTATAACTATATATCACCATTTTTAATGCATGTATTAATTAAATTCTGTAAAGTATAGATCCATATTTACAGATTTTTATACTAACTGCTCATAAGCATCAAGGCTACACTTCTGCCTGAAAGATGATAAGTCTATTAGTGCCCATGGTACATTTCCCAACATGGTACATTTCACACCATCATGTGTAACAATTGAATCTAATGAAAATCTTGTATCCTTTGGAGATTTAATTAGTGCCACACTTCTGCATTAGAGAAATATAAAATGCAAACCACATACCTCAGAATTAAAAAATAAGGCTTGCAATACCATTAAAATTATTCATATAGAATAAAAAACTTAGGATTTAATCCCTCTCTCCTTTCCTGTCTCATTTAATGTCTAGTGACAAATATAATACAAACTCAACATAACAAAAAGAAAGTGGTATACTAAATAATATGAGAGAAATATTTTACCAAAGCAAAATTTATGTCAATAGTTTTTCAAGTTAGCCAAAGGGAAATGGAGGAACAAAATTGAAGACACAAGAAATAGTGCAGAAATAAGTCAAGAATCAATTCAATATCCTTACTTCAATTGAAAATGTTGTTCCTTTAAATCCTAACTACATAAAACATATGAAATTGAACAATTTTGAAGATCCATGCTACATTGGGAAATGGTGAGGGATTTATGATATACAATATGAAATTTAAAACTGAATGTGAAAGTGATGAAACAAGAAAAAATGGCTAGACAACAAAAGATATAAATGGTCTCTTCACTCTTGCCTTAATTTATGATCTTCATTATTACTCAAGGATAGGAGAAGGAAATTTCTGAAGCAAAACAATCAGAGGCTAAAGGGTAGATAAATTGTTGACGAGGATTTCTTCATATCACATACAAACATTACATTACATTTGTCAATATGTGTTGTCTATGACATAACTCAAGATAAGGTATTGGACAGAAGGCTAATTTTCAACCTCTAGATATTATCAATATTAAAAATGTTTGTTGAAATATAGAAAAAGATGATATAATTTCTGAAGAATTATGCATTATCTCAACCATCAAACAATCATTCATATATAGGTTTTTAATCTTTGAGCCCAGGAAATAGAAGCAAGAAACAACAAAATGTCAGAAAAACATGTACACTAACTACAGAGCCCACAAGCACTAAAGAACAAACAAACACCAAAATGGAGGGAGTGGAAAAAGGATCTTTAAGATATAAGGTGAAGGTCAAGTAAGATGAAAGTGAATATGATTTCTTAATTGGTAATTTGGTATCTGTCAAGATTGACTTATCGTATTGTAATAATGTGAGAAAATCAATTTAAAGAAACAAGAATTTGAGCATGTCATATCTTGTTTATAATTCTCTAACAGTATAGAACACTGGTATAGAAACTTTCACTATAGTTGATGAAAGAAGCTATATATAGGATTCCAGGAACCAGCTTCAACATGATTCACTTTCAGGAAAGACTTTGTTGAGAAATTGTTAGAGACTAGAAAAAAATACCACCTGTGCTGAATAGGTTCACTGTATTACTACCAATAATTCCCTGCTCTAGTGAACAAGTACACATAATAGAATTTTACATTCCCTCTGATGCTCACAATATCTCTCAATAAGGAATTAGCCAACTAAAGAGAAAATAGCAATTAAAGAAGAAAAGTAGGCCTCAGATAATACTCTAAGGTTGCTAGCACTCGAGAGGCTAGCACTCTCCCTTCTATGTCCCAAATTCCTGATGCCCTTCTCCTCTTTAACTTTTTACATTTGTATATGTACTGTGATTTTATTTTTAATATAATTATAATAACAGTTAAAATAATAATAATAATAATAATAATAATAAGTAGAATGTTCATTTTATTAACAAAACAATAAATTAAAACACAAAATTTTGTAAAATCAAATCCAATAAAAAAGGAATCAAGTATAATTTAAAAACAAAAAGTATCTGATATCTTGTAAGTAAATTGTGCACCACATAAATCTGTGTTGCCTTTTGTTAGGCTAGGAAAAGTGAGAACCTTGTTTGTGGGTTTGATTATTTTAATTGTTCGGTTCACTTTCTTTAGTAGTACTCATACACAAGCAACTCAGTTGACAACCATAATGGGGCCAATTGTAATAAAAGATAAGTCAAAAGTGAGGAATTTCATGAGAGATGAAGGAAGTTTGAAGTTTCTATACCAATTACCCAATCACGACTATTTCCAATTTTCCTTGTGTCCTTCCACAGTTGGAAGGTTCTCATTCTTCAAGAGATTAGGTGAAGAATCAAAAGTTCTAAAAAGAAAAAGTTGGAGTTGAACTAAGCACCACACCACCAATAACAATTAAAAAGAAAAATAAGATAGCAGGTAAGCACCTTATGTGTGAACATACTGTGCTATACCCATAGGGTATTTGTATTAAAAAGAAAAATATTTTCAAACTTGAGAGAAATGAACCAAACTCTAAAATAATTAAGAGACTTAGGATGATTTGAGAAAATTATATTTCTCTATTTCTTTGTAAGTTTTTGGGTGTAAACAGAATTGATGTTTGTAAGTAGATTATCTCAAAGCCTAATATATAGGAAACCTTTTTAATAAATAGGAAGGTAGATAAGAAGGCAAGCACGAATTGAATATTAATCTTTAATCAACCATTCACCTAAAATGACATGTCACAATTATATGTGTTTGCCGGCTTAAAGTCAATAATTTGGACATAATTGGGTTTTATTACATTCTGAAAAATTACTTAACCATTTGCAAGGGATTGGGGAGCAAGCAAGCATTGGGATGGAAAAAGAGGACTCAAACTGATGAACTCAATAGAAAAAACATTACAAAAATTATGCACTAGAGTTCCTTATACAAAGACAAAAAATTTAATGGAACTTATCCCATAAAATTCTGCATCATTGCTACATCCCTAGCCACAACAGAATCCCCAGCCATTGCTATAATTAAGGCATTAATTCAGTTCAGCAAAACAAAAACCATTGCTACATCCCTAGCCATAACAGAAATCGAAGGGAAGGAAAACATACGGGAAAGAAATATGTACACTTATGGGGAACATTACAACCGGGCAACAGCAATGCCCAAGCATGGGTGAGAAGAACAGCAGAATCAAAAGAGAAAGAGGAAAATAAGGACAATAACTCACCTTCCTCAACCAAACCGACTGGAAGTGCAGAGGAATCCCAATGGCGCTATTTATGGCGTCTTCGGTCGTCGTCCTGCGAGGCAATGATGGCAGGTCCCTCAGACAGATAGCTTCAACGGTGATTACCGACTAAACAGCACGCGGCATGGTGAACGAAAATGAATGGCAAGGCGTGGTGAGCAGGACCAGTAGCAAGCGAAAGCACGCATGGGGAAGGAAATGGGGATGAAATGTTCTATGTAAATTTTAACACTCATTGTTCTGGCACTTTCGTGGTCATATAATATATGTAAAAAACATCGTCACACATACATTGACAGCCATTGTGGCACACATGGTCATACGCCTATTACTCTTTAATGCTTCAGGTCCCGTGTTCGATCCTTCCATGTAACACCCCCTACGTTTTTTTACCCATCTCAGGTGACATACAATATATATAAAATATCGTCATATATATATTGACAGCCATTGCAGCACACATGGTCACACGCCCATTACTCTCTAATGCCTCAAGTCCCGTGTTCGATCCTTCCATGCAACACCCCCCACGTTTTTTTGCCCATCTCAGGCGACATACAATATATATAAAATATTTTCATGTATATATTGACAGCTATTACGGCACACACAGTCATACGCCAATTACTCTCTAATGCCTCAGGTCCTTTGTTTGATCCTTCCATGCAACACCCCCCACATTTTTTTGCCCACCTCAGGTGACATACAATATATATAAAATATCATCACACATATATTGATAGCCATTGCGGCACACATGGTCATACGCCCGTTACTCTCTAAAGCCTCAGGTTCTGTCTCTAATTTCTGTCTCTGATTTCCCCTTTTCTTTTAGTGATACATGCATTATTAATTAATAATTCATGCCACCAAAGTCCAACATGTTCACCTTGCATCTGTTCCATTTAATATTTAGTACACTCCCAAACCAAACCTTGTCTACCCAGTCAAAAAATTAGTATCATGTGTTCCACTAACTCTATCTCTTTTTTACATATTTTGCATAAAGGGCTAGTAGCACATTTCCTAGCATACAGTTTCTCCATCGAAGGTAGTGAATTAGTGCATAATCTCCAAATGAAGTGCTTTATCTTCTCAGCTATTTTAATCCTCAAAATATTTTTCTACAGGTCATTTGGGACACACCTTGAATAAGAAGCTTTAGCTTGATCAATTATTTTCACACCACTCTTCGCCAAATGGTAACCTAACTTCACACTATAATTTCCACTCCTGGTAAGCCTCCAAACTCTTTTATCCTTCACTTGACATCCTAGAATTGGAATATTTTCTATTGCATTTATTTCTTCTTATAGTAGGTATCTCTTGATAAAATTAAGATCCCATTTTCCCTTGTAATTATGCTATCTACTCTTGCATCTGCATAATCATCATTAGGCATAAGAGACATTATCCTTCCATCTATAAGTCCTGGGATCTAACTGTCTCCCTATATTTTGATATAACTCCCTTCTCCTACTCTCCAATGTTTTTCTCTCACTAGTAGGTATCTTCCACAAAGTATACTTGACCATCCCCAGGATGCCCTGGACCCTTTCCCTGTTTCTAAAAAAGCATGAGTTTGGAAAATAAACTCCATTAAGGACCCTTTCCCATAATTAATTTGGATAGATTAGAAGCCTTCAAGCTTGCTTGGCTAATAATGCATCATTAAAGTGCTCAAATTCGCTAAATCCAATTCCCCCTTCTCTTTTGGATCTAGTTATTTTCTGCCATAACTGCCAATAAATCCTTCCCTTCCCTTCCTTTTGATCCCTCTAAAACTTTTCCATAAAAGAATCTAACTCTCTTTAAAAGACCCTATTGGAAAAGCTGACACTGCACTAGTTACTCCCTTTATTAGAACCTCCTTTCTTGCTTGAGACAAATATGATTGTTTCCACCCCTGAATTTTCCTTAACATCTTCTCCTTTACAAATCCTAATGTTGTATTCTTTGATCTTTCCCAAAAAGTAGGAAGGCTTAAATATATCCTTGGGTTCTCCACTCTAACTATACTCAGAACATCACACATGGATAGCTTGGAAATATCTACTGCAACTCTTACTTGGATGAAGCATATACTTATTCTCCCTTTTACTATCAACTCTTCAACTACCACTACCCTCAGAGACACCTACTTTTTTTGTATTTTCTCTGTTAATTCCACCCAAAGGAATTCCATGGATTTGCATCTAATATAGACAAGTCTTCTTATTTGCATAATTAAAAGTGACTAATGATTTCCATGGTTGTACCACTAACAAAAAACCAAGGATTTTCCATGATCTGCTCTTCAACACCTTCATATAGTCCTCTACTTTATTAAATGAAAAAATAAATGTGCTGCTAAAGACTTCATTCATTATGACACCTTCTAAGAAACTACATTCCTTCTGAATCAAGTTTTTTACAATATTTTTATTCAAGTCCTTCTCTATAACTATTCTTCCAATTAGTATATTTTTTCCAAATCCATATTTTGTCTCTTCATTCTAATTTAGTAGCATCTCATCTTTGATATCCATACCTCCTCCATCCTCTTCCATTTCCATTACACCATACATTGTCTCCATCTTTCATGTTTGTCTATTTGAGATCTAGCACTCAATCACAAAAAAAGGAAATTCCACATACAATCTCCTTAATTGAGAATCACGAAGAAACTTGCAAGATAGGTAATTCAATTTAGGTCACCACCTTTAATTCAACTCTGTATAATTGCAACAAACTAGCATGTTAATCACCTTATCATCCCATCCTTCCAAGAATAACCTCTCATATGATGCAGGAATGGATCAATTTCAAGAATTGTCCTCAATCGAATCAAGTTCCTTCTTGCGTCTTCAACTACTAGACCATTCTTCACTACATTAGCATTATTAAAATCACCATCACAACAACAACAAAAAATTGATGCAAACAATCATTGTTGAATTACAGATTAAACAAAACTTCACTTATGAAGACTCTTACTGGTGGAGAGAAGAAATGAGAACTCTCACTGGCAGAGATAAGAAACTCCACAACTTCGTCAATTTGATTTTCACTAACTTAATTAAGAGTGGTTCAATGGACTAAGAAATGTCCATCATTCTTGATTAGTTGAAAAGAAGTAATTATAAGGATGATTAGAGTTAAAATGTAAATTGAGATAAGAGTTTTGAAGTGTGAAAATTGTATCCAAAAATGATAATAAGATGTAGGCATGAAATGTAAAGTGAAATGAAATGTTAAATTAGTAAACTCAAATAGTTAAAATGGATGGCTTAGAAGTGATTGGAGTGGAAAAATTGAAAGTTAAGGAGTGAAAATAAATGTTAATTGTGGTTGAATGTAATTTTGAGTTCTAAAATAAATGAATATATAAGTGATGGTGTTTGGGAGTGTTGATTCTTGTTGTCTAATAATTAGTTTTAGATTGGGTAAATTTGCAAATTTTCAGTAATTTAGAAATTATTCCATATAACTAAATAAAGTGTAGTAATGAAAATCTATTCAAAATTTTGAGCTTATGGACAAGAAATTTGGACATGGTTGGGGATTTAAATTATAAGATGGATTAGGCACTCTATATAGTTAAGCTTAGATAAATGATTAGCATGAAAAACACCAAATATGTATACATGAATAGTAATACACACACGCACACATAAACACACATAAATGGAGTTTGTTAAATTGGTACATTTGTTTCTAAGTGAAAGTTCATTTAGTATATGAAGTCTAACAATTTGAAAATTACTTAATTAAATTTTTAACCATGGGTTTTGAGAAAAAGACATGTAATTGAAGCAAGTGAAACCTTAGATTTATTGAAGGCCATGGTCACTCTAAAGGGCGTGGAAAATATTAGAAATCTTATGACAATTAAATTTAGATTATTATGTGATATTTTATTCTTAATAGTATGATATTGTGCCTATAGGTGATTGAAAAGTGTCTTCTACACTTAGGGACCTAGCCTAACATAGTAGAGGTTCCATTCTTGGTTGTAAACAATGTGAGTAGATAATGTTTTTTATAACGTGTTTTCTAATTTTTTATACATTCATCATGTCCCTTTTTCATTATCTTCTATTTCATGATATTATATCTGCATAGCCTTGAGACAAGCTATCTATTTATTGGTTTTGACTAATGACAAAAGAATTATTAAATATTTGACTTATATATTGGTTTTGACTCATGACAAATGAATGATTAGATATTAGAATTATAGCTTTATAAATCATTGATTTGATTACAGTGAATACAATTATATTAAAGTATGTTTTGAATGTTATGAGTTTTGTGATATACTATTCAATAAATGAAACTTTTGAGGTCATTGTTATCAAATAAGTTAAGAAATTTGTTGAAATAATCTTACTACACTACAAAAAAAAAGACATTCGGTGGCGACCAAATCAGTTGTCACTGAAAGTCCATTTTCAGTGGCGACAATTTGTGTCGCCACTAAAGATTTTTCGCAATGCCAAAAACCATCGCCATTGAGGCCATTCAGTGGCTACCATTAAAAAATTGCCACCAAAAGTCTTCAGTGGCGATAAAAGATCGCCACTGAAGCTCTCCAGTGGCAACGTTGTCTTTGTCACCACTGAATCTAGTCAATGGTGAAAATTCTTGGCGTCGCGGAATACCTTCAATGGTGACTTTTTTTCGTTGCCACTGATGCACTAGAAACAAGAGGAAAAAACTTAGAAGATGCACCAACGAAGCTCAAGCACGGGTCCTTGGCAAGTGTTGCAATCTAAGTGACCATGACGCCACAGCAGCCCCTGATAACTATATTTCAATATTTTATATATAATATAAAATTAGCAATTAAAAAAAAGTGCCAATTAAATTTCACTCTGCATATTGTTGCGCCAAATTGGGGACATCAACACAATTCTTATGCCAGACTTCATCCAGCTCGCCTGTACTCTGATCTAGCGTGCATCACCGTCGTTGGTGTCATTCACTACCGTTCTTTCTTGGGTCTTCTTCCTCCGACGTCCATTGTGGGTTTTTGTTCAACGTCACTCCATCCACGCGTGCTCCATCGTGTGTTTACATCCATCATGTTGTTCACCGCTGTCATGCTCTCTCGTGGGTTTGCATCCATCGCCTCCGGCCTTCATCGTAACTCAAGGTAAGACTTCTCTTCCATCCTTTAATTTTTAGATTCACCTACCAGCCCGTTTTCTTCTTCCCTCCTTGTGAGTAATGGTGAATATGGATGCTGTAAGAAGGAGCCTCCTACGAGCCAAGGAGATTAAATTTCATTAAAGCAAATTAAATTACCAAAATGTCTTTTTGCATTATGCATGCTTCTATAAATAGTACAATCAAGTTGCCTAAAAACATGGAGATTTTCTGTAAGTTATATGTAGGAAACAAGAATTGAGGGAGGAGGATGTTAAATTTTAAGGCTATATTTATGGATTTTGATTAGTACTAGAAACTCCTAGAATACAAGTAATGTTAAATTTATTTTGCATAATGAATAATTAAGCATAATATTGTAGTAAATATATAGAATTATACAGAAATTTGAAGCCCAAAAAATAACATTTCATTATGGAAAAATTTCATCTTTATATATAATATATAATGAGCAGGATCATGTAATTGGCATTAGAGTTTTACTATCACCATATATATTTTATTATATTAAAAGTTGTAACTTAATTTTCATTTTTTATTTGAATATTGTGAAGCGACATCTTTCATGAATTATTAGCCTCTATTGTTCACTCACTAATCATACCTTAAATTTATGATACTTTTTCAACATTTTGATGAATCTTGATAGTACAACTTAATCAAACTAATTAGAGAGATAAATGTGCGCTGTTCGATATACTATTCGAGATCTTTATTCCAAAGAAATAATAAAATACTCTTAAGGAAAATATCTGAAAGAGAAGGGTACTCTCTAATCAATAGACTTATCCTATAGTAATCACAATTCATGTTTGTACATTGACTTGTGCCTCTACTAATTAATTAAAGCAAAGTTAGGGCATTATGCAGCATTAGTTGTCTCACATTAATAGAAGTCACTAGAAATTCTTGAATGATGAAAGACTTGTTTGCTGCTAGGTAACATACAAACGTGCATAGGTATAATGATAGCTATTACTATAACTTCAGCACTGGAACCTACACCTAATCACTAGCATAATAGATTTTGGATAATGAATGTGATAAGTAAGTGAAAATTATTTATGTGTGTTATTATATATAATTTTCACTTACATGGTATAAAATCCAAATATTATTTAATCCTATCTGATATTGTTTATTGTGTTTTGATAAATATAACTAATGCTTATCATTACAAGATTAAAGACTGTTGTGACTTACAGTTACCAAATATCACTACCAACTGAAAATAAGAATAGCATTTATTTATAATCTCTTTTTTTAATTTTATTGCAAAATTCTCCCAGGTCTATTGGGAATTTATAGGCCGAGAATGTGTGTAATTTCTAATGGATTATGATATATTTGGATAAATTATTGATCTTTTGCTAAGTGATTTTTTTAAATTAATTTGCATTAAGGGTACGTTAATTTGGCTTACTTCTGCTCTGACTCTTTTAAAGTGTGATCCTTGAATCTTTTGTGGTCCAACATATGCAAGAGGAATAGATGAATTTCTTGAATGGGTATATAATCATCCAGGGGTTAAAACTTTAATCCGATGCCCATGCAAGGGGTGTAGAAATACAGAGTTTAAGCTTAGACATATGGTGAGATTTGATTTATTGAAAAAAGGATTTTGGGATAGTTACAAAGTGTGGGACTTACATGGAGAATCCATTGTAAGAACCCATAGTCCTAGAAATGATTGTCAAGGGGAAGATGACAGTAGAGTGATGGATGATATTAACGAGATGATACATTATACTTGTGGATTTGCAAATATAGAGGAAGTAAATCATGTTTATGAGAACAATGAAGAAGCAAATGTGCAGGCAAAAATGTTTTTTGATTTACTAAAGATACGGAGACAGAACTTTATCCTGGATGTAGTAAAGTGTCAAAGTTATCTTTTGTAGTTAAGTTACTTCACTTGAAGTATCTTAACCATTGGACCAATAAATCTGTAGATGTGATTCTTAGCTTCTTAAAAGAAGTTCTTCTCGATGGGGCAGCTATACCTGATTCATACTATAAAACCAAAAAGATTATTGGAGATTTAGGGTTGGATTACAAGAAAATAGATGCATGTGAAAATGATTGCATCTTATATTGGTGAGAGCATGCCAATGCAAATTCGTGTCTTGTATGTAAGAAGCCTAGATGGAAGTCAAGTGAACACCAAGGGAAGAAAGTAGCGAACAAAGCCTTGCGTCATTTCCCAATTAAACTTAGATTACAAAGGTTGTTCATGGTAAAACACACAACTAAACAAATGTGATGGCATAAGGAGAAACGAGTCAATAATGACAGTTTAAGACATCCTTCTGACTTTTTGTCTTGGAAATCTTTCGACCAACAATATCCTGACTTCTCTAATGATCCTAGAAATTTTCGATTGGGCTTAGCAAGTGATGAGTTTCAACCTTTTGGAAATATGAGTGCTAATCATAGTATTTGGCCTGTTGTTCTTGTTTCATATAATCTTCCACCTTGGGATTGCATGAAAGACCCATACTTTATGATGACACTCTTAATTCCAGGCCCTAAGTGTCCAGGCAATGACATAGATGTTTATTTGCAACCGATGATTGAAGAGTTGCAAGAGTTATGGGAAGTAGGGGTAAAGACTTATGATGCCTACTTACAATCTAATTTTGTATTGTGGGTAGCTGTGATATGGACAATTAATGACTTCCCAGCATACAGAAACCTTTTTGGATGGTCAACTAAAGGTAAGCTTTCATGTCCATGTTGCCATAAGGACACCCACTGTGTTTCTTTACGGAACAAGCTATGCTACATGGGCCATCGTCGTTTCTTACATGCTACTCATCCATGGCATCAAAATCGAAGGGCATTTGATGGAAAAGTAGAAAATTCCATGGCGCCTACTCCATTAACTGGTGATGAAGCACTTTACCAATCAGAAAAATTAAGAAACGTGATGTTTGGGAAAGGTCAGAAAAAAAAAGAGTGACCAACCAGGTAATTCTTGTAACTGGATGAAGAAGAGTATATTCTTCCAACTGTCTTATTGGAAAAATTTGATGATAAGACATAATCTTGATGTCATGTACATTGAAAGAAATTTATCCGACAATATTGTGTTAACAATGATGAATATTTATTGAAAGACAAAGGATACATTAAAGAGTCGATATGATTTATTGGATTTAGGTATAAGGCAAGGGTTGCATCTAATTGAAGATGGAAGAAATGTCTTGTCACCTGCAACATGCTATGCATTATCTTCGGATAAGAAGTTAAAAGTTTGCAACTTTCTATCTAATTTGAGGGTTCTTGATGCATTTTCCTTAAACATTTCAGGTTGTGTCAATGTTCGTGAAAGAAAAATATTTGGATTAAAGTGTCATGACCACCATGTCTTGTTGCATTATATATTTCCAATTGCGGTTTGTGGCATTTTACCTAAGGAAGTTTATGAACCAATTGTAGAATTAGGCAATTTTTTTAGGAATCTTTGTTGTAAGTGCTTGACAGTTGAAGATCTTGATAAATTGGAGACCCAAATTGTGATAACTTTATGCAAAATGGAAATTATATTTCCACCAGTATTTTTTGATATCATGGTCCACTTACCCATTCACTTAGCTAGAGAGGCAAAGCTTGGTGGACCCGTGCAATATCGGTGGATGTATCCTATTGAGAGGTAATAGATTTAAGGTACTAGATAATTAATAATGTATTCCTTTAATAACAGTTATTATATTAATTTTTTTTTATGAATGTAGGTATTTACGAACTCTAAAATCATATGTTCGTAATAAGGCTCGTCCTGAAGGATCAATTGTAGAAGGATACTTGGCAGAAGAATGTCTAACCTTTTTCTCGCGATACCTGAAGAACATCCCAACGAAGTTTAATAAACCAGATAGGAATGATGATAGACCCCATAAGGATTGTGAGATGTCTATCTTTGAAGAAAGTGGTCAACCAATAAGGGGTTACAAAATAATTACTCTACCTCGTTCAGAGTTTAACCAAGCTTGTATGTATGTCCTTCAAAATTGTGAGGAAGTTTGGCCATTTATGGAGTAAGTTTAACTACTTCTCTAATATCAAAAATTTTAAATAAATATGTATCGAGTAAGTTCAATCTCTTCTCTTGTAATATGTAGGGAGTACTAAAAGGAGCTGGAGTTACAGATATCATCGAAAGACGAGAAGGGAAGCATGGAATTTCTAGATTGGTTTCGTACACATGTATTGGTTTATATCAACTTAAGGCCTAATGCATTATGTCTTAGAGGATAATTTAGTTGTTTAGTAATGATTAATGGCTCTTTATTTGTGCAAGTTTTAAATCAATCTACACAACAATATGTAAGTGAAGAGATTATAAGTTTGGCTATAGGTCCTCTTCAACAGGTGCATAGATATTCGATGTTTATGGTGAATGGATATAGATTTCACATGAAAGATCGTGTTTCAAGAAGAAAATGCAAAATAGTGGAGTTCTTGTAAAGGGTGACGATTCAAACCCTAAAAAGGAATACTATGGTATGTTAAAAGATGTTTATGAATTTTCATATGCCGAAGATAGAAAGGTGTAACTCTTCAAGTGTCATTAGTGGGATGTTGCTCATTTAGGAAGAGGATATAAAGTAAATAAATATGGATTTATAAGTGTTAATACTCGACGTTCGTTGAATACAAATGAGCCATTTGTCTTAGCATCTCAAGCAGAACAAGTGTTCTACTTTGATGATATGATTAATCAAGGTTAGTTAATTGTTATGAAGACAAATCCTTGAGACCTATTCTACATGCCACAATATGATGGCGATAATAGTGACCTTGTGTTGCTCGATAAAGAAGCGTATCAGCAGATTGAGGTTGAGCAATTAAATGCTACAACAGAAAATGAAGTGCAAAATGAGATTGTAGTTAATTTTGAACGGGTAGATGTTGAACCACAATCCATCAATCAAGCAAGCGATGAAGCATGAACAAATATGCTTACCTCTACTGACCTGGATTTCATTGATGACAATTCTATAAACTCAAGTGTAAGTGAAGAAAGTGAGGAAGAAGATTTAATATATGACGACACATAAGACATCGAGGATTCTAAAGACTAATTAAATGTTGTTATAGTAATTACGGTAATATAGATAAAAATTTGTTGTTTTACATTCTTATGTCTATTTTAATAATAGATGTATTTTATTATTTTTAACTTTATTTCTTAAATGCAACATTGCAGAAGATGTCAGGTCTTATGCGAGGTCGAGGTAGAAGGATTGTAAAAGCTGGTGCACGTTAAGGAAGACTTGACAACCAAAGAGAAGTGAGTTCAAGTCTACGATTGTCATCGCCATGTGTCGATAGAATCCCACAACATAATGCTCAGCTAAATGAAGATTCTCCAATGGGCTAAGCAGGACCAAGTCAACAGCTAAATGAGGAATCTCCACCGGTCCAAGGATCAAGGAATATGAGTAGTTCAGGTTAATTTACCTTTATGCATATTATTCAATAATATGTAGAAGGAAGATTAACCGTTTTTCTTGTCATTTATAGCTTCTTACACCTCTAAGACAAGCAGAGGGAAATATAAGTCAATTGCAGTGGATATGAAAACAAAATTTGGCAGTAAGATTAAAATTGATATCCCTAATGATATTGAGAGATTTGTGAGCCCTGAGGCTAGAGATATAGCCAACTACTACGGATTTATAGTTAGGCAGACTGTCTCCTTCAGAACTAGTAGGTGGCAGAACATTTTTGCTACGTATGGACAAGCAATGTGGTTGAAAGTGAATGTAATAAGTTACAAACAAGCATATAATTTCATACTTTTTTGTCTTTCTTTATAAGGAAAATATTTGTTTATATTTTAGGAGAAGTTTGAGATTGGCGATGACAGAAGACAACTAGTAATGGAAAAAATTTTCATCACCACTATGCAGCGGCTATTCAGAGCATGGAAGACCTGTCTGCACAAACATTACAACCACTTCAACAACGATGAAGAGAGATTAGCCAATCAGCCAATTGATGTTACACCTGAAGATTGGGAGTGGTTAGTAGCACATTATGGTTTAAACGTGGAATTATATGTTGTTTAAACTATTTAAATTATAAGAGTTTTCATTTAGTTGTTTAAACTATGAGAGTTTCATTATTGTAGGTTGCTAGTGAAAGAAACAAAAAAAAAATAAGGCACAACAAATAACACGACATATATGTGGCCCTCGATCATTTGCTAAGATTGAAGAATCTACTGTAAGTAACTTTAATTATTTAATTACTTAACCATGGTACAATAAATACTTTTTTACAAGTGTTTTTCTTGTAGAGGAATCCTGAGACTGGAGAAAAGGCATCAGTTGATCGAGTATGGCAGCTCTAACACACTCATAAAACAAAAGAAGGAGAAGTTATGTGGTCCGATCCAAAATCACAAGAAATTCATGTATGTTAAAAATTTAAATTATCTTTTAAAGTTTAAATATCATTTCTTGTGCCTATTATCATTGTTTTGCATTAATAATGTAGGCACGCATTCAAGAGGTTATGTCTTAGCAACAGGAAACTGAGAACCCACTAACCGGAGACAAGATTTTGGCATCTGTGCTTGGAGAGAGGTCAAGATTTTTTCGTGGAAAATGCTATGGAAAGAAGCCATCCACTAGGAAAATCTCAGCAACAAATAAGTATGGAAGCCAGCATGTCATATGCAATTGAAAGTGTACGTGAGTAGATGCAAGCTGAGCTTGATAGGAAGCTCCAAGAGGAGCGTGCTGAGATACAATATCAGATGCATGCTGAACTTGATAGGAAGCTCCAAGAGGAGCGTGCTGAGCTTCAATGTCAGATGCAAACTGAGCTTGAACATAAAATGCAAGCTGAGATTGACCAAAGGATCCAAGCACAGTTGGATGTAATAATGTCAAGATTTCAACAAGTAACCATGACTTTTGGTTCTTCTGTTCCCCGTTTACATTGATTTTTTGATGATAATGGGTTGAAATTTAATGGTATTGTTGATGCAATCTGATAGTTTAATGATATTGTGCCATCATTTTGGTGTTGAGTGATTAGCTTGGTTTGGGGATTGAAATTAATATCTTGTCCCAACCTTTGCTTGCTATCTAAGTTTTTGCTTAGTTTTGGGATTGTGATTAGTATCTTGTCCTAACCTTTGCTTGCTGTCTAAATTTTTGCTTGGTTTTGGGATTGCGATTAATATCTTGTCATTATATGAATGTCAATAGTATCTTACTCCTATTTTGTATTTGGTCTTGACGTTGTTCTGATTGTTATCTCATGAGTTTTAGGGTGGATTCAGTTTCTTATATGCCATAATTAGGTGCTATCATGTTTCAATGATCATAAGTTTTTATTTGTGTTTCTTCTGATTTTTATCTTATCCTTAATGTTTATATTTTAAATAGGGACAAACATCAGGAAGGAGGAACCAATGATGCAAGAATGCAAGAAATATGTTTTAGCTTCGTAACTACTGTAAATTATTTAATTATTGCAAATTATTGACTACAATATATCAACAAATGTAACACTATTTATTTGTAATGTAATGTTATTTTGTTTCATAATTCTACTATGTAATATTTCTCTATGTGACAGGAAATATAAAAATTAAAAAACAAAATTGAATTACAATTATTTAGGAGCTTCTGTGGTGACAAATCTGTGACAACAATAAAAGTTGTCACAAAAATAGGCTTCAGTGGCGACATCCAGTTGCCATAAAAAGTTTTATATAATGTTACCACAGAAAATGGAATCTGCGGCGACAAGAAATGTCGCCACAGATGCCGCTTTTTGTGGCGAAACCACTTTTTGTGGCGACAATTCTAGTCACCACAGAAAGCGGCTTATCGCCACAGAAAGTTCCATTTGTGACGACTTTTTTGTTTGTGAGGTTGAAAACCTATGGTGATTTTTGTCCCTTTTCGGTGGCGACTTTTGTCGCCACTATTGGAAACTTTAGTGGCAACAGTTTTTGTCGCCACTAAAGGTCTTCAGCTGTAAACTTTTCAGCGATGAAATGTGACAAACTTTTTGTTGCCACTAAAAAGTTTCAGTGGCGACTTTTATACTTTCTGTGGCGACATTTGTAATAATCGAAAGAATTTTAAAGGATAAAATTAAAATTTTAACCCGAATTACTTTTAAACGAATCCTAGCATGACTTTCGAGGGTAGTGATTCGAAATGAAAGGTTGTTCGAAGTCAGAAACACGATCAAATGGAAAGAAATGCAATCCGGCAATCAGAAACTGAGAGAAGACGTTTTGTGCATCAATTTCACTGACAGAGGCCAAAACCTTGGCATGGAACCACGTGTCGATGTCTGGAAGGATGCCGACACCCTAAAGTATCTCCGGGTGGTCTGGGAAAAGTCAAAATCGCCCTCGAAGACTTTAAATTTCCCGGATTCCTTCCATTTCTCTCAAATCTCTCTCTCTCCTCACCATACTTTCTCTCTCCTCTCTCTCCTCCTTCCTCCACCGTGAACTGCCACCACAGCCACCGTGGGCCGCCACTTGGCACACCAATCAATAGCCCTCACCATACTTTCTCTCTCCTTCACCACGCGAAAACTTTGCCAGCTCAGATCGCCGCAGTCCGTCACCGCCCCCACCACCGTGTAGCCTGAGCTTCCAGCTTCCTCCAGTAGCTTGCCGATGTCGAACGGAGGCCGGACGCGCCTGGATCGAGGCAATCTCTGTCTGCCGTGCGTCAACTTTCGTGGCCAGAAAAAGTCATCCAAACGGCTGTGAACCACCGCGCCACCACCATATTTGGACTCCTGGACTTACGGGCTTCACCGTGGTGTAATTTTTGAGGCAACCCGCACCCCTCCGCTGTGCACCACCGTACGCCGCCGTGCGTCGCCGTGCTGGAGTTTCTGGACGTGCATCGGGAGAAATCGAGACCACCCCGACATAGAATTCTATCATCCGATCACATTGGTAAGGTCTGATTTCCCAAAAATTAATGATATCTGATTGACATAGCTGCTGAACATAATTAGGCAATAAATTGACCTAGGTATTAAGATAACCGGACTTAGGATCAAAAAATGGATGACGTGACGAGCCTGAATATTTAATTTAATGTTTAGGAAATTAATTGGGCTCAGAAACTGAGACTACGTGAAGTTTTGAAGTGATTTAGAGTTACAGGAGACCAAGTAGGATAATTTACGCTTCCCAAACCCTAGATTTGACCTAGTGGATACCTGAATGATTTAGATGATTTGTATGGACTTACGTGCTGCTTTCGATGGAATAAATTGCATGCCTGTGTGCTGAAAACCCTAATTGCATGTTAGACATTTTGTTTATCGAGTTTAGATACCCTTAGGACGGATTTACTTAGGGTTGGGTACTTGATAGCTGGTATAGAACGGCCGTTAAGTATCCCTAGTACAGGGAGTTTTTAAATGAGATTGTTTTTATCAGATTTAGCCTGTACAGTGTTAGGGATCACGCGATAAATCAAGACGACCCTAAGAAAGGTTTAAGGAGTATAAGGGGGGATAGCCTATACGGGAAAATATTGTGATTTAGGCGTAATACTCTAGAACCCTGAGGAATAGCCGACCGTGAGCATGTGAGTTTGAATAGACTGTATGAGGATGAGAATTGGCGTATGTGCACATGCTAGGGGACACCCTAAATGTTGATTCTCACCCGGTCCTTGAGTGAGTGATTGGTGTTACGAATCACACTCACAATATAGGCTTGATTCGGGTGATTGGTGTTACGGATCACACCCAACGATAAGAGAGGTATTCTCTCTAGATGACGTGCAATTAGAAGACGATTTAGACTTGGTTACAGCGAATTTGTAGCCAATGTGGACTTAGATACACCGGGCATGGGATTTTACTTGATTTTGATTATTGATTTTCAAAGAAATGGATTTTATGATTTCGATTAATTGCCGCGATTTCCATGTGATAAAATGATTTTAAAAAGATAAGGTATTTCACTGTTTTTGAATTGATTTCGGGAAGATGATTTCAATGTTCGCACCGCTGAGTATTCAGCCAGATTTTGAATGATATTTGAACTGTAAATTACTCTACTGGGATTTTATATCTCATCAGGTTGTTTACTCAGATGAACAGGGACAGGGACAGGGACAAAAACCCAGACAATAGCTGATGATGCCTTGGTGATAAACAGGAGAATGACTTAGCTTAGGCTTGAATTGTCGTGTATATATATTTTGATGACGTTTTTGTATATTGGGTTCTGTCTTCTATGTTTTCTGTAGTGATTGGATTGACTGTACATATATAAATCAGGTGTTTTATGTTGACTGTAATAATGGGATTGACGTCGCTGTATATGAATTTATGTCATTTATGTTTTATGTTGTTGATGGACTGGCTGTATGATTGTAAACAGGTGATTATTGTACTTTGGGTATGTTCAAAATACAGAGAAAACTCTGCCGAATTTTCGGTAGGGTTTGCTGCTGTAAACTTGTGAATTTAAGTTGGAATGTATATGAATGCATGATGTGATGTATATATGAGTTTTAGATTTCATTCCAGAGTAATTTATGATGTATGTATATATAATTAGTTAGCTACGTGTGAATTAGGGTTGAACAGAATCTGAATGGACAACGGAAAGTCTATTTGAGTTACGCTCAACCAGTAGCGATCCCCTGACATTCCCACGTCGGGAATAACTACTTAGAAAGACCCATATGCTTCCGCTAATCAGATAAGCATCGCGTATGTTGTATTAGGGGGTCGTTACAACATTTGCCGCCACTGAAGCTCAAAATTTTGTAGTGCTGTAAATATTGTACCATATTTCACGGATACTTTACCTATTTAATTAGTGACATTCCCAGCACGTTTCTTTTGCCATTACATATTTCAAGCTCAAATAACACTTTTTTTAAATGCAAACCCTTTATAAATATTGTATAAATAAATAATTAAATATCACCTAAATACAATTATATTGAAGTATGTTTTGAATGTTATGAGTTCTGTGATATACTATTCAATATAACTTCTGAGGTCATTGTCATCAAATGAGTTGAGAAATTTGTTGAAATGATTTTGCTGTAAATATTGTACCATATTTCACGGATACTTTACCTATTTAATTAGTACCACTCCCAGCACGTTTCTTTTGCCATTACATATTTCAAGCTCAAATAACACTTGTTTTAAATGCAAACCCTTCATAAATATTGTATAAATAAATAATTAAATATCACCTAAATTAATTAATGTGTATTCATATTACTATTTTCTTTTATTCAATAGATATATATATATTCTTTTACAAATTATAAATAAAATGTTGGTGTTCTTTGATAAAGCAGTTGTGAACTAAATCACTACAATTAACGGTAGCTGGAGGGTGGCAAAAAATTACACAAAGAGAGCAAACAAAGAAATATGCAGAGAGGGAATGAGTTCAACTTGTGATCAGATATAATATTATCATGTTTTTGTTTATTATATATTGAAGTAATGGAATGAGTTCAACTTTGTAGAACATTCATTAATTTCTTTTAATGATTCATTAATTATGTTCTTTTTATATGCATGTTTTAATATATTTTTATTTTTATATTATAGTAACATTGCAAGGATATGAGGTACTATGGTATGTGTTTGTGTGTCTATATATATATATATATATATATATATATATATATAACATAGGTAATATATGTTCATATCTAAGCATGTTAATTAGCTCTCTTCACAAAAATTATATATAACATATTGTTTGGTAATAAGGACTCTCAAAAATCCACGTAACGTGTGTAGCAAAGGCGTTGGATAGGGATAATAGGGTATATAAAGGTACCTTATTATATTTTTTTAACACAGATTCAGATTTAAACGAATATATATCGATCTTTATCTTTATAATTGTGAAATTTTTGAATACTTAGATTCACACCTATTTTATTAAAAAAAAATTTAATATAATAATTTGTTTAAAAATTATGAATTATCTACATATAAATTTATAAGAAAAAAGTATACAAATTATATCAATTATATATTATGTAAACTTTAAATATGTAATTAATATAAAATATTAACAAATTTATCCTTTCAAAATTATTAAATTTAATAATTTATAGATTTATATTAAATTTAAACTATCTTATTGATAAAATTGAAACAAATAACATAATTTATATATATATTTTTAATAAAATAAATTAAATATATATGTATATTTATTTATAATATAAAAATAATATTTAAATAATTTAAATAGAGCAAATTTAAATTCGGGTAGAGTACCATTCTCACCAAACCCGAATCCATTCTTTTAATACTGAGACCCAAACTTGAATCCAAATGATAAATTGTATAACTATTCATAAAATATAAGTATTTTAATCATTTCTACTCAATGAGCCGTTAGTCAACATGGGATTCTCAGCCACTTTGTAACTCTGTTTCCTTAAACTGACACTATTTTTTTAAATATTTTGTAACTCTCATAAATATTTTTATAAATAAATAATTGCTAATAAGTGTTTTTGTAAGGTATTTTTATTTAATTAATTTATAGATTACTTCATAATTTAAAATTTATAAAAAAAATAAAAAACAATAAATTTTAATATTAAAAAACGCTATCAACTAATCAAATAAAATTTTATCTAATACATCATGTGTAAGTATATAAAGAATATCACTTTTCTTCTAAACGCTGAAGACCATTGTTCAGAGATTCGTATTGGATTGGTCAGTCTGATTGAAATTAATCGATGAGCTGGTCATAGCTCTGATCCAGTCAACTCACAAAATCAATCTACAAAAATCGATCAATAATTGAAAAAATTGATTAAAAGTTGAATGAACTGATCAAAATTGGCTTGATTTACTAGTTCAATTGATTTGTAAAAAATTATCCTTTTCATGTATTTTCTAATCTTTTTGCAGTAAAAGAGGCAAAGAAAAAATAGAATAGGAAAGAAAATAAAGAAAAATGAGAAAAGAGAAAATAAAAAAAGGATGATTGATAGTTTGTACAATATAAAATTTTTTAAACTTTATTTAAAAAAATTAATAAATAGTTTATTGATTTGTCAAAAATTATGATATATTTTATATTTATTTTATTTTTATATAATAAAATTATGTAAAATACTTATTATTATACTTAATTATAATTTAAAATGAACACATAATGTTAATACTGATTTAATTACAATTTAACTACAATTAAACTATTAAACTATGAATCAATATTTTGACTGGTTTAATAATTAATCTAATTTTTAAACCATTGTTAGAGACAAAGTAACTTGAGAAAATAAAGAGAAAGAAATTAACCTGCAACATTATATAAACTAAGTTTCTGTAATTTATGTAAAAAAAAAAAGTAAATTATAAAGAGAAAATACCTCGCATATACAGTATTTTTGCATTTTATGTTCAAAATATATACTGTTTTACATATTTTATATAAAATGTTGATGTTACTTTTTATCCATATATAAAAGTAATATAATGTTCCGATTCTCCACGTTCAAGTTTGTCTCCCCATAATTAATACTGTTAATATTTTTAAAAGAAGTCAGATATGCTAAACTGAGATCCTCACCTAAATTAACGCTAATACCTTAATTACAGAATCTTCCATTTTTTGACACTAATTAATATTTTTTAAAGCAATAATCTTATCATACTATTTAGTCCTCTTTAAAACTTTTTAAACTAACAAGAGTAAATATACAAATTATTTTTACAATAATCAAGTTTACCCTTAATTACAATATAAGATTCAAATAATTAAATAATTAAATCTTAAATTAAAAAAATTATAAAACATAAACCCATTTTTTTCACAATTGTGGTATTTATTAGTTTGATTTAATAAAATAAAGTGGTTAGAATTTTAAGATTTAAAAATTTTAAGGTTTTATATTCTAGAGCTTTTAAGATTTAAGATTTTAAATATCTTATTTGACCAAAATTTCTAAATTTATAGATATTATTTTATTAACTAGACCACAAAATTATTGATTTAAAAGTTGCTTTCGAAATTAGACAGAATAAAATAGTCTAACTAATTTAGTTCTTGTTTGATGGAATGTTATTTTATGTTTTAAAATTATTTTATAAGATTAATTTTAAAATTTCATGTTATTGATAATAATATTTATTTTTTATATTTTTTATTTTAAGAAAATAAAATTTAAAATAATTTTTAATTATGCTAAATTTTATTTTTAAATATTAAAAACATTTTTCTAATATTTTAAACTTTTGACATGCCATGTGCATAAATCTTATAAACGAATTCCGAGGAGCTGCACGTAATCGAGGTGAGATACTTCTTTCTTTCCTCTGTCTTTTCATTAATCTTCTTCCATTTTTCAATTCAATTTTTACAGCTAATTTCAAGTTTTGATATGCCATGTGCACAATTGGTGCATTTACACCGACGTACCACGTGTTAATTTTTATTAGACAAAGTTTGTCTTTATTGCCTCAAAAAGTGGAAAATAAACGTTGTACCATATTTTACGGGATACTGTACTAAATACACGTGAGAAAATCCTTACAATATATGTGAGAAATAATTTAATTAGTGATACTACTTTCAGCACGTTTCTTCTCTAAGATTATATAAAATATTGTTCGATGATCACAACTCACAAGAATTTACGTATGACGTATGTAGCAAAAGGCCATTTGTACTTGTAAGTACTTATTTTTAATAAAAGTATTTAAAAATACAATATATATAAATAAGTTAAAGTAAAGGAAATTATATCTAAAAGGGGTTAGTTTTATATAATATAATAAATTTAAATTTAAATTTTTATTAAAAAAATATTTATATTTAATGTAAAAAAATATTTTAAATAAAAATATTTTAAATTATAAAATATAGTATATATAAATAAGTTAAAGTAAAGGAAAAAGTGTTTATATTTATGTTTTAAAATTATTTTATAAGATTAATTTTAAAATTTCATGTTATTGATAATAATATTTATTTTTTATATTTTTATTTTAAAAAAATAAAATTTAAAATAATTTTTAATTATGCTAAATTTTATTTTTAAATATTAAAAACATTTTTTTAAATATTTTAAACTTTTGACATGCCATGTGCATAAATCTTATAAACGAATTCCGAGGAGCTGCACGTAATCGAGGTGAGATACTTCTTTCTTTCCTCTGTCTTTTCATTAATCTTCTTCCATTTTTCAATTCAATTTTTACAGCTAATTTCAAGTTTTGATATGCTATGTGCACAATTGGTGCATTTATACCGACGTACCACGTGTTAATTTTTATTAGACAAAGTTTGTCTTTATTGCCTCAAAAAGTGGAAAATAAACGTTGTACCATATTTTACGGGATACTGTACTAAATACACGTGAGAAAATCCTTACAATATATGTGAGAAATAATTTAATTAGTGATACTACTTTCAGCACGTTTCTTCTCTAAGATTATATAAAATATTGTTCGATGATCATAACTCACAAGAATTTACGTATGACGTATGTAGCAAAAGGCCATTTGTATTTGTAAGTACTTATTTTTAATAAAAGTATTTAAAAATACAGTATATATAAATAAGTTAAAGTAAAGGAAATTATATCTAAAAGAGGTTAGTTTTATATAATACAATGAATTTAAATTTAAATTTTTATTAAAAAAGTGTTTATATTTAGTGTAAAAAAATATTTTAAATAAAATTATTTTAAATTATAAAAAGATACTTGGGAGAAGAAAAATATAGTTAAACTATTTTTTTGTTAATTTTACTTAATTTTTTTAATTTAGTCTTTATAACAAAGATTTATAGTTAAGCGGTTATAATTTAAAAAAGTAATTTGATTCCTTACCAACAAATTTTTTTTAATAATATGTAAAATTTTGCTGATATAACCAAATATGTGTTATGTTAAAACTCTGAATTCTCATAATTTATGTTAATAAAAGAAGTCATAAAAATAAATAATGAAGTGAAAATAATTTATAAACTAAATTGCATTCTTAGATAAAGTGACATTACACTCTCCTTTCCTAAACATTAATATTTGAGGATTACATGCACAAACCTACATTGATAGCCAATCAAATATTAACCTATCGAACCTATAATATATGTACGAGAACAAATCAAGATACTTTGGATAGATATTTAAAATTCCCATCTTTACCAGAACAAATCAAACTTGTAGTGATGAATAGATAAATAATGTCTTGCCCTATCAGGAAACAAGTCCCTGTAATACCGATGTTGAAAACAGTGTCCGCACTATTTTAATTTCTTTGTCCTTATAATAATTTAACATTATTTATTTCTATGAGTTCAAGATTTGATTCCACTCACTCAATGTGTGAACGCCAATTGTTATCCTCAGCAGAAGAAATTTATCCACATTGGCGTATTCTTCCACGTAGTGTGTGAAAGTGAGTTAATGGATGCACATGCACAATGCCTCAGCCAAATAATTCTGGCTGCCCTCTACGTGGTTGCTCGTGAAGTGTTGTAAAAATTTACAATTAAGTTCTTATAATTTCTTAGAAAATTTAACTTAATTTGATCCTTAATAATAAATTTTTGTCAACAGAATATATATATATATATATGATCTATTTTACTAATGTAAACCAAGATGTGCTTAATTTATTTTCATTTATAACATAATAATAACGGAGTGAAATAAAAGGAGTAGATTAATTGTGTATATTTGTTAAATTAACTTATTAAATTATGTATACTTAAAGCCACAAAATAATTAATAGTTAATTAGTCATGTCTGCAAAGTATAATGCTAATAATGCTAAGAGAAGTCTAATTAAGTATAGTGCCTTAATAAATAATTTTAAAAGTTTAAGAACTAAATTATAAATTTTAAAATTATAGTAACCATGGAAAAATTAAGTAAAAGTATAAGGACTAAAAAAATAATGTAACCTTATAAATAGCTTGCTGGAGCCGTGGATCAGCATCCATCCCACATCGGTACAGAACAGGAATATTGATGAACAAAAACATGGGAAGCTTAGGGTTTGTGTCTCCCATGATAGCCCTTCTTCTTCTTCTTCTCAGTGCATCCTTTCTCATTTCTCCACCTAGTTGCGCTGCATTTCCAGTGTTGCCTGATAATGCTACTGCATTATTTTTCTTTGGGGATGGACTCTATGATACTGGAAACTGGGGTCGTATTGAAAATGATACCAATTTCAATCATCCTCCCTATGGTATTACCCACTTTCACGTACCTACCGGAAGGCCTTCTGATGGCCGTCTCATAGTTGACTACATCGGTAATTGATCATTGACATCCATCATGCAACAACATTAATTAAATTTGTATTAATTGCAATTGCAAGTGCGCATGTCCTCCTGAATTACAATATAGTTTTGAATTTGATAATTTTATTTGATTTAATGATTCATCCATGCATGCTTGATGTGATTGGTAGTTTAATTAATATTAAAAGAGGGTGGCTAGTGCATAAGGAAACTATTTTTAGATTTTGAAACTGTGACTTTTAGGTTATAGCATAATAATTTTACCGTTGCTCTAAAGTTTACCATTTGATAGTTTAATTAGTACTAATTCTACAAATTTGAACAATGTGCTTGGGATTTAATTTCCTTACAACAAAATCTGATAGTATGCATGCATGGTCAATATTCATTGCATTTCTCAAAAATTCCATGTCATTTTTGCATGCAGATGAAGATGTTATATCGCCGCCATACACTATAACCCCTTATGGTGCTCAAATCAAAAGTATGTGGCGCTATGGTGTGAGCTTCGCAACTATCGGAGCTTCTGCCAGTTCTACTGACAAAAATGTGAGGGCAAATGAATTATATATATATATATTATCACCATAATATTGTTCCTCATCTTTAATTTGTTATTTTGTTTTATCCAGTTGGACTTTTCGGAGCAGATAAAAAATTTTCAAAATGTGTCTGACTATTTGGAAACTATTTATGGATCCGAGCAAACTCAGAGGTTGATATCCAAATCTATATACATATTCTCTCTGGGTACTGTCGATTTCACAGATTTTGGACCATTGAGTTATTCCAAACTGGGAGAAATCGCTGAGGTTGTGTTCAACTCCTACAAACAAGCAATTGCGGTAATTTATATTTATCGCTTACTACTTCTGCATGTATACGATACAAATATATACGATCCACATTATATTAATTGTTGTTCCTGTTATGATATATAGAGCATATATAACAAGGGTGGAAGGAAATTTGCGTTCCAAAACTTGGGGCCTTTGGAGCTTACACCATACTACAAAAACAAGTACCCAGATACGAAGAACTGTGACATCCTTTATTCTGCAACACCATTGTTCAATGAATTACTGAAGCAAAAGCTTACTCAGTGGGCCACTTGCGAGAGAGACGGATCGCTATGGTTAAAGGACTTCAAATATGCCTACTTTGATTACTACAATTACATCGTTGCAATTGTGAAGGATGAATCACTCAATTGTATGTATACTATTACTATATGTATTTGTGTTTCAAGTTTGAACAAATTAAGCTAACCAGTTAATTACCAAATTGCCCTGACTTTGTTTGTCTTGTACAGTGACGACAGATAAAGCATGTTGTGGCAGTGGATTGTACAATGGAGAGATGACATGTGGCGATATCAGTGATAAAGACAAGTTTAATCTGTGCGACGATCCTGATAGGTATATCTGGTTTGATGCTCTTCATCCCACAGACGCTGCTAACCGTCGATTTGCTCAGGCATTTTGGCTTAGCAAGGCGTATGTTGAACCCTACACTCTGAAGCAATTGTACTATGAAGACTACAAGCCTACTCCCAAGCTTACTCCCTTTCTTGCTGGAATATGAATATGAGTGACACCAAGAATATTGCAGCATATATTTATATATATATATATTGTATGCTGCTAAGTAATATTATGTATTTGCATGCATGGAGTTACAGTAAGACTAGTGATAAATAAGGTCCCACGGGCCATGGCTTGTCGTTGTATTCTGATTGGGCATTATGAATTAATTAATGAATATATAACCTCAACTCATCTCTCGATTTCATTTCTAGAGATTGTATGTTGAGTTTTGTACTTTTTTCTTTTTCTGGATTTCGTGGCAGTAACTTTTATTTTCTGTAGAGAAAATTGCAAACTTTTTTTCTTGTTTTAATGAGTTTATGTTCTTAGTTAAATCACAGAGGACTCAATCTCGATACACCATTAATCTCTCCAGAAATTATAGTATGTTTTACACAAAAATTTATTTTAGTAACTAAAAGATAAATTAGTGATAAGTATAATAAAGGCGAATGCAATTTCTTGCCCTTAGTGTTATAACTCTAATTAAAGCATGATTGAAGTGGTAGAGAAGTTGAAATGAGAGCCTGCGTCACAGGTTTGGAACATGATGCTAATGAAGAGTATGAACGAATTATGTGTATCAATGTGAGTAAAGACAATGAACAAATTAATGCTGATCGGCTAGATGGAGGAAAATGACTTGGTAGAGTGATAAATTAATGCCAACCTATTTGTCGGGGATTAATTTGTTTTGGCATTCACGTATATCGTCTTTTGGAGAAGGTAATTAAATAAATAGAGAAATATTAGAGATGAAGAGAAATTATATAATTAGTTAGTAAAAATAAAAGATAAATTTAAAATAAAAAAGAGATAAAATTGAAATGTCATGCAAAAGATATATAAATGACCAATAATTCATTTTGAACTTAAATTTATATTTCATTTTTATGTATGTGTTAATATATAATTCTAAAAATCAAAATAAAAATTCTATAGATTCATATAGACTAATTAATGAGCTTAATATACACTAGATGAAAAATTAAAAGATCTAGTTAATTCATCAAATCTATATATATATATATATATATATATGAAATGGGTAAAATTATAGTCCGAGTTATCTAAAAATCTAGGATCAAAATAGATAATTTATATAACTAAAGGTTTTTTTTATCACTTTTAAAGTTTAAATAGATAATTTATATAACTTCAAAATTAATTTTTTTTTAAAAATTTCAGTCTTTATTTTTTAAAAAACTAAACTATTATGTACAGAATATAATTTTCAATTAGGAAAAACAAAATTAATAAATGCAATGTTGGCGTATATTCTCATATGTTCATAGGTTTAAATATTTATTTTCTAATTTTGGATGCTGCTGGACACGTGCTGAATTCCTAGTAATCACGGATTTGGCAGAAATGTTATCTCACAAAACGTGTAGATAAGTGTACGTGTAAAACAGAAAGAAATCAGGATTTAGTAATACAAAAAAATAGTGACCAATGAAATTGCTTGCACCAAAATTTATCCACAAGGAGAACTACAGTTTTTTTTCTGGAGCAAAAATAACCAAAAATTTCTCCATCATGATCCATCTAAAAATTAGAAAAACTGGGGTAAAATAATAAAAAATACCAAAGAATATTAATATATATTACAGATGACGAAAATAATTATATTTGAATAGTCATAAAATTTGATTTTGGATCCTCTACTTGACACTTTTTGTTTGGCACCTTTAGTGGCTTTTTTCTTGCTGCTAAAATATGTTTTAATATTATTACAATAAATATTATTGCTGTTATAATTTTTTTTAAATAATTAATTTAAAAAAATTATAGTAACAATATTTTTTATTACAAAAAATTTTAATAATGTAAAAAATTACGGCTAAAAGTACCAAACAGGTAGAAATGCCATGCAGGAAATCTGGATGCATAAAATTTATCCATTAAGACTCAATTGGGACGAGTTAGGCGCAACTTAAATAAAACAAAATTGAGCTTGAATTTAAGATTATATTATACTAAAATTTGGAAGTGTCTGCCTCTATGGTTATGTATACATAAATGTATATATGATTTTTTTTTTCTTTAGACTTCAAAATATAATATAAATTAATTAAATAATAAAACTTGATTCAATTAACTTATCTTGTAATCATTATAAAAAAAATAATAGTTTAGTTGCACTTTTTTAGCGACGATTTTGTAAATTGTCGTTAAAACGAGACATCTGAACTTGTGGAGGGCACCTTTCACACGAAGTAGAGTTGTTGGTCAAGAGAAGTGCAGGAGTTGCCAAGTTACTAGAGAACCCTACTGTTGTAAAGGTTGCACATCGTCGGAACGCCGCTTCTGCTCGTTGTTGTCTAGAACCGTCATCCGCTGCAATTTTGAGTTTGGGTCTTCTTCCAAGTTGGTATATAGGAATTTTAAACTTCTTCCAAGCTTTATTTTTACCATGATTGTGTTGAGTTTTTGCTTAAATGTCTAATTTTTTTTTTTTTTTGCTTTATTTATATGATTTTTGTTGATTTATCTTTTTCAAAGAGGGAGATGCAAGTGTTTTGAGTGATTTTTTATTTGATTTTTTCTATTTTGTTGTTGGGTATTATTTCACATATTTAATTTTTGTGGATTTTTTTTCTGTAAATGTATGATTTGTACTGATTTTAATGGAGTTGTTATATTTATGAAAAATATTGTATCAAAATCTTGCAATTGGTAGTTATTGTTTAGGTGTGATTGGTTTTTGGAGTAGATTTTACCATGATTTTTAAACTTTAAGATGTTGAATTTTTCTTAAAAACTGATAATTTAATAATTTGTTAGTTTATTTTTATAATATTTTGTTGCATATATTTAACTTGATTAGGTATGATTTGTATTTAGTTTGATTATGCTTAGTTATATTTATAGTATTATGTTGTATTTATTTTAATTTTGATAAATGTATCTTGTTCAAAGAAAATATTAGCAAATTATTTGTTATTATTAATTGTTAATTGAACTTAAATATTTTGTTCCTTTTAGAAACAAATAAGTTTTAGATAATTAAGCATCGAAATACTCCTAAATATATATAGAAGGACTTAATGTACTTCTAAATTTTACATTTGCTAATGGGAGTGTTGAGGGTAAATTAATATGTTCATGTCTTAAATGCAAGTTTAGAAAATGGCATATTAAACAAACTATTTATGAACATCTTATTGTGAAATCTATGCTTTTGGTTTAGACATAAAGAGAGAAGTATTGTAGAACCTCTCGTAAGATCCCCTTCAAGTCCACATGTTGTTGATGATGAGTTATAAAGATAATCCTATGGTAGACATAATTCATGATGCAATTGGATTTCACCTCAATAGCAAAAGAGTGGATGAAGTTGAAGGAAATTTTCCATTATCACACCAATTGATAATGAATGATGATACTAGAGAGTTTTGTGATTTAATTAGATATGGACAAAAAATTCGTTATGAAGGGTGTCAGAAGTATTCAAAATTGTCTTCTTTTAGTGAAATTGTAGCATATCAAATATTTGTGTGGAATAAGTGATAAATCAATGTCGATTATATTGGAATTGTTGTCAAGATGCCTTTGAACATACAAAGATTCCACATTCATTCCATGATGCCCAATTTGAGTCCCACCCATTTGATAGTGATAATAACCCCCTTTTGGATGATCCAATTCAAGATGAAGATGTTCCAGAAGCAACTACATAGCCCTGCCAAACATCTAAATATAAAACAAGTTGGCTTGTAGATGTTATTAGTAAGCAAATAAAGTGCTTTTAGTCTTAAGTTAATTTTATGTGTGCACTAACTTTGAATTATATATATGAACAAAGAACAGCAACATCTAGGTAGTTGATACTCTATGATGTTTGGTTACTCCCTCACAGGCAACAAGTTTTTTTGCCATTCAATATGCGAAACTAGTCAGCTGGACTTCTTGATTCATTCTTGGGAACTATAGGGAGGAATTTTATAAGGTTTCTCATAAGATACAGGAGCTGAAAAACAGTACCATAGGACTATAAAAATGACATGTATATGAACCAAGTAAAGATAAACTTTTGATTTTATTTATGTTATTTTTTATGCAAGTTTTTTATACAAATTTAATGATTAACTTTTTTGCATTTGAAGATGAAGTTTGTCGTTACTACCTATACTCAATAAAGAATTTATATTAAAATCGATTGGGAAAAAGTGGAAGAAAAGCAGGACATCTCTATATAAGAGTGCTAATTTGATAGAACCCGAACAAAAAAATAAATATTAGTCAACTCTCCAAATAGCATACAAAGGGAGCTATGGGCAAGTTTTATAGAATATTGTAATGACCCGAAGACATTGGTAAGAATATTTTAACATTCTTAAAATTATTTTTGTAAACTTATTAATTGTGTTTTCATATTTTTTCTTACAATGATTAGGAGACTGCAAAGATAATCAAACAAAACAGAGAAAAACAAGTGATACCTCACATTGGAGGGTTAAAGAGTCTTGCTAGAAGAAAAGTAGAGATAGTAAGGTTATTTTTATATGTTCCAATGTGTAATTTTGTTATAAAATAGATTACATTATAATTATGTTATATTTGTAAGAAATTGAGTAAAGGAGCCTAGTTAGTAAAGGAACTCTTTGATCGACAACACTCAAGAAAACTGATGGGTCTTTCCCAAATGATTAAGCTAGCAATATAATTGTAAGCTTTGATTATACCTAAATACAATTCAAAATTATGTTCTCAAAATATTGGATTTTCTTGTTAGTGTTGTTTAAATTTATGATGGATTATGTGATTAGGAATATTTAAATGTAATTAGAGGAATTGAAAATAACCATGAGAGTTTTAGATGATAAAATTTAATTAGGAATTTTTAAAATCCAAGTTACAAGTGTTAATATTTAAATTTATTTAGGAACATTATGAAGTAGATAAGTATATTTCAAATATTAATATTTATGATACTTTTTAATAGTTAATTATATTATGAATTTTCTTATTTTAGATTATTTACAATATAAAATGTTATTTAGGTTAATTTAGAAGTATTAAAAAAATTTTGAAATATAACAAAATAAAAAAAAGCTAACAAAATTTAGTGATAACATTATAACGAATTTAGTTCGTTAATAAAATCCAAAATCATCGTGTTAATAAAAAGTAAATTGATAACGAATTTAGTTCGTTAAATTTTTTTAATTTTGTGAAGGTTTTGTTAAACTGTCTGTAAATTTTTTTAACTTGATAATGGTTACAACTATTTTTTTAAAAAAAATTGCGGTTGGCTAAAATTATCTTTTAAGTAAATCAATTTAAGTTTGTATAATTATGTATCAAACGTGTTACACGTTTTGTTTTTGTCCTTTATCACCACGCGATACTCGTTTTGTTTTTGTCCTTTACCAGCACGGGATACTCGTTGCATAACAGATAACACTATGCTCATCAAATATATCTTATCAAGAATACATTTTTAAAAATCTAATTTTGAATATATCAAGATCTGGAGTATCTAAAAGTGATAAATTAATTAATTTAGAATTTTTATAGCTTGATGAAATGATTTAAATAATTTAATATTTGAATAACTCATAAAATTTACTTAAATAGAAAATTACAAAAAACAATTAATATAAAATCAAGTATTTAATCTAAAAATAGTTTTGAGCTCAAGGTTTTCAAAATCAAATAATTTTTTAAAAATCAAAATTACATTAGATGAGACCTTAAATTTAGATTTTTTTTTTACAAAACTTAAATTATAATTGTAACCCTCACCTTTTTTCCCAACAAAAATTATCCATTTAATTTCCTTACCCGTTGGCCAAAAAACAATTTCCTTACCCAAAAATCATAGTTTAGATATATTCCAAAAAAAATGTCAACACATGCAGTTATGTTTGTGTTTTTCAAAAGCCAAAATAATGATAGTTTTCTTTTTTAATGACCTAAATATAGTAAAAAATAAGTTATTTTAATATCATCGGCCAAAGTGTAAAATTCATATTTGGAATTCCATAAAAACAAGTAAGACTTAATTCATGCAAAAAGATATCTTCAAATATATCATTGAACACAAAAAAAACAAAACAAAACAAAACAAAACGAAAATTACTAAAGGGGTATGCCCCTTCTTCCATATTTGAGCTTCCTTCTTCTACAGTCTATACTTCATGCATGACGCTACATAACAAATATTAAATACTACATAAAAAAAAACGAAAAGCAAAAAACAATTAATGATTTAATTATACAAAATTTGTATGGTGCAGAAAGTGACCCCATCATGGGTCACCCAATCAAACCTTCTTCCATATATGGACTTCCTTCGTCTACACGCTATACTTCATGCATGACGCTACATAACAAAAATCTAATTTTGAATATAATGAAAATAAGTAAAAAATTATTTAATTTCTCATATTTTCATAACTTTATCTCTTGTATTTAGATGTTATTTATAGAGATTATATGTTGAGTCATGGTATCTTTTTTTTTTTTCTGCCTTACTTTATTACAGTAACTTTATCTTTTACTTTTTAAAAATAAATAATAATATGATTTATTTTTTAAAACATTATGTACATTTTGATATCTGAAAAATCTTAATAATTAATTTATTAATTTCTGAGCTATTAATTATTAATGAAAAAATAACAAATAAAGTTATATACTAAATAATTTTTAAAAAATAAAAAATATGTACTTTTTAATTATTAATATATCAACAGCATAAATTATAATAACTGTAAGAATAACTTAATCATATATTATAGTACTTAACTATATTTTCAAAGTATAAATTGTAAGAAACAAATTTGTATATCAATACTTAAACATAAATTAATAAATAAATAATTTATATTTTTATAAAAAGTTTTCTTAATTTATCTAGCACATAATTTTAAATTATTAAAGATTATCATAAAAGTGATAGAAACATTAAAATATCTCTAATGTTATAATAATTTTAGCTAAACATATATAACATTTAAACTACATAATTTGTAAAAAAAAAAAACAGAACTTGTATATAATAATTTTACAATATATGAAATATATGTATATTGTTTCTAACTTATAAGCATAGGAATTTAAATATATTTTTAACAATTAGTAATTCACTTATATTTAATAGCATCTCACTCTAATTCATTAATATTGATTATTTACTAAATATTTTTATACTTATAAAGTTGTATTCTATGAGAACCTTTTTTTTATAAAGTTAATTAAATTATTTTATTCAATAAAAAAATGAAATTTAAAAAAAATATATATTTTTTTATGTGTCTTCCCCTGTCTCGTTATCTTTTTTATTTATTTGACTATTTGTATTCTATAAGAACTTTTTTTATAAAGTTAATCTTTTTTATGAAAAAAAAATTTTAAAAATATATATTTTTAACCATTAGTAATTCACCTATATTCAATAGCTAAACATACTTCATGCATGACTTCATGCATTACGCTACATAACAAATATTAAATATTATTCAGTTATTATTAAACGTAATAAAATTAAAAAAATTAAATTATAATTAATTTTTAAAATTATTCAATTAATATTAAATTTTAAATTATTAAAATTATTATTTATTTAAATAATATTTAAATAAAAAACTAAATTAATAAAAAATTTTATGAGTAACTAAATTAAAAAAATTATAATTGATAAAGAGATCAAATGATATTTTAATTTAAAATTTATAGATATATGAAATGGGTAGAAAAAACATGATACTCATTTTCTTCCAATACCACCACGTAATACTCGATGCGTAATTGATATTACTAATACTATGGACTGACCTTTTTCTATGCGCTGACCCAGCTTCCTTCGAAAAAGAATTATTTTATAGGGTTAAATTTTTAAAGTAAGAAAAAAAAAATAAATAATTTATCTTAAATGAAATAAGACATAAATTTTTTTTTCATATATCTCTTTTATTTTATAAACTTGATACCCTCTCAAAAGAACAAAAAAAAATGAATAATATGAAGATTACTTTATATTTAAGTAATCTACATAAGAAAAATTTTTAAATATTATAAATCGCTTTAAATATTATAGATACTTTTATATTGAAATGTAGGTTAATTTTTTCAAAAATATAATTTTGAATATAATAAAAATAAGTAAAAAATTATTTAATTTCTCATATTTTCATAACTTTATCTCTTGTCTTTAAATGTAATTTATAGAGACTAATATGTTGAGTCATGGAATTAAGAATATATACTTTTTAATTCTTAGTAAACCAACAGCATAAACTATAATAATTAACTTAATCATATATTAGAATTTAATCATATTTTCAAAGTATAATTTATAGGAAATAAACTTATATATTAGTACTTAAATATAAATCAATAAATAATTTTTTTATATTTTTATAAAAAAAATTTAATTTATCTAATACTTATTTTTGAACTATTAAAGTGAAAAAATATAATAAAAGTAATAGAAACATTAAACTATCTCTAATATCGTAACAATTTTAGCTAAACATATACAATATTTAAACTACATAATTTGTTAAAAAAAATCAGAACTTTTATGTAATATTTTTATAAAATATATTTTGTTTCTCAATTATAAGCTATATGAATTTAAATAAATTTTTAGCAATTAGCAATTCACTTATATTTGATAGCACCTCACTCTAATTTTCTAATATTAATCATTTACGAAATGTTTTTATATTTATAGAGTTGTATTCTATAAGAATTTTTTTATAAAGTTAATTAAGTTATTTTATTCAATAAAAAATAAAATTTGAAAAAATATATATTTTTGTTTATATGTCTTCCCCTATCTTGTTATCTTTTTTATTTATTTTATTAAATTTGTTTTTATTAACTGATTTTATATTTTAAATTATATGTAAAAATATTTAATCCATCATAATTACTAACACTCATGTGTGTACATGAAAAAATAATAGTAAATTATAAACGAAATCACTTATGTGTGTGCATACAAACTTTTTGATAAAAAAATATTATATAATATTTTTAAATTTAGAATCAAATCAAAATGAAGTTTAAGTTATTAGGTATTTATTAGACTTAAGTGCTTAGTTGAAATTTTTATGTTTTAAAAAAATATTTAAATTTGTGTGGCTTGTAAATGAGAAATAAAATATATGCTGCATATGTGGTAAAAATATTACCAACGAGAGCTCGTTTATTTATTAATTATATAGATGAAATGTTACATATGTTTAATTAAATAGAATTTCTAGGATAGTAAAAATATTTTAATATTTTTTCTATAAATTTTATGATGTTCTTCAATTTAATAGTTAAAAAATAAGTACTAGTTAAATTTAGAAAAAAATTGTATAAAATATCAAATATTTATTTATTGATTTATGGTTAATTACTAATATACAAATTTATTTCTTACAAATTATACTTTGAAAACCTGTTTAAGTGCTGATATATGATTAAGTTCTTCCATCGATTATTATAGTTTGGACTAATGATATATATTAAGGACTAAAAATACATATTTATACTATTTTAGGGACTATTTAATATATAATATCTCTTGTTATTTTTTTTGACAACAGCTTAAAGACTAGTAAATTAATTGTTGTGATCTTTTAAAAATTAAAGTGTATATTCCGATCAATCAAGGATGAAATCGTATTATTGCTTATCTTAAGTTTTCTCTTAATTTTTTGTATCAAAAATTGTAACCTTTAATTTTTAATAACTTGAATTTTTTGTTTTAAATATAAAAATTTGAAGGAAATAAATTTAGAAACATTAGAATTGTATATCAAGATCTGGAATATTTAAAAGTGCTACATTAATTAATTTGGAATTTTTATCGGTTGATTATATAATTTAAAATTGGAAAAAACTCATAAAATTTATTTATATAGAAAATTACAGAAACAAATTAATATAAAAATAAAGTATTTAATCTAAAATAGTTTTGAGCTCAAGGTTTTCAAAATCAAATAATGTTTTAAATTAAAATTACATTAGATGAGTGCTTAAATTTAGATTATTTTTTTTACAAAAATTAAATTGAAATTTGTAATCCTCACCTATTTTTACAAACATACTGTCCCATTTAATTTCCTTACCCAAAAATCATATTTTAGATATATTCCCAAAAAAAAAACAAACAAAATAAAATGTCCTTATAGAACAAAGAGAGAAGCCTCCATTTCCATTGCAACTCCATAGGAACTTGAATACAAAGAGTTATAAATCATTAACTTGAATATATAGTTAACAAGATTATTAAGATTATTGTATTTTAAAGGTAACCAATTACACTTATAAAATAAAAAAATGATAGCGTCTCTAATTAAAATAAAAAAAAATAAAAATCTTGATACACCTAATTACATTGCGTGCTTGTCCTCTGACATGTTGCTATAGAGAAATTAAAATATAGTAATAAATAAAGCATAACAAATAATTAAATTGATAACAATTTTATTTATAAGAGACAAGATTGAGAAAAAAACATTTATGAGAATCTAAATTGAGAAAGCTTCCATTTTTTAAGGACCAATATGGGATTTTAGTCATTTATTGTATGAGATTATTTAATAGCAACAAGTCAACATTTAACTTTCATGAAATACCTTTTATTTATAATTTAAATAGTTACCAGAGTTTTTGTTATACATATTGTATTAAATACAAGCGACACTTGAAATTATATACGGAATATGGATAGTTCATATTTTACTGCGTTGCTCTCTCCATGTCAATGTCCATGCATCCTTGTATCTCTATTCAGACTATTCGAAATGCATCGTTCAAGGCTGGGATGGAACACAACACTTCATAATAAGTTCTGGAAATTTCTGTAATGATTGCTTTGATTCTAAACACTGAGAAATGCTGCATCTTCAAGGTGTGATAGTGTCAAGTATAATAACAAAAGTCTTATGGGTCTCTGCTAGAGGCCCTTTTAAATTTACATAAACGATCTTTGAAAGAAATGCAGGTTTATGGAAAAAAACAATAAATAAAAAAAGAATATTAGGCTGGATTCTGTAAATGTACGTGAAAGGAAGTTAATACAACAATAAACAATTAATAAATAAAACGTATTCAATCTTTTATATATATAGTTCATTTATATGTTTAATACAAATTCTAAAATCTTAGTAACTTTATATATGTAGGTAAGTGATAAGAGAAAACATAGAAACAATGGAGGAGGAGGCATAAAACATATCCATAATAACTCATACAGTTAGCATTAGAAACAGAAACTGACTTGTCTAGCCACGTAATCATCACATGATGACAATAAGCAAATCGCAAGATGGCATATCATTTTTACTCAAACAATTAGTATATTAGTTTCAAAATAATAATACATAAACTATTTAAATTGACATCCTTGAAATATATAGCATAATCAAATTCAGAAGAGACTTTTATAAATATATGTCACTTCAGTAAGTACATTTTCACTGTCCATATTTAATTTAAAAATTGTAGTACTATGGGTAACCTCTTAAAAGTTAATTTAGGGTCTGAATTTAAGTTTTGTATATAAAAAAATAAGTTTTGTATATAAAAAAATTTATGAATAAGTTGTTAGTTGAGATGAAAAAGCTTTTATTCTGGTCAAAAGAAATAACACAAATTTAAATATTCAAAAATATAATTATTAAAAAAATTTTACCTAAATATTTTTAGTCTAAATAGAAATTAGTCAAATCTTATGTGATTTAGAGATGATTTATATTTTTATTTAAAAAAACTTTAAATCTAACTTATATAATTAGGCAATCATTATAACAGCTAATGACTGATCTTTTGACATGCCATGTGCACAAGTCTTCTAATAATCCACAAAAAATGACACTTTCTTAAGAGTCACAATCACATAGATCTGAGTCCGTACATACAATTTTTTATCTACTTTATTATAAAAGAACGAGTTGTTTATAAATTTATTTTTTCTAAATATCTAAAATTTACAAAATCAATAGTTGTTATTGGCCTCTTTTCGTAACCAATGTAACATTATCCATCAAAAGTTATGTATTTAATCAATAGTTGTCATTGGCCTATTTTCCCAATCAATATAACTATCTCCGACAAAAATTACATTTTTAATCAATACTTGTCATTGACCAATCAATGTACGTAACTTTCTCCATCAACAGTTGTCATTTATAGGTCATCCTATTTGTTGGAATTAAAATTGTTAATTAATCTGCAATCCGACACTTGATGGTCTTATAGTTATTTCTAAAATATTCATCAACTATATTTTGCCTTAACAACCCATCTCACAGTATGTCTTAATAACAGTATTGTAAGATACCAAAAAAAAAACAAATTGGGTTCACTAGACAGCTTCTCGGGCAACTCCTTGAAAAGACGATCTACATATCAAACTTTTTCAAGTGTAAATATGAAGCGAAGAGAGCATTCAACGATAACACAGTGTCTTGCGACGTGATCCTACTTCTTCTGGTCTTCCAGGATCTTCCCCCCGTATGAAGCATTTCGCGATGGAAAGGCAGCATAAATGAAAATTGAGAAGAAATGAAATTAAAAAAAAAAAAAAAATTGTCTGCATTTTGAGGTTTTGTTCTCAAACGCACTTCTGTATTGTTTTTCAGGTCATTCTTGTGCTACAAGGAGCAAAATGATCAGAAATAATGATGTCATGGCTGATGAGTTGTGTGTATCACACGAGAGCAGTTGAACCATTGCCTCAGGATTTTGATTCAATGTCTTTGAATTAGAGATCATGCAGAGGCTAAGATGAGCGAGGATAAATATGCGACAGAGATATATAGTATTAGGGAGGAACATTCATATCACATGCTTGGAAGTTACAGAGCCTGGTACTGATGGCGAGATTTTTGGAGAGTGGAGACAGGAAAGCTTATATGGCAAGTGCGTTAGCTAAATACAGGAAATCTCTGATAGAATGGACAAAGTATCATTTAGGTTTGACTATATATATATATATATATATTTCCTCTTACTCTATTTGCTTTCTTAAGTGCATATTTCATGTTTATGTTACTGAATTTGATGCACCATGCAATCTTTTATAAAGGGAATGCTCTTACTATTGTAAAATTTTATTTTAGGTTTTAGTTTATGAGATTTTGGTCAACGTGGAAGAGCATCAAATGGTTAGCTAACAATTAGTTGAATAAGATAAATATGAAGTAGAGCACTTTATTGATGATTGCATTTTTGTTTTAATAAGGAATACTCAATCCATCTTTAGAGGGAAATAAAAAATGTCTATAATCTTTTTGTTTTTTTGCAGAAAAAAATGTTTATGATCTTTCGTATTTATAATCTATATATAAAAATCCATTTATGTAATGCTTATTAGGTTTCTAATATTTATTTATGAACTACCTATTACAGGTTATCCTTTTAATTTGAATTTCGACTAAGGTGCACTTGCTCAGCTGCAGCAATTTTCAATGGACAACCTGGGAGATCCATTTATTGAAGTAGGTTTTTTGGATTGAGAAAGATGAATACTGGGGCCATATAATAATGTCAAGTAATTAATTTAAATTCTTTTTCTTCTTTGCGCTTTCCACTTTTCATCATTAATCACACTGATTTTAAATATTCTTCTTTTGAGAGTTTATGAGTTCATCAAATTTTTTCGTCTTTAACTAATCTTCGAGGATTTCTTTTGTAATTGATATCTATGATGCAATGAAATTATCTGCCTGTTTAATATATAATTTAAGTTGTTAATTAGGTGATATTAATATAATATTCTTCCTAGAGTTTTTTGTTTTTTGTTTGTTTTGATGAAAACTTAGGGGCCTATTCATTATAAATTGCTTTACGTTCTTTTATATTAATTATATATATATATATATATATATATTTGAAAATAGTCTTTTGATTCGTTTTTTCCCTTATAATTTTTTCTCGATATGCTTTCAAGCATCTTACAAACAAGTGATACGTGAAATGTCTATCATATTCAAGGTTTTGAAGTTGTGAAATTTACATTTTGACTTTCACAGGAATCATGCACCATGAAGTGATTCTAATTTTCATCCATTTTACTAGAATTGGTTTGCAGTTTGCATTAGATTAATGAAAATTTAATGACATGGATGAAACTAAAACTGATTCAATTGCTTTTTCATCTTTAAAACTTGACTAATCTCTCAAATTAAATGTCCAAAATGTAATCAATTTATTCCCTAGTTTTTTTTTTTTTTGCTCCTTTGACTTTCTATTTGTTAAATCATAGGTTTAACTTTTTAATATAATTTTTCAAAACGATAAAAATGAGACATTCTTTTTGTTAAATCATAGGTTTAGCTTTTTAATATAATTTCTCAAAAGAATAAAAATGATTAAGATAATTTTTTTTAGAGATTATGTGAATTGAAAGAGGATCATTCTTTAGAGAATCAATATAATAACTCAAAAAAAAAGAGACAAATATGTATAAATAATTATAAATTAAATTACGTTGATAAAATAATTTATAATCTACAGTTATTAGATATTATGATCAAATAAATTTAAATATATTTTTTTAGAGTGAAAAACAAATTTTGGACCAATATTAATATTTTATTATGCTTAATGCTAAAAATTTCTAATTAAAATAAACAGGAAATTTAATCAAAAAAATAAAAATTGAATTATATAGTAATTACATGAATTATTTTGAGTTTCTAGTTTAAATTTAAATTTTTTTAAAATTTAAATTTTATCTAATATAAATTCTTTATCTACTAGGTACCTTAATATCAAATATTTTTAATAGATTTATGATTATCCAAAATTTTCAAGTCTTTCCTATAATTTTCAATAAGTCCATAATTCTTTTATTTTTGGGACAAAATATGAATTTTATTAAACAAAAAACAAACAAGACAATATAAAAGCCTTAAAAACAAGGTAGGCCCAAACAGAAGTCAATAAAAATAAACCTAAACAAAAGCACATAGGAAAAAAACTAAAAGACTATCGACAAAAGAGGACCAGAGAGCAGAAGTTCCTCTTCTATTGTAACAGTCCAACTGCCCACTTGCAGATATTGTCCACTTTGTCCCACCTCTGTGGACTCACGGTTTTGTTCATCCCCAACCTAAGGGGGGAAAACGCGTCTACAAGGGAAAGGTATCCACACCCTTATAAGACATGCTTCGTTCTCCTCCCTAATTGATGTGGGACTTTACAATCCACCCCCTTTAGGGAGCCCAGCGTCCTCGATGGCACACCGATCTGGGCCCCGGCTCTGATACCAAATGTAACAGTCCAGCCGCCCACTTACAGATATTGTCCGCTTTGTCCCATCTCTGTGGACTCACGATTTTGTTCTTCCCCAACCTAATTTGATTATATTAATTTCCAAGAAACGAAAATTTAGGTCACCGATATGTTGGTATGAAGTGAGGGAGAGGCAGTTGTTAGGTCCTGAGTTAGTCCAACAAACAACTGATCATATCAAAATGATCAGAGAGAAAATAGCAAAGGCTCAGGATAGACAAAAGAGCTATGCAAATAAGAGGAGAAGATCCCTAGAATTCAAGGAAAGAAATCATGTTTTTCTGAAAGTATCCCCGACTACTGGGATTGGTAGAGCTATGAAGTCTAAGAAGCTAAGTCCTAGATACATTGGACCTTTCCAGATATTAAAGAGAGTAGGTCCATCAGCCTACCAAATAGCCTTATCTCCACACCTGTCCAACCTTCATAATGTTTTCCATGTCTCCCAGCTCCGAAAGTATATACCAGATCCCTCCTATATTCTTGACGCCAGTGCTTTACAATTAAAGGAAAATCTAACTTATCAGCCAAGACCTATTCAAATCATCGGTACTATGGTTAAGACCATGCGGAATAAGGTCATTCCCCTGGTAAAGGTCTTGTGGGACCAAACGTCACCACAGGAAGCTAACTGGGAGAGGGAGGAGGACATGCGCAAGGCTTACCCAGAACTATTCTCATGAGGTATGTATAAATTTCGAGGACGAAATTATTTTTAAGGAGGGGAGAAATGTAACACCCCGTAATTTAATTAGCCTAAATTAATGGTATTATTTAATTAATTAGTTTGAATTACTTGCTTGCTAATTAATTAGATGAATTATTTTTAAGGAAGGGAAATTTTATGCTTAGAATTAATTCTTTGATTTGTTTATTTACCTAGCCTAAATACCAAATAAGAAGCAAAATGAGATGCAACAAAAATATATAGGTGTGTGTAAGTGCCATGTGAATGAGGGAGGAAAAGAGAAAATAGAAAAAAGAAAAAAAAGAAATACCAAGGTTGCTTGTAAAGGTTAGTTGCTTGTAAGAGTGACCAAATCTAAATTTGCAAGAAAGGGAAATACTAAGTGTGCAAGCAAAGACAAAGTGTACTTGCAAGTACACTTTGTGCAAATATATATATATATACATATCCAAAATTGTGCATACTTTTCTTAAAAAAAAAAAAAAAGAAAGGGAAATGGAAAGTGGGAAGAGAATTAAAAATATATATATATACTAAGGTTGCTTGTGGAAGTGGAAAAAGGTAAACTTGCAAGAAAAGGAATACTAAGGCAACAAGCAATCTAATAGGTGTAGAATTTTGTACAAAACTAGTGGCTAGTGGGATGCACCTAATGTATAGGAAGGAAGAAAAAAAGAAGGAAAACCAATTTACAAGCAACCTAAAAAGGAAAATAAGGTAATGAAAGGAAAAAAAGAGGGAGGCATACCATAATCTCCACACTTGAAAATAAGGGAAAGGAGAGAAAGAAAAGAAGAAGGAAGAAAAGAGAGGGAGAAGGTGAAGCATCAAGGGAGAATTGAGAGATCAAGGAAGGAGGAAGTAAAGAAGAACTTAAGGGAAAAACCAAGGAAATCAAAGGAAAGGCCAAGAATATTTTCTCTAGCCCACTTCCAAGGTAGATTAGCAATTTGTTAAATTCTTATTCCATGATTGAGTATGCATGTTTAATGATATAGCTTCCATGGAATTTGAACTCATGTCTACACTCTTGATTTAGGAAAAATTTAATGGAACTTGTATGATAAAGGTGGAAGGTGGCTAATGCTAATGTCTAAATTATTGTTTCCTTGAGATCATGAGAGGACTTAGATTTAGAAAGTTATTTAATGGTTTGGTTAACTTGGTTTACTATTCTTAATATTGTAGTGGACTTGTTATTTCCATGATGAAATTAATGTGATTATTGAACATTTATGATTGCTAATAAAAATGCATGTGATTATGGGAAATTACTAAAAAAATTATTGGAATTTTTAGAAGGAAAATATGCATGGGAATTAATTTCTAAGCAAAGGAAATTATTGTGGAAGGGATTAGAATTTTAAAAAAGGAAAAAAATATATGATGGAATTAATTTCCAAGCAAAGGAAATTATTAGGAAAATTATTAGAATTCCTAAAAAGAAAATGTACAATAGAACTAATACCAAGAAAGAGAAAATTAGTATTGAAGATATTAGAATTTTTAGAAAGAGAATATACATGGGAATTAATTTCCAAGAAACGAAAACTTATTATGAATTACTATTGAAGTTATTGAAGTTTTAGAAAAAAAAATGCACATTAGAATTAATTTTCAAGATAAGAAAATTATTATTGAAGTTATTGAAATTTTATAAGGAAAAAATGCCCATTAGAATTATATTCCAAAAAAAGACAATTATTATTGTAGTTGTTGGAATTTTAGAAGGAAAAATGCACATTTATATAAATTTTCAAGAAAAGAAAAATTATTATTGAAATTATTAAAATTCTTAAAAAAAAATTTACATTGGAATCAACTTCCAAGAAAGGAAATTAATATTGAGATCATTAGAGTTTTATAGGAAAATGTACCTTAGAAATTGTTTCTAAGGAAAATAGAAACTATTCCTTAAATATTGAATTTTTCATAAGAAATGTTAAAGATGCTCCACATAGGCAGCCTAGCGAGGCGTGGCCGAAGGTGCTCCATGCCCGTGACTTACTGCTCATAATTTTGATCTATGCATGGCCGAGGGTTCCCAATTTATAAGGTGTGCCCAAAGGGACCTAATGCTCATGATTACGCTATATACATGGCCGAGTGCTCACGATTTACGAGGTGTGGCCAAAGGTGCTCCACAAAGGTGGGCTAGCAAGGCGTGACCGAAGGTGCTCCATGCCCATGACCTAGTGCTCATGATTACGCTATGTACGTGGTCGAGTGTCCACAAATTACAAGGTGTAGCCAAAGGTACTCCACACGGGTGACCTAAGGAGGTGTGGCCAAAGGTGCTCCGCACCCGTGACCTAGTGTTCACGTAACACGCATAAACACTATGATAATTGCATAATAAACCATTAAGCTGATAAGAATACATGTTATTTAAAAAGATATATAATGTTCGTTAACTTCTAAATTTATCATGTAATGATATTCAATTTACAGTTATGTGTAATATTACACCTAAAATCAAGGATGTAAATTGAATGTTTTGGTGCTTACACCCTGGTACATATTAGTTTCTTTTAAACTATGAATTGCTGAGCTACTGGGAAACTTGTGTTTCTCATCTATGTGCTAATATGTATCAGATACGGATGCGTAGCAGGGTCGCGGTGTAGCAGTCTCTTTTGATTTAGTATGATTTTTATAATCCCCTATTTTAGATCCTAGATAGGTTTGATTTAGAATAGGACAATAGTTGACTATATACATGAGTTATATTTGGGGTATACAGGGGAAAAAAATATCTGAAGGACCGGACTATCCTTCATTTATACAGGAGTTTGAGTGACAGACCTGTTGTCTCCTAACTTCTGATGATTGGTTACTTCGTATATCCAGGGATGTGACTTATCAGCATGTAATGGAAATTATTGGACCTGTATTTATTTGAATTACATGAAGGTTTTTAATTTTTGTTGTATAGTGTAGTATTTTTATTCCGCTGTGCATGTAAGTTTTTATTCTGAGCAAAGGATCCCGAACCTAATCTACTTAATATAATTGAATGTTATAACTGCTCAGACACTAATCAAATTAAGGGTAAGGATAATGTACCGAACCTATCTTTTGATATTGGAGTTAACAATAAAATTAGATAGGGGCGTTACATCCATCATCTTCAACCAACTCCCACCTTCTCCCTACCACTATCTGCCTCCAGTAATACCACCAACGAGGATGGGGCTAAGGATAACCAACTCAAAGAGCACATCCCACACACGGTTGTCTTGGCTAGCCAATCAGCTAACTTGTTGGCATTTCAATTAATATGCTTGATCATCGAAAATTATTTTTATATCTCAAGGCACTCATTCTTTTTCTTCTTTTATTTTATAGTAAGTTTTTCTCTATCTTTTGTCTTATTTTTTTCATCCTTCCTAATCTTCTTTTTTGTTTTTCTCTTTTTTTTATTTCTTTTTTGTAGACTTATTCAACCATTCAACCAATCAATTTTGATCAATTCATTCGATTTTTTATTGGCTTTCTTAGTTCTTAACCAATTTTTTGTAAGATTCATTTTAAGAGTTAACTTACTAGTGTCATAATTGTTTTACCAATTTCCCGTGGGATCAACTTATTTAATCTGATTATTTTAAATAGTGGTTATTATTATACTAATTAAGATATTGCAATTTGACATTTGAAAATTGGTATTCTTGATGGAGAAAGAAAGAAAATATGTTGTTGTAATTATTATTGTTACATGTTTTAAATTAAAGAATCACAAAAATCAATATTTTTACTAGCTGGCTGTTTGTTACAACAATTTGTTATTGATATGCATTCATGTATATAAAACTTGTTATATGGATCATATTACTTTTTCTGAAAAATTAAAAAAAAATTTAGTATTTGTTATCTTTTTTCTTTATCAAATAAGACAATATTTTTAATTAAAAATATATAATTATATATTATAATAATGTTAAATAAAAACTAAATAAAATAGAATTATTTATTTAATAATGAAATAAACTATATTATAGTAATAATTATATTATTTATATACTTACTACAAACATCAAACAACACATGAAATACACCTAACTTCTAATTTTTCCTTATTTATATTTATTTTTTATATTTTAAATACTTAATTTTTTATAAATAAATAAGCCTAAAATTGGTAACTTGAAAGAAAGCTATTCCATTTAAACCTATAATGTAAAATAATAGAATATCTGGAGTGTCATTAGATAACATCTTTTCATTTGTAATATGATATCAGAGTGTTATCTCAAATGTCACATTGTTATCAAATGACAAGATACCAAACACTCACATCTAATCCTAATATTTAAGATACCATATTCACAACAAATTTTAAAAATAATTATCAAAAATTCTATTTATAATTATAATGAGATTTAGTATGTTTTTTTAAAATATTATTTTTACCCCTTCTAAACTGTAATTTTTTTTCATAACACTTACAGCACTTTTTTAGAGCTAGTACTTAGGGATTAAATTAATTAAAGTATTCTTGGAAAACAAAATTAGCTATCTTTATTTTTAAAAAAATTAAATTGAGGTAAAATGTATCTTTTAAATATTAAAATAATAAATGACTTCTTTCTTTTTAATCAAGCTATATGGTGCATATACATTTTGTTGTTTTGGTCTGACATTAGTACATTTTTTAAAATTAATTAAGGTTATAAAATGCATGCTTTTTGGAGAAAAAAAAATGAAGAAAATGCATGCTAGACTACTGAGCCCTCATCCCGGCCCAAATGGCCTAATGGTGAGTATGATATCCATAGAAGTAGGGCTTAAAACTTTGAATCTGAAATTGGTGAAATGATACACACAAAAAGGGCAAATAGCCTAACGCTAATCCCCGAGCAATAGCTAAAAGGACATATGCCATTATTAAATATCATGGGCTAGACATATAATTTGAATGCAGATTTTTAAAATTATTTGTAATTTTTAGAAATAAAAAAATTTAAAAAATTTAGATTTTTGTTGAATGATCATTTTTTATTGAAAATAAAAAGATAAAATATATTTTTTGAGAACAAAAAATATATAATAATTAAAATATATTTTAAAATTCAATTTTTAAAATAAAAAATAAGAAATAATTATTTTATAAATAAAATTTATATAAATATATGAAAATAATATTAACACAAATTTTTATAATTAATTTTATAAAATAATTTTAAAAATAAAATTACATTCAAACAACTCTTAAATATATATATGTATATATATATGTATATATATATATGTGTATATATATGATATGTTAAAAAGAGAAATAAAAAAAGTTATGAAGTTCTTACGAAAGGGATTTTTTTCTCAATATGAATTAAATGATTATAAATATTGTTTTAATTATTGGAGATGTAAATGAAATAAATTATTTATAAAGAAATTGATTTCAACTTGTATAAAAATTTATTTAAACTTAATTTATTTATTAAATAAATGTGTTTGAATTTGATTTATTTATGAAGGACTCAATTTATTAAATGAAATGAGCTGTCTACAAAAAAAAATATCAAAAGTTGGTTTTTATTAATTAAATACTTTATCATTTAATGAAAACCTTTTTAATCAATTTCTTAAAAATACTATTTGAACAATCAAAATTTTCCTTTAACCAATCCTTTGATCATGGCGCGACAAACTCTTACATGATGGAAGTGTTCAAAATTCCTCATGAGTTACCCTATTCATTGAAATATACAAATGGCATTAATTTGGCTTTTGTCACTTTGTGCAATCGTCGAGTGAGCTCGTGTGCCTTTTGGACAAAAGTCCACTACTACGCTTCTCTATTCATATTAGTCATTTGTTCCTAAATAAAAAATTTATGTTAATAAAAAATATTCAAAAATATATTAAATATTAACAAATAATTAGTAATAAATAAGGGAGTATTAAAATTTTAATACTCTCGTAGTATTAAACTTTTTCCTTCCTCCTGGTGTGAAAAAATTGTTACACATATGGAGTGTCATTTTATTTATTATTCATATTTAATTAATTTTTATAATATATGAACTTATTAATATAAAATAAAATAAATAAAATAAATATTAGTAATTAATATATAAATAAGATAATATAGTATACCTAGTCTTTCGGGGGTCAAGGCCTTACTTTTTTTGTGTCTTTTGTTTTGGTGCCTTGTGTTTGTGGTTGCCCCTCTTGTTCTTGGCTTTGTGCCTTTTGGCCTTTTGTAGTTACAGCAACCTTTTCGACCAAAAAAAGAAAGTCTAGTTAGGCTATGCAGAGGTTCAAATCTTTTTCAAATCTTTTTTATATTCAATTTTTAAATTATTTGCCTTTTTCCAGGAAAAACAAATTTCATTTTTATGTTTTTAATTTTTAGGTTTTAAGTTTTTAAATAAAAAAATTTTAAAGTGTTTTGGCCTCATAAGACTTTTCAATTATGTTAACTAAATTAATTCTACCTCAACTTTAAATATGACAAATGATATTTGGCAAGAAGAAAAAATTACATAAATTAAAGATAAGAGATAAAAACTTACAACGTTATGGGACAAAAGTTCAAATAAAACCAAAAATAAATAAATTACTTATGCTGTTTTTCTGTTGATACTTAAATTATATAATCATATTTTGCTTTAAAATATATACAAAATCTTTTCTTTAAAAAATAATTAATATGATCAAAATAACAGTACTTAGGATAATACTAATTTTAATAAAAAAATATATCTTGATAAAAATAATTAAAATTTAATTTTTAAACTTTTATTTCATCATTATTTATTTTGTGTTAAAAATTATAATTTTATTTTATTTTAAATAAAATAAAATATTATTTTAGTTAGCTAAAAATATATTTAATACTTGTTATATTAGTATGACTAAAATGTAATGAATGTGCTTAAACTTTGGGGTTTATTTATACTCAAGTTATTATACCTCAACTTTAAAAGTTGAGCAAAAGATCAGCAAAAAGACTTTTAATTTTGTGCAACATACTCTATTTGTTAACATTTTCAATTTATTTAAATACTTGTTCATATGTTAGCAAAATTGAGAGGATATAACAAAAATTAAAAATTTGAGGGATCTTTTGTCACACTTTAAAAGTTGAGAAGGTTATAAATTGTATAATTCTAACAAAACTTGTTAGAAAAAACGTTTACAAATGAAAATCTAAGGAGATCGATCTTATGTCATTTTATAAAATTAATGAGTTAAATTGTGAAATCTTTTAAATTGATTTTTTTTTTTTGCATTCTAAATTACAATATAAACACCAACTATAAGAGTCTTTTTATCAAATAAATAAAATTGTAAATTTGTATAATACACTTTTTAATATTAAAAAAATATAATTTTCTAAATAAAGACATATTATATAATTTTAATATATCTTGGACGAGAGAAGATTAATTATTTATTCCACAATATTTTATTTTCTTAATAGGAGAGTATTTTTCACGATATATATGTTTTTTAACATATTATGAAATTATATGATCATTAATTCATTAAGTATGGCTATGCACACTTTCAATCAATTTTTTATATGTATTTTTTACTAAAAATAATTTTATTTAAATACTCATGTTAAATATAAACATCTCTTTCAAATATTAAAATTCAGATATTAATTTATTATATTGTCGTTACTAGAATGAATTTCTATCGTTTGAGCTGTGCTCAACTGTCCATGTGCGAGACTTAAAAGAAATCAAAATATCCTCACGTGTTATTATGACCTATGTAGGTTTACGTTAGAAACCTGCATATATATGAATGAGACCGAAGAGGATTCACACCTAAAATGTCAACAATTTGTTGTCGTATCCTGGAAAGTGGAAACGACATCGAGTTCTTGGCATTGGTGCATGCAAAACAAACTATAATTAATATTGTTCAACAGCTGGCATGCATGAGTTATTTTCATTGATACTAAAATTGTGAATCCTTATATTTTGGATATGCCCATACTTCTGTTTTTGTGCCACAACATTAATTAAACTTCTGGAGGTATAATAATAGATAACATCTTGTATCCACACTTGAATAACAAAAGTTCTTACATTGATTTTTGTTAAAATAGATGTTGATATTTAATATTTTAAAATATCTGTTAAAAATTAAAAAAAAAATCTCTAACACTGATGTTGATCAATGTACAAGGACCCTATTTTTATCTTATTGTGGTGTTTTCATTCCTTTGCTTTGTTTGTTATTACACGAGATTTTGTAAAAGAGCATTGTTTGTGAGTCCATTAACTTTGATTAACACTACTTTAGTTTTTTTAACTTTAAAAATTTAATTAAATTTTTTTTAACATATACCATTGTTAACTTACGTGATAAAAAATGTTGTGTTAGGGTCGGATTTAATAATTTTATGTCAAATCATGGCCTTAACAATTTAGTAATCTTATATGTTAAAAAATATTACATTTCCAAATTTTTTCAACATGGATTTTCGCTTTCTGCCTTGCCATAGCATAAAAGAAGAGGGAGGAAAAATTCTTAAGTAAGTAATTTGTCTACCAAACAGCAATTACTCATAACAGAATAAATCTTTGTGTAAATTGAAGTAGTGTTCAATTAGATTAGTATTTAGAAGAACTGAAGTTTCTATTTTCAATTTAAATACTTGAATTTGGAGTTTGAGTGTTGTTCTTTAAGATAAATATAGGTAATAGTTTTGGTTTATATATAGCAAAAAAATGCTTTCTTTTTTGCACCAAAGAGGTGGAAAAAGGAGGTCAAGGAGGCAGCATTACATTTAGGTTTTAACATTCCTAAAGTCATATCCTTTTATATACATTTTTTGCTTTCAAAATATAAACTTTCATGTTTAAAGAGTAATATCCTTTTATATGTAATTTTTTTTTGAAGTCGTATATTTTAATTCAAAATTATAATTTTTTATATTTAAAGTCATGTCTTTTCTTATATACTTTTCATGTTTAAAGTCATGTTATTTTATATGTAATATTTTTTAAATTCATATATTTTCTTTCAAAAAATTTAACTTTTCATGTTTAAAGTCATGTCCTATTATATGTAGTTTTTTAAAATTATATATTTTCATTCAAAAAATATAACTTTCATGTTTAAAGTCACGTCTTTTCATATATAATTTTTTTAAAGTCATATATTTTCATATCATATGTAATTTTTTTAAACTCATATCTTTTCTTATGTATTTTGTCTTTTTCAAAATATAAATTCTCATATTAAAAGCTATATCCTTTCATATTTATTTATTGTTTTGATAGAAAGTAAACAAATGTTATATGTGAAAACCTTTACATGCAATCTTTAATTTTATTGAATACATATCTCTACATCTTTAATTTTCTTAGAGAGGAGGCGTCACCTGGGATTTTATTTTCTTAACATTTTTATATATTTATTGAATAAAGTTTAATGACATTCTAAATTGTAAAAATAAAAATCATTGTTGAGAATTTAATACAAATGAACATTTTGATATATTGCCATTTTATATATTATAGTATCTTGCATGATATGAGATGAAATGCTTTAATATAAGATATCATATGATATCTATGATACTCATTTTTGTTATGATAGATTGGTGGTACTTTAAACTTCAATGATGTAAAATATAAATGTTTGGTGTAAGTTAATTAATATTATTTAATTCTTGAAATTTCAAAATATACCTTCAGTTTGAATAATTGAATTTTTGAAAATTTATATGATTTTTTACTATTTTTAAATGAAAATAAAATTAAAAGAAGTTTTGAAAAAAATTGGAATTGAATGTATAAGTTATTTTTCCTTCTTCATGCAATACAATACAATTTATTTAATAATTTCTTAAATTTTTATAAATAAATTTCTTTAAGTTAAATATTACAAAAAAGATAAAGATAAAATCAATAATTATGATTATCTCATTCAACTCTATAATGTGAGATATCAAAATAATTTAGTTGTCATTAGATAACACTCTTTTAGTTATGATATGATATCAATTTATTATATTTTAGATGTCACTTTATTATCACATATCAGATTAAATATTCACATAAAGTTTTGACATCTAAGATATCATAATGTGTGATAAGGCCAATATTATAAAATTTCAAATATATACCTCATAAGTTATTAACATTTTGAAGGCTAGAAAATCACAAAAGCATATGATTTAAATCTTAGATAACCAAAATAAAAATTGTTCATCATTATAAAATATCTTACATATCTTAAAACTTGTTCATTGTTTAATTCTAAAACAATTTTAAACACACTATTAACATGTACACCCCGTGACCTTTTCTAGTAATATATATAAAAGAAAAAATATATTTTATATAATCAAATTTTATATTGATTTTTAGTTTTATCTCTAAAGCATTTTATAATTAATTTTGTTTATAAAATTTTGAATTGTAATTAAATTCATTTCACAATTTAATGTCGTTTAAATTATTAATGAAAAATGATAATGTCACATTTGACATAATGTTAAAATATTGTCTCAAAGTTAACGTGAGATAATATTGTATTTTTTTAATATTTTAACATTAGACAATGTTATGTCACTATTTTTTGTTAGTATGTAATTTAAACGATGTTAAATTGTGAGATGAAATTAATTATAATTTAAAATTTTGTGGACAAAATTAACTAAAGAAAATTTGGAGACAAAATATTGAAAATCGAATATATTAACTTTATATAAAAGAAAATATTAGATTTCACTCATTCAATGAACCAACGCCACTTGTAAATTGCTTAGCCTAAGCACTCGAAGTTTATCTCAAATGGTAAATATGCTAAAGTAAAGGAAATTATATCTAAAAGAGGTTAGTTTTATATAATATAATGAATTAAAATTTAAATTTTTATTAAAAAAATGTTTATATTTAGTACCAAAAATTATTTTAAATAAAATTATCTTAAATTATAGAAAGATACTTGTAAGAAAAAAAATATAGTTAAACTAGTTTTTTGTTAATTTTACTTAATTTTTTAATTTAGTCCTTATAACAAAGATTTATAGTTAAGCGGTTATAATTTTAAAAAGTAATTTGATTCCTTACCAACAAAATTTTGTTAATAAGATGTAAAATTTTGCTGATATAACCAAATATGTGTTATAAACTCTGAATTCTCATAATTTATGTCAATAAAAGAAGTCATAAAAATAAATAATGAATTGAAAATAATTTATAAACTAAATTGCATTCTTAGATAAAGTGACATTACACTCTCCTTTCCTAAACATTAATATTTGAGGTTTACATGCAGAAACCTACATTGATAGCCAATCAAATATTAACCCATCGAACCTATAATATATGTACGAGAACAAATCAAGATACTTTGGATAGATATTTAAAATTCCCATCTTTACCAGAACAAATCAAACTTGTAGTGATGAATAGATAAATAATGTCTTGCCCTATCAGAAAACAAGTCCCTGTAATACCGATGTTGAAAACAGTGTCCGCACTATTTTAATTTCTTTGTCCTTATAATAATTTAACATTATTTATTTCTATGAGTCCAAGATTTGATTCCACTCACCCAATGTGTGAACGCCAATTGTTATCCTCAGCAGAAGAAATTTATCCACGTTGGCCTATTCTTCCACGCAGTGTGTGAAAGTGAGTTAATGGATGCACATGCACAATGCCTCAGCCAAATAATTCTGGCTGCCCTCTACGTGGTTGCTTGTGAAGTGTTGTAAAAATTTACAATTAAGTTCTTATAATTTCTTAGAAAATTTAACTTAATTTGATCCTTAATAATAAATTTTTGTCAACAGTATATATATATAATCTATTTTACTAATGTAAACCAATATGTGCTTAATTTATTTTCATTTATAACATAATAATAACGGAGTGAAATAAAAGGAGTAGATTAATTATGTATATTTGGTAAATTAACTTATTAAATTATGTATACTTAAAGTCACAAAATAATTAATAGTTAATTAGTCATGTCTACAAAGTATAATGCTAATAATGCTAAGAGAAGTCTAATTAAGTATAGGGCCTTAATAAATAATTTTAAAAGTTTAGGAACTAAATTATAAATTTTAAAATTATAGTAACCATGGAAAATTTAAGTAAAAGTATAAGGACTAAAAAAATAATGTAACCTTATAAATAGCTTGCTGGAGCCGTGGTGATTCCATCCCACATCGATACAGCAGAGAAATATTGATGAGCAAAACCATGGGAAACTTAGGGTTTGTGTCTCCTATGATAGCCCTTCTTCTTCTTCTTCTGAGTGCATCCTTTCTCATTTCTCCAACTAGCGCTGCATTTCCAGTGTTGCCTGATAATGCTACTGCATTATTTTTCTTTGGGGATGGACTCTATGATACTGGAAACTGGGGTCGTATTCAAACTGATACCAATTTCAATCATCCTCCCTATGGTATTACCCACTTCCACGTACCTACCGGAAGGCCATCTGATGGCCGTCTCATAGTTGACTACATCGGTAATTGATCATTGACATCCATCATGCAACAACATTAATTAAATTTGTATTAATTGCAATTGGTAGTGTGCATGTCCTCCTTTATTACAACATAGTTTTGAATTTGATAATTTTATTTGATTTAATGAAAAAATTAAGCGTCATGATTCAGGCATGCATACTTGATATGACGGGTGGTTTAATTAATATTAAAAAGGGGTGGCTAGTGCACGAAGAGACTATTCCTAGATTTTGAAACTGTGACTTTTAGGTTATATGATAATAATTGTACCGTTGCTTCAAAGCTTACTATTTAATAGTTTAATTAAATACTAATTCTACAAATTTGAATAATGTGCTTGGGATTTAATTTCTTTACAACAAAATCTGATAGTGTGCATGCATGCAAGCATGGTCAATATTCATTGCAATTCTCAAAAATTCCATGTCATTTTTGCATGCAGACGAAGATGTTATATCGCCGCCATACACTATAACCCCTTATGGTGCTCAAATCAAAAGTATGTGGCGCTATGGTGTGAGCTTCGCAACTATCGGAGCTTCTGCTAGTTCTTCTGACAAAAATGTGAGGGCAAATGAATTTTATATATATATTATCACCATAATATTCTTCCTCATCTTTAATTTGTTATTTTGTTTTATCCAGTTGGACTTTTCGGAGCAGATAAAAAAATTTCAAAATGTGTCTGACTATTTGGAAACTACTTATGGATCCGAGCAAACCCAGAGGTTGATATCCAAATCTATATACATCTTCTCTCTGGGTACTGTCGATTTCACAGATTTTGGACCATTGAGTTATTCCAAACTGGGAGAAATCGCTGAGGTTGTGTTCAACTCCTACAAACAAGCAATTGCGGTAATTTATGTTTATCCCTTACTACTTCTGCATGTATACGATATGAATATACGATCCACATTATATTAATTGTTGTTCCTATTATGATATATAGAGCATATATAACAAGGGTGGAAGGAAATTTGCGTTCCAAAACTTGGGGCCTTTGGAGCTTACACCATACTACAAAAACAAGTACCCAGATACGAAGAACTGTGACATCCTTTATTCTGCAACACCATTGTTCAATGAATTACTGAAGCAAAAGCTTACTCAGTGGGCCACTTGCGAGAGAGACGGATCGCTATGGTTAAAGGACTTCAAATATGCCTACTTTGATTACTACAATTACATCGTTGCAATTGTGAAGGATGAATCCCTCAATTGTATGTATACTATTACTATATGTTTTGTGTTTCAAGTTTGAACAAATTAAGCTAACTAGTTAATTACCAAATTGCCCTGACTTTGTTTGTCTTGTACAGTGACGACAGATAAAGCATGTTGTGGCAGTGGATTGTACAATGGAGAGATGACATGTGGCAATATCAGTGATAAAGACAAGTTTAATCTGTGCGACGACCCTGATAGGTATATCTGGTTTGATGCTCTTCATCCCACAGACGCTGCTAACCGTCGATTTGCTCAGGCATTTTGGGATGAGAAGGCGTATGTTGAACCCTACACTCTGAAGCAATTGTACGATGAAGACTACAAGCCTCCTCCCAACGGCACTCCCTTTCTTGCTTGAATATGAATATGAGTGACACCAATAATATTGCAGCATATATATATATATATATATTGTATGCTGCTAAGTAATATTATGTATTTGCATGCATGGAGTTACAGTAAGGCTAGTGATAAATAAGGTCCCATGGGCCATGGCTTCTCGTTGTATTCTGATTGGGCATTATGAATTAATTAATGAATATATAACCTCAACTCATCTCTAGATTTCATTTCTAGAGATTGTATGTTGAGTTTTGTACTTTTTTCTTTTTCTGGATTTCGTGGCAGTAACTTTTATTTTCTGTAGAGAAAATTGCAAACTTTTTTTCTTGTTTTAATGAGTTTATGTTCCTAGTTAAATCACAGAGGACTCAATCTCGATACACCATTAATCTCTCCAGAAATTATAGTATTTTTTACTCAAAAATTTATTTTAGTAACTAAAAGATATATTAGTGATAAGTATAATAAAGGCTAATGCAATTTCTTGCCCTTAGTGGTATAACTCTAATTAAAGCATGATTGAAGTGGTAGAGAAGTTGAAATGAGAGCCTGCGTTACAGGTTTAGAACATGATGCTAATAAAGAGTATGAAGAAAATTATGTGCATTAATGTGAGTAAAGACATTGAACAAATTAATGCTGATCAGCTAGATGGGGGAAAGTGACTTAGTAGAGTGACAAACTAATGCCAACCTATTTGTCGGGGATTAATTTGTTTTGGCAATCACGTATATCGTCTTTTGGAGAAGGTAATTAAATAAATAGAAAAATATTAGAGATGAAGAGAAATTATATAATTAGTTAGTAAAAATAAAAGATAAAATTACAATAAACAAGCGATAAAATTGAAATTTCATGCAAAAGATATGTAAATGACCAATAATTCATTTTGAACTTAAATTTATGTTTCATTTTTATGTATGTGTTAATATATAATTCTAAAAATCAAAATAAAAATTCTATAGATTCATATAAACTAATTAATGATCATAATATACGCGAGATGAAAAATTAAAAGATCTAGTTAATTCATAAAATCTATATATATATATATATATATGAAATGGGTAAAATTATAGTTCGAGTTATCTAAAACTCTAGGATCAAAATATATAATTTATATAACTTAAAGGTTTTTTTTATCACTTTTAAAGTTAAAATAGATCATTTATATAACTTCAAAATTATTTTATTTTTAAATTTTAGTCTTTATTTTTTTAAAACCTAAACAATTATGTACAGAATATAATTTTCAATTAGAAAAAACAAAATTAATAAATGCAATGTTGGCGTATATTCTCATATGTTCAAAGGTTTAAATATTTATTTTCTAATTTTGGATGCTGCTGGACCACCTGAGTTTTGACAAGGTCTAAGTATCGGCCGCCACGTGCTTAATTCCTAGTAATCACGGATTTGGCAGAAATGTTATCTCACAAAACACGTAGATAAGTGTACGTGTAAAACACAAAGAAATTAGGATTTAGTAATACAACAAAATAGTGACCAATGAAATTGCTTGCACCAAAGTTTATCCACAAGGAGAACTACAGTTTTTTTAGGAGCAAAAATAACCAAAAATTTCTCCATCATGATCCATCCAAAAATTAGAAAAACTGCTGGGGTAAAATAATCAAAATACCAAAGAATATTAATATATATTGCAGATGATGAAATTAATTATATTTGAATGGTCATAAAATTTATCCATTAAGACTCAATTGGGACGAGTTAGGCCCAAATTAAATAAAACAAAATTGAGCTTGAATTTAAGATTATATTATACTAAAATTTGTAAGTCTCTGCCTCTACGGTTATGTATACATAAATGTATATGTGCTTTTTTTTTTCTTTAGACTTCAAAATATAATATAAATTAATTAAATAATAAAAATTTATTCAATTAACTTATATCTTTTAATCATTACAAAAAAATAATAGTTTAGCTGTGTTTTTTTAGCGACGATTTTGTAAATCGTCGTTAAAACAAGACATCTGAACTTGTGGAGGTCACCTTTCACACGAAGTAGAGTTATTGGTCAAGAGAAGTGCAGGGGTTGCTGAGTTACTAGAGAACCCTCCTGTCGGAGAGGTTGCACATCGTCGAAACGCCGCTGCTGTCTAGAATCATCGTCTGCAGCAATTTTGAGCATGGGTCTTCTTCCAAGTTGGTATATAGCTTTTAAACTTCTTCCAAGTTTTATTTTTACCATGATTCTGTTCAGTTTTTGCTTAACTGTCTAATTTTTATTTTGTTTTGCTTTATTTAAATGATTTTTGTTGATTTATCTTTTTCAAAGAAGGAGGTGCAAGTGTTTTGAGTGATTTTTTATTTGATTTTTACTATTTTGTTGTTGGGTATTGTTTCACATGTTTAATTTTTGTGGAATTTTGCTGTAAATGTATGATTTATATTGATTTTAATGGAGTTGTTATATTTATGAAAAATATTGTATCAAAATCTTGCAATTGGTAGTTATTGTTTAGGTGTGTTGGTTTTTGGATTAGATTTTACCATGATTTTTAAACTTTAAGATGTTGAATTTTACTTAAAAACTGATAATTTAATGATTTTTTTAGTTTATTTTTATAATATTTTGTTGCATATATTTAACTTGATTAGGTATGATTTTTATTTAGTTTCATTATGCTTAGTTATATTTATAGTATTATGTTGTACTTATTTTAATTTTGATGAATATATCTTGTTTAAAGAAAATATTAGCAAATGTTACATATGTTATAGTTATTCTATATACATAGGTTCCCTTCACACTATGTAGTTATTTGTTATTATTAATTGTTAATTGAACTTAAATATTTTGTTCCTTTTAGAAACAAATAAGTTTTAGATAACTAAGCATGGAAATACTCTTAAATATATATAGAAGGACTTAATGTACTTCTAAATTTTACATTTGCAAATGAGAGTGTTGAGGGTAAACTATTATGTTCATGTCTTAAATGCAAGTTTAGAAAATAGCATATTAGACAAATTGTTTATGACCATCTTATTGTGAAATATGTGCCACGAGAGTATACTTTTTGGTTTAGACATAGAGAAAGAAGTATTGTAGAACTTCTTGTAAGATCTCCATCAAGTCTACACGTTGTTGATGATGAGTCATAAAGATAATCCTAGTAGACATGATTCATGATGCAATTGGATTTCACCTCAATAGCAAAAGAGTGGATGAAGTTGAAGGAAATTTTCCATTATCACACCAATTGATAATGAATGATGATACTAAAGAATTTTGTGATTTAATTAGAGATGGACAAAAAATTCTTTATCAAAGCTGTCAGAAGTATTTAAAATTGTGTTCTTTTAGTGAAATTGTATCATATCAAATGTTTGTATGGAATAAGTGATAAATCAATGTCCATGATACTGGAGTTGTTGTCAAGATGCCTTTGAACATACAAAGATTCCACATTCATTCTATGATACCCAATTTGAGTCCCACCCATTTGATAGTGATAGTAACCCCCTCTTGGATGATCCAATTCAAGATGAAGATGTTCCAGAAGCAACTGCATAGCCCCGAGAAACATCTGAATGCAAAACAAGTTGGCTTGTAGATGTTATTGGTAAGCAAATAAAGTGCTTTTAGTCTTAAGTTAATTTTATGTGTGTGCACTAACTTTGAATTATATAAATGAACAAAGAACCACAACATCTAGGTAGTTGACACTCCATGATGTTTGGTTACTCCCTCACAGGCAACAAGTTTTTTGGCCATTCATTATGCAAAACTAGCCAGCTAGACTTCTTGGTTCATTCTTGGGAACTATAGGGAGGAATTTTATAAGGTTTCCCATAAGTTATAAGAGCTGAAAAATAGTCCCATCGGACTATAATAATGGCATGTATATGAACCAAGTAAAGATAAACTTTTGATTTTATTTATGTTATTTTTTATGCAAATTTTTTATACAAATTTAATGATTAACTTTTTTGCATTTGAAGATGAAGTTTGTCATTATTACCTATGCTCATAAAGAATTTATATTGAAATCGATTGGGGAAAAATGGAAGAATGGCAGGACATCTCTGTATAAGAGTGCTAATTTGATGGAATCGAAAGAAAAAATAAATATTAGCCAACTCTCCTTATGGTATACAAAGGGAGTAATGGGCAAGTTTTATAGAATATCGTAATAGTAAACTACAAGAATAATCAAAGAGTTTTGCTAGAAGAAAAGTAGAGATAGTAAGGTTACTTTGTATGTTCCAATGTGTAATTTTGTTATAAAATAGATTATATTACAATTATGTTATATTTGTAAAAGATTGAGTAAGGGGCCTAGTTAGTAGAGAAAATCTTTGGTCAACGACACTTAAGAAAGCCAATGGGTCTTTCCCAAATGATTAAACTAAAAATATAATCGTAAGCTTTGATTATGTTTAAATACAATTTGAAATTATGTTTTCATAGTATTGGATTTTCTTGTTAGTATTGTTTAAGTTTATAATAGATTATGTGATTAAGAATATTTAAATGTAATTGGAGGAATTGAAAATAATCATGAGTTTTAGATAATAACATTTAATTAGGAATTTTTAAAAATCAAGTTGTAAATGTTAATATTTAAATTTATTTTGGAACATTATAAAGTAGATAAGTATATTTCAAATGTTACTACTTTTTAATAGTTAATTATATTATAAATTTTCTCATTTTAGATTATTTATGATATAAAATGTTATTTAGGTTAATTTAAAAGTATTAAAAATATTTTAAAATATAACAAAATAAAAAAAATAAAGCTAACCAAATTTAGTAATAATTTTAACGGTCGCTAAATATTCTGAAAATCAAATTTAACAACGTTTATAAAAATAATCATGTTAATAAAATTTAAATTGATAACGAATTTAGCTTGTTAAATTTTGTAATTTTGTGAAGGTTTTGTTAAACTATCTCTAAAACTTTTAACTTCGTAATGGTTATAAACTGTTGTTAAAAAAATTTCGATAATTATTTCAGCGGTTGACTAAAATTATCTTTTTAAGTAAACCAATTTAAGTTTGTATAATTATGTATTAAACGTGTTACACGTTTTGTTTTTGTCCTTTATCACCACGCGATACTCGTTTTGTTTTGTCCTTTACCATCACGTGATACTCGTTGCATAACAGATAACACTATGGTCATCAAATGTATCTCATCAAGAAGAACATTTTTAAAACTCTAATTTTGAATATATCAAGTTCTGGAGTATCTAAAAGTAATACATTAATTAATTTGGAAGTTTCATAGCTTGATTAAATAATTTAAATAATTTAAAATTTGAATAACTCATAAAATTTATTTAGATAGAAAATTACACAAAACAATTAATATAAAATCAAGTATTTAATCTAAAAGTAGTTTTGAGCTCAAGGTTTTCAAAATCAAATATTTTTTTTAAAATCAAAATAACATTAGATGAGACCTTAAATTTAGAATTTTTTTTTTACGAAACTTAAATTATAATTGTAATCCTCACCTATTTTCACACAAAAATTATCCCATTTAATTTCCTTACCCGTTGGCCAAAAGAAAAAATTTCCTTACCCAAAAATCATATTTTATATAAAGAGAGTAAAAAATAAGTTATTTTAATATCATTGGCCAAAGTGTAAAATTCATATTTGGAATTCCATAAAAACAAGTAAGACTTAATTCATGAAAAATGATATCTTCAAATATATCATTGAACACAAAAAATCAAAAACAAAAACAAAACGAAATTACTAATGGGGTATGCCCCTTCTTCCATATATGAGGTTCCTTCTTCTACACTCTATACTTCATGCATGACGCTACATAACAAATATTAAATACTATTTAGTCACTACTAAATATTGTTTAATTAAAATATTTTAATTATAATTAATTTTTAAAAATATTCAATTAATATTAAAATTTAAATTATCAAAATTATTATTTATTTAAATAATATTTAAATAAAAAATTAAATTGATAAAAAAAATTATGAGTAACTAAATTAAAAAAATTATAATTTATAAAGCGATCAAAATGATATTTTAATTTAAAATTTATAGATATATGAAATGGGTAGAAAAAACGTGATACTCATTTTTTTCCAATACCACCACATAATACTCGATGCGCAATTGATATTACTATTACTATCGATCGACTGACCCACCTTCCTTCCAAAAAAGAATAACTTTATAGGATTAAATTTTTGAAAAAAATAAATAAATAATTTATCTTAAATGAAATAAGACTAAATTTTTTTTTTCATATATCTCTCTTATTTTATAAATTGATACCCTCTAAAAAGAACTAAAAAAAATAAATGAATAATATGAAGATTACTTTATAATCAAGTAATCTACTTAATAAAAAAATTTTAAATGTTATAAATGGCTTTAAATATTATAGATACTTTAGATTGACGTGTAGGTTAATTTTTTCAAAAATCTACCCCCATAGTTTCTAAATTATTTCGTATAAAAATTCCAAATTAATTAATGTAGCACTTTGAAATATTCCAGATTTGATATACAATTTTAAAGTTTCTAAATTATTTCCTTCTAATTTTTATATTTAAAACAAAAAATTCAAGTTATTTGGATGGGGCAATGTGTGTATGCATTAACTCACTTTCACACACTGTATGTGGAAAAAATACGCCATTGTGGATAAACTACTTATGAGGCTAATTAAGTGAGCGGAATCAAATCTTGGATTTATATAAAAATAATAATAGGTTAAATTATTTTTGAGATCCTATAATTTCACTTAATTTTTAAATAGGTTTTTAAAATTTAAAAATTTGTGATTGAATTATTATAATTTAAAAAATTTTTAATTAGTCCTTAAGCTTAAATTTTTTTAATATTTTGTTAATTTTTATGAAGATATTTTAATTATATACAGTGTTAATAATTTTTTATATTTAATTTATTATTTTAAAATTTAATAATTATTATTTTATATCATATTTTACAAATTAAAAAAAATGCCACGCTTTTTCCACTAAATTCTTTATGATCAATGAATGTAACTAATTCGTCCAACTGTATTAATTATGGAAGAGAGAAGTTTTGAAGTGCTTTCATTATAACACATTATTTATATATTAATTAATAATATTTATTTAATTTTTTTAAATTAAAGTTAAAAAATTACGGAGACCCTTCAACTCCGAGAGGTTGATACTGATTGGACACTTTGTTCAAAAAAGTTGAAAGCTGGAAGGAAATTCAGAAAGTGTAAACATGTGGAAATATGGCGCTTTCAGAATAACTTGTTATGCTTCACAAACGATACTCGATACGACCCATCCTTCATTCTTCTTCGCGCTTCAAAATTCAATTCTACGCAAACCGACTAGGGTGTTCACTTTAGCCTTCTTTAATACTTTATTACTTAATTGTTCCTAAAGTAACATGTGGTTGTTTAAATTTTTAATTAAAATAAAGAATATAAAATTTTAAGAAAATTATATAAATTATATATAAATTAATTTTTTATTAAAAAATTTAATGATAAAAATATAAAATTTAAATTTAAATTTTTTTTATTCCAGAAAGACCAACGGGTGTGTGTACTTTACCCCGATCGTGATAAAACATTTTCGACATTCCCAGTTTCCCACCCTGCGTGAAAAACACGTGGAGGATGACCAAGGAGACCAAATTTAAAAAGAGTGGTACCCACCCCACCTCTTCTATAAAAAAAAAATTATAATATTTAAAGAATATAATAAAATTAAAAAAATGAAATTATAAATTATATTTTATATTATATATTATATATAAAAATATAATATTTAAAGTTTATAAAAATATAATATTTGAAGGATATAATAAAATTAAAAATTCAGAGATTCAAATGATCGAAAAATAAAATTAATTTTATTATTTACTCAAGTTTTGAATGATATAAAAAATGAAAAAAAAAAAAATTCCCAGTCCATAAAAAGATGTTATAGTACTCCACTCATACCTTAATAATCATCCGACCTCCAAAGTGTTCCCAAAATGCTACACTTTTATTTTATGTTTTACCCATGGACCAAATTACACGAATCTAACATTTCAATTTTCAAACATTATTTTTTTAAGACTATATATTTTGCATACCAAATACCACATTAAGGTTATTGTATAGGGTAAATTATACAAATTTTCTTTCAGATTAACATTTGGTGACATTTTATTTTAAAAATTACGCTACATATTACAAAAACTCAATTAATTCTAGGTATCAAAATATATACATACCTGTTTTTTGTTTTGGGACCAGACAATTTTTCAGGGAGAATTTGTTGAAATTTTTATATAAATTGACATGTATTAAAATTAGTAAGTAGTTTGTAAGAGCGTGTATAAGAATTCATTTAAGTGTTCAATTTGTGTCAATTAATTATTTTTAATAAACTTTAAAACAATTAGTTACAAATTAATTTTGAGATGATTAAGTAATATGAAGGACTTAAACTTTTACTAATTTTTGTCACTAATTAATTAAAAATAAATTACATGTGTTAAAATTGTAATGCATGTGTCAAAATAACTCAATGGTCTAAAATCTCATGTAAATTTTGTGCACGTGGTTTACTTGCTTATAGGTGAAGTGGGTGGAGTTACTTGCTCTTCTTGGACATCTTTTGCTTGCTTGGCCATTCTAAGATCTTCAAATTGAGGAGTAAAGTTGAAATCACTACTAAAACCAAAGTCCCAGACTCCTTTCTCATCAAACTCTATGTCTCGGCTAATCACAATCTTTTGAGTGTTAGGATTATATAACTTGTAGCCTTTAGAGTTAGACTCATACCCTAATGAAAATGAATGCCTCACTCTTGTTATCACACTTGCTTCTTGTCTCATTTGGTACATGTACATATGTTTTGCTTCCAAACACTCGTAGATGAAATATTCTAGGATTCCTTCCGCTCCATGCTTCTTGTGGTGTCTTTTCCCACACACTTCTTGGTGAACGATTTGACAAGTAAACTACACAAGCAACTACTTCTGCCCAAAATTCCTTCGGTAAATTTTAGCTCTTTAACATGCTTCGCCCCATGTCTAGGACTGTTCTATTCTTTCTCTCGACCACTCCATTTTGTTGGGGAGATCTTGGAACAATTAATGGATGACGAATTCCATTAGCTTTACAGTATTCTTGAAACTCTTTGTATGAGAATTCTCCTCCTTGATCTGATCTCATTGCTTTGATTTCTCGCCCACATTCCTTTTCCACCATAGATTTGAACTTCTTGAATGTCTCAAAAACTTCTAACTTTTGCTTCAAAAAATAAACCCATATTTTTCTAGAAAAATCGTCAATAAAGAAAAGGAAATAGTTACTTTTACCGAGAGAACTTGGCTTGATTGGTCCACAAATATTTGTGTGTATATGAGCTCCAACAAATTCTGAGATCTTGAGCTTGACTCCTTTGAGAAACTTTTTCTAAATTGTTTCCTCATCAAAAAGTCTTCACATAGTAGTTTAGGGTGATTGATGGAAGGTAGTCCTTTAACCATCTCTTTCTTTGAGAGCAATTCCAAACCTCCAAAATTTAAGTGCCTAAATCGAAGATGCCAAAGCTAAGATGTATCTTTGTAGCAAGATTTGAGAAAAACGTCATTTTTCGTATTCAACAAAAATATTCTATTTTTGGACATTGACACCTTAGTTATCAAATTATTTTTACTATCTCTTATCAATAAACTATGATCTTTCATGTGAATGTCATAGCCCTTCACTAAGAGTTGTCCCAAACTTAATATATTATTCTTCATATTGGGTACATAATAAACATTTGAAATAAATTGATGACTTTTATTTTTTAAGTGAATCAAGATCTTACCTTTTCCTTTTACTGGAACTAGACTCATCTCTAAAAGAAATATTGCCACTTATTGTTTTATCAAGCTCCACAAACATGTCTCTTTTTTCACACATGTGATTGCTCACCCCTATGTTGAGATACCAAGTGTTTTCTTTCCTTCCATTGTCGCCTTTGTATGCTAGTAGTAACGTGATTTCTTTTTGACTCTTGTCCTCAACATAGTTGGCTTTTTCTTTAAATTTAGGCACAGCTATACATTCGAAAGCATAATGTCCAAATTTATGACAATTATAACATTTAGTTTGTGATTTATCATACCTTGCTCTCGGATTGCTCCTCCCACAACCATTTGTTTAAAAATCTCTTTTATCTTCATTATTGAAGCCTCTTTATCCACGTCTATATCATCGTCCACATTCTCGACCATGTCCTTGGCCATGACCTCTTTCATATTGAACACAATCCTTGGTTGTACTCTCTTCTTTCTCCTTAATTTGCATTTTAAAAAGTTGCTATACATCATATTGTTTCTTCTTATGTTTTTCTTCATATGCTTGTAATGACCCCAATAATTAATCAATAGTCATTTGCTCTAAATTTTTTGTTTCCTCAATTGTTACTATAATATGCTTAAATTTGGGACTTAAATAATGAAGTATCTTTTTCATAATTCTTATATCATCTAATTTTTTGCCATTTCTTTTCATTTGATTAGAAACTGCCAACACTCTAGAAAAAAAATTGGAGATAGACTTGGATTCCTTCATATGTAAAAATTCAAAGTCACCCTCTAGAGATTGAAGACATACCTTCTTTACTTGCTCGGCTCCTTTGCATGAGGTTTGAAGCTTCTCTCATGCTTCTCTGGTAGACGTGGCGCTTGAAATTTTCTCAAAGCCTTCATCATTCGAAGTTTGATAGATGAGGTAGAGAGTCTTGTCTCTCTTTCTTACATCCTTGAAATCATTTTTTTGAGTTTAGGATATAATAATTTCATCCATCGGCTTAACATAGCCTTTTTCTACAATATCTCAAAGCATTATGTGCACCTAAAAGGGCCTTCATCTTGATACTCCAATTATCATAGTTATTCTGATTGAGCATAGGAACTTGAAATGAAGCCATGCCCATAGTCGCTATGTATGGTTATGTTGTGGCTCTAACACCACTTTGTCGGAGAAGAGATATTTTAAATTTAATTTGAAAGGGTTTATTTAAAAAATTAATATTTGAAAGAGAAAATATTTTGAAGGGAGGGTAGCTAAGAAGGAAACAAGGAAGAAGTGAGACAATTTTTTCTTGCAAACTTCTCTTGATTTCTTGTCTTGTTGCAAAATGAGAGGTAACACCCCTATTTACAGTTAGACACTTACAAAATCAGTGGGCAAGATAATGTCAACACTTTCTTAATCTAATAACTATTATTTATTATCTAAAAACTTCTAACCAAATATCCAAGATATTTATACAAAATCTTTCTACAACTTGTTTAGATTTTTTTTTAGGATTTTTGTATAACCATTTCTAGATATTTCTATGAAATTATCTAGATCCACTTGTTTATTATGGAATTTTTTAGATGATGGGCCTTATTTTGTAAAGAAAATTTTGATTTATGGACCCAAATCATGTTTAATTTCCAACAGATTTATCCTGTTACGAGTAATTGCTGTTTGGTAGAAAAATTGCTTACTTATGAATTTTTCCTCTCTCTTCTTTTATGCTATGGCAAAGCAGAAAATAAATTGAGTATAAATGACCCCTTAAGTTTAAGCAGATTCATTACATTTTAGTCATACTAATATAACAAGTATTATTTGGATGTGGCAGTCTGTATGCATTAACTCACTTTCACACACTATATGTGAAAAAAAAAAACGCCATTGTGGATAAACTACTTCTTGTGCTGAGGCTAATTAAGTGAGTGGAATCAAATCTTGGATTTAAATAAAAAATTATAGGTTGAATTATTTTTGTGATCCTATAATTTCACTTAGTTTTTAAATAGGTCTATAATTTAAAAATTTGTAGTTGAATTATTATAGTTTAACAAAATTTTAATTAGTTCCTAAGCTTAAATTTTTTTTAACATTTTATTAAATTTTATGATGATATTATAATTATATACAGTGTTAATATTATAAATTTATTTAATTTAAGTTAATCTATTTATATTGTCTAACATAAATTATATTTTATTTCATATATTTAAATTATCTTTACATCATTATTTATTTTTCTTATTTTTATTTAAATAAATCATATATATTTAAAGCACTAAGATATTATATATTGAAAACATTAATAAAATTTAGTATAATTTTAACAAATTTTGACACTAGGAACTAATTTAAAAAATTGTTAAACCATATATAGCAACTTAATTACAAAATATAAACAATAAAGATGTAATTAAAAATTAAGTAAAAGTACAAGGATGATAGAAATAATTTAACCTAAATAATATATCTTCTCAAGTAAAAATTAAGCATTTGGCATTGCCAATAAATTATATATATATATATATATATATATATATTCATTCTTTCAAATAAAGCTTATATATTACATTTAATTACAGAAATTATAAATTTCTTTTTATCTAATACTAATTAAATTAAAACATTCATATATAAATTTTGTTAACTACAAGGACCCAATTCACATTCTAGGATTAAAATTTTTCACTTTCTTTTAGCGCTACAATAAAACAATTACTTTTGTTTTCTTTACATATTAAATAGAAGAAAGGGAAGACAAGAAAACAAAGGTAAGGAGAGAAAATTTTTAAGTGCAGATGTTGTATTACCTCATTTATATATTGATTAATTAAATTTAATTATTTATTATATATATGAACCCTCTAATTTACAAAATAAATAATTGAATAAATCTTATTAATTAATATATAAATGATATAATACAATACATGGACCTAAAATCTTTTTTACAAATATAAAAATTGGGCATGTAGACTTTTTATCATTTGTGTCACTAATTAATTAAAAACAAATTAGCTCCACGTGTTAAAATTGTAAATATATGTTTTACCAAAAAAATTGTAATGCATATGTGTCCAATCTTTTAAAGTAAAAAATTAACCAAATAGTTTTTTTTTTTTTACACAAAAAGTTATATAGATAGAGGTCTTTCCAGTTTCATCCGCAGATCTAGCTTAATCCCAAGCAAGTATATTATTGGCTAAATCAGCATTATGCACCTATCATATATTTCTATATTATAATAATTTTTAAAATAAAATATGTGATAAAAAAAGAGAGATAAAATAAGAATATAATAAAAATTAGAAAAAATAATAAAAAGTTAAATAATTTTTCATATTTAATTTATTATTTTAAAATTTAATAATTATTATTTTTACCATATTTTAAAAATTAAAAAAAATGTCATGCTTTTTCCAATAAAGTCTTTATGGAAAATGAACATAACATACTTAATTCATCCAACTATATTAATTATCGAGGAGAGAAGTTTTTAAGTGCATACATTATAACATATCATTTATGTATTAAACAATAATATTTATTTAATTTTTTATTTTTAAATTAAAAGACTCAGACGATAAATAAAAATTTTAAATTTAAATTTTATTAATTAATATATAAATAATGTGATTTAATAGTAGATCTACGATTTTTTTTTTAAAACTAAGAGTGCTAGGTATAATTTCATTATATTTCAAGAGAGATTGGTGCATCTAATCGAGTTATGTGTGTGATTTAACCAAGAACATAAACCCATTTGAAGACAGTTTGCAATTTTCTCTACAGAAAATAAAAGTAGTTACTGCCATGAAGTCAAGAAAAAGAAAAACGTACAAAACTCAACATACAATCTCTAGAAATGAAATCTAGGGATGGGTTGAGGTTATTCATTAATTAATTGATAATGCCCATTCATATAATACAACGAGAAGCCACAGCACATGGGACAGTATTAATCACTAGTCTTAGGCTAACTGCACGCAGAAACATAATATTACATAGCAGCATACAATATATATATATATATATATATATATGCTACAATATTATTCATTATTGGTGTCATTCATATCTCAGGGTCAATGAAGAAGAGAGGACGGTTGTACTCTTCATAGTACAATTGCTTCAGAGTGTAGGGTTCAACATACTTTTTGTCATCCCAAAATGCTTCAGCTAATCGACGGTTGGCAGCGTCTGTGGGATGACGAGCATCAAACCAGAGATAATTATCAGGATGGCTGCACAAAGTAAAATTATTTTCACCAATGATCTCGCCACATATCATCTCTCCTTTGTACGATCCACTGCCACAACATGCTTCATCTGTCGTCACTATACAAGACAAACAAAGTCAGGGCAATTTGGTAATTAATAAGTTAGCTTAATTTGTTCAAGAAACAAAAATACATATAGTAATTGTATACATACAATTGAGTGATTCATTCCTCGCCATAGTGACGAAGAAATTGTAGTAATCAAAGTAGGCATATTTGAAGTCATTTAACCATAGCGATCCGTTTCTCTTGCAAGTGGCCCACTGAGTAAGCTTTTGCTTTAGGAAGTCGTTGAACAATGGTGTTGCTGAATAAAGGATGTCACAGTTCTTCGTATCTGGGTACTTGTTTCTGTAGTATGGTGTAAGCTCCAAAGGCCCCAAGTTTTGGAACGCAAATTTCCTTCCACCCTTGTTATATATGATCTATACATCATAACAGGAACAACAATTAATATAATGTCGATCGTATATATTCGTATCTGATACATGCAGAAGTAGTAAGCGATAAACATAAATTACCGTAATTGCTAGTTCGTAGGAGGGGAACAGAGTCTCAGCGATTCCTCCCAGATCAGAATAAGTCAATGGTCCAAAATCTGTGAAATCGACGGTACCCAGAGAGAAAATGTATATAGATTTGGATATCAACCTCTGGGTTTGCTCCAGTCCATAGATAGTTTCTAAATAGTCCGACACATATTGAAAATTTTGGATCTGCTCCAAAAAGACCAACTAGGATAAAACAAACAAAATATAACAAGTTAAATACGGGGAAGAATATGGTGAAATGGATATATAGCACTTCAATGTATATATATAATTCATTTGGCAATACATTTGCATTATTAGTAGAATTTGCAGAAGCTCCAATAGTTGCAAAGCTCACACCATAGCGCCACATACTTTTGATTCCAGCACGATAAGGGGTTATAGTGTATGGCGGCCAGATAACCTTTTCATCTGCATGCAAAAATGACATGGAATTTTTGAGAAATGCAATGAATATTGACCGTGCATGCATACTATCAAATTTTGTTGTAAGGAAATTAAATCCCAAGCACATTATTGAAATTTGTACAATTAGTATTAATTAAACTATCAAATTATAAGTTTTGGAGTAATAGTAAAATTGCTGTCATATAACTTAAAAGTCACGAATTCAAAATCTAGAAACAATATCTCAGGAATAAATTTGCGATCATCTGATTCTCCCTAAATCTTACTTAGTAAGAGCCTTATCCACTAGCCATTCTTTTTTAATATTAATTAAACTACCCATAATATCAAGCATGGATGCATGAATCATGATGCTTAACTTTTTTTATTAAATCAAATAAAATTATCAAATTCAAAACTATATTGTAATAAAGGAGGACATGCGGACTTGCAATTGCAGTTAATACAAATTTAATTAATATTGTTGCATGATGCATGTCAATGATCAATTACCGATGTAGTCAACTATGAGACGGCCATCAGAAGGCCTTCCGGTAGGTACGTGGAAGTGGGTAATACCATAGGGAGGATGATTGAAATTGGCATCAGTTTGAATACGACCCCAGTTTCCAGTATCATAGAGTCCATCCCCAAAGAAAAATAATGCAGTAGCATTTTCAGGCAACACCGGAAATGCAGCGCAACTAGATGGAGAAATGAGAAAGGATGCACTCAGAAGAAGAAGAAGAAGAAGAAGAAGATGGGCTATCATAGGAGACACAAACCCTAAGCTTCCCATGTTTTTGCTCATCAATATTTCTCTGCTGTATCGATGTGGGATGGGATACGATGAGCCACTGCTTCAGTAAGCTATTTATAAGGTTATATTATTTTTTTAGTCCTTATACTTCTACTTAATTTGTCCATGGTTACTATAATTTTAAAATTTATAATTTAGTTCTTAAACTTTTAAAATTATTTATTAAGGCCTATACTTAATTAGACTTCTCCTATTATTATTAGCATTATATGTTGCAGACATGACTAATTAATTATTAATTATTTTGTAACTTTAAAGTATACATAATTAATTTACTCCTTTTATTTCACTCCATTATTATTATGTTATAAATGAAAACAAATTAAGCACATCTTGTTTAAATTAAAATTTTTAAGAAACTATAACAACTTAGTTATAAATTTTTACAGCACTTCACAAGCAACACACGTGGAGGGCAGGCAGAATTATTTGGATGGGGCAATGTGTATGCATTAACTCACTTTCACACAGTACTATATGTGGAAAAAATACGCCATTGTGGATAAACTCCTTCTTATGCTGAGGCTAATTAAGTGAGTGGAATCAAATCTTGGATTTATATAGAAAATTAATAGGTTAAATTATTTTGTGATCTTATAATTTCACTTAGTTTTTAAATAGGTTTCTATAATTTAAAAATTTGTGGTTGAGTTATTATAATTTAACAAATTTTTAATTAGTCCCTAAGCTTAAATTTTTTTTTAACATTTTGTTAATTTTTTATGGTGATATGCTAATTATAAACAGTGTTAATATTATAAATGTATTTAATTTAAGTTAATCTATTTATATTATCTAACATAAATTATATTTTATTTCATATATTTAAATTATCTTTACATCATTATTTATTTATTTTTATTTTCATTGACATAAATCATATATATTTAGAACACTAAGATATTATATGTTGATAACATTAATAAAATTTAGTATAATTTTAACAAAAATTTGACACTAGAGACTAATTTCAAAAAAATTTAAACCATATATAACAACTTAATTACAAATTTTAAACTATAAAGATGTAATTAAAAATCAAGTAAAATTATAAGAATGATAGGAATAATTTAACCTAAATAATATATCTTCTCAAGTAAAATTAAGGATTTGGCATTGCCAATAAATTATATATATATATATTCATTATTTCAAATAAAGCTTATATATTACATTTAATTACAGCAATTATAAATTTATTTTTATCTAATACTAATTAAATTAAAACATTCGTATATAAATTTTGTTAACTACAAGGGCCCAATCCATATTCTAGGATTAAAATTTTTCACTTTCTTTTAGCGCTACAATAGAACAATTACTTTTGTTTTCTTTACATATTAAATAGAAGAAAGGGAAGAAAAAAAGGTGAGGAGAGAAAATTTTTAAGTGCAGATGTTGTATTACGTTATTTATATATCGACTAATTTAATTTAATTATTTATTTTTATTTTATTTATTATATGAACCCTATAATTTACAAAAAAATAATTGAATAAATCTTATTAATTAATTAATATATAAATAACATGATACAATACATGGACTTAAATTTTTTTTTTCAAATATATAAATTAGGCATATAGAATTTTTATTATTTATGTCACTAATTAATTAAAAAAAAATTAGCTGCATGTGTTAAAATTGTAAATATATGTTTTGCCAAAAAAAAAAACTGTAGTGCATATGTGTCCAATCTTTTAAAGTAAAAACTTTTTTTTTTACAAAAAAAGTTATATAGATAGAGGTTATTCCAGATTCATCAGTAGAGCTAGCCTAATCCAAGTAAGTACATTATTGGCTAAATCAGCATTATGCACCTATCATATATTTTTATATTACAATAACTATAAAAATAACATATGTGATATAAAAAAGAGAGATAAAATAAAAAGTTAAATAATTTTTTTATATTTAATAATTATTATTTTATGTCATATTTTAAAAGTTAAAAAAAAAATGTCATGCTTTTTCCAATAAAGTCTTTATGGTCAATGAACATAATAATTAATTTATCCAACTATATTAATTATGAGGAGAGAAGTTTTTAAGTATATACATTATAATACATCATTTATATATTAATTAATAATATTTATTTAATTTTTTACTTTTAAATTAAAAGACTCGGATGATAAATAAAAAAATTAATTTTAAATTTTATTAATTAATATATAAATAATGTGATTTAATAGTTGATCTAGGAATTTTTTTTTTTTTTTTAGTTAAGAGGACCCTTCCACTCCGAGAGGTTGATATTGATTGGACACTTTGTTCAAGTGACCGTAACGTAAAGTTGAGTGTTGGAAGGAAATTCAGAAAGTGTATACATGGGGAAATATGGCGCATTCAGAATAACTTGGAAGGAAATTCAGAAATAGAATTTCTTACTGAAAATTAACATAAGTTTATTGATTTATAGTTAATGTACTAACACTTACGTTAAATAAATGATACCCAGAGTGAATATTTTATATGTTCTTAGTAATTTTCTCGCATTTTAAAATTAATATATTAAAATTGTGATTATAATGAGAATATAATTTATCATTGTAAAATTACAATTTTCCTAACAATATATACAATATTCCTTCATTTGTGAGATGGCTACCTCAAGAAAATGCATATTCTTAACAACATGAAATGCGTACGTGAGTGAAAAGACAATATGGAGATGCACAATAATGGAGCCTGTTTGATGGCTATAGAATTAAAATTAAATAAAAAAGAACTTTTGATGTCATTAAACTATGAGTTTTGTTATTCAGTACAAATATTTGTTAATTAATTGATAAATTATTTCATATTTTTGAAATTTTAAAAAAATTAACAAAATTAATAATTTTTAATTTCTTTAAAAAATTTTATGGTTATAGAATTCACTTTTTTTTTTAGTTTATAGCCTTATGGGTCAACTTATGCCTCCGGATCGCCTGTTGTCCACGCTCGGTGTTGTCGCCTGCTGTCGGGGGAATCCTCGCCGTCCGCTTCATCTGAGGCTCCGCAGCGTGCCACATCGACAGACCTTTTTTTTTTTTCTTTTTCAACGCGGTATGAAACGGTGCGTTTCATACGTTTAGGAAGACCACCTCGAGGGCACTTTCTCCTTCGTTCATTCAGTCGCGGTATCGTCTCCCTCCTCGAGTGCATCTTCCGTCACTGCTGTAGGCACCGTTGCCGCTGAAGAGAACCACCACAGGAGGTTTACAATTGAGAATGTCGTTTTAAGAAGATCAGACTTTTCAAGTGATTTTTTCTTTGGCGTAGCTACTTCTGCTTTACAGGTATGTCTTAAATATGCTTCACTTGTACACAATTCACAGTAATTTTTCATTTATTTTTTAATTTTTTCACAAAAGGGTTTGAATCTCGCTGAACCAGTTAGTCTCCTCTCTTATGTCTTAAATGTTGTCTTGTCTTTTAGTGGATCATACTTGTAGAAAATCAAAAAAGAAAAATTGAAACTTTTAAAATAATGACTGGATTTCTTTCTTTTTATGGATGCAGATTGAGGGAGTTGCAAATGAAGAAGGTAAAGGACCAAGCATTTGGGACTACTTCATCCGAAAATTCCCAGGTAATACAAGTAGATTAGTTTCTTGAATCAATGAACACATATTCATACAGAAATACATAATATGGCATTCCCATCAATAATATTTTGTTGCAGAAAGGATTCAGGACCACAGTAGCAATGGCCGTGCTATTGATCATTATAAGCGATGCAAGGTAAAGCCAAGTAATTTAAAAAAAGTCTAGCGACGTGGCACGCTCCAGAGCCTCGGATGAAGTGAACGGCGAGGATTCCCTCGACAGCAAGCGACAGCACCGAGCTTGGACAGCAGGCAATCCGAAGGCGTCAACTTATACCTGTGTAGAGCCTTTTAGGGGTCATGCAACATAATGGGACGTATAATTACGAAAAAGATCAATATCCGAATCGATAGATACAATACAAATGAGAGATATTGGAAAAGGGGTACCTAATTATTGAAAAGAAATTAATTTTCGTACCTAACTTAAACTTAAGGGATCGTAAAATCAGTTGTTATTCTCCAACTCATGAAATTTCTGAATCTCTAAATTCAGAGTTACTTACTAAAAAAATTTAAAATGAATAATTTTTTTAAATTATAATAATTTTAAAAAACTCAATAATTTAAATTAACAAATAATATTTACCAAATAATAATTATAATTTATCATACTAATTTTTTTAATATTCTTAAAAAAAATAAAAAAATAATTAAAGTACATTACATAAAATTTAAAAATTACAAAACATAAGATAAATAATTATTAGTCATTACATAATATATATTATGAGCATAAAATAAAAATTAAACACCTGTCAATAAGATTTCAACTTTATTCTTTATTTTTTAAAAAAAAATTGATTAAATAAATAATAAAATATTTCAAAAATATTTTAAAATAAAAAAGGAAAACAGGGCTAACCCAAACTTGACCGGACGTAACCCTATTTGATTCTTTTTTTTATAGGGTCTGACCGAGTTAACACATTTTTATACAAGTCAAAATTTTGTTAATCTAATTCTAAACAGGCCAACTCATCGTACCAAACTCATTTTCACACTTCAAGTCTATATAATTTGTCTACAGTACTGTGTAGCACAACAAACCTACTGAAGTTGCATGTCATTTTCTCATTATATTGTCATCTTCGTATATTTTTGTCTACCTTTTACACTGTATACCGATTTCTAGATTGAAAGACCTAAAAACAAAAATTAATGCAGACGTAGAGTCGTGCAAAGACATGTGCTCATTTTTATAACATTTAATTATTTTAAGAGTAAAATATACTCTTTTCTTCGATCTAAAAATATCAAAATTATACTAGTATTTTAAAAATTTACCTCTTGTTTTGAAGGAGGTTGTGTGGTCAATTTTGATAAATTTCCCAGTTCTGCTTCCCATGTTATGCAGTATGTTTTCATCATGAAATTCAAGAGGCAAGTCAGGAAGTCTAATCCACACTATCACTTTGTCAATTGAGATAGTGGCTGGGTTGAACAAAGGGTTCCACTCCCTTATTGTTGTGTAGTGGTCAAATATTAACTGGGGGCCTTCTTCGCGACCAAACTCATAATCGTTTTTGCTTGAGAAACTGACGCAGCAGAAATCGTTACCTGAGTCAATTACTGTCAAGATGCCATCTTTTACCCAAATTTGTTGTAGACGTAATTCTAGAGTCTTAAAACCTGTAATTCTGCCCAGTAGCTTAATGATCAGCTTTTTTTTGTTTTTTTAAACAGTTTATCAATTCTTTGTTCTTCTTTTTTGACAGGGATGAACTCTGGGATGATCAGTTCTCCATTTTTGTGTTTTTTTAAGAAAATTTGTTTTCCAAGAAAAATCTTATTTGTTTATAATCATTAAAATTTTGAAAAGATATGGTCAATGGAACGAAGACCTTTTGCTTAAAATAATTTATTTTTATAAAAAGAAAGCTGAAGAATTAAACGTCCGAAGTTCACAAGAATGTACAATTTCTTGAGGTAGCCAACTCACAAATCAGGATTCCATATAAATTTTGAAATTACATTTTCAATTTGGCCTGTTTTAAAAAATATATTAAAATAAAAAATTTATAATTTTATCTCTAAAATATTATTATTTTTATTATTCATATAATTAAAATGTATTTGATTAATATAAAAATATTTTTTAAAATTAAAAATAAAGAACATTATTATTTCCAATTCAAAATGAATAATAATTTTTAAAATATATATTTGTAATAGATTATATTTTTTACAAAAATTAAGAATATTATTGTTAAAAAATGTGAAATTATAGGTTTTTAAACTTTTTTTAGTGGAGGAAAATATAAATTTTTAAAATAGTCAATTTTTTTTTTAATGGGCACATATCCTTACTTCTCTCTTTCGTCTACATTAACGATTTGTCTTAGCCTTTTTTTCATGGTTTTAGGTGTTTCAATCTATAGCAGCTAGTCAAAATGTGAAATCTAGAAATCAGTATATAGTGTAAAAGGTACATAAAAATATACGAAGATGACATTATGATGAGAAAATGACATCCAACTTCAGCTTAGTTGTGCAAAAATACAGTAGACCAAGTATATAAACCATAATAAATATCTAGTATCACTTGTATAATTTTTATTTTAATTCTTTATAAATGAAAGTTTTTTTAATTTCATTTCTCATAAATATTATTTTTAATTTCATCGTTTATAGATAAAATTAGGTTGGCAAATTTTACGGTGATCCACTAAATCAACCAAAAACAACTAGGTTAAAACCCTTAATTTAGACCCAAACATTAGGACACATGGGTCATAGTTTATCTAACAACTCATTTTTCTTATTCTCTTACATGGAATATTTCACATTTTATAAATCAATTTAAAAAATATTTTTTTTTAAAGATTAAATTATTAATTTATTCAAAATTTTCTTATAGTAAAGATTTAATCACAATTTTAATATACCAATTTTAAAACTTAAGAAAATTACTAAAAATATATAAAATATTCAGTCTAAGTCTCATTTAACATGAGTGATATTATATTAACTAAATCAATGAACTTATATTAATTATTTTTCTGTAATAATTTTTTATAGTGGTGAGAGATAAAAAGAATTTAGATTGATAAAAACTTAATTTTTATCAATGTAAATTATTTTTTAATAATTTTATTTTCTTATATTAATTAAATTGATACAATATTTTTGAATTAGTCCTGATATAACTTTAAATTTTTTTAATGTACTTAATTTGAAGTTTTAAACTCCATAATTAATAATGATAACAAAGTTTTGAAGCATTTTAACTTTATTTGACCTTCTAAAACAAGTATGCCTTAACTATAATATTTTTAATTTGGCTAACAATGTTTGGCCAAAACATTTTCATAATTTATTAAATATAATAAAAAATTAAAATAAAGAAAAATTAGGTACCTCTTTTCCCATATTTCTCATTTGTATTGTATCTATGGGTTCGGATATTCATCCTCTTTGCAATTATGACGTGCTACTATTTTCTATATCTCTCTTTCTATTGTATCTGTCGGTTCGGATATTCATCCTCTTCGCAATTATTGACCCATAAACAAATTAAAAAAAAAGTTGGAGATTTAGAAGAAATTGGCAGTAAATACAATAAACTATGATAAATGTTTTGTTTACAAATATCCTAAAACATTGATTGATTATTTAATAAAATTTTTAAAAACAAAAATCATTAATTTTGTTAATTTTTTTAAAAATTTTAAATTATTAAATATTTTATTAATAAATTAAAATTTTTTGTATTATTAACAAAACTCATAGTTTAATGAAATCATTTTTTTTTTATTTTGTTTTAAATTCTACAACCATCAAACCGGCCTCATTGTGCATCCCCATTGTCCTTCTGCTCACGCGACATTTGTCGTTGTCATCATTTTGTTTTTATCTCTCAAATTTGCGTCTGTTAACATTATCTATTTTTTAATTAATTTTATATATATATTTTTTATCATATGATATTATTATATTAGTTTTTATATGAAAAAATTTTAATTCTTAATTTATGTTTACAACTAAATTTTACACTTCTATAAATTTTTGGTAAGCCCTTGAATTTTATTATTTTTCATTCAATTTAAATATGGATCACATGAGTTTAAAATTGTTAGCTTGTCGATTTTTGTTGTTCACACTGTATATATCATATAAAAATTGTAATTAATACAGATATATATATATATATATATATATATATATATATCTGTGTGTGTGTAAAACATTGGAAATAAAACATATTACAAATCAACTATAACAAAAATAAAATAAAATTGATAATAATTTTAAATATAATTGATCAAATACAAACATTTTTTATTATTGGATCAAATTGAGAAAAACCTTAACTTTGAATTACTATAATAGATTTTTAGTATATTATTACTTCACATTTAATGATGAAATGTCACACTTTCTGTTAATATTTAATTTATTTGTTATCAATAAAATTTAACATAAAGTTACACATTTTTTTATCAATTTTAAACCACACATTTCATTTTCTTAAAATTTAATATAATGTTACACTTTTTTTTTATATCAATTTTAAACCGCACATTTCATTTCTTTAAAATTTAATATAATGTTACACTTTTTTTTTTTATCAATTTTAAACCAGACATTTCATTTTATTAAAATTTAATATAATGTTACACATTTTTTTTTATCAATTTTAAACCACACATTTCATTTTCTTAAAATTTAATATAATGTTACACATTTTTTTTAATCAATTTTAAACCACACATTTCATTTTGTTAAAATTTATTATGATGTTACACATTTTTTTTTTATCAAATTTAAACCACACATTTCATTTTGTTAAAATTTAATATAATGTTACACATTTTTTTTTATCAATTTTAAACCACAAATTTCATTTTGTTTAAATTGAATATAATGTTACACATTTTTTTTTATCAATTTTAAACCACACATTTCATTTCTTTAAAATTGAATATAATGTTACACATTTTTTTATCAATTTTAAACCACACATTTCATTTTCTTAAAATTTAATATAATGTTACACATTTTTTTATCAATTTTAAACCACACATTTCATTTTGTTTAAATGTAATATGATGTTTTTATCCCTTTTAAACCACACATTTCATTTTCTTAAAATTTAATGTAATGTTACACATTTTTTTATCAATTTTAAACCACAAATTTCATTTTCTTAAAATTTAATGTAATGTTACACATTTGTTTTATCAATTTTAAACCACACATTTCATTTCTTTAAAATTTAATATAATGTTACACATTTTTTTTATCAATTTTAAACCACATTTCATTTTCTTAAAATTTAATATAACATTACACATTTTTTTTTATCAATTTTAAACCACACATTTCATTTTCTTAAAATTTAATATAATTTTACAAATTTTTTAATTTATTTTTTATCAGTAATATTTATATTACAACATTTATTCATTATTATTACATCAAGAATTTCTTATTGAAAATTAATATAAGTTTATTGATTTAGTTAATATAATATCACTCATGTTAAATGAGACTTAGAGTGAATATTTATTTTTAGTAATTTTCTTAAGATTTAAAATTGGTATATTAGAATTGTGATTAAATCTTTACTATAAGAAAATTTTGAATAAATTAATAATTTAATCTTTAAAAAAAATATATTTTTTAAATTGATTTATAAAATATGAAATATTCCATATAAGAGAATAAGAAAAATGAATTGTTAGATAAACTGAGTTGACTCAAACTCACCCAATTTTTTTTAGTTAAATTTTTACCCAACCCAAAATGACCCATGTGTCCTAATGTTTGGCTCTAAAAGGGTTTTAACTTAGTTGTTTTTGGTTGATTTAGTAGGCCACCGTAAAATTTTCCAACCTAATTTTATCTATAAACGATGAAATTAAAAATAAATATTTATGAGAAATGAAATTAAAAAACTTTCATTTATAAAGAATTAAAATAAAAATTATACAAGTGATACTAGATATTTATTATGGTCTATATACTTGGTCTACTGTACTTTTGCACAACTAAGCTGAAGTTGGATGTCATTTTCTCATCATAATGTCATCTTCGTATATTTTTATGTACCGTTTACACTATATATTGATTTCTAGATTTCACATTTTGACTAGCTGCTACAGATTGAAACACCTAAAAACATGAAAAAAAGACTAAGACAAATCGTTAATGTAGACGTAAGAGAGAAGTAAAGATATGTGCCCATTTAAAAAAAAAAAAATTGACTATTTTAAAAATTTATATTCTCCTCCACTGAAAAAAGTTTAAAAACCTATAATTTCACTTGTTTTAACAATAATATTCTTAATTTTTGTAAAAAAAATATAATCTATTACAATATATATTTTAAAAATTATTATTCATTTTGAATTGGAAATAATAATGTTACTTTATTTTTAATTTTAAAAAATATTTTTATATTAATCAAATACATTTTAATTATATGAATAATAAAAATAATAATATTTTAGAGATAAAGTTATAAATTTTTTATTTTAATATATTTTTTAAAACAGGCCAAATTGAAAATGTGATTTCAAAATTTATATGGAATCCTGATTTGTGAGTTGGCTACCTCAAGAAATTGTACATTCTTGTGAACTTCGGACGTTTAATTCTTCAGCTTTCTTTTTATAAAAATAAATTATTTTAAGCAAAAGGTCTTCGTTCCATTGACCATATCTTTATAAAAATTTTAATGATTATAAACAAATAAGATTTTTCTTGAAAAAATAATAAAATTCAAGGGCTTACCAAAAATTTATAGAAGTGTAAAATTTATTTGTAAACATAAATTAAGAATTAAAATTTTTTCATATAAAAACTAATATAATAATATCATATGATAAAAAATATATATATAAAATTAATTAAAAAATAGATAATGTTAACAGACGCAAATTTGAGAGATAAAAACAAAATGATGACAACGACAAATGTCGCGTGAGCAGAAGGACAATGGGGATGCACAATGAGGCCGGTTTGATGGTTGTAGAATTTAAAACAAAATAAAAAAAAATATGATTTCATTAAACTATGAGTTTTGTTAATAATACAAAAAATTTTAATTTATTAATAAAATATTTAATAATTTAAAATTTTTAAAAAAATTAACAAAATTAATGATTTTTGTTTTTAAAAATTTTATTAAATAATCAATCAATGTTTTAGGATATTTGTAAACAAAACATTTATCATAGTTTATTGTATTTACTGCCAATTTCTTCTAAATCTCCAACTTTTTTTTTAATTTGTTTATGGGTCAATAATTGCGAAGAGGATGAATATCCGAACCGACAGATACAATAGAAAGAGAGATATAGAAAATAGTAGCACGTCATAATTGCAAAGAGGATGAATATCCGAACCCATAGATACAATACAAATGAGAAATATGGGAAAAGAGGTACCTAATTTTTCTTTATTTTAATTTTTTATTATATTTAATAAATTATGAAAATGTTTTGGCCAAACATTGTTAGCCAAATTAAAAATATTATAGTTAAGGCATACTTGTTTTAGAAGGTCAAATAAAGTTAAAATGCTTCAAAACTTTGTTATCATTATTAATTATGGAGTTTAAAACTTCAAATTAAGTACATTAAAAAAATTTAAAGTTATATCAGGACTAATTCAAAAATATTGTATCAATTTAATTAATATAAGAAAATAAAATTATTAAAAAATAATTTACATTGATAAAATTAAGTTTTTATCAATCTAAATTCTTTTTATCTCTCACCACTATAAAAAATTATTACAAAAAAATAATTACATCAAATTTCAAGTTACATGTCATTTTCTCGTAATAATGTTGTATTTGTATTTTGTCTTCCTTTTGATTTGACACTTGAGCAAATTTTGCAGATTGAAATGCATAAAAGAAAAATAATAAAATATAACCGATCGAGTTGACGAAGACCTTGAAATATTGAATGGTGCACAAGATTCCAAAGTGAAAATACAGAGAAAAGATTATCATTATTGACCCAAAAAAAATGTATGCCCTTTTTTTTTTTAATTTTTCAAACCAGTAACAGCAAAAATAATTTCATACAGATTCCATATTTTTATTTAATAAATTAACCAATTAATTTAATATAACTTAAATAATTTGAAGAGATTGCGTTTTCCTTTTAAAGCCATCATTCAAATCAAATCTAAACGTAATAATTTCTTAGTATAGATTCAGTATAGAAAAAAAAAATGAGAGATGCATTTAAATTACAAACGCCTCAAAGAACAAATTGTATTTTTTTAACATAATCAAACTCTAACTATTGATGCAAGTATATTCATTTCATTCAATTTAAATGTGGATCATATAAGAAACTAAATTGATAAAAATTTTAAATGTAACTGATCAAATAAAAACGTTTATAATTATTGGATCAAATTGAGAAAAACCTTAACTTTAAATGACTCAAATAGATTTTTAGTATATTATTACTTGACATTCATTAGTATTACATCAATAATTTTTTATTGAAAATTAATATAAGTTTATTGATTTAGTTAATGTAATAACACTCATGTTAAATAAATGAGACCCAGAGTGAATATTTTACATGTTTTTAGTAATTTTCTGGCATTTTAAAATTAATATATTAAAATTGTGATTAAACTTTTATTATAAAAATTAATAATTTAATTTTTAAAGATGTAAATTTTTTTAAATTCATTTATAAAAGATAAAATATCAAGAGAATTAGAGAAATAAGTTGTTGAATAAACTATTGCTTGAAGTGATGTAACCCAAATATTTTTAGTTAAATTTTGACCCAACTTAAAATGAGGCACGAGTCTAAATAGTTGGATCAAGAAGCTTTATAACTAAGTTAGTTTTTTTTGGTTTAATAGGTCACGATTAATTTTTCTGGACATAATTTATCTATAAAAGACTAAATTAAAAATAAATATTTATGAGAAATAAAATTGAAAAACTTCCATTTATAAAAAAATAAAATGAAAATTATACAAATGATACTAGATATTTAATGTGATCGATGTAGTTTGTCCTAGCACAACAAAGTTGAAGTTGCATGTCATTTTCTCATCATAATGTCATCTTCGTAAATTTTGGTCGACCTTTTATATTATATATTGACTTGTAGATTTCACACCTTGAACAGCTGCCGTAGATTGAAAGACCTAAAAACATGAAAGAAAACAAAAACAAAGTTAATGCAGACGTAGAGTGGTGCAAATACATATGCCCATTTTTCAAATTTAATTATTTTAAGAGTAAAATACACTCTCTACTTTTAAAAGATATTAAAATTATATTATTTTCTTCTCTATTTTAAAAAGTGTTTCACTTTTGGCTCACTCGATTTGACTCCCACTATGGAGGAAGATTCTGTCTTACTTAATATACCATCGCTTCTTGAAGAAGCTTCATTGGCATTATATTATTTTCCATTAAAAAAATTTAAAAACCCATAACTTTATCAATTTTGACCAAAATACTCTTGACAATATTATTTTTTTTAAAAAAATTCTATTTTAAAAATTATTATTCGATTATTATTTTATTTTGAATTGCAAATAATAATCTTATTATATTTTAATTTTTAAATTTTTTTTAATATTAATAAAATATATATTTAATTGTATAAATAATAAACATAAAAGTATATATTTTGGTCAAAATAGATAAAATTTTATGTTTTTAATTTTATATTTAAAAATAAAAGAGTATAAGTTTTAAAGATAATTTTATCTTTAATAAAAGGTCAATATAATTTTAAGATTTTTTAATGAGAATATAATTTATCATTGTAAAATTACAATTTTCCTAACAATACAATATTCCTTCATTTGTGAGATGGCTACCTCAAGAAAATATATATTCTTGTGAACTTAACAACCTGAAATGCGTACGTGAGTAAAAAGACAATATCGAGATGCACAATGGGGCCTGTTTGATGGTTATAGAATTAAAAACAAATAAAACGAACTTTTGATGTCATTAAACTATGAGTTTTGTTATTCAGTACAAATATTTTTTAATTAATTGATAAATTATTTCATATTTTTAAAATTTTTAGAAAAATTAAAAAAATTAATAATTTTTAATGGTTATAGAATTAACCCTTTTTTTTCTTAGTTTATGGCCTTATGGACTTGTGTAGAGAGTCTTTTAGGGGTCAAGCAACATAATGGCACGTTATAATTGCGAAAAGGATCAGTATCCGAATCGATAGATACAATGCAAATGGGGGAGATATTGGAAAAGGGGTACCTAATTATTGAAAAAAAAAATTTAATTTTCATACCTAACTTAAAGGATAACAAAATCAGTTGTTATTCTCCAACTCATAAAATTTCTGAATCTCTAAATTCAGAGTTAATTATTAAAAAAATTTAAAATGAATAATTTTTTTAAAATTATAATAATTTTTAAAAAACTTAATAATTTAAATTAACACATAATAATTACAATTTATCATATTAATTTTTTTAATATTTTTAAAATAAAAAAAAATTTAAATACATTACATAAAATTTAAATATTAAAAATAATAAAATAAATGATAATCAATCGTTATATAATACATATTATGAACATAAAATAAAAATTAAATATTTATTATTAAGACTTTAATTTTATTTTTTATATTTTTAAAAAATTAATTAAAAAACTAATAAAATATTTTTTTAAAAAAATAAAATAGACTAGTCTAGACCTGCTCGAGCATAACTCTATTTGATTCTTCTTTTCAATCATAGGGTCTGATTGAACCAATTTATTTTTGTACGGATCAAAATTTTGTTGATTCAATCTTAATTATATTTTCGAATTAAATAGGCCAACTCATCATACCAAATCCATTTTCACACTTCAAGTCTACATAGTTTGTCTACAGTACTGTAGCACAACTAACCTACTGAAGTTGCATGTCATTTTCTCATTATATTGTCATCGTATATTTTTGTCTACCTTTTACACTGTATGCTGATTTCTAGATTTTACACTAGATTTCTAGATTTCCGTAGATTGAAAGACCTAAACATAAAATTAACGAAGACGAAGAGTCGTGCATATAGATAAATCTTAATTATATAAAGTTAAATTGATTATCATGAGTTACTTAATGATAAATTTGGTCAACCGTTAAAATAACTATCACTATGTCTTTTTTAACAATAATTTGTAACTATTACGAAGTTAAAAATATTTAGCGATGATTTAACGAAACTTTCACAAAATTAAAAAATTTATCAAACTAAATTTTTTATTAATTTACTTTTTATTAACACGACGATTTTTGTAATCGTTGATAAATTTGGTTTGCAAAATATTTAACAATTGTTAAAATCATCTTTAAATTTGGTCAGTTTTATTTTATTTTTTTTATATTTAAAATTTTTTTAATACTTTTAAATTAATCTAAATAACATTTTATATCATAAATAATTTAAAATAAGAAAATTCATAATATAATTAACTATTAAAAAGTATTATAAATAGTAATATTTAAAATATACATGTCTACTTCATAATGTTCCTAAATAAACCTAAATATTAACAATTGCAACTTAATTTTTAAAAATTTCTAATTAAATTTTATCATCTAAAACTCTCATGGTTATTTCCAATTCCTATAATTACATTTAAATATTCCTAATCACGTAATTTATCACAAACTTAAACAATACTAACAAGAAAATCTAATACTTTGAGCACATGATTTCAAATTATATTTAAGCATAATCAAAACTTACAATTATATTTCTCGCTGCATCATTTGTGGAAGACCCATTGGCTTTCTAAGGTGTTCTTGACCTAAGAGTTCCTCTACTAACTAGGCCCCTTACTCAATCTCTTACAAATATAACATTATTATAATATAATCTATTTTATAACAAAATTACACATTGGAACATACAAAAATAACTTTACTATCTCTACTTTTCTTCTAGCAAGACTCTTTGACCCTTGAATGTGAGGTATCACTTATTTTTCTCTATTTTGTTTGATTATCTTGGCAGTCTTCTAATCATTGTAAGAATAAATATGAAAACACAATTAATAAATTTACACAAACAATTTTAAGAATGTTAAAGTATTCTTACCAATGTCTTCAGGTCATTACGGTATTCTATAAAACTTGCCCATTGCTCTCTTTGTATACCATGGGAAGAGTTGGCTAATATTTATTTTTTTGTTTGGGTTCCATCAAATTAGCACTCTTATACAGAGATGTCTTGCCATTCTTCCACTTTTTTCCAATTGATTTCAATATAAATTCTTTATAAGCATAGGTAGTAACGACAAACTTCATCTTCAAATGCAAAAAAGTTAATCATTAAATGTCTACAAAAAACTTGCATAAAAAATAACATAAATAAAATCAAAAGTTCACCTTTACTTGGTTCATGTACATCATTTTTATAGTCAGGTGGAATTGTTTTCCAGCTCTTGTAACTTATGGGAAACCTTATAAAATTCCCCCTATAATTTCCAAGAATGAACCAAGAAGTCCAGCTACCTTTCTAATTGGCTAGTTTTGCATATTGAATGGCAAAAAAACTTGTTGCTTGTGAGGGAATAACCAAACATCATGCAGTCTCAACTACCTAGGTGTTACTGTTCTTTGTTCATCTATATAATTCAAAGTTAGTGCACACATAAAATTAATTTAAGACTGAAAACACTTCATTTTCTTACCAATAACATCTACAAGCCCAACTTGTTTTATATTCAGATGTTTGGCAGGGCTGTGCAGTTACTTCCAGAACATCTTCATCTTGAATTGGATCATCCAAAACTGGGTTATTATCACTATCAAATGGGTGAGGCTCAAATGGGGTATCATAGAATGAATGTGGAATCTTTGTATGTTCAAAGGCATCTAAAAACAATTCCAGTATCATTGAAATTGATTTATCACTTATTCTATACAAACACTTGATATGATACAATTTTATTAAAAATAGACAATTTTTAATACTTCTCACACCCTTCATAAAGAATTTTTTGTCCATCTTTAATTAAATTACAAAACTCTTTAGTGTCATCATTCATTATCAATTGGTCTAATAATGGAAAAGTTCCTTCAACTTCATCCACTCTTTTGCTATTGAATTGAAATCCAAATGCATCATTAATCATGTCTACCATAAGATTATCTCTATGACTCATCGTCAACAACGTGTGGACTTAGTAGAGATCTTACAAGAGGTTCTACAATACTTTTCTCTCCATTTCTAAATCAAAAAGTATACTCTTGTGTCAAAGATTTCACAATAAGATGGTCGTAGACAATTTGTCCAATATGCCATTTTCTAAACTTGCATTTAAGACATGAATATATTAGTTTACTCTCAACACTCCCGTTAACAAATGTAAAATTTAGAAATACCTTAAGTCCTTCTATATATTTAAGAATATTTCGATACTTAGTTATTCAAGACTTATTCGTTTTTGAAAAAGAACAAAATATTTAAGTTCAATTAATAATTAATAATAACAAATAACTAATATAGTGTGAAGGAAACCAATCTCTAAAGAATAACTATAACATATGTAATATTTGCTAATATTTTCTTTGAAACAAGATAAATTCACCAAAATTAAAATAAATACAACATAATACTATAAATATAACTAAGCATAATCAAACTAAATACAAATCATACATAATCAAGTTAAAAATATGCAACAAAATATTATAAAAATAAACTAACAAATCATTAAATTATCACTTTTTAAGCAAAACTCAACATATTAAAGTTTAAAAATCATGCTAAAATCTACTCCAAAAACCAATCACACCTAAACAATAATTACCAATTGCAAGATTTTGATACAATATTTTTTATAAATATAACAACTCCATTAAAATCAATATAAATCATACATTTACAGCAAAAATCCACAAAAATTAAACATGTGAAACAATACCCAACAACAAAATAGTAAAAATAAAATAAAAAATACTCAAAACACTCGCATCTCCCTCTTTGAAAAAGATAAGTCAACAAAAATCATGTAAATAAAGAAAAACAAAATAAAAATTAGACATTTAAACAAAAAGTAACACAATAATGGTAAAAATCAAACTTGGAAGAAGTTTAAAATTCCTAAATACCAACTTGGAAGAAGACCCACACTAAAAATCGCAGCGGACGACGGTTTTGGACAATGACGAGCAGCATTGACGTTCCGGTGATGTGCAACCTCTCCGACAGCAGGGTTCTCTAGCAACTTAGCAACCCCAGCACTTCTCTCAACCAACAACTCTACTTCGTATGAAAGGCGACGTCCACAAGTTCAAATGCCTCGTTTTAACGATGGTTTACAAAATCGTCGCTAAAAAAGTGTAGCCAAACCTTTTTTTTTTGTAATGATTACAAGATATAAGTTAATTAAAACAATTTTATTATTTAATTAATTTATATTATATTTTGAAGTCTAAAGAAAAAAAAAACACATGCATTTATGTATACATAACCTCTGATATATAAAGATTCCATAGAGACAGAGACTTACAAATTTTAGTAGAATATAATCTTAAATTTAAGCTCAATTTTGTTTTATTTAATTCGGGCCTAGCTCGGCCCAATTGAGTCTTAATGGCTAAATTTTATGACTATTCAAATATAATTATTTTCATCATCTGAAATATATATTAATATTCTTTGGTATTTTTATTATTTTATCCCAGTTTTTCTAATTTTTAGAAGGATCATGATGGAGAATATTTTGGTTATTTTTACTCCAGAAAAAAACTGTTGTTCTCCTTATGGATAAATTTTTGTGCAAGCAATTTCATTGGTCACTACATTTTTGTATTAAGTTTTAAAGAACTATTAATTTTAATTGCACATGTATATTTTATACTAAACTCTTAATATATAACAAGTCTATATATGGTTTATATAAGTCAAGTCTATAAAATTAATGTTCTTAATATTATATATAATACATATTTAAGGATAAATTTCTTGATTACGTTTTTTTGGGGTTTGGATATTATAATAGTTAACAAACATTTTTTTTATGATTTTATATCAAGAAAATTTGTATAGATAATAAATTCTTGTACAAACTTAAATTCTGCGTTAAGAAAATTTACAACATACAAGAAAGCCACGTCACAGCTTGAAGCAGATACAAATTTATTTCTTCCGCACTTATAGTGCAAGGAATTAAACTAGCTAACTCTGCATATACAATTAACATCTTAATTATTCACTAACACTGGTACTAATTCACAACACTTTCTTGAACACAACTGCAAATGGATTCTCATCAACCACAATCACCAAATGCCCGTTCCCATCTTCATCATGGTAGATCCCAATATCTCCACACGCACTATCACCCCCAGAAACAGGACAAAACACAAGCTTATAGAACAAATCCTCGTACTTCTCAATCTTAAACCTTCCCTCCACTGCATTCTCGTACCCACTGATTTTCACCGACTTCCCCTCTGGTTCCTCCTCGATCACCGTCCATTTTGACGGCGTCACTGCACAGATTGGCACCGCAGACAATGCGATGTCCACAATAAGACCCTCTGGAATATTCGCGATCCTGTATGGCGACGAAATCACCAATGCCAAACTGTCGTTAACCTCCGATGGTAACTGTGCCACCGTAAGTGGGCATGTCTCATTGCCGGTGGGGGCAAGCCCGAGGCCACCGCCTCTCCCGATTAAGGCCGGGACGATGTGGTATGAGCCGCCGTTTTTAAGGAGGTCGCCGTCTGTGTCAACCACATTATCATAAGCTGAGGAGGTGCAGGCAAAGAGAAGGAAGAGGGCAAATATGAAGGTAGTGATAGTAGTAGTAGTCTTCATTTGCTTATGATATAATAATTAATTAATTATTTGTGTGTGTGTGTAAGCGAGAGAGTATGAAGGGTGTATTTATAGATTGACATGCAGGGTAGTGAGTGGTGGATTATGGATTCAACGATGCATGGATGAAAAATGAGAATGGTATATTTCAAAAGGGATGTCGAATGTGTGCATGTTGTAACATTTTGGATAGGAACAAATGAGATTTTAGTAATTCAAACCCGTTGTGGTCTACGTTATTATTTAATGTTCAAAATAGGAAAAGAAAAAAAAAATCTTAAGTCAATTAGTTAAGATAAATTAAAAAATTATATAATGTGTCAAAATATTAATTTCATTTTAAAATTTTTTTTATTTTTAAAAATAAAAAATATATTTGAGTAACTATTTTTAATAAAAAAAATAAAGAAATAGAACATGAATTTTAAGAATAAAAAATACAGAACAATTAAAAATATGTTATAAACTCTAATTTTTTAAAAATAAAAAATACAAAAATAAATCTTTTTATTAATAGATCTTTTAAAATTAATTAAGATTCAGATATTAAATATTTGAACAAATACAAATCTGAATAATAAAAATGAATACTTTCCCAGTGCTATTGTAACTTATAAGCAAACGACTCAGACTTGTCTAGAGAGAAAAATGATCTTTCATAAAATAAAATGTTACTTTAATCGCCGTTTTTGAAATAATATTTACAAATTATTTGAACATAAAAAATATGAAAATAATGAATGTGTTGTATTTAATTTTAAGATGATTAATTTTTTATATATTCTAACTTGAAATATGTTATAAATAAAACTTTAATTCTGTAACCTCACATACTAATTAAAAATTTCTATGGACTTTCCCATCAACTTTGGTATGAACATAATCTAATTGAATTATAGATGTGACCTCAACGCGCGCGATAAAAAGCTACATCAATGAAAAAAGATAGACAGATTTATGTAGTAAAATATAAAATAACTGAAAAGTATATATGTTACTTGACTTACTAAAATTCTACCATATGTTAATATTGGTAATACGTCTTGAGTTGGGTACGATGAGGCGAGACCAAATGCGAGAGAGAAGTGGGTACTATTCAGATACTACTCGGATATTACCTGAGTCAAATTATGGAAATTAATTTTTTATAGGTGGTACTAATTTTATATCAACCACCACAAAAATTGATATATTTGTTATATGATATATTTGTTAATCAGTTTGGGGTTAAGGCAGATGAGAATTTGGAGATGTCTGAGATAAATTCCAAGTCATTAACTATCATACCTTGATTTTTCCTTTAATCTTGGTGGTGATAGATTATGATGGAGTGGATTAAGGGTGCTCTACGATTTATGATTGATGTTATGCTGCAATTAAGTCAGCCATTAAATTAAAAAGAATCTCTAATTAGAAGTTGTTGGTTGTGTGGGCTCAATTAATCATGATGCTGTCTTATTGCAAAACTGACTTCCAGAGTAGCTAATGTTGGTTCCACTTTCAACAAGGTTTATCTTGTAAAGGTGGATATACAATTCTAACGTTTCTAAATTATTTCCATCAAATTTTTATATTTAAAACAAAAATATCACGTTTCTAAATTATCTCTTATGCAACGAGTATCACGTGATGGTAAAGGTCAAAAACAAAACGAGTATCGCGTGGTGGTAAAGGACAAAAACAAAACGTGTCAAAAATAGACATAATTTGTCACTCTACTGAGTCATTTTCCCCCATCTAGCTGATCAGCATTAATTTGTTCACTGTCTTTACTCACATTAATGCACATAATTTGTTCCTACTCTTCATTAGCATCATGTTCCAAACCTGTAACGCAGGCTCTCATTTCAACTTCTCTACCACTTCAATCGTGCTTTAACTAGAGTTATACCACTAAGGGCAAGAAATTGCATTAGCTTTTATTATACTTATCACTAATTTATCTTTTAGTTACTAAAATAAATTTTTGTGTAAAAAATGCTATAATTTAATTTTTAATATAATAGTAAAGACAAATAAATAATTTTATTATTTTTAATGAATGTATACTATGTAAAATATTGTCTAACTTTATGAACAACAAATAAATTAACTAAAACAGTGCTATGTATAATCTCATTATATTTCAGGAGAGATTAATGGTGTATCGAGATTGAATTCGCTGTGTGATTTCACTAAGAACATAAAGCCATTAAAACAAAAAAGGTTCGCAATTTTCTCCACAGAAAATAAAAGTTACTGCCACGAAATCCAGAGAAAGAAAAAAGTACAAAACTCAACATACAATCTCTAGAAAAGAAATCTAGAGATGAGTTGAGGTTATATATTCATTAATTAATTCATAATGCCCAATCAGAATACAACGAGAAGCCATGGCCCATGGGACCTTATTTATCACTAGTCTTACTGTAATTCCATGCATGCAAATACATAATATTACTTAGCAGCATACATTATATATATATATATATATATGCTGCAATATTATTGGTGTCACTCATATTCATATTCAAGTAGGAAAGGGAGTATGGTTGTAGTCTTCATCGTACAATTGCTTCAGAGTGTAAGGTTCAACATACGCCTTGCTAAGCCAAAATGCCTGAGCAAATCGACGGTTAGCAGCGTCTGTGGGATGAAGAGCATCAAACCAGATATACCTATCAGGATCGTCGCACAGATTAAACTTGTCTTTATCACTGATATCGCCACATGTCATCTCTCCATTGTACAATCCACTGCCACAACATGCTTTATCTGTCGTCACTGTACAAGACAAACAAAGTCAGGGCAATTTGGTAATTAACTAGTTAGCTTAATTTGTTCAAACTTGAAACAAAAATACATATATATAGTAATAGTATACATACAATTGAGTGATTCATCCTTCACAATTGCAACGATGTAATTGTAGTAATCAAAGTAGGCATATTTGAAGTCCTTTACCCATAGCGATCCGTCTCTCTCGCAAGTGGCCCACTGAGTAAGCTTTTGCTTCAGTAATTCATTGAACAATGGTGTTGCAGAATAAAGGATGTCACAGTTCTTCGTATCTGGGTACTTGTTTTTGTAGTATGGTGTAAGCTCCAAAGGCCCCAAGTTTTGGAACGCAAATTTCCTTCCACCCTTGTTATATATGCTCTATATATCATAACAGAAACAACAATTAATATCATGTGGATCGTATATATTCGTATCGTATACATGCAGAAGTAGTAAGCGATAAACATAAATTACCGCAATTGCTTGTTTGTAGGAGTTGAACACAACCTCAGCGATTTCTCCCAGTTTGGAATAACTCAATGGTCCAAAATCTGTGAAATCGACAGTACCCAGAGAGAAGATGTATATAGATTTGGATATTAACCTCTGGGTTTGCTCGGGTCCATAAGTAGTTTCCAAATAGTCAGACACATTTTGAAAACTTTTTATCTGCTCCGAAAAGTCCAACTGGAGAAAACAAAATAACAAATTAAAGATGAGGAACAATATTATGGTGATAATATATATATATATATAATTCATTTACCCTCACATTTTTGTCAGTAGAACTGGCAGAAGCTCCGATAGTTGCGAAGCTCACACCATAGCGCCACATACTTTTGATTTGAGCACCATAAGGAGTTATAGTGTATGGCGGCGATATAACATCTTCGTCTGCATGCAAAAATGACATGGAATTTTTGAAATCTGAAAATCGTATCTCTGTGTGCAAAGATAAAGATATATACATCTAACCCTTTTTTAGTATTAATTAAACTACCAATCACATCAAGCATGCATAGATGAGTCATGATGCTTAATTTTTTCATTAAATCAAATAAAATTATCAAATTCAAAACTATATTGTAATAAAGGAGGACATGAGCACTTGCAATTGCAATTAATACAAATTTAATTTAAATTGTTGCATGATGCATGCCAACGATCAATTACCGATGTAGTCAACTATGAGACGGCCATCAGAAGGCCTTCCGGTAGGTACGTGGAAGTGGGTAATACCATAGGGAGGATGATTGAAATTGGCATCAGTTTCTATACGACCCCAGTTTCCGGTATCATAGAGTCCATCCCCAAAGAAAAATAATGCAGTAGCATTATCAGGCAACACTGGAAATGCAGCGCTAGTTGGAGAAATGAGAAAGGATGCACTCAGAAGAAGAAGAAGAAGGGCGATCATAGGAGACACAAACCCTAAGCTTCCCATGTTTTTGCTCATCAATACTTCTCTGCTGTATCGATGTGGGATGGGATGATGATCCACGGCTCCAGCAAGCTATTTATAAGGTTACATTATTTTTTTAGTCCTTATAATTTTACTTAATTTTTCCATGGTTACTGTAATTTTAAAATTTATAATTTAGTTCCTAAACTTTTAAAATTATTCATTAAGGCCCTATACTTAATTAGACTTCTCTTAGCATTATTAGCATTATATTTTGCAGACATGACTAATTAACTATTAATTATTTTGTGACTTTAAGTATACATAATTTAATAAGTTAATTTACCAAATATACATAATTAATCTACTCCTTTTATTTCACTCCATTATTATTATGTTATAAATGAAAATAAATTAAGCACATCTTGGTTAAATTAAATTTGTTAAGAAATTATAACGACTTAATTATAAATTTTTACAACACTTCACAAGCAACACACATAGAGGGCAGGCAGAATTATTTGGATGGGGCAAAGTGTATGCATTAACTCACTTTCACACACTATATGTGGAAAAAATACGCCATTGTGGATAAACTACTTCTTGTGCTGAGGCTAATTAAGTGAGTGGAATCAAATCTTGGATTTATATAGAAAAATAATAGGTTAAATTATTTTTGTGATCCTATCATTTCACTTAATTTTTAAATAGATTTCTATAATTTAAAATTTTGTGGTTGAATTATTATAATTTAACAAATTTTTAATTAGTCGCTACACTTAAATTTTTTTTAACATTTTTTTAATTTTTATGATGATATGCTAATTATATACAGTGTTAATATTATAAATTTATTTAATTTAAGTTAATCTATTTATATTATCTAACATAAATTTTATTTTATTTCATATATTTAAATTATCTTTACATTATTATTTATTTTTTTATTTTTATTGACATAAATCATATATATTTAGAGTATTAAAATAATATATGTTAATAACATTAATAAAATTTAGTATAATTTTAATAAAAATTTGACACTCTGAACTAAGTTAAAAAATTGTTAAACCATATATAGCAACTTAAGTACAAATTTTAAACTGTAAAGATGTAATTAAAAATTAAGTAAAAGTATAAGGATGATAGGAATAATTTAACCTAAATAATATATCTTATCAAGTAAAATTAAGCATTTGGCATTGCCAATAAATTATATATATATATATATATTCATTCTTTCAAATAAAGCTTATATATTACACTTAATTACAGAAATTATAAATTTATTTTTATCTAATATTAATTAAATTAAAACATTCATATATAAATTTTGTTAACTACAAGGGCCCAATCCACATTCTAGGATTAAAATTTTTCGCTTTCTTTTAGCGCTACAATAAAACAATTACTTTTGTTTTCTTTAATATTAAATAGAAGGGAAGACAAGAAAACAAAGGTGAGGAGAGAAAATTTTTAAGTGCAGATGTTGTATTACCTCATTTATATATTGACTAATTGAATTTAATTATTTATTTTTATTTTATTTATCATAAGAACCCTCTAATTTACAAAATAAATAATTTAATAAATCTTATTAATTAATATATAAATGATATGATACAATACATGGACTTAAAATCTTTTTTACAAATATAAAAATTGGGCATATAGACTTTTTATTATTTGTGTCACTAATTAATTAAAAACAAATTAGCTTCATTTGTAAAAATTGTAAATATATGTTTTACCAAAAAAAATTGTAATGCATGTGTCCAATCTTTTAAAGTAAAAAATTAACCAAATATTTTTTTTTACAAAAAAAAAAAAAAAGTTATATAGATAGAGGTCATTCCAGTTTCATCCGTGGAGCTACCTTAGTCCCAAGTAAGTACATTATTGGGACTTTGGATCCTCTGCCTTAAGTTCTCTGGAGTTTCTCTGCCATACTTTTTAGCGGCGATTTTTGTCGTTGCTAAACTGTGTTTGAATATTATTGCAACGGATATTACTGATGCTATAACTTTTGTTTAAATCATTTATTTCAAAAAAGTTATAGCAACAATAATATCCGTTGCAAAAAACTTTATCAACGAAAAAAACCGCCGCTAAAATGTATGGCAGAGAAACTCCAGAAAACTTAAGGCAGAGGATCCGGACGCCATTATTGGTTAAATCAGTATTATGCACCTATCATATATTTCTATATTATAATAATTTTAAAAATAAAATATATGATATAAAAAAATAGAGATAAAATAAAAAAAAATAAAAAAAAATAAAAAAGAGGTAAATAATTTTTTATATTTAATATATTATTTTAAAATTAAATAATAATTATTTAATATCATATTTTAAAAATTAAAAAACAATGTCATGCTCCAATGAAGTCTCTGTGGTCAATGAACATAACATAATAAATTCATCCAACTGTATTATGAATTATCGAGGGGAGAAGTTTTTAAGAGCATACATTATGACACATTATTTATATATTAATTAATAATATTTTTTTATTTTTTAAAATTAAAGGGCTCAAATGATAAATAAAAAATTTTAAATTTAAATTTTATTAATTAATATATAAATAATGTGACTTAATAGTAGATCTAAGATTTTTCTTTTTTTAAATTAAGGGGACCCTTCCACTCCGAGAGATTGATATTGATTGGTCACTTTGTTCAAATGACCATAACGTAAATCGACTAGGGTGTTCACTTTAGCCTTCTTTGATACTTCATTACTTAATTTTTACTAAAGTAATATGTAATTGCTTAATTGTTTTAATTAAAATAAGGAATATAAAATTTTAAAAAAATTATATAAATAAATTATATAAATTATATGCATATTAATATTTGATTAAAAAATTTAATAATAAAAATATAAAAATTAAAATTAATTTTTTTTATTCCAAGTAGACCAAGAGGAGTGTCTACTTTATCCCATCTTGATAAAACAATGAATAATTTAATGTTTTTTCCTAACTAAAAATTTTTTTCCCACCGTATGCAAAAAACATATGTGAATGACGATTAAATAGACCAAATTTAAAAAGAGTGGTACCCACCCCACCTCTTCTATAAAATATATATATATATATATAATATTTAAAGAATATAATAAAATTAAAAAATAAAATTATAAATTATGTTTTATTATATATAAATATATATATAAATAATAAATAATTTTGAGATAATTAAGTAATATGAAGGACTTAAACTTTTACTAATTTTTGTCACTAATTAATTAAAAATAAATTAGATGTGGTAAAATTGTAATGCATGTGTCCAATCTTTTAAAGTAAAAAATTAACCAAATTAATTTGTAAAACAAAAATTATACACATGCATGGGGATGCTCAATTAACAATAGGGTTAGATCTAGTCAAACGAGTTAGTATCTCAATGGCCCCATGCATTCCAATTTCAAAGCTATAGGACCCATCTATCAATCACGCCTTAATCACCGCTTAAATTCCAGGTAGACACGTAGTTTACATAATTATTATTTTTTAAAACATGACATGCTTAATTGTGCCTCTGGAGCAATGTGAATGCATTAATTCACTTTCACGCACTGGAAAAAATACGCCATTAATTGTGGAAAAACTTCTTCTGCTGAGGCTAACAATTGGTGTTCAGTCATTAATTGGAACCAAATCTTGGACTTTTATGTAAATAAATAATAAGTTAAATTATTTTTTTTATTTTTATAATTTTATTTAATTTTTAAATAGGTTTTTATCAATTAAAAATATGTAATTGAATCTTTATAATTTACTAAATTTTTAAATTAATTCTTAAGTATAAATTTTTTTTCAATGCAATTTTGTTAAATTTTGATGATGATATATTAATAATATATTATCTTAACATTATAAATTTATTTAGTTTAAGTTAATTTATTTATATTATCTAACATGAATTATATTTTATTCTATATGTTTAAATTATATTTATATTATTATTTTTTTATTGATATAAATCATATATATTTAGAGTATTAAAATATTATATATTGATAATATCAATAAAAATATTTCATATAGTTTTAACAAAAATTTGATACTAGGTAGCTAAGGACTAATTTAAAAAATGATTCAATTATACAAATTTAATTATAAATTTTTAAATTATAAATTAAGATGTAATTAAAGTATAGATAAGGACTAGAGGCATAATTTAACCTAAATAATTTAAGTATTCTCTTCGTGAACCTCTTCATCTAATCTCTCATCTTCCCCTCCTCTCCTCTCTCTCTCTCTATATATATATATATATATTCATTCTTTCAAGTGAAGCTTATATATTACACTTAATTACAACAATCGTAAATTTATTTTTACCTAATACTATTTAAAGTAAAATAAAAAAAAATAGAAGATAAAAATGAAACTTTGTATGAAATTAAAGAATAAAAAATTATTTTTAACCAAAAAAATTTTAAAACTGAAGAACCATTTTGTACATCTATCAATTTAAGGGATGGCTGAGTAAGTCATTTATTTGAGATCATTTTCAGATATCTTGTTTTCAAATTTTCTTTTTTAGAAAAACAAAAACTATGAAATCACCACTTACCAAATCCCTAACGCCGACAGCCTTTTGCCCACATCAACAGTCAACACCAATACCAAGCTCACCGATCACCTATTCTAGCTAGTTTATATTTTCTAATTGTTTTTTTTAATTTTTTTTGGATCTAATTCTACTTTATCTAACTTTTTAAAGAAAAAAACACTATGAATTGAAGTATTCATAACTCACGAAGATTTAAATTTGCAATTATAATAAGTTAATTAAAAATAAAAATTTATTTGTTGTGATAAAAAAATTAGAATACATTTTATTTATTATATATAAATTAATGTCATGTTTATTTTTAGGTTAAAATGAGCTATGTGTAAATTAATTGTTTAATTATAAAAATTGACATAAAAATTTTTAAACTAAGAAACTTTATTTTGTATTAATTTTTACATATAAAATTTTAAAGCAACGTAGACAAGTCAAACTAGTCAAAAAAAATTTTGTACAAAATCTAAAATTTAAGAATTTTTGTATTCTCTATTTTGTTTGGTTATCCTTGCAATCTCCTAATTATTATAAGAATAAATATGAAAATATAATTAATAAGTTTATAAAAATAATTTTAATAATATTAAAATATTCTTATCAATGTCTTCGGGTCATTATGATATTCTATAACACTTGCCCATTGCTCCCTTTGTATACTATCATGAGAGTTGGCTAATATTTATTTTTTTGTTCGGATTCCATCAAATTAGCACTCTTATACAGAGATGTCTTGTCATTCTGTCACTTTTTTCCAATTGATTTCAATATAAATTCTTTATGAGCATAGGTAGTAATGAGAAACTTCATATTCAAATGCAAAATAATTAATCATTACATAAATAAAATCAGAAGTTTACCTTTATTTAGTTCATATACACATCATTTTTATAGTCTTATGAGAATATTTTTCAACTAGAAATCTTATAAAATTCCTCCCTATAGTTCCCAAAAATGAACCAAAAAATCCAACTGCATTTTTAACTAGCTAGTTTTGCATATTGAATGGCAAAAAAATTTGTTACCTGTGAGAGAATAACCAAACATCATGGAGTGTCAACTACCTAGGTGTTAGTGTTCTTTGTTCATCTTTATAATTCAAAATTAGTGCACACATATAAAATTAACTTAAGACTAAAAACACTTTATTTGCTTGTCAATAAGAGCTACAGGCCAACTTGTTTTATATTCAAATGTTTAACAGGGCTGTGCTGTTACTTCTGGAACATTTTCATCTTAAATTGGATAATCCAAAAGTGGGTTATTATCATTATCAAATGGTGGGGCTCAAATGGGGTATCATAGAATAAATGTAGAATCTTTGTATGTTCAAAGCCATCTGACAACAATTTCAGTACTATTGACGTTGATTTATCACTTATTCTATACAAATACATGATATGATTCAATTTTACTAAAAAAGACAATTTCAAATACTTCTCACATCCTTCATAAAGAATTTTGTTCATCTTTAATTAGATCACAAAACTCTTTAATATCATTATTCATTATTAATTGATTTGATAGTGGAAAAGTTTCTTCAACTTCATCTACTCTTTTGCTATTGAGGTGAAATCCAATTGCATCATGAATCATGTCTATCATAGGATTATCTCTATAACTCATCATCAACAACGTGTGGACTTGGTGGAGATCTTACAAAAGGTTCTACAATACTTCTCTCTCTATGTTTAAACCAAAAAGTATACTCTGGTGACAAAGATTTCACAATAAAATGATCATAAAGAGTTTGTCTAATATGTCATTTTCTAAACTTGTATTTAGGATATGAACATATTAGTTTACCCTTAATACTCCCGTTACTAAATGTAAAATTTAAAAATACATTAAATTCTTTTATATATTTATGAATATTTCGATACTTAGTTATCCAACATTTATTTGTTTCTGAAAAGAACAAAATATTTAATTTCAATTAACAATTAATAATAACAAATAACTAACATAGTGTGTGAAGGGAACCCATGTCTAAAGAATAACTATAACATGTAATATTTGCTAATATTGTCTTTGAACAAGATACATTCATCAAAATTAAAATAAATACATGATACTATAAATATAACTAAGCATAATCAAACTAAATACAAATCATACCTAATCAAATTAAATATATGCAACAAAATATTATTCAAATAAACTAACAAATCGTTAAATTATTACTTTTTAAGTAAAACTCGGCATCTTAAAGTTTTATGCTAAAATCTACTCTAAAAACCAATCACACCTAAACAATAACTACCAATTGCAAGATTTTGATACAAAATTTTTCATAAATATAACAACTCCATTAAAATCAATATAAAACATAAATTTACTGCAAAAATCCACAAAAATTAAACATGTGAAACAATACCAAATAGTAAAAATCAAATAAAAATTCAATCAAAACACTCGTATCTCCCTCTTTGTAAAGATAAATAAACAAAAATCATATAAATAAAGCAAAACAAAATAAAAATTCGACATTTAAGCAAAAACTCAACACAATCATGGTAAAAAATAAAACTTGGAGGAAGTTTAAAATGCCTAAATACCAACTTGAAAGAAGACCCACACTCAAAACCACGATGGACGACGGTTCTGGACAGCGGCAAGCAACAGCAGTGTTCTGACGACTTGCAACCTCTCCGATGATGGGTTCTCTAGCAACCCAACGGCCCCAGCACTTCTCTTGACCAACAACTCTACTTCGCGTGAAAGGCGACCTCCACAAGTCTAGATGTCTCATTTTAACGATGATTTGCAAAATTGTCGCTAAAAAAACGCGATTAAACTGTTATTTTTTTTGTAATGATTACAAGATATAAGTTAATTAAATAAATTTTTATTATTTAATTAATTTATATTATATTTTGAAGTCCGAAGAAAAAAAACACGTATACATTTATGTATACATAATCTCTAACATATAAAAATGCCATAGAGGCAGAGACTTACAAATTGAGTCTTAATGGATAAATTTTATTACTATTCAAATATAATTATTTTCATCATCTGTAATAAATATATATATATATTAATATTCTTTGGTATTTTTATTATTTTACCCCATTTTTTCTAATTGTTAGATGGATCATGATGGAGAATTTTTTGGGTATTTTTGCTCCAGAAAAAAACTGTAGTTCTCTTTGTGGATAAATTTTTGTGCAAGCAATTTCATTGGACACTGTTTTTTTGTATTACTAAATCCTAATTTCTTTCTGTTTTACACGTACACTTATCTACACGTTTTGTGAGATAACATTTCTGCCAAATCCGAGATTACTAGGAATTAAGCACGTGGCGGCCGATACCTAGACCTTGCCAAAACCCAGGTGGTCCAGCAGCATCCAAAATTAGAAAATAAATATTTAAACCTATGAACATATGAGAATATACGCCAACATTGCATTTATTAATTTTGTTTTTTCTAATTGAAAATTATATTCTGTACATAATAGTTTATTTTTTTAAAAAAATAAAGACTTAAATTTTTTAAAAAAATAATTTTGAAGTTATATAAATTATCTATTTTAACTTTAAAAGTGATAAAAAATTTATCAATTTCGTTACACTTATAAAATATAGTAATACTAGAGATTTTGTATGTATTAATTAAAGTGGATATCAATTTTTATTTTTAAATATAAAATAAAAATAATTATTATATTTTAAAATAATAAAAGTAAATAACAAGAAGCTATTTAACTTGTTTGTTACATTCATTTTTCACTCTTCAATTTTTTCACTTTCTTCACATGTTTTTTCGATTTATATTTTATTTTAGAGTAATAAGGTTAATTAAGGGATTATCAAAATACCCGTCAAATTCAAGTAAGGATATTAAATAAAAGAAAATATTTTCAATAGACTCTAGTCTGTCATATATGAAATTATCACGTGTTAACAGTTAAGTGAATAAAATTAAAAATAAATTAAATTAAAAAAATATTTTAATATAATTTAAGCTTTTAAGAACTATTAATTTTAATTGCATATATATATTTTTTATTAAACTCTTAATATATAATAAGTCTATGATTCATATAAAGTCGAGTTTATAAAATTAACCTTCTTAATATTATATATAAGATGTATTTAAGGATAAATTTCTTGATTATGTGTTTTTGGAGTTTGGATACTATAATAGTTAACAAACATTTTTTTTTTATGATTTTATATGAAGAAAATTTGTATAGATAAGTCTTGTACAAACTTAAATCCTGCATTAAGAAAATTTATAATAGACAAGAAAGCCATATCACAGCTTGAAGCAGACACAAATGTATTTCTTCCACACTTATAGTTCAAGGAATTAAACTAGCTAACTCCTGGATATACAATTAACATCTTAATTATTCACTAACATTAATATTAATTCACAACACTTTCTTGAACACAACTGCAAATGGATTCTCATCAACCACAATCACCAAATGCCTGTTCCCATCTTCATCATGGTAAATCCCAATATCTCCACACGCATTATCACCCCCAGAAACAGGACAAAACACAAGCTTATAGAACAAATCCTCGTACTTCTCAATCTTAAACCTTCCCTCCACTGCATTCTCGTACCCACTGATTTTCACCGACTTCCCCTCTGGTTCATCCTCGATGACCGTCCATTTTGACGGCGTCACTGCACAGATTGGCACCGCAGAGAATACGATGTCCACAATAAGACCCTCTGGAATATTCGCGATCCTGTATGGCGACGAAATTACCAATGCCAAACCGTCGTTAACCTCCCATGGTAACTGTGCCACCGTAAGTGGGCATGTCTCATTGCCGGTGGCAGCGAGCGGAGGCCACCGCCTCTCCCTATTAAGGCCGGGACGATGTGGTATGAGCCGCCGTTTTTAAGGAGGCCACCGTCTGTGTCAGCCACATTATCATAAGCTGAGGAGGTGCAGGCAAAGGGAAGGAAGAGGGCTAATATGAAGGTAGTGATAGTAGTAGTAGTCTTCATTTGCTTATGATATAATAATTATTTAACTATTTGTGTGCGTGTGTAAGCGAGAGAGTATGAAGGGTGTATTTATAGATGGACATGCAGGGTAGTGAGTGGTGGATTATGGATTCAACGATGCATGGATGAAAAATGAGAATGGTATATATCAAAAGGGATGTCGAATGTGTGCATGTTGTAACATTTTGGAGAGGAACAAATGAGATGTTAGGAATTCAAACCCCTTGTGGTCCTCGTTATTATTTAAAGTTAAAAATAGGAAAAGCAAAAAAAATCTTACGCCAATTAGTTAAGATAAATTTAAAAATTATATAATATGTGAAAATATTAATGTAATTTTTAAAATTTGTTTTTTATTTTTAAAAATAAAAAAATCTATTTGAATAATTTTTTATAATAAAAAAATAAAATATATATTTTAAGAACAAAAAATACAGAATAATTAAAATATGTTATAAATTCTAATTTTTTAAAAATAAAAAATATAAAAAATAAATCTTTTTATTAATAGCATATATATAAATAGATAAAAATATGCTATTATAAATTCTTAGAACTAATTTTATAAAATAATTTTTTAAAAAAACAAAAAAAAAACAATATTCAAATATATCCTAAATTTCTTTAGACATTTTAGATATAAGGCATACTCCACATTTAAGCGTATACTCAAGGCTTAGTAACCTGGATCAACACTCTACTATACAAATTTGGATAATAATAAATATACAAGTTTTGAGTATTCAGAATTTCATTCTCTTGTGAGAGTTTGTTAGTATTATTTTCTCTTCATCATTTTTTTTAAAAATTAATAAAAATAATAATTTTAATGTTGAAATAATAATTAAGAAATTTATTTATTAAAAATATAATATATATAATTAATATGCATCATGATTTTATGGAATTAAGTTTATTGTCAAAAATAATTTTGATTTATTACCAAGTTATATTTTTTAATTTCATTAAATTTATTACTATAATAATATTTATGAAAATTAATTTGATTTTATGAAATTAATTAATCAATAAGATTATTTATAAAATCATATTGTAATTTTTTGCAATAAAAAATGTTGTAGTTTTAATTTTTTAAATAAATAAAATTTAGTGTAAAAAATTTATAACTTAAATATAAATTTTAAAAAAATCTATTATATAGTTCTAGGTAAAATAAGATAATGATATTTTATGTGTCTGATAATTAGAAAAAAAAAAAAGTCAATTGTCTATTCTTTTCTGGGACGTACGTTGCAAAGAAAGCTAGATTGAACACGTGTAATAGGTTAAGGGTCCCATTTCTTTGTTACCATGCATTTGTAGAAAATGACCCATTTATGATTCCCCACCATTGGAAGAGTATTGACAATTATATATTTGACAACATCCAATGGCAGTGCAAAGCCATTTCGTCGCTTTTCCTTTGAATAAATTAATTTTCTCTCGTCCAAGATATATTTAAATTACATAATTTCTTCTTCTTTAAAAAAATATTTTTTCAATATTAAAAAGTATATTATATTGAATTAAATCAAATGATAACAATGTAGAGTAGAGACGGAGAATGTTTCTCTGTTTCTTATCTTATCTTTCTTTTTTGTCGTATTTTTTATGAGAATTTAGAGGTTTTGACAATTTTTGAGTTTTTAAATAAGATTAAAAAGTCAAACAAATATAAATAAATATTTTTAGAATTTTATTATTTTTAAAGTTAACAATTACATATTTTTTTAAAAATTTTTAATAAAAAATGTTAAACAGAAAAATAAAACAAGTTGCATCTTAGTTCAAGATAACGAAGGATTACATTGATCTATCATACAAAACGTTCTAAGGGTGTTCATGTAGATGTAGCATTTTGCAAAGAAAAATGCTTTAGAAGTGGATGATGCCTGCTCTTTGAGTTGCTTGATAGGGATGACATTGCGATGAAACTTGAACGTCTCCATGTTCAACCACTCTTAATAAACTACTTGATCATATGATGATTAATCAATATTTTATTTTAATAAGATAAACCAATAGTTATTTTTAAGTTAATTTTTCTATTTAAAGTTAATTATGAATTTTTTAAAATAATAATAATATAAATATAATAAGATACTTATTTAACTTTATAAAGGTATATTTAGAAATTACAAAAAAATGACATTAATTAGTATAAATAACTAAATATTAGCATGTTATACCACAATCATTTAAGATAGCATCAATTGATATATTAAAAATAACTATCATAAATATTATAATATGTAAAATTATACTACATGTTATCTTAAATAAATTAATATAGGAAATGATAATATATCAAATGCCCCTAATTTTTCATCTTATATTGCAATTTATTTTTGTTGGGCAAATTGTGTTTATCAGGTTTCGGCCCAAAAATATAGCTTCAACCAAATAATAAACCCGGCCATTAAGAAGATTTGCCAAAATATAAATCAAGTATTATTTGGGCCAATTAAGGATAATATGGGCTGAGTAATATGTTACATTTCGCAAAGTTCAAATTTCCATTTTATTTGGTTCACAAACTCATATGGGCTGACAAAAATTGTACTAAAATTCTGTTGTAAGCCCAACACTTTGTTCTTTTATCATAACCTAAAAATTAATACCCCAATTATTTTGCTTTTTATAAAAAAAGGACAGCTTAAAGAGAGAAAAATTTGATCCTTATTTTGAGGAAGAATCAAAAGTAAGAATATCATATTTTTGAAAATATTGTAAAAGATTCTTATAAATTTTTTAAATAAACCAAATAAATTTTTTAAAATTTCTATGAATTATTTTTTAAAAATTATATTTTCAAGAATGTGATTTTTAAGAATAAAAAATATATTTGTGTACCAAACAGTCTCTTAAGTTTTTATTTTTGGAATAAATTTGACTAATTTAAGCATTTATATTTATATTACAGTTATTTCACGGCGTAGATTTTGGATCAAACTCATTTTGGGCTGTAGCTAGGTCTACTCTTTTTTTCTTTATTCCAAAATATCTGTAAGTTAAGTTATTATTAATTTTGGGTCCCTTCAAGAAGATTTTGGGCTCATGACTAGTGTTTATTTCACTCACAAAGTTAAGCCCAACTTTTTCGTCCTTGGACTACAACCCAAAATATCAACAAAAAGAGTCCAAGAAATATTTTGGTTAAAAAACTCGCTTTATTAGACAAAAAAAAAAGTTTTTAAATTTATTCAACCAAGAAATATATGTTTTTGACTTTTTGGTTAAGATGGTGAATTTAATTTCGATATAGAAGGCCAGCTTGGAATGCTGATTTTGGAGTTTCAATTTCTGACACTAACTTTTTTTCATGATCCAGAATTTGAAAATTTTGGTTATTCAACTTAGTCATAAATTTGGATTGATATGTATAAATTTTTAATTAATTCAGTCATTTGGTACTAATTTTATCTAACTTTATTTGGTTTTTTTTAAAAAAAGAATACAAGTTCTTTAGTTATGTTAAATTATGATATTATTTATATATGACTTTGAATTTATAATTTGATCTTAACTTACATTAAATTTAATTATCTAATTTTTTCAAGTGCTCATTGTATAATATTAAATGATTAGAAATATATATATATATATATCATATTAAAATGAGTTCAATATATATATATATATAATATTAAAACTAGTTTATTACTGGCAGTTTATTTTTTATAATTTTGTGATGTTATTTTTACACATGTTAAATAATTAAATATTATAATTTGTGATCATTTTAACACTTATTAGAGTATTTAATTACTTATTAGTTTTAATTATAAATAATAATTTTGAAAAAGATAATAAATAAATTTAGCATTAAATTTAAGTTTATTTTAAATTATAACACTGTAACTTAAATTATACTAAATTTATAACTTGATATATTTAAAGATTTTATTTTATTTATTTATTTTAATAATTTAATCAATTATTTAATGACCTAATAGTTAAACCACTTGATAACCCCAACTCCTTACTAAGTCAATAATTGATCTGAATAAAAAAAAACTTGTATTTAGTATGAAATTTTTTAATTTATCATATAGAATTAGTTACTTAGTCAACTTAAACCAGGTTTACTTTCTCAAAAATTAATAAACATTCTATGTATTTGGTTTAGAATATTCAACAATGAGAGTAGTGTTTTAGTAAATGCAAAGAAGAGCAAGAAGGAAATAGCTCAAAGAGAAAAATTTTTACATTCCATGTAATATTTGGTAATAAACAACTACCCCCAAGTTTTTTGGATAATTAATTGAGGTTATATTATTTTCTATAGTTTCATTTAATTTTTCAATTTCATCCTTACAAATTATAATTTTACATTTAATTTTGTATAATTTAAACTTTTTTTTCTCATTTAGTTCAAACTGTTAAAATTTCACCAACTTTGTGGGTTTGTATTCCCCTTATTTATTAATAATTTTAATTTTTCTTAAAAATTTAAAAGCATACGTAATATGTGCAATCTCTCTCTCTCTCTCTATATATATATATGTGGATGTATGTATGGAAGTATATATATATATATAAGACTTGTTAGGCGTGAAAACTTTTTAAATTCCTAGAGAATCAAGATACTCTCATTTGGAAATTATTTCTTATTTTTATTTCACAATATTACCTAGCTGACCAAACATTAGTTTGTATGTATATAATATTAATTTAGGTTTAAATGCACTTTTGATTCTCTAATTTTATAAAAGTTTTAATTTGATCAATTTTAGAAAATAGACAATTTCATCCTCCTCTTTTGTAGAATGATCTAATCTTATTATCTCTATATCATATTTTCATATAAAATTGAATAATTTATTTGATTAATTAGAAGTTAAATTTGAGTGCAAATTAATAATTCTTTGTAAATAAATAAATTTTCAATCAATAAATTGTTAAATTTAGTACTAAATTTTGAATTAATTATATGATAAAATAAGAGGACTAAATTATCTATTTTTAAACTAGGGAGATCAAATTAAAATTTTGAGCAAAGTATACACTTTGTTTTTCTTTAACTATACTTATATAACATATTACTTATCTAAATTTTAATTTGTAACAAATTAATTTTTAAAATATTCAAAATACTAAAAATTATTATTTTTAGAATTAAATTTAATAATCATGTGGTTATCATATAATTTATTTATTTTTCTCTTTCCTAATTTAACTTCACATTATGTGTGAAGAAAGATTGAAGAAGAAAAAAAAAGAACTTGGGAGCTTCTTAAAATTTAATTTCAAAATTTTGATTAGTATAAGAGAGTAATTTATTACAAATTAAAATTTTAATAAGTGATGTGTTACATAAGCATAATTCAGGGAGGTAAAATGTAATCTTTTTTAAAACTTTTATAAAATTAGATGGACCAAAATGCATTTAAACCATTAGTTTGTTATCAAATTAAACAAAATTTTCTCCAAATTGTTTTAAACAATTTAAGAGAATACTGTCTATGTAGCATTGCATAAAACAATATTTAATAATAATTTATTAATTTATACTACTATTCTATTAGACATGTCTTGGGGGGATTTAATAGTGTTTTGGGTTTTCTAAATTAAATTTATAAATATAAGTTATAAATATATGGGAAAGATAGTGATGTGTTATTTACTTTTGTAATCATTTTTAAAAAGAAAAATATAAACATTTAATTTTTATTTGAAAGTATTTAACAATTATTTAAAAATTATTGAGATGCTCAAGCAACCTGAAATTAATAAATTAATTACATATTCTAGTTTATTCCTGCAATAGACGAATTCGTCAAATATATTCAATTTCAAAAACAAAATAAAAATAAAAGCGACATATGGAAAACAAAAAATTGCAGATTGTTGATTTTTTTTTTTTTATTCTTCAGACTAACGACAACGAGATGTTAAGTTAATTATAATTAATCTTTAAAGCAACAATTTTATTCTGAGAAAACTAATAACGCGTTTATTAAAGACTAATTCGTACATCCACTCATTTTGAAACGTAAAACTAAATTGACCCCATAATAGACGAAATTAGTAATTTCCTCTATTTTTGTCTGATACTCAAAGCCAAAGATACCTTGTAGTTAACGACAGTTTGCAAGTGGAGGTTTTGTAAGAGTTAGACTTATACATTATAAAAAAATTAAATTGTATAATCTACACGTATATTAATTTTTTTATTAAAAAGTTTAATGACTTCACGAAAAGATAATTGGAGATATTGAAATTTCATAATATTTTTTTATTTTTTGTTAATAAGACTCAAATTATGACAATCAATTATTTATTAGTGTGTTTATTTTTATTTTAGAGTAAATTATAATTTTTTTTTAAAGTTTGGTAAAATAATATTTTTATAATATATATTTATTTTAAAATAATAAAATAATTTGATTATAAAAAGTTTATGTTAAAGTTTAATATGAATTTAGTTATATTCGTTATTATATTAAAAATAAAATAAAATTTTTTAAAATTGACAAATATTTCTTTTTATTAAAAATGATTTGTTTGAGGCTAATTCGAATTTAATTATAAAATTAATCAAAATTTAAATCCCTGTTTTGAAGTGTGGGCTGAGGTAAGGTTGAGGTGAGGCCGGTTTCACCTTCTCTCTCCAGTCGCCTTCTTCTTCTGCTTTGGAATTGCTCTATTTTTTCTTGCCTTACCATAATAAACTCTTCGCACACGCCGCTTGAAGCATAATATCCATTCATCACTCGAGACACAATCGCTAATCCTACAATTCCGCAAGTTCATTCTGTTTTTGGGCATAAACATTTAGTGTTGGAAACTTGAGGGAGCAAGTGTCAGAAAATTTGGATTTTGGAGCCAACAAAGAGAAATTTTGTTACAGAAAGGACAACAACTCAATTCTTGCTGAGATAGAGACTTGTGTTAGTTCCATATGTAATGCATCAGAAGAAATCTGAAGTTCAGATCGGAAAAGAAAGCAGCGGCATCTCTTTCGATTTCAATCCAACACCCCCTCTTCTTTACCCTTCTTTAATTCAGCAGAAACATCATCATCATCAATCTCAACAAATTTTTGCTCAAATTCTCTCCCAGAATCCTCAAATTCAATCTTCTACTGCGCCTTACAAGCGACCCCTATTGACCCAAACCTCTTCGTCTATCTCCAAATCCCCCACCTTGTACCAATTTCCCGCAGCTACGAACCCTCAATTCAAGTCCCACCAGACCTCCTTCTTCTCCATCTCAATTGCTGTGCGAAGCGCTGCGTTTCGACTCCTCCGCCGCCTCAAACACATTCGTCGCCTCCGTGTTCATCTCCGTGTTATCTTGTTACTGTCTCTCCCTTTCTTTTACTTCCTCGTCTCCCACCCTAGTCACTCCTTTATTCTTGATTTCCTTTCGGCCTTTGCCTTCTCCTGCGCGCTGTTGTTCTCGCTCAATCTTGCGGTTCCTCGTCTACCATCTATTCGTCTATTTCTTGCGCGTTCGTTCCCAATTAAGCTGAAATCGTCTTCGGGCACATCTAGATCACCTTTGCCTGTGTTTTGGACGATAGGGTCGCGGCAAAAATCGGAGAAAAGAGTGAATTCGGGTTGTTGGGTTCAGGTTTACAGCAACGGTGACATCTATGAGGGGGAGTTTCATAAGGGGAAGTGTTCTGGAAGTGGGGTGTATTACTATAATATGAGTGGGAGGTATGAGGGGGATTGGGTTGACGGAAAATATGATGGGTATGGAGTGGAGACATGGGCAAGGGGAAGTCGGTATCGGGGGCAGTATAGGCAAGGCCTTAGGCACGGTTTTGGCGTGTATAGGTTTTATACTGGAGATGTATATGCTGGGGAATGGTCCAATGGACAGAGTCATGGCTGTGGAGTTCACACTTGCGAGGATGGGAGTCGATATGTTGGGGAATTCAAATGGGGCGTAAAGCATGGGCTTGGCCATTACCATTTCAGGTAAATTTAGAGAAGGGATTACATCCTTTTCTTGCTATGACATTAGAGTTATTTTGTGCAATCAAGAATTCAATTTCTTTCTGCTTCTTTTAGCTTGCTTGTAGCAGAAATAACTGAGCAGCTGAGTACGTGCGGGATACCTTTGGTTTTTTATTGTATGTGTTCTAGTTTGTTGTCATCCTTTCTTAAGTGTTTGCAGTAAATAATCAAGATTTAAAATACTAAAGAATATAGTTATATGTACATGTACACTTATAGCATGCCTGTTTTATCTGTTGAAGAGAGTATATGCACGGATACTTGCAAAAGTCCCCCGTATAGGTGTTGATTTGGTATCGATACACTTTGGATACTCTTGGATTAGGCTTATCCAATTTTTTTCTCTTTTTCTTTTTAAAATAACATCTAATACGGATTAGATACTGCTTGGATATGACTTTGAAACTATTGAGATCAACCGTAAGTTCAAACTTTCTCTTCTTTTCTTTTGGTTTCAGCCTCGTTGACCTTCTCTACAGTTGCACAGATTTGCATTTTCACTTTCAGTTCTGTTTCTCCTCATTCAACTTCTCATCTGTTTTTGGCTTCTGCAAATCTGCATTATCTTTGTTTTCAAATTTGATATTATATTGTCAATTTTTCAATATAAATATATATATATATATATGTATGTATACATATATATTTTTTATATAATTCATTAAAGTATCCAAGAGGTATCATATCTTGATTTTGAGAAAATTTCCATATCCCTGTATCTGTACCATATCATACGTGTATCAAATCTTGTATCTGTGCTTCCTAGATTTGTGTGTTTTAAACCTACCTGAGTTGCTGCAGCTGGATCTCTTTTCACCCTTTTTTTTGCTTCACTCTTCATTTAATTAACAATATACTTTGTCGTATGTTGTTAGATGTTCCAGCAATGCCTTTCCCCTTTTGTTTACATACAAGTGACAAGTGTTCCGCAGAATATGTTGTGCACTCATTGTGAAACCACTGTTCTGAGGGTGTTCATCTTCAATATGATTTTAGCCTCCTCCTAGAATAAACAAGGAGTGAGAAAGATACAAGATGAAGTTGAATTTTTATCAACTTAATTTTCGCACTGCATTCAGAGGAGTGCCTGTCACCTGTGTGTGGAAGAAATATGTTACAGAGGACAAAAGATCATAAAACCTGATATTGAAATCAAGAGAAAGACGAGTTAAGCATGAAATTTATCAGATTTTTTTGCATAACTGATGTGAGCTTGAGTTCTTTGAAACACAGCACCTGTGCCCCTGCTTTTGGAAGAAGAAAAAAGATAGAGTGAGGAAACGGAAGAGATCATAGTTTTTTCTATGGAAGTTTAAGTATACACTACAGAAACCCATGTCCATTGCATCCTGTCGTACCATCAATTTATGACTTCTGCTTAATTAGATAAGATAAGTAGCATATGTGTATAATTGGTCGAAAAATCCTTGATCTAGTTTGTATTACCTGTTTATCCTCTACATTTTGAATAATCAAACCTGCAAAAGTCAGGTAAATAACAAGCTTGTGTGAGTAGTCTTCATATTTTACTGCAAGTAACAAGCATGTCTGAAAAAAGAAAGGCATGTCTGATCATGGAAGAGAGACAAATGTGGATCAACCATTTGATAACTTGTTGGGATAGGTAGAGAATTGGAATTGAATGGCAGAAAAAATATTTAGCATAGTAAAGGATGAAGTAGAATATATGAAAAATGGTGATTATTCCACTATTTTGATTCTCACTTTATGTAAATGAGAAAAATAAATAAATCAACAGGAAATTCTTGCTTGAGAAGTTAAATAAAGAGATGGTTGAATAAAGTATTACTATTATATGATTCTCCATTATATCTGATTTTTTATCCGGTTTGTTTATATGGATTGATTAATGAGACTGGAAATTTATAAAATTATTGAACAACCTGTTTGTATTTGCTCACTTCTGGAAGAAATGGAGACTAGTAAAAATTGTTCATATGTTCCTATAGTTGTGCCTCTGAATAACACTTGAATCAATTTCTTCATTGATTTTACATTTCTATTATTTCCATCCTTTCATGTCAATCATTTACTAGGTTTTTACATTCATAATTATAGGTCATATTCTGTGTTTTAATGGTAAGAAAAGTTAGCTCATATTGGCGCCTGCACTGGATTAAGGTTGAATTTTGGATGTAGAAAGATTTCAGGGCTAGTAAATTTTAAAATCATTAGCATGAGCACAGCACAATGAATAATGAATTTTTCTGGCTTAGTTTCAGAGGTAGAATGTAGCTTCTAGTTAACTGAATCCATCATCACTGAATACAATTCTCCTAGACTGAAATGATTTCCATTAATATCCTAAGTTCTTATTGCAACAACCTATTGCAACATGAAATTGTCTCTGTGATTATGCTGTTGCATGTATCTTTGATAGTCAAACATTAAGCCTTTTCCTTTACCAATATAACAGTTTTGGACATCAGATGGCTTTTCAATGGCCCTTGCAATATGTCATGCAATTCAATTTTTCTGCTGTCCTAAGTGGATGACCATTTTCTTTTTTCCTTGTAGTCTACAACTTATTGGAAACAGTAGTACGCAGAGTACAAAACTACTATGTGCTCTATGTGTACTTTGTTATTTATTGTCCATATACATATATATTAAGTGCTTTTCCCTTGTTAGAAGATTGCCCCTCTCACTCCTTCTAACCTGCATGAGTGAGTGGGATCCTGGACATGCATTTAGTTGAATATCAGTGCTCCATCAAGTTAGACATGAATATTTCATTCTGATCTCTCACAAATTGTGGATTATACATTAGTGCTCTATTGTTTAATTGATTCCTTTATGCTATTCTCTGGCACCTTTTACTTTGCTGACAGAGAGAAGTATATGTCTAATATTTTTGTTTTCGGTTTTGTTAGAAATGGAGATACATATGCTGGTGAATACTTTGCTGACAAGATGCATGGGTTTGGGGTGTATCGTTTTGCAAATGGGCATCGGTATGAAGGAGCGTGGCATGAGGGTAGAAGGCAAGGGCTTGGAATGTATACATTTAGAAATGGAGAAACCCAATCTGGTTACTGGCAGAATGGAGTTCTTGACATTCCAAGTACACAGAACACCACATATCCTGTGTCTCCCGTTGGCGTCTACCATTCCAAAGTACTCAATGCAGTGCAGGTCATAGTTTTGTTTATGATTTAACCTCATAAAACTTGTTAAATGTTCCTTTGCTAGTTATAATTATAGAAATATAAATCTTGATTTAAGATATTTTGTTTTATGTCTAGATGATGGCCAAGATTTATTATTCTGTATGACTTTTTCATTGCTTGTTGCTGTGATTCTTTGGAATGTTAGGGTAATAGCAGGGTGATTTCCACAATTCCTGTTTTTAATTTGGCAAGAGTGGTATGCTTGTGATGTCATTCCCAGTTCATTTGCATGTTTTTTTTATAAACCCTTGTGGTTTTGTTCCAACACTGTTAATATAAGTATATTCACTTCTATAATTTTTATCCATGTTTTACTTACTTTTATGTTTTCTTGTTTTTGGGGGAATAGGGGGAGTGGCTGCATTACTGATTTTGACTTGCCAGTGATAATATATGGTTCATTTGAAAGTCATATTGCATGGTTTTCAATCATTGCTTCTACTCATTGCCTGCATCTGAATGCTTTAAGTGTGCAGTTTAAACTTTAGGGACAAAAACATGCCTACCAAAAAAAGATTGAGAAAAACCCTATTTTGATCCTTAACTAAGAGGTGGACTTTCCATTTATTCCTTCATAGATCAATTTTGTCAATTTAGTTCCTTAATCATTAAAATGCTTGCAATGTTGCCCTCCCATTCTATCTTCATCCAAAATTTAACGTGAATGTTGATTTGGATGCCAAATCTAAGGTGTGAGTTCATAATATGAGGTAAACAAATATTGTCCAAGCCAACAAATTGTTAGGTTTGATGTTAAAATTGTGAAAGGAGATGTGATGAAAGAGCAATATTGCAAGTATTTTGTTATTTGAGAGGCTAGATTACCGAAAATGAAATAAATAAATAGTTGAGAGACTTATTTGTAGAGAACCAAGTTGAAAATTTACCCATCTGTTAGGGACCAAATAAAATTGTTCTCTAATTGAGAGTAGCATGAACAGATTTTTTGTCATTTTCATATACATTTAATTGGCATAAAAGAAATGGGTGAATAACAACAAACTGTAACTAGTATGCAGTATTTTGAGCTTCCATAATTGATTTTGTGGTTCTGTGCTGAACAAACAGGAGGCACGGCGGGCAGCCGAGAAAGCCTATGATGTGGCTAAGGTAGATGAAAGGGTGAACAGAGCTGTGGCAGCAGCTAATAAAGCGGCCAATGCAGCTAGAGTAGCCGCTGTTAAGGCTGTCCAAAAGCAAATGCATCAAAGCGTTGACAATGAGAGCATCCAAATTCCCGTCATGTGAGACTGTTATTTTCTGCTTCAGTATTAGAAGAGAAGCTTGAGATTCTGGGAGAGGATGTTGGCTACTGTAGCTTAATTTCATTGTCATAATCTCACTGGCATTTTGCTTTCCCCGAATTTCCATTACTTGCTTGTATAGAGAGGGAGGTGATGGCGACCATTTATTAAAACTACTTTCCTTGTCTTTTCTTTTTTCTTTTACCCTATTTACTTCATTTTTGTATATTTATGTAGATGTAAGTGCTGGTGAACTGGTAAAACGTTTACCTAGCTACTGTTGTATGATGGTGTGCTTATTATAATAAGGACAGGAGAAAACATCTCAATAAAGAGTTTCATTTTCCAAATTTACATGCTTCAGCTAATTCTTTGATTACGACAATGATGGTTATGTGCCAATCAGCTCCTGTTTTACTGCTAAGACTAGGGATTCTCCGTTCTGGGGCGCAATCAGCTCTCAAAGGAAGCTCCTTCATTTTATTTTTTGGCTATTAAAGAATCAGTTACAAAGTATCAAGCTCAGGTCCAAATGTTGTTCCTTGAATCAGAAGTTCACAAGTGAAGCACAAGGAAGGAATATGATCATGAGACTCCTAACCGACTCTTCTGTAGTCTTCAGAACCTCTAAAAAATCTCAAGCTTTCCTCATGCATTTTACTTTTATCTTCCTCTAAACTAGACAAAGATTGACTTATAATTTGCATCCGTAACACGAACAATTCTCCATCTGTCTATCCGTGTAGTATGTACCTTGATTGTTGCATTTTACACGTCCAACCAAGTCAAGATTGAATGTTCTCTAAACACCTGTATTCTCATTGATAATTCAGTTCTCAACCAAACAGCTGGAGCAAAATGACGCTAGACAAAAAGATGGTTTATAGTTTCCTCTTAGCTATTTCGAAAGGGCCATATTCATTGACCTTGTAAATGATGTCTCCTCAGAACTTCTCCAATAAAAATTGCTTTATTAGAATCTTATTGGGAATTTTCACAGGAAATCAATATTTTCATCATGAGTATTTTATAATCATAGCTGGTCATATATTTTACGTGATGTAGCCCTAATCCAAATCATGCACGATAAGAAAGAGATATTTGACATTGGCCATTTTTTTTTAGAGGATTAGTAAAATAATTTCGATTTTTGCTATTTTTATTTTGAAGTAGAGATGATCAAAAGATTCATATGTTATGGGTACCCATAAAATTTAGAGTAAATTACATTTCTCTTTTATGAGATGCAATAATTATAATCTCTTATTTTATTTTCAAAAATTACACTCCTCTCCTTATAAGAAAAAGTTATAATTTTATCTATTTTAACCAAAATACTATTATTTTATTTATATAATCAAATATATATTTGATTAATAAAAATTTACTTTTTTAAAATTTAAAATAAAATAAATTTATCATTTTAACTGTAAAAATAATAAATTATATTTTAAAATATTTTTTTTAACAAATTATAACTTTTTAAAATATTTAATAATGTCATTAAGAATATTTTAGTCAAAATATGTAAAATTATAAGTTTATTAATCCTATAGGAAGGAGATTGTATGTTTTAAAAGTAGAGGAAACAAACTGTAATTTTGATATCTTTCAACGGAGGCAGTGTAATTTGTTCTAAAATTTATCTATTAGGTCCAAGTTCTAAGTATTAAAAAAAAAAAAGGTTTGAGCATGAAGAGTTTTAAAAAATTTTACAGGTTTAGACATGAGTTTGAAAAATGTGATATCTAACCTAAACCTAAACTCGATTTATATATGTTATTGAAATATTATTTTATAATATACAAATATTTAATTTGTTTTATTAAAATAAATAATATAATTTACATATATTTATAAATTTACATATATTTAATATATACAAATTATATTATTTGTTTAATTTTTTAAATAAAATAATTTAAATCTAATTTAAATCTATAAATTATTATATTTAATGATAAAATTATTAAAATCTTATATTGATTATATATTTAAAATTTGCATGATATAATTTATGTACCTTATATTATTCTTTTATAAATTTATATATAAATAAAATATAATTTTAAAAAATAAATCATTTTAACTTCTATCTAGATAAAAAGATTGAATTCAAAGATTCAAAAAATTCAGTGATAAAAATTCATTTTGTTATCAGCTCATATGCATAAAAACATTGTGCTCATTATCTTTGAAGAAAAGAACATGTACCAGTAAACTATAGGGCAATAGAGCTCCAGCTCAAATCAATTGGCTGCTTTTAAGACTTTTTTTTTTGTTTTTTATAATATTTTACGATTCTTTTTTTTTTTTTTACTTCACCCTAAACTATATCGTAATTGGAAGCTTATAATATGCCCAACTCATCATTTACGAATCTGACCATCTGTTACAGTCAGACAAACTTTATAAATAACCTAGAGAGGGAAAAGACGACATTTTCACATAAACTTCCTCCACATCCTTTAACACTTACTCCATCACGATTGTTTCATTATAGACTAATAAATTATCAATTTTGTTATGATGTTATTCAATGAGGCTTGCAAGTGATGTTTAAATAATACTAATCCAGCAGAAAAAAGCAATAGTATGACTACAATCAGAAACAGCAGACAGTCGAGTAAACTGAATTTGCCAATTACTAGAATCAAAAGTATCATTAAGGATATACTAGAAAAAACAGAGCCAGCAAAACTGTCTTGCTTTAGTATCTAAACCAAGGATGATGATAAAAAAAATATTCTAAACATACTCCAAAAATTAACTCAACTTTGACAGCAACAAAATTAAAATACAAATATGATTCAACCCTCAGTCTGCTCTCTCAACCTCCTTATGGTGCTCCGGACCGTCACCGCACTTGCAGTGCTGTCAAAATAAACATGAAGCAGATCAGATCATCAGAACCCCAACCCAAATTTCTAGAAAATAATTGAATGAAAATGAAGAAAATTTCAATGACTCTTACTTCAATGTGTAAGCACCACCAGCTTTCACTTTTCCACAATCTTTGCAGCCCCATATACCCACAGCCTTTCTCTTAACAGCATACTGCATGAGCAAAGTCATTAGAATCTACATGATTAAATCACTAGCTACCCTAGCCTCTAGCTAATAGTAATGATAAAAGAACATTAGTAAGATAAGAAAATACCTTTCCACAGAACTCACAGAAGTATTTGCTGTGCTGACTCACTTCCATCTTCTTAATTTGCTTTCTAAGACTAGCACCATATCGGGTGCCTGAAATTTAGGAGCGAATAAAAATCTCACCAACAATAACATATATGTATTATGCAAAATTCTATAAATGAAAGGTATTGAAAAGAAACAAGACTGGGCTTAGTTGTCAAATCACAAATAGGAAGGCGTGTTTCCAAATCATGGATTGTAGGATTCTAAGAATTGCCTATACTATCAAAATATAAAATATGTTTATAAAAGAAGAAAAAACAAAATAAGTAAAATAAATTTAACACAAATTTACAAAATAAATAAACCATGTCCTAGATAAGTCATTACTACCTTAATAAATCATAAATTCATTTGTAACTAAATGAAATCTAATTTTTGTGACATTTCATTGAATTCATACTTCTAATTGAACAATTTCAATAACACTGACAAGGAGCACTCAAAGTTGAAAGAAATCACTATTTGATAAATGAAGCTGTAAGCATACAATATCAAGGAAACATGACTAGAGAAGACAATAGATTTCACATGAAACAATTAATGATAAAAACATCAATTTATTAGACAAATCATATAAATTCTGCTGTGACATCAACGACGTAGGAATTATCCAGTCAGCAACTTGCTCACATATTGATGTCCAAGGCTCCAAGCTCATGCATCTTTCTTCAAACCCATTTTCATAAGATAATCTAACTACAGTACCTTTCATCTCATCCATGACAATGATAGAGGGGAAAAAGAAGAGCAAGGCGACCAGATTTTCAAACAAACAAACACAAACATGTCCGATTTAAATCAACAAGGTAAGAATACTGTACTGGTGTTCCTTATTGACCATGAAAGTCTAGATATTATAACATCCAACTTTTATTCTCAAGTTACAGGACCAACAAAATTAACTTCCTTTTAACTCAACATTTCCCCCTCTTTCCTGCTTCAAAGGTTAAGTACTTAAGTCTTGCCGCAAACTTATAGCCTAACAAATTCAATACTAATGCAATAAAAGGAATGTTCACATACCATATTTCCCAACAATACCGGCCTTCTTAGTTCTCTTGGTCTACAAAGGAAACCAATGAACAAAACAATGTCAAGCGCCATGATAATTAAAAAACAAAGATCTATAGAAAAATATGAAAGAAGCAAGATAATAGATATAACAAATGAGATGCAAACATTTTGAGATAAATATACAGTAATTTATAACTGGATCATAATGTGTTGAAATGATATAAAATCTTGGGTTTCAAAGATATTTTCAGCTTGTGCTGCAGATTTTTTTTTTGGCGCACATAATGGTAGTGTATTGCAGCAAGCATTAATCACAAACTAAAAGGGAGGCAATCCAGAGAGAAAAATGGCAAATACAGAAGCACTTGTTTACTGCTAGAGGATTAATTTGACAGCAAGTAAATTAATCCCCAGATATAAAATAACACCATAGTGACCAACATTTCAAACCAACTGGCAATTTGTAATAATGATTTCCCTCTATCTTAAAATCATCTTCCTAGAAATACTGAAAAAGTGCACATTGCAGGGCTATTTCGTGCGACAAATGAAAACATAAATGAAGGCAATTTTCAGCTAACAACTACTTAGTATCAATAATCTCCAAAACTCAAATCTTCAAAATTGCTCAATCGAATACGGACATTCCAGCATTTAAAATCAGATACAGACAGGGTACGAGTGAGAGATGGAATACCATTTTCGTTAGCTTCCGATGAAGATGAGAGAGTTCGGAATAAACCCTAAAATGAAGGCCTGAGCCGTTCGAGTGAGGCCAGTGGCGAGTGGAGAAAGCTATTTATTGTATGAGGCTGAAACCCTAGACTTGGTTGTTGTTTTTTTTTTTGTTGGGATCCATATAGACTTAGTTGTTTCTGGACTAGATTTTTGGGCCTCACGAGGCCCAAACTGCATAACGCTAAGGCCCATCAATGGAATTGGGAAATAATGTAAAGGGAACTTTCTTATCTATTTGAAAGTTTTGAAAATAATTAAAATATCAATTATACTTATACCCAGGAGATTCAACTAACTTAAACTTACTACTTTTCACTGACTTTTTTTAAATTTATTTTCAATCAATAAAAATAATTTTTTATGCAAAACAAGACTGTATTCTTATTTTTAATATAAAAGTAAATGCAATTAAATTTATACTAAATTTTAAAATGATAATTTCAATGTAAAAATGAAGATAGTTAAATAATTTTTTTATTTTAAAATGAACATACAAATATAAAATTAGAGGCTTTATATGGACAAAAGTATGCCAATATTTTTTTAATTTTTAAAATAAAACATAAAATAATTATTATTATATTTTAAAATAATAAATTATATAATGAAGGGTTATTTAACTCTCCAATCATCTGTTGTAAATTATCTTTATTTTTTTTATCTCATATATATATATTTTATTTTATATTTTATATTATATAATATATAATTTGTGAAATTAATAATAAGAAGACTCTAAAATTATTATAATATTAATGTTAATTTTATTAAAAAAATATAAAAAAGTTTATGTAACATTATATTAAACATTAAAAATACTGAGTGTAATTTTTACTATAAAATAAGTCCTGAGTGTAATTTTATACCCAACGATAGGTATAAATTACTCTAAAAAAATGAACTGATAAGAGGGGAATATTTTCTTTTCATAATATTAATTTTTGTTTTTTGTTTCCAATTTAAAAGGATCGATGAACACTAAATTTTAATAATAAATAGAAATTTTATAAGTAATTTTTAGAATATAATTTATTATAAATTCAAATTTTCACTCCAATTTTTTTGTTTTATTGAAGAACTTCACTCTAACTTCAACCGAATTTCTTCCCACAAAAGATAGATGGAACTGAACTAAAAACACAGCTCTCACTATCCAACCAATTCATTAAAAATCTTAAAATTATCCCATTACAATTCAGTACAATTTCATGATTGTTCCAACTAATGAAATAATCAAAACATCAAATTGCTATCTTCTCTGAAAATTCAAGAACTTAATCCCATAGGCAAACACACAGAAAGAAGAGACCCCAGCCTGCATGAATAGCAGCTAGCTACCACAGGAAGGAAGTCATAATCATAAGCAAGGGTTTCGTGAAGGAACTGATGAATGATCAAAATGGTAGATGGATCACATACCGTCCTTGGAATGAAGAAACCAGAGAACAGGTTCCATAAATGCAAATTGCAGCAATTTGGTGACTCGGAGTTAGCACAACAAGCGTCATCCTACACAATTGATATTAAGACTCTAGGCAAAGCTTTTTTCCATATGTAAATCAAAGTTATAACATATGACTTACGTCTTGCTGCCTTTATTCCAGAAGATTATACCATATAGTACTCCAAATAATATGGTCACCAGAAATCTTATTGCATTGTATTGTGTATGTCCCCAATATGACCAACTGTGTTTCCAAAAACATGCTTTGCACTGTACAAAAAACGGTTCGGAGTATTTTGTTTGAAAGTACAAAGTCTAGACCATCCACTCGAGGAAGGCCCACTAGAGCATCTCTTATTAGAAAATTCACAATGCAGTATTTGTAACTTTAATATGTTATATTTATATATATTATTGGTTAGCTGTGGAATAAATGAATTATTAGTTTAAGTATTGGGTTCTGCGGCCTATGCTTTATGTTTAAAACGATAAATAAAAAATTCATTTAATTATTAAAAGGTTTTTATCTTTGAATAGTATTAACTATTAAACTCATCTTTTATTTTCATCAATCCTTGCATGTGAAAAAATTTACCTTTACCAGTTCACCCTTATCCTCCAAAACATCTTCATTCCTTCTCTCGTGGACATCACAATGTGTTTGGAAATAAGTAGGGAAAGAAAAAGGAGAAAAAAAAATAAATAATAATTTTTTTTCTCTTATTTAAATTCTCTAAAATTTTGTAGTCTGAGATAAAAAAATTAATAAAAAAAAATTAAGAATGATTAACATAAAATTTTTAAATTTTTTTTTAAAATTTTAAAAATCAAACAAGAAAAGTTATTAAATTCTCTTCTCTTTCCTTTCCTTTCTCTCCATTTTTTTCCTCTCAAAAAACCCTTGGGAATGAGGAGAGGGAATAAATGGAAGGAATTAAAGGGGAAGGGAAGAGGAAGAAAAAAAATGTTAAGTGAAGGTTTTTCATTTCCTTGTTTAGATTCTCCAAAATCTTTTAATTTAGAATAATTAAAATTAATAAGTAAAAAAAATTTAAAAAGATTAACATAAAATCTTTTAATTTTTTTCTCTAAAATTTTAAAAAACAAATAAGAAAAAGATTACCACAATTCTTTCCCTTCCCTTCTCTTCCTCTCCAAAATCTCCTAGGTCTATTTGGGAATGAGGAGAGGAAAGGAAGGAGAAGAATTGGAGGGAAAGGGAAGAAAAGAGAAAAGAATGTTAAATAATATTTTTTTCTCTTGTTTGAATTTTCTAAACTCTCAACTTAGAATAATTAAAATTAACAAAGGGAGAAAGTTAAGGAGGGTTAACATATATAAAATCTTTTAATTATTTCCCTTCTAAAATTTTAAGAAACATGAAAAGGAGAAGATTAATATATTTTCTTCCCTTTCTCTCCAAAATTCTTCTCCCAAGGTGTGTTTTGGGAATGAGAAAGGGAAGAGAATGAAAGGAATTGAAGGGAAAGGGAAGAGAATATTAAGTGAGATTTTTTCTTCTATTTATTTAGATCTTTCAAACTCTCTCAATTTAAGGTAATTAAAATTAACAAATGAGGATGGTTAAGGAGAATAAACTTAAAATTCTTCAGTTTCTTTTCTTTTAAAATTTTAAAAAACAAATAAGAGGAAGATTACTAAATTCTTGTCTTTTTCCTACCTTTTCCCTCCATTTTTTCTCTCCCAAACAAGTCTGTTTGGGAATAAGGATGGGAAGTAAAATGAAGGAATTGAAGGGAAAGAGAAGGAAAGGAAAGGAAAAGAAATATTAAGTGATGATTCTTCTTTTCTTTATTTAGATCTTTTAAATTTTCTTAATTTGAAGTAATTAAAATTAACATATGAGGAAGGTTAACTTAAAATTTTTTAATTCTTTTCCTTTCAAAATTTTAAAAAATAAACAAGAAAAAGATTAATATATTTCCTTTCCTTTCTTTTTTCTCCAAAATCCTCTTCCCAAATACACCCTAAGGGTTTATTTGGGAATGAGAGGAGGGGAAGGAAAAAAAGATGAATTGAAGGAAAAGGGAAAGGGAGGGAAGGAACAGTTAAGTTTATAATTTCTCTTTCTCTTATTTAGATTATTCAAATTCTTTTAATTTAAAATAATTAAAATTAACAAAAAAAAAAAGTTAAAGAAGATTAACATAAAATTTTTTAATTACTTTCCTTTCAAAATTTTAAAAAACAAATAAGAAAAAGGTTAATATATTTTTTTCCTTTCCTTCTCTTCCTTTCTCCTCCAAAATCCCTCTCTCAAACACAACCTAATGTAAAAGTTGTAATTTATCAACACAAGCAACCTAAGCATAAATGGACAGGATTAATTTTCTAATATAATCTCATCTCATCTAAAATTTAGAAAAGATAACCAAAGAAAAGACTAACTTATTTGGGTGTTGATAATTACATTGTGTCTGTGGAAGCATGCAATAGAATCTTGGATTCTTATATAACCTTCCAAAACCCAGAAAAAAAAAAAAAATCAAATGCTGCAAAAGTTAAAATTTTAAGCAATTCCAGAAACTGAAACTCATAAAAGCATATCACGCATTGCTTTTTATAGTGTTGGTGTGGCAAAAGAAAAAAAAAAGGATTATGCAATGTAATGTTTTGTGTTGTCCTCGGTAATAATGTTTCTGGACTGCTCATGAAAGTAAAGTTTAAGTTGATTATAAAAGACAAATAATTATTGCTGTTATTTGAATAATTAAGTATGTGAACAGACTCTCTGAATAAGGCACTCTAAATTGAAATTCTAACGATCAAGACGAAATTGGGTTTCTCTTTATTTCTTGATATTTTCTCTAATAAGCATTTGATCTTTTCCATTTTGATCAAAATTGTTAAATTTGGAATTTGGAAAGCCCACTTATCTAAAAAATTTTAAAAAACATTTATTCGGTAAGGCCAAGCAAATATAGCATTCAAGCGCAAAGAGGCTTTTGCTTTAAGAAATGTCATTATACCAAAAAAATAAATAAATTAAAGATTCTTGCTTAGCAAGTTAGCATATGAATACATCTAGAAATTAAGGAATTGACTTACATATTCATTACTTTGGTCTCTCAAAGATTTTAGTATCACGCGCATTTTAATCTTTTAAAAAAATATTACGATCAATTAATTAGTTTTAATGTTATTAATTTAATTTTAAGGTTAAATTATTCTTGTAGTCTTTATATATATTTACTCAATTTTTAATTAAGTTTTTATAATTTAAAAATTTTTAATTAAATTTTTATAATTTAACAAATTTTTAAATTAGTTCTTGTCAAAATTTTGTTAAAATTTTATTAATTTTACCAACATATAATATTTTAACTATTTAAATATATATGATTTATGTCAACAACAAAAAATAAATAAAAATATAAAAATAACTTTAATATATAAAATAAAATATAATTTATACTAAGTAATACATGTATAATTAATTGAGTTAAATAAATTTTTAATTTTAAACTAGTATACAATTAGCGTATCTTCAAAATTTAACAAAAATATTGATAAAAATTTAAGCTTAAGGATTAAATTAAAAATTTGTAAAATTATAAGAAGTTAATTATAAATTTTTAAATTATAAGGATCTAATTAAAAATTAAGTGAAACATAATTTAACCTAATTTTAATTTAAATTTTTTTATCATTAATTTAGTGCTTAAAATTTGTTTATTGTTATTAATTTAATACTATCAAAATAAGTCAAAGCCAAAATGATGTATTTAATCAATAAAAATTTTAAAATGTGTAAAAGCTAAAAACTAAATTTTCTAATATATATATATATATAATTGGGCATCTTCTATGTTCATTCCTTGTGTCTTACACTTATCACAAGCCTGAAAAATGGTTGAGTTTGTAGATCTTCTTCCCATCCTTCTAGCTTTGTTATCATATCTGGCTTTTGCCTTTCTTTTAAACTGCTTTGAACAAAACAAATCTCATGCAAAACTTGAAGGAACTATGGGTTGGCCACTTTGTGGGGAAACTCTCGCATTTTTAAATCCCCATGCATCCAATTCCTTAGGAAGCTTTCTTCAACAACGCTGTTCAAGGTATACTATAGATATATAAAAGTGTTTTTGCAATTTTAGTTCTTTTAAAAACTCACTAACTAAGCAAAGCAATGCTTAAACTTGATGTTGTCATCTATATACGTAGATATGGCAAAGTTTTCAAGTCGCATTTATTGGGTTCACCTACAGTGATCTCTTGTGATTATGGACTGAATATGTACATTCTTCAGAACGAACGTAATCTGTTCCCCGCAGATTATCCGAAAGCAATGCGCAACGTTCTAGGAAGGGTGTCTGTAATTTTTGCAAGAGGAGAAGATCATAAAAAGTTGCGAACCATCATTGTTAATTTTATAAATGCAGCAAAATTTGGAACCAAGTTGTCTCAGTGCGTAGAACTGCATGTGCTTTCTATGTTGAAGTCATGGAAAGATTGTAAGCAAGTTGCCTTTTACGAAGCAGCCAAAAAGGTATGTATAAAGAGGTTTGACTTCCAGTTTAATCTTGTTATATTGATGTTTGTAGAACTGTGGTATATTTTCAACAAGTGTTAAATAAATGAAAAAAAATTACAAAAAATGTAGAATGGAAAACATATAGGTTGAAATTATTAATGGTCTATTTATTTTTCTAGAAGAAAAAACTTGAAAAGTTTTATTTGAAATCGATTCTATGAAAAACTTCATTAGCACTATTTTCTAATTTTTATGATTTAAGTTTTGTTTTTTAAAATTTATTTGAATACTTTTTCTAAAAATTTTAGGGTATATTTTTGCCTTTTAATTAGCATGCAGTATTGAAAAGACACCGTTAATTTTGAGACAAAAGTATATATATTTTTTCTGTGTTTGATACAGTTTACAATAAATGTTATGCTGAAGCACCTCCTCAGCATTAATCCAGACGATCCAAGATCCTCCAAGTTTTACAAAAACTTTGAACACTATGTCAATGGCCTCATTGTATTCCCAATAAACCTTCCTGGAACTGCATATTCAAATTCCATGAAGGTATACTTATACTATATATATACACATACTTGAACTCCAAAATATATATCTTGATGTATGCTGAAATACCATATTTTTGTTTTTGGCTTTTAATTGAATTTGTTAGGCCAGAGCCAGACTGACCTCTATTGTCAAAGAAATTATAGAAGAGAGGCGAAAAAATGTTAATGAGATCATGGCTGTGGGTGAAGGAGAAGGAGACTTTTTAAGTGCAATTTTATCAAATCAAAACTTGTGTGATGAGGAGAGAGTGAGCCTTGTTTTAGACCTTATGTTTGGAGGTTTTGAGACAACAGCCAAACTTCTTTCCTTACTTGTTTATTTTGTGGGACAAGCACCCCACGTACTAGAAATATTAAAGGTAACTAGCTATACATTAATTAAAAGCTTTTCTTTTCTTTTTAATATATTAATACTATGTTGAAAATGATCATATGGAATTATTTAATTACATGACAATATTACAGAAAGAACATCAGCGTATCAGGGAAGGCAAAAGGAAAGAAGCAGGATTAAGCTGGGAAGACTTGAAACAAATGAAATTCACTTTGCATGTAAGACACACTACAAACCCATTACTTGATCACACTTTTTAGTTTCTCACAAGTATTTGATTGACATTAATTAGGTGATACATGAAGCATTAAGATGTGGAAACATTGTCAAAGGTTTAATAAGAAAAGCGGCTCAAGAGGTTAGATACCAAGGTATTGTAAAGAAATTAATTAGTTTAAAATTCAGGAGTTTCTCTGCATTTTGACCTACAAATTAATATGCATATTGCTAGCCAAAGCTGAATTCTTTCTCTCTTAATTATTGCAGAAATTGTGATACCATCTGGGTGGAAGGTTCTTGTATTACTGTCAGCAGGACATTTGGATGGCAATCTCCATGAAGATCCCTCTGAATTCAATCCTTTTCGATGGAATATTGAAAGCTCCAAAAGAGAGAATGTGAGTCCATTTGGTGGGGGTCCAAGACTTTGTCCTGGGGCTCATTTGGCTAAGATGGAGGCAGCATTCTTCCTTCATCATCTTGTTCTCAATTATAGGTACAATAAATTAATATTTAATACACAACTAATTTCTCTAAGCCAATTAACCACTTTGATTGAGTACTTCAATTTTATATCAACTCGTCACATAATAATATAGTTTAGTATATTATTCCCACACTTCATGAAGTCTATATATAAGGTCTCTCTCAAGTTCATGAGATCACTTTTCTTCTAGTAATACTTGCTAATGTGATCATTACATCAGGTGGAAGCTAAAAGTAAATGATGACCATCCAATGGCTTACCCCTACCTGGAGTTCTCCAAGGGGCTGCATGTGGAGTTTCAATTTATAGACAATACTTCTGCCTGATTTTGCTTTATTTGTTGTTCACAAAATGAATAATTCACAGTACAGTATTTGTAACTTTAATTATTCACCTTATAATGCAGAATTCCGTTAATTAAATCACAATATTTGGATATGTTATATTATGTATACATTTTATATTGGTTGGTTAAATTAGTTAAATTATTCTTGTGATCGCGATAAAAAGAACAATAATAAAAATAAAAATAAAAATGAAAAATAGCACTCCTAGAGATAATGCCCAAATGAGTCTAATGACATACAGAAAAATGAGCATAAACATTGCTGTCCATACCATTGTTAGTAAAAATTGAACAATTGCAGTCCCTGCGTTTGGAAAAATAACTTAATGTCAAGTCTTTAGTAGACCAGGACCAGCAAAACTATCATTCAAACAGACCTTATGTAGTACGTCAAGTCTTCAGTAGACCAGGACACATAGCATCATCATGCTACTATAGATTTGATTCCAACTATCACTTAAGTGAACAACAATACAACCAGCAATTCAAACAAAGATCCACAGGCAATATGACAGCTATGATTGCCACATCTGAAGTTGTGAATGACTCATCATGGTTCCCTGATTCTGGAGCCACTAACCATGTTATTGCAGACGCAAATAATTTGATGACTGGAGCTGAATACAGTGGTCCTGAACAATTACATATGGGTAATGATAAAGGTTTAGCCATCTCTAAAGTTGGATCAATTATTGCATGTTCCAAACATAACCAAAAATCTCATTAGTGTTTCAAAATTTGCAAGGGATAACTCTGTTTTCTTTGAATTTCATGCTAACCATTGTTCTGTTAAATCTCAGGATACAAGACAAATCCTTCTCAAAGGTTCCACTAGATCAGATGGCTTCTACTGCTTTGATGAATTCCAACTACAACACCTACCTTCTGTCCAATCTGTCTAGCACGACATCTTCAAATTTACCTGCACTGTGTACTCTAGTTTCAAATGTATCTGTCAATGTCTTGAATAAACCTAGTAATCTCCATACTACTTGGCATTGTAGACTCGGTCACTCTAATTCCTCCACTGTCCTGAGTGTTCTTAAGTGTTGTAATGTTTCCTTCTCTAATAAACATTCATTTGAATTCTGTGAAGCCTATTGCCATGGTGACTGGAGGGAGGTGAGGGATATAGGTGAACCCAATAAATGCGACTTGAAAACTTTGCCATATCTACGTATATAGATGACAACATCAAGTTTAAGCATTGCTTTGCTTAGTTAGTGAGTTTTTAAAAGAATTAAAATTGCAAAAACACTTTTATATATCTATAGTATACCTTGAACAGTGTTGTTGAAGAAAGCTTCCTAAGGAATTGGATGCATGGGGCTTTAAAAATGCAAGAGTTTCCCCACAAAGTGGCCAACCCATAGTTCCTTCAAGTTTTGCATGAGGTTTGTTTTGTTCAAAGCAGTTTAAAAGAAAGGCAAAAGCCAGATATGATAACAAAGCTAGAAGGATGGGAAGAAGATCCAAAAACTCAACCATTTTGCAGGCTTGTGGTAAGTGTAAGACACAAGGAATGAACAAAGAAGATGCCCAACAATTAATTAACCTTCTTACACGTACAAGATTAATAACTAGATGTATAAATATAGATCCATTCTCGCACGCAACAAAAGGTGTACTAATTAAAACGCTGCTTAGACTAACCCCTAGTTTAGATTCTAGAGTACTCTTAATACCTCTGACTTCATTTCATCGCGCTTAGAAACGATATATATGTGTGTGTGTGTGTGTGTGTATATATATATATATGGTGAAAATGAAAATTTGAGCTCTACAGTCCAGCCATTTCTCGGTTTTTAATGGATATATACTGATTTTTTTTTTGAAGTATCAGTTTCTAAATTTAATCTACCAAATTAAATTATACTATTTTTCCTGTATGATCACAAATTTGTCAGCTTAAATCACGAATTTTTGTTAAATTTAACATCTTCTGGTGATTACATACACAGCGAATTGGGGAGTCAAAAATTCTGCTAACAATTTGTGGTCACATAACAAATTAAAGTTTAAATTTTTATTTAAAAAATATACGTATTTAGTACCAATAATTTTTTAAACAAGATCATTTTTAATAAGAAAATATCTGTAAAAAAAAAGAAAAAGTCTTATATATATATAAGATTCTATTTTGCAGAGATTCTATTTTGTTTTTCTAGAAAATATAATATAATTTGGCTAATTATATTACCTTAATATAATTATTAGTTAGGAGGCTACCAATCCCACTACACTAATCCCTGGGACTTAAAGGTAAAAATAAGTGTGGAATGGGATTTACTATTGATTGCAAATATCTTATATAAAAAAAATTGACAGTTGGATAATACTAAATTTCACCATTATACTAAAGTTGACTATTATATAAAGATATCTTAGGTATATTATTATATTATCATCTTACTCTGTACTCTCTCTACCACGTACTAATTTGGGTGATAAAATTTGTAAGGGAGGCTTCAAGTTCTTTTATAATTTTTTATTTTTTTCTTATTTTACAAGCTCTCACAATTTGTAAAGCCCAACTATCGAAATTAGTACACCCATAAAACTATGTTTTATCACTAGCTAATATGTAGCATTGATGGTGAATATTAATTAGCATGGACCAGGCAAAATTGTCATCAAACGTGAATATTTAGCCTTTAGGGAGAAGAAAAAATGAACACGCAGAAGATGCCATTACTTTAAATACTAAACAGATCATAGTTGAACTTTTACCGATGATGAATATATATTTGTTATCAAGAATAAATTTAAAATAAAATTTCATTGATATTCATATTCAGACAATGATAATATATTTAATTAATCTTCTAAAAGATTTTGTATTCTAATATAATTGCACAAAGCATAAGGGAATGTCTACTATATATTGTTTTTCCAGTCATGTTTGTGGTTTGGCTATGTCTCTTTGCTTAATTTACGAAGGTAACTTATTTCAGTGTTTCAAAATACAAATTTCTTCTTCTTCTGATTTTAAAAAAGGTGCAATGAATGTGCACATTCAAGATCAATTTTTCAATTAATTTCTTTCACTTTTCTCTTCTTTTTCTATATCTCTAGACTTTAGTTGCATAGGTACAGATTTTGCATTGGCATTTTGCTTCTAAATATCCTATTTCATTGAAAAAGACAAAATGTGTTTTACATTTACCAATGAAAATCGGAGTTTTCCTCTACTTTTCCAATTCTCCTGGAATCTGGTACAGTTCTTCCGTTCATCCATTCCTGTTCTCTCCAATTGCGTTTTTGTTTTCTTAGACGTAACATTGGTGCTTTCATTGAGAGGGTCCGATGGCTGAAGGAACTCGTTTCACGAAATTGAAATTTGCTACCAACGAATTACTGAGAGCTCAAGAAGCCGTTGACGGCAGATTAAGTGGATTGGAGAGCAGATTGGAAAATTTACAAGGTACGGTTGTTACATATGGAGAATCTCTTCATAATATGGAAGAGATGTTGAGAAGGTTTTTATAGCATACGCAGTCTCCTCAAAGGAATGAAGTGTTGGTGCTACCTCGAGCGCTAGATCTGATGACAATATATCTACCACTCAGGGAATTCTTTTGGGAAGAAATATGAAGGTGGAAATACCACACTTAGACGGAAAAGATGCTGAGTATTGTACATTTAAAATCCAAGAGTTCTTTGAGATCTATGGAACTCATGAAGATTGCTTCATTGCATATGGATGGCACGGCATATTCGTGGTACAAGTGGATAATGAGAAACGAGCTGGTTAAGACTTGGGAGGAGTTTTTGCTTAGATTTGGAAGTACTCTTTATGAAGATCCTACGGCTGCATTGAAGGAGTTGAAGCAAACTAGCACTGTGGCAGAATATCAGGCAGAATTTGAGTTCTTGTCCGCTAAGGTAACTCTACCTGAGTCTTAGTTAATCAGTCTCTTTATAGCTGGCCTACAGGATTATCTGAAATGCGAACTGCTACTATCACAAACTGAGACCTATTATCAGGCAGTGTCGTTGGCTAAGTTGCATAAGCAAAAGCATCTTAAGTTGCAACAGATGATCAAATAACCAGTGAGCAAATTTGTAGGTGGAAACTTACCAAAGACCTTTGGTAACACTTGATATAAGCTTTCCAATAATTCGAACAAAGGAGGTAGTAAATCGGTGGCTAAAAGCATTGTGAGTCCTATGGCACAAACAATCTCAAACTCACAGAATAGTGTGGTGCAGGGTCAGAACAGTGTTGGATCGAATACACCGGCCTATAAACATTTTTCTGTCGCTGATATTAGAGCCAGAAGGGAAAAGGGACTCTGCTATTACTGTGATGAGAAATATTCACAGAATCATTAGTGTAAACCCCAGCTTTTGTTTGATGATGGGGCAGGAGGAGTTGGAAGAAATTCTACAGAATGATGTAGGAAATTTGATGGAAGAATTGGGAGTTGGGATACCTGAGAAAGATAGTGAGTTGATAACCTCTGAAATCAGTTTCAATGCCCTTGAAGGGCAATTTCATCCTAGCACTTTAAGGGTGACAGGTATTTATGAGGGGAACAAGCTAACAATGCTAATTGACAATAGTAGCACTCACAATTTCATTAAGAAAGGAGTAGCAACTAAACTGAAATTATCTCTAATTCCTATCAAACCCTTCAAAGTCCAAATCGGCAGTGGTGCATACTCGCAGTGCACACACAAATGTGAAGTTGTCCAACTACAACTTCAAGGAAATGACATTAGGGTGGATCTGTATGTGCTCGAGATTAAAGGTTCAGAAGTTGTTCTCGCGGTACAGTGGTTTGTCGAATTGGGAGATATAATGATTAATCATAAGGAGCTTACACTGACATTTCAGCATACCAGTGGAGAAAAGAAACTACAAGGGAGAAGTTATTGATAACCGAACCTGTCAATGGCAAGACAATTAAGCAAATGGCTGAAGGCAATAGTATATCTTGCTTATTTTCTCTTCAGAGGTTAACTGAATCTGAGAATCAAAAGGAGTCAGTGATGCCAAGGCTAATTGAGGAGATATTAAAAGAATTTGTTGCAGTCTTCGAGGAACCCAAACAGCTACCTCCACAGAGTGCTATTGATCACCAAATCACTCTTGGCCCAGGAGCTAAACCGATCACTGTGAGACCATACCGTCATTTTCAAAAGTCCGAAATAGAAAGGCTAGTAAAGGAAATGAAGCAAGCTGGGGTGAAAAGGGACAGTCAGAGCTGCTTTTCTTCCCCAGTATTGTTGGTTAAAAAGAAGGACGGAACGTGGAGATTTTGTGGGGACTACCAAGCTCTTAATGAGATAATTGTCAAAGACAAATTTCCTATTCCAACTATTGATGAAATTCTTGATAAATTCACAAAGCTGCCTATTTTTCTAACCTGAACTTACAATCAGGGTATCATCATATCAGAATGAAGGAGGAAGACATCTACGAAACGGCGTTCAGAAGTCATCTGGGATATTATGAATTTTTCGTGATGCCATTTGGCTCTGCCACCTTTCAAGCCACCATGAATAAAATTTTTCAGCCTCATTTACGGAAGTGTGCTGCAGTTTTTTTTTATGACATTCTAATCTACAGTAAAGAATTGGAGGAGCATGCTACTCATTTGCGAAGAGTACTTAGCTGTTTACAATAACATTCTTTATTTGCTAAGCGATCAAAGTGTTCTTTCTGTCAGAACAAGGTAGTATATTTGGGACATGTAATCATTAGAGAAGGAGTGCATGTGGATCCAAAGAAAGTAGCTGCCATGATAGAATGGACAAGACCAAACAATGTGAAGCAACTACGGGGTTTTCTAGGACTCACAGGCTACTACAGGAAATTTAGTCAAGGGTATGCCGACATAGCCAATCCCTTGACAGATCTTCTAAAGAAGAATCAGTTCAAGTGGGGACCAGAGGCATAAGAAGCATTTGAGAAACTCAAATTATGTATGACTTAAGCTCCCGTGCTGTCACTGCCTCATTTCAGAGAGGAATTTGTAGTAGAGACTGATGCATCCAACACAGGCATAGGAGCTGTACTCAGTCAGAAAGGACATCCTCTCGCATTCTTTAGCAAGAAACTCACAGGAAAATTAAGGTCTGCTTCTACTTATGTTCGAGAATTATATGCTATCATGCAAGCAGTGATGAAATGGCGCCATTATCTGTTAGGGAGGAAGTTCATCATTAAAACAGATCACAAGAGTTCAAGGGAGTTAATGCATCAGGTCATCCAAACCCCTGAACAACAGTTCTACTTATCCAAGCTGTTAGGCTTTCAGTATGATCTTTCGGCCAGGGAAGACCAATGCTGTAATGCTCTTTCAAGGAAGGAAGAGTTACTTATGAAGGAAGTTAATGGCGAGATGAATTCTATGATGACTGAATCACAGCATGAGATTTTTGTGGAGCTACGGAAAGCTAATGAGGAAAAAAGGGAAATGCAAGACTATCACCAATTGGCATCAGAGCAAAAGCTCGATAAAGAGTATACAGTGAAAGAAGGACTATTGTTCTTTGATCTCAGAGTAGAAGTACCAAATGAGGAAGGATTAAAGGAGAAGACTTTGACCTTATTTCATGTGTCACCTATAGGAGGTCATGGGGATATTATAAAAGCCTATAAATCCATTGCAGAAATATTTTACCGGAAGAATATGAAGCAGGAAGTTCTGGGGTTTGTGAACAAGTGTGTAATCTGTCAGCAGATTAAATACAACACTACCAAGAAGCAAGGTTTACTACAAACCCTATCTATTCCTAGCAAACCTTGGGAGCAAATAACCATGGATTTTATTACAGCTTTGCCAAAATCAAAAGGTTATGCCGTTATCCTAGTTGTAATTGACAGATTTACTAAAGTGGCGCATTTTGTAACTCTTAAGAAGGGGTTTAATGCTCTGAAAGTGGCAACTGAATTTATGGAGATGGTGGTTAAGCTCCATGGTTTTCCATCTAATATTGTCTCTGATCGTGGCTCAATCTTTTTAAGTCAGTTTTGGCAACAACTGATGCATCTGAGTGGCACTAAATTGCAGTATAACACAGCCTATAACCCAGAGACAGATGGACAATCTGAGGTGCTAAATCAGTGTTTGGAACATTACTGGAGAGCTTACACTCATGACTACCCAAAACTATGGTATGATTATTTACCATGGGCAGAATTTTGGTATAATTCTACCTATTACTCTACAATCGGTATGTCACCCTACAAAGCTCTTTATGGTGCTAGCCCACAGAGTATTCCAAGATACATCCCTGACAGCTTTAAGGTGGAGACCATAGATGATCTGCTACAGAAGAGAACTCAACTGCAAGAACGCCTTAGGTGGAACCTAGAGAAGGCTCAAAAACGTATGAAGAAGATAGCAGATAAGAGAAGATGTGACATTCAATTTCAAATTGGAGAGTGGGTCCTTATCAAATTTCATCACTATAAGCAAAATTCTGTAACTTCTAGACTGAATTTCAAATTATCAAAGAGGTACTATGGCCCTTATATGATCATAGACAAGATTGGGGCAGTAGCGTACAGGGTGCAACTCCCTCAGGATAGTAAAGTTCATCTTGTCTTTCATGTCTCACTACTTAAAAAATTCCATAGCAATGTTCCGCAAGGAGAGATTGCTTTGCCTGAGAGCTTGCAGATACAGCAGCCACAACCCCAAGATATTATTGATGTCAAATTAGGAGAGGATGGAGTTCAGAAGAGGGTTTTGGTGGAATGGGAAGGCAAACCACGCGAGGAAGCGACATGGGAAGAGTGGCAGCTTCTGAAGACAGCATTCCCAGATATTGACCTTGAGGACAAGTCATTTTTGAAGATCGAGATATTGTTACGAGTACTGATATGAAGGATATGAATGAGGCAAAAGATTCCATTGAAGCTGAGATGGACGTGGAAGTGCCGACAAAACATGAAGCTAGGACACGTAAGACGCCTACTTGGATGACTGATATGTGATGGACACGTGAGGAATTCTGCTATGCTTGAGCACGTGGCGAATCATAATCGTGAAGTTGTTATGCAATCAGTGAAGCACGAATAGTAAAAGAGAATTAGATTTCCATTAGTGTTTTCTAGCTTGAGTCTGAATTTTGTAATCAGAGTTTTCCTCTACTCGAAAGGGGAGTGCTATCTGTATATTTTTCAATTCTCCTGGAATCTAATACAGTTCTTCCGTTCATCCATTCCTGTTCTCTCCATTTGCATTTGTTTTCTTAGAAGTAACGTTTGGTATGTGAAAATATTTTTTTATTTTTGAAAATATAATGTTCGGAATATTATAATCTTATGTAAGTAAAAAAATATTTTTAGAAATGTTTCCCACAAATTTTTATTCCTTATTCTATTTTCATTGTGACAATTACATTTCTATCACTACCATCACCACTGTTGTTATTTTCTTGTCAATGTCACATTAACACTAAAACATTTATTATTGGTACAATTCTTGCTACCAAGCGAGATCGCCTTTCCCTAGAAACCCCATAGGCAAATGCGTGTCAGTACAGCATCGATTTCATGTCATGACACGCCAGCACATCTAACACTTATATAAGAAAAAAAATTTAAATATAATTTTTATATCATTATTATTAAAGTTTTTAATAAAAAATTAATATATAAATAATTTATCTAACTAATCTCTTTATAATTGATTTGTTTTAAAAGAAATTATATATTTTATTTTAATTAAAAATTTTAATAATAAATATATAAATTTTGTTAACTACTATGTTAAAAGATTTTATTTAGTTGATTGATATAAATTTTAAATTTTAAATACTAAAAATTATTATTATTATTAATTTTTTACATATTTTAAAATATTAAATACTCTCAACTAATAAAAGAAAACCTTAATTAATATGTTAAGAGTACTGGTTTGAAAAATCCTAAAGATGTATAAGTCTCATTCATACCAAGGGTGTAACACCTATAGATTAAGTAGCTTAAATTGATAATGGAATAAATTAATTTTTTGTTGTTAATCAATTTTAGAACTTGCTTAAGGAAGAAATAATAATAATAATAATAATAACAAATATATTTTTTTTGTATAAACTAATGGCCCAAAATTAATTAAATTAAAAGAGCAAGCTATATAAGAATAGGGAGTTTAATTTAACCTTTAATCTCTTATCTAGTCTAAGCACCAAAGGAAGAAATCTAAAATTTATGCATGGCTTTATGTGAATAAAAAGGAGAAGGAAATGGAATGCAATCCTATGCACACATGCTAGATTCTCACGTTAAGGTAGGGGGAAAAGAAAGGAAACAAAAGAATTATATATATATATATATATATATACATATATTCATACCTAAGTGAGGCCCACGTGAATTAGGGAGGAAAGTAACTTCATGTCTAAGGAAAATCAAGCCCCACGTGAAGTCTATAAGGGAAGGGAGTTTAATAAAATATACATATATAAATCTATATAGATGCATACACCTCACGCCATTTGGTCATGGAGAAAAGCAATGGGATGGTGTAGATTTTTTTTTAACATAAAGAAAGCAAGTTGCTTGTAGGATTCGATAATCTAGGCTTATAAGAAAACAAAATATATATATATATATATATGTGTGTGTGTACTAAAAAGTGGCAGCTTGTCCTTGTTGAAAAGTGAAAGGAGAATACAATGAGGAGCCCACACACAAACATGCCACCTAGGCTAGAAGCTTCACATAAAATAAGAGTGGGAGTGGCGTGAAGAAGGAGAAAAAAAAAGGACAAGGTGTAGCCCTTTTCTAGGCTTGGACAAAAGGAAACAAGAAGAAAAGATAGAGAGTGGGAGTGACATTTCATTTACACGAAGGAACAAAGGAGAAGGGGTGTGAGATTACCTTGACCAAAAGGAAAATATACAAAGAGAGAGCAACTCTATTCGGTGAGAAAGAAAAGGTGAATTAGCCAAGGAGCAAGGTAGTAAAGAAAATTCAAGAGCAATACTAGAAGACTTTCCTCACCTTTCCACCACTTGAGGTAGGTTAACCATTAAACATTTCTCTTTGGTCCATGTGATAATCATGCAATTGATGTTTAAAGTTTAAGTTCCATAAAGCTAGGGAGATCCTCACATTTTTTTATTTAAATGGTATATTGATGGCTAGCATGTGTGGGTGATAAATAGTTGACAAAGGAGATGACACAAGGATCTTGTGAACTATGAGTTAGAAATTTTAAGCTTGGATAATTGTATATCATTGAGTTAAATTTAATGTAAAGGAAGATTTTGATACTTCAATTAGTTGCTTTATAAAAGAATTAGGGTGAAATTAATATTCTAAAGGAAAGGAATTTTGTGGTCCTGATTAATCATGTTAAGAAAGGAATTATGTTAGAATTAGTCTTTTAAAGAAAAGGGAAATTATAATGTTTCAATTGGTTGCTTTATAAAAGAATTAGGGTGAGATTCACATTTGAAGGGAAAGGTAATTTTATAATTGTTTTTGGAAAGGAAATATATTAGAATTAGTTTCCTAAGGAAGAGGAAAATTTTTTTACCTCAATTAGTGGCTCTTATAAAGGAATTAGGGTGAAATTTATATTCTAAAGGAAAGAAAATCTTAGTGTTATAATTAATCATTTTTAGAAAGGATTATGGTAAAATTAATCTTTTAAAGGAAAGGAAATTTTAGGATAATAATTAACTATTCTTATAAAAGAATTAAAGTAGAAATTATGTTCTAAAGGAAAGGAAACCTTAGTGTCATAATTAATCATTCTTAGAAAGGATTATGATAATATTAATCTCCTAAAGGAGAGGAAAGTTTAGTGTAATAATTAACTATTTTAAGAAAAGAATTATAGTAGAAATCATATTCTAAGGGAAAGAAAATCTTAGTGTCATAATTAATCATTTTTAGAAAGGAATTATGGTGGAATTAATTTTTAGAAAAAAGAAACTAATATTAATTCTAAGAAGGAGTTTAGTGGAATTAAGTTTCCAAAGGAAAAGCAATTTTAATGGCAATAGTCATTACTTTTAGGAAAGAATTGTATTGCAAATTTTAGTTCTAAGGAAGAAAAATCATATCGTAAATTATTAGAAAGAAAACCACACTTAGGAATTGACTCTAAAGAAAAAGAATTGGAAGGGGATCATTAGATCTCACACTAGCCATTATTCCCAAGAAAAATGAAAACTTTGCCTTAAAGGTTGACTTTCCTATAGAAAGTAGACACTTGCACTAATCCATGATGAAGAACGACTTAGTCCTAAATTTAATAACAATTCTCCTAACTACGACAATAAGAAATTTCTAGAAAAAGGAAAGTTACTCTTAAGGGTCAGTAGAGATCATTAGAAAGGGGGGGCCATGCCTGGGACCCGATACCCATGATAACCCGATACACGTGGCTAGTGTCCACGCATCAGGAAGTGTGGCCAAAGGTGCTCCACACGGGTGACCTAGTGAGGGTGGCCAAAGGTGCTCCATACCAATAATCTAGTGTCCAGACAACCTGGCCTACGTGGTCGAGTGTCCGCGAATCACGAAGTGTGGCCGAAGGTGCTCCACACAGGTGTCCTAGTAAGGGGTGGCCGAAGGTGCTCCACCCCAGTGATCTAGTGTTTCGATGACCGGGTACACGTAGCCAAGAGTCTGCATATCATAAGGTGTGGCCGAAGGTGCTCCACACGAGTGACCTAGGGAGACGTGGCCAAAGGTGCTCCACGCCGTGACCTAGGGTCTGCATATTATCCAAGAACGTTCGTCCAAATCGATGACAGTAAAGAACGAAAAGTTACACCACTCTAGTAATCCTGCAAGAACTCATGTTACCCTGTAAGAAAGCGTATTCCTTAAAAATAGAGTCATTCTTATTTTTGTTAACTGTTATTACTATCATGCATTGCTAGTCTGTTATTACATATGAAAATCCTTACCTTTTTATGTCAAGGATGAAGAGTAAAGGATTTGATACTTGCACCCTGGTACATATTAGTTGATTTTAAACTTTAATGGTTAAGCTACTGGGAAACGTGTGTTTCTAACCCACATGCTAATATGTATCAGATTCAAACGCATAGCAGGGACGCGTGGTAGCAGTATTATTTTGATCGAGTGAATATTTTTGTAAGCTCCAATTTTTTATTTTTGGATCCTAGAAGCACTCAGATTTGACTATGACAGTAAATTTGACTATATATATATACGAGTAGTTCTGGGAATACCAGGAAAAATGGATCTGTGAAGAACCTGTTTGTTATTATTTGATGCGGGAGTCTGAGTGGCAGGCCTGTTGTCTCCTGACTTCCGCAGGACGGGTACTTCATATATCCAGGGACGAATACACCAGTTGTAATGAACATTATTATTAGACACGTATTATTTGATTCATATAAAGGATTGTAATTGCATTATGTAGCGTAGACCTTGTTATTCCGCTGTGCATGTGAGTTACGTTTTTATCTAAGCATAAAAGATCCCAAACATACTTCGTTAACATAAATTAGATAGTTAACTGCTTAGACGATAACTAAAAAGGACAATAAAATATATCAAACCTATCTAATGATACCGGAATGAACGACCAGACTAGATATGGGTGTTATAAAGAGTCCTCAATCCTCTATCATATATACAATCATTTTTACTTTAATAAAGTTTTTATTACATGATTTAAAAATAATTTTGAGAATAAGAGATTTAAAATATTATATTTTTGCATTTAATACATGAATTAAAAAAATATTTTTAAAAATATTATATTTTTAAGAATAGTATATTCTTACGTTTTTATAGAATTTTATTCTCACTTAAAGAAGTGAGAATTTTATATTCTCATAGTATGAGAATATTTTTATATTAATAAAATTATTAAATTATTCTTAAAAATCCTATTTTATTATGATTTGACTTATTTTAAAGTTATCTTTAATTGATTTTAATATTAATTTTATTGTTAAAAATGTATATTTATTATGGTTGAAATTTAAAAAAAAATACTATTAAAATTTAAAATTTTACAAGATTTTTTTCAAAATTTAACAATTTAATTTAATTTAACTAAATTTAATTAAGATTAGTTCGATGTAGGCAAAAAAACATTTGATAAACTAAATAAGTTTTATTAGATAAATAAATGTGAATCAAATCAAATTGCAAGAAAAAAATTTATTATAAAAATTCTAAATATTAAAAAAATATTTATCATACTATGTAATTATGTAGTAAAAAATAATAATCTTTCATCTGATATAATTTTAAAATATTTTAATTTTAAAATATAAAAATTATAAAAAATTAAAAATTTAAACTTATCGTAGTTGTAGCTATTAATATGTAATCTTCATAAAATAATTTTATTAATATTAATTATAAATTAAAATGATTCAATAATAAAAAATTGAGGTAAAAAAATAATTAATTACATAAAATAATATAATTAATTTAAAAAATAATTTTTTATAATTTAAAAATATATATTTAAAAAATTGTTAAATATTCTTATGAATATTGAAGCTGAACTATGTAGAATTGTAATATTCTTATTCAATTTCTAAAAATATTTGAAATAAATAAAATAAATTTTTTAAAATTATATTCTAAGATCCAATAATATAACTTTTATAAATAAAAAATGTACTGAATGTTTCTATTTTCCTTTTTAAGTTTAGTATTAAATGTGAATTTGGAAACCTCTTTCCCTGTGTATTCTTTACAACTCTTTTGTGATCCGCGCTAGTTTCCATTGCTATTCCCAACCTCCTCGACCAATCTGGATAATCTACATCTTCAATAAGATATAAAATATAAAATATTAAGTTCACTTTAATCATAAAAAGAATCTTGATACGAAGAACTTAACTTTATAAGACCGCTATTCATTATCATTTTACCATATTCAAATTTGTGTCCATATTAAGTGAAAAAAAAATTATACAAATATAAAGAAAATATTAAAGTGAAAGAAGTCAACCTCTTCGTAACATTATCTTCTCAAATTTTGTTTTTTTAAAAATTAAAACTAGTTTCAGCATTTGCTCGTTGGCTGAATCATTGCACTTTTTCTCTGTGCAAACTGATAAAGCTTTGTGTTGACGTGTGTAGAAGTAGCAAATAATATTCAGTCAAAATTTCGAATTTAACTATAGTTCGTTGTATATACACTTGATCTTTGCATGTATATAAAATGGACTATATAGTTGGTCTTTGGTGGAAAAAAAAAAGCAAATAAATTGTAATTGACGGGCTTAATAAGAGATTTTATCAAGAAAAAATTCAATAGTAAAAATCCATCATCAAAACAGCCCTTATAAAAAATAATAGCATATTTTGATAATTTGTAGAATGTTAAAAATCTGGAGGGTTCAAAAGAATTAGACTTCACTCTTACAGTGATCTATGGACCGAAGTGTTGAACAATTGTGAATGTAAGAGTCAATTACCTAAGAGTCATTGCTAGAGTGAAAAAGTTAGTTATTACTATACTAATGTGTTTAAAAGTGAAGTTTTACTTCGATTCAATTAAATATTTTGATAACTCGTGTAAAGTTTGCTAAAACTCAATTATTTGTATTCCTTTTTACTGCGTCTGGATTTTCTTTTAATGGCAAAGATAGGATATATTCATGGGTATAAAATGAAAGAGGAGCTATGTTCTAATTAAAACATTATGGTGTGTATCAATCTTTTCTTTGTTTTTTTCTTAAAATTTTTTAAGAAAAAGATTTGAAAGATTTTAGGTTAATCTTCTTTAATTCTCTCTCTTTGTTAATTTTAATTATCTTAAATTATAAGAGTTTGAAAGATTCAAACAAAAAAAAAATTATCAGTTAACTTTTCTCTCAATTTTTTTTTTATTTTTTCTCTTTTCTTCTCCTGTTTGTTCCTTAACAAACCCATAAGATTCTCTTTGAAAAAGAAATTTTGAAAGGAAAGGGAAGGAAAGAGAAAGAAAGAAAATATATTAACATTCTCTTTGTTTGTTTTTTAAAATTTTAAAAGAGAAAGAATTAAAAAATTTTGTTAACTCTCACTAGAATTAAAAAAATTTTATATTAACTTTCATTAATCTTCTTTTTTTATTAATTTTTATTATTTTAAATTAAGAAAATTTGTAAAAAACAAAGGGAAGAAAATTATCACTTAATATTCTCTTTCCTTTCGTCTCTTTTCCTTTCAATTCCTCTCCTTCCCTTTCTCTCCTCATCCCTAAGCACATCCTAAGATTCTTAATTTTTTTTTTTTTTAATTTGTTTGAGAATGAAGAGGAAAAAGGAAGGAGAGAAATTGAAGAAAAAGAGAAGAAAAGAAAAAAAAATAATTTAAGTAATAATTTTTCTTCTTTTTATTTAAATTTTCTTCCAAATTTTCTCAATTTAAAATAATTAAAATTAATAAAAAGAAAAAGTTGCAAAACTATAAGAAACATTCCTTTCCAAGATCTCCTTCCCTTATGATGTGTTTGAGAATAATGAGAAGAGAAGAGAAGAAAAATAAAAAAAGTAATAATTTTTCTTATATTTGTTATGATCCTTTAAATTTTTTTATTTTAAGGTAATTAAAATTAACAAATAAAAAAAATTAACAAAAATTTTTTCAATATTTTTTTTTCTAAAATTTTAAAAATCAAGTAAAAAAAAATTATGACATTTTCTTTCTTTCCATTCCCTTTCCTTCCAAAATTTCCTTTCTAAACATACCATTGATGAAACAAACAACTCTAACATACAAATCATTGATAAGAAAACGAACTAAACGTCAACAAAATAAAAAGGAATAAAAAATATAAATTGTACAATACGAAGACAAAACCATGAATTTAGAAATAGACAGAGTACACAATAAATGCACGAATGATTAGATAAAACACTACAACAATGTAGTGAGTAAAATCGTTTAACCCTCTAAGAATTTCCTGTTTGGAAGAAAGTGAGCAGTGTAGTTTGACCGAGATGTGAGTTCCAGATAACAAAAATTTTATGAACAAGATATAAATTGTCCATGCACTGTCTGCAGTATCTAATTCACGTCGAACAAACCATGTAAATTTTATCCATATGTAATAAATATGCCAAAACTACATGCCTCCTTTACCATAGCGTATTAACTTCAAAGAGTAAACTAAATATTTACACATGCATGTGGCGGAGATCAATATGCTGTTTAGATGGACAGTTAGACTCTTACAAGGCAATGTTGAGAAAGAATAAAAACCTCTCATCAGGTAGACATAATTACTCATGCTAGGATTTCAGATGCTCAATTGAACCTTTCATAATCGCAATGAAGATGTTGGAGAATTACTATTAAGACAAAGGAAATCTCATGATATATATAAAATGGCTACCCATCCACCCCATAGAGAAAATAATTTCTGCAAATTTAGACCCTAATAGCACTAGACATAAACAATCTTTCCCCTCTACCTACAAAGGCGGATACAACGAGCATCACTATCCTCTAAATAAATTTTTCTAACTTCCTCGGTGTAATGGGATTGGGCAGCTGGAAAGTCTCCAGCCGCAAATTGGAGCTTGTAAGTATCTCATTTAGAACAGCATCTCCCTTCTCCACTTTTATTACCTCCAACGTGCTTCCCAAAACATCAGCTGCAAGTCCGATCTCTAGGAGCTCGCCCGGCTCCTCTCCACCTTCGTGTATTAGTCGCCCGATCTCCTTCAAAGGGACAACATCCTCTGTTACAACTCTTGCAAAAATACGGCCAAGAAATTCCGCTGCTCTGGGGGCATCATTAACAGCATCCTCCAAAGTACTTAGAACAGATTCAAACCTAGCAGAAAAAAAAAGGGAACAGATTAAGTTTCCATACAATAAAATAATTTGTTTCTGATAGTCAAAAGACTTTCAATTAAGTCTCACCCTTCAATAAGCTGCGCCTGGCTCAAGGTGACATCCTGAGACTTGGCAAGGTTGACTAACAACTTGGCCAAAAGATCTCTTTCCGTGTCTTTTCTCTCAAAGGAGTCTGTGACCCATAGAGAAATCATAGAAGGATGAAAGCTGGGGGAGTTTAACTCTTTGACACATAATGCAACTTCTTTCTCATCTCTAGCACTGCAAATCACAACTTCCAGTCAGAAAATCAGATGACAAGCTATGTTGAATATAAACTCGTGAATGTAACATTACCAAAGTAAGAAAAGTATATATGGCGTCTGTATACAAACTTAGAAACATAAGTCCTTTCAATAATAAAAGCAAAAAGCTTATATTGGACTTCGATCATATAAAAACTCTGAAATCCAATCACTACCAAAATAGAGATGTCCATATCAGTGTTGTTTCCTTAGAACACAGACACTTCAAGACATAACATGACACCTCATATTACAATTCATATTTATGTCACAGAATGCGAGCATATTTTGTCCCATGTTTGTATCAATGTCCATGCTTCTTAACTGATATCAATATGAAGTCACACTGGCCAAAAAGTATAATAAATCTGCATTCATGGTGACAGAGTGACTACCAGCAACCTTCTTCGTATACAAAAAAAAGTAAAACAAACCCAAACTGCTAATAAAAATATTTATCAGAGGACCATCAACAAGCAGCACTCAATTCCAATATATGGAGAGAAAAAGAATCAGGGGAAAACATAGAAATCCTATGGTTTGGCCAATTTCACTCAGCACCCTTTGGTCTAAAATTGCCATTCTTGACCCTCAAGCATTATTCCGTTACCACAACCACCCTGAGCATTTACATCCAATTTTTAACTAAAAGAAATCATGCATGATGGAACAGCATTTTACAGTCAAATTTAATTCACCTTTTTGATCCAAATCAGATGAACCCCATATTACCTAGAAAGCACTCATACAACACAATCTGAAAGACCATTGCTGATACTAACAAAACCAATTGACCTAAGACACAGCTGTTTAAATATGTGAGTAACTACTAAAATAAGCAGGATCCAATCTCAAAATATACATGACTGATCAGAAACATCTATTGGAAGAGTGAGAGAAGTTCATTGTGCATATGTCGCAACATACCCACAAGAATGAAGGTTAAAACAAACAGGCATTAGGTGGAAAGGAAGACAAGGGAACTCAAGGAATTTGGCCTGATACAGAAGGGAAAGTACTCAATCAACTGAGACAGGTTTAAGGTGAATAAAACATAATACAAAATCACCCCATATGAACATTCAATGATATCCAAAATGAAGCAAACAATCAGACATAAATGCCCTTTAGAAGGCTCAAATGCACATAAAAAATATTCATTATAGATGTAGCAGTCTTGTAGCTTAAACACATCTTTTTTTTTCCTTCCCTAGTATTTTTCAAATTTTAGTGGTCAATTCTCTTCTGCATAAGAATGATATTGCCTACAACCAACTAAAGAGACAGAAATCAACCAAGAAAACAACATATTTACACACTACTGAGTAGGTAGTATACAGATATAAATCATATGTCACGAAGACAAAAAATTGCATATTGTTCAATATTAGAAATAGTTATTTGGTAGAAGGTAATTTATGAGATCATTTAAACAGTGACATGTATCCATAATTGTTAAGGGCAGGCAGAATCAGAAAACTGTTAAAGGGCTTTTGGTACCATGGTGCATGTCATTACACATTGCAACATCTGAGTGTGGCACACATAATTATATAATTCATAATAGCCATATAAATTATATAATTTTGGATTTGAGATGCCAAGTATTCTCTGAAATGGAAGACATCCACTTAAAAGGTGACATCCGTATCAGGTCCTCATTCTTTCAACTAGGACATACTACTCAGTTTTTTATCTATATGAACTTTTTAAACATAACTCAAGCATAGTAGATCCAGCAATTAAAATACATAATAATCTACAATGGAACTTAACTGTGACCTAATTTTTGCCAACTCAACATTAAAATTCATGCACATAATTGTTCTTTACTTTTAATAAAATGAAGTTTCAAAATTTTAATGATTCTATAAGGATAAGTAACTCAAGATATGCTTTATGATCCAAACAAACATAATGATATGAAATATGGTTGCTCATTGACACCAAAAATGTGCCATGAGACAAAATACTCCATTTTCGTTCTCATGGGAAATAATATGCCTTCTTTTTTTGAATATATATATATGTAAGCTATAAAGAAAAAATTGCACATATAATTTGGTCCCATCCGGTATACTGCTGAGTGAGAATTATAATTCTTAAATGTTGATGAACAGTGGCAACAGAAGAAAGACCAAAGAAGATAAAAAGCCATAAAGAGAAAACAATACCTGTAGTATTCTTTGATTGCTGCCATGGACATGTCTCGAAGTTGTTCTTCTGGCCCAACCTTCTCTGAAGAAGTATACTGGGAGACTGATGTTCCTTGCCCTCCGCCAGGTGGTAAAGTTGCAAAAGGTCTGTCAAGACTCCGATCTGCATTTCTCAACTCCCTGTTACCATAATTTATATTACGCTCTTGAACACCTGATTGGTCATAACCAGTTGGACCAGCAAATCTATCTGTAGCATATCTCGGCATGAGATCCTCCCTAGAGGAGGACATCACCCGCTCTGATGAATTGCTAAAACCATTAAGACCAGCAGCCATTCTTCGAGAGTCTACAGGGACTGAAAGTACATCAGGAACAGGAGAACTTGGAATTGAAGCTGGCCCTCTAAAGGACATTCCTCTTGCAAGACCACCTTGGGGTCCCAAGGTTATAGAATCATCACCTAAAGGTCTTTGAGGTAAGGGAACTGACAAATTTCTATCGTCCTGACGAACATCCTGAGATCCACCACCACGAACTTGAGTAGGCAGCCCACGTAGTCCCATTGGGGTGTTAGGAGAAGACAACATAGATGACCCTCTTGGACTAAAATCCATTGGCATCCTTCTTGCTGATGGATTGTTGCCTGGACCACGGCCTAGCCTACCAGTTTGGGCCTGCCTCTCTTGGGCAGCATCTCTGTGCACCTCCTCAATCTTCTTAGGACCTTCAACTTTTCTCTTCAGTTGCCACTTGTTCTTTCTCAAGTCAATAGCATCCCTCAACATGAATCTCACCCTAGAAGATAAACTCATGTTATTTGACAATAATTTCATCCTTTCAAAATATGCATCCATATGTTCCTTGGCTTTGGGATGGTCAATCATCTCCCCAATAGTACTCATAAGCTTACACAAAGCTTCAATATCCTCCTCATCAGGATCCTGATACTGACCCAGTAACTTCTGGATGCACTCATGCATTATTCTCTCTGTCAACATTTTTTTCTTATATAACTCTCCAATCAATCTGATATTACCCAACATGCGTCTCCTTGCCTTAATTCTTTTCTCTTCCCTTTCTTCATCAGACTGTTTAACCTCACCCTCATCAGCCTTATTAGCTTCTTCTTGCTCTCTTTCACCCCTCTCAAATTCCTCCTGGCACTTGTTTAATAATAACCTCTTGAAAGTTATCTTTTCATTGTCTTCACTGAAATCAGGCAACTCAGCAGCTAGATGTAGGCAGAAATTTGCATACATTTCACAAAAGGTAGGCTCCATCAAAGCCTTCTCAAATATTTGTGAGATGACGCCAGTGAGAGTGCCAGCATTGTCAATATTAACTGCTTTTACCTGCTCAAAGAGTTTCTCAAAATTCTGAGGAGTTAGCTTGTTTAAGATGGCTTTCAACTGCCTCTGCTTTGCCTCTTCCTCATCTGTCACCTTACCTACCTCATACTTCTTCTCAGCTTTGTGCATCATCTGTAATGGGGTTTGAGGAGAAGGAATTAAACCCCTCTGCTGGTAAGGTGTAGTACGTTGCCACCTCTCACCATCAGTGCTATTTCTTTGCATACCTCCCTGATTTCCCATGGATTGCATTGGCCCAGAAAGGATCCCTACAGCATATTGCAGAGGGGTCTGTGCACGTGGATTCCTTAAAACACCAAAATTGCCTCCTTGACCAGGTCGAAATCCAGCATTACCTCCAAAACCATCCATTCGGATATCACGTCCTGAATTAAAAGGTCCAGGGACCTTACTCCACCTTTCTTCCTCAAACTGCCCACTGCCACGGCGGTCCATTCGAGACATCCCACCTGACCTATCTATAGTTCTTCCTGGACTAGGATGTGAATCACGTTCGACATGAGAACCACTAATATTAGCATTCATCAAAGCCTCAGCAATGTCTGCCTTAATTTCAAAACCTTTAGGAAGATCAATGCATTGCTCTGCAAATTTCAAAAGGAAATCTCTAGAGTATTTTTTGGCTGCAAGTCCACTCCCATCACTAACCTGTGGAGTTTTATCTTCAACTTCCAATTTCGGGGTAGACATATCAGCAGCATCTTCCCAGTCATCAGGCTCCACTTTATTCTGTCCATTCTTCTCACTTGCTATTGCATCTGGTTGAGCAGCATCTTGAGGCAACTGCTTCAAACTTCCAGAAGTAGTTTCCATGCTCTCTAAACTTACAACAACTTCTTTCTTTTCCTCAGGTCCCTTGTACGCATTATAAAGATCAGAAGTTGACCCAGCAGCATCTGCCTTCAGAAGAATGTCCCTCCTTTTCTTCTTCCCTTTGGATGTAGTTTTCATCTTATTCAGCTCTGAAATAGGTCTGTCCTTGTTACCTGACACTGGAAGGGACACTAAGCCACTGTCAGCATTATCTGCACCATCCTTGCTATGTTTCGATGTTATTTCTGGAAGATCACCAGAATTCTTATCAGATGCAGCAGAAGGTGCGAAAATAGAATCATTGCTAACTATACTATCATTTCTATTTAAAGAGATATTTATAGAACCCAAATCAGTGGAGGTAGACATGCCTAAATTATCAGCCTTCGTATCACATTCCGATCTACAATTCATAGATTCATTCTGCAATTCCTGTCTTTGTTGTACATTCTTTGAGGTTTGAGACTCAGTGGTTACCTTTGCCGCTTCTTGTTCAGTTTGTTTATAGTTAAATCCATTCTCATTAACATTTTGTTTAAATACTTCAGAAGATCTTTCATTTTTGTCACCCATTTCCTGACTATTCATCTTCAATAGTTTATCCCGTTGCGATGATTCCTCTATGTTATCATGCTTGTGATTGTTCAAACTATTAACTGCTAGAGCACCAGCTCCTTCAGCTGAAACATGAACAGAACCTTCTGCAGAACAGTCGGTCTTCATTTCAACAGCATTAGGAACGCTTCCACTAGCTGTAGCTGATGGTGTGTCTGGTGTGGCAGGGACATCTTCACTGGTTATTGCTGCACAATTGTTTCTTTTAGTTTCTACAGTTTCAGAAACTTCATGAACAGGTATAACACTATCAACAGCTTGAGAAGGTACATTAGCCACTGTAGGAGATTGTACAGGAACCTGTGGGAATAACCAACAATAAATACACTGGTTCAAGTAAACAAAGGCTAAACACAAAAAAGGTAATTTAAATAGTAAACATTCAAATACCTGATGCTGTGATTGGCCTCGTTTCCCTGTTTTCTTCTGATTATCTTTCAAAGAGTTTGACCTACTAAGAGATTCCTTTCTTCTGCCTTCATTGTTGGACACAACTGAGACAGAATTCTCACTCACAACAGCTGAAGAAGGCATGGAGGGAGTACTTGATAATTTCTCAGAAGATCCTGCAGCAGGTTGTTTTGGCAATGACCTTGAAACTGAAGAATCTCTGGGCGACTTAGACTGTTGAGAAGAAATTTCAGGACAGGTTTCAGATCCTTTTTGAGGCACAGAGGAGCTAGAATCACCAGATGCCCCTAAAGAACTAGGAGGTTCACTCATTTTAACAACAGAGATACTGGAACTGGAGAGTGACGAGTCCACAATACCAGAGCCACCACTTGGCTTGATATTCCCTGAAGTTGCTCCTGATGTAGCTGAAGAGATCACTTTATGCACATCACGGGAATGTTCCAGATTAGGTGTTTCAACGTTTCCAGGAATAGAAGGTCCAGTCTTATTAATAGGCAGCGAACCAAGGGATATTTGATTGCTGAAGCCCACATTTTGGGGCCCATGGTTCACTGGAAAATTAAACCTTGGTTGCTGAGAATTAGGAGTTATATGGCTGCTTGATAAAGGAACAGAACTAGGTGGAAAAAAGATAGAGTTGCCACTGTAACCTGATTGATAATAGTTGATGGGATGAGAAGGAGCAAATGATTGAACAGGTTGATTCTGAGACGTCACAGTAGAATAAGACCTAGCACCTGATGACACACCATCTGAATATGAATCTGCCTTTTTGTCAAAGTCAAGCCTTAGCTCTTCATGTGTGTCAGGATGAGTTATCTTGACAGTAGTAGTTTTACGAGGACCAGCAAATTTTCCTCCTTGCTGCTGAGGATATTGTGCAGTGATGTTAATACCCATGCTGCCTAACTGATGGGATAATTGAGGACCCATTTGAGGTGTGAAACTCATGTTCTGGCCTTGATGCATGATTCCCGGAGGATGCATAGGAAGAGGTTGAAGACCTGGAACAAAAACCTGCTGTTGTACTTGTGCAGCATTTCCAGTTGGAAAAGGCATTTGAAGAGATGCCGCCGGCATGCCCTGAGATTGAATCTGTGGGTTAGGACCACCAAACTGTACAGTTGGCTGCAACTGGTGGTGGTATGGCATTGCCATTGACATCCCAGTCAAGGGAACAGACGGCTTCTGCACCTGGCTTGCTGGAGGCAAAACTGACAAATGACCATCCTTTTTGGCCTTGTTCACTGAATGAGTCTCCCCAGCATTAGGTTGATCAGAAACACCTGCATCCTTCCTTGCTGCTGGCAGCTGTTTTGGAGGTGTTGGTACTGAAGGAACAGGTCTTAAAGAATCATGACGTGCCTGAAAGTTGAAAAGATCAGACACCAAATAATTACTTGCATTGCTATGGAAAGAATAGCATGTCTTAGTATGCAGAGATACGGGTACTCAATCCATTTTTTCAGATTTAATACTTAAAAATCAATTCCTGATAAACCAATTAAGAAAGGCTCAGTTATCATGCTGCGCACTGATGCAATAGGGGCTCCCGAAGCCATTGCATGTAGTGCATTATAGAGTACATGGCAGCATTGAAGTGCAGCACATAAATAATTTAAAATAATAAAAAGAAACAGAAAATTCTACGAGCACATAAACTACATAATAAACACTTCAAACATAAATTCTCAAGACATCATGAAATTCTCAAACTATCATCCAAAATATATCATCCAGTCTTCTAGTTCTACACCTAGCACCCTAGCCTCAAATGATATATTAAGGGAAAACAAAATAATAACCTGAGCTACGAGAGAACAAATGTACAGAACAACAAGAGCTACTGGCTGAATGGGGAAAGAAAGAATCAGTAACTCAGAAAAGAAGAAGAATAATAAGCAAGGAATAAATAACCATCAGAAAGTTAAAACAAACTCAGAAAAGACGAGAAGGTAAGAAATAATCAGAAAGTTGGAAACAAAGAGGAATAGGGAAATCAGAATGGCAGAAGAAGGTGCTAGCCTAAAACTTTGGGCAACTTCTGAGAGAGAGGGCGTGCAAGAGAGAGGACAAGCCAGAAAATGGGACAAAATTGAGGGCAAGCTAAATCGATGGGATCAAAAAAGCCTTTTAGACCCTCAAAAAAAAAATTTTAAATGAGCCTATGTTAGATAGGCCCTTATTCAACTTGCCCTAATAGCATGAACTATGTGTAATGGTACATGGGGAAGATGGGGGTGCGCCACAGCTGCACCAAACAAAATTAGCAACACCACAACCATGGTGTTGGCCAACTGTCCATGACAGTAGGCAACGGGCAGTAGCACGCAAGCCATATTAATTATGGATATAGGAGAGGCAAAAAACAGTAGCCATGGTTCAGAATCTGAAACTAGATTCCCTTCACTTCTCAAGGAGTGCATGGTGGCAGTAAATCCATATTGTTGCACAAGCATTAAAGAGATAGAAGAGAAGAAGATTAAAACTGCATACCTGGTCTCTTTTCTGCTCGTCCAGATTAGGAGGAGCAGAGCTCGTACGAGCAGGAATCTGGATATTATAAAATGAAAATGATCAGTTATGCAGCCTAAAATTCCAAGCAATATGTAGTATACAAAATACTTTAGGATCAAATTAAGAAATAACATATAGAATAACATACCGAAATCCCATTCATACAACCAGGACTAATGGACCCAAACTGGAAAGCAAATGGCTTGGATGAATCTCCAGTGGCTGCATTAAAGAAAATTAATATATATATATATCAATATTCAGATCAGTTCGTTCTTAGAAGGAATAGGCAAGGAAAAAATATCAATTTTAATTTTTCAAGCTATCAGATAATTATGGTTGCAAGCTACAATCCATATATATATTATGACTTCTTCCACATCTTATGAACCAAGTACAAAACCTACAACACTAACATACCCTTAGAAGGGGTTGTAGGAGCTGCAGGATCAGAATTCATGGGGGGAGGTCGAGGAGTTGGAGCTTTCGGAGCAACTCTGGTGCTCTTATGTGCAGATGAGGATTCAGTTGACTTGGCAGTTGCATTTGTAACTGGTGCATCAGACGCTCCTATTACACCACAGAAAAGAAGTCCATAAAGGATAATCATAATATACCAAACACTCAATTACAAATAAAAAATCATTCAGTACTTCAGCATCTAAAAGGGAGAGGTTGTCTGCACATATTCTACAGTTCAACCTATGCTTCCTTCCATGTATGTAATTCTACTGAGTAACATAACGAAATACAAGGAAGAAAAGATCCAACATTTCAACCAAAAAGAAAAAACCCTTAAACTTACCAGGTAATTGTTGCAAATGGGCACCATTTGGTATCATACTGCCTGTAGAGGCACTATTGGACTCGGCTGCACTCACAGTGGAAGGGTTTACCTTAGATTGCCCACTATGTGCATTATTAGCCCTCTTATAACTAAGACAAACAAGAAGCAGAGTTAAGCAAACAGAAAAAGTGCACTGATGGTAATTATAAGAAACACAAAAATCATTTTAACCCCAAGCCACAGAACTTCAGTTTCCCAATCTACAGAATCTCACAGTCAAAACAACACAATTCTACAAACGAAACGTTTTCGTAAAAACATAGCCCCATATTCCCATAATCCGACAAAAACTAATAAAATAAGAAATAAGAAAAAAAGAAACAAAAACAACAACTAGCAAACCCTAACTTACCTCCGATTAGAGTGCTGTGAGGAACCCGAGTTGATCGAGGGTGAAGGCGCGGGCCCGCCGCCACCGCCCCTAACGTACGTGCCTGTGGAACTTCTCTGCTGATTGAAGTTCCCTGATCGCCCGGATTTACGGTACAGAGTGTCGCTCTTATCGGACCTTGATTGATTGAAGGACATATATACCAATCCTTAATTCCTCACCAAACACAATCAGAAGACCCAAAAGAAAAAAAGAAATATCTTCCCTGCAACAGATCCAAAATATTATCAACCGCTACCCATCAATCATCACCAACCTCCATTTATTCACACAGAATAAGAAAAGCAAGGTAGCAGAGCAGAGGGAAGTACCTGTACAGTTGAGTGTGCTGAATTAGGGTTTTTATTGGGTCGTCATGGCAGTGCGAGATAAACACAACAGAGAGGGTGACAGATAAAAGAGGAAGGGAAAAAAAAAGGGAAAAGAGAGAAAAGAAGAGAGAAGAGAGTAAGAGAGAAGGAGAAGCCAAATAGGATGTGAAGGGTGATTCGGTAGGAAAGAGAAATTCTAGAGAGAGAAAGGGAGAGCTCTGGCTACAAATACAAAACTGACCACAGTAAGGCTTTATGAGATGGTCAAAAGGAGATGGTAGGTTTTTTAGGAGATCACTAATCGAATGGGTGGTATTTTATGTGAGACCTCTTCACTCGGTTTTTACTTTTTATTTTTCTTATTTTTCATTATTATTTATTACTTTAATTTAATATTGTTTAAGAGAGATTGAGTTTTATTTGGAGTGTGTCAAATGAATATATATCTTTAAAACTAACAAGATATTGTTTAAACTTTAAAATATAATAAAAATTAATTATTTTAAAATTATATTCGATATCTTTGAAATTTAAAATAATTTTATATTAATTTTATTTTTAATATATTTTATGTCAATGAAATTACTATTTTACATCACTATTATATTAATGAGTTCATATTTAAATGCATTTATTATTATATTAAAAATCAAATTATAATATTAATTTGCATTAAAATCTATTTTTATTCATAAAAAAGAAATTAAAAACTCATAAGAATCCTATAATAAAACACTCCTCTACACCTAACATCACATAACAACTGCTCTTTACTAGAAGTTTTTTTTTATTACATTATAAAGTTTAGGAGATGTTTTATAAAATATTAAATTTTATGTGCTAGTTTTATAATTAAATACAGATTTAATTATTTTTTGTCTAAAAAGACTAATTTTTTAATTAATTCTTTAAAAGACCCTCAATAATTTTTTCTAATCATATTCTATTGGTTTAACTTTTCAATTTAGCCCTCTAAAAAAGATAAAAACTAGTTGAAAAAAATTATCATTAAAAGAAATATTTGCATTTAATGTTAAATATTACTTTAAATATGATTATTTTTAATAAAAAAATTAATATAAAAAAAATAAAGTAGTTGAAAAAAATTATTAAATTATTAATTTAAAATTATTAAAAGATCTACTTACATTTAATATTTAATAATATCTTAAATAGAATTATTTCTTATTCTAATAAGAAGATATTTGTAAAGAATAAAAATAAAAATTTAAAAATTATTAAATTACTAATTTGAAATTATTATTACTTAAAGGAACAAGTTGAGAAAGAAATTGTATCCCAAGGACAAAAATGTTAATTTACACTTAAACCTCAGTTTATAGGTAAAATGTAGTTTTTCTATTATCTAATTAATTAATTGCTAATTTGATTTAATTAATAATATATCTTGCTTATGTGTCACTCTGTCTATGTTGCCAGATAGGGTATTAAAGCCTTTTTGTGCGTGTGACTGAGAGTACACCTTCCCTGTGTTACGCCCACCCACTTCCTTAACGCCTACTCCAAACTACTTCTCGTTGGTTTGCCACGTGCTCTTATGCGTGCTGCTTCAAGCGTGCTGCTTCAAGCGCCGCAACTCGAGTTGAAGAATTAAATATTGCTAAATAACATAATCAATATATGATTTTATGGTATAAGTATAAAAATAGTATGTAAATTTTCAAAAATAACAAAGGATCCAATAAATTATAGGATTAAGTATTAACATGTCACCATCAAGATTCTGTCAAAATTTATAGTTATTTATTGATAATGATATTAGAGTGTCTAATTTCATTAAGGAATAAGGTTAGTTTTTTTTTTCAGGTATTTTAAACAAAATTTATGAAGTCTTGTATGTATCAATTGTAAATAATTTGTGTTTGATTAATTTAAAAAATAAAGTAGTTTTAATTTTTAAATTAAGAAAAAAGATATATAAAGACTTACTTTACAAATTGATATTCTTTAAATAGAAAATTATTTTTAGATATCTATTATGGTTAACTTAAATTAAGTGTTTGTTCCTAAATATTTAAAATATATATAAAGAATAAGTTTCAATAAATATTCTAAATATTTTCTTAAAATAATATATATTAAATATTTTTCACAAGTTTTATATGGTAATTTATTTATGTCAAAATATATTATTCAATAAATATTAATAAATTATCCGCAAAAAGAATGAGAGCAATTCATAACTAAATCATAATTTTTGGTAAAGATATTTTGTTCCAAAAAAGTAATCTATAACTTATTTAGAAGTAGAAAGTCTAATTTTTAATTCATTTTCCACAACTAAAAAAGTTACTACTTAGCTTTTAAAAAAAAGTTTTGCCAAATACTTATGTTTTTCTAAATAATTAATTCTAAGAAAATTACATTTTTTTCTCAAAAAATTTGACCGCTATAAATTTCTTTACACAAACAATATAATAGGTTTATTTTTTTAGAATAATATTACTCTCTTAATTAAAAAATATATAACTAATAATTCAAAATTTTATTTATTTTCTTTACTAAAATTTATTTTTTCCCTTCAAATTATTATTTTAATCAATTTCATTTATTAATTAAAAATCAAATATTTCTCTGGTTGAAACTAAAATGGTTAGAGTGCACTTGCAACAAAATTAAAAAGACAACATTATTTAAATTTAAACTGAAAACATAAATTATTTTTACAAGTAAATTTTACTAACTAATCAAAATAGGAAAAGCTAATTATATATATATATATATATTCATAATTGTAAATACATACTTTTTTTAATTACTTTTAAAGCATATATTTTAGGGTATTGCGCTGTTTTGACTTTTTTTTGGTAAGATGTTTTCACCTTTTCAAAAGACACTGAACTTTGTTGAAATTAATTTTTTCCAAAAAAAATTAAAAATTAAATTGTATGTTCCGAATAATATAAAACTAAAATATGTACTTAATCTCAATTAGAATTACAATATCTTTTACATTTTAAGTTTGTCAATTAATTAATGGGGCCCAAGGTTAAAATGCATCTGCCCATTTAATGAACTTATTTTGTCTCAGCGGCCCGAAAAAGAACACCATGTGTTAAGAGTGATTGACAGGACCTCAAAGATTTCATTTTCTCAATTGGCATAAAAAGAATTTAAAAAAAAATAGTAATTTCATCCTTAATTACCCTTATCTTAATTTGATATATTTCAAAAATAAGAACTCTCAATTAAATGAGAATGAAATGACGGTGCGAAGGATCTAGAATGGAGGTCCCTAGGGAAATAATGGGTGTCTCCTAAATGCAAGAAAATGGGTCCAACAGGTTGCTTAATGAGATTGATTTCAGTCTAGTGCACTTTTGGGTCCAAGTGCATGGGCTTCCGGAGCAAAAATTGGAGAAGTAATAGCTGTAGAGAACCCAATGGTCAAGAACAAATTGGTACGAAGCTTTATGTATAGGTTTTAAAAGGAGGCCTGTCATGAATCATACGTTAAATGGGTTCAACTATTCTGACTTATATTTTAATAAGTTGAAAAAATTTTAACTCAGTTTACCAAGTAAGTTAAATAAGTTGGTATATTTAACTCACTAATTTTTTTTAAAAGGAGAGAAATGTGAAAAAAATAAATTATGATAAATACAAAAATAATATAACTAAAAATAGTATAATACAATAATAACAATATCATATAATTATAAAATTTTAAACTCAATAACATAATATAATTCAAATTAAATTATCAAACCAAATAATTTTAAAAAACATAAAATAGAATTCTTCAAATTTTAAGGTAAGTATAAGTTAATTCATTTTCATTATTTGATTTGAAAGTTTTTTCATTATAACTAATAAGTTATTTTCTCTTCATGAAAATATAAATAAAAAATAAGAAGGTCAACCCATGGGTTAAATGGGTTGGCTCGTTTAACTTGCAGGTTAAGTGAACCAAGTAAAAAAATCTATATGGCTATACGGGGTTGGGAAAATGAAAACTCAGCCAAGTAATTTGGTGGGTTAAATGGGTCAACCTAGTGGATTGAACCCGTTTTGACGGCTATAACTTTATGTGGATAAGAGTCCTCATTGATGTTCACAAACCTCTAGTTATAGGATTTTGGTTTTTAAGGAAGCCCTCTCAAGTGTTTGGGTATTTCTAAAATATGAGAAATTGTATGATTTGTGCTTAAATTGTAGGATAATTGAACATGATCAAAAGAGTTGTAGGAAGGAGAAACAAATGGCAATATGAGATCCATCTCAACCACAAAGAATTTAGGTTTCCCTAGCTAAAAGCATGGTACTAATGTTAATATAGCTAGAGCAATAATAACGAAAGGGAGCAAACCACTTAGAGAGCCCACTGGTAAAGAGAGCTAAGGAACTTATGAGGAGAGAGATGAAGATGAGAAAGTAAGAAAGTACTCTCCCTCGAGAATGAAAGTAACTGTAGACTTAACGAAAGGAATTATCAAAAGGTTGGATTTAAAGAAGGACAAACAATATGAGGTGCTAAGAGTAAGTAACACAAAATTATGCTAATAGAATATGGGAGCAAGGAAAAGGAAGGTCAAGGGGATTGTAATACGAAAGTGGAGAGAATGATGTCTAAGCTCAAGTAAGTGAATAAGGAGAAAGACAGCAAATAGGAGGTGGGCCTGTAATCCAGGCTACCTTTAATGGCTGATGAGGCAGGCCTTATCAAGCCCCCAATCTTGCCATGATTTTCATTAATTGGAACTATCAAGGAATTGTGCCTACCTTAACAATTCAAGAGTTAAAGGACTTATGTGTCCATTTTTAGCCTAAAACATTATTCCTTATGGAGACTAAGGTGAAGAAGAGCAAAATAGAGAATCTTAGAAGAAAGTTAAATTTTGAAAAGATTTACACTATAGAGTCTAAAGGGAGATTGAGCTATTTGGCTTTATTATGGAAGAAAGGTATAGTAGTTCAAGTGCCAGAGAACATTAGTAATTTTATATATACAATTGTGCAATTGAAGAATCGAACTTGTGACTAGTTATGTATTTTTCAATGGGAACCCTGATTTCAATAGATGAAAGCTCCTTTAGCCCCTAATAAGGAACCTAAATAAAGATAAGGATACTCCTTAGAGCTACATAGGAGATTTAAATGAAATATTAGATCATACAAAAAAGGACGAGATGACTTTTGGCTACCTAACAACTATAAAATCCCTTATAACTATAAGCTCGATAAAGATGAGAAACTCCAAGCTCTATTTATCCTTAGAGGAAAAGGATGTAATTTTAAGAAAATTTTAGAGAATTTGGACAAAGTAATGACGTTGAAGAACGTGACTATGCCAATGAGGATTTGTTAACGTTTAAATTCGACGTTAACGAGGGAATGAAGTAGCAACGTGAGATTTTTGAATAATGCAATATTATTAAACGAAAGTCAACAAACTAAAACGCAACAATAAAATAAGAGATTGAAAGCAGACGTAACCCTTCCTATTTGAGTTAGGAAGAAACTCCTCTCACACACTTCACATATCACATGCCTTTCTCATTCCTTCTAGAGATTATTATACCCACTTTATAACTAAATTCCCATACGATCCTTCTGGAGTTTTGGCCAACTCATAACGACTCCCACCATTGCATGGAATCTCCACATTATTCCCGCGCGTATGGTAAATCTCATTATTCCACGTACATGGTGCACCCACCTTTCTTCTGTGTTCCTCTATTCTATTTTGGGCTTCTATGTGCTGTATACTGCCTATATAATAATCCTTGCTCCATCTCGTTGCTCTTCTTGTTTGCTTGCTAAAGCACAATCCGTCTGTTACATCAACGTCTACGTCGGGTATGTCATCTTGGCCTGTTATAGTTTCTCTCTCCTTCTCCTTTCGTTCTTCACATTATTATGTGGGCTTCTGAGTATTCATATCAATACATATGCCATTGAAAAGAACCTTATCCTTAAGGTTGAGATGCGGGTAAGCTTCGCATAATGTGTCTAATCCTCCCACATAGCCTCATCATGAGAAGAGTCAACCCATTCGACCAAAACTAGTTGTCATGGGTGGCCATCCGTAAGTTATGTCTTGTGATCAATAATGGCTACTGGTTGTCGAAGGCCATCCATAGACTCTAACAACAGTGTAGGAACTTTTAAAGGAAGAACTCCTTTAAATGGCTTTAGGATGGAAACATGAAAGATCGAGTGAACTTTGGATTAGGGTGGTAATTGAATCTTGTAAGCCAAGACAACTATACAACTGATAATAGGGAATAGCCTGCAGTACTTATGCGCAAGCTTGAAATTTGATCGCTTGTGAAGTGACAATTGCCGATAAGGTTGTAGCTTCAATAGGACCTAATCACCAATGCTAAATTCTCTATCCAATCGCTTCTAATTCGTATACTTCTTCATTCAAGCTTGGGCTCGAAGGAGATGGTTCGTTAAAGAATTCCACACTTCCTCTCAGTTAATGATTTCAAAATCAACTTGTTCCACTATCGAGCTACTAGGAATGTATCCAGGGAAAGGTTGGGGGTTAAAACCAAAGAGAGCTTGATTCGATAAGCGGCCCGTGGCAGAATGAAAGCTACTATTTTGGAGTTAGGGAGGTAGCCCTCTTAGTTCATCAAAGATTTCTTATACTGTTACAGTAGTTGCATGATTGTTTCAGTTAATTCTTCTACCTCTGTCTCAACTGAACTAACAACATTTAAGTGGAAGAAAGTGGCCACTGTCTAAGAGTGAATCATCTCGTATAGCGTACATTTATTAAGAGGTCTCCCATCTAGCATTCTTTCTCCTGTCAAGAGAATGTTTCCATCCTTCCCTCCAAACTCCATGGTCTTTTCTTTATACTCAGTAATTATTCATCCTAACATTTCAAGCCAATGGATACCCAATACCACATCCGATCCTTGTATGGCTAACCAATAGAGATCTAATTCAAATTAGTGTTCCTGAATGAAGATTACCACGTTTTTGCTTATGTGACTACATGGTAAATATTGCCTGCTCCCTACCAAAACTTGAAACTTCATCACTACTTCCTAAGCCAGATCAATAGACGATGCGACCTTCGCCTTGATAAATTTTTTTGTACTGCCATTGTCAATTAACACTGTAGCCTCTTTCCCTTTACAAGCTCCTCTCATTTTTAGTGAGCCAGATCAATAGATTATGCGACCTCTGCCTTGATAAAGTTTTTTGTACTGTCATTGTCAATTAACATCGTAACCTCCTTCCCTTTGCAAGCTCCTCTCATTTTAGTGTACTAGGGCGAAAGGTACCCGTGAGTGCATGTAAGCTTATCTCAAGCACTACTTCCCTTGGTGGTTCTTCCTGCTTGTCCTATATTCTGTTCCAATCCTTTATGAACTCCTCAATCTCTTCTAGACTAGCAAGCAGCATCAAACATGTGGATTTACAATGATAATTAGGATTGTATTTTTCATCGCAATAGTAACATAATGCTTGCTCTCTTCTCAATCTCAACTTAGCAGCTGATAGTCGTTTATGCCTAGTGTTGCTTCCTTGGGTAGTATTAGCATTGCTAGGTAAGGTTGACACCATTGTCTGTGTAGGAACTCCAGACATACTTCCTGTAATAAACTAATTCAAATTTAATTAAAGAATTGGGATAAAATATTTGAAAACTTTGAAATATTAGTGGGAGGCGATTAAGGAATTTTTTTGGAGCTTATATCTGATAGCGAGAATTTTATCTGCCTTAAGAAATTTTACAGATAATTTTGAGAGGCTTGTGATAGTTTAAAAATTTTCAAATCTCTTCCATAGCATCCTAAATTCTTGCTTAAATCGAAAAACGCGTCCAAAATTTACCTAAGGCAAAGTGAGAAAAGACCAAAATGCCCTTAGAAATATTAAAATATATATTCCCTCCATTTCTTCCAATTTCCTTTCCTTTCCTGCGACTTCTCCTGCACTCACTATTTCTCTTCTTTCCTTCTCTCGTGTTTCCTTTCTTCTTCATTGCCACCACCGACCACCCACCAACCGGTCACCGCACCGCCACCTATCACTACCGAAAGGTGCAGCACCTTTGCTAGACACCATAGATGCTACCATGAGCCTCGCCGGTCCGCCACCGCCACCGCTAGAAAGCAGTTTTTCTTTCTTCCTGTCGCGATTTTGAAAGAGCTTCGATCCAGAAATTTTGGCACCGTTCAACCACCAGTGATCTGTGTTTGAGCTACCCAGCAACATCTTTGAGCTGCCGGCGACCTCAACCGCTGCTGTCGCTGCCGCCAGTCGCCGGAAAAAGCCTTGGAAAGTGCAGGGACTAAACTGTAAATTTCTAAAATCATTGGTATACACTGAAAAACTCTAAATTAATCCATTTTTCTGCAATTTCTAGCTTCTATAATGCCATTAGGGATGAATTGAAGGGTTAGATTGAAGAAGAATGATGAAAATCATAAATTTGTAAATAATAACTAAATTACAAATTTTGGAAAAGTTTGGTATATAGTAGAATTGCAAAAATGGATGCATCACTGTAATCCTTAATTTAATTAGAACTCTTATGAATGTATGGAATTGGAAAATAAAAGGAAATTGTTGGAAAAGTTTTAATTTCAAGTTTAGGGATTAAACTAAAAAGATTGATATAGCCTGTTTAAGCAGTATAAACCTTGTACATTTTGAACTTTTGAGTGAATTAAGTTTATTTAGCCTCCTAGAAGCATCATAGAGTGAATTGGATAATTGTATAGATAAAAACCAATTTCGAGATAAATAAGGGACTAAAGTGCACACTTATTGTTTTTAGGCTTTGGAATAAGTTTCAATTCTGAATGTTGGTTATAAAAATGTACAGAGGTGACTTGAAGAATTAGTCTAAGAAAAAGAAGGAGAATCTTAAATTAAACGAAGGAAATCCTGATTTAAGGTACAATAATTTACACTCCCCTATTTATTTTGATGAATGTCTACTGTGAATTGATTGCTGTAACTATGTTTGCGAACATGTACTGGGAAATATGTGCTGGATTAGATGAGTATAAGAAAAGACCTGCTTGTGTTTGAAATATATTTGGAAATTCTTTGCTGCTTGTTTTGATTGGACTATTGGAATTGTATACGTATAGTACAGACGAAACCTGGGATGAATACTTGATAATTAGTATGGGACGGTTGTCAAGTATTTCATATTTAGACCTGCTTTTAAACCTCTATTCTTTGAACGCTGAAATGGTCTGTATATGTTAGGGTTTACCCGTTAAACCAATATACCCCTATGAAAGACTATAAGGAGTAAAGGAGGAAAGTCTATATGGGGGAATAGATTGGTTTAAGAGTAATCCCTATGATCCTAAATATTAGTCACCTATATGTATACGTTGCCTTATAGTCGGTATAGAGAAATGAAACCTATTGATGATGTGCACATGATGGGGGACGTCTTGTATCGATATTAGGTTCTCTGTCATAAGAAGGATGGTCTTGTGATAATCATCGGGAGGACGGTCCCCGTGATAACAACAATCTCAGTCACATGGAGGACGGTCATGTGACAATCACCGGGAGGAAGGTCCCCGTGATCTTAAAATGAGATTGAAAAACAGCAGGCAATGAATTGTGAATTTATTTATATGATTTTATGCATATAGGTACAGATGACTGAAATCCTTGTAGTAACGTAGTAGCGTTATGCAATGGATATGAAAATTTGACTGCAAGTATTTGAAAAATGACGATATTTCATAAATACTTATACTCTTGATTGAGTGAATGATTTTTGATTTATAATTTCTGAATAGTCACTATATTTCCCATGTTTATTGACTTTTGATAAATAAAGCTTCAATTCACATGTTTTTTTTAATGAATGAGTTTGGGGAGAGGTTTTTTATACTTGAACGGGGGTATAGCTGAACACTCAGCTGTTTTAAATAAAATTATATGTATATTACTCTACTGAAATTCAAATCTCATTAAGTTGTGTGTTCAGGCACTTAAGGGCGTGATGGTGCTAGAAATTAGCCTAAGATGGACATATTTGCTGCATAGAATAGTAAAGGACAGAGAAACTATGTTGTAACTTATGATATTATTTGTAAATGGTTTAATAGTTTTCATATGGTGTGTATAAATCACTGAATTTGTATTTGGAGTTATTGATGTATTAGTGTGGTAAACGTTTATGTTTTATATCCTGTAATTAGTACCTCAAATGTAATGTATGAAGGGTAACCTAGATGTATATTCCAGATTATATTAATGGCTATATTTTTGATGATTTGAGGTTTTAGATTAACTGCACAGGTATGGGGTTGAGTGAAATCTGAATAGGGACGGCTATTTGGGTTACACTCAACCAGTAATAGCCCCAAACAATGCATTTTAAAAGCAAAAAATTTTCTATAGCATTTCACGCTTCCTAATTTATATGCTATGGTAAGGGGGTCGTTACACTTCCTTTGGCGTAGGCATTATTAGCTCCAATTTTGGTCAGGTTGGCAGTCCATAGTACTTGCTTGGCTCCTAGATAAGTAGTCAGACCGCGCATAGCTATTGTTTTATTGATTTGTGGTGTCATTACCAGTTTCCTCTCATGCATCTTAGTTAGTGATACTGAATGGAAGTACGAGTTTGGTTGCGCCATCAACAATTCACATTTAAGGACCTTTTCTAATCCAGCAATAAACAAACTAACCAACCATGTCTCTGAGAGTCCAGTAACTTTGGTATACAATTCTTTGAACTTCGCCTGATATTCTTCCACGGATCCTTTCTGTTTCAACTCCTTCAACGCTCCTTTGGGATCATCATACAATGTTGAACCGAACCTAAGCAATAGAGCATCCAAGAAATCGCCCTATGAGTGGATAAAATTATTTTAGATTATCCACTTATACCAGGAATAAGCTAGACCGGTCATGTGGAATGAAGCAATTTTCATCCTCTGTTCCAATAGCCTCTGGTAAACTTTAAAAAAAATCTTGGATTTTGAAGACCTATTCCTCTGTTGCCGTTCTGTCAAATCATGGTATCTCGACCTTCAAGCCTTTCGCAAACCATGTACTCTGGTCTTTTTGGCTTGTTTCTCCTTCCTTATACTCAATTCTGCTTCCTTGTTCAATGTTAAAACTCATTGACTTGTTGTAAGTCATTCTTCTCATCATACTTTCCAAGTGTTGGAGTGATTCCTTACAATCTGACACTGATCCTTCTAGAGAAGTGAGTCGATCCTCCATTGCTCTCTGTGTTTGCTACAAAGCCATGGTCATTTCCCGATTGTCCTATACCACCTCGTCCATTTTAGCAAATCTAGTTCCCTCCGCCATGAATCTCTCAATGAAGGCACCAATTGTTAACATTTAAATTCAATGTTAACGAGGGAACAAAGTAGCAACGCGAGATTTTTGAATAATGCAATATTATTAAACAGAAGTAAACACACTCAAACGCAACAGTAAAATAAGAAAATGAAAGCAGACATAACCCTTCTTATTCAAGTTAAGAAGAAACTCCTTTCACACACTTCACATATCACATGCCTTTCTCATTCTCTTCTGGAGATTATTATAGCCACTCCGTAACTAACTTCTCATGTGATCCTTCTGGAATTTTGGCCAGCTCATAATGACTCCCACCATTGCATGGAATCTCCACGTCATTCTCGCGTGTATGTTAAATCTCATTATTCCACGTGCATAGTGCACCCACCTTCCTTTTGTGTTCCTCTATTCTATTTTGGGCTTCCGTGTGCTATATACTACACATATAATAATCCTTGCTCCATCTTGGTGCTCTTCTTGTTCGCTTACCAAAGCCCAATCTATCTGTTATGTCAATGTCTACGTCAAGTATGTCATCTTGGCCCATTATAGTTTCTCCCTCCTTCTCCCTTCGTTCTTCACATTGTTTTGTGGGCTTATGAGTATTCATATCAAGATCAAATAGCGAAAGGGTTGTAGAATTTGGCCTTTTACTCAAGATGGAGAGTATACTTTAAAATTAGACTATTGAGTAGGAGCTCAACATTCCTAAAATGATTCTCATTAAAGGGCTTCCTCATTCTATAGGGTGGATAATAACCTTTGGAAGCAAATTTGGAGTCGCAGGATCCCTCCAAGTTTAAGGTCTTCCTTTGGAATGCTTGCAAAAATGCCATCCCAACCACTGTCAACCTGTATAGAAGGAAACTCTCTCCTTCCCTATCATGCTAGATCTATGTGACCATTAGAAAGAATCTTTAGAGCATATATTCCTCACGTGTAGCTGGACTAAATCAATTTGGTTTAGGTCAAATTTTCTGTGGGTGTATAATGAAAAGGACATTACTATACTAGACTTAATGGATTAAAGAGAAGCTAAAATTTATAAAAGACCAAAGTATGGATACAGATCTAGATCTGGCACATTTTTCTTTTATTTTTTGGAGATTTGGAAGAGCTGGAATGCCTTAATTTTAAGGACAAACCGAAATTAATAAAAGACTAGAGTATGGATATAGATCTAAATTTGGTGCGTTTTGCTTTTATTTTTTTTAGAGATATGGAAGAGCTAGAATGCCTTAATTTTAAGGAGAAACTTTTATAAAAGACTAGAGTATAGATACAGATCTAGATCTGGCACGTTTTGCTTTTATTTGTTAGGAGATATGAAAGAGCTGGAATGCTTAAAATTTTGAACTAGCTCAAGTAAACTTAATGAGTGTGTTAATTCAATCATATATTAAAGAAAGATAATACCTCATGTGCATCCATTCTCATCGGGATCAAGATACGCCCATTGTTCAAGTTCAACAGAAGGAGAATGTGTCTTTGTGTAAACATCCTCAAGGTTATATCAAATGCAATGTTGACACTGCCATACAACCAAGAACTTCACTGTGTTCTTTAGCTTTCATTCTTTCAGAAAAGTCAGGTGGTTTGCTCACTGGTGCTTCTAAGAAGATTTGGGCATCTCTTCTAATTCTGGAAGAAGCTATCACACTCAGAGAAAGGGTAGAAGCTACTGCTATTATGGGGCTCAAGAAAGTTATGTTTGAATCTGAATGTAGGCTACTAGTGAGAGCAATCCATGAAGATTTGAAGGTTTGGAAGATAGCCTATTATTTCGGACATTCAATTTGTTCTATCTCAAAATCCTTCCTTTTCGATTACCTAGGTCCCCAAAAGTGCAAACTCTTCTGTAGATCTAGTTTCCAAAATGTCTCTTAAAAATCATCTTTTGTCAATCTAGACTTTTCTTCCATGAAGTTCCACCCATGGCGTTGGAGCATCAACTAAGGAAGGATAGAAGCTAACATTCTGTCTGCTTGTTTCATTGTTAACTGGTGTTTTGTTTTCCAGATTTTACTAGGCTTTGGAGAGTGGCCTTTTTTGTTTGTTTGTTTTGGTTTGGTTTGCCTTGCACTTAGGTTACGGGTATGGATCTCCTATTGTTGAAAATCAGTGCATTTCTCTATAGTAGGAGAGATGTAAAAAAAAAAAAAAGAAATGGTCTCTAATGCATTCAAGATGAATATCTATTTACGTGAGTTTCCTTTTTTTTTCTTTCTTTCTATCTTTCTCTTATTAAAGAGAACAAATGTAGAGGATTTAAAATCCTTTTTGTATGGCTTTAGCCTTTTGGACTCTTGAAATGAAGTATTTTTTGACCATTTTTTTTTTTTGGTAAAGCAAAATGGAGCAAGCTAGGGAAATTTAATATACCACTCTTTTGCTACTAATTATCCCTCACGATTACATAACCACATTGGAAGCATTTAAAATTTTTATTTCAATGGCAGGAAATATTATTAAATAACACTTTATTGTTTTATCATAAAAATTTGATATTCACATTCCAGTTAAAAATAAATTTAACCCTTTCTTATTTTGTTAGGAAAATACAATTTAATCTTAAATTTGAAAAGCAAGTAATAATTAATACCAATTCAAATTATTTCATTTGAAGCAGATTATTCTAAATATAACAAATAATTATGTTATTTCTCACGTGCAATTTAGTAACTAAAATAATTAATCATTATATTATTTCTTTAGAAGTATTATTATTATTTTAATATTCTTAATTAAGAAGACATTTGTGTTTATGATGAATGATAAAAACTGAAAAATAAACCTAGACGAAATTAATGAAAATGTACTATATGTGTGTGTGTGTGTGTGTGTGTGTGTGTGAAATGTGTGCAAATATATATAAATGAATCAATATTTGGTTCTTGGTATGCTAATATGAAGTCCTAATGTTAAAATAAATATTAAGTATTATCATTTAGCAATTAATATGCACTTTTTTTACATGATTTTTTTAAATATGAAGTTAAATTGTAATAACTTTTATATTTTAAAAATAAAAAAGTGAAATTTATTTATATATATGGGATCGATAAAGTTTTAAAACTATATATACTACTATAAATAATTGGAGAGAAAAGTAACGTGAGCAATGTACAAATGCGCACGAAAAAGGAAGTTTGTTAAATTATTAAAGGAAGTGAAGAATATTTTAATGAAAATTAAACAGCATTGTGCGTAAATGGAAGTTAAGGAAAGGGGAAAGAACATGTTGCATGTGTTAGACACAGAGTTCTAGGAAACAAAAAGCAAATACTTGACAAAAAAAATAAAAATATGAAAAAAAGATTTAAAATTCGAAATCTTATTGTTATTTTTATATCTTTAATTTTTTTTACGATATAAAAAAAACGAAAGGAAGTTACCTTGAAACAATCCTAAAAATTTAAAAAGTGTGGCCAAAAATATATATATTTTTAATGTATTCAGTTTCACCAGCGACAAAGGAAAACGGTGGGCGCCATACTAAAATACAGTAAGAATTTTTTTAAAAAATTAATAAAAATGAGTTTAAACTCTTAATAATAAAATATTATTTATTATAAATTATGAGCCACATCCATAATTATTTAAGAACACCTTTCTCATGTTTCTCTTTATAAACAAAATTAAAAAAAAAACCATTAACTGAGTCGCCTATATAATATATATATACTTTCCTTTTTCTAATATTCATACTTAATTACAATTTTTCAAAATTATTTAAGTGAGCCTTTAATGCATTCATTTCAGAATGAAACTAATTAAATGCATTTAAATAATTCTTTTTTCATAAATCTAACACTCAAATTCATTTCAATATTTCATCACTATGTTTTGAGTTGAATCCCAAAATTTCATACCTATAGACAAAATGGTTTTCAGAAAGAAGAGCACAAAGAAGAAACCCACCACTGCTTCTGATCATCTTTCTCACGAAGTCTCATTTGACTTTGAGAATCTCCCAGAAGAAGTAAAGATTGAAGTTCTTCGTAAGTTATCTGAGAAAGATCTTTCAATTGCTATGTGCGTTTCAAAACCATGGCGTCAGGTCATCATCCTCAATTGCTTACCCAACGTGGCGTCATTCTTAAACTTCAACTCTAGTGGAAAATTGCTTTTGGGTAATCAGAAATCTTCAGGTGGTGTTTCTTACAGAGATTTCCAATTTCTCAACTGGATTTACTTATGATCTAAACAACTAAATTTTAGGCATTAAATATCTAGTAATTAGTAATAAATTTGTCCCGTACATGTAAGAAATGCAACTAAAATCTAAGGATTTAGATCTTCTTGTTAATTATCATTCGAAGAGAAAGATAAACAAATAATATATATTTTTTAAAACCTAAGCATTAAATTAAACAATAATAAGAATTCTAATTAAGGCTAAGATATGGAGAGCTCAACTTTCAAAGAATTCAGATTTTACATAACTCAATCTTAAGAGAAATCAATTTCTACAAACTTCGACCTCAAAGGTCGAGCCCTCTTAACCACAATCCCGTAAAGACTTTGTGTATTATATATATATATATATAGAGAGAGAGAGAGAGAGAGAGGCTCCTCCAATAAGAGCTCGAGCCTAAAAATTCAAGCTCCTCATTGAGGAGCCCTTTTAATTAACCGAATGAATTATGTTAAGAATTGAACCTTCTTTTTCAAAATCTCTCAACTTTTCTGCGAGACAAACCAATGTGTTAATGGGCTTGTTAAAATGAGTTTTACAATTTTACTTGCCTTTGTATTTGGGAAGATCTCCCCATAGATATTTCTCTAAGCTTGTCAGTTCTTTTTCTATTCTCTCTTTCTATACCAAAAAACCCTAAACATTAAGAATTACCAAAATTACTCCAATTTTCTTTCACTTTGATTAATCTCACTCTTTTCTCTTGCAATTCTTTATCAATTTCAGGGTTATCCATGGTCAGCACTGAAATTGAGGCTCATCATTCTCTTGTTGGTCCCTATGAATTTGTCAAATGGTGTTCCTCAATCATGCAATGCAAGGTCACATCCCAAAAGCTTCTTGACATGTGTAATGGCTTGCTTTTGTTTTCTCATCTACAAGGTAACAAACTTTACTACTACTATGTCATGAATCCCATTACAAAGCAGTGCATTGCTGTGACGAAGCCAGGTCCTCAAACAGGAAGATTTATGTATGCTTGTTTGGCTTATGATCCCATGGAATCTAGTTATCTAAGAATTGTTCACTTCCAAGGTTGTCATCGTTTGAATATCTTTTCCTCTGAAACTGGAGATTGGATGACTCTGAATCTAACATCTCAATTGCCTCAAGAGGTCAAAAGAGCTATATGGGACAAGACTTCAATTTACAACAAAGGGGCCATATATCGCCTCTCTAGTCCTTCAGGGCATGTGGTAAAATTTCAAATTGATCATAATGATAATGATAAAAACAATCATCATCATCATGTTGTCGCAATCAAATTCCCTGGTACTCACTTGCCTAGTGAATTGCACACAATTTTTGTAAGAGACAAGAAGGTTGTGTTTGCTTCCATAGCTGAAAAACTCTTGCTTTTGTGGGAACTAAAGGAACAATATGATCATGAAGGAGAATTTAGGTCCATTTGGTGTTTGTTGAATAGGTTTGAATGTATTAGCACGACAATTTCAAAAGAAATGAATGTTACAAGTGATCAACTTCTAGCTCTTCAACCTTACTTTGAAATGGCATACTATAGGGGCAAGCCTTATGTTGTTTTGTATGAGTACTCGGAAAATAGGATGCAATATTGGGAAGTTGGAGTTATTGGTGATTCTGTTACTACCTTCCCAATTGTTGAATGTACCATCCCTTTCACTTGCTGCTTGGGCACAAAGGTACGTGTTTATATATGCGTAGATCTATATTCTTTATGTTTTGCTTTTTTTTTTTTTGGTGCAAAAGAGTGGTAGCAAGGAATTTAAATTACCATAATTTAAATTTTTTGTTTGGATAACTATATGTAATATTAATAAAATTTTTTGCTGTAACTAATAAACACATGTACAAATTATAATGACATATATGTATTAGAATGCATATATTTGTGAACGTATATACTTATATGTATATTAATTTGTCTATACATATGTATTTAAATATATATAATATGTGTACATAAGCTAATGCATACATGTGTACTTGGTTCAAGTTAAAAGAATCTTTCAACTCAATCTAACCCAACTTGCAAACACCTCTATACATATATATTCATGCATGTATATATATATATATATATATATATATATATATGTCTGTGTGTATGTACATATATACATATATATATATATGAATACATGTATAAATATTACGTATACATATGTTCACACAAATATATATACATATACGTTCTCACTTATATGTGCATACATGTGTGTTTATATATATAGATACATATGTGTATGTTTTGTGTGTGTGGGATAAATCAATATTTATTTATTTATTTATGTAAGTATATAGTATATTATGTTTTTGAGTGTATACATGTGTATTTATATTTATATATGTATTTAAATTGATACAAATAACTAATATTCTAAAAATAAGCAAGAAATTTTTTTTGAAATTTCACTTATTTATGTAGAATTTCAAATTCTTCTTAAATTGCTTGATTAAATTGTCATAAAAATTTTAAATTTTATTCATTTTTAATTCAAAGAACAGATTTTATAATGAGATAACTGAAATATCTCAAAACCTTACTTTACCTCATTGAATTATTTCATCCAAACACAAGGCCAAGACACTAATAGTATGTTGCAAAAATCAATAGAGGTCTAATCCAAAGAATGACTGCACAAGCTTAAACTGTAAGTAATTTTACTTTAGTCCCAGTTATTTAACATAACTAGTCTTTGGGCCCTAAGGAATCTTGGACAATATTACTCACCAAGTAGGACTTTTATGGCTTTAGAGGGTTTCGAACCATACCTATGGGTGAGGCTATGAGAGTTTTTTTTTTTTTTTAATGTTTGACCATTTGTTTATACTGTGAAGAAATCACTTCCATTGTTTTTCTTTTAATTTAAACATGTCACCTTGTATAATAGGGTAAAATGGGTATCAAACAAGAGAAAAGGTATGCATTTTAATAATTTTATTGAATTGACTGGACGGGATTTTCAATTTGCTCTATTTTTCTATGTTTAGAGAATCGTGTGCAGAATTTCTTATAACTAATTCTTTTGTATTCAAGGCCACATCTATGAGATCTCTTAATTTCCTTGCTTGTTTACTCTTTTGCAGACTAAAGGCATCTTTATGAGGCTTTCCATTAAGAAAAACTTCAAGTAAGTGCTTCCCACAAAATCTATTAAAAATTTCATGACAAAAAAGAAAAAGCTTTGGTTTGAACTCATTAAGTTATTCCTATACCTATTTTAGGCTAATAATAATCCTTATTATTTCCAGGAGACAGAATTAGTCTTTGGCTTGGTCTGAACATGCATAATACTTGCATACCTAGGCAATATCAATAAGCTGCTGGAATGAATCGATGTTGAGACAAAGTGAAGATAATATAGTTTTAGTTTGCCTTATGCTTTATTATTGACATTCATTAGATATTACAAGGTATTTTTCAATTTCATGGATGATAAGTGCAAAAGATGTGTCCTGAGATGTTTTATTTGTTTTCTCATATTATTAAAGTTAGGAAAGTGTGTCCTAGCTACAACACTTTTCTTTAAGGAAGCATTATAACATGTCACTCTTTGGCATTACTAGAGGAAAAAATTTAGTATTTACATATTTTATCAAACTTTTTAATGATAAGTAGAGATTTTTAATAACTACGTAGCATTATAAGATTAAGTTTTTCAATTTATCCACATACTATATTCTTACTAAAGAATCTGATAATGAACATTTAAAAATCTTTATTGAAGTGTTGTCCTTTATGTAAATCACATTTCTGCACTTTAGGTTATTATATATGCATTTAGGTTAATTGCCTTTGATAATTTTATAACAATATTTCTCTTGTAGATTAAAACTCTATTATTGCCATATGAATGCTGTGTAAGATTGACAGAATCCAGAGACAAATTAATGAAGAAAAATTCAAAAGAAAAAGATAATGAAGAAAGTAGTCATTTTCAGAACTTACTATATATTGGAGCTGTTTCTTTTACACACTAAAGGGAAAATTTTTCTTTAGACTCACTAGATTGGTATTAATTAGAGTAATGACATCATTTTAATATAACACATGTATATGTGTCACCATTTTTTTCACAACCTTTATTATAAAATAAATATATTTATAGCAAAGTTCTTAGATGCATTGCAAGCGGTTCGAAGCTCTGTTTAATAAGTAATCAATATAGTTTGATTTGGATTAAACTTCTTTTATTGACATTATAAGTGATGCATTATTATTTTCATATATGCTAATAATCACAAATTAATAAAACTTTTTTAATTGCTAATTGTTGCTACGACGTCCCACTGATTCCTAGTTATAGTATAATCCTAAGGGGCCCATCGTTATGGCAAACATTATGCTCAGCACCTCGTAGCACCACCATCGAAGTAGTTGGTGGCGATTGCAGCAATGGTGCCATTATCCTCACCCATGGCAAACATTTGCAATGTTTAGGGTTTGAGCCCCTCGGAAAATAGTTATGGTGAGGGATAACCTAAAAGATAATTTTTTTTTTTTTAGTAAATCTATACCAACCTTTTTTATTAGTCTATATATATACCAACCTTTTCTATATGTACTCATTTCAGTATATGAAAATCTTTCTCACTTCTTTCATACCTTCCATCTGTCATATACATTACCATGATATCAAAGTTGTGAATTTTTTTTGTCACTATGAAGAGTAATTATTCAACTCTTTCTCCTTTCTTAAGGTTTTGTTTTAGAATGAAGAGAAGGAAAGGGAAAGAATTAAAAGAAAAGAAAAGGAAGGGGAATGAAATGTTAAATGTTATTTTTTATTCCATTCATTTGAATTTTTTTTAAAATCTCTCAATTTGAATAATTAAAATTAATAAAGAAATAGGGATTAAGGAAGATTAGTAGAAAATACTCTAATTTCTTTTCCTCCAAAATTAAAAAAGCCAAACATTAGAAAAGTTATCATATTCTCTTCCCTTTTCTTTCCTTCTCCTCAATCTTTGGAAATGAAGAGGGGAAAGGAAGAGAAGGAATTAAATGAAAAGGGGAGCAAAGAGAAAGAAATGTTCATTTATATGATTTCTCTTTCCCTTATTTGGATATTCTCCAAAATATTTTAAATTTAAAATAATTAAAATTAATAAAGAATGAGAGTTGAAGAAGATTAGTAAAAAATCTTTTAATTTCTTTCTCGCCAAAAATCCAAATAAAGGGAATGTTTTTAAATTATCTTCCCTTCTCCTTTATTTTCTTTAATCCAAACACATCCTTAGGTCTGTTTGTGAGGAAAAAAATAGAGGGGAAGGGAAGGGAAGAGAAGAAAATTTAATAACCTTCTCTTTATTTGATTTTTAAAATTTTGGAAGAGAAAGAAATTGAAAAATTTTATGTTAACATTTTTTTTTTGTTAATTTCAATTACTCCAAATTGAGAGTTTGAAAGATCCAAATAAAAGGAGGAAAAATTATTATTTAACATTTCTTTTCCCTTCCTTCTCTTTTTCTTTAATTCTTTAATTTATCTTTTCCTTCAATTCCTGACCTTCTCTTTTCCTCTTCATTTTCAAACTTAGGGTCTATTTGGGAGGAGGATTTTGGAGGGGAAGGGAAAGAAAAGAAATGTATTAACCTTTTGCTTATTTGTTTTTTAAAATTTTGAAAGGAAAAGAATTGAAAGATTTTATATTAATCCTTCTTAATCTTTTTTTTTGTTAATTTTAATTACTCCAAATTGAGAAAGATTAAAATATTCAAACAAAGCAAAAAAGAATCATTACTTAACCTTTCCTTTCTTTCAATTCCCTTTCCATTTAGTTCCTTCCCTTCAATTCCTCTCTTCATTCCCAAACACACGAGTGTTCCCTCCAAAGAGTGGATTAGCTACATTCACACAAACTCAATTTTAGTGAAGCTAGATGGCAATAATTTCCTTTTCAACAACAACAAATAGTAACAATGAATCAAGGATTTCAATTGCAGAATTCCTTGATTAGAAGATTGTGATTCCTCATAATTTTACCTCAAAAAAGGATAACAGATTGGGAAAATTTAACAATGCTTTCTTGGATTGGGATTGGCATGACTAGCTCCTAGCCTCCTACTATCTTGCATGTTATGTTCCATGTCTGAGTCAATGCTCATTACTCATTACAGTCATTGGTTACACTACTTCTTGTCAACTATATATGGAAGAGAGTCCAAATATTGTCTGCATCGTAAACAATAACAAAAAAGTAACAATTCGAGTCTCAATTGTGAAATACTAAAAAAAGTCTCTTTAGCAATCAATGAGTACCTCCTGAAGATAAAATCTACTGTTGATTCACTTGCCTCTATCGATCATTAACTCTCCACCAATGATGATATTGATGCAAAATTCAAGGTTTGCCTTAGGAATATGATCATTTTATTAATTTAGTACCTTCGTTCATGTTTGGATGATTAAATCTTTACATCGTGCCTGACATTTAATTTCTTCTACTTTTGCTCAATATTAATCCAAAACTCAACAGTATAATAAATCATTTGAACTTGTATATGTTAATCTTCCTTATAACAAAACTCATTGTCGAAATAACTATCAAGTTGGTGGAAGCTTGTATAATCCATCCTATGGGGTTGATTCACATAAGTCATGCATGCAAACCTTAACAGAACACTATCTACAGTAAGATAAGTCTAACTAATAACATTAATAAAGGTTTAATGTCAATAACGCTTGCTACACTTCTGTCACTATGTGATCATTCTTGGTGCTTGGACTCTGAAACAACAAATCACTTCCCATAGGATCTGGAAATCCTTATGGACACAAATTTGTGTATAATGAAAATGAAAAGGTCTTACCAATAGGTGATTTCAATCTTGTGTATGAAAAAAAATTTTTGTTGGAGAGCTTTATTTTCTTTGACCTTAGCTGTTAGATTAGTCAGAGTTTAATAAATTTTTTGATACTAATAGTTTTGATTAAAAAAAAAAAACAGGTGCTTCAATACTTTGGGCATTACCTCTTGCAATCACCATTTTGTAACTCATATCTTTCTCTAAAACACATTCTTCACATAGCATTCATAACAAAAGTTTTAATCAATGTATCTATATTCAACAAAGACAACTTTGATATCCTCATTGTTTAGCCAATTTGATGTTACCTTTATTATGTGTATTCCTTTATTATGGACTAAATGTGGAAGACAAATTAACTCATATGGCCTTTTGAGAAAAATTTACAGTTTTCATTGCAATTAGCTTACCATGTCGTTATGGAAGATATTGAAAATAGTGAACCCTTTAATTTTTCTTCTCAGAGTTTCTGGCCCAAGATTTGGAAGTTGAATGTCACATAAAGTTAAAATTTTCTTATAGAAATTATGTCATGATGCTCTTCCTACCAGATCGAATTTGAATAAAAGAGTTATGTCAATTCTAGAAGAATACCCAAGGTGTCAATACAATTCAGAATGTATATCTCATGTTTTTATTGGTTGTAATTAGGCAAAGACTGTGTGGCTATTTTAGTCATTGGGTTTTTATCCTCCTTTAACTAATGATTATGAGTTTCATAATTGGCTTGTGGAGAGATTATTATCTGATAGTGCTGATGTTCTTAATTGGGTGGCTATGGTTTGCTGGATTATTTGGTTTAATAGAAATAATTTGATTTTTAGTCAAATTAGTATTGAACCTTGTGATGATTGCAGCGAAAGCACTATATTGCTTTTGGAATATCAAGATCATATTTCTAAAGCAGGGAATTCAATTCACATAGATGGAAAAGACCAAAACATAGCAAATTTAAATTAAATATCGATACAGCTAGACTTTTTGATTCTGTTAGGAGTTTAGGAGTAGTCATCAAGAATGAAAATGGTCATATTCTTATGTCAGCAGTTACAAAAAACCCAATGCCAAGATTCTTCCCGTATAGCTCAAGCTTTAGCTTTGAGATGGTGAGTTATTCATTTTGGACACAATCCTTCTTGATTGTCTTATGATGGCTCAAGAATTTGAGTTCTTCCACTTGTCTCATGTTTTGCGTGAATGTAATCAAGTAGCTCACCAAATAGCTAAGTATCTTTATATTTATGCTCCTTCTATTTGGTTTGATGATATTCCTATTTCTATCATTTCTCTAGCTTCTTCTAATGTAATGGAACATTGTTCTAGTTAAATGCAATGCACTCTATTCTCAACAAAGACAACTTTGATTACCTTGAATATTTCACTCTAATAATTTTCTTCGTAAATTGCAAGACAGCAACTTCACAACTTTTACAAAGGCTTAAAAATGTTTGGAAAAGATTTCCTCACAATTCCTCAAATGCTAATTAAGTACCTTTTCATTCTTTAATCAATTATCAGACTTTTCAGTTTTGCACAATTTGAGATAGAAGCCAAGGGGAATCAAGAAGGACTTGGAAAAACAAGTTCTAATAAGGCCACACCAATAGTTAATTTAGCAAGGATAATATAATAGAAATAATGCAATTTTAAGGCTCATTTGGATTTATCATGCATAATTTTTTTTCTTATAAAACAGAATATATTTTTAAGGAGGAGATTATGTTATTATATATTAACAAGTTAAAAATCAGTTTGAATAAATTCTAAAAATTTTTTTTCTTTTGTACATAATCTCTAATAAATGTGCAAAGATGATAAAGTACTCCAATATATATCCTAATAAATATGCTAGAAGTCAAAATTTCAAGCTACAATCTTTATAGCATGGGGCTTTCTTCTAGAAAATTGAATTTCATGAATATATTAGATATTACTATCTCATTTAGGATCTTTTGGAGCTTGTTGACCAAGACTTGGGAAATAATTAGAAGGACAAAAGTTAGGAAAGCAACAAATATTAATCGGGGCAATTTTTAAACATTATTTTTAATTTTTCAAAATAGAAAAATAAATATATATTTAAATGAATGTTTTTGACAGAAAATAAAAAAGTAAAATATATGTTTTAGGAGCAAAAAACACAAGAAAGTTAAAAGATGTTTTAAACTGCTGTTTTAAAAAGTAAAGAAAACATAGAAAATAATTTTTTATGAATAGTATACATATAAATATATAAAAATAATACTAGTATAAATTTTTAAAATTAATTTTATAAAATAATTTTAAAAAATAAAAATATAAAACGACAATCGATCAGACTCAAAATAGAGAGAAAGAAAAAAAATTTAAAAACCTTTTTTTTATTTGAATTTATAAATTTTGAACAAAAATTAAAAATTTTTATGTTAACTTTCTTTAACTTTTATTTTTATTAATTTTAATTATTCAAAATTAAAAGATTTTAAAAAAAATTTAAAGAATAGAAAGAGAAACTAATAAACTGAGAATTGTATGCAGACTCAAGAAATAAAATATATATAAAGATTAAAAAGGTTAGTTGAAATTAAGAAGGGTATTTAATTAATACTTGATAAATACGTAATAACTATAGACTTCAAGTAACACCGAATTTTCTGAACAAGGATATGGAAGATTATTGAAAGGTAAGGAAACACAAATGCATTTATGCATAGACCTATCCCACTTTCTCTAAAGGATAAAAATGAAAATAATATAGTTTAATATAATATAATTTTTTTATAAATATTAATTTTAATTATATGCATTTTTTTTATTAAACTCTTAACTCATGATGAATTTATATGTAATTTATAAAAAAAATTATATGAATAAAAATTTGGAGATTGTTAGACAATAAATTAGATTAGCTAATAGATAATTGTAGTATCCAACTTCTCATCTTTCCAATTTGTTGACAAAAAGTGAAATGGACAACGGAAGTGGGTAGAAGATATTTAATTTGAAATTTACAAGTACGGTTGGAGATTGGTCAGTTCTCAAAAATGATATTTAACTCTGAGTACTACTTAAATATACATCAACATCTATAACTAAAAATATGTATAAAAACTTTCCTGTATTTCATAAGTCAAGGATGACTTTGTGGAGAGATTAATTTTTTAAGAGGGTGGGATTTTTTCCAATACTTTGAAATTAATTTACTAAAGTAGAATTTCTGTCAATTTTTAATTATTTGTTATCTATTTTTTTAATGAGAGCATATAAATAAATATATGTGAAGATATTTTTCTTAAAAATTCAATAATACCTAGATTCGTTGTAAAAAAATTATTGATTTCATATTTATTAAAAAATTTAATAATAAGTACCAAAATTTTGTTATCATAGATTATTGAATTAATTACACTAATCAATTTTTAAGTTTAATAAAATTACATTTATCAAAAATTATATTCGATACCTCTACAGTTTAATATAATCTTATATGAATCTTCATTGTATTTTAATTTTTTAATAAAATTAATATTTTACATGATATGTATTTATTTTAGAATAATAAAATTCTTTAATTGCTTTTATTATTATATTAAAAATTTCATACTAAAATTTGATATAAATTTAATTGTATTTATTGTTATATTCAAATCAAATTATAATTTTATTTCTTACAAAAAATATTTTTATTGATAAAAAATAAAATAAAATATTTTGCTAAATTTAAAATATATATAATTTACTCTTAAGTTATTTGGTATAAATGTTGGATGACTTAGCAGCCTCTCTGCTCAACAAAATTGACCATTGCAGTGTGTCCAAACTAAAGTAAAAATCAGGTAAGAATTTGATTATGAACTTCCATTTCGACGAGAATAGTAGAGAATATGATTCATTGATCCGAATCATTAGATGCTCTTTGAAAACCAGAAGTAAACGAGAAAGACAGCATCATTTATTAGTCCACACCTATATCAACCACAATCTGGGCAAATCAGAAGGAGCTAATTAAATATCCGTGACTTTCTTCATCACTTATCTGTTTTTCTGTTCTTCAATTGTAACTCCCTTGCTCTTTCCTTTCCCTACATTTGCTATTCAACTCCTCATACTTAGTAGGTTGATGAGGGATTCAACACAATGAACTGCTTTAACTACTTCACAAGGAGCAGGAGGCAAAGATCATCATCATCATCAGTACCAGAATCTGAGCTTAAACAGCAATTGAAATCCCAATGTTCATCAATCTCACCACGTGGAATACCAGAACTGTATGAAGAGAAAGCTCATAACTTGCGTGTCTTCTCCTTCGCTGAGCTTCGTCATGCAACCAGTGATTTCAGTAGGCTTTTGAAGATAGGAGAAGGTGGGTTTGGGAGTGTGTATAAAGGTTCAATCCAGCCCCTTCGTCATGGGAATAATAAGGAGCCCATTTCTGTTGCCATTAAAAAACTTAACAAGGATGGATTCCAGGTAATACACTCTAAAAAAGTCTTTGTCAAGTTAGTTTGCTGGAGAATACCTCAAGGAAACACATATTGTCAAGCTAATGTTGAGGATTTAGGCCCTTTTAATCTAACTTTTTGTCTGAGAGAGAGAGAATCTTAGTTTCCATAGTAGATATCCATTTTCCATAATACTAGTTGTTATAAAGAAAATAGCTTTGAGTCCAAGAGGAATGTAAGAAGAACATGAGAAAATTTCAAACTGACAATAACTATTCTGGTTATTCTCTTGGGGAAGAAAATTTCATTGTTACAAGAAAGAACAGTTTACTGTTTTAAAGTGGTATTCTCTGCCTCAGAACCTACAGATGCTGTCTAATTTGGCAGCTCTGCAACTCTTGGTATGAGAGCAGCTTATCCTATATATATATAATATATATCCAAAGCTTTGGTTATCTGATAATTAGATCATAATACATTTTTTATAAACACCAAATAGCATTTTAAGATCAAAATTATTGAAATCATTCTACTTAAAGCTCTGCCTAAAGGATGGTTTACCATATACAATTCTGTACTGACATGCAAAAATGATATAAACTATCATGCTTAGTCCTTATTAGATTAGAAACTTTGTCTTATCCATTTGATACTACCATCTTAGTTTCTGTGATTTAGGTTAGTTGAGTTTAAAAGGACTTAAAGATATCTATGCACTATATTTGCTCCTTTTATTCATGGAATTTAGATTCAGGAATTGTGATGGTGACATATATTTTCATTCTAGCCTACTTTTCTTTATGGCTTATGGAGCTTGAACTGAATGTTCTCATGTAAAGAAATGACATACAGACATCTAGAAGGGCTTCTTGAGAAAATCATTATGATGTATTAAAGAATTTACTATATCTTAACACTGAATGTTAAACACTTAAACTATTAAGTTTCAGTTATGTAACTGACAGTACATCCATGTTTCTAACTTTACCATCTTGAATTCTCAGTTGTATTAAGTTTCTGCTTATATACATATTCATATATGCTTGTATTACGGCATCAGTCTAGATATGCATAGCTTTTTAAGATATATTATGCATCAGTAATTTGAATTCTTCATGCTGTAGACTTGCATTGCTGACTATAATGATATGTGGATTTTTATGTAGGGTCACAAGCAATGGTTAGCTGAAGTTCAGTTTCTTGGTGTCGTGGATCACCCAAATCTTGTCAAACTCATCGGATATTGTGCTGTGGATAGTGAAAGAGGGATCCAGAGACTGCTTGTATATGAATACATGCCGAACAAAAGCTTGGAACATCATCTTTTTAGTAAGGCACATGATCCTCTTCCTTGGAAAACAAGACTTGAAATAGCACTTGGAGCAGCTCAAGGGTTAGCTTATCTGCACGAAGAATTAGAAGTTCAGGTTCATATTAGAGCAATATCATAAACAGAATAAATAGCATCCTCTAACTTTACTTTGACTAAAATATACAAAATCTTGTTCAATTTTGTGGATTGTGTAATTTACGTCCTGAATTCTGCCTATCCCAAGTTTGGCTTTCATAGCTGGTCCCATGCTTAGATAAAAGAAGAGTGTTGCGTTGGGTAGTCAACAACTGGCATAAAACTTTGTCGAACATTTATAAGTATGGATCAACAACATGAACATGTTAATGTTAAGTCATTGCCTCAAAGCAACGCTATGTAAGCCAAGATAGAACATATTGTCTTCCTTTGATCCATATAGCTGACTCTCTCTAATGGGAAAAAGCTTTTTTTGTTGTTGCTGTGGAATTTACCTCCTAAACTCAAGAATTTGACTGATAGCTCCCTTGGTTTGGTGCAACCTAACCCTGCCGTCAGTGATCTATCCTAAAACCTAATAGTTAGAATGAATATTTAGATTTTTTACAGATCCAGACTAATTCAAGATGGGAAAAGGATACTAAGTGCCTATTTATGTACCTTCTAGCTTCTAAAGAGGGGGAATGGGTTTTTATTTTATATCCAAAAAGGGGTATTTTTGTGAATTCCATGATGAATATTCAAAGATAACACAGAATGACATAATCCCATGAGGAGGGACTCTACTAGGTTTTTTTATGGATCTACTAATAAAAGAATTAATTTGCATGAATATGTTAGTCTAGAGAGCTAACAGTCAAGTTTTAGATTTGAGAGGATATATCAAACAAGTCCCAGAGTTGAAAGGATTTATGAAAATGTTTGCCTATTTTTTTCAGTATTTCTTTTGATTCATTTCAAGAAACCCTCTCAGGAGCGTTGATGCTCACAATTTGATCACCATGTGAAGAGAAGAAAGGTCTTCCCTTTTTTCTCTGTCCCATGCTAACTCAGTCACTGGCTTGTGTTTTGGTCAATGTGAAGTTCTTGTCAAAATAATCACGGCTCTGTATGCTCTTAAGAGTATAATGCCATAGTATTGGTGCAAGCTTGTGTTGGATATGAATACAATCTTGAATTCTTTGAGTTCATTGTTAACTGGAAATAATAGTGAATGATCTCTGCTGAATGCAGATATATACTTTTAGGTTGTTAATTAGAAATGAGAATGATAATGAAATGACTACTATGAAGCACAAACACCGACACAAACACCTAACACAACACGAACATAGACACTTCGAGACATCAAGCTCTAAAAAATATAGAACACGACACGCTACAATATAGATGTGTAAAAAAGAAAAATAACCAATATTATTCTATATTTTAGGTAACTTATGCCATTTTTTTAAAATTAAATTTATTAAATCTCATATATAATAAATGCAACTAAAAAAGAACTTTAATAATGTCATTAAAATGAGCTCTCTAAACTTTTATTCACTTATTTTATGGTATTTTCTTTTTTTTTTTTCTTCATGGCATCCTATGTTTGGCTCAAGTATATATGAGCCATATTCGGTGCATGTCTGAATTGAAAAAAATAAAAAATTTTATTCTAATATACCTCTATGTCTATATGAGCCACAATATAGACGGTGTCGTGTCATATGTCGGACAAGTGATACGCTTTATAAAATGATTATCATTCAGTAATTTTTTGTAGTAGTAGTGATTCATATTCTTGGACCACTATCACAATATCATTATTAGCCAATTCATGTTTGTTTGTGTTACATGCTCTGCACTTAACTTTTCTTCTTTTAAAAATTTTGCATGCAGGTGATATACAGAGATTTTAAATCCTCAAATGTATTACTGGATGAAAATTTTAGGCCAAAACTTTCTGATTTTGGACTTGCTAGGGAAGGGCCATCAGACGGGCAGACTCATGTTTCAACAGCAGTAAGTGTTGTGCACGTGCCTTATATTTATTCTCTAGCATTTGCCCATTGCATTGTTGTTATATATTTTACGTTCTTACAGAGTTTAATTTTGGATTATTCTGGAAGGTAGTTTATATGCTTCAAAAGGCACAAAAAAAATCATAAAGAGCTTAAATCTAAAGCAAACTATACTCTGTGAGATGGGAAATTACATAAGTATTTCACGCTTCATGTGCCATAACCAGCATAAGAATTTTAAAGTTTTCATATTTTTCATATCTAAACAGTTTATAGATTAATTAAAATGTCCACTTATTGAACACCTCAATAAAAACACAAAGTGCTAGTAATAAAGCTTCTAGTGTTTTTCAAACACCACAACAAAATCAGTTACTGTCGGTTATAAAGCTTCTAGTGTTTTTCATATTTTCTTGCATTATATTCCTCTAGGACATTTGAAAATGTGAGAAAGACTATGCAGTGCTTTTATATATATGCATTTGTTTCTTAACATCAGGTGATGGGAACATATGGCTATGCTGCTCCAGATTACATTGAAACAGGCCATCTCACTACCAAGAGTGATGTATGGAGTTTTGGTGTGGTTCTCTATGAAATTCTTACCGGAAGGCGATCACTGGACCAAAACCGGCCCAAAACAGAACAGAAACTTTTGGAGTGGGTGAAGCAACATCCTCCTAGCAGCAAAATGTTCAGCTTGATAATGGATCCGCGACTCGAAGGCCAGCATTCGATAAGTGGGGCGCGAAAAATAGCCAAACTTGCAGATGATTGTCTGCGTAAGAGTGCAAAAGAGAGGCCAATGATGAGTGAGGTACTGGAGAGATTGAAGCAAGTAATCCAAGCTTCAGATGAAGAAGAAGCTGATGAGAAAAGTATTGACATATGTGAGAATGATGATTTACTTGATCTACAAGAAAGGCCAAATCAATTTGCCCCTTCTGAGTTATGGCAAAGGAGGATGGCTCATCTTGCAAAACTAGGTGAGCATGTGGAGAATTCTAATAGACGGAGATTTATGATTTTACAGAGGACTAAATGTCCTTCATAGTTTTGTCACACACCGATACTAATAAAACATGACCTGAGACTTCAAATCATATCTAACTTTATCATGTAGTGTCCTGTATGTATCTATGTTACTAAAGGTGCTTATTAGCTGTTACAATGGCTTCATATTGATGGGAGGTATAAATAAATATAATGGCTCCTCTAAGTTGGCCTGGCTTTGTATAGTTAAGAGTAACACCATACTTGATTACAGAGAAGTTGAGAATGGAAGCACTATGAACTGTGAATATAGGAAGTGGTGTAAGGTTAGCCTTCTTGTTCTTGTTCTTTTTTATTTTGAATTAGTGAAGACATGTCTGATGCATTATGGTTACTGAAGAAAGTATTTTATAAGAGATCTAGTTAATGGAGTATCCAATATTTGCCAAGGGATTGTAAAAATCAGTATCAATTTCTGGTAAACTAAGGTTGTTATGATTAGCAGAATGAAACAGAGATGTATGAATTTTGTGCTAAGAATAAGGTTTAAGCAAGGTCACATAGTCTATCAAATTTTGTAAGCATTGCTAATTATATATCCTCTTGACACTGTAGATGTAATTCAAGTTTAGTTACTCAAATTATTTAACATAAATTATATTTATATCATATAATAAATTATTTTTATATTATTATTTACTTTTTTCATATCGACATACACATTTAGAATTCTAAAATAATATACATTGATAACATTAATAAACTTTAAAATAAATTTTTAAAAAAATTAAGACAATATAAATTAAATTAAAAATCTATAAAATTGTAAGTACCTAAGCACAAATTTTTAAATTCTAAGACTAAAGAGTCATATAATATATAGTATAGTGATTTATAATAAAGACGTGAGAAAAAAAAAAGATAATAAAAAATAAAAAATTTTAAATAAAATGTATGAAATATCTCTTCATTATATAATTTTATTATTTTACAATATAATAATTTTTTATTTTTATTATAAAAATTAAAGAAAAAACATTAATTAGAGCACAATTTTTCCAAACTGTCTGTAGTTGCTTCTTCCCCAAATGACGTCAGGGCACGATAACAGTAGAGAACCCGCCACCATCACAGAGCCACAACCAGAACGCGACGGGCGGCGGCAGGAGCGAGCGATAGCGGAAGTACCAATGGATGGCACCGACGGTGGACGGGTACTCCTTCCTCCGACGGGCGACGACATTATATGGTTTATTTGCATGTTTTCTTGTTTAGGTCGTTACTTCATAGATTACCACAGCTAATGTATTCATTGTTTGATAATGATTGATTTGCTTTACTTATCCTATATTGATGGGCATTTACGACATATAATTGAAAATTGCTTGGTTATTGTGGTTTTCATACGGATATGTTCTTGTACCTCATGTTTTGCTGTTGCATGGCCTTAAGAAGAGCTTTCCCCTGAAAAAAACTATTGTTCTGTGATGGTTAATCTTTTTGGCATGATGAAAATATTGCCAGAACTGAAGTATGCTTTCTACTGGTTTTGAAATATGTAGAGTATTGTTGAGATTTTAAAAAATATTGCATGAGCCATTTATATTTTCTCACAGCATTACTACACACTTAACAGCCTTGTCGAATTTTTTGCATATTTCAACGTTCTTTGGTTACTACAACATACCATAGAATATTATTTCTCCCCAATTTTTTTTTAATCATGATATTTGTTAAGGGGTACATGGCGATCCCAAGATTGACTAGCAGAGATATTGAGTTGATTAGTGTGTATGATTTAAATAGATTGTAATTAGGAAATTTTGACAAAGAGTGAGTCAGAGACAATGTGACACTAATTTAGATGTCAATAATAGAAGCTCGCATGAAATAGTGGGACGGTAGGCATATATTGTCTTAAACTTTGTTCTGGAGTATATTATTGAATGGTTTGATCAAGATTGTTTTAATCTCAATCTACACTATTCGGAATTGTCCACTAGGAACATGTGAATTTTTTATGAGTATTATGCTAATGGAATGCATGGAACTATTGATGAAGGACCTAGAATTGATGCAAATGTATTGGAATCAAAGGTGAATTGTTATTATTTACATGCTTTATATCGAGTAGGAACTCTTGAATTTTAGTCTTTCTCTTTAATAATTTTTATGGCCATATCTTATGGTGGTGGCTTTACTCAGGTTTACTCTACTTCCAACTATTGCTAAAGATTTTTTCAGCCTTTAATTTGAACTAATGAAATCATCACCATGTGATGTGATGAATGACACAATTTCATATTTCTTTATAGGTATTCACTCAATCAGTTCACCTAATTTGATGGTAAGCACTCAATCAGTATATTTCTAGAACTGCTTTTTAAGTGGAGGTAATTGTATAAAGTAAATTTACCCTGCCTTCAACTTTTGCTGAAGATATTTTCAGCTCATAATTTAAGCTAAACTTTCAGCTGCACCACAAAAGTTCTTACTAAATAATGCATACTAAAAGCAAGCATGAATACAATACAAATATATTAATAGCGAAAACTATTGCCATCATTGCATCAAGGACTAAATAATATATTATAATTTTTGAGGGACTAAAAACAAATTTTTTCTCAAAACTTTAACAACTCCTTCCCACTGAGTTTGTGATTGCACAAGTTCATGGGTTATGGATTAGCCGATGAGGTTAGCCCAAAAATCTATTAAGCCCATATCTAATGGGTTAAATACCCATGAGCCAGCCTCTTAGGAGGGAAGAAAATGGTCAATGAGTGTTGGACTGTTGGGGCTGCTGTTAATGCGTGTCAGGATAAATGGTTGCGGAATGACGAAAGAATTTGGACCATAGCGGGCCTCAACTGTGATCTTAAGGTCTGAAGCCTTATGTTGGATAGTGGCAGGGAATGGGACGAATCGAAATTTAAAGAGCTATTGACCAAAAAAATAAAAATTTAAAAAAAGTCAAAGAGCAGTTTCCTAGGCACATTGCTATAGGAATTTTGGCAGAATGAATTATTAAGGATAGAAAGTTGAATTCTCATTGTATAATTTTACACATTAACTTATAATTAAATTAATTAATAAGTAAAAATAAAATGAATTATAATTTTACACATTAATTAATATTTCAGCACACATACCCAGGTACAAAGTTTAAGAAGTCCATAGAGGAGGGGACTCTCTCCACAGGACACAGGCCCGTGGGTAATTAGAAGTTTTGGAATGTTGTGTGGTTAGCCGAAAATCAAAGCCTTCTTATGGAGGGTTTGCAATAATGCTATTCCAGCTAAAGCAACCTTATACGGGAGACAGATGCTTCATGACCCCCTATGTCCCATCTGTCACTTCTAAGAGGCGGGAGTTGACAACAACTTCTTACAGTGACTCGATAGGAACGAAAACGCTGCACAATTGTGGACTGGTTAGTTGAAAACCTCGCGGCTTTGGAAGCAAAGAACGTGAATTGCAAATAACATCTAAACAAGTTGTTAGGGAAATTTTGAGGGAGCGGACAACCGAATTAATAAAACCTTTGTACCGAAAAGAAAAATGTAAAATATTGAGCTGTCATTAATGAAGAATCCAATGGCAAAATCAACGTGGATTTGAAAAGATTTTGAGTATGTATATTGTATTATTTTATTATATATTAATTAATATTAATTAATTTTTTATTTTATATATTGTGGGAATTTTTTAAAATAAAATTAAAATATAATGAAATATTATTAATTAATATATATCACCTAAGCAACTTGGTTAAATTACGTGGGTGAATGCAGAAAGCGTTGCTTCGTTAGCAGAGAATGAGAACACAGAATGCAGAAGCGTTGCTTGGTAGAGTGTGAGAACAGAGAACACGTTCATTTTCAAAAGCAAGGCTTCGCTTTTTCTTTATTGTCAGTGGATGATAAAAGAGACACCACTTTTTGAAAAGCAAGTCATTTTCATTTGTTGTACCAATAATTGCGATTATTAAAATACTGTCTGCTTATCTTATAATGATCTCTTTTAGTTAAGGAAGCTTACCAACTATCTCCTCCATTGCTTTCTGTTATTGAGTTTTAGCACTCTGTCTTCTTTATAATCTCTTCTTAACAGAATTTCTGTGTTTCTGGTTCTTTTTTCTTGTGTATTTGAAGTTTGTTTCCTTGTTGTCCATAAAACCAAAAAAAAAAAAATCTTTGCCTTTGTTTATAGATATTTTCCTTTGGAACCATTCTGTATTAAACTTTGTTGCTTTGTTCTCGATCATTTAAAAAAAATCCAAAAAAGAAGCTATTGCTAGCTGTTGTTCTTCAATTCCATTTTCATTGCTTAGTTCCAGTTCGCGAGTTTAAGCACTGTGCTGTGCCAACTTCTTCTGCTGTAGTTTGCTTCAAGGAGCAGAGGAGGAAATCTATCAAGCTCTAGTCTTGTTTCTACTATTTGTTCTGTCTTCAAAGATTTATTGTTCATATATATATAAAAAAAAAGTTTGTTTCCTTCGTTCGTTGACTGCTTTTCTTGGTCTTCACCAAAAAGAAAAGAAAAAACTTTTCTTGGTACTTTTCTGTCTTAGTTTATCCATTTCGTAAATGTTATCAATTTGTTGCTTCCCTTTTTTTTCACTGTTATGGTTCCGAACAACAAAACTTAATGGTGCCTCAAATCTGAAGCTGAGGAAGGACAACGCCAACAACGCCTTTCATTGTGATATTCTGGGAAGATAAGAAAGGTGAGGTCCTTTTTGTAATTATTTCTGTTTTTTTCTTTCTGTATTTTCTTGACAACTTCTCTTTTTTTGGAATTTTATTATAAGCAGGGTAAAGTCGATTATTTTCTCTAGTAGGGAAATGATTCCAGGAGATGGAGTTGGAATTATCAATTACTATACATGTTCCGAAATTTGTGCGTAATTATTCAAAAAATATTTTATATAAATCCTGATACATTCAACAACTGAGAATTCAAATTCTTAATAACACAACTCCTTCTACTGTATAACAAAGAAACGTTATTGAAAAGAGACATGCATTTTGAAAAGCTACTCTTGGGTGGTATTTTTTTAATAATTATTTTAGGTTTTAGCCAAGACCTGTATTAATGATTGTGATTATTGTGATCCCCTCTCTTTTAAAAGTTAGCCATTGAAAATAAAAAATTAAGTCATTTAAATATCTCATTGAATATTGTATATTATTCGATATGAGATTTGGATAGTCTATATTACCAAAGAACATCTCATATTATTTTCATCTCCATTACAGTGTTGCCCGTGAAGAGCCCTGGTAGTTGCACTATACGACACTTGGTGTTGCTTTACTCTATTGTGGCCTGCCAATTAGAACCCTCGATAGGTAGTTCTCTCCGTGCCATCAGCAAATTAGTTCTGATACCAAATAATGAAATCCAAGTGACTTGATAAATCTTTTTCAAAAGTTAGCCGTTGAGAAAAAAAAACCAAAGCATCTAAGTATCCATTGAACATCTAACCCATACTGGTCATCCTATATTATTTCTATACCCATCATATAAGAAATATATTTGATGTAATTAAAATATAATTAATTTAATTCTTGGCATTAAATTTGTAATTAAGTTTTTATAGTTTAATTTTTTTTGGGTCCATAACATTAACTTTTCATTAATTTTTTGATAAATTTTGCTAAGATGGCCAACATGTATTTATTTTGACACTCTAAATGTACATAATTTATGTAACCGAAGGAGTAAAAGAAAATAATGAGGGAAAAATAATTCTCATATATGTGGTATGTGATGTAAATTGTAATAACTTAGGTTAGTTGGTTTGAATTATGTATCTTCAAAGTGCTAAGATGGTATATAGTTAACTAGGTAAAAATTATTTAATAGAATACTAGCAAAAATTTAATGACAAAGACTAAAATAAAAATTTTTAAAACTATAAAGATTTAATTATGAATTTTAAATAATTATAGATTATTTGGTTCTTGGTTTCTAAGTAGATTTACAATGCTTTAGTTTCTTGAATCACCAACCTAAAATAATGAAAAAGCCATCGATAAAGGAGTTAACTTGCTGTATTGATACTGCAAGAGAGAATTCTGCTCCAGTTTCTTCTGTTATTAATTTACTTACCCTACTGATATCTGCGAAGTTAACTAGTCTCATTTCTTTTTTTCTTTGATATCAGGGCATCAAAATCTTCAGGCCTTTTTACATAGTTACTTGTTCTTACACTCAATCTCAAGTTATAGCAGGACGCATTGATATTCAGAAGAAGGGTAATGCCATTTTGGTTTTATTATATATTCATTCTTATTTTGATTTCTTTTTTCTTTACCATTTCCTTGGCTTAATTTGATTTTCTCTTTATGGTTGAATTCTCTTATAGTCAAGTCACTAAGCAAAAATGGAGATTCTCATTTCCATTGCTGCGAAAATAGCAGAGTATACTGTGGCACCCATTGGAAGGCAAGTGGGTTATTTGATTTTCTATAAAGACAATTTTAAGGAGCTAAATGATCAAGTTAAAGAGTTGGAGGGTGTAAAAGGGCGTATCAAGCATTCCATTGAAGTAGAAAGAAGAAATGGAAGAGAGATTGAAGCTGATGTGCAAAACTGGCTAGACAGAGTGGATGAGATTACAGAAAAAGCAAAGAAACTTCGTGAAGATCCACGTTGTGAGAATGTAGGGTGTTCTAAATGGTCTTTTCCTGATTTGAAGACACGACATCAACTTAGTAGAGATGCAAAGAAAATGGCTAAAAACGTTGTTGAAGTGCAAGAAAAGGGAAAGTTTGATCGAGTTGGATACCTCCCTCCTCTAGATGGAGTAAGCTGTGCTTCTACAATAAGAGGCAGTGAAAAGCTTGAATCAAGGAAAAAAATGAAGGAGGACATCCTGTTGGCTCTAAGAGATTCTAAAGTAAGCAAAATAGGAGTCTATGGGCTAGGTGGGGTGGGCAAGACCACTCTAGTGAAAGAAGTTGCTAAAGAAATTAAAGATGATGAGTTGTTTGATGCTGTGGTTATGGCAAATATATCTCAAACTCCAAATCTTGAAAGAATTCAAGGTGAGATTGCAGATCTGTTGGGTTTGCACTTTGAAGAGATGACGACACTCGGAAGAGCTAGACGCTTATGTGAGAGGATAAAAAGAGAGAAAACTATCCTCATTATATTGGATGATATTTGGGCAACACTTGATTTGGAGCAACTTGGAATTCCCCTAGAGGATGAGCATAAGGGTTGCAAATTATTGCTAATTTCTAGAAATCAAGACATATTACGGAAAATGGAGAGTCAAAAGGATTTCAGGCTTGAAGTTTTAAATGAAGAAGAAACTTGGAAGTTGTTTGAGGTTATGGCTGGTGACATTAATAAAGAAGCCAATTTGCAAAACATAGCAACCAAAGTGGCTAAGAAATGTGCAGGCTTGCCTGTTGTGGTAGTGACAATGGCGAAGGCATTAAGAAATAAGGATATTTATTGTTGGAAAGATGCTTTAAACCAACTAGAAAGAGTTGGCAATGAAGAAATGAATGAGATAGCTTATTCAGCTGTAGAGTTCAGTTACAATCAATTGGATGGTGATGAAGTGAAGGCAGTTTTCTTGCTTTTTGGGCTACTAGAATTCAATGACATCGAATTCTTGTTGAAATTTGTGATAGGTTTAGGCATATTCAAACACATTGATACTGTGGAAGATGCACGTGTTAGATTTTTCAAATTGATTAATTCATTGAAGGCATCTTGTCTACTTCTTGAAGACGACTCAAATGAAGAAGTTGAAATGCATGACATTGTTCGTGAAGTTGCTATCTCAATTGCATCAAGGGATCAACATGTATTTAGAATTGGAAGGGATGTTGAGCTAAATGAATGGCCAAGAGAGGATTTGCTTAAAAAATGCCCTAAGATCATCCTGCAATTCTGTCACATCTATAAGCTTCCTGAAAAATTAGATTGCCCTGAGGTTAAACTTTTTTGCTTATATAGTGATAATCATTCTATTGGCATCCCAGATTCTTTTTTTGAGGGAATGAGAAATCTCAGAGTGTTAAATCTAATATACTTGGACTTGCCTTCTTTACCGATGTCTTTACATTCCCTAACTGACCTCCAAACATTATCTTTGAATCTTTGTGATTTGGGAGACATGGCTGATATAGGAACTTTGAGAAATTTACAAATTCTCAGCGTTTCTGGTTCATCCATGAAAAGATTGCCTATTGAGGTAGGGCAGTTGACTCTTCTTAAAATGTTAGATTTGAGCGCATCGGGAATTGAAATCATTCCATCCAACATCATATCAAAATTGATCAAGTTGGAGGAATTGTATATGGGAGAAACCTTCATTAAGTGGGAGGTAGAGAATTCAAATCAGCAAAATGAAAATGCTACCCTTGCCGAACTTAGGCATTTGACTAATTTGACTGCTTTAGAAGTTCAAATTCAAGGGGCTTGGATTTTGCCAAGGGACTTAATGTTTGAGAAGCTAGAAAGATACAGATTATTTATAGGAGATAAATGGGAGTGGGATGATGACTCAATGTTGAACTGCACTAGATTGTTGAAGCTCAAGATTGGAACCAGCATTCATTTGGAACATGGGATTAAATCACTGATTAAAAGAGCGGAGAATTTGTACTTAGATGAAATAATTGGCATTTCAAATGTGCTTTACCATTTGAATGGAGAAGGATTCCCATTGCTAAAGCACCTTCACATCCAAAATAATGCTAATCTTCAGTACATCATTGACTCAAAGGAAAGGAACCAACCTAATGTTTTCTTTCCAAAGTTGGAGATACTAATACTTCAAAATCTCAATAGATTGGAAAAAATATGTCATGGCTCACTTACAATTAACTCTTTTGGTAAACTGAGAGTCATCAAAGTCAAAAGTTGTGGCCAAATAGAATATCTCTTCTCGATTTCCATTGTTAAAGAGTTTTCTCAGCTTCTTGAGATCCATGTTTCAGAATGCATTTCAATGAAACATATTGTGTTTGTGGAAAGTATTGACAGTGGCCTAACTATTGACAAGATTGAGTTTATTCCATTGCGGTCTCTGACTTTACAACATCTACCAAGGATTGATCATTTTTGCTCTGATGACCTCACATCTTCTCTAGCTGTGCAAACGTACAAGACATTGAGGACTAATGCTCCAACGTTGTTTTTCAATGTGAAGGTACTTTCTTATGTTTATTCTTATATTTCATATGCATTTGTTCTATTAAAATTTTGATAACATACATACACTCATACAAAGAATATTTTTCACTTTTTAACATTAAGTTGTTAAACCGTAATTTAGAAATTTACGGAAGAGATTAAAAGCTAAGATAAATCCCTAGTATTAATCAGTAAATGTTCAACTTCTATTTACCCCCGTACAAAAAAAATGCAGTTTTATATATTTTATATATGTAATTGAACTTTATTTATTTATTTATTTACTTTTGATTAATTAACATTTCAAATATGTTATAATGGTGTTGTCAATAACATTAGAGGGTGATTAGTTAATAATTTATTTTTAGCACTAGTAGTAGTTTTTTAGATAATAAACTTAAGTATTTTTATGGTCGGTTATTTAAAATTGAGTACAATTTTTTATTTATTAATATCTGATTATATATAGAATAAAAGTAAGATTAGATTTTTACAATAGTTTGAAATTTGTTGAAAATTTCAATGGATAAAAAATTTTATAATAAATATAAATTTAATATTTTAAAATTATATTTTTTACTTTTAAATATTGAATTTAAAATGAGAGATATGAGATATTTTTAATTAAGAAATTAGATAATGATAAGGGTAATTGTATTATTTGATGTGCAAGACTTAAAATTGGATTTGGATCCTCTAAAGTGCAAAAAGATCATAAAAACGTGAAGTGATAAAATGTAAAAGAGAAAGGAAGAAAAACCTAACAGAAAAATAAATTAAGGATTCATCTTATATGTACTAGGCCCACTTGTGTTCTTTTTTCCTTTTTCTTTTTCACTTGGTCACTTCACCTCTCTCTTCCAATTTAGAGGATCCAAATCCGTTAATAATAACAATAAGAAGACATTGCCATGAGATTAATATATTAGGGAGTAAATTATTATTATTATTATTATTATTATTATGTATCATGTGACACACAATAGTCTCCATAAGTTTAATTATTTTTTTCTCAGAGAAAAGATGTTCTCACTTCCCAAATTAGGATTCCTTAAATGTGAGTGCATTTTGATTGCATTTAAAGTAAAATAGTAAAAGAAAAAAAAAAAAGAGTTATGTTCTTAAATCTTACTTATCAACTTTGAGCAAGGAATACATTGTTCTTTAACGGGACTAACATTTTTTATAGGTTGCATTTCCTAATTTAGAGACTTTGAAGTTGTGCTCAATCAATCTGAACAAAATTTGGGATGACAGTCAGATTTTTGTAGCCTATTCTTTTCAGAATTTGGCTAATTTGACTGTAGAGGACTGTGGTTGCTTAAAATATTTATTCTCACTTTCCATAGTTGAAAGTCTGAAAAATCTGAAGCGACTTGAAATAAGTAGATGTCATATGATGGAGGAGATAATAGGCACAGAAGGAAGAAACAATGAGGTGGCATTGGAAGAGGTACTGTGATTTTCCTATTAAGTTATTCAGTACTTTGCAATATTCATAATAATAAAAACATAAAATGTCCTTATTTTAGATGGAATCTCATATCAGCTCACTGCTCACATCTAAGAATTTATTTTGAGAAAAAACTTATTTTAGTCTTTTGAAAGATATGATAACTTTTATTCAATTCTTTACAAATTATTTTCGTCAATTTAAGACTAAAATACCTTCAGTGTTATCCTTTTATTTAAACTTCATCCATATCTTAATGTTTCACTTAACAGAATGTTAACTAAAATTTTTTTTGTTAATATAGAAGTTTTAAGTAGTAGATAATTTACATCATATTAAAAAAGCCTATGTATAAAATTAGTCAAGAATACTTTTAATATCCAAATCAACCATAATTCCTAAATGACTGTTAGATATATAATTAGTTAAAAATTTATGTATGCAATTAGAAAATTTTGATTTATCTAGACATTTTATCTTATGTAAATTAATATTTGACATGTTAAAAAATTATGTCATTAATTAAATTACATTTAAGCATTTCTTTAAGCAAGAAATTGTGGATGAAGTTTAGATAGAAGGACAACATTGAATGTACTTTTATTTTTAGGAACTAAATTGATGGGAATGATCTATAGATGATCAAATTGAAAGTCATCATATTTTTCAAGGACTAAAATATAGTTTGCCTCAATTTATTTTTATAAATTTTCATATATATATTTATATATATATATATCACTTGGTATCTTATCAAAATATTCAAGATATCAAGGACTGTATAAGATACAAAATGTATCAAATTATTAATCATATTCGAATAAAGTGGTAGCATATATTATGATATTGTAAATATATTGTGCACCTTGTAGGTTCGATTTTCGAAATTGGAGAAGATCACGATAAATGACATGAAAAACTTGAAAGCAGTATGGCACTACCAATTTGAGGGTTTGAAGACACTGGAAGTGAATAAATGTGAGAAACTTGAGAATGTTTTTCCATTTGGTTGCATGCAGAAAACATTGGGAAGTATTGAGACATTGAAGGTCAGCCATTGTGCTTTAGTGGAAGAGATATTCAAGTTGACAACCAATGGACCGCATAGGGAAGAAGGTACAGCACAACTAAAAAATCTAATTCTAGTTGATTTGCCAAGGATGAAACAAATATGGAGTAGGGATCCCCATGGAATAGTTCGCTTTTATAACCTTCAAGCCGTCCAAATTAGAAATTGTCGAAATTTGGAATATCTCTTTCCGTTTTCTGTAGCTAAGGATCTTCTACTGCTTGAAAATCTCAAGATAATTTCATGTGGGATAAAGGAAATTGTTTCAAAGAAGGATGGAACCATGGAGGGAACTCCCATATTTGAGCTTAATCATCTTGCCTCCTTGGAACTTGTACATTTGCATAATCTCAAGGAATTCTACACAGGGCCTCATACTTTGGAGTGTCAATTCTTGAAAAGGTTAAATGTGTTCAATTGCAAGAAATTAAAGCCATTTGATATACAGTCAAATAGACACAAAGAAGGTTCTCCAATTAAGCAACTTCAGCCTCTGTTCATCGTTGAGGAGGTATGTATAATGTAATATTTTATCATTTGTTTTGATAATCATAAATAGAATGCACAGTATTTCCTTCTCAAAACTGTCTATATTATGGGAATCATATTCAGCATATGCATGATACTCAACCACTTGTACCTTTGTGCATGGTATAACGATAATATTATTTTTAAGTTTGTTCTTTTTACGTTGTTGTCGATAAAATCTTCATTAACTTCTGTTCTTACATTTACATATGAGCTCTTATATTTAATATACTACATATCCTGAGTTGAATTTATTGCTAGCATTACGCTTTCTTTAGTGTATTTCAACAGTCAAGAAAAATGCAATTTCTGCTAGTTAGACCTTGAATAATTAGGAAATATACTCTAGCGTATTGACTCTTTTGTTAGCCATAATACAAAATAATGATACATCACTCTTAATGATTTTTTTGCTTTATGCAATTATGTTGTAGTTGATTAGCAATTTGGAGGAGTTGACACTAAATTGTGGGGATGCTAACATGATATTGGAACACCAAGTTCCATGGCACCTATTCCGCAAACTCAAACTTCTTAGGATATCCAAGTTTGAAGAAGATGGAGCAACTTTTCCACACTTGTTTCTTCAAAATGTACCCAATCTCCAGAATTTAATTGTTGAATGGAGTTCCTTTAAGGAGATATTTTATGATGAAACAGAAAGAGGTAAGGAAGAACTGAGCGAATTAAACACAAGACTCAAAAAGTTGAATCTATTTGATTTACCTAAACTCCAGCATATATGCAAAGAAGGATACCAAATTCACCCAGTTCTTGAGGATCTCAAAACCTTAAATCTGAGACGATGTTCCAGTCTAAGAAATTTGGTTCCTTCCTCTGTTAATTTTTACAACTTGACATATTTAGAAATATCAAACTGCAATAGTTTGATAAACTTAATCAGTTCATCAACAGCAAGCAGCCTGGTGAAATTAGAAACATTGAAATTAAAATGGTGCAATTCACTTGAAGAAATTGTTACAGAAGAGGTAGATGACACAAAATGTGAAATTGCATTTAGCAGATTGGAAATTTTGGAGTTGGAATATTTGACAAGGCTCAATAGTTTTTCATGTAGTAAGTTATTTTTGAAGTTCCCATTGTTGGAGAAAGTACTTGTGAGGCAATGCCCAAGGATGAAGATATTCTCTGCTAGAGAGTCAAGCACACCATTGCTTAACAAAGTGATAACAGATGAAAAAGATGAAGAATGGTGTTGGGAGGGAGACTTGAATGGAACAATAAAAAGGATGTTCCTAGATCAGGTATAGGCTTTGATTTAGCCAACTATTTAGTTTCCTTTAAAAGATGGTTACTGTGGACAATTTTTCTCAATTCTCATGATACAATTTTAATACACAAACAAATAAAAGTTAAGTATTTAAATTTTTTTATTGTGTTTCAATTTATTTTAACTGATTCCTTATATTCTTTTTGCATAGGTTGCATTCTATAGCTTCGAGCTTTTGGAGCTTTCAAAATATCCTGAATTGAAAGAATTGTGGTACAGACCAGTTAGGTGCCACAGACCATTTTCTAATTTGAAATCTCTGGTAGTGCAAAATTGTAATTGGTTACCAAATGTTCTTCTTTCTCCAAATATATTACAAGCTCTTTCTAATTTGGAAAGGCTTGAAGTAAAAGGATGTAATTCACTAGAAGCTGTGTTTGATTTGGGTGGTGATATTGAAAGGGTAAAATTGGTGAAAGAAACAATTCCACTGAAAAAAATAACTCTTTCAAATCTACCGAAACTAAAGCATATATGGAAGAAAAACTCCCAAGAAATTGTTAGTTTTGGTAATTCAAAGAATCATCAAGCTGGTGAATGCCGCGAAACAAAGATGTCTGAAGCTCCAGGCATTAATATCCAACGGAACCGACCTCTCTCTTTAGCTGAAAAGGTATGATCTATAATCTTAACAAATTGAGTATTCATATGGGTTTAAAGAGGTTTCATGAAAATTAATGTGCAGATATAGGGAATTGCAACTCATCTTTGAATGTGGTTTTGTACATCCTGACCAACATAATTATTTTTCTGATAACAAGTAACAAATGATTTGTGTCAAAAACCAACCAAAGAAGAAATAGGTTTTGTCATTAATAAGTCACTCAAAAACCAACCAAAGAAGAAATAAGTTTTGTCATTAATAAGTCACTCAAAAACCAACCAAAGAAATAGGCATGTGTTCCTTTCTGCATATATATTTTTTTCTTTTCTTGGTTTTTGCTAGTGCTGACCTGAGAGTTAAGCCTCTGTTTTCTTCCATTTGCTATGTTTGGTTGTTGTTATAAAGACTGTTTTGACTATACACTGCTGTTATTACTGTTTTTGCTGGGTTCCATTATAATCTTTCTTGCCAAGTACTTTATTATACACTTTTCTTGTTGAGTTAATTACCATATTTCAAAAAGTAGCCAATCCAGTCATTAATGAATAAGAAGAATGTATAACTATGCTTCTACCCAAAAGGATCCACATTGAGGAAGGAGCTTTTTATTTCTCCTAGTGGCCTAATCATTTTTTTTTTCAAAACATTCTAGAATTTCTTATAATTTGAGGATGCATAAGATCTCTTGTTGTGTGGATATATTTTGATTGCATTTAAAGTAAAATACTAAAAAAAAAAAAAAAAAAAAAGAGTTAAGTTCTTAAACAGTTATTTGTAGCCTATTTTGTTTAAAATTTGGCTAATTTCCTTTTATAAAAAAATAGATACTAAATGTATCAAATAAGCATATCCCAAAAAAGGTGTAGCATTTATATCAAGGATTTTATTTTATGCTTCCATTTATTATTACCATATTATAGAATATTTATGATTTTCAAATTTGTGCACCATATAGGCCCAGTTTTCTAATCTACAAGTTATGCGGATTGAGTACTGTGGGAATCTGGAATATCTCTTTCCATTCTACCTAGCTAAGGATCTCGCACAGCTTGAAGATCTCCAAGTCATTTCATGTGGCATAGAAGAAATTGTTTCAAGGAAGGATGGAGCAATAGAGGGAACTCCCATATTTGAGCTTAATCATCTCAACTCCTTAGAACTTCAATATTTATATATGCTCAAGGGATTCTATGCAGGGGCTCATTCTTTAGTATGTCAATCCTTGAAAAATTTAGCTGTGTTAAACTGTTGGAAATTGAAGTTATTTGATATACAGTCAAATAGATGTCAAGAAAATTCTCTAACTGACCAACTTCATTTCTCAATGCTACAGCCTTTGTTCACTGCTGAGGTATGGATAATCTAATTTATCATTAGTTTTATCACAATAATAGAATGTATTCCGTCTCCTTCTTTAGAGTATCTGTATAATAGAAATTATAGTTACAATATGCAAAATTTAGGCAACAACTTGTATTTGTAGGTGTAGTAGAATCACAATATTTAAATTTATTTATTTTAGATGAATTTATGTATGAGCTTCAAAACTATATATATTTGAGATATTCAATATATCCTAAGCTATATTGAATGTATAGTTGGCACTAGTTTCTTTGGTGTATCACAAAAGTCGAGAAAATGCTATTTTTGCTCCAAATTATTAACTCTTTTCTCATGAGGCAAGATAATGATAGTTCTAATAATGTAATTTTGCTTTATGCTATTATGTTGTAGGTGATTGGAAACTTGGAGGAGCTCACAATAAATTATAGGGATGCTAAAAACAAATTACAACACGAAGTTCCATGGCACCTATTCTGCAAACTGAAACTTCTTAGGTTTCAAATGTTTAATGGTGTTGAAACAACTTTTCCACACTCATTTTTTCAAAATGTACCCAATCTCGAGTCCCTAATTGTTGAGCAGAGTTCCTTTAAGGGGATATTTGATGATGAAATAGTAAGAGATAAGGAAGGAAGGAATCAGTTTAGCACACGACTTAAAAAGTTGAATCTATTTTATTTACCTGAACTCCAGCATATATGTAAAGAAGGATGCCAGATTCACCCAGTTCTTGAGGTTCTTGAAATCTTATATATGAAAGCATGTTCTAGCTTAACAAATTTGGTTCCTTCCTCAATTACTTTTTACTACTTGACATATTTGAAGATAGAAATGTGCGATAATTTGATAAACTTAATCACTTCATCAACAGCAAGAAGCCTAGTGAAATTGGAAACATTGGAATTAAAGAGGTGCAATTCGCTTCAAGAAATAGTGACAGAGGCCGTAGATGACACAAAAAGTGAAATTGCTTTTAGCAGTTTAAAAATTTTAGAGTTGGAATGTTTGACAAGGCTCAAAAGTTTTTCATCTAGTAAGAGCTTCTTAAAGTTTCCTTTATTGGAGGAAGTTACTGTGAGCCAATGCCCAAGGATGGAGATCTTCTCTGTCAGCGAAACAAGCACACCAATGCTTAAAAAAGTACTAACAGTCACAGAGAATAAAGATGAAGAATGGTTTTGGGAAGGAGACTTGAACAGAACAGTAAACAAAATGTTTCTAAATAAGGTATGTTTTGATTTAGCGAACTAATTAATTTTCCTTTTAAAGATGATCATTCTTAAATACTCATTTTGAAATACCCTCACAATTTTATTTTTGGCCATACTATGATAAAATTTTGAATACATAACCCAAAGCAAACTGAGTGTTTCAAATTTTTTAATGTGTTCCAATGTGCTTTTATTTTGATTGATCCTATAACTTCTTTTGTGCAGGTTGCATTCTATGGCTTCAAGCATTTGGAGCTTTCGAAATATCCTGAATTGAAAGAATTGTGGTATGGGCCGGTTGGGCACAAACCATTTTCTAATGTGAAATTTCTGGCTGTGCAAGAATGTACTTGGTTATCAAATGTTCTTCTTTCTTTGGATATACTACAATCCCTTTCTTATTTGGAAGAGCTTGATGTAAGAAACTGTGATTCACTAGAAGCTGTGTTTGATTTAGGCAAGATAAGCCAGAAAACCACCCATGTGAAAGAAGTCGTTCAGTTGAAAAAAATAAGCCTCTCAAATCTTTCAAAACTCAAGTACATATGGAAACAAGACACTCAAGAAATTATTAGTATTGATTTAAAAAAACCATCAAATGATGATCAGTTGGGTGATGAATGCCAAGGATTGAAGATGTCATATGCTCCAGGCTTTGAAAATAAAGGAGAAAAGGTATGAAATATAGTTTTAACAAGTTTGAGTATTTCCACGCATGGTTTAAAAAAGTTTTGTGGAAAAGTAGTGATATAGTTCCATTTGAGTCTTAGAGCCCATTTGGCTAAACTATCAATTTTTATTAATTTATTTTGAAATGGCTTGTTCTCAAGGGGGGTTTTAGGAAAAGTAACGTGAGAAAAAAGTAGTGTGTTTGGTCAGTTTGTATAAAAAATACTTGACTATCAAATTATTAAAAATGGCATGTGTAAATTTACTTTGTAATTAATGCTATTTAAATAGATAAATTGTTATAAATATTTATTATCATTAATTTTTATTAAGTGATTTTTCTTAATTAATTAAAATATAAAGAATAAAATAACAATAAATATTTCAAATATTTTAAGAAACATAAATTTATATATATCAAAATAATATATATAATTACTCTCAACAAGAAAGATAATTAGTGAAAGAATTAGGTAAAACAAATAAAAGGTATATATGTATGGTACATTACAAATTTTGGTAGGGATAGTTATGTCCCCAAAAAAAATTAATTTTTAGCTTTTTGTTGTTGTCTAGAAGTAGAAACTTCAATTTCTAACTTTTCCTTTACAATTGAAAAACTATTTCTACTTTCACTCCAAAGCCCACTTATTTTTTAGAAAATAGCTTTGATTAAACACTCAAGTTTTTCAAAATGTACTTTTGAGAAAATAATCAGTTTCTCCACTTCAAACTGTTTGGTCAAATGGGCTATTATTAGAATGTTGTTTATTCTAACTACACAAAAAAAATTCATTTTCTTACGGCAACTAAGATGCATGTGGCTTTTGACAAAAACCAACTATATATACAAGGAAATAGACTTTACCATTATAACAAGTCTCCAAAATTATCGTGTGGACTATGAAAGGCACTGTATAATATCTTTGTATCAATTGTCTTGAATATTTAAGTTGATGAAATAATTTCTCCTTCCCTTAAGTGTAAAAGTGCAGTGACTTCTAAGTTTGTAAAGTAATGATTTGAAATATGCTTAATGTGTTAATAGAATAATAGAGCAAGGGTTATTCTCCCTATTATTTTTGAGTCATATAAATTTATTGTTAAATTATCATATTTGGAAATGAAGCCTCATTAATTGTTAGTGATTAAAGATAATGTAGGTTTGGATCAACCCAAGCATACCTGTGAGTAAGGATGGAGCTTTTACTTCAGTTACCAGCCATACAACTTTTTGTTTACACAAAATATAAGAGTTTTTTTGGTTTTGTTGAAAATTATATATACTGTGTTTGTGATTTTACTGTTCAGAACTTCATTAGAAAATGTGTTTCTGACCCTCGTTAACAATGTTAGAAAACAAATGAAGAGGAAAATCTGATATTTAATTCACAATGTTACAAGATCTTTGCAAATATAGCATCTTATACTGTGAAAGAACTAACCCTCTACTTTAGTTGCCAAATCAGATTTCAAGTAGTGATCCTCGAAGAATTCTTCGTTTTTGTAATCTGCAAGCTGTGAAAGTTGATCGCTGCAAAGGCTTAGAATTCATTTTTCCATTCTCTATAGCCATGGATCTTCAATGCCTTGAAAAACTTGAAGTACAATCGTGTAGGATAAAGGAAATTGTCACAATTGCAAACAATGAAGGACCCGTGGACAGAACTGCTACATTTGTGTTTAATCATCTCATCTCTTTGAAGCTCCAAAATTTGAATAACTTGGAGAGATTTTATGCAGGGAATCACAGTCTGACATGTCAATCTTTGAAAGAAATCGTTGTGTATGATTGCAACAAATTAGAGTTATTCAAGAATGAGCCTATGAGCTCCACAGAAAGACAAGTTATGGATGATGATAAATCCACGGCTATGAGGCCTTCAATGCAACAACCTCTTTTCATAGTTGAGGAGGTACAATGATAAAATAATAATTTTTGTTGTTGAACATGCAGACTAACAATTTAAGCATGATATAACCCAAGAGACCCTAATGGAAACAAAAAATGTTAGTAATGTGAAAGGATAGAGAAAATAAGCTTATGAATATGAGGGGCCCTGATATTATAAAATGTAAGGTAAAAGGAAGAAATATTGTGAGGGACAGGACTAGGAAAGATGAGGGACACGTATAGGCTCTAGAGAGAAAGTTCTAGAAGGAATTAGTTAGGCAATTCTCAATAAAGAGTGAAGGAAGAGAGAGCAAAAGGCATGGAAAATATTATGGAATGAGTTGGGAGATAGCTAACATCCTAAAGGCCTAACAACTGTGTTATTTTTTGCATTTTCTCTTTGTCTTTGTGTAAAAGGAATCTGCCGTTGTGGTTTTTTGCTTCTGTTTTAGTGTTTTACTTCTTAGCAATTGGTGATTTGCCCCTGTTTTTAGTGTTTTAATTCATAAGATTCTGAATTATCATGTTTTTTATAGTTTTCTGGTTGGGCTCTGTCAGAATATCATGGTAGCTAGGGAAATAAAACTCCAGTTGATTTAAATCAAATAATGACAAAAAACAGTTAATATATAATTATCTTTGGTTTTTATAAAATAAGGTTACTTATTTAAAAGATACAACTATATATTGACTTAAATTATATTAGGCTGATGCAAATTTTAGAGGAAAAAACAAGTTCTAGAATATATTGCCACTTAATTGGGACAATGACTTTTATTTATTATATATTTATAGATATATTTGTTGACAAGTAGCAATAGGTGATTTGTTGGGATGGTAGTTACTTCATTTCTATTAAGCAATGTCTCGAGTTCAAGTCTTATGTTTAGAAAAACTTCTTTTAGGTGGAACTAAATTAGTCAGAGCCTAATAAACTTTTGGATGTTAGTGATTTTTTTTTTTTTAAAAAAAAAGAATTATTTGATGACAGGTAAATAATGATTGTTTTTATTAAAATGAAACTTCATTTGTATGATTGTATTTAATGTTTTATGTTACAGGTGATTCCCAAATTGGAGCAACTGACAATAATAAATATGGCCGGCCATGTGACATTCGGCCCTAATTGGAGAAAACCCGTTAGTGAAGCAAAATGTCTAAGAGTGTCCAACTTCGCTTATGAAGAAGCTGCTCTTCCAAAATGGTTGCTTCAAAGTGTATCTAATTTGGAAACACTAGCTATCGAATGGAGCTCCTTCAAAAAAATATTTGAGGATGAAAGACAAAGTAGAAGCAGCACAACACAGGTCAAATATTTGACATTAAAAGGGTTACCCAAACTTCTACATATATGTAAAGAAGGAACCTCCATTGATCCTCTTCTTGAGGTTCTTGAAACTTTATATGTTGAAGAATGTTGCAGCCTGATAAATTTGGTGCCTTCCTTTGTCACTTTTAGTCACTTGACATCTTTGGAGGTAGCAAAGTGCAATAGCCTCATAACTTTAATAACCTCATCAACAGCTAGAAGTCTGGTCAAATTGAAAAAAATGGTGATAAGAGATTGTGATTTTCTTGAACAAATAGTGACTGAAGGGGGAGATGTGAAAAAAGAAGAAATTGCATTTAGCAGCTTAGAAGTCTTGGAACTTGAATGTTTGCCAAGGCTCATTAGATTTTCTTCTAGTGAATGCTTCTTGCACTTCCCATTTTTAAAGAAAATCGTTGTGACACAATGCCTACGAATGAAAGTCTTCTCAGTCAACAAAACAAGCACACCACAACTTCAAAAGGTGTTGCTAGTAGAGAAAGAAGATGAAAAATGGTATTCAAGTGACGAAGAATGGTATTCGAGTGACCAAGAAAAGGAAGAGGATGAAGAATGGTATTGGGAGAATGACTTGAATGAAACAATAAAAAAGATGTTCATGGATATGGTATGTTTTGACTTTTGACTTAACCAATTAGTTTGAAGTATTTCTCTCTTTCTCTCTCTAGACTTGAGTTATTTTGTCAAGTTACCTGTACAATCCGGCAACAAAATACAGCATAACTTTACACCTTAAATAAAACCTTCCAATTGTTCAAACTAATCAGCTACAAAGAGAAAATTAATTATAAAGTTGTTGTTGTTTAAATAAAATAAACCAGAGGAAACATAGCCCATACGTGTAAATTGCTTAATTCTCTCTTCAATATTCTTTTAATTAATTGACGTATCCTATAATATGTTTAAACAGGTAGCTTTTCACAGTTTCAAGTATTTGAAGCTATCTGAATATCCTGAGTTGAAAGAGTTGTGGTACAACCAAGTTGAGAATAAAATATTCTGTAATTTGAAATGTTTGGAGGTGCACAAGTGTGATTTTCTGTCTGGTGTGCTCTTTTCGTCGAATTTATTACAGTTGCTGGAAACACTGAAGAAGCTAAAAGTAAGAGATTGTGATTCATTAGAAGCATTGTTTGATGTGAAGACAATGGATGGGCAAGCAATTCATGTAAAGAAAGCTAGTCAATTGGAAGAATTAACTTTGTCAGATCTGCCAAATCTGAAATTCATATGGAACAAGGACCCTCAAGAAATACTCAGTTTTGAAAATTTACAGGTTGTGAAAGTTGCTAAATGCCAAAACTTGATGCATCTGTTTTCAGTGTCTCAATGTCGTGATCTAGGGCAGCTTGAACAGCTTCACATAGAGTCATGTGGAATTGAGCAAATTGTTGCAATCAAAGAAGTATGGGAAGAGCTTAAATTTGATTTTCCTCGTCTAATTACCTTGAAGCTGTTTTGTTTGACTAAGCTCAAGAGTTTCTACCCAGGAAGGCATACTTTAGAGTGCCCTTCATTAGAGACATTAGATGTCTATCTTTGTGAAGCATTGAAAATATTGTCTTTTGACCATTATGATTTCCAACAACAACATCTAGTAGAAGTTGATTTTCCACATGAGCAAGCCCTCTTTTTTGTTGAAAAGGTACGTGCCCTTTTTCTATTTGTTTTTTTGTCCTGATTATTGAAAACAAGTAGTTGTTTATAGTAAAGTAAGATAAATATAAATAATATTTCTCTATCATTTGAAATTTCATGAAGTTTTGTATTGACTCTAGGATGAATTACATAGTGTTATTTTTTGATACATCAGGTATCTCCAAACTTGAAGGAGTTGGCATTCAATGACAAGGATGCTATGAGGATATTGAATGGCCATTACAATGGAAATCTCTTTCACAATGTACAAAGGCTTCATTTGCAATACTTTCAGGAAACTTCAATGATGTTTCTAAACGATTTCCTTGAAAGATTCCCCAATACAGTGACAATTCAGTTACGTTATTGTTCTTTTGAAACACTTTTCCATTCAGAAGGAATTGATCATTGTAAAAGCCCTACCCAAATAATGACAAATTTGTGGCTTTACCAATTGGAGCAGCTTAAGCATATATGGAATGATGACTCCTTGTCAGATCCTTTTGTTCAAAACCTTGGAACTCTCAGAGTAGTGGATTGTTCTAGTTTAGTAAGTTTGGCACCGCCTTCAATATCTTTCAAAAATTTAACTACTTTGGAAGTGAAGGACTGTAAAGGGTTGATTTATTTAATGAAATCCTCCACTGCTAGAAGTCTCATGCAGCTCAAAAGCTTGACAATTGAGAATTGTGCGATGCTGAAGGAAGTTATGATGATTGATGAAGGAGAATCAGAAGAAGAAATCAAATTTGAAAGATTGATACATTTGAAACTGACTTCTTTATCCAGTTTCAAAAGCTTCTGCTTAGGGAAACACACCTTCATATTCTCATCTTTAAAAACTCTGATAGTGACAGGATGCCCCAAAATGCAGAATTTCTCATCAGGAGTCATTATAACCCCAATATTGAAAATAGTGGAAGTAGAAAATGGAAAAAAGTATTGGACAGAGGACCTTAATACAACTCTCAGGCAGCTTGTCATGGAAAAGGTACATGATAAGTAATTTGTTTAAGTTTCTTGTAAAACCATTATGAGAATCAAGCTTATGCTCTTTTAATATTCATATTCTCCATGTTTGTTTGTGTTCGCCTATCTAAAGAAGCAATATAACAAATATAGGATAATATTGTTTTGCACTAACCAAAATATAAATCATTATTATTTTATTGGTATATTTACGAGTATTTCTCTGATAATAAATATTTCTCATATACAATTAGGATAAAGGTAAAACTGTTAAAACTATATTGATATGAAATGGGATAAATGATTGGCCTAATAGCCCGTAGACCAAGAGCCATAATTCTCATTACTGAAAGAAGACCGTGTTGCAGGATAGACATTTTGGCTACATTTTTTTAAAGAAAAATTTGCCACAATAAACATATTTGGTCTTGGTCCTTTATTAGAAATAAAACTATCCAAGCATGATTTATGAGAGAATTATTCAAGCGCAGCTTCTTATATATTGATGAAACTTGTTTGTCTTGACAAAATTAACTTTTTAATTGCAAGGGAAAATCTATCTTCTTTATTCACGTTTACTTCTGGCTGAGCTATGTACGTTGTGTTTAACTGCTTTAGAACTTACGTCAAACTTGAAAGCTTTGAGGGAAATCAATAGTTTGATCTGCCTAATTTATTCATGTCATTACGTTGTTTCTCTCTTGTTGCTTTTTGGGTTTTAGATGATTTTGTATGTTAGCTACTGAAGGAAGTGCTAGCACGCTATATCATTTTCTGGATAATTTTAATGGGTTTGATTATGAAATTTTATTTCATCATCAAAAAGAGAGTATGATAAGTATTTCCCACTATTTATTCTGCAGTAGGAGCAAACAATTAGTTTGTTTCCCAATCTCCTCATCAAGGATCATTATTATTATTTTGTTCATTAAGTGGATCTAAGTTTATGGGACTAATTAGAAAGAAAGAGGTTGTAGAAAATATGCCTATTTTCTTTTTGCATTTGCATATATGATAAAGAGGTTTACTGAATTGAGTCTCAATAATTTTGTTAGCATTAATAGGTGAATAAATATCAATATCTTTTATCAACAGGAAGTTCCAGACTCTGACCGAAGCTGAGATCATCATCTCTTTCATTATATCCAAAGGTTGAAGCATTGCAGTACCTGAAAAGTAAGAAGATGCGTCTGAGGACTTTCAGTCTCCACTTTTCTTTCCTTCTATAATTTGTTTGGTCAGTTTAATGGTAATTGTTAAAAAAATGTGAATGGATTTTCACTGAATTGCAACTAGGGATGGACATCTCTATACTTATATATACCAAATGCAATAATTAGTGTGGAAGATCAAATTATGAGGTTAGTATGGAGAAGACATTGCAAAGTCAAGAAGACAAGTTATACTCACATACTCTAGAAACAGGGATGAAGAGGATCTTACAAAAATCATTGAATAGTACAAAAATTTGTATCAGTGGGTTTAAACCGAGGTTGGCTGTCTGTTTCAACAGTTTGGTTTGTTATTAATCTAATTTTTCCACATAAAAAGACACATGAAACTAGATCCTAAATCAATGGTCTCTCAAGTTACATTATATGCAAGACGAGAGTGTACTTAACCAATCATCCTGGGATGTGTTATAGTGTTAACTTGATGAGATGTTTCAGGAAAGTTTCCAAGGATACTGTTATTCTTCTTTCCTCAATGAAATTTTTTATACAAAATAAAGTTTTTTTATTTTTAATATAACAGTAAATATGATTAAATTTATATTATTTTTAATATAACAATAAAAATAATGAAGTAATTTTATTGTTTGGAAATAAATATATACAATATGAAATATTAAAAATTTAGAATGAAATTAAAAGAGTAACTCTAAAAATGAAATTAACAACAAAAACCCGCAACAAAATAGTATCATATTAATAAAGAGATAAATATAAAATTAATTGAGTTGTGAATCATATTCCCATAATAAAATGACTTTAAGTAATTCATATATTATTATTTCTATCAAATTAATCATGTAAACTTTAATCAAATTAGTTGTGTAAAAGACAATTAAAATCATTTTACACCTAGGTACAATTTGGATGTGATGTTTCATATGTCTAGCACTACCTTAATTATTGAGTGAAGCATAAATTCTTCAAACCATAATCTTTCTTGCATTGTGCTGACTTCTTGTGCCATTTATTCTTTATCCACTTGTATTAATAAACCGTAAATGAGTCCAAATGACAAGTTACACAAAATCTCGAGTAATAATTTTTAAATTAAAAAGTTCAGATTAATTTTAACTAATTTTATGTTGAATTGAAAGTACCACATGATAATGTCAGAAGTGGGATTTGAACCCACGCCCTCTCACGAGGACCAGAACTTGAGTCTGGCGCCTTAGACCACTCGGCCATCCTGACATGAATGTTCTCCTTTGAGGACTTAAATTATAAATCTACACTGGAGAAGAAATATGGACACAAAAAATAAACTAAAGTTCATAGCAGCTTTTGAAAAAATATGGGTTCAACCAAACACCCAGTTTTTTTAAATGAAGTGTTCTGAAAAAGAATAAGTAATTTTTATATTGTAAGAAGCTTGGCCAAATAAATTATTAATTTGAGATAAATTAAAAAAATTGTCTCAAAATAAGACAAATCACAAATGTTATACTTATTATGCATTTGGTTTTCAGGAGGAGCAAGTAAGGCAGGCTTTTAGCAGTTTTAAATGAAGAAGAAACTTGGAGATTGTTTCAAACTATGGTGGGTGTGATGGTTTTTAATTTTAGAAGGTATGAAGATTTAATGCCACGGGTAGGAATTTGATAATGGTTAAATTACTTGACAATATGAACTGTGTAGGAAGGAAGAGTAGGATTTCTAGTTTTTGCATTATAGCAGCCTAATTGTATTGCACGCCGCCACTTCTAAGATTTCTCTACATATCTTCATATCATTATTACTTATGGAATTTTCTAGATTATTTTTAACAGGGTGATGTTGTTAAAGATGCCAATGTACAAAACGTAGCAACCAATTGGCAAAAAAATGTCTAGGCTTGCCTATTCTTGTAGTGACAGTGGCAAATGCATTAAAAAACAAAGATATTTATTATTGGAAAGATATCTTAATTTAACTAGAAAGAGTTTACAGTGGAGAAGTGAATGAGATAGCTTATTCAATTTTGGAGCAAAGTTACAACCAATTGGAGGGTGATGAAGTGGAGGTAATTTTTTTGCTTTGTAGTCTACAAGAAATAATGATAAAATTACTATCATATAATTTAAAGTTCATAAGTTTAAATTTTAAAAATAATCTTTTTGATTGTTAAAATAAATTTTTTTAAATTTAACTTTTTTACATATCACTTAATGAGAAAAACCTTATGCAATGAGTCATCCTTAGGTCTACAAAGATTATAAGTTGATGTTGAATATTTGTTTAGATGGGTTGTGGGGTTTGGGCATATTTAGGCTCATCAATATTTTAGAAGAGGCAAGAATTAGAATTTACAAATTGATTGGTTCCTTAAAGGCATCTTGCTTGTTGCTTGAAAGCAACACCAAATTACATGTCAAAATGCTTGACATTGTTCATGAAGTAGCACTCTCAATGGCATTAAGAGATCAACAAGTTCTCATAATTGGAAGGGGTGTTGAGCTGAACAAATGGCCAACAGATGATTTCCTTCAAAGGTGCTCACAGATCATCTTGAAAGAGTGTCACATTCATATGCTTCCTAAAAGGTTAGAGTATCCAAAAGTTAAACTTTTTTACTTATACAATAATAATAATCGTTCTTTAGCCATCTCCGATTCTTTTTGTGAGGGAATGAGAAATCTCATAGTGTTGGCATTGATTTACATGCACTTACCTTTGTTACCCCAATCTTTTTCTTTTTAATTAGGGATGATCATGGTAAGATATAGGTAAGGTACAATAATTTTGTATCTAGACTTGATTTTGAGCAGGTATTCTCATAATCAGACTCATAATATTTTTAAATATTTAAATTGATTATTTATCTGAAAAAATTAAAATAATTATTTTTTTAAAATTATGACTTATCTACATATAAATTTATAAATTACATCAATTATATTATGTAAATTTTAAATATATAGTCAATATAAAATCTTAACAAATTTATCCTTACAAAATTATTAAATATAATAATTTATATATTTATATTAAATTTAAACTATCTTATTGATGAAATTAAAGTAAATAATATAATTTACATGTATTTTTTTAATAGAATAAATTAAATATATATAATATAAAAAATAATATTTAAATAATTTATATAAAACAAGTATGGGTTTAAGCAACCTTCCCCAGTCTCAAACTTGCTTCTTTAATATTCAAATCTGAATCCAAACCCAATGAATAAATTTTATAAATACTCATAAAATATAAATATTTTGATCATTTTTATTCTTAATTAAACTTCAAACGTTGTGTTTGGAGCAATGTGCTTTGGGAGACATGACTAATATTGGAGCTTTGGAAAATCTCCAAATTCTCAGCCTTCATGGGTCATCAATGGAAAAATTACCTAGTGAAGTAAGCATTTGACCTAATGTTAAAATATTAGGTTAAAAAATAAAATATTGACTCACATTATCTTTTAAGAAATAATTTGGATAATTTTAAGTTAAAAAATAAAATTAATCATAATTTAAAATTTTAAAAATAAAATTGACTACAAAAAATTTATAGACAATTAAAAATTTATGTAAAGTTTAAACATATTAAAAGTACCTTCTAGTGTGTCCTAACTTGAATGAGCTAGCATTAAATGACAAGGATGCAATGAGAATATTGAATGACTATTATCAAGAGAATATCTTTCACAACATAAAAATACTTCTTTTTCTGTTCTTTCGGGAAACTCCACTTATGTTTCTAAATTCTAAGTGATTTTCTTGAATATTTTTCCAACGTAACAACACTTCAAATGAGTTCTTTTGAGAATCTTTTTCCTTCGTAAAGAATTGGTCATTATAGTACTAAAATCTCAATTAAAAAAAAAAAGGCTTGGTACCACCTTCAATATTTTCTTTCAAAAGTTTAACTAGTTTGAAAGTGAAGGATTGCAAAAGGTTAATTTATTTAATAACATCCTCCTCCACTACTAAAAATCTTGTGAACCTCACAAGGTTGACAGTTGCAAATTATGAGATGATAGGGGGAAATGGAAATACAAAACGATATTTATTTTTGTTTTTTAATTTACTAGTGATTTAATATATAAAATAATAATTTTAACGAATTTCATGAAATTTTATTTCAGTTGATTCAATTCCATGACAGAAGATGTTGTCATGGAAAATAAAGGAAGGCGTTGGAAAGAGGACCTAAATACCACTATCAACAGATGTTCTCGGAAGAGGTATGTAAAAAAACTAAATCTTTGTAGTTTCTTGTAAAGCCAATATGAGGATTACACTGATCCTGTTTTAATATTCATGTAAAGCCATCAAAGAATGTAGAATGGTGAGTCTATGTGACAGAAGAAGAGATTAGATTTGAAAGCATAGAGTATTTGCAAATGATTTCTTTATCAAGTTTCAAAAGCTTCTCTTCAGGAAAACACACCTTCGTATTTTCATACTTCAGGAAGTTTAATTCAGAATCTGACCAGAGTTGGGATCATCATTTAGGAGATATCTAAATATTGATTTCCCTTGACACAGAAAAAGCCTCTTAAGAATAGGGATCAAGTACTGGTTTTGAGGGTTCTATTATTATTGATTGGATAGTTTAATTGTTTTCCTGGACTCTCTTTTTCCTGTGTGTTTTTCATTATGAGACTTTCTTTCATTATCATTTTATTAGGAAGGAAAAAAAAAGTTGTTGTCTTGTTGTATTTGAGTAAGATCATTTCGATAGCCATATGCTAAGGAGGCTTTTTACCCCATGTATGATATTCAAAAAAAAAAAAAAAAGATGCATACAACTTCCTCATATTATACGAATTTATAAATAACTAGTATTTAGAATAAATTATTTGACATTTTAAATTCAATTATTTATTTAAGTTATAATAAATTTCAAAACTATTGGGGAGTAAATGTGAGACCTTTAAATCAAAAATTCAAACTTTCTCAAATATAATCAAGATGAAGTATATGATTAAATTGTACAAAATTTTTTAAATTTTGACCTTGTTGTACATAATTCTCTTAAATTTTAAAATTTAATTAAAAAATTTTTAAATTTTTTAAATTTTATAAATAATTATATATGTTAATTTTTTTATTTATTTGTTAACGATCAACTACACATTATCAAAATTGACTCCAAATCAAATTTTTTTATGAACTAGACTGGAGTAATTTTGACTTTTCTCATTTCTTAAAAATCAATTTGAGGTTTTGATTCACAACACCTTTGAATTCGAACCCAACACCGAACCCTACTGCTTGTTGGCTTAGCATGTTGCCCACCGTCTTTAACCTCACTTCGTCATCGCTTTCTGCAACAGCAGTGATGTTTACCGTCACTGCTTTCCCGTTCTAATGCGTAGATAGTTGAGTTGACTCGATGTGTTCGCTGCTGAAGAGTTCTACCACAAGAGGTGGGTTTTCGTGTAGGCTCATGTGCGATTTTAGTGCCAAAACCATACAATCCGTCAATCGTTGATCCAAATTTTTGTTCGGATTCGAGACCTAAGCCAAACGGGTAAGGATATCTATTGCGGTCTTCGATTTCCCTTCAAAAATTGTAGATGCGGCCTCCATTAGCGACTACTTTGAACAGGTAGAAGCAGGGGAATGCACAGAGGAAGAAGACAATGTCGTTGAGGTTGCAGACGAGGTAGGTGAGTACAAAATGGGTTTCTGAACCCGTGGAGTGATCAGATTCTATATTATCTCTAACCACTCGTTGTTTATAATCACAAAAACCACATCGCCTTCTTCCTCATTGTTATCTTCGAAAAGCTGCTTCTCCAACCCCTGAAGCTCACAGTCTATGACCATCTTCTCAAATTCCTGAACTTAAACCAAATTAGTATTCGAATATTGAAAACCAGTTCTGTGTAGTACGAAATTACCCAAGGGTAAGGCCGTGTTTGGGAGATTCATCGTTTGATCGAGAAAAATTAGTATTCCTAAAGCTGACGAGGTTCAAATTTTGCCTTGCGATTTGCGTGTAAGGATCTAGAAAAATTGGTGGGAGTTGTTGTTGTTGTTGAGTTTGATACAGAGGATGATGAGACAAGTGGTGAAGGTTTGTGTTGGTGGGGTCGTTCATGGTGGTCGCCGTCAAGGATCGGCTGACTCCACCATTTTCTTCCCCAGAGACGATACTTGAGATAACACTAATAAGAGTTAACTAAGAGGCTGGGTTTTTGGAGAAACACATGAGACAAAGAGAAATGAACAAAGCAAAGAGAGAAGAGAGAGAGAGGTTTGTAATGTGAGGGAAATGATTCTGGTGAATATAACAGAAGAGTTAAATAAGAAAGCAAGTAAAAAGGTATTGTTGAGGATGGGATATGGAAATTGAAGGATAAGAAAATTAGAGAAACCCAAAATGTTGTGGTGGCAGCCATGGTAGCTCTGTATGCAACTATGAAGTGGCCACGGTGAGGAAAAAGAATGGGGAAAGACAAAATTGGGTGGGTCAGTGAGTTGCGTTTTGAATTATTGGATGGATTTAAAAAAAAAAACGAAATTATCTCTAATCTATTTAAAAAAAAAAATTTGACTTAGAAGTCAATTTTAATAATGTGGCAGTTGATTGTTAATAAATAAATAAATAAAATTAACGAATGTGATTATTTATAAGATGTTAAAAATTTTAAAAAAAATTTTATTAAATTTTAAAATTTTAAAAAATTTTATACAACAAGATTAAAATTTAGTAAAATTTTATATATTTTAGCTTTTTCTTTTTAAGTAGAGATATATGAAATTATTGAACCCAAAAAATTTTAAAAATTTAAAACTTAGAAATTTATTTAAATAAGTGTTATAATAACTATAAGTAACAAATATTAGGGAGGATTTTTTTCCAATAATTATTTTTAATTTCAAAACTTTATTAAAAAAAAGGTAAATTATACTTTCCTCTTTTAAAAGTTACACTCTCTTCCTTTACTAAATCAAGAAAACCTAAACTGTCACCTATTTGAAGAAAATTATACTTCCAAGATTATATTAATTTTTAGGTAAATTATAGTTATATCCCCTTGTGAGGTCTAAAATTTTTTTATTTTATATTTTAAGGTGTGTCATTGAACTTCCATGTAATTTGTTTCATTCCCTCTAAATTACCTCATACTATTTCTACTAAAATTTAAAACATAATTAATAAAAATTGGCCCAAAAATAATTAAATTCATCAAAAAAATTAGTTTAGCCCCTAAAAAAATAAAAAAAAAATTTAAATATTATTTTTATATCTTTATCATCAGACTCTTCAATCAAATATTGACATACATATGATTTATAAAGTTTATCTCTCTCATGATTAGTTTTTTTTAAAAAAAAAATTTACATATTTTATTTTAATTGAAAGACCTGATAATAGAAATATAAATAACTGTATATAAATATAGTCTAAAAATCAACCTTGGTATTGTCATTTTCATTCATTTTTAATATTTTTTTTCTAAATTAGTAATTGCCACCTTTCCATTTTCAAGTTTCAAACTAATAGAAAGTCTATAGGCAATTAGTAGGATGGAACCTCTTACACATATATTTATCACAAGTTCCATTAAAATTAAAAAAAAAAATGCAAGCACTTTCCAAACACAATAATACACTTCAAATGGTTTTTCTGTATGTTATATAATGACGATTGATTGACCACCTACCATGTATTGTGTTTGCTTTGCAACAAATTTGAATTTTGAAATCTTTTACAATTGATAGTATTAGTTTTAGGTAAATTTACATAATCTTTTAGCATATTATATTGTATATTTTATGTAATATTTTAATAATTTTTATTTTTAATTATTTATTAATAATTATAGAGTCAATGGAAAATTTTAAACTATAAAAAAAATGAATGACTAATATTTATTTTAAACTATAAAAGAGTTACATGATAAGTATCAATTCTTACGTGATTGAGTTAATAAAATTTTGAATGAAAAATGTCACTGGTTATAGTTAACTCATAACAAAGCAACTAAAAAGGTTTAACTATATAGCAACAAATTTATTCTTAAGATTAAAATTTTAATTTAAAAATCATAAATTTAATTTATTTTAAATTTTTAAAGTTAGTATTCATAAAATCGGATGTTGTGAAATGTCTTACGCCATGTACACTCTCAAACTTATCCTTAATTTTACATATCATTCATTAAAAAAAGACTTCATCTTTAAAAAGTCAAAATTTGAATTGCAATTCTATTTTAAATTAGTTTTTAAAATTCGATTTTGGAAAATATTTTTACACTTTTTCAAAACTCCTTGTTTGCTTAGCTTTTTATTCTCGCGTGTCATGACAATGATCCCACAAATATATATATATATATATATATATATATATATATTCATAAAAAAATTTAATCTATAATTTATTTAAAATAAATTTTTATTAAGTCTTTTATTTTTTATATTTCTCTTATTATAAAAAAATTATAAATTACATTTCTTTTTTTAAAATTTTAAAATTATATTTCTCTCATTTATTTAAACAATTATACTATTTTTTTATTTTAATAAATTATACTATTATTTTTTAATGATAAAAAATTTATAATTTAATCATTAAAATAAAATATTTATTATTATTATTATTATTATTATTATTATTATTATTTATGTATGGACCATTTGAGTATGACCGTAACTCATCTTTTAACTAAAGACAGCATATGGACTCGTTCTCATCTGAGTCACTAGTCAATGTAGTCATCCATCACTCACATCTTCGCTATTGAAAGTAAACTACAAAACACAAACTTCAACTTCACTTTCGCCTTTTCATCCTTTTGTTTTTTTTTTTTTTCCTTCTTTTTTGAAATTCATTTCTCTCTCTTCAGAAGCAGAACCAAATACCAAAAACACAACGACACAGTTTCCACACAAACCTTGATAATTAATTCAAAATAACCCATAGAAAAAAGATAGATCTTTGATACTTCCTTCATTGCATTTCCTCAATTTTCCGAAAAATTAAAAGCAGCATCTCAAGGCTTTACAAGAATTACACAACCATCTTCCACCCACATCACATCACATCAGCATTCTTTCTTACACACAATATAAGGAGAAAAGAGAGATTAAATAAAAGTGAAGCCAAAACGCAGAACCCAATAAAAGAGGCAAAATTCTTTGGTGGGTTTCGCTCATATATACCCAAACTATTTCTTTACAGAAGCAAGGAAGAGAAGAAGAAGAAGAAGATTCACCCAATTATTTAGAATCTTCACTCATATTAATACTACTCTTCTTTTCTGTGTTTTTCCTTTCCTTTTCTTTTTCTCTCTCTTTCTCTCTCTTCAAAATTGGATTATTTTGTATACCATACCAGTACCACTCTTGTTGACAAGGACAAAGGATTAAGTTAATTAGGCAACAACAACTGTGCCTGATCTCACAGTCTTATTAGGTGAAGAATTTTGGTTGGTCTCAGATTGTCTAACACTTCTTTTAGATGAAAGCTTCCAGCTTTTCTCCTTTGCGTCATCAATCTCTATCTGTTCCTGTCTGCACTCTTTGCTACAGAACGGTGTGTTGCCTCTGCAAATTATCAAAGTCCCATTAATCTCAAACAAAAAATCAATTCCTCCAATCAAATCCAAAAACCACAGAATTTCACGAAATCTACATGATTCGAGCTAAATCTACGCAAATTAAACAAAGCAAAATCTGCATCTGGGTATTACAGAACCCCCTTTATAAGCAGTAAATTTCAACCCTCAAGCTCAAATCAAAGTGAGCTAACCTATACATGTAGATATCTCTGTTATGTCCAAGAGGCTTTCGGCACAGAAAACAAGCTTCAAGGAAGTGGGGTTCCTCGTAGTGATCTTCACATCCAGCGTAATAGAACATGCTCGATCGTGGCGAAGAAGAAGAAGAAGCCATGGATAGGTGAGTGAAGAGTGAGGAGAGAGAGACAGAGTGCGCCGGGTGTGACGAAATGGAGAGAATATGGAGAGCGAATGAATGAGAGTGGGAAGGGAAAGGGGGTAAGAGAAAGAGGGGCGGCTGGCATTTATATAGGAGAAGGAAGGTATCGGCTAGTGCGTGGTCTATCTTATGCACCTGCTCTTCTCCAATCACTTTTCACTTTTCACTTTTTTAACATTCTTTTCTTAGATTTAATTAGTGGTTAAATCATCGATTTTATTTAGAGTTTAATATCTCCCATCTTTTATTCTGTCTAATAATAATAAGTAACTTAAATTGTCAACTTTATTAAATTTTAGTTGTTGTTAAGATAATTTTAACAAAAGAGTATTTATTTTATCAATTTGAAATTATATAAATTATACATAAATTTATCATGTATTAAGAATTTAGTGAAATAAATTAAAAAAATATATGCATGAATAAAATTGATAATTATAAAAAATAAATTATATTAAAATAGTTTTTAAATTAAATTATTTTTTATTTTATTTTTAATTTAATAAAACTCTAATATGTAATAATATTTTCTTTAACAAAAATACCGTTCTTGTAAGTATTTGTTCTTATTTGTTTAGTCATAAAGATTAACAAATTTTAGATATAATTATTAACAGTTTAATCTTTAAAATATTATTCTCTTATTTGTTTAGTCTTAAAAATTAACAATAAAAAGTTTAATTTTTGAAAGATTATTTTTTAATCCTTAAAATATTATTACTATAAAATTTTTTAAATATTATATACATTAATTTTTTTTTAATCTAATCACATTAAATAATAAAAAATTATATATAAATAATTTATAATTTATAAAAATTAAATTGTATAGTGCTTATATTTTATGAGCTACAAAGGCGAGAAAAAATTATTTTCTATACTAAACAAAGGAAAAGAATTAAGCTAAATTATGAATATAATTTTAAAATATTTAAAACAACTAACAAGGAACAATTTATCATGTTTAAAAATTTAGAAGACTACGTGTAGATTACGTGGAGTTGATTGAAGGAGAGCATTGAAGTATTTGTGGTTGGCGTCGTAGCATATAATTACCGTCTAAATGATGGAGCTCATTAAAAAAACCAAAGGCGGTTTCGAAGGTCATAGATCGTGGCAGATTGCAGTTCATGCATTTCTCTCTCTCTCTCTGCACTTTTGGCTTTTTCCCAAAAGTCCTTTCTTCTTTATATTACATTTTTATGCTTTGCCCCTTTCTCTATTCAATATTTCCACTGCTCCCCTAAATTTGTGGCTTTCTTTACTTTGTAACCAAATCATGTCTCAATTCATTTCACTTGGACTCTTACATGCAAAAGAATATACCTTTTTAACTTTCCTTTTAATTATTATTATTTGGTACTTCTACGTGTCCATCTGCCTCTGGATTCTAGGAATATAAATTGCAGTAAGAATATAATTAATGAAATGTTGAAGTTATTAATTAAGAGGTTCTAAGATTTGTTATATATGTTGTTCATAACAAAGTGCTCAAAAATCTCATAGTAATTAATGAATTAGGAATCTTTCTTTTGCTTGCCATGTTTATTTAGGACATAATTATAATATGCATGTGAGGTCTATACACTAGCTAGCTCTCATACATGGCCTCCTTAGAGGGCTTATTTAGATAACAATTGGAGGACTATTTTTTTTTTTATTCTCATTTAATTGAGTTTATTAATCAAATTCATTAGCTCATTAATAAGTAGGGATAATAGTTTTTCTTAAAATTTTATTTTTTTAAAGTATATTTTCAGGAAAATATTTTAAATATTTTTAATAAAATTGAAGATACCTTATTCTAATAAAAAAATTAAAATTAATGTTATATTTTTAATCTTATTTAAGTTGTTTATGTTTTTACATGTTTGAAACAAAGAAAAAAATTATCAATCAAAAGTTGTTAGCTAGCTTGTTAGTAACTAGTAAGAAGAGGTATAGTATTTTTTTTTTACCAACTTCAGTTTTATTTTTTTAAGATTATTTTGAGAGAAAAAAATTCTAATAGAAAAAACATGTTCTTAAAATTTCTCAAAAAAAATATTTTCAAAAAAATTTGAGAATACCTTGAATGTAATAGAAAATAATTTTTAAAAAACTAATATCTATTCATACAATAATAATGCACATTATTTTTTTTTGAATTTTAAAAAATAAAAAATCCTATTAGTAGTCTAATATTGATTAACTAATGATGCATTCCTTGTTATACCTCCACATATATATATATATATATATATATATGCCTAGCTATTTGATATTTTAGGAATAATTAATTCAATAATTTTGTTGATCTGAGTCATTATTTTATAGATTTTATAACATCACTAACATCTAGAGGAAAATAACTTCCAAACTACTTTTGAACAGATGGCATGATATTAGAGTTCATGCATAAATCTTGGAATATAGTGTAGATTCTTCTTTTGACATTATTGTACTTCAAATGTTTTATGAGTTACATTTCTTAATGAACAATATTGCTTATTTATAAAAATATTACTCATTTACTAATTAAATTTTAATTTAACAAAAAAATTAATTTTTTATATTAAAATGTGATAAATTAATATTTAAATTTTTTTAAAAAAATATTTATATTTAATATTTAAATATGATTATATTATGTATAATATGATTAATTTTAATAAAAAATACCATAAAAATGCTCAAAAGTAATTAAAGAATTAATGAAATTTCGCTAATGAGTGCATTATGTATAATATAGTAGAAGTGCACTTTTTTAATTATTATTTTATTGCAATTATTTTCATTACTATGTATATAATGTACCCCAATTTATATACATTTTTAGGGGTATAAAAACAAGTAAACTCAATTCGAATCATTCTTTTGCCAATTCATGTGACTTGGGTTGAGTTGTATATGACAACTAAATCAATTAATTATAAAAGTATCATAAAATCTTTTAAGTAATTAAGCATGATTTTTATTTCAGTTTTACGAGAAAATTAATAATTCATCCTCAAGTAGTATAAATTACGATGTATATGAATAATACCTACGTATTGACATTTTACTAATTATGCAGAGAATCTTCTTGAGTCACTAATATATTAAATTATTATGATTTTCAAACTTTGAATTCATATCACAGCATGAAATTAGAGTGCGCTATATATGCCTACATTACTTTCAAAATATATTGCAGATTCTTCCTCTGAGTGTGACGTTATTGTAATCCCAATATATTAATTATTAATAATATCAAACATTTAACGCAATCATTATATTTAAAATAATTATTAGATATTATATAATGTTCAATAATTATAGGGCATTATAGACTATTCAAATAATACAGGAATAATGAAAATGAGTTCCAAATAAACTAATTGGTGCTTATTAAGAACGCAAATGTAAGGAGAAATAAGGAGCATATTAATAGTGACTTAACTTGAACTAATGTATGTTTTAATTTATCTTTTTTTTAATTCTTGATATGTTTTAAAATCTCCCCTGTTTTATTTAAAAATATAATAATACTTAAATAATCGCTATTATTCACACTTCTTTTAGAAATTCGCTGGCCATATCATATACAAGAATAACTATTATATGGTTGGTTAAAATAGTAAATTTTGTATTTTTCTTAAACAAAGTATATAAATTTAGATTCTTTTATATCTTTTCTCTCAAAATAACATGTTAATAAATAAATAACATAGAATTAAAAAAATGGATTAATAGACTTCCCACTCTTTCTATAATTTTAGAAAAACAAACACCGTGGTTTCCAAAGTCATATTTACACTATAGTATAAAGTATCTTTTTAATAACTATCAATGATTACTGTTCAATAATAATTTTTTATTTTTAAATTCTAAGGCCAAACACTAAAAATGAATTTAATATTTGTAGTCTGACCAAGTCATCGATTGATTTCAAATATATATATCTAAAGGATAAAAGATATATGTTCATTGTCAAAATAAAAGGGATAGAAATAACGTGTCATCTATTAATAATTAAGGTATTTTAGCAATTGAACTAGTTTGATATGAATTGACTTTGTGGTTGACCTAATAAACTAGGGTAATCGAATTATAATGAATTTATTTTTTAAAAAATTATTTACTATTGTATCGTTTCATCTTAATTTGATAAATTTCTATAGTTCTAATTAAATATTAATATATCAATATAAAGTGTAATATATATATACATATATATTAAAATTTTAAGATTATTATCTTTCATATTTTAATAAATAATTTATTCTGATCTAAAATTTAGAAGTTAATTTAATCATAATTTATAACTAAATTATATTACTTTTATAAAAAAAATTAAATTATATATCAAAATTTATTTTTTTTTGTGTTATATAAATATTTTTTTAATAAAAACAATTCTATTTGAAGTATAAAAAACTCATATTTTTCATTAAATTCAATCCTCGGTTCAATATTTAGATTATAGTATTAGAAGCTTTATATATAATATAAATATTGAGTGATGAACATGAATACCAAAAATAGTGTTGAAGAGGACAACTAACTAGTATATATCAACACTTGGTACGGTATTAACATTGTCTTATTTATGATTTATCTTGACTTGGTGCACAATATATTTAGTAATCAGGCATAACTCTCAGGGTTATATATGTTAATTGAGAAGTTAATGAATGAAAGCATGGATTAAATAACCAATTATTTAGTTCTAATTAGCAAATTTGACTGATTCTCAAACTTCATTTAATCCTTCAAAAAAAATGAAGAATGTGGCAAAAACGAGAATTTAAGTAAGCATTAGGCAAGAAATAATTTTTGACAAACCCAGGGATGTTCTAGAAAAAGAAAACCATATGTAATTATTACGTGTCATGATATTGATCTCTGTGAAAAAGGCACTACAGTCCAAAATCCACGTCAGTGTGTGGCAAGTGATGTAATTATGGAAAGAGAAAGGGGGCAGTTAGGTCCACTCAATGGCAAGAAAAAAATAAGAAGAAACAAATTGGCATGATATGAGTCGAGCATCAGCATCACTTTTTGGCCGTTGCTTTCTCCAACTCATAAGTTAGCAAAATTAAAATCAATAATTAGGAGAGAGAAAAGTAAGTGTGGGGCCCACTTCATACGAGAAATGGGCAAAAGCAAAGTCGGAGGTGACTAGGCGTGGGACCCACACACCATTCGGAAACCGACAAGAGACATCAGGGTTGGGGCCCACCTGACTCATGGACTTGCTGGACCTACTATTCCACTGTCCTTGTCTCCCGGTCCCACAATCGCTGCCCGGCAGTTGCGGTTAGCCTTAGGCCTTAGCCACTCATTTATTTCTCCTTCCGCTTTGCTTGCCCGCTGCCCTTTACACGTGCAGACTCCTCGCCTCATCTGCGTCACCGCACCAGACTGGATGCTTACACGTGCGACTTGGAGGTTTTTTTCCGGATCTTTTCGTTTTTTCAATCTTGATTTTCACTAACTGAAATTTTTAAATTTTTAAATATTAAAGTTATTTATTTTTATTAATTTTAAATTACTAAATACTTTATCATTACACTAAACTTAAGACTATTTTTAGATTTAAGTTAAAGCATGACATAATTCTTAACTAAATATAAAATTTCATAACTTGAAATTTATATATATATATATATTTGTGAGATGCTAAAAATTTTTTAAAAGAATCTTAGTTTTATTTAAGTTTCAATCATGTTTTAATTAGATTCATTTCACTTGTACTTTACGTTTGGTTTATGGTAACTGACAAGAGAAAATAATTTCTTTTTTTTTTGGTTAAAAATTTCAATAATTATAAAGATAAAAGATAAAATTAAAATTTAATACAAAGTTAAAAGTTAAAATAATACTTTTACCATTAAATTATATTGATATTTTATTTTAAAATTTATGGTTTTAATTTATTTTTTGTTAATAAAAACATTAATTGATATAAGTTATAATAATTTTTTTTAATATAACAGGCTATTTAACTAGATATTAATTTTTATTATAAAAATAAAGATAGTTAAACATATTTTGAAACAACTTTATAATATGTTGTACAGAATTTTTTTATTAACAAAAATTTTAAAATTTTGTATAATATTATATTAAATATTAGAGAATTGAATGTTATGTTCAAATATATATATAAAACTAAAACAAAGTTTGTGAGATTGGAGGAACCAAAGCCACCCCAACAAATAGATTTGGAAAGTTGTCTGTGGAATGTCATTTATTAATTGGTTACGAAGAACATCAAACAACTGGGCCAACCTGCTTTATTATAATTATAGGTTTTGCTCATTATTATTTTTTTAAAATTTTACTTAATTGATTGATAAATTTTTTAGATATTAAAAATTATTATTTTTATTAAATTTTTATAAATTTTAAATTATTAAATATTTCATTATTTAATTATAAAAAATTTATCCAATTTTTTAAAATATTAATTGACAAAACTCTAATTATAAACCATACATCTCTTTCTTTCTTTGTCAATATTATATCAATTATTATTAATCACAACACGTGTTTCCAAACTGAAAATACTAAGAGCACCGAAGTCAATGGCCCCTATAGTAAAAGTCTACACCACGTACTTTACTATATTTGTGCAAAAAAATTAATTGAAACTTGAATTTATTTGCTGAAAAAGACATTTTTCATATTTTATTTATTTGGAACGAAATTTCTTATTTTTAATAAAATTAAAAAAGTTTAATTCCCCCATTTTTAAATAAACAAAAAAAATTAATTTTTTACATATATTTTATTATTAAAAAATATTATTTAAGACTCCACTGTAGAACATTAAATATATATACATTTTAAAAAGAAATTAATTACATCTGTTAAACCAAACCTTTGTGATAAAAATGTCTAATCTCTCTTTGCCTGCATTTGTTGTTTAAAAACAATTGGGCAATAATATGAAGAGAGGTCAAGTTCATGAAAGTCATAATTAAAAATAAGAAAAATATTTACGTATTTTAGATTAAATAAGCTTAAGTCTTTCAAAATAATTGTATGATTTGTCACAATCATTCATTTTCAGCTGTAATGTTGCAGTCGACAAACGATGAAACTAAAGTTGACTTTAGAACTAAAATGCTTCCATGTTGTAATTTGTATTTTGTAGTACATGATCATGCGGGAGCATGAAAAACATTTATTCTAGTTTTTTTAATAATAATAATATGAATAAACTATTTTCTATAATTTAAAATATAATTGAAGTTTGAATTAGGTCTAAATTAGTAGAGTCATGTGTGATGCCACATTTTATATTTTCATTACGAGAGTTAAAAGTATTATTTTTTAAAAAATTACAACAATGAAATGTTTTTTTAACACGTTAAGAACTATACGGAATCAAAATAAACTTCTGAAGCCAAAGCAAAATTTGAGTGTAACTTTACAATTATTCCAAGTGAAAGAGTAGTTTTCAAAAAGAGAATAATGCATGTAAGCTTGAGTTATAAAATATAAATATAATATATTTTTATTAAAAAAATTTGAAATCAAATATTTATAAATACTCATCATTTTATTTACGTAAATTATTTTCCTTTTCTTGCAAATTTACTATGTCATCAAGTAAACAGTAATGGACGATATCTTTAGTTTTGTTTCTCTAGATTCACATCTTCAACAGACAATCTTTGTTGGGAGGTTGCAGACGTCATTTTCTCCAACATTACAAATTCAATTAAATATTTCAGTCAAGTGAATGCATGTGATTGCAAACAACCACAACTATATATTATATTATATATATATATATATGTATGTATTATTGTGTGTGTGTGTGTTTATATATATAAATATATAACAAAGTCAGAAAAGTGGGTATTTTTCACATTCGAAGTCACAAAGCGAATTGGCAGCAAAAAGGTGGGTTAGCACCACTCCAAATTCAGCCAATTTATGCTTACCTAATTCATATCAGTGAACATTAATTCAAACCACAAATCCAAATAATCATACACTTTGAATGGGTGGTTAGGGTTTTTTGTTGGGAATTTGAACATAAATAGTTTTTCTCCGGCAATTTCTTCCAAATCAGAAAATAAAAAAAAAAAAGGTTCACTTGAAGAATCTGGATCCATGTTCCACAGTACTTTGTTAGCCATACAAAGTGGACAAGCCAATTTGAAATAGTGTAAGAGATTGTACCTCTAACTCAAAATTTTGGATCCTCTGCCTTAAGTTCTCTGGAGTTTCTCTGCCATGCTTTTTAGCGGCGGTTGTTTTCGTTGCTAAAGTGAGTTTGAATATTCTTGCAACGAATAATAGCGCTGCTATAACTTCTGTTTAAATAATTAATTTAATAAAAGTTATAACAGCAGAAATATGTGTTGCAAGAAAAGTTAGCAACGAAAAAAACCGCCGCTAAAAAGTATTGCAGAGAAACTGCAAACAACTTAAGGCAGAGGATCCGGACGCCTAACTCAAGCATTGTCCAAATTTACCCAAATTTTATCTGAGAGCCAGGACCCTATATTTGTTAAGAATTTGGACAATGGAGAAGAAAGGGAGAGACTTTCAAAATCTTTTTCATTAAATTATTTGTTTTTTTTAAAGTTAATTTCATAATGCTTTTAAAGTTTTGTAAAATAAATTGTTATCATTAAAAAAGAGATTGTTAGTTCTTTTATTTTTTTGCCCAATATTAATGTATTATTTCTTCAAGAAAAAAAAACATAGAAAAAATCAAATCCATAAAAAAAATTATAAAAATATCAAAATGAAGTAGATATAATAGCATGAAAAGCTTTTGAAAGAAAAAAGTCGATATTAAAACATTGATAGATATTAACAAAAATAAAGATATAAAAACCAAACCAAAATGGCACATTTTCTTTGCAGAATGAAACAAATTAACGAGAAAAAGAACATAAAAACTTATGTTACGATGTCTCAGTGTTTCACCAATTTTACGGGCTAATTTGAAAACTCACCGCAATCTCTTTTTCTCTATACAAAAAAAATTTAAAATAATTATTTTTTAAAATTATGACTCATATGCATGTAAATTCACTAAAAAAATAACTTAAAATTTATATAAGGTATCTTATGTAATCCTCAAATATATAATTAATCAATACAAAACATTAACTTTTTTTTACAAAATTATCAAATATCATAATTTATACATAAATGTTTATATATATATTTGATATAATAAAAAATATATATTTATAGTATAAAAATAAATATTCAAATAATATATAAAATGAGTCTAAGTCTAAAGAGTATGGGGATTTTTTATGATCCGTAATTGTGGTAAATATTTCATACGTTTTGTCCTTGACCTAATTACCTTGAGAACACTTCTAGTATTTTATACTTGAGATTTTTAAGAAAAAAATAATAAGTTGTTTCGAACATTTCGTGTAAGATTTAAATTTAAATCCAATCAAATCTTTAAGAATTGAATGTGTCAATTTTTTTTTTAAACAAGAAAAGGAGTATGAACCATATATAAGTAACACCCAATATTTGTTTACCTCTTTTTTAATTTTTCTATGCCTCATTGCACGTGATAAGAGTCAAAAGATGCTGCGAAGGGAGAAGTGGTCCATGTGCAGTGAGTACCAGGGAGTGCCATCGCCATGGCTCCGCGGAAACAAAATAGTTGCCACATTTCGTTGTTAGATTTAAGTCAGCTCCACCAATTTCGAGAGGTTTAAAGTAAGCAAGTTGAAATAATTATTAATGAAATGATATAAAATGGAGTTACAAAATTCACTCCACTAGTTGAGAGTGTTTAAAAAAATTTAAAAAACACTGCCCTCTTTTATTTGGATAAATTTTATCATTAAAGTAGTTGAATGATTTAAATGATAAAAATTTTAATACAAGTTATTTTTATAAGGCTAAACTCATTTTATATTTTATTTTTATCTCTTTCAATTTCTATACCCTATATTTTATGATTTTTTATAAATTTATTCTCTATCCCTTTTTAAGAGTTCAGAAGAAGAGCAGACACAGAGGCTGCGTAAGTTTGCAAGGAGTTAGAACCGAGAGTTGTATTTTTGACAAAAATATTAGGATAAAAAAAAGTCGAAAATGGGCAAATAAAAAAAAAAGTATGCAAAAAAATTAAAAATTTAAGAATTCTAAAAAAATCCAAATCATGCCAAACCTCTCAATTTTAGAGGCCTAAGAATTGAAGTGTTGAATTACTTGGGATAATTTCCAAACCTACCCCACCCCACTCCACTACTTATTTAAACAACCGACTAAAGATTTAATCACAAACCACTCCAACTCATTTCAAATTACTTTCAAACCATCCTCCCAACAAAGTCCTTGAGCATAAATTTCTTTACGGGAGTGGTCTCTTATTTCCTTGTAAAAAAAGAAAATTACGCTTTTGCTTGTAGTTTCTTCATGGTCTTGCACAACTTCCTTGGGCTAGATGGGAGCTATTGAAAGATTATTTTCACCAAATTCCACTTTCAACACGGTAATACAAGATTAAAATGTTCATGAGCAACTTTTGAATACACTGAAACCAATAAATGACAAACTCACGACACAGGTGAGAATAACCTAATTCGGAAGGAAAGCTCAACACTCCTTAGCCAGTAAGAGCTGCGTTGAGTGCACTATGGACATCAACCCCAATCTGCGCTTCGGCTTTCTCCAAATCAGTTGTGGCAGAGTTCAGCTTCTGCGTGAATTCTTGGAGACCTTTTTGGACTAAGTTAGAATCAATTTGATCAATCGGCACAGCTTCAACAGCTATTATATCAGCAACAGAGTTTGCATGGACGAAAGCAAACCCACTACTGACAAAATACTTGGTCACGTCGTTCCCTTCATGCACAGATAGGACCCCAGGTTTCAACTCTGCAATTGTTGCTACATGTCCAGGAAGAACACCCATCTGTCCAGTTGTTGCTGGTACTATGACCATGTCAACCTGTTAGCATCAATTTGACCAGAAGTCACACATAACACATCTCTGAAAGAGAATCAAATCCTCAATCTAAACAACTTTAGTGTAATTAAATTTTAGGAGGAATTGCCCACTATACAATGCCCAACATTCTTTGATATTGGCACAATAACAAATTATAAGATTATAACTGTCTTCACTCCACTCCAACAATGAAACCAGACCAATACTAAAAGAATTTAAGCTTGCATATTAAAACTAAATAATGGTCCTCTCTTCCACTTTTTTTTCATTGCAGCAATTGGTTTCAATCAAACAGTCACTATTAAGACATACAAATTAAAAAAGAAAATTGGCACATGCTGAGCTGAGTTTCTGATAAACAGCAAATGCCATGTTTTCTGTATAGTAACCAGCAATACATGAGAATTACTTAACCCTCAGTCTGTTAAACGTCAGCTCTGGAGCAATTCCTTTGACCCAACCATTCATTTGAAGATCTTTGTTATAGTTATGTATGTATGAATATTATTTTAATTATGCAATAAAGAGTCTCGTTAGTTGTTACTTCACACTTAATATTGATTTATGCATAATGTGACATTATCGCCAATTACTATTTTTTTCCCAGCATCTTATTAACCTTTTCACCATTTTATGGTGTCTTTTTAAGTTTGCTTAATCATCTGTATATACATTTTACAACTTGATCTTCCTCTCACAAGTTTACATAAAGTCATGAGCTTGATAACCACAATAAGAGGTCTATATAAACAATTTTAACTCCCTATTCTGCCCTGATCTCATTTCCCTGGCAGACAAAAAATTCACCCGATCAAATCCCTGACTATTCTATAACTTGAGTCAAGTTGGCCAAAAACTTATTCCTGAAAGTACCGTCTGAAAAACCCAAACAATCACTAAAGCAATCCTAAAACCCCATCCTCTTACCCAAAAATTGCTTTCCGTTAACATTCGAACAATAATATGTCAAGCCGTAATTTATCCATCCCTTAGGAACCCTAATTATCTATTTGCAAAATCTTAAACCTGTTGCTATCTGACATAATTAAATAAGTACAATTAAAAATTGTAATATAAGTAAAAGAGGACCCATTTCAAAAGTATAGTTGCAGCTAACAATAGCACACTTAATCCAAGATATCAGTTTTATATGGTAATATTTCAATTGGGAAAGTAGTTTCGAAAGTTAAGATTTAGAAAAGGAAATGATATTTCCCATGAAGTAAAATCAGTTTTACACATTTATATCTGTTTCTTGGTGTAATGCTCTAAAAGTCACCACTTGGTATTGAATTATGATTAAAATATTAGATATTTAAAGGCTAGGGTTTCTACCCCTGGGTTTAAGCCTTTGACACAATTTTTTTTCCTTTCCTTAATATAAAAGCCTATAGTAGATTTATTCCATTACTCAAATATAAGTTCTCTTCCGTTTTTCACTTTTTAATGGTTATTTATCCAGAAGATCTGATAACTTTCAGCTGTGATTTACTCTCTTTTTCCCACGCTTAAATTATCCAAAGTATTTACTGTACGCACTTATTTGGTCTTAAGGTATTTGCCTGTATCAGAGTGGTTATTTTTTGCAATGAAATTCTAACTTACACTTCTCAGCTTAAATATGTTAAACTTGGATGGCTTTCCACATCTAACAAAGAGATAGAATGCACTATATTCTACATAATTACTAGCCCCCTGGTGCCAAGTGACTCATAATATGGAAAGCCTATTGGTCAGACTTCCAAGTGAACCAACCTAAGTTTTAGAAGTAGTAAGGGAAATGGAATAAGTACTACACACTCTATTGGATGACAGGAATGAGGTGACAAAACAATATAAGTTTTTTGAGTGACCAACACTACAGATCATGCTCAAAAGAATCTTCAAAAATAATTTGATACCGACGGCTAGCAAACATAACTTCAGGGAGGACCAAAAAAATAAAAAATTATGAAAGGACCTTAAATTCAATTTAAGGTCACAAATAACCAAAATAGGCGGAGTACATATGTTATCATTATGGCTATATGGTCTGTATAGAATAATATATGTCACGAAAATGTTTATGAACTCCGAAGTGAACAATAAGCAGAATTTATTGATCTAAAAAGACGATTTAACACCTAAGAAAATGGTGAAAAAGGTCTAAAATTTTGCAATTAAGTATAAATCCACTGTAAAATCATGTATCAAATGTTAGTATAATTTTCATTATAAATTATAACATGAATGAGACACAAGAAACAGAAGAAAAGAACAAAGATGTATGACAATAGAAGATATAAAATATATGAAATTCCGCTAAAAGCCACGATAGCATCGTTGAATTATACATGCTTATGCTTCCCTCATAGATATTCTAATTTCTGATGCTCCTTGGATAGCAACAAACATTTAGGGGGAAAAAAATACAACAGACATCGAACAACCTTAGCTTGAAAGACATTCACTGATGAAGGGCACGTTAATGAGAGCGAAATATCAAGTGTAGATGTTATTTATATAATTGCATTTTCACATAAACCAAATCTGCATAGCTAATTTTCATCAAAAAGCATAAACCAGAAACAATGAGAGTAAATCTAGGGTTAATTAATCCCAGCTCCACATTAATCACTTACGGAAGTAAAGATTATTCCAAATGAAAATCAGAGAGAAAACATAGTAAAAAAACCAAAACCAAATCAAATAAGAATCTAGGAAAACAGACCTCTTTCCCGGACAATTCGGAGGCGTAAGGAAGGACGAAATTGACAGTGAGCTTGGTGGGGATGGAAGAGGGCGTAGCAGGGCGAGGAGTCATGAAGGCAAGCGGAGTCTTGGGAGGTTCCAGATTAGGGGAGACCTTCTTCCATGCCTCAACAAAGTTGGAATCGGCGTTGGGAGCGGCGGGGAGATCGGTGGAGAAACACCGAGACCTGGCGGCGAGAAGGGGTCGACCCAGCAAGGAGGTGGCGCGACGGAACATGATGTGTAAGGGATCGCTCGGGTCTCGCAAGGTCGGAGAGAGAGAGAGAGAGAGAGAGAGTGATCGGCTGTGGGAGAAAGAAGGGTTGCGTTGCTGTTGCTGAGTTTGCTGTTTGGTGGTACCGAGGTAATGGCAGATGCTACGCTTTCTCTGGATCTGTATAACCACGAAGCAGGGCTTCCCACGATGGGCCTCAAGCCCAAAAGGATAATATTGATAATTTTTAAAAATTATTAAAGGCAAATTTGACCAAAAACATTTTAAAACAAAATTGAAAGTGACTCTAAATTTTATAGACAAAAAAAGATACTTTTACATTTTTTTAAAAAATAAATTCCTCAAATATTTGATCTTAAAATCTTATAATTGTAAGATTCAGTCCAAGAGAGTTTATGAATTATTATTTATTAACTAGTAGTAAAACACCACAAATATATGTATTTCAAAGAGTAACTGGTATTTTAGGGACTAGATCATTCATTTCCATAAATTTAGACAATAATTTTGCACCACTATGGGCTTCTGGCCCAACTACATGTAATATATATATATTAATTTAAAGGAGAAGCGTATAAGTGATTACTTTGCGGGCTTGTAAATTTTTGTCCATTAGTGGGCTTCCAATAAGATCAAACAGAGAATGAAAAAATATTAAAAAAAATTGTACAAAGCCTGATTCATTGCAATTTTTAAAAAATCAAATTAAAAATTGTTTTTTATTTTTAAAAACAAAAAAATTTGTTTGAATAATCCTTTTTTGACCAAAAAAAATAGAATGTGTTTTGAAAATAAAAAATAAAAAATAATTAAAAAATATTCTTATTCTAATTTTATAAAACGTAAAAAACATAAAAAATAAATTTTTTTATTAATAACATATATATAAATATATGAAAATAAAATTAGTATAAATTTTTAAAATTAATTTTATAAAAAAATTTTAACAAACAAAGAAGAAAATAATATCATACAAGCCCTTTATCTCTATATCAATTGTTCTGACTTTAAGGGTCGATGAGCAGTTTGTATTATTTTCTTTGTGAGTATTTTTTCATTGCTATTGAATTAAGTTAGTATGAATATTTTTGTGGTTGTTACTTTGGAGATTATGTTTTTGTTTTTTTGAAAGGGGATGATGGAATGGCTTATTAAATTCTGATTTTGTTGTTGAAGGTTCTGGATGTGCATTTTTGTTTTAAAGGAGAGCTCATGCTTGCTTACTACTAATTCTTTTAAATTTTATATATTTTTTTTAAAAAATTAACGTTAGCGGTGCTAAGATCCGCAATAATAGTCTTTTACAAAACTTTACGAATCTAGCTTTAGTACAACTTTAAAAAATAAAAATTAAAAAAAAAAACAGAAATTTTGGAGTTAAAAGGATTGGGGTGCATGAAAAGAATGGTTTTGAAACTGCTTTAAACTATTAAATTATGACAGTCAAAATTAACCTTTTGTCCTTTAATAAACTTTATGCAAGGTTTTAATTTTCTCTTTTATATTTTCTTTAGTTTGTCTATTATCTTTAGTAATTGATATATTTTTTTCTCTTACGGAATATTATTAGTTATATGTTGAACTCAATAAAATTATGCTATTCAAAATATAATTAAAATTTTAGATGAGGCATAAACACTTCATTTTATTTTATTTTTTTAGATTATTGGTTTGGGCATTCAAAGTCAAAAAATTAAAAATATCAAAAAAAATTTGAAGTTATATAAGGACAAAACTTTGGTAAGAGTAATTCTACGTGAATTTCATATATATAACTTTATTATTAGTAATATATATATGTGACGTTTGGTTAAACGAAGAAATTATTATAAGGAATCAAAAATTAGTTTTTGACCAAGTATGAATAAGGACAAGTATTTAAGAGGATAGGTTGAAACAGGTTAGAGATGATTATAGTAATTAATGATTTTAAGTGGGGTTACGATTGTCTCAACAACAACAAAAAATTGCATATGCTTTTACTTCGAAGAAAAAGTTCTAATTTTACGTTTTCTTTTTGCAAAATATATATAGAAAAATTACTTCTATTTGGCTAAACATTTTTTTAATAAGTATTTTATTTAAAATATGCATATTCTTCTTTTAAAGAAGTTAGGCCAATTTTCTTATAATGAGCTGCTTCAATGAATGCATCGTATTCATAGATAATCTCTCTACCTTAAAAAAGACTGTGTTTGCAAAAAGAGCATAAAGCACAAAAACAATTAAATGAATTAAAATATGTGAATTGAGGCTTGTGTTGTAAAAAAGAACTTAAATAATGAATCTTATAGAATATATTGGTCTCACACATTTTGTGTCTTATAAACAAGTTAACACGCAGATTTTATCCAATGTTGACAATACTATCCTCAAACTTATGACATGAGACTGTATACAAAGGAAATAGATAAGAGAGAGAAAAATGTGTAGCTACTTTTGATTTATATATGTTAAAAATTATCATAGGTACCTTTTATTAATTTTAAATCGAAACTTGAGCTATTACTCTTAGCTTTGGATATTAGGCTATTAGGATTTCTAAACTCTTAAGTACATTTATAAATATACATTACAAAATTAAAATTAAAATTAAAAAATTTAGATATAATTTGTATAATTTTTTCATTAAATTTTCTAATAATAAATTAATGTGTATGACTTATATATAAAATTCATATTTTTTATAATTATTTAAAAATAAATCACATGAAAATTATATATAATATGGTCTGAAAATGTGAAGTTTGACTCTTGGTGCTCTGAAAAAGAAAAATCATTTCTTTTACAGGCCTATTGGTTGTGTCTGATCCACCCTAACTACCTATGAACAAAAACATAATTAACAAACTTCCTTCACTATGTTTGTCTCCTTTTGGTTCTTTGGGCAGTAGGCCATTAGTGGGTGAGTATGATCCTAAGTCCATATAAGATTTTTATTATGTTGGCCCACCAAGCCCTTAATATAAACCTTTTGGTTTAGTTTCTCACTAAACTCTATAATTAATGGTCCTCAAATCTGGTTCTATTGAAGTCAACATAAAGCCAAATTACATGAAGAGCAAGGGACCAAATTGATCGCCTTTGTCTTATATTGTCATTTTTTGTTTGGAATAATACATCTCAATATTTATGTGAACGAGAGCAACAAGACTTTTAAAGAAAGTAAAAGGGACAAAACTCTCCAAACACACTTTGAATAGTTAAATGAGTAAAATGAATATAAACACGGTTGTTGAAAATTTAGTTTTAAACATAAAATCACATGATTTTATGATTTTATATAATAAAAATATGTTAAGTCGCATCAAAAATCAAAATTAAAAAATTGAGTAAATTTGTGATTTTAATTCTAAGTTTACTTTTTTTTTTATTTTGCACTATGATAAAAAATTGGGAACACCATCATATAAATATAGGAATATGTGACGTGACAGTTACTATCAAAATTGCCAAACTTAGGTTTTTCAATTATAAAAAACTATTTTATAAAAAAAATTCAAAAAAAATTCAAGAAGGACGAGATTAAATTAAATTTTAGAAGATTCAATTCTTTATAGAAAACTCTTTTATTTCACATTTTTTAACAGTAAAAAAGTAAAGATTGTCATGTCATAGATTAATGAGCATATAAACATTTGATAATCACTGACATTTCTGTTAATAGTTTATGTCTCAGTTAAGCAAAGGATTAAATCCAAATCAACTTAAATATATATGAATATCAAACTAAGAAGATTTACAAATAAAGCTCTGACAAGTGATGGAGGTCCTCGAGATAACGAGGGTATTAATTTCTTATAGCAGGGATCCAAAAGCTTAAATTGCAAGCAAACAAGATTAATTAGTATTTAAAGTTTTAGCATCGAAAGTTTATTTTTATTTATTATAAGCTTCAACATTATTGTATACTCATTTTTTTTCTGTCACAGTAATTAATTTTTTAACAAAAGTGTCAATAGTATTATAAGGGTGTTTATTAATTGAACAAAATACCAATGTAGATGTAAAAATCCAACTCACAACATCCTAAATCTTCATTAATAAAATATTATGAATTTTTTTTCTTACTAATATTTTTTATTAGAAATAATATTATTTGACTATGATTAAGTATTAATTATTTCAATCAAAATTTAAATCATATAATTTATTAGGTCATAAAAGATGATTCAATCCATTAAATTCAACTTTATTGGTAACAATAATGAACAATTATTTGAGAATATTGAATATACCAAAACAATATTAATTTAATTAGTTCATTTATTTTTCCTTCTAGTATTATCATGCACATATATGTAATTACTTTCCATCTATTATCATTCTAAGGATGTATTTGAGAAGAAGAAAATGGAGAGAAAGCTAAGGAACAGAATTTAGTAACATTTATTTTTAATTGGTTCTTAAAATTTTTAAAAAAAAGAAATTAAAAATTTTATATTAACCCTACTTAATTTTTTTTTAATTTTAATTATCTCAAAATGAGATATTTTAAAAAATCTAAATAAAAAAAATTGTCATTTAAATTTTCTTTCTCTCTTATTTCTTTTTCTTTTAATTCTTTTCATTTTCTTCAATTCCTATTCTTTCTCTTTTTCTTTGCACTCCCAAATACATCTTAAGTAATAAAATATATCAAAATATGACATTCAATCCAACCAAAAGATGAATCTAACAAAAATTAGTCGTTTATAATATAATAAATTCAAATTCAAATTTTTGTTAAAAAATATATAAATATTTCAAACAATATTATCTTTAATAAAAAAAATACATGTGCCAAAAAAAAACATGACTTGTGAGAGAATGAAGTAAACTCTTTTAATTTTCATTTACAATTATTTTTATAATGATTATGTATATATTGAAACTCGAAGGAGATAAAGGCATCTAGGTAGGAGAATAATTAAGAAATCCTATATCGGGTCCAAGAGTGGGTACACTGAAACCTTTCCCAATCATTGTTAAATGGAAATGTTAAAATAATAAATTGATTAATACTTTACAATTGTACATGTTTCCGCTGCATCTAAACTCGAACCAAAAACAATGTTGTTGTGTTGGAGTTGCAGGAAAGGGAAGAGATAATTCCTAGTTTAGACTTTGGAGAAGCATGCATGCGAAGATTGTGAGCGAAGCAAACCAATTTTTATTTTTGATGTGCTAGTGAAACAACGTGCACGCGCTCATCATACATACATACGCACACACACAACTTGATTAATATATGTATAATTGTGGTACGACCATATTATCATATTCACGCTGCCTCACTTATAATTTTAAAATGGAGATAGTGAGAAGTTGTGATTGCAAAAAATAAAATATTTGCATTATTAAAGTAATAATATGGAATGTGTTTGTTCCCTATCTTCTTGGTTTTTCACTTTTTTAAACACTTTATCTATTAGCAACTTAGGATTACGATCCTTCTTTATCGGTGGCACCCTCCTCCTCCTAATGTTCTCATATATTTTTTATTTTCTCAATTTACAAGTAAACGATTTTGTATTTCAATTTTTTTTTTTTATTTTTACTGATCAATATAATTTTTTTATCTTTTGAAACGTCACTCATATGTTGAGTCCAAGTGAAATTTTTAATAATTTTATTTAAAATATTATTAAAAATTAAATATAAATATTTTTTAGTATAAATTAAAACTCTAATTCTTCGCGCTATAAAAAGTTTGACTCTATTACTAAATTCATTTTTCATTGATAAGAGTTTTATATTTGATTGTTCTATTTGTAACAAATACATAGAATATTTGGATAATAAAAAAATATAACATTAAATAATAAAGATAAGAGATAAAATTAAAATAAAAAATAAATAGAAGATAAAAATTGAAACTTCATGCAATTAAAAGAAAAAGTTAAATTAATTTTTTTAAAATTAAATATGATAAATTAAAATTTTAAAAATTAATAGATTAAAATTATATTTAATTTTTTTATTTGTGTCTTTCAAAGAAAAAAAAATAGTGTATACACACACACACACACACATAATAATAATAATTAATTTTGTAAATGCATCAAAGATTTTTTTTTTTTTTTCAAATTTTCATAATAATTGTAAGAGGTGAGTTTTTCCTGCTTAGTTGTCTTTTTTATTTCCTTTATTTGGACATTTCTTTCGTTTTCTTTTAATCATGATAATGTCAATGTCAACGCGAGGAGCATTTCTTCATTTGTGTAATTTACTCTCAGTTATTAGATTTATAAGTTCTTATATATGTTATATTGTAACTGCAGTATTTTTTTTATTGAATGAATTTTTTCTGAAAATGAAAAGTAATTACACAAAATAATATTTCAACAATTTTGTTGATGTATAGTGACTTTGAAAAATAAGAGATACCATTTTATTGGCACACTTTTTCAATTTATACTAAATTTATTTATTTATTATAAAATAATGAATGATATGAATAATTTTTATAATAAAATATAATTTACGAAATTGTTTGGGCTAAACTTGAACAAAAAGTGTTTAAATTATAAAATATCAATTAGTACTGATAATATGCAATTTTTAATATAAAACACATTGAACCAATATGAACTAACATTAATTCTAATGATATGAAAAATGTAATGTTTTAAAAATTAGAGTAGTTATTGAATCGATGAAAGTATTAATTTATAGTTTAATAATTTAATTATAATAAATTATAATTGAAGTGATATTAATATTATATATTAATTGTATATTATAATTAAGTATAATAACAAATATTTATAAAAAAAATGTAAAAATATATCATAATATATAAACTATTAATCTTCTTTTTTATTTTTTATGTTCTCCTTATTTTTTTGTTTTAATTTTTTTTTGTCTTATCAATTTAAATAATTGAAAAACTCATGAAAAATATGAAATTTTTTTTATCATTAAATCATTCATCCGATCAATTTTGATTGGTCTGTCTGATTTTTAACCAATTCTCTTGATCATATAAAATTAATATAATTTTTAATTTTTAATTATAAAATTACGTCTATGTATAAAATTATAATGTCAAATAAATCCATAAAATCACCAAATTGATTAGACTATGATTTAAATATTTTTTTCTTATGTACTGATTTTATGAAAAACAGATTTGAAGGATTAATCAGTAGCAAAATTATGATTGATTCACCAAATTTTCAATCCAAGTGATTGATTTAATATGATTCTTATAACAATGGAATTTGAATGTTATAACTTAAAATAAACAAAACAAGATTCAAAATTGAGCTTCTCGTTATTTACTTGAGCACTGATTACAAGCACAAATTCATAAAAAAATAATATAAATAAAATTAAAATTAAAATTTGATAAAAATTTAAATTATTTCATTATTTATTTTTTTCATTAAAAAATTGACATATAACAAATTCATATACAATTTATCAATTCCACCCTCTAACAATATTTTTTTATTTAATCTTGGGGGTAGCACGAGGAGACATGTTAAGACTCCATCATGTTGGGGATTAATGTAATTTAAGAAATATTATATATGGATATGAGAAAGCAGTTATTTTCTAATTTGTTGGTATATATTATTAAATTGGAAAATTAGTTACCTTGTGAGGAAAACTTACATACTCAATAATATGATCATGATGCAATTATTCGATCCATTGGCACTGATGTAGAGTTAACTTTATTTTTTTTAATCTTTGTTATTAAATTTTTAATTAAATTAAAATAAAATAGGTAACATTATTTTTTAAAATATATTATAACAAAAATATAAAAGTTATACTTATATTTTTTTCAATAATAAAGATGATGATTTGACTCTGAAAAATATATATAATATTATTTAATTTGACTTTTAATTTTTGTAGATTCCTCCCTTCTTCGTCACTTAAGAGTAACCATAAAAGCATTCATTTCATTTTCTTTCTTTTTTCCTTTCCTTCTTTTCCCTCTTTATCAAAAATGCTGCATCTCCTGCATGTACAGCCTAGCCATTACTAATTAATTGCTTTGTTTTTCCACACAACTAGATTTATTATATGGTTCGATCAAAAGTATTTTCCTCATTTAATGAAGGATTTTTTTTATTTATTAAATTTGCCTCTCCTACAATAAATTTTGGCTAACTATGTACACTCAGTTATTTTAAGAAAAAAATTTATTATAATTTATATCAGATTTTTTTAATAAAAAATGACATATATATTTTATATAACTTACTATTTTATGATTTTTTTTCTCAAATTCTTTATTTTTATGAAAAAATTAATAATAAATATATAAAAAAATTATACCTAAGTCTAGTTGTCAAAGATTTGGTCTGTTTTTTTTATTGAATTAGTAAGGTTTATTGTAACAAGACCACTAATTGGTCCTTTAAAAATTCTCTCTCTCTCTCTCTCTCTTATTTAATCTCTAAAATATCAATTATGTATAATTTAATTTAAATTTTTGAAAAATCTTTTTCTATCATATTTAGTTCCTAAAAAATTCATATTATACAATTTGGTTAGCGAAAAATTCTTTTCTCTTGCATGTGGTCTCTTGTGATGTTTGGGAAGAGTATTTTGAAAGGAAAGGAAATGGAAGGAAAGAAAATGTATTATTTTTTTGTTTATTTCTTAAAATTTTAAAGAAAAAAAATTAAAAAAATTTATATTAACTCATATTTTTGTTAATTTTAATTATTTTAAATTATGAGAATTTATAAAATATAAACAATAAGAGAAGAAATTATTGTTTAACTTTTCAATATATATATGTATGTTAAATTATAGGATTACCATGTAAAAATTTTAAATTTATAGAGATTGAATTGCATAATATTAATGTTTTAATTAAAATAAATTTTTAAAGAGTAAATTCTTGATATGGTATTGTAATGACTTAATAATGAGAAAGATACAATTTTTCATGAAGCTTATGTTTATTTTTTAATTGATCCGTTGCTTGATTCTTAAGTCTCACGCATGTCTTTTTATCTCTAAATTAATACTAAAACTGAAGAAAATCCCTCTTTCTTAACTACAAATTATATTATATTAGTATATTAAAACGAGTCATTATTTTGGCTCTTTTCTAATAGGATTTGCTGCACCACTGACTGTCAAGAATTTTGAGAAAGCGATAGAGAAATATAAATGTATTCAGATAGAATGTTTTTACTAAATTAATCACTGGTGAATTGTTTGCTTGAAATTATTTTTTTCTTCTGTGCAGTATATATATATATATATATATATATATATATATATTATTAAAGGCGCATTAATTACTGTATTTAAGTTTTACCGTAAGAAAGTTCTTCAAATATTACAAACGAAAAGTACAAAAAAAATTATACAATTAATATTTTCTTAAATCAGTAAATTAAAAATTCAAGAATGTCTATTTATAAAAATGATACCATGATTTTTTTCCAAGAAAATTTTTTACCGGTTCTTTTATTTAGATCATGTGCATGATAGAGATTAATAAAATTCTCATTGTATTTAAAACAATAACGTCGCAATAATCGATCGGGGATAATAAAATTTTGTTTGATTGTTAAAGAAACTTCATTTTAGTTAAGCAAACCTATAACTGAATTCAAAATAAAATAATATATAATAAAATTAGATAAAAATGAAAAAATATTTCCCAAAAATTTATTCAGACAGCTATATTAGGAAAAAAATTTTAAGTGCAGTTTTAGACTTTTAGTATCTTTATTACCTTATTTTATAATTACATAAATGACTCATATATAATTTTTGTAACTTATTATTCTAAACTTAGATTTTTTTAAGTTCATATATATATATTTCATTTTTATTAGAAAACTTAGTATTGAAGATACAAAAAATTGAGATTTGGATCCTTTAAAGTCTAAAAGTAAGAGAGAAATGTGAAGCTCATTAAAAAAATAAAAAAAATTTTAATTTTAATTCATTCAGTATATTCTTTATTTATTTTTCTCTTAATATCTTTTTCTTTTCATCTCTCATTTTTTAAACTTTATCATTTAAAATATTTTAGAGAATTATTTTTCAAAAAATTGTACCTAAATTTTGTCCATTTTATTATTGTAACTAAAACAATATCTTTTTTTTGTTTCTTATAGTATTCGAGAGGCAATCTTGTTCAGCTATTACCAAATATTAAATATAAACACTTTTTTTATAAAAAATTTAAATTTAAATTTATCAAATTATGAAATATTAACTCTTTATGAGAGATCCAATATCTGTTGGTAACTATTTTTTTCTATCTTATTGTAAGAGTTTTATTTCTCTTATAAAACTTTGATGAATTTAAGTTAAATTAATCAAAATTTTATAAATTTTTAAGTACTAATTAATTATGACAATATAAATTTTGTTTAATTTAAATACTTTTACAAAATATCCAAACTTCTTACTAAGCCAAACTAACTTACAAATAATATATTTTAGTTTTTATTCTTTGAAAAAAAACACTAATTTTAAACTAAAAAGCATGAAAGAAAAAAAAGGGAGTACGGAAAGACATGGGACCAGCATATCCCAAAAGGAAATGAACGAGAATAGGTGACAAATGTAATATAAGTCGACACGATACAGACCTCACCAAAGCATCTAAAACCTCTTCAACCATTTCCATGCCTTCACCACCTTCCCATTCAGTCACTCACCTTCATCACCACCTCTTCACGTGCCCCTCACGTGCTCTTTACCTACATTCTCTCTCTCTCTCTCTTTCACAACATTTATATACTCTATACTCCCTTCGTCGCTTTTTTCCGCTTCTCTGTTTTTCTCTCTCCTTCTCTCTCTCTCTCTCTCAGTCAAACAATTCTCAACCCATGGCTTCTCCACCTCCTTTGACACTAAACGTCGTCGGATCAGAGCCTTTCACTCCCACTACCACTCAAGTTTCTTCATCTCAACAACACTCCTCTACCTCTCTGCAGAATCTCAATCCCAGCATTCTCATTATCGTCATCGTCCTCGCCGTCACCGTTATGGTCTCCCTTGCTCTCTGTTTACTTCTTCGCCACCTCAATCTCCGTTGTCTCCGCCGTCTATCGCCATCATCGTCCAATGCGTCGTCTGCATCTGCAACACCTGTGTTCTCTTCCAGTCGGCGTGTCTCGCCTGAGATCCCTTCGTCTTCCATCATTGACTCACTCCCGCTGTTCACTTTCTCCGCCATTACTCGACGATCTTCTTCTGCCGCCACCGGCGGCGATAGCGACTGCGCCGTTTGCCTCTCGAAGTTCGAGCAGCGCGACCTACTCCGCCTTCTCCCGCTCTGTTGCCATGCATTCCACGCCGAATGCATCGATATCTGGCTTCAATCCAATCTCACTTGTCCGCTCTGCCGATCCGCCATTTTGGCCTCTGATTCGGACCTCTTGAAGGTTCTCCGATCGTCTTCCACCAGCGGAGGCGGAGGCGGCGGCAGCGGAAGCGACAGTTTCCGGCTTGAAATTGGAAACATCAGTCGCCGTGGAACCGCGCCGGACGCCGCAGGAGAAGAGCGTGGGAGGTCCAGGTCTAGGTCATACTCAGTAGGATCATTCGAGTATTTTGTAGAAGAGGACTTCGAGGTTCCTATCAGCCACGCACATCGGAGGAGCGTGTCGGAGAACAAAGACGAGACAGTGGTGGTAGAATCTCAGGCGGCGGCTCAGCCGGCCCACGAGGCGAACTTAGCCGCCGATGTTGCCGCCAGTGGCAGGAGCTGGTTGAAGGAATACGTCGATAGATTGTCGTCTTCAATATCTTCCAGAACGGTGTCGTTTCGAAGCTCTGGCAGGTTCTTTAATGGTGGTGGCAGCCACCGAAGTGACACTTTCTCAGCCGAGGACTACGACGTGGAAGCCAACAGAATAGGAGAGGAAATCAGCGAAATTTTTCGATGGCTCTCAGGGGTATGAGCGGTAAATAAACTAATTAGTTAGGGCCAATTTCTAAATTTTGATATTTTTTATTGTCAAAACTCATTTCAAATATAGTAGTAGGCACATATGAGTAAGTTCCCTGCCGTAGACTGTAGATAATACCTGTGTTACATTAATTTTTGCCATATTTCCATAATGCCATCGATGAGTGGAAACGTTAGAGTTTGACGTTTTATTTGGCGTAAAATAGTACTTTTGTAATAAGAGAGTGGATTAGTGGAACTTTTTAAGGGAATATCTTGTCTTGTTTATGTTTTTTTTTTAATTTGGGTTTTTTTTAGTATGCAATTGGAGTGGTAATTATATTTGTTTTCTGCGAAAAAAAGAGAGGGCATGCTCTTCTGAGTATTTATGCAGACATTAATAAGTGTAAGGGAAATGGGTTTTCATGTGGGTGACCGATGTGCCATTTAATTAGATGTGTGAGCTCATTTATAATGCATTACCAACCATTTTTATGAAAAAGGTCCTACTGCTGCTAGAGAATGAAGTTTTTCCCATTTGGCGCTTTTAATGTTGATGGATGAGTTCAAGAAACAGATCATTAATGACCACCACCTATGACACGTTGATGGATTAATTTTTTGGAATAATATATTTGAATTTGATGGTTTAATAAACAAAAACTAATTATATTACAAGAGATTTTGAGCTGGTATACCTTAATTAGATGAATTTTGAAAAAGTCATGTACTTATAAAATCATGCAATGAATTATAAGAATATTTTATTGTTTTTGCAGTGCTTTTAGTAAAAAAATTTTACTCTCTCCTCTTGGCAAATGATAATTATTTTCTATAAGAAAAACAAATTAAATAATTAATCTATTTTCAGCAGAAGATGGTTATTTTATATTATTTTAGAAAAAAATTCTATTTTAATTCTTGGCGGCCATTGTAACTTTTAATTTGATAATTTATAAATTATTTTGGCCATTTTAGTGATGAAAATTCTTTTAATATTATCTTTTTACTTAAATTTTATATATAATTTTTTATATTTTTTGCTTAAAAAAATGTTAAAATATAATTTAATTGATAAAATAATTTTTCACATGTTACAAATTAATCTATATAAAATAAAATGTCTAAATAAATAAATTTTTTTAATTAAATACATTAATTTTTTAATTAATTACATATCTTACGGTATTTTAAAAATTATGGTTAATTTGAATATTAAAAATATTTTGATTAATTCCAGTAATTTGAGAATTATTGATAACATTTATATAAAATAATAAAATTAAAAGTATTTTATCTTTAAAAATTAAATTAATAAAAATAATTTATAAATAATTAAATTAAAAGCTATATGAAAATGAACTTTTCCTCCTTATTTTATTTAGTTGAATCCAATAGGTGTTTCGGGTCTTTTTTTAATTTTTAGGGAATTACCTAGGAATCGGAGTTTGCTTGTAGAAAGAGCAACGAAAAAGAGAAATGAGAAACGCAAAATTAAGGAACAAATTTTGGTAACCTAAGTTTAAAAAGATGGAGAGCTGCATCTTTTGTTCACCTACCTAACCTCCTTTCCGTTTAATACACATGGAAGGTGAGGTACAAATTGGCAGTTTGTGTAGATTAGGACATTATATTGGCCTCTCTCTCAATCTACATCTATATTTATTGTTTTTAATTTGCAATTTAATGTTTCACCTATATATTTATTTATTTGTCAAAAACTACATATAACGTTTTTTTTAAAATTCTAACATAATAATTGTAATTTAAGTATATAAAAATTAAAACGTTTCTCCTTTGTGCTACTCTTCTTAAGTAAAAGTTGGTATGTACAAATTTATTTAATTTCCATGTGCCACTTTATGTTTTTATCATCTTCTTGATTTTCTCCCTTGCTTCAAAGCATTTTTATATATTAACTAAATTTATAAAATATATAGAATTTTTACTTTTTATTTTAGTTTAAGAGGTGAAATTTTTATTTTTAAAGTTTTTATGGGAAAATATAATTATGTTACAGTTTAAGAAAATAATACATAGTTTTCCCTTTTTGTTTTAACAAATTTGTTTTTAAAAAAAAAGAAATATCAGCCTAAATAAATATGGGTCTAGCTAACTTGTAGTGAATAAATATTTATCAACTAATCATATTTTTTTTAACTAATACTCTAAATAAATGTACCTTATATATATATATTAAGTATATACAAATGAGTGTAGCTAACTTGGAAAAAAGAAAAGAAAAGAAAAGAAAAAGGAATCTTCCGCCATCTTCAGAATTTGTTCACTTTATGTAGTCATGTATTCTTTGTTGAGATGTGGTGAACAAGTAACTCTAAAGTGGTCAAACGTATAACACAGTTATATTTATTCGGATTAGTGGTTGACTTAATTATATCCATTTGATTACCTAACAGATTCACTTTCGAGGTCATTGGTTTTGGCCAGAAAACAAAAAAAAAAAAAGTTCATTGGTCAAATTGTTGGGAATTTAACTTAATCCAATATCAATAATTAACATGATTAATTACGACAATGGAATTGTTATGCCAAACATCAATTTTAAATTACATGACATACGAGCTAGGCATAAGTGGCCACATGCATGGCCGACCGAAGTATTTATAGTACTATATATGTTCATTAATATTTAGACACGTTGGAAACTTACTATTACATTTTGGATAATATATATATATATATATTGGTTGCTAGGAGAAATCACTCCAATAATACTAGGACGCTATTGACATATTAGGTGATTAATAGAAGTCTAACTTAAAGAATTATTATATAAGTCTAAGTTGTAAATAACTTTTTATTTAATTTTAACTATTCAATTAATTTTTAAGTATTAAAGAATCTTTTTTTAAAAAAAATATTTATCTAAGTAAGATTTTGAATGACTTCAAAAAAATTCAAACCCTCACCTATGAATAAAGTGATAATTTTTCTTTGAATTCTTAACTATTTGTGTCAATTCATGTTGGTCCAAAATTATATATATATATATATATATATTTAGAGATACCAAAAATATACTATCTTTTCTTTTAGCTATTATGAAAAATTATATTATTCTCTCTAAAATAAAAAAAGGTGATACATTGATGCAAAAAAATGTAAGACATTTTTTTTTCTTTTTTACAGGCATGTTTTTTACTAAAGTTAATTTTATTCCAAACATCATTAGACACTAAATATAAGTATTTTTTTTAATAAAAATTGAAATAACAATTCATCATAATATAAGAAACTCATCTCTTTCATTAGAATCAACCTCGTTCATAATCAAAGGTAAGATATAGGTCAACTTATTTTGACTAAAATATTTTTATATATATTATTTATATGAAACTAAAATTAATTTTTTGCATAAGGTTTTAATTTTATCACTTTTTTGGATTCAATTTTATATTTTATATTTATTAGTTGATGTAATTTTTTTATTTTTCTAAATGTCAGCTGTATACGTCATTAACAATACAACATATAGAATTCATGATATAAAATTGTTATTGTGAGAGAATAACTAAATTTATATAAAAAAAAATCAGATAACTGGGCCAAAAAAGTGTGCAAAGTAGTCTCCTTGTAGCTTTAAAAATTTTAAATATTCTTAATTCAAAGTTTCAAATGCTCAAAATTTTATGAGTTATTTATTAGAACTAGTCACAAGTAAAAAAACTACTGAAACAATACAAACGAGGTCTATTTAATTAAGAAGCCTTCTTCCATGCCTCCTTTACAAAGAACAACTTTGAGAGAGAAAGTTTCCACAAGCTTTCTTGGATTTATTTCAAGTCATTATTTTTTTATGTCTTTAATTTCTTCATTTAATTTCATACTTCATCTCTTATATTGCAACTTTGACCTTTTTTTTCAATAAAAAAATAGTTTTGCATATTTAATTTTCTGCTTGCATTCATGCATTAATATATTAACATAGTCATCAAAAGTCCTTTCTTCTTGCATTCATGCATTAGTTACCTTAAACTAATTTCCATCATGCTTGTGCATTATATAAAAAAAAATTAAGATATTTAATTTAGAGCTATCCATCTTCATTACTGATAGCCAGATTGGGAATGTTTAATTATTATTATTATTTTTTCCTTCAACTTAAGATAAGAACATCGGATTTTAAGCTGAGCGTAGGATTGAAGACTAGATATAAACATTACATTATTGAGCTTTCTTCCTTATAAATTTGATCACTAGCTATATCTAATTCACATCACAATTTATGACAATCTTAAGCTTTCAATCAAAGTTTCGAGATTCTTTTGCTTTTCTATTGAAACACTCCCTCTTTACGCTTGTCTCATGCATGTGATAAATACTATAGTACAAGGGAGTTGCACTAAATAGTTGAATGAATTTGGATATTATACGATACTGTATATATGGTGTAGTAAGAGAGATAAAAAAAATTAAAAAAAAATAAATTAAGGACTCACCACCTTTGTTTTTTAGTATTTTTCTTTCATAAATTGACACCATCAATTTTTTAAGAAATTGAGATAATGCAAACCCGTTGAACCTATACATTCAATATGATGATTTATTTATCATTAATATTTTTGCCTTCTTAAGGTAATTAAGATCAAGTTCATTTCTTTTCTTCTTTAATTAATTTTATTTTTGGTTCTCTTAATTTCGTTGATTAGTAGATAACTTTAAGTGTCAAATTTTGAACCTACTTGACATTGAATTGGGGAGTATAATTAATCAAATTGTTTATGACAAGATCAGGGGTTTGAATTTGGTCGATCAAAATTTTGAATTAGATTCAATGAATGTATTGAGCCAATAAGTTTGATTCAAATACTAATTAAGCTTACTTAATTAAAAAGTTAAACTTAAAATATTTTATATTTTAATTCAACAAATTTACAAACAATTCAATTAATAGTAAAATAATATTTTTTTATAAATTTATATTGTGTTTCATTTATGATGTTATTGAAAATTATCGACAAAAATAAAACTTTATGCATCTTAAAAAATTTAAAACTATCTTAGACATATAACATATATAAATTCTCACAATTTTTTATTTATTTCAATTTTTATATAAACATATAATTTTTAAATTAATTAATAAATTGTAAAAAGTATGATTTTTTAATTAACATATAAATTAATTTTTTTAAATTATAAAATATACTAGCTATATATTATATTTATGGTAAATAAACGAGTCTATAACTATCAAAATTGTTTGTTTAGATAGTTTAAAGGGATTTTTAAATCAAATTATTAGTCTCCATAATTTCAAATAATATTTTCTTTTATTATATGAATTGAAAATTTTTAATTAAGTTTTTATAATTTAAAATTTTTTTATTTATTCCTTACTATTAATCTTTCGTTAATATTCAGAACATATTTATATAACTATTATCTTGTACAAATAAAATATAGTTTTTTTTTGCATCGGAAAATAAAAAATAATATTACGTGTCTAATGTCAACAGGCCCAAACCCCACCTCATTGTTGTCGGGTTCTGTTTCGTAAAGCTTAGGCCCATAAGATTTCAACCTCTTATTCATTTCATTAGGCCACATCGTTGATTTGTGATTGGCTGAGCCTCTGGGCTTAATCAATCCAAATTAAAACAAAAAAAAAATGACCACCAGTTTACTACTCAGCAGAAATAGGTCTAATATAAAGATCATTTTGATTGAAAAAAGCAATAAAAAAAATTACGAATTTTATTTATAGAATCAAATTAAAAAAAAGAATAATTTTTTAGAATTAAATCATTATTTTACTCTCATGTCAAGAATTTGAGAGAAATGGGAGCTTGGTTACCACTTCAAATGTGGGGAGTTTGTAGTAGTAAATAATATATATATATATATATATATATATATATAAAAGAGTATTTTCATCAAAATAGATAAAATTGTAATTTATCTTTTGTTGCAATAGAGGTTAGTATTTTTTTTAACAAAAAAAAATGGAGGTCAATATTAATAAAGTGGTGTATTTTTTTTATTTTAAGAAATAGAAGTGTATTTTTCAAAATAAAGAAAAGAATCATGTAATTTGAACATTAATTACAAAACAAACAATTCACTTTGCTAGGGTTTGAGAGAAGGTAGTTGCAACAAGTTGTTTGATGAGTAGCCCTCCTATTTTTTCTTCTCATAATTTCTTATTCTCTTGTATCTCTGTTTATTGTATATAGAGCTTGCTTATAATATATTTTCTATTTTGAAGAGTCTTTCTCTTTTATTTTAAAAGATTTTCTTCTTCTTCTTGAAACCCATAATCTTTCATAACTTGCTATATTGTTAATTATACTTGTCATAAAATGGACTAAAGCCTCTTTAAAGACATGAATTCAACAAGTAAGACTTGACTCTTCAAAGGAGGTACACTTTGATGCTATATATATATATATATATATATATATATATATATATATTTTTTTTTTTTTCTAACTAAAATACTCAACATTCAATGCTTTAAAGAGATCACTTTGCAAAGTTCATTCAAATGAGAAATTTAATTCAGTTTGGGCTTCCAAACATTTCTTGAAACCCATATCATCTTACATATATAATGGACAATTAACACAATATACAATATACAACAATATCTACAATTTGATGACAATATATTAATGATGCATCCTTTAATGAAAACCAGAGAAGTATGCTAAAGTTCCAACAATAGCACCATTGATGTAAGTGGCAGGTTCAGAGTGACTGTAATCACCTCGATCGTCTGAATACTCATCGTTCTGGTTTGGACCCCCAACAATGGCTCCCACCAATAAGTTGGGATTAGGATTTGGAGAATTGAAGAATTGTTGGTTTCCTTCATTACAACCTATGTGTTGTGGATGAGCTGCTATAGAGGGCAAGGAAGATCCTCTATGGTGAATTTTCTTGGGAAAATTTGGACCGTACCCTACCATGTACGACATCTTCAGTGGGTTCTCTCCTAGTATGTAGTCTATCTGAGATTTTCAATACATTAATTAAGGTTCAAATATGTTAGAGTAAATTATATCATGTAAATTACATTAGTCTTCTCTCATGGGTTAAATTAAAGATTGATGATTAGATTTCACAATTAGCATCTTAATCACACACCACATACACGACACATAACTGCTGAAAATTTTTTCAAATTGTGATTGAGCAAAAGGAAAAAAAAAAACAATAGAGCCCTAATTTTGTACTGCTTTTTCCTCTAATGGTTAGTACGGCCAATATTATTTATATTAGTAAAGTCAAACTTCTTTTTTGTATGAATAAACATGTATATATTTATATGCAAATTATATATCGTGTTCTATAATTAATATATATTTATATATTTAATAGATTGGTGAAGTTCACTCATCTAAGAGGGATGCTGAGTTGGAAGTTGATTGTGTTAATGATGCTGGGTTAGATCCATTTAACCAAAAAATAAAATTTTAATTGGAAGGAGTTTAACCACAAGGATCTGATTCTAAATGATAGAAAATTAAGTATAGAGACTCAATTACAAAAATTAAAATTATAGGAATTTGATTGAAAATTGGAATAAACTATAAGGACCAATGGATTAATTTAATCTTATACTTAATATTCTTTTAGTTTGAAATTATATTTATCTTCCATCTAATTTATTTTTTTGTTAATGCAGATTAATACTAAACTTGAACATGAGATTTTTAATGTAACAATAAACAATTAAACAATTTTATTATTTTATAATGAATAGACACAATGTAAAATGTTAATTAAAAACTTAAAATTTTTTATAATCTTGAAATGACACAAAAAAGAAGAAGAAAAATTGAATAATTAACTTATATGAAGGACTTGCCTGTCTCTTTGCAAGGATTGTTATGGCTTTTGGAGTGACAAGGAGATTGGCACACTTAAATGTATGCTTTGTGGCTGACATGTACTTTGAATATGTTGTAAGCAAGAATGTTATAGATGTCACATATTGCAGGTTGCTTCCAGGAAGCTTATATATCAGTCCCCCTGCACATCAATGACAGATCAATTACAAAAAAAATTTACGTAAAATTTTTATGTTTTTTTATCAATTTTTTAATTAAAAATTAATATATTAATGATTTATATAATTTATTTCTCTCATGATTAATTTTTTTTATATATATTTTATTCTAATTAAAAAATTTGATAATAGAGATATAAGGAGAGGTATATAAATCTAAAAAATTAATTATACAAAACATAACAGTAACTCCAATGGTCTTCAATTTGTTCCGTCATTTGGTGAAATTATACTTATCTTCTTTTTAATTTTAAAAATTAAATTTATTATTTTTAAAGTTCAATACAATGTTATATAAACTTTCATTAATCTAATTTTTTTCAATAATATTAACATTTTACATGGTATATTTTTAATTAAAAGAATAAAATTATTTAAATATTTTTACTGTTATATTAAAAATTTCATGTTAAAACTTAATATAAATTTAATTATATTTATTATTACATTAAAAATAAAATTACAGTGTTATTTTACATAAAAAAAACTATCTTTATTGACATAAAATAAATCATAGGAGAAGTAAATATAATTTAGTCAAACCTAGTCTATGCATTATTCACAATGAGATGCAAAATCTATCATATCTGACTCTTCTATGCCATCCTTCTCTCTTAAAATATTTAAGTTTTGTCCACCAAAAGGTATGTATAGGCTTTTTCCGTTTTGTCTTTCATTTTTAATCCATCCCCATTTTTTTAGGTGCATGGTCCCGAGTAAACTATATATTACATGATTTTTTAAAAAAATTCCGCAATAATATATATTTATATATAACTCAATTACCTGGTGTATATTGTGTACTTGAATAGGGAGATTTGGGCAAGATCTTGCAAACAAAGTTTTCAGCTGCTTGCTTATATTGATCTAAATTCTTATCATTGTTCAGCAACGCTCGCTGCATTAATATTGTGTCACAATAAACTTCAATAATTTTTTTATTAAAATCCAAGAGTTTCCTTATTATCCTTGAAAGAAAAAAAATTGAAATTTAACCCAAAAAAGGAAAAAAAAAAAGAAAGAAATTTACCCTTGAAAGAAGAACATGTGCACCAGCATATTTATTATCCCAACTAAAGATATCTGGCTGATCATTTGCACCCCACGATTTCACCAAATTATAGTAATAAACTGCATTCGTTGCTCTAAACAGCCATGCAGCACCCCACAATAGCTCATCCTGAATTTTAATTGCATAAATAAAAATCACAAAGAACTTAGAAAATTCTAATATTTTTGAAACTAAATAGAAATTTGAATAAACTTCCTATAGCGAATATGATAATAATAATTTTTTTGGTTGAGGAGATGATAACTAAGTACCTTATAACCAGAATATGAGCAATAATATGGGCAAACTGCGGATCCAAGTGAATCACTATAAGCACCTTGATATTGCAACGCAAATTGAAACACGTTTTGGGCCGTTTTCACCAATAGCTTTGAGTATTTTGGGTCAGCCTTTCGAAACACAAGAGAGGCAGCAGCCATGGCTGCAGCCATTTCACCGGCCACATCCGAACCCGGGTTTTTGGGCGACACTGAATACACGGTTCGGGCTGTGTCCATGTCTTCAGGCCTTTCCCAGCACTTGTGGTCCAAGTTGGGGTCTCCAATCCCAACGAAAAGTCTCTCTGACATGTTATTGGAACACTTTAAGAGATAGTCCGTAGCCCAACGGATTGCATCTCTTGCATCTTTGAGTTGGGCCCCCATTTTCTTACCATGTTCAAGTGTTCCCCATGATAGCATGGTGGTAGTGAAAGCCATCGGAAAATTGAATTTGACGTTGTCGCCGGCGTCATAGTAGCCTCCGGTTAAATCCACCTGCCATATATATATATATATATATAATCTTTTTTGTTATAAACATCTTTTATTGTAAGATACTAGTAGGAAAAATCTTAAATTAACAAGTTATGTATATTACATACATTGGCTAAGCGACCGTCGGAGAGGGCCGAAGATGACCTCCAAGTGACCTGCTGGTTAGGAGGGAGGCTTCCAGATCTCTGAGCTTGAAAGAACAATAAGGATTTTGTGAGAGCTTCTCTGTAGTTTTGGTTGCATTCCACATTGCTTAACATCACAAATGTTAATATTACCAAAATATTAAAGAAGCACAAGCAAGCTCGCATGCCCATTAATGCCATTTTCTGCTTTTGTGTTTGTTTATTTCTGAGTTTGAGTGTACCAAATTATGGAGGGTATGAACTAACTGCCATATTTATAAGCAAAGGTCATGACCTAGCCGCAGATTAAATCAAGGCTTTTCTTGCACAAGGAACCTGATATGTGCCATATTTTATGAACTTATCCATTGAATTTGGGACTATAATTTAATCTTTAGGTAGCTTGTGGAATGTCGTAAATTTAATTTTTAATGCAGTTAAGTATAGAAAAATAGAATTTTTATATGTTAAAATGTATGTGATCGCACGGGAGTTTAAAGAGGGCCGTCATGGACAAAATGTATTTATTTTTTAAATGAGTTAACTTGTAAATAATTTATTGAATATTTTTAAAATTTTAAAGTATTTTCTATTAATTTTCAAACACTAGATATAGGGTATTTGATCTTTCTATTTTAGCATGATTAGTTCTTATTTTTTCCCAACGTACGACAAGTCAATTATTGATGTTATTTTATTCTATGTATTTTGTATAAACGTAATACGACATAAATAGATTGAGATATAAAAGAAATATAGTTCTTCTTTTAGAAGAATTATATTAAAAAAAATATGGCTTTTACATCTATCCACATATTTTAGATGTAAGCTCTATAGTACTCCCAACTAATATGCTTTTGCCTATTTTTTTATAACATCCTTATCGCTCGTGAATTCATGCATTATTTGAAGACCAAAAAATATTATATAATAATCTCATGAAATGGCTTTCAAACTGCATGGATAAAGTTTAATGATTAAAGAGATGACAGAGTACTCAAACTAAAGTTCAAGATATTAACTTTTTGAATGAATTATTTGAAAGTATAATTTATAAGATTTTATTAACTGCAAGAAAACGGCGTGGAAGACGATTGATGGAAGGGATTAGAGTGATGGCATAATAACAGAATCTTTTGCTTTTTGTGGGAGTAATTTGGTGTTCAATACTATAGTTGTATGCTCGGTATCTCTTATCTACTTCATTCCTATGCTTTAGGACTAAGACTTTGAATTCGCTTTCTCTTATTCAATTAATATTACAATGTGAAGTTAATTAATGAATATTGTCCATTCCTTACAATTTAAAAAGATAGATTCAATCAGTCAATGTGACCAAAGGATTGGATCCTCTTTTAGTCGTTAGCAGATTCTGTTATCAGTACTTTTACTTATTTTGAAATTATTTTTAATTGGAATTTTAAGAAATGATTTTTGTTTAACTAATTTAATTCAAAAGAAATTTTATCAATATTTTAAAAAATAATTTTTTTGTCTCTCTTTTATTAAAAAAATTATTTTTAACTGTCAAATAAATATTTTAAACATTTTAAGAAATATATAAATATTTTATACTCTGATTTACGTACATACTTCAAGATAATATCATATTAGACATTTGAATGGTTTAAATAATATAATAATTTAGATGCATCAAAATATAACATTCGGAGTATTTTTGTCTTTAAAAACTTCATTTTTAACTTTTATTTTATTTTCAAAATAAGCATATTAAGAAAATAAACAACTTTATTATTCCATCTTAAATGCCTGGCTAACCAAGAAATGGGGATCATGTTCATGCCCTCCATAGGTGTCTATGGAAAATTGAAAAGGTAAAGATTTTTTGTTTTGGGTAAAAGTAATTTTTTGTCCTTTAACTTTGTATGATATTTTAATTTTATCTCATTTTTTTAATTTTAATTATTTTTACAAATTATTACAATTTTTTCTTTTCACATATTGTTAGTCATATATAAAACTGAAGTAAAATTACTATAGTTAAAGTACAATTAAAGCTTAGATAAAACTAAAATACTTTTATTTCTTTTAATTTTTTTTTGGGTATTCAAAATCTAAAAATTAAGAGTTTCAAAACAAAGTTTAAAATTATATAAATATTAACTTAATAATCATTTTAGTCTTATATAAATTCTTTTACTAATTTAATTATGCTCTAATAAATGTAATTTTACATGAGTTATAAGTATATATGACTCTGTTATTGATTACATATATAAATAATATTTAATCATGAAACAAATTTTTGAAAAATTTAAGTTTTTTAAAAACAAAGATCATGATTGGACACACTTGTATGTAACTTTGAAGTTGGGTCAATTTTATTCTGAATCAAGTTATATATATATATATATATATATATATATATATATTTTTAAGTCTTGTATTTTTGTGAGTATTCTACACACCACTTAGCATATTCATTATATTTTCAAGAGAGCTATAATAATCAGTAGCCATGCATACATCGCACAAATAATTGGGTGGGTCGAGCTATAATATCATATTAGACATTTGAAATGGTTTAAATAATATAATAATTTAGATGCATCAAAATATAACATTCGGAGTATTTTTGTCTTTAAAAACTTCATTTTTAACTTTTATTTTATTTTAAAATTAAGCATATTAAAAAAATAAACAACTTTATTATTCCATCCTAAATGCCAGGCTAACCAAGAAATGGAGATCATGTTCATGCCCCCTAGTCCATAGGTGACTATGGAAAATTGAAACGGTAAAGATTTTTTGTTTTGGGTAAAAGTAATTTTTTGTCCTTTAACTTTGTATAATATTTTAATCTTATCTCATTTTTTTAATTTCAATTATTTTTACAAATTATTACAATTTTTTCTCTCCAAATATTGTTAGTTATATATAAAACTCAAGTAAAATTACTATAATTAAAGTACAATTAAAGCTTAATTAGATGAAACTAAAATACTTTTATTTCTTTGAATTTTTTTTGGGTATTCAAAATCTAAAAATTAAGAGCTTCAAAACAAAGTTTAAAATTATATAAATATTAACTTAATAATCATTTTAGTCTTATATAAATTCTTTTACTAATTTAATTTTGCTTTAATAAATGTAATTTTACATGAGTGATAAGTATATATGACTCTGCTACTGATTATATATATAAATAATATTTAATCATGAAACAAAATTTTGACAAATTTAAGTTTTTTAAAAACAAAGGATCATGATTGGACACACTTGTATGTAACTTCGAAGTTGGGTCAATTTTGTTCTGAATCAAGTTATATATATATATATATATATATATATATATATATATATATATATATATATATATATAAATCTTGTATTTTTGTGAGTATTCAACACCACTTGGCATATTCATTATATTTTCAAGAGAGCTAATAATCAGTACCATGCACACATCGCACAAATGATTGGGTGGGTCGAGCACACATGAATGCAAGAAGAAAGGCTTTAAAGATTGCTTCCTTGGTGCAAACAAATATTTAAGCCCAAGAATTAATGAATTATGCTCTTGTTCTTGCCTTTTCCTAAAACTTGTAGACAAAACAAAATAACAATAACATTAAACGATGATTCTGTACAACTCAATCTAACTAAATTTTATTAATATTTTAATAATAGAAGTTAATTTTTATTAATTTAATTGCTAAATTTTAGGTTAAATTATTTTGTTAGTCTCTAAAATTAAAAATATTATAATATTTTGTAGCACTAAAAAAATTTATAGGGTCAGAATATGCTCGGTTGTTGTATGTGTCATAGATGATACAAACCAAGTTTGAGAGATTTCTCAATTGTTTTAAAATTAAAAAGTTTGGAGATTTATAGGGTCTCTCAAATTTCTTGGAGATTATTTTTGGAATAAAAATTTGTCTTTTTAAATGTCCCACTAATTATTGTTGCCTTTAGTCAAATTATTTTCCCCTCTAAATATATAATTCCCCTAGCTAGCTTCTCACCAACTTAAAAGAATTATTAATGCTCCATACAAGAATGAAACTAATTATCTAGATATAACTATAAGTCCATTGTGGTGTCAAGTAAATGTTAAAAAAAAAAAGAGTCATGCAAATATAGTTAAAAATGATAAAAGAAAAAGAAAAAACTCATATCTACATACAATTAAAAAATGGTACCAACAGTTGGTTGGATGGAGTAATAAGTATTTTATTTTTTTAAAAATAAAGTTTTAAGTTTAAATATTTTGTATAAAAAAAATTTTTGTTAAAAGAATTATACTTCATTATGGACTTTCATTAACTCAAATCAAATTAGTTGTTGATGGACAAGAAATAATAAAATGATGATACAGTGGCTTACAAAACAGTTACTAGGTATATATACATATACATACATACATACATATATATATATATATATATATATAGCTAGTTATTAATTGAGAAAAAAATCAGCTAAATATCTATTTGATACCTGCAAAAGTACGTAGTTATAAAATCGTCAATGGCAAAGCACTCCATACTCATTGGTCGTTTTCCTTTACACTTCTTAATTTGTCTTATCTTTTGCGGAACTTAATGGCTAGTGTTACCAAACCATAAACCAATAGTATTAAAAATAATATTTATCAAATTTTTACGTCAAATCCTTTTTACAACTCTAGTGATAATTTTGTAGATTACATCAAAAGCAATGTAAAATAATTCAACCTTATCCAAATTCTATTAAATCCGAGACCATTTTCAAGTTTTTTTTTGGTCAACTTTTGTGAACCATTTATACATTAATATGCTTGTGTATATGGACAGTGAGAGAGTAGCTTCTTGTGGGTTGATCTCTCTTCTGGGAATTCTTTCAACAAGTATAGCCTACAAAATCATCATCATACAAGACGATGCCATGCTAAATCCTGTATGTAATATAATACAAAAATTTATATATTGTAACCTTCGTATATATTTTTCATACAAAAGAATGTTTAAGTGACAAATATGCATGCAAATTAATGAAAAATTTATCTTCACTATAGAAGCATTTCCTTCTTAAAGGCAATCCCATAATTTTAAGTACAACCAAATATTACCTTCTTAAGAGAAGCATTTCCTTCATCCCCCTTAACGAAGGTAAACTTTTCTTATGCATAAATTACAAATGCATATTCGTCATTCAAATGTTCTATTTTATAAAAACATCTACAGAGGAATCATAATATATAAATTTTACGTCTTGTATCACATACAGGGTTATATATAGCAAGAGATTGTCTTATCTGATCATAATCTTTTAGGGTTATATTTGTTGAAAAGATATTGTTGAATCGGAGGAGCAATCAACCTACAAGAAGCTATTTTCTTTATATTATATAAACATATTGTAAAATGGGGTAGACCAATATATAGAAAAGTTGACAAAAAGAAAACAAAAATTAAAAATATATGATCTTTTTGACTTATAATTAATGGAGCTTGGATAGAGTTAAAGAATTTTGCATTGTTTTCAATGTAATCCACAAAACTATAAGTGAAACTGTTAAAAAGATTCGATGTCAAAAATCCATTGAATAATTTTTAAAATATTGATTTTCTTTTGATTACTAAAGTTAGTAGACGATTAAAATAATAAAAAAAAAAGAAAAAAAAACAAACAATTGAGAAGTGCTAGCTTGACGAATTTCTAAGTACTTTTGTGGGTGATAAATGGATTTTCGGCTAATCTTTTCCAAATAAATAACTCGTTATATATAGTTACCAATGTTATATATATAGCACTCGATTTTGTAAATCATCACTTTTAACATTTGTTACCCACTCAACCTATATAGATAGGACATGCATTTTTTGCATACATCATCATCCCATAATCTTTTACCCATTTCTAATCTACCTACTAGGCCAAAGTAGTACATGCATTTTACCTATGGACTTAGTTTTTTTATCTAGATTTGTTTGATTCTTGTGCAGAAATATTTTGATGTAGTCAAGCAATTTACAGAAATAATATTTTATGGGAATATTTTTAGAGGAGGATCCTATATATTACTTATTTCAAAATTTCAAACTAATTAGAAGGTAATTTTCTATCTTCTTAAAATTCATATAAAAAATATTTTGATTAACAAACATATAGTTATTAATCAACATTTATATGTAGTTCAATTTCATGCATGCAAAAGCTCATAAATCCTTCAAAAAGTTAGATATTTCCAAGGTGTAAACATATATAATCTCACTTTAAGCGTTTGGTTGAGAGTATCTAAATTTTTTTATAGATTTATTTTCTATCAATTTTTATTGATATAACTATATTAAACGTAAAAATACAATTAATAGAAAAGCATATTATCTAAATATGAATTGTATCATGAACTAAGGTATAAGATCAGGGAATGAAGATGGGAAGAGAATGAAAGGAATCAAAGAGAAAAAGAAAGAAAGAGAAGAAAATATTAAGTAATAATTTTTTTATTTTTTATTTAAATTTTTTAAAATTTTTTAATTTAAAATAATTAAAATTAACAAAGTAAAAGTATACATATATATATATATACTTTATTTCTTTCTTCTCGTTTTAAAGATCTAAATCCTACTACAGACAAAAATTTTGATTAGTGGGTCAAGATGGTAAATTAAATATTAATATTTTTTAAAAAATTGTTAATTATTTTTATTAAAATATATTATATAAAAAATAATATATTATATTAATATTAAATAAATTAATTGCATATCTTATATAAAAGTAAACATATAATTATCACAAGTATTATTTCAAATGATTCACTTTATTATTATTTTTTAGATAAATAAATTTATTAAAAAATATATCTTTTCAATAATTAACTTCCAACTATAAATGACAAATTAAAAAAGTTAAGACCTATTGATAATTTGATAACAATGATATCAAAAAATAATTTATTATACCTATGAATAAAAAAAAACTTAGAGATTTTTAAAGAAAAAAAAACTAAGGGACAAGTTAAAAATATTAAATAATAAAATAAAAATATCCTTAAAACTTAGAAAAAAAATAAATATCACATGATATAGAACAATAAAAAATAAAAAAATCATAAAAAATGAAATATGATAAAAAAAAATCTCACTTCTTTATAACTTTAGTTTAACATAAAAGTATGAAAAGAATTTTTTTAATATTAAAATTTACTCTTGTTATTAAATTTTTTATATATGCTTGAATAATATTATCATCTTAAAAATTTTTATTTTTCTTAAATTTACTGTTTTTAAAAATATAGAATTTTTAAAATAACATATTTATGAAAAATAATTAAAAATCAATAATATTTTTATAATGTAAACCGTAATATATATTAAATTAATCTATAATTTAATATAATATACTTCATCAACTATTAGTTATATTATCATATTTTTTTATATACATAAATTTAAATCTTTTAAACAATCTTACAGAAATTTTATAATTTTTTTTTTTTTACGTAGGAGCAAGTATCAAATTTTATATATATAAATATGCATATACACGTAATTACATGAATCTTAAGGAAATATACATATATCCGTAATTACATGAATCTTAAGGGAGCCAAGGCCACCCCTGGTTCCCCTTCCTCTGCCTCTGTCCTAGAACATTTATCTTTTAAAAAATAGTAATATTATTCTTTCAATTTTATTAAAACATAATATAAAAATATTTAAAGAATTAAAAAATATATATTCCGTACTAATCCATTTAACTTAGATTTAGATTTTTTAAATTTAAAATTAATATATTTTTTAAAATTAAAAAAATTAAAAATATTTAATTCATAATCTATTCAGAATAAATTTTTCTTCGAAAATTGTCTATTAAACAACCGATCTGTTTTATATTGCCATAAAAAAAAAGAAAAAGAAAAATCTTTGTTAACATTGTAAGATTATGGGACCAAATTTATTCTCGTGTCACATGCCAATTATGTTCCTGATTTTGGATTCTGATAGGTACAAGGTGAGTTGGGCTAAAATTATTCTTTAGAGTTTGGGTTGGGCTACAAATGTTCATTTTCTTTTATATGAATATATTATTTTAATTTTATTTACGTTAAGTTTAATTTTTATAATTAGTCTCAAATTAGATAAAAAAAGAATGTTCCATTAAGTAGTTAATTGTTAGGTAAAATTTTATTAAATATTTATGAATATAGATCAATAATATAAATATATTAATATTAAGTTATTACTTAATAAATATAAAATATATTAATTTTCTTTAATTCATATCACTGATTTATTTAATTAAAAAAATATTTTTTTGATGGTCGAATATATTATTTGCTTAAATGAAATAGTAATTCCAAATTTAACAAACATATAATCTTAATCCATCCAATTATTTACTCCAATAGCACGACAACCGAATAACCTATTTTTCATTAAAAATATTTATATGAAATTTCAAATTGTTATAAAAAATTAAGAAAAATGATGTTGACTAACGAAACCCAGCCCATGACTCTTGCAAAGTTGGAATAGACAACGATTTTGGCCCAACGTAATTTATAAAGTTAAAATATGATAAAATAAACTAATTACCAAATCGTAGATGTGGATAGCAAAACTTTTGGTGGTGTCTGCGGTAATGTATCATTTAGAGAGACTGAAATTTTTTTTTTACGAGGACGAGGATGAGAAGTAAAATTTTTTTGAAATAAGTTTGGAAGATGGAGATAGAAATTATATTCTTTGTTCCGTGGAGTCGTCGTTCTAAAAAATTTATGCAGATATTTTTTAAATGTATTTTTTTGTAACCTCTTTGTTTTTATTATTTTCTAATTAAAAAATAATTTTAAAAAATAATAAAATTTTTAAAAATTATCTTTTATAACTTTTTATTTTTTTAAATTTATAAATTTATAATTAATTTTTTATTATTGTGATATAATTGAATATTTTTTTATTAATATTATATATATGTTAAAAAAATTTATATTATTATTTTAATAAATTATTATTAATATTTAAATTCTTATAAAAATTTTAATAATTTTTAAATCTTGATAAAGAATGGGAATGAAAAAAATTTTCTCCTTAACATGGAGAATGAAAATAGATATGGGGGATAATAATAGGCACGCCTCGTCATCCTGTCTTGTCCCATTGTTATTCCTATACAGTACAAATGCAAAAAGAATCCTATGTATCAAGAGAAAAGTGTAATTCTTTATGATAAAATGACTTAAAAAAAGAAAAAAAATATATTAATAGACAATCATTATGAATAAATTAAAGATCATTTTTTTTATTTTTCTTTTATTATAAAAATTATATTTCTTTTAGCGCACAGAATTTAAACTCGTGGAATTGTATGACTTTGTACAGTTATATTTATTTTATGTAGTTTATATAAAATCAAAACTTCAAAAAAATAATTCATAAACTGAAAGTATGTATATAAAATTAAGAAACATTTATTTCCAATATTAATTTTTCAATGTAAATCAGATTCCAAGTATTCATAATAGGGACAACTTTTTATCTTGTAAATCAAAGCCCACATTGTAATTTTGTTGGGGTCTTAATCCAATTATCGAAGGACTTGTAGTAGTTGACTCTGGAGTCTCGTAGAACAAGCTTTGGTTGTCCAACACTAGCTCATATCCTCCAGAAAAATGAATTGTTACTATAGAAAATCCAACCAAATCATCATCGACTGTGCTCTCGTTACAACCTTGAATTCCATGAAATAAATCGAAGTAGTCAACAAAGATTTTACTTCATAAGCCTCTTCAATGAGAAATAAATTCAGTATCAATAACCCCGTGCCTACTTGTCCCTCTTTAACTTGGAATATTTTTGGATTAATATTAAAAACTTTTTCTCCTACATTGATTCCAATGATAGAGAGATAATAACTTCTCTTAATGTAATTCGATTAAAAACAGCAGGATTGACAATAGAACTAATACAATAAGAAATTTTTTAAATATTTTTAGAGATATTAAAATTATTTTTTTCCTCTCAATTTTAAAAACTTACATTTTTATTTCTTAAAAGATTAAAAATAAAACTTATAATTTAATTTATTTTAACTAAAATATTCTTAATAATATTATTAATTTTCTCTCTATTTTAATGCGTTCACTCACACTTGTCTCATCCCTCGCGACTTTCAGAATTCTCACCTTCCTCCTGTTCACGTGTCTGTTATTCCTCCCGTCAGACATGGAGTATTCTTTTGCAGCTACGATAAATCGTGGTGTGGAATCGTGGTCTGTTTTAATTCTGGTATAATATATTAATTTAGATGTTATTTTGGCCATGAAATTCTTTAATTTTTTAGCCTGCATGTTAAGCAGGTCGAGGGGGCCAACTCACTAAAAAAAAATTATGATAATTAATACAAATTAATTTAAAATGAATATAAATGTATGAATTTACAATAATTTTATGTGTTATAATAATATTTTACTCTTATCATATGAAAAAAAAGTTTCATTAATGAAAAAATTTAATAAAAATTCATTTAAAATAAAAAAAATACTAATTTTTGAAAGTAAATATATTAATTTATATGTTATTTTTATCATATATTTAATTGTATTTATATATGTAAGAAATTCTCCATCTCTTGTGATCGACTCCTTCACATCAATTGCCAGATATTTTCTATGGAATCTTCCATTTGTATTGCTTCTCTTATTCGCTTGAGGAGTGGATCCGTCATCTAAGGGACAACACTACGCTATACGTGTACGGTAAGGAGACAATTTCTTTATTGAATATATATTACTGTGTATATAAGAATTGCTTGGCCAAGACCACACTCCTACCCATAGTTTGGAGTTATTAAAAAATTAATTGTTTTGGTAAAATATTAAAAAATATATTTATATACATAAAAATTGAAATTTTTAAATACTAAATTCTTTTTTTCTTCTTATTTTAAAACTATAAACACCGTTAAATGGAAATAAAAATCCATAATATATAATGCACTCTCACATTGATTACTAATTTAATATGGAGTTTAGCTGCATGAATAAAGTTAGAATAAGATAAAGAATCAATTAGCAAAAAAAAATAAAAATCAATCAACTAGCATCCATCCATTCCAAAATAAAAAATAAAATCAATCAAGTATTATCTTTACGTAAATGTATAAAAGATCAAATCAAACAAGAACATTCATGTAAGTAAGTAATTCTTGGAATACTATTATGTATCGTTTAGATAGTTTCTGACTTTGTGCTAAATTAAAACGTGTTGTCCGAACTTTTACTGTAGAGAAAAATGGTTGTGGGAAATGTTAATGAAAAAATTAAGGAATTATTGGTGAACTGGAAAAAATGCAACAATACTTACCACACTACCCTTCTTCCTTAATTCTATCACAAAGAAAGAGCCATCCATCATGGATTAGAATCCTATTTAGATCGTGAGAAAATCTTGTGAGTTTAAAAATCAAGACAAACGTGACTTTTAAACGGTGACTGCAATACGAAATATTTTCAAGCCTTAGTTCAGAAGAGGAGTATTAATAACACAGTGACAAGAATTCAAGATTCCAGTAGTTAATGGACAGATGATTATAATCAAATTGAACTAACTACTCTTACTCATTTTAAACAAGTTTATGAGTTGTTGCAGTCGCTTGATGTACAGTCACTATTGCCCCAACTTATTTCACCATAGCAGGGTATGGCTCTTTCCTTGCATCTCTCAAATAATGAAATTAAAATGGCAATGCTTCAAATCAAGCCTTTTAAAGCCCTTAGACCTGATGGTTTTCCTACTTCCTTCTTTCAACAGCATTGGTAGATTGTTAAAGATGATCTGCCTAACATCGTACAAAGTTTTTTCAACATAGGGTTTCTTTCAAGGCAAGTGAACCAAACTTTCGTTGCCCTTATTCCAGAAAAATTATGCTCATGTCAATTTTAAGGATTTTAGGCCTAGAGGATTGTGTAACGTAGTTTACAAAATTATTTACAAAATCCTGGTTAACCGTATCAAACCTGTCTTGGATTCTATCATTTCTCCTAACCAGAAATCTTTTATTAAGGGCCATCATATCTTTGACAATATTTCTTTGGCATCTAAATTAATGGAATACATTCATAAAGCCAAACCAAAAAAAAAAAAAAAACATTTTGGTGTGCTCTAAAATTGGATATGGAGAAAGCTTATGATAAACTCTCTTAGAATTTTTTATTTATAATTTACGTGCATTGTAATAGGTAGTCATGTCTATACACTTCCTTAAGCCCTCCTGTGACGGTACAGAGGCATTACGGTATCGTTATGGACCATATGAATGAGATTGACGTATGTTTGTAAACTTTAAAACCATATCTTAGTAATCTTTACATTATTATATCTTATTCACTAACAAAATGTTCTTCTTGTTTGCATATTATATAAAGACATATACATTTGATGATATCAGATTGCTTATCCTAGGATATTGCTTTGACACCCTAGATGTTTGGCGTGCTTCCGTGCCACTTATATGTTTTCACATAGTTGAGTGGCTACACTTAGATTGTATGCTCTGACAGTTTGGCTTATATCAGCCTATTCCAGAACCATCGGTAGACTTAGGCAATGTACATCTAATTGACCTCAAAGGGAAGACGAATGTGAATTGGATAGTACGTTAGGCCGTATTCATCAACGCATGGAATAATTGGATGAATCTTCTTCTGTAGGTCCCATAGTCCAATATACCATTGAGCCAGCAATCAGAGTATATGATATGGTATCGACATCGGAATTGGATCCCCTGCTGGGCGCTCCCTGCTGTAGTCCCTGCTGGGCTTTTTAGCGGCAGTTTTATCCGTCGCTAAAGTGTGTTTTAATATTATTGCAACGAATATTATTGCTGCTATAACTTTTGTTTAAATAATTAATTTAACAAAAGTTATAGTGACAATAATATTTGTTGCAAAAAACTTTAGTAACGGAAAAAACCGCTGCTAAAACGCCAAAGAGGCTCAAAGAGACCAAACAGGACACGCCCAACAGGGAATCCGGACGCATCGACATCATACACAAAGGTGAATCACTCCGGTTAGTTCATTTGGATATGTGATAATTTTTGTTAAAGTTATCTTTATCTTATGTCTTATATTCAGTTTGCTTAACAAAAAAAATAAAAACATCTTTTTGTAAGCTAACATGAGAAAGTATTTGATTACCAGAGTTGAGCAAGAAGGCTCATCTTCATTTACTCAAGAGATAGATTGAGATTGCAGAACAATAATGTATACTTTGGGGTAACAACCCCCTCCCTTTCCTTAGATATTTGCTCATTCACTTTCTTGAAGTGATAAACAATTCGATACATAACCATTGTATGTTCCAATAGAAGTGTCAACTACTTCTTTTGTAGCCCTTACTGGTTCATCAGTCAACACTTCAATGATGCTTTCGACATTTTTTGATAAGGCTAGTCCATCATATTGCACACCATCAACTTCACTTGGGCATCCGTTTGAGGTTGATCCTTCACATTGCACTCCATCGCCAATGGATATAGTGCCCTTTAGAGAAGATTTTGATTCATTTTATGAACAATGCATGTTTGGAGAAGAAGAATTCATGACACCAAACCACCTTATCCAACTATGTTGCTCACTAATGATTAACCTAAATGTGCAACCACCTCTTGAAAAGGATGAGCCCCAATCTTAGCCTAAACATCATGATCAGCCATAGAATTGTCATCTACGATGAGACATCTGACCCACTTGTCACGGAATTGGAAGCCATTTTTTAGTTCTTTTTAATCTTTTTCTTTCCAATAGGTAAAGAATTGTGTGTACGTGTGTGTATATTAATTTAACAATGTTTAGCATTCCATCTTTTGTGTTAACTGAATTTAACAAAATCACATATATAATTAAGGTAGCGATATTAGACATCTCATAAAGATTTATATATTATAATTAAAATTATTAAAAAATTTATTAAACATAAATATTATGATTAATAAACTTATACATAAATAAAAATATAAAAAATTAATAATTTATAACATTTATTAAATATAAATCATAATTAATGAATTTACAAATATAATAATTAAATAGATAAATAGAATATAAAAAAATCATTACTAATAAAAATTATGTGATGTTTATGATAATTAAAAATTTATAAGTATAATAAATAGATACAAGATATAAAGATAAAAACTAAAAATAGAAAATAAAAAATATTAAAGGTTAATTATTAAAACCAATTATGACTTTTCTTTTACGATTATTAAATTTATGAATATTAAAAATAGATATACAAATTTTATTTGCTATAAAAATTATTAAATATATATATATTCTATAATTAATAAATTAAAATACATAATAAATATATTTATAGTATTTATAAATTCATTAATCATAAAAAAATTTATAAATCTTTATTTATTATATAATATAATATATTTATATTTAATTGTATTTATAATATAACAAATAAATTTTTATATTAATAAAATACTATATTTTGTCTTCACAAGCCATTAAGGCTATTCTATAAAAGAATCTGGTTGCATAGAGTGACGAGATCTCTCTGTGTTCACATGTTAGTTTGACTGATATTTTGATTGATCGTTTAAATTTGTCATTTTGTGTGACGAGTTTTTTAATTAAAAAAATTAAAAATTTGTCACTCAAACCAATGAATTTTTATTAAAAGAAAACATTGATTAAAAAAATTTGATATCAGGTGATATCGATAATGCATTTTGAATTAATAATTTAATAAAAAATTTATACTATTTTAATATACATTAAAATAATATATTTGAATAAAAAATTTACAAATTTTCCAATTAAATTTACATAAATTTTCACGGGCTGGATTTGACTATTCAAAATCAAATTATCAAAGAAACTAAAACATTAATTAACAAATTAAAGTCATATCTAGAAGTCTCAAACATACTTCTCACAAAAAATATTGGTGAAAAAAAATTTAAAAACTCGGAAATAGGAACATGGCCGAACTCTCTAAATTTGCAAGCACAAGTTTGTCAATAATATTACCCCACTTAGTCCATTGAACACAAACCTTCTGGATTTTTCTTCCTTGTTTATCTCACATTCTCAGGTTGGTCACACGTGGGAATCACTTATTGGTTTACACCATTTGAAATCTCAGCCACGAATTGATGTCTCAGTAAGTCGAAGAATCATAATGTGTGCGGCCCCCACTTATCTATAATGCAAAAAAAGCAAATTCCAGAGAATCTGCAAGTGCAGTGCGTTTCCAGATTGAAACATCAAATTGGTTATAGCTATTAAATGATGGTCCCCTCTGCGTTATTAACACGCTTCCAATTACTAAGCTCCAATCCAACTTAATGTCTTCATGTATGATTGCACAATTGTAGAAAAAAATTATACAACATTTATTCTTTGCCCTTAATAAATCACATAATTCTCAATTTACTTGTCCAAAGTGTAATCTCAATGTTATACAAGACACTACACAAAGAAAATTACCAAAAATAAAAAGAAATCTAACGTCTGAATGTAATTTTTAATGACTATTTTTTATTTTTAAAAATAAAAAATTTTCTTTAAATAATTATTTTTAATAAAAAATAAAACATATATTTTAAGAACAAAAATATAAAATAATTAAAAATATTTTAATTTTTAATTTTTTAAAATAAAAAATATAAAAAAAATACAAATTTTTATTAATAGTATATATATATATATAATATTAACATAAATTTTTAAAATTAATTTTAAAAAATAAAACAGAGTTTAAACAATCTGTAATCTTTATCTCTAGATCTAACAAATTTCCTCGATTAATTAGTCAAATGTTAGTTGCTTTTGGCCATTAAACGAGTAAAGTGGTTATCTCAAAATGTCAAAAAGAAAATTACACTTACTAAATTTATTAACCTTTTGTTACTTTTCTAAACACTAGGCATGATCATTTCATCACGTAATACTCATGTAAACATTATTTTAAACCAATATTTTAATTTTAGTACTACATAGCACTTGCTATATTATATATAAATTATAGTTCAATTAAATCATGATTTCTTTATTTGTCAAAATATGAAAGTGAACTTTAATTTCATCGCCATTTAAGGAAGAATTTAGAACCAAATTGAAAACTGTCATCTTTGAAAACAAAAAGTATAATTAGTTCTAAGAAAATTGTTATAAATTAAATTACAATTAAAAAATGATAAATTCCTATCAATATTTCTCTCTTCTGCTACAGATAGTACACTTTTTTGCATTATAAGAGAGAGAAAAAAATTTAATCTTTAATTTATTCAACATAAAACTTTATCAATATGAATCTTTATCAGTGTCATATTTATTTTATATCTCTATTCCAAGTACTGTACAGAATAAATATTAAGAGTCCAAAATCTTGTAACTGTTCATGCAATTAAAATCCGAGTCCAACTCCATATATAAAGGCTTGTATACTAAACGCAACTTTACTTCTACAGAACGAATCAATTCCTTCTTCTCTGATCGTAAATCCACACAACAACAGAAGTAGCTTCTGCATAATTCATCACCATCGATCTATACATAAAAGTAATCAACATTTTTCTATGCTGATATGGCCAGAGACTACAATCACTCTTTCCTTGACTACTTCTCTTTCCCTATCCACTTCTGCTTCTTTGTGATCATCGTTTTTTTGGTACTGGGGTTTTCATGGTACATAAACTATGAGTCTGCGTTTGAGGACATGATTATAAAGCTGAAGATCTGCCTCATGCTTGTCCCACTGCTCTTGTTGCTGCTTGTTCATTGCCTCTCAAGTTCGGAGCCGTCGTTTCTGAACCTGCTGCCGTCGGAGCGCGAGTCGCTGCACCGCGCGGGAGGGTCGCCGTGGGGAGTGGCACTCTTGCTTCTGCTGCTTCTCTTCTTGATTTCTCACCAGTCTTCCTTCCATGAACGTTGGTTTCCCTTGGTTGCCAGAGATCACTAATCATATATATTTGTGTGTGTGTGTGTGTGTGTGTGTATTTATCATATAATATGTATGTTTTCTAACCTTTTAGTTCTTGAATTAATATAGTTAGTTAGTTAGTTAGTTAGTTAGTTAGCCCTTTGAAGTTTAAAATCTCTTGCTATACAATTGTTAGTTATTTTGTTAGATCAAATTAGATTACAGAGTTCTTTGGGCATTTGGTTAATTAAATTACACTCATACTCTTTTAGTTATAAAAATTACACTGGAGTCTCTTTTAATTTTTTTTTTCAATGAAAATAATTTTTTACATAATATATAATATTATGATTTTATTTTTTTATTATCACACATGACAATTAAATTAACATTAAGCTTCAATATTAAATCTTTAGTGTGATAATAAAAACAAGTAAATAATCTGTAAATATAATTTCCTTTATAGTTATATATATGTTTACTCTATTTTTCTTCTACTCAGAATCGCAGGACAACACTTAGCTTACTCCATCTACGATCTCTTCTACAAGAATACGCAGCAATATATTAATTTCTCAATGTTTGTCATCTAAAGTAAAGGCTAAGTTTTTAAAGCTTGTATTTTATTTAAGAGCTTTCTAAACTTGCAAGCAGAGATTAGTATCTAATAGAGTACTTTTAAAATTAACTTATGTTTGAGAGCAAGCAAAAGTCATGTTACAAATTGTTCGAAATTTTATGTTTTACTCGTAATTCTTTGGTTTGTGTTTTACATGACCAGCAAGTGAAATAGCTATTTTGAAAGACTATTAAAAACCTTATAATTTTATTTATTTTGATTAAAATATTTTTAATATTAATATTAGTTTTTTAAAAAATATACTTTATTATGAAATATATTTTAAAAATTATTATTTCATAATTATTTATTTTGAGTTGAAAATAATAAATTAATTCATTTAAATTTTAAAAATATTTTTTTATATTCATCAAATATATAATTAATTATATAAATAATACATATAAACTTGTCCAATAAAAAATTTATATAATTATGAACTAAATTGTTTGAGAAGTGTTCTTTAGAGAACAATATTAAAAATTTTAATATTCAATTTTAAAAATTAAATTGAGACAAAATATTTTTTTTTAATATATTAAAACAATAATTTACTTGTCTATTAGACAAAGGAAACAAAATGAAAGCTTAAGCTCAAATGACAAATCTGATTTTAATGTTTATGTATCAAAGTCTGATTTCAGGCCAAGCATATAGACCAAAAGAATATGGAATTGTATATATAAAATTTGTACTACAGGTGTTTGTTAATCATATTAATGATAGAGAGTGCAATAGCAGACAGCTGAAAGGTGTCCTTGTTCCTCTTCGTTAAGGGCGAAACGACACCGTTCTTTTCCCTGAACCCATCTTCACACGTCGTGGAAGCATCAAGGACAGAGCTTACTTTCACGTTAGAATCTGCATAACGCTTAGCCTTGTAATCTCTAATGGCGTCTCTGAGTGTTGGGATGGCCTCTGAATAAACTTCAAGGCAATCATCTAAGCATTCTTTGATCAATGGGTCTAAGCTCTTTTTCTTCTTCAAAAGCTCCTTGATGTGAACCCTTGTGTCTGTCACGTTGTGCTTGAGAAGCTTGATAGTGTTGAGGCCAAGTTCACCAAGGTTTTTCACACAGTGATTATGAGGATCTGCTAGGAGAGAAGTTGTGCAGAATTTGTAGCTTATGTTTGGATCAGTTGTTGAAACATTCTTGCAGATTTGTTGTATGAGATTGAGATTGTGATGGTCACAAGTTGTGGAATAGAAGGGAAAAAGGGAAAGAATTATTAAAGGGAAGGAAAAGAAAGATAAAGAACTCATTTTTTATTCTGTCATAGATTTTCTTACACTTTGCCTGCCACAAAGGTTGGGGGTAATATATATATGTATGTATAGTGGAAATCTGGATTGTTCTTTCTCAATATTTAGGTGAGATGAGTTCAATATGACAGCAGAAACTGAGAATTAAAGAAAGCTAGAACAATGAGCAGGAAGATGACTTATAACCTTGCTTTACTACTGAAACACATGAATTGGATTCAATCCTGTGTATGATGTGTGCTTCCTTCAGGTTTGGTTCGCTTGGAAATAAGGTTCTAATTGAAGGAAAGTAATCCAAGAAATTGTATAACTTAGAACATAACTAAGACACCGACATCCCATAGAAAAAGAAACTTCACATTCACAAAAAATAATTATACAAGTACCAGTGGAAGACAGAAAAAAATAAAAAATAAGAAAAAGAAACTCAGACATGAAAACCAGAAAGGGCAACTGCAAAACCCTTTGAATAGAAAGAAAATAAATGATATAACTTCATTCAAGTGCATAAACAGATGCAGTCTATTCACATGGTTCTGAAGAATAGATGCATCCGTCCAAATCATCGCTCATTTCTCCCTCATAGTCTCTTATCCAGATGTCAGGTAGTACCCAAGCCATTACAATCTATGGGAGACTACAAGGAACCAAGGTAAAACAGAATTAACCGCCATTAAAACTACCAACTGTAAACTGTCTATGGATTTTACAAGAAAGACTTCATACAACAGAGCAAGTCAGCCATGAGTTTCTAAGAAAAGTAACTGGGACAAATAAAACAAAGAAATATTTCAACGCTCATATTTTATACTATAGATATATTCATTTTTTTTTCACTTTTTTCATTAATCTTATGATTTAAGATTAAAAAATAAGCCTTTCAAAAGACGATTTGACAACTATTGGGAAAATTACTATCTCTAGGTTCTCTAAAAACTAAGCCCCCATCTCATTTATATATATATATATATATATACATACTTCAATACGTATGTCTCCTTTGAACCTAACCAAGACATTGCAGTTGCTGATAGAAGCCAAGCAAAAACCCAAGAACTGAAACCAACTACGCAAAACCAAAATTGTTGGTTCAGACTTTTAAAAATAAAACCCATCCTCCTAGTAAGGCATGTTTAAACCCTGCAAACTCGGTCAAACACTAAGAAAATTTAAGAACCGATTTAAGTCAATTTAACTAGCACTGCTGTTCACTGATTAAAATAATTTATATTTATGTTCATAAATCATGCTTGGCTGGGGACACAGGTCTATGTATATAAACCACATCCTACATTGAACACCCTCTTCACAAAAAATGGGCAATCTAATATTAGTATTAGATTAATATCAAATACAACATCCAGATCACGACTCTGTCTGAAATTTGATTATTACTAAGCCTCAATCTTCTATCTTAAATTCTCAATTCAGAATGCCATCCATCCTACAGTGCCTCTTATTCCTCTCACATTCTCCCTGTTTCCAACAGGGTTTTACTGATATGGGCTGTGTTTCAAACTTCTAAAGCTCTTGATCTTGTCTGTCTCATCTGCACAGAAAGTGTGCCAACAGCACCAACAGTCTCCCTCACTAGCCACTACCTGCCACCTACCAGTTCACTAATTTATGGGAGTTGACTAACATAGTAACATCAAATTAAGATGTTATATTATTTTCGTTTCATGGCCTAGTACTTCTTGAACTAGAATTCTTACTCGTAAAAAATTCTCTTAGTAGTTAAATTTAAAAGTTTAATACATGGTTGGTTTGATTTGTCTTTTTGGTTCTAAATAAAATATGCAATCAGACCACACCACTACTCACCCCTATTAATAGTATACAATAAGGTCCTTATCTTTTTTGTTCTTTTTCACTTCTTCAATGCCAATAAAACCTCTAAATTTCAAAGCCATCAACACCTCTAAATTTCTATTGGAACAACACCGTGACCATGCATCACTACAATATATTAACAAATAAGTGCAACCAAACAAAAGTAAATAATAATCCAACATTCAAATGATATTACATTTAATTCTAAAATAAACAAAAGCAAATTCTCTATTCTCGAACCATGTCTTAACGTGGAGCATGAGTAAGCCATTAATAACTCTAAACCAACATAACTGCATTCTTCTACACTGAACCGAACGATGGCCAAATAAGGTACAAATCCTTCACCTCTTTTATTTTATGCCCATTGGAAACGTATCCGTCTACCTCACAAAGTTTCAACAGTTTATCTTATCTGCTTTGTTTCATTTTCCCTCATCTCAAAACTCATTCCAATAGTGACTCATATACATGTGCCTTTCACCTATATACAACTAGAATAAGCAATCTTACATACAACAATTGCAGGAGGACAAAATTTCATTTTTCTCTCCTCTCTTCAAACTAATATTATTACAATCTGACATTTCTTAAAAATCCAATATCCAAAATTTTAATATTCCAACTTAATAAATTTTTCATTGAATTGAATATAAAATCTAAGAGTCAAAGTCTTACCCATCAATATATGCATTAGAAAACCTTTTGCCCATTGTCATCATATTGATGAAAAGAAAAGAAGTACAAAGCCAAAGGTCAAGGAACCCTCCCATACACAGATACAGAACAAATTGCCTTTGATGAAACAGCCCATAGTTTCTTTTAGGGAGTTTCTGTGAATACTTAAGAGTGAAATGAAAGTTTTGTTTTATTTATGAGATCGTTTAGTTCTGCCATGTTTTACTTTTGTGCCTTTGTCAAGTAGAATATCCTACTATGTATTCTTTTCCTCTATTAAATTAAATTTCTTTTTATATAACAAGAATTTTTACAGAATGCAGCATTCATAAAGTTGCATTTTGGTTAATCCCTGCCCTCAAAGGTACCTTCATTTGATGTTGTAACTAAATTATATCATTTGTTGCTTGCAAGTTGCCCCTATGGCATACTCCATAAGTATTGTATTACAAATAACAAGCCTCCTTAAGTAAACTCATATTCCTACAAAAAATTGATGCTCATGGATGAATTTGTCCAAGGTCATACCAATTCATGCCTAGATTGCTCTACTGTCATACTCCCTTCCTCTTCTAACTTTATGATAAGAAAAATTCAGATCCAAACACATTGAATCCATGCATCCAAATACAACCTGAAAACAAAGCTACTTAAGCAAAATTCTATATTACCACCTCGAATTGAAGAGCACTTGAGCAAGGTAATCTAACCAATTTTAGAATTACTATGAATTTTACTAGAAATTGCCCCAAATATTTAATCCATCTCAATTATCTAGACTCAAATTAAATCTCTTGATTTGATAAAATAAAACACACAAATCTTAAATGTAATCCAAGAAAAATAATAGCAGCAAAGCAAACAAAATCGTGATATATTGATATTTACTTATTCTGTAAATAGTATGATGCAGCCACGGAGCCAATAGACGCAAGAATTTATTTTGTAAAGAAAAAATTTATCATGATATACCAATCCCTTTTCAAATTCCAAAATACAAAGAGGGTCAAATCTACAATCTATAAGCAAGTGTGCTTCTGAGCATTGCTGACAATCCCTGAAACCAAAATTGTTAACAAATCCATATGCTTAAGTCTGTATAAGAACAAGAGACCAGCCTCATGCGTAGCAAGTTTTGACGTCAAATCCATGGTTCTTGAAGACCGGAATACTTACCAATTTATGCTACATGGCAGGAAGCACTGACTTTACATAACCAACAAATATGATACTGAACCCGCAATGAAGGATTTCAGTCTAATGAAACACCCTCTTCAGACATGAACAGAACCATGTGCCCTTGGCTACCTTCCATAATGCGGATTCCGTGCAGCCATATTAGCAACCTGAGCTTGCAATTGGGCAGCTCTAACTTTTGATGCTGCAGCACGGTGAAAGAATTGCTCTCTAGACAGTGCCCTCACATTCCTTAAGTACTGATCAAATGGTATAGTGCCTATCTGAACTGCCTTATCCAGTGAATATATAGCATCTTCAATAGCCAAATCAGCTGCTGTGCAGTCAAGCATTTGCTTTGAAAGCACATCCACGCACTCAAAAGCATCATCAATGTTCTCTATATCCCCCAACTTCTTCCCTTGATTGTCTCTCAACCATCCCTCTAGTAGATCTGTGTTCATCAAAATCATCTGTAGTTGCTGCTCCAATGCTTCCTTCTCCTCCTGCATTTCTTTCAAAACCTTATTAACTTGCTCCTCTCTCTGCCTTAACACCGCCTGCAGATTGAACAACCCCTCCATTTCACCCTCCCTCGTCTTCCTCAACCCAGCAACATCATTATGTACCAACTCTACAAGCTTATTCATGGCATTCCGCCTATAAACCTCTGTTGGATCCTCCGTGTGAGGTGGCAATTGAACCCGTGCAGCAGGCCCACTGCTACCATAAGGAGATGGTGGATAAGTCCTGGGGGGGATTGGCCGGTGAGCATACCCGGCCGTAGACCCCGAATTCGATGCAACAGCAGAAAAATTCCCACCTGGGGTAACCCCAAAATTTGGATTAGGGTTTGGAGAAGGTGGTGGGGGTGCTCTACGCTGGGAATAAAGCGGAGGATCACGACCGAATACAACACTCAAATTTCTTACAAGTTCAACCAAATTGGAACTTGGGTATATCCAATTCTGCAAGTAAGGCACAGAAACCAGACCTGAAGGATTGACGTGGGGATGAGGACGCTTGATGATCATTTCCCGGGTCGGGTTCACATAGACACATGGTGGGTGACGAGGGTAGGACTCCATGAGCCATATGACAACTGGGATATTATAGGTAGCGCCTTGGAAGGTCATGGGTATTGTTCCATCGGCTTGGAGTAGGTTAACGGAGCGTCCATCGTTGTGAGTGAAGGTAGCGGTTTTAGGTTCAAGAGAAGGGAAGGCCGTGGTGAGAGACACAAGGTGCTGACGGATGAGCCATTTTGTCTCCTCCGTATAAGGAAGCGCAGAAGGACCACGTTGGGATAGGACAGAGCTCAGGAACTGCTGGGTGAATTGGGGATTGGTGGAATGACCCGCCGGTTGCACCATGATAATAGGGTTTGGCCCGTTTTCAATGATTGAATTGAATTGACACCTAGGATTTCAGAAAGCTTATAATACAGAAGATGCGTTTGGCTTGAAAATGGACGGGAGATGATGAGTTGCGAAGAAGGGAGAAAGACGAACAAAAAGACGACGACGTTGTGGATCTATCTTGGAACGGCAAAGAGGAGAATAGATGACTTCGAGATTTGGGTTAACGCGTGCGAGTGTACTGGCTCGGAAATTTCAGAATAAAAAATTACTCAAAAAAAAAAAAAGTTCTACGCATCAAATCAATTGTGCTCAATCTCAATTTGTCATTAGTTCTTTATTTTGAGCAAATTATGTTTCATTGTCATTGACTCTTATTTTAGAAAGGTACTTAATATTTATTTTATTTTATTCGTAATTTCCAACTCATCTTCTTAATAGGGTTTTATAATTTAATAATCATACTTATTAATTAATTTATTTATATTTTATATACACCGTTTTTGCTAGGATCATTCTTGGTAAGCGTCTAATTCAATATCTCTTTCATAGTTGATTAGTCATGAAGGACTTTGTAATGCAATGCAACTCCGCGAAGGAAACTAGGGGATGATGACTTGGAAAGTACATTATAACCGTGGTTTTCGAAGGTTTGAATATGATAGTGACTTACTTTTAAGATTAATTGATTTTTTATTTTTTATAAATATCTTCTATAAAATATAATCTAATTTAAAATATTATTAAATATTAAATATAGAAATTTTTTAATGAAGGTTAAGATTTAATTTTTAATTTGTTAGAAGTTAATTCATTTTATTAGATTTAATTCATTTTAATTAATAAAATTAATTAGTTTAGTTATGTCACTTTTTTATTGGATCTAAGTTTTGCAAATCCATGCACATAATTTGATAGTGGAAAAGATCTCAAAAAATTACTAAAATAAATGTGCATTGACTAAAGTTAAGCTCATAAAATTTTTAAGCCATTTGATACATGGTTTACAAAAAATATTTAAAAAATAAGAAATTTAAAATATTACATTATTGCGTTTAGTATACTGGTTAAAAAAATTTCAAAGAATATTACATTTTCAAACTCATACTTTTACATATTTTTATTTTTACCTAAATAGTAATAATATTGTATTCCCATGGTAAAAAAATATTTTTAGAATAATAAAATTATTAAATTAAAACTTTAATAAATACTTTTATAATATAATATAAACTTAGTAATAAATTTATATATGGATAATCAACTTAATAATAATATAAATTTAATAATAAACGCATTTAATTTTAATAATAATAAACAAATTTAATAATAATAAATTTTTGTGCTATATTTGTATACCAAACACATTTAATAATAAATTTTTATAATATTTTATTTTAACTTATTATTTTAATTTTAATTTTTTAAAATTACTTATGCACTAATGTATATAAATTATTTGTGTATTAATATATTTGCACACAAATTAATGTGCTACTCCCAGTATATTTGTATTAAAAAATTACTTTTTTAAACTGTTAAATACTATAGAATAACACAAAATATTTTTTTTTAATTTCTATTTTTTTAAAATTACCTATATAATTTCTACTACCCTAAAAAAATCATTAAGCTGCTATTTTTATATATAATATATAAATTTAATCTTCCTAGAAAATGATATTATTATTTTTATTTGTAAAATATAATTTGGATAAATTTAATATTTTTTTATCATACGTAAAAATAAAGTACAAATTTTGTTTTTTAAACAAATTAGTAGAATATTTATGTATGTATATTATTCAATTAATAAGTTGTTATATTTTTATTTTTAATATAATATAAGTAATTTTTAAAAAATAATTGGTTATAATTTAATATATATATATAATTAAAAATTTGTCAATGACATATTTAAAAATTTGTTAAATATTCTTAAAAATATTAAAGTTGAACTAAGTGTAAAAATATAATATTATTAGAAATATTGTAAAATATTTTTAGGAATATTATAACTAAATTAAATACATTTTTTAAAATTTTTGAGAATCATATTTTTAAAAATTATATTTTTAAGAATATAATTTTTAAAAATAAAAAATTTGTTTGTATACTAAACGTCACCTTAAAAATTATATTTTTAAGAATATAATTTATTATATTTTTAAGAATATAATTTTTAAAAGCAACGCGATGAATAAAATAAATTTATTTTCAAAAATAATTTAAAAAGTATTTTTAAAAATCAGTTTAAAATTTAGAGTCACCACAAAAATTTTATTTTTAAGAAAAAATTTTATAAGAATTTTTTTAAAAAAAATTATAAAAAACAATTTGATCTACAAAAATAAAGATAAATTTAAGAGTTGATACGCTAGAAAAAATGTTAGGCACTCATAATGTGTACAATTAATTTATATATGTCCTACATGTCTCTTATGAAATCAAAGCTCTTATAGTTCCAGAGTAAAAAATTAGTCCTTAAATGAGTGATTTTAATTTTATTTTTGAAAATGCTATTTATCCTCACTTTTCTCTCCTTTTTTTTTTCTTTTTTTCTTTTTTGAAATTTTTGAAAAATTTATTTAATATAAGTGAAATTATAATTTCCAAAGAAATTCAATTAACTAATATATTTATAGGATTTTTGAACTTCTGAGAAAAGGAAAAATATTTTTGGCATTTTGAAAAATATTTGGAAAAAAGAAAAAACGTTTGTTTATTATTATTTTTATTTTATAAAAAATCCTAAAAAGGGAATAAAATTCAACTTCTTAATTTTAATTGGGCCACTAGAATCTCAAAGCGCGCAGCATGCATATATTTAAAATTCATGTAGGTGTATAATTTAAACATGTAATGCAATCAAACGCTTTTTTTAAGTCTTATTCTCACCAACATTGTTGAAGAATCACATATAATGAGATGAGTACTTATTGTTTATAAATTAGGATCGATAGACCATCTCATAAAAAGTTGGTTGCCTTGTGATAAGCATATAAGTTCTTTTAGATTAATATAATCATCTCTAAAATGCATGTTTATTTATAATATTAAAAATAAAATAAAAATAAAAAAGTAAATACACGTAAAAAGAAAGTATTAATTAGAACAATTTCAAGCTCCTGAATAGGCTCCTAATATGGCTTCAGCTCTTATTTAACCCAGTCACTTATCCTCCCAGGCAAGCGTACAGTGTAAAACGAAAGATGGAAAAACATTATTATGTGTTGAATTCAACTGAAATTAATTAAATTCATGTAATAAAAGAGTGTCAATGAATATCAATTCAAGCAAAACGTGCCATCATATTCTCATGTCCTTTTTTCCTTACGACAATACTGATCAGGATGTCAATGAAATCCAACATTCCTAACCTTAACGGATGAAAACACATTCTTTAAATTCCTAAACAAATACTACCTTGTTAACATAGCAACAGGAATATATCTATAAAGAATTCATTAGTGAAATTCAAACCTAAAGCACATTGCCACCCTTTACCACTTATGCATCACATTCCATTATTTCCTATAGATCGAGCAAAGCCGACAATTGACTGAATAATTGAAAGATACACAGTTCTTGATATCACAATCAAAATCAACGCTAAATAAATCCCATCTAACATTCATACAGTACAGGGACAAAATTTCACAGTAAAAAGATTAAGATTCTGCGACTAATTAATTGGAACAATAAGAGATAATCACTTCAGCTAATTCATGAAATACAAAGGATGTTATAAATCATGAGTATGACCATTCTCCCATAACATTCAATATCGGCAGAGATATAGCACAATAATTCCAATCCCATAAAACTAAATACATGATCAAGAATCAAGACTTTGTTTTCAACTATCTAAGATGTAATTTTTGACAGAAAAAGATTCAATGCAGAAAAGAATCACTATAAAAATTGGGAACAAGAACAAAACTCAACTTTATATTCTGTCATCCAAGATTCATTTTGACAGAAAAAAGACTCAGTGTAGGAAAGAACCAATGCTATATTTTCAGCTTATAAAACTGACAACAAGAACAAAACTCAACTTTATGAGAATTTGATGAATTGAGTAATTTGCGGAAGAAGGGCAGAAGACGATGCTGCGCACGCGAGAAATGAAGAAGAGAAGAGAGAGAAAAAAAGAAAAGGGTAAAAAGAAATAAAAATAAAAATAAAATGAAGTAAAGGAAAATCAAAACAAAATAAATTAAGATGAGATAAAAAATAAAGCAAAATAAGACAAAAAATAATGATAAAATAAAATTTTTAAAAAAATAGATAGGAAATTAAATTTTTTTTGTAATTTTTATATTTTATATTTTTATTGAATTTTTGAAATTAATTAATTGATTTTTATTTTTTATAAAAGATAATATAATTTAAAATATTTTTAAGTATTAAATATAAATATTTATTTAGTGAAGATATTCAAATTTTAATTTATAAAAAATTAATTGATCATTTACTAAATTTAACTCTGGTTAATAATATTATTTAGTTTAGTTATGTCACTTTTTTATTGGATCGAAGTTTTGCAAATGCATGCACATAATTTGGTAGTTGAGAAGATCTTGGCTATTGACTTTTTAAAATAGTTACTTTATTTAAGTAAAAGTAATTGACTGAAGTTAGACTCATATATAACCTTCCCTACGTTGTGCCCTTCTTTTGGTGAATTGTGTTATGTCTTTAATAAAGCTTGACTGAAACATAACCTTACGTTGAACTTTTTGTTTGTTTGTAAATCATGTTGTGCCTATAATAAAGCTTGACAATACAACATGTAGACCTAATGTATTATGACCAAAATGGTAGATTGAGCTTGGGCCGAAAATATCCCTCATTAATAGACACGTCAAAATAGATATTTAGTCCTTAAGACTAGCCTAGTCTAACTCTAGATATGATACATTCAAGGTTACAAATTTAGTAACCCATGTCATTTTGAACGAGGGAGGGTAATTTTTTTAATAAATAGCATATATTATAATATATATGTATATACAGACACACAATTTTGGTTCAATTTTTTTGTACAATAAATCAAAAACTAAACCAAACCACCCATAGACGGCTTATATTAAACTAATAAAAACTGAACATTAATAAATTTTGTTTATTTTTTGCTTGATTTGAGTTGGTTTAGTTTGTCAAATTAGTTTAAATAGATTTTTAACACCCCTACCAACAACCTAAGGATGATAATGAGGATAAGTATTATACATATTCGATAATATTTGTAAAAAGAATTTTTTTCATATTTGATAGATATCGGATATCAAATAAAATATGAATAATAAACTATAATTATCTATTATATTAAACAGGTATAAATATTAATTTTAGATACTCTATATACATCTAATATGAATGAAAGAATAAGATAATCAATATCTAATATCTAACTAAAATAACATATATTACTAAATATACTTTTTTGTTATTAAATAAAATTTTATGATTTTTTATTATTACTTATATTGAATTTTTTTATTGTAGAATAATATTTTATAGTTATTTATAAGATTTGAAATTTTTTTATTAGGTAAATATTAAATATTAAACATTGAGTAGATTAATCAGATATCTAATATCTAATATTTATTATTTTTTTAGATATTTTAAATATTGAATAGTTTTAGATACAAGTACTAAAAATATTTTTTAAAAAATTTAATTTGGGTGCACATTTTAGATATTATAGGTTGATGAGGATAGAGATGCTATAAAAATAAACAGTAGCCGCGCCATGCCATATGCCAATCCTAAACAAACGCAACCCATCATGTCTCCATGTCCTTGACCCATCTACCAATATAAGCATAGGTTTAGTGCAGATTTTGTGTTTGGGACGTTGGTCTTTAGTGCATATTTTCTATCCATATATGGATCTGATTTGGCAGCTTTGCTTTGTGTTTCCAAAATGCTATGATTTTTAGCAATAAATTCTGATATGATGTTTTGAGATTTATTGTTTAGAATTCACGTTTTTGGTGCCAAAACTTTATTGTTTGAAATTCTAATTTAATTATATATTCTGGTAAAATTCTGGTTTGGTGCCTATACTTTTATCTTTGTTTGAGAAGGAAATGTGTATTTATAACTCTTAATTGTTTAAAAATAAAAGCTTTGATTTATGCAATTTCTAAACAGAACTTGAAATTAGGCATCAGAAATGTGATCATTTTATTTACCCTATAGAATGAATATGGATAGAAGGATTAGAAGCCAAATTTTATTCTTTAGTTCTATGAGCGGAGTATGATCATTTTGTTTTGTTGATAATAAATTCATTTGTTATATATATTTTTTTAATAGGGAGAATCTCAAACTTTTGCAGCTAATGTCATTACAGTCTAAATTCCAAAAGTGAAGTAGTTGATTTATACATTTAGAGTATCAAAATGAGATATATATATTTGGTCATATATATTATTAAAATTTAACCACATTTTAATAATCATATTATGTTGTTATTTTTTTTTCTCTCCATAGTTTTTATTTAAGTACAAAATACAAGTAATTCTCCAAGTTAAGAAAATTCTTAATTACAAAACAATATAAACTTTAAAAAAAAAAAAAAGTTGAACGTATACCATAAATTAAGCTTTAAACGGCCTTCTACATTCAAGCTAACTCTCCTTTAACACAATTACACAATTACTAAGTTAATTGACAGAATTGATGATCACACTGTTCTCTTTTTGTTACAAGGAAAGTCCGAACCTGATTTTTCTGTTTTTTTTTTGTCAATTCTTTAGAAGCATATCATCATTGATCGCGTACATACGTACATATATGTAAGTATAGCTCAATGCAAATCATCATCGATCGTATACGTACGTATGCAAATCATAAATTAAGAATTAAATCTCATCTAATCTCGTGTATGCATGCATGCACGGCCCTCTAGCTCACATCCCATGATTACTTACACTAAATTTACCATGCATTGTATATATATGCATCACGATCGTGTGGCTGAGGTTAAAGGCATTTCCGTCTCTATTCCTTCTATAGTCTCATCATTGTGTGATAATGACTTATTTAAAACCTCTTCATGGTGTTCCACATTATGATCAGCCTCATGCTGTTCTCTTTGGCCGCCACCAGGTCCGTTCACCACCACAACGGCGCCAAAATGCACGTGCCGCTCGCCGTCCAATCCGGCCGGAGAATTATGACCCGATGACTCCTGACCGCCGGCAGAAGGGCTCGTGATGGCCTGATCAAATGTGGGGGCAGAAGATTTGGGCTTATTGCCAGAAGGTTCAGTGCTATTACTAACTATAGGTCGAAAGCAGCGGTACAAATAAATGAGAAACCAAACAATCCAGGGGATTGCAACCAAGATGAGGCCTACAATGGAGAACCATGATTGAGATTGTCCTTGTGGGAGGAATATGTAAAGGCAAAGAAGGATTCCTCCACCGGTGCTACATAAGAAGAATAAACCAGAGATTACATATATTCTAACATCGTCTTTTCTATGTGCCATAGAATTAAAGTTAAGATGAAGATGATCGATGGGAGAGAGATGAATATGGTGGGCCTCTCTCTCTCTTCCCTATTTTCTTTCGTTGGAGATTTTCAAGGAAACCAAACAGATCGAAGTTTGTGGAATAACTGATCAAATGTTGGACGTACAGTTGCATAGAAAGATTCCAATTGATCAAGCATTGAAAGCGGGGGTGGTTTTTCTTAATCTAACAAATATTCCTAGAGTGCATGTGTAATAATGATATCAAGCAAGGGGTTAAATTAATTTTGTTGACTAAATAATAATTTAGTCTAAATTTATAAATTCACTTAGTATTATTCCTTTCATTTTTAGGAATTCACAAATTGGTTTTAAGAAATATTTAATTAGTCTTTTTTATAATTGTTTTCTATATTTGTTTAAAGTAAGGATCTCACAGATCAGGTTGGTGGCGAGTTGGTTTGAATTGCATTGTAGAAATATTCGGTTCGATTGGTGAGAAAATGGCTAAACCAAACTGAACCAACCCAATCAATGACGATAGGGTTGGGATCGATTTGGGTTGGTATGTAACTCCACCATTTTAATTACAGAGACCTCAAAGCCGCCACCAATGGCTTCTTCGACCAAGAGACTCTAGGAAAATTAAGCAATCATAACTATGTTTACAAAGCTGAGCTTTGTGTTCGTTGAAATTATGCTTATGATTTTGTTTCTCGATCACCTGCTTACTTGTCTTCTTCCTCCAAATTGGAGATTATGAATGAGATCAATATCTTGTCGAAAATTCAAAGCCCCAAATTTATGAATTTGGTGGGGGTTCATGAATGATTCGAGCACAAAAATTAATATGTTTAGTTTTGGGATTTTGTTGTTAGAAATAATTAGTGGAAGGGAAAGCTATTGATATTACATATTCACCTCATTCCATTGTGGAATGCGCTATTCCTCTCATAAAGAAAGGGAAGCTATTGGCTATATATGTATGAAGATGAAGATGAAGATGAAACCCCAATCATGATTTAACATATTCTAATTCATTTTTAAAAAAATAAATTTGCTAAGGTGACTTTGACTAATACATATATATCAAAATGTTGAATAGGCGTCTAAAATAAAAATAACTGCACATGTCAATGTTTAAAGTATCATATGTCATCTAGTCTATCAATAACTAATAATTCATGAATTAACGAATTAATTTTTTTAGTTTATTATAATTTTTTAAAGATTAAATGTAGTTTTAAAAAGCAAGTTTATTGGTATGTTTCTCTTGGACTTCTCGAAAACACACACCACACACATATATACTCCTTTGAAATTTAAGGTAGTGCAATTATCTCAAAATGTTAAAAAAAATATCACTTGAACTTATATTTTTGCGCAATTTATCTTTTTTATTCATGTTTTTTATCCAAAAGTCTAACTAATAAATCTATTAAAAAAAAAAAACTCCCGATGATCAACTCCAAATTGGTATAGGTGAGATGGCAGCGAGGGTAATTCAGTCATTTTATGGCACATTTCTTCTTGTGAAGTTGCAACACTACTGGTCTGGAGCTAATTTAGAATTATATATATATATATATATAATCAAAAAGTGAAAAGTTAAATAATTTTTTGTTATTGTTTTTAAAATAAAAAATAAAAAATTTACATGCATTAAATCCATCTATAACTAATTGTTTTTACTATTTTTATAATATATAATATAATGCAGAAAAATTAATATATATTTTTTATAGCTAGGTAAAAAGAAATATCAGGTTTCATATATTCATATATATATATATATATATATATATATATATATATATATATATATATATATATATATATATATAGCATAAGAGTGAGTTTTGCTTACTCAGAGCCAACTTGATGTAGCAAAAGTTTATTGGTAGCCATGAAACAGCCAATATATAGAAGAAAAAGTTTATTACGGCTTAATTATTTTTGAGAAAATTAGCTTGTGAAATCTGAAATTTTCACTTTTTTTTGTTTAAAATTTTGGCTGTAAATTTACTGTTTACAGTTATGTAAAATGAAAAGGAAAAGGAAAATTATGTTGGTCAAGATTGAAAATTTAAAGAATTTTTTTGTTGATATAAAATTAAGGATGATAAATTACATTAAGTTGAAGAAATTTCTTGTAATTTACCCAAAATGGTGTGCTGAGAAAGTCTGGGGAATATCAAGTTTAGGAGAATTTTAGTGTAAGATAGTATTGATACTTTTGAAGTATTTGCCATATGTTGACAATTTTCCTTACTCATTCGGACTTGACCTATAAGGAAAATATTAAAACATTTTATAAAGATATATTATTAAACTGACAGATAAAATTGAAACATATCCAAGCTTAAGAGATGAAAATAGTGCTTTTATCTTAAAGAAAAAAAATAAGTAGTCAGAGGTATAAATAATATATAATTAAATACTAAAAAATTCAAATAAGCAAGAACTAAATAAAAAAGTTATATATACTAAAAGATCAATAAAAAAGTCAATATTGGTAGATTCTAAAAGAAAAAGGCTAATACACTTTCCCCATTAAAAAAAAACAGTTTATTTATATAACCCTCCTTCTAGAAAGTGATTGCTTAAATTATATTCTCTTTTGCTCCAATATTTTAAAATAATTAAGTGTGTTCTCCTCGTTTAAATTTTTATTTTTAAAAAAATTACTCTCGAAATCGAATAAACAAAATAATAAAATTTCTAATATAATATATTTTTTCATAGATAGAAACTTATTATAAAACTATTTAATGCATACAAACAAATAATTATTAAAAACAACGAATAGTGTACTAATTTTTTGTAAATAAAGTTTATCAATTAAAATACAATACTTATATTGCTAATTAGTTTCATAATAAAATGTTAGTTAAATATATATATATATATAGTTAGTCAACATAAAAAAATTAAAAAGATTCTCATAATAAGTTCAATTTATTATTTCTAGGACAAAAAATAAATAGCAATATTGTAATAATAGCTTTAAAAAATATATTTATAATAAATTATATTGAAAGAAATCAATTCCATCGTTGAGAATTGAGTGGGGTAAAAAATTGATATATCGTAGCTTACCTTTGGTAACAAAAAAAAAAAAAAGGATTCTTTGTTTCCCTAGGAAATAATTTAATTGTGACAATTTTCTCTATTATAAAAATATATAATAAAGTAATAAACCTTTGTTGAAACCAAAAGGTGCGCATAAAGTTTAGTTATTTTTCAATTTTTTATATCAATTTCCTTTTAAAAGTTATTTTTTTGTATTAATTTTGTTCTATCGCTAGTACAATCAAAATTAGCAATAAAAAAAATTAATTTATTGATTAGGTGGCCAAACTGTTTTAATATATACAACATGTTTAGTATGTGTATAAATATGCATGCTATTTTTTATTATATTTAAAATAATAAAATAAATAATAAAAAATTAATTAAATTTATTTTATTTTATTTTAACTTATTTTTATTTTTATTTTTTTTATCACTCCCTTCTCATCACATTATATATATATATTATTTTATAATTGATATTATATAATTTATATTATAATGACTATAGATAATAAAAAATTATAAAAGATAAGTAGAGAATTAAATAATTTTTTATTAAATAATTTTTTATTTTAAAATAATAATAATAATAATTTTATATTATATTTTGAAAATTAAATAAATAATGATATGTACTTTTGTCTATGCTAAATATTTAATATACGTGTGTGTGTGAGAGAGAGAAAGAGACAGACCTATGACTAAAAATTTTGAGAGATATTATAATATAAATTTGACAGACCTAAGGGACATAAATAAGGTATTTTAATCACATATATATTCATTTTTCTAGATTGAATCTGTGGCACATTACTACTATTGGAATAATTATGTTTGACTAAATTCATTTTTACATTTATATTTTTTATTGATTATTTCAAAAGGTTAGCTAATTTTAATTATTGTTTATTTGAATATGACAGCCTAGGATTTATTAGCCAATATTACAGCCTACATATTGAATGTCGTTTTTTCATTGATAATAATATTAATATATTTGAAGTTTTTTTCTGTATTTTATTTGTATTTTTCCTTAATTTTTCATCAATATTTTTCTAGTTTTAATTATTATTACTCTTGTAAAAAAATTTTAATATTCATTAAATTTAAAAAAGTGACTATTGTCATTCCTTAACAGAGAAGGAGAAGTATGATTGTTTCTTAAAAATAAAATAAGAACATTCCTGTAAGTTGCCAGACACGCACACGCTAATAGAAAAACATATACAGTGGAATTCTCTAGACGGTATATTTTGGCTTTTAGCGGTGATTGATTTATCAGCATACGTAGTACAATAATATTTAAGTAATTTTTTAATACACGATTTACATAATAAAAGAAATAAAATTTTATTTTAAAACATGAAAGTATCTTAACTACCTTATTTTAATTATAAAAAATGATATAAAATTTTTAAATTTTATAATTTATATAAAATTTTTTGTTTTAATTTTTTTTATCTAAAATTATAATATAACAATGATATATTAATAAAATTAAATCATATCAAAATATAAAAAATATTTCATAAATTTTAAGTTTTATATACAATTTTTTTTTTAAATTTAGACCCTGCAAAAATTTTATAAATTTTAATTCTTGTCAAAAAAAATTTAAAGGTAAAATTTAAAAAAATTATTTACACATCACTTATAATTTAAAATATTTATATATATTTTAGTCAAATTTTTTTGTTACTATATGAAAACTTTATTATATTGATAAACTTTTAATTATATAGATCATATTATGTTATAAATTTTAAATTTTTTTAAAAAATTTTCTTAAATTTTAAAGTTTGTGCAAATTTTAGGTTTTATCTAAAAATTTTCTTTAATTTATAATTTAACATGTTTATCATATATTAAAATTTCAAATAAAAACTAATAGAATAATTTTTTTTACAACTTGTAAAAATTTTAAAAAAATATTTATACATAATTTATAATTTAAAAAATTTATTTATTTTAATCAAAACTTTTTAATTTCATGCGAGAACTTTATTATATCGATAAAATTTTAATCATATAAATCATATTGAATTATTTATACATTTGACAAGCAATACTTGTTTATTTTTTATTTTAAATATGGTAAATAAAATAATAAAATTTTATTAATTTTGGTTTTATACCCTTCTTTACGACCACGATCCTACAGTCAGACTCAGAGCCGCCAAAATACAATAATTTTGACTTGCGGTCCCACTGACACAAGCTGATCTCACTTCGTCCATTTCAAAATTTGAAATTTCTACGAACCATTCGTGATAACGGTGGACACCTTCTGCACTATATCATCTCTCTCTCTCTCTCTCTCTAGCTCTTTCTGTCTTAAACCGCCTACTGTTTATTTTCCGTAATTTCAAAGCCGTCTATTTTTCTTCTCTGTTATCAACAATTTCAAATTGCGTCCGTTTGAGGTCATATTGTTCTTTTGATACTTGTTCGATCATCTTTGAAGTTTGAACTGGTCCCAAAATTCTAGGGTTTCTGAATTCCAAGAGCTAGAGCTAGAGCTAGAGTCCTTCGGTTTTCTACAAGATGACCACCATGGAGAGCTTGATTGGTTTGGTGAACCGTATTCAAAGAGCTTGTACTGTACTCGGTGACTATGGAGGCGATGACAACGCGTTTTCTTCTCTTTGGGAAGCTCTTCCTTCCGTTGCCGTTGTGGGTGGTCAGGTCCGTTACTACTATCCGATCATATCTTCTTTCAGTCAGTTTTGGCTTATGATGGGAAAACTTGGGGTGGAGAAAGAAAATTGAATTTTCTGAGTCTGGTCGTTTTCGCTTTCGTTTTCGTTAATTTTTTTTCTTTTTGTGTTTTTAGTGGGCGGGGTTCTAAATCTGTTTATGTTTTCTTCGAAATGATGAGCAGAGTTCGGGGAAGTCTTCAGTTTTGGAGAGTATTGTGGGCCGTGACTTTCTTCCCAGAGGGTCAGGTTGGATTTCTCTTTCTTTTCTTAATATAACTATGATTTGCTGATGTTTTCCTTTCTTTGTCCCAATTCGAGGGACGTTCTTTTCATCCTTTACGATGTTCTTGTTTGAATTGCAGGGATTGTGACGAGGCGTCCTTTGGTCTTGCAGCTTCATAAGACGGAGGATGGATCGCAAGAGTATGCTGAATTCCTTCACTTGCCAAGAAGAAAGTTTACTGATTTTTGTACGTAAGCTTCATCCTTTTTCTTTTTAACGTTCGCAGTTATGGCCATTATCTATTTGAGCACCACCCTTCTGATGCTGTGTTGCTTTATAGAGGTTTAATCTTGTCTTTACTGTGATGCGTATGCATATTCTTGCTCCTGGTGGCTCTTTTTGTTCCCCCTGTTTTGGGTTTTTATAACAGAGTCGTAATTCTGGTTTCCATCCCTGGGTTTATAGCTAATAAATTTGGGCAAAGCTGGTCTCCCTGTTTAAAAGAAATGTTGGTATAATACCCCTTTTTTTATAGTCAATTGTTAACTATACTATTATATATAATGCTCCTAAGTTTCTCATAATTAGAATACCAAAGCTTTCCTGCAATGGAACTTCGGTGATGAAATTTCATGTTGAGGGTGTCCATCAAAATTTTAATTTGTTAATAAATTCAACTACGTTTCTGAATCCGACCTTTCTGTCAAGAAACAGGATGCATTATATACAACAACAACAAACCAGGCCTTTTCCCACTAAGTGGCGTTAGTTATATAGATCAAGTGTTTTATCATGTTCACATCGTTGATACATCTTCATAAAGATTTGACAAAGTTTTACGCTGGTTGTCCACTAACTAACTTAACCCTCCTCTTTTATTCGGGCTTGGGACCGGCTATGAACAACATAGGCAGAGTTTTACAAACAGGATGCATTATATAAAAAGCAAAAATAGCTGAGGAGTTTATACATGCTGTTTCAAATTCTTTTCAATAAAAGAATTCATTTAGTTATCCTCTCTATTTATATAGTGCAAAATCATAACAACCCAGTTGTAAATGATTTTTCAATGATTTGTTTGTTGCTTCCTAGGAATTTTATTTCTTTATTTCTTGGTATGGTGTGGGTTATGACTTATGGTAGTTCTAATAAAAGGTCTATCCTGTGTTGCTTCACCTTATTGACCTTTTTTATGGGTTATATACCTGTATTGTTGCCGTTTTTCGGTTCTAATTGTACTGCGTGTCCATTTAAGTTAGGTTGTAAATTTTATGCTTGCCTACTGGACTCGTTTGTGGATGTTGACCCTGCCAAATTGACTTTCTATAGCAATTTTTTTTTTTCTTGTAATTTGTTTGAGTTCTTGTCATTATAAATGAGCTCATCACTAACTAGCTTGAATTCATCATGCTGTGACAACACGTACTGGACTTAGGGGAAATGTCACAATGGTTTTTATGCAATTGATTTTTTTTTTTTCCTGTTGCAGTTGTAAGATACAAATGATGCTAATACTTATATTTTACAATGTGGTGTAGCCCTGGTTCGCCAGGAAATTCAGGATGAAACTGATAGGGTGACAGGGAAGACAAAACAAATTTCTCCTATACCAATTCATCTTAGCATCTATTCCCCAAATGGTGAGCTTTAATTTTAGTTGTCTTATTTTATGTCATCTTTCATGCTGAATGATTAGTTATAAACACGTTTGTCACTTTCTTCAAAACAGCTAGTTTTGTCTGATGTGTCTAATGTGGTTATCACTGTTATATAGTAGGTGTTTTTTTTTTAAAAAGAAAAAAATTTCTGGGATCGAGGGAAGTTATTAGTAAGAGAAAATGAAGAGAATACATAAAACAGAGCAAGAACCATGAAACTGAAACATGCTTCTCTGTGTAATCACTGGCCTATCTCTTTGCCTGTTTATCAAGGAAGCCCCTTTAAGCAACTGTTGCCTGAACATCATATGGAAGTCAACATTCCTATTATGCAATGAAAAAGATGTAAAATGTTTTGCAAAAATCCTTGCATTTCACTCTATCCTAAGACACCATTTCCCCTGCTTTCCTATGCGCCCAAGCCTTTTTACATTGCACCAAAAGAAAGTCCTCCGAATTTTCTGAACACATCCTAGGTTCATAGAAATTGCAAAGAGCCTAGTGCAAATGATTCTAGCTGCCCGGAAACATAGAAATGTCTGTAGTTTCATAGTTACTAAGACATTTGACACTCAAAAGAAGCCAATACTTTTTGATTGTGTGTTCTTTGCATTCATAACTCATGACAAAGTTTTGCATAGTCCAAATGAAATTCTTGATCTTTGAGTGAGGGAACCTGATTTTCACTAAAACTACAGAAAGAAATTTGTATAATGAGTAACGAACTATGACGGCATTACTAGAAGAACCAGAGGAATCGATAATCCTGGTATTGTAATCTGCTTCTGAAGTAGAGTGGACCGAACCTAGTAACAGAAAAAGTAATATCAAATCTGAAATTCTGAATCGTCTAATAATTATGATTCCTACAGAAGAGTAAATCCTGTTGATTGGAGGACAATGCACAGAAGAAAGCCAACATAATATGGGAAAGCCTTAACGAAAATAATTTCAACCATCCACATATTTTTCTAAAACCTGATACAGGAACTTTTTGCTATCCTTAAAGTCAAACCAAGTGGAGGAAAGATGAGTATGCTTGAGATTAGTTATTCTGACTTCCCTTTTTCTCTTCCTCTTCTATTATCTGTTCCTACAGAAGCCTTTTGTAGGCTTCAGTAAATGCAACTTCTCCAGCTGTTTGCTTCCATTTCTGTCAACATGGATTTGCACCTCAAGCAGGTTCTATATGCCTACTTTTTAAGTAGGTTCATCATGTACCTTATTCAAATCTGCTAAAGTCAAGATTACGGTGTGTGTGTGTGTAATTTTACTGTATTTCAGTTTATAAGAACAGCGGTTGTCAATATTTTTAATTTTTTTCCTAGGGAAGGTTTTGTTTATTGCATACTTTTCCCCTTTGCATAACTATTTAAATGTTTTCAAGTATATTTTTTATAGCATAAGATAAGAGTATTAGTTCTATGTCAGTTATATTTCCATACTTGTTAGGGCTAACTTATAATATCTGTGTTTCCTAACTCAATTTCTTGTCTTTTTCCTATTTATTTGAACAGTTGTTAACCTCACCTTGATTGATTTACCGGGTTTGACCAAGGTTGCTGTAGGTAAGTTTTGTATTTAATACTGATCATAAACTGTTTGGACTTTGGATAAAATGATACTAAGTTGAATCTTTTATTTAATAAATTATGTCTGTCATTTTCAGAAGGACAGCCTGAGAGTGTTGTTCAAGAGATTGAAACTATGGTTCGATCTTACGTTGAAAAGGTAAAAGGATGTTTTCCCTATGTTGCGAATATTAGTGAAATAACTGATAACTTCTGTATAATCACATTATTTTTGCCTATTCATTGTATCCCAAATAAATTAGAGAACTTGGTATGCAAGCATCCTGTATAGTCAGGCCATACCAAAATTTTTTTGTCAAGTGATTAGATAAACAATACCAAATGTGCCTAGAGTTATATGTTAGATTGTTCAATTAATGTTCGTGACTTTTGATTAATTGGGCTAGAAGAGTATTCTTTCACTTTCTTGTTTGCTTTTGCTCGAAAGACTTTGGGAGAAGCTTATTTTTTATGCTTTGATGCTCCTCCTTTTGTGGTTGTTTATACATGAGCATATTGTCATTAATTTCACCTTCATTTTTGGTTGAATATTTTAATCAGACTGATGCTTCATAATATTGTATTATCGAATGAAATTTCATTTTATATTTATGAGACAGTATTCCTCTCTCTATGTTTCTTGAGTACTGGGTGCTAAATTGTTACCTTGTGCAAGCCTTTTTAAATAATAAATTAGATTACCCGTGATACTCTCAGTTGGCATATTGAAATTATAACTTTATTTTTTTGGCAGCCTAATAGCATTATACTAGCAATATCTCCAGCCAATCAAGACATAGCAACTTCTGATGCTATAAAACTTTCCAGGGAAGTGGATCCCACAGGTAACTTTCTCCTGTTCATGTCTACTTACAGCCTCTACTTGAGTCACTGTTAGTCCTAAAAACATGTAATTTTGCTAGGTGAACGGACATTTGGTGTGTTGACAAAGTTGGATCTGATGGACAAAGGAACTAATGCATTGGATGTATATAATCTCTCTCCCTCTTAATTCTAGTTTTTCTTTTAGGATTCACTTAGTGTCAATCTTGCCTATAAAATTGTATAGTTACTTAGTCTTATAATCTATTTATTTCCCATAGGTCCTTGAAGGAAGATCTTACCGTTTGCAACATCCTTGGGTAGGTATTGTGAATCGATCCCAAGCAGATATCAATAAAAATGTTGATATGATTGTTGCTAGACGCAAAGAGCGTGAGTACTTTGCAACCAGTCCTGACTACGGGCACTTGGCCAATAAAATGGGTTCAGAATACCTTGCAAAACTTCTCTCACAGGTTTGCCTTTTTGGAAAATATTCTTTGCTTTTCTTTAGTTGGAGTATTATTTAAATTTTTAATAATGAGCTTGTCATTTGTTTGTAGCACTTGGAGTTAGTAATTAGGGCACGGATACCTAGTATAACATCTTTGATAAACAAAAGCATTGATGAGCTTGAATTGGAGATGGATCATCTTGGGAGACCTATTGCTGTTGATGCTGGGGTGAGTGCTTTAAATCTGTGATGACTGATGATTTGAAGGAGTGTGAGTCCTTTTCAAATATATTCTTTCAAATATTTATTGAAGTATGATTTTTGTTTAAGGCTCAATTATACACCATCTTGGAACTCTGCCGAGCATTTGATCGGATATTCAAGGAGCATTTAGATGGCGGGTAAGTATATAATTTTACACTAATACTCTATTATTACTTCCTTGAAATTTGTTTTATATCTTTGGAATTCATCTTAAGATTGTAATTTAAGTATTTTTACTGCACACTTGCATTAACCTGGTTCTGTTCTAGAAAAACTACTACACACTGCTATATAGGACTATGACGGTGATCTAGTGTAATTCCAGGTTACGATTCAGCATTTTGAAACGAATTTTTAGAAGTCAGCTTGTTATTAGTAATAAATTAGCCAATCAATCTCTTTGCTTTTGTTACTTAATGTGTCTCTCATTTCAACTATCATAGGCGGCCAGGAGGAGATAGGATATATAATGTCTTTGACAATCAGCTGCCTGCTGCTTTACGAAAGCTCCCATTTGACCGGCATCTTTCTCTTCAGAATGTTAGGAAAGTGGTGTCAGAGGCTGATGGTTATCAGCCTCACTTAATTGCCCCAGAGCAAGGTTACCGGCGCTTGATTGAGAGTTCTCTCAATTACTTTAGAGGCCCAGCTGAAGCTTCAGTTGATGCTGTAAGTAGTCCCGGTTGTAAATTCATGTCACATTGCCATTAGTATAAGACTTACGCTGTCTGTATATGATTTTGATGTAGGTTCACTTTGTCTTAAAAGAACTTGTGAGGAAATCAATTGCTGAAACTCAGGTATATATCATGGATTTTATTTTATATTTACCATTTTTATTTCGGTCCCAGAAAAGTCTATAATAAACACTAATGTATTTGACTAAACAGGAACTGAGGCGTTTTCCAACTTTTCAAGCTGAAATAGCTGCAGCTGCAAATGAGGCATTAGAAAGGTTCCGCGAAGAGGGTAAGAAGACAACTCTTCGGCTTGTAGAAATGGAATCTTCATACCTCACTGTGGATTTCTTCCGGAGACTTCCTCAAGAAGTAGAGAAAGCTGGAAATACTACTGCACCAACTGTAGATCGGGGAAATACTGCTGCACCAACTGTAGATCGGCATACAGAGGGCCACTTTAGGAGGATTGGATCAAATGTGTCATCCTACATTGGTATGGTGTCAGATACGCTTAAGAACACCATTCCGAAGGCTGTAGTTTATTGTCAGGTCAGAGAAGCAAAACATTCATTGCTAAACCAGTTCTACACCCAAATTGGGAAGAAAGAGGTACTCTCTCTCTCTTTATTTATATATCCACTTATTTGTCAATTTTGTGTGTACTTAATCACTGGAAACTAGGATAAACTCATCTGGTATGATTTTTATTAAGGGTTGACCAAGAACAGGTTTTAGGCATCTGGCCATTTTTTGTTAACGGCAAACCAAACCAAACTAACCCAATGTTAATCGGTTTAGGTCTGTTTTGACTAAGCTGTTTGTAGAAGTGATAAAATTCAGAAAGTAAAGTACAATATCACTCACTATCGAAGTCACAATTGTTTTGTTTTTCTTTTTAATAAAATTTAACTCCAATATAGAATCAAATTAAAGAATCAATAAAACTTCAAAATAAAACCATAGATTATAGGTTACTTCTCCGTTTAGTTCTGCATTATAAGTTTTTGCACATAGGAAAGGTCTATGGAAACAATCACAGGTTCAGTAACTGCTCAAAGCTCTAGAATCACTGGTGCCATCACAATCACCAAAGAAGCATTCTAAATCGATCTCTAGTGCTAGCAGTACAACCTCTAGCTTCAATGTAGATTTAAGGATCAAATGTCTTCATTTCAATTAACAAATTTGCTTAGCATGGAGCTAGTTTGTTATCATCTTGGTGTCTTTATGATTAACTTATATCCTTTGTCACGCTCCGCTTTTGCTGGGTGCCATGTCTAATTTCTGTGTATCTTTTGTTTCTTAAAGGGTAAGCAGTTATCACAATTGTTAGATGAAGACCCTGCACTAATGGAGAGGAGACTACAATGTTCTAAACGGCTTGAACTGTACAAAGCAGCAAGGGATGAAATTGATTCTGTTTCCTGGACACGATGAGCTTGATTGCAGTCTGTCTTAATCGCCTTGTATTATAGCCGATAGATTGATTATGGGTTACTTGATTTATTCTTAATCATTGTTTAGCCATTTCTTAAACTGTTGATTGTAGGATACCATTAGACAAATTATTTGTCTGTAGGTGTTATGTACCACAAGCTTATACTGGTGATTTGTAATATATTTAAGTTTTTTTGTGTTGACAATCTTTAGGTGTAATCTCCTTTTATACTCCTAAAATTCGTAATATATATAAAAGATGCATTAAAATTCTTAATAATTAACTAATTTGATTAGAAAGAGCTTGCAAGAAATTTGTTCTGATGCTAAAATGGTTTTCCATGGGTTTGGTGGCATACTAACTCCTCCTTCCTAGAGAAGTTGGTTTTGCCAACGCCATAGGAACCAAGAAGCAAGGAGGAAGACAATGTCATGTTTGGAAAAGCACTAATATAATATCTGCCTTGAGGTTTCAAATAATCCACTCATGATAATATGTTTGTGTTAACATGGCACCTTTCATATATTGCCAAATTATCATCTCAACTTGCTAATCTGTCCATAGTGGCTAATCTATCTAGAACAGACATCCAAAGAGAAATTTGTATGCATTGGCTTCCCATCCAAGCTAAAACTTCCTTTCAAATCATGCTCGTGCTTTTATTTTGGCCACCCAAATAAGCCTACTACTTTGAAAGTGTCATTTCTTCCACTTTTCCATATCAACTCATCTCTATTCGTTTCACTTGGAGGGGCAAAAACTTGGATCTAAAGTAGGATCAAGATTTCGTAAAAAAAATAACATAATAATATTACGTGAAGAAAGAGATAAACACAAGAGAAATGAATTATTCACTCATTTTTTATTATGTGTGTAAAATTCACTACTTAATTTATTCTGTGTTTATTTCTCTCTTCAAATAATACTGTTATATTACTTTTTTTACATGAGAAGATTTAAATCTAAGTAATATATAAGATACAGTTAAATTGTTCCATAATAAATACACCAAATAAAATAAGAATTATTAGCAAACATGATATGGGAGATGGTTGGACCATTTCTCCCAACACTCATAGATTTTGTTATATCTTAAAAATATATATCTGTATATACTAGTATCATACAAACAAAATCTCTTTAAAGAAAATAATTTCTCACGCCTAAACTTTCAATTTTCTTTTGTCTCAATTAATATTTTAACAACTTGAACATTGGAGTATTTGAGACATTAATGGAGGTGCTACAGCTAACTCATTGATGGAGTATTAAGGTCCAACCTTCTACTTTAGTTGGAGCATTAAGTTTATTTATTATGCTTATTGGTAGAGTTATTGCTCTTGTGAGAATGAATTAAATTTATATTATGTGTGAGCTTCATTCTTGTTTTATCTTTGCTATTTGATTGAATTTCTAGGGAGCTTCTAAAAAACCTAAAATGTTAAAGGTTTTAAAATTCGTAGTTTATCCTTTTGAGAGGTTGTAAAGACTATTGATGGTCTTTTTGTTAATGAATTTTTTTAATAAAAAAAGTAATTTTATTCAAAATATTATTAAAGATTAAACGTGAGTTTTTAATTATATGCAGCAAAAATAGTGGATCGATCCTTATTTCTTAGTTTGCCTCATTGTATTTGGTGATTTCCCTCTTATAAAAAAAATTCTCTTCGTACCTAAGGCATGGACATATTACCAAATTGGTCAGAATCTCTATATATCTTGGTATATTATTCTCTAACTCTTACTCTTAAACCAAGTTTTTGAAAAATATCTTTTATACTACTGTAGTATACTTTAAAAACTAGATTACGGGATGGCGCATGGCAGTTTCTTGTTCAAAATCTTTGTCATAGGGGCAGCTTTTGAAGAGGGTAGGATGAAGAGAACACCGACAATCACCTTCGGCACCCTCCATGAAGTTTCAATCGTTCCGGCGCAACGAGATGAAGACAACACAGAAGCAGGTAGTACCAAGTCTTAAAATTACAGAAAAAGAAAGGTACGTAATTAAATAAGGTTATCGTTTGTCTTTGGGAGTTGTTGTTGGAACCACAAGTTTTGGCTTACAAGCTTTCCAACCTATGGAATTTAAGTGTTATCCCAGATCTTCTCATTATGGGGCACGGTTTCTTCCTCGTATCTTTTGCCTCCCTAGAGGATCGATGGAGATCCCTTTTTCATAGGCCAAACTTTGTTAATGGTCATTTCCTTTCTGTTCGACTTTGGAAGCCTCATTTCAAAATTGAAATGGCTAAATCTGATACGGGGTCTCTGATTTAGATCCATCTTGATGGGCCACCTTTAGAGTTCTTTGATAAAGGAATGCAAATTGGAAACACCTTAGGAAACTTTCTGGGAATTGATGAACAAATACATAATTTAGAGAGAGTAGATTTGCTAGGATCTGTATCCTTGCTCTTATCTCATATTCTATGCCTAAGGAAATTAATATTGATGGGTTTTCCCAGATAATGTTTGAGGGTTCTGTCATTTGTGTGGGGCTTCGGACCACCCTTCCTCAGTATGTAAAAAAGCTCAGGTGGTAGTGCCACCACCAGCTTCGACAGGTTTAGCGGGAGAAAGTTCTGATGAGCTTCGTTATAACTTTCAAATCCAAAATTGGACCTTGGTTAGAAATCGCAGGGCATGTGCTAAAAGTTTACACCACCAAAGTTGGGCCTAAGACAAGCCCATTAGCGATAAGCACAGGTCCAGTACTGCTCCCAGAGAGCCAGATCACCCCCTTGTGACTCCTGCATCTCATGTGGCACCTGATCCCACCTCCCCTCCCTCTCTTTACTTTTTTATTCTTCCTCGTAACGATGAACAAAATACAGGCGTCCGGATTCCCTGCTGGGCGTGTCTCTGCTGGGCGCTGCTGGGCGTTTTAGCAGCGGTTTTTTCCGTTGCTAAAGTTTTTTGCAACAAATATTATTGTCACTATAACTTTTGTTAAATTAATTATTTAAACAAAAGTTATAACAGCAATAATATTCGTTGTAATAATATTAAAACACATTTTAGCGACGAATAAAACCGCCGCTAAAAAGCACAACAGGGAGACAAAGGATCCAATTCCAAATTGCGTCTAGGTTCTCTGCTATGATTGTACGATTTTTTGTTGTTGTTAAACGTGTTTTAATATTTTTATGATAAATATTATTATTGCTATAATTTTTTAAATAAAAATTATAATAATAATAATATTAAAACATATTTTAACAACGTAAAAATCACCACCCCTAAAAATACAGAACAGACACGTACGACAGAGGTCCCAGAGTTAGAAAAAGCACCCCCTCCCACTGGTGATAAAGCTCCAAATCTTCATTCCTCCTTTGAATCCCACTATCATGCTACCCTTCCGTCATCACCATTTTGTTCTGACTTACACTCCATACCAACACCATGCCAAGGAAATCCATTCAAATGCTGATAAATCGACGGAGGAGACTAGCCCAACATCAATAGCAACTAAGAAGGGAGATAGTGTACAGGAAAGGTTTGCGAGTTGCAACAAGACACCCTTGATTCTTCCCTATCTCGGTCATTTCTCAAGAAGCTTCCTAAAAATCCCACAGCTAAGAAACTTGAATTCGAACCTCTACAGAACGACACTGGAAATGTTAAACTCTCCCCTGACAAGGATGGCATACCCGACCATATTGTGGGAGAACTTGATCGGTGCCCTAACAACCCAGGAGGAGTGGCTTCAGGATTGGGCAATGCTGATATCAGAAGTACAGCTTTTCTCAATACCGAACCAAGAGGTGAGGCCGCTGATAAAAGCATTTAAACTGAACGGGTTTGCAGTGGTCTTCCTACCATCAGTAGTGGTCAAACCACCAGTTCCTCACCCTTTCGAGAACGAGTTTCTGTGGAACACGGGTTAAGTGATAAACCACAAAAAAATCCAGAAACATCAAGTATGAATAAAAATCAGAGGCCATCATATCAAAGGGCATCATTCATAGCTGCATAGTCAGTTCAGGCAGTAGGCGTATGCATCAACTACTCGCTTCAGCTCGCCACAAGAATTCTAGATTACACTGTTGACTGCTGGCCATGTGCTTGGTGGGAAAATGAGATGCCAAGTCTCTACTTTGAGTCTTATAGCTCAAGTTCTGATAATAGTTCGGTAGGCCAAAATTTCTATCATGATTGTGCAATTATGAATCCTATAAATATCTTATCATGGAACGTTCGTGGTGTTACGAGTCCCGATTTTAGGAGAGTTTTCATGGATCTTATATGAAGACACAAACCCAATATGATTATGTTGTCGGAGACTCGTGTTGGAGGCGATAGGACCTGTCAGGTCATCAGTTCTCTGGATTCAACAATTTCTTTAAGGTTGATCCCCTTGGCTATGCGGGTGGCATCTGGCTCATGTGGGACGATACTCAAGTCACAGTGACGGTCCATCGAAATACTTTTCAGGAGATACTTGCTACTTTTGAAGTAAGACTTTTTTCTATCCCTCAAATCTCTCTTATGTCTTTTATTTATGCTACTCCATGTAGAGAAAAAAAGGAAAATCTTGTGGAACAATTTGTCTCAATTAGCTAGTATAAACCATTTACCTTAGTTACTATGTGGGGATTTTAATGATATACTTTCTGAGGATGAAAAATAGGGGGTTAGAGGTCCTAATCTTGTAAGATTAAGGGACTTTAAAACTTGTATTAATGACTGCAACCTAGTTGACATTGGCTTTGTGGGGCCTAAATTTACTTGGTGTACTAAACGAATGGATGGTAATCTTGTTCATGAAAGATTAGACAAGTTTTTAGCTAACGCTGAATGGGTTTCTCTGTATCCCAATGCAATAATAAATCATCATCTTCCTAGGATTCGTTCAGATCACTGCCCTATCTTGCTGAATTCTAACCCTTCCAATTCGGTAAGGTATAATAGACCGTTTGGATGTGAACAGATTTGGCTTAACCAGCTGAGCTTTAGAGTTATCACTGAAGAAACATGGAAAGAATGTGATAATGTTACAGATGCTGTCTATGTTCTTAAACAGAAAGCTCAAAAATGGAATAAAGATGATTTTGGAAATTTATTCCATAGGAAAAATATTATCCTTAAGTGCCTTCATGGTATTTTGAAGGCTACCTTTCCTAGCAAATTCCTATGCGAGCTTGATACTCAGTTAGGTAATGAACTCAGAAATCTTTTAGCTTTAGAAGAGGAATTTTGGGCTAGCAAATCTGTGTTGAGTGGCTCCAACTAGGGGTTTGAACACTGCTTTCTTCCATTCTTCTGTCATTAGAAGACATGGGTCGAACCACATAAATGCTTTAAAGGACTCAGTGGGAAATTGGATCTTGAACCCTCAGGATATCCATGCTCATATTTCTGCGTACTTTTCGTACTTGTTTCTTGAAACTCCTAGAATTGATATTCCTAATAGGGTTCAATTCCCTGTAGCCTTTGATAGGGAAGTTTTCCTCAAGTTGCCTGATCCTGATGAAATAAGAGACACCCTTTTCAGTATCAAACCCTTTAAAGCAGCTGGCATAGATGGTTTCCAAGCTGAATATTTTAAAAAATATTGGTCTATTGTGGGGAGCTCTTTATGTGATGCTATTAAGAGTAGTTTCTTGAATAAACAAATCCCTTCTGATTGGAAACTTACAATGATTTGCTTGATCCCTAACTGCTTTTATCCCACTGAAATTAAAAATTTTAGACTTATTAGTCTCTGTGCAACCTTGTATAAAGTAATGGCTAATAGGATTAAGCCTTTCCTTCCCAACCTTATATCTTTTAATCAAAGGGCCTTTGTCCCTGGGAGGAAAGCTTCGGATAATGTTGTAATAGCTCAAGAGATCATAGCTTCCCTAAAACTCAAATGAAAGGGTAAGTTTGGTTGGATTGTGATTAAACTGAACCTTGAAAAGGCTTATGATAAAATTGGATGGAATTTTATCAAATCGGTTCTCCAACTCTTTCATTTTCCTTCTGACTGGGTTAACCTCATGATGAGTTGCATATCCACTCTTAAACACCAAGTTCTGATTAATGGTGGTTTATCTAACCAGATTACCCTGGGTAGAGGTATTAGACAGGGGGATCATATGTCTCCTTATATTTTTATCCTTGCTATGGAAGTCCTCTCTGCTCTCATTCACAATGAGGTTCATGGAAAGTCTTGGAAACCTCCTTCTACAAAGGATGTGATGGTTTCTCACCTTCTGTTCCACAGATGATGTCCTTCTTTTTGCAAGAACGGACAGTGAGTAGAACACTTGATACCTTTATGGAGTGTTCTGGGCTTAATATAAATTTGACCAAGTCCTCTGTTTGGTTTTCCCCAGCTACATCAGCATAATCAAAGAACTTCGTCACAACCTCTTTTGGTTTTAATCAAGTTAGTTCTTTGGAAAATTACTTGGGCTTTCCTCTTGGTGTGGCAAGTAATAGGAAAGATTTCAAACCTCTTTTGGATAAAATTGCTTCTAGGATTAAAAATTGGAATACCAAATACCTTTCTCATACAGGTAAAGTAACCTTAATCAAATCGGTTACCTCAGCAACTATAGCCTATTTTATGCAATGCTCCCGGTTCCCTATTAGTGTTTGTAACGAGATTGATAAAGCTCATAGGGATTTCTTACGGGGTGCTTCGTTGGGACAAAACATGCCTAAATAAAAATGCAGGTGGCTTGGGAATTGCTAGAACCTGGGAAAGAAATTTAGCTTTCCTGGCTAAACTTGCTTGAAGAATGCACGCGGAAGGAAATTCAGTTTGGGCAAGAATTTGCAAGATTAGAATAGAGGCGAGAAATTTCTTCTCCATGTTATCCCTTCTGAACAAGGGATTGGATGAGGTTATTCATTCTGGTTATAACACCTTGTTTTGGTTTGAAAATTAGTGTAACAACTTCCCTTTACGTTCTTGTATTCAAGGTCCTCTTAATTTAAATGAGGAGATTCTTAGTGTGGCGGATTTTATGTGCAATTATGATTGGGATTGGACAAAAATCTCCTTTGTCCTTCCCCAGGAAGTGATATTTCAACTGAAAGCCATACCTTTTAGTTTAAATTCTTCTAACTGTGATGAGCTGGCGTGGCTTCCAAAATCTGACGGAGTTTTTGACTTGAAATCTGCTTATACTCTTGCTTCATCTAAACTGGAGAAAGTAACCCAGAATTCTTCTAGTTGGAATTGGGTTTGGAGACTTCCTTGTATCAATAAACAGAAATTTTGTGTGTGGTGTTTACTACATAATGGCTTGCCTACTCGAGCTAACTTAGTTCGAAGGGAGCTCTCAATTGCCAATATTTGTCCTCTATAAAGTTTGCATGAGGAAACTATCCAGCATTTGTTTACAGATTGCAATTTTGTGAAAGAAATCTGGACAGTCCCCAAAGTCTCTCCTATCCAACAAGGTCAGGCCTTCATTGTTTGGGTGCAATCTAATGCCTCTTCTCCAAACCATTCTCGGTTTGAGGTGCCCCTTGCCACTATTTTTATTAACTGCTTGTGGTCTGTGTGGATATCCAAAAACAAGTTAATTTTATATACTGATAATGCTTCCCCTTTGACTATTCCTAATCCCAAAATTGTTTGGGAGAATGCTGTCAAAAGGGCTATTGAGTTTTTCTTTTTAGCCTTCTCCGCCCCTCAAGTTAAAAATCCTTCTATTGTTTCTATCAAGTGGCATCCTCCAATTCAAGGCTGGTTAAAACTCAACACTGACGCTGGCTGTGTGGGGAGTCTGGATTAATGGCAGCAGGAGGAGTGTTTAGGGACTACATGGGTAAAGGAAATAGTCTTCTTGCTGAACTTTGGGGTATTTTCCTTGGTTAGGATCTAGCCAGGAAAGAAAATTATAGCAACCTTGTGGTGGAATCAGACTCTTTAGTTGCTATTAATCTTATAAAGAATAGTGATACTACTACATCTCATCACCTCTCTCCTATAATTAAAAATTGCAGGGTGTTGTTACAGGGCTTCTCCCGCACTGATCTCATCCATACCTTGCGAGGAGGGAACTTTTGTACGGATTCACTAGCTAAACAGGCTATTCCAGTGTAGTCTGAAATGTTGATTTTGCATTCTGTTCCTTCCTTTTTGTATCCTGCATTTATTGCAGATTTAGGAGGGACTTTGTTTCCTCGTCATTTTGGTTCTTGATCTGTACTGCTACTGTTTTTTATTAATATATTCATTTTTTATGAGAAAAAAACACTAGACGGTAAAAAATATTTTCATTCAAAATCAAAACACATCATCATAGGATCTTTAAAATCTTATATTTGTCGCAGTCCTTCCGCAATCTATTATATTAGAAAAGGAAACAAATTGATTTAACCTAAAATATACACCAAAGTTTGAGAAAATAGGAAGTTAATTTTCTTAAGTAAAAATGTTCAGAAATCTAGAATTACCCTAAACTTTTTTTTTCTCTTAATTAATTTCATTATCAAAATTTACTAAAGCCATCAATTTCATTCCAAACTCTAATATTTTTCATTATATTAATGAAATCTTTTTATTTAGCAATCCAGATGAACTTAATGTATTGACATGGATAAATATTCTTTTTACAAACTTTCAATCTCATCCACAAAATTTGGAGATCCATCTTTTAACTTTGTCCTTAAAATTTAGAAAAATTTCAATTATATTAATAGATAAAATCCATATATATGAATTGCCAAATAAGTTTCCTTATCAAATTCAAGAAATTAGTAAATAATATTCAAACAAGGTCCTAAAAGTGCAACTCAACATGAATTAGTCCATCCCTGAAAATTTTGGACTCACTACACTTACAAAGTCTTTGAGGTCCATATCTTTTAACAAATTAAACATGTTCATATATCATATTATTCGCTGAGGTGGCATGCTAGCTAACTGCTTCAAAGGACCAACTAGTATATATTTTACATACTTCTAAAAACATGCTTTGTATATACCTTTTATACTTTCAATGATTAATAATGTCAATTTTTTCTATAATAAAACTAGAGGTGGTCCTAATGATGGTCGAAACAATGCTATTTTTGGAAAAAAAAATTTCTTAAATAACCCAGTTTTGGAAGGAATCAAAGTCGTGGGTTTATGATAATTATGTGGACCTATTTATTAATTAAGAAAATTTTGTCTTGCAAATTAATTGAAACTATTTAATTGAAAAAGAAAAAAACATCTAAATAATTGAGAGACTTTATGTTTGAAGGCCAAAGATCAAACTTAATATATATATATATATATATATATATAAGAAACTCAATGCTATCTTTAATACTGTTAACATTGGTTTTAAATTGCTATTTAACTTATTTATTAACCCATAAATTTGGCGGGCTTAGATTGCAAAGGAAATTATTTCATTTAACTTGGTCTAAATAAGTTTAGACAAACCAATTTACAAGTCAAGCACTCACTCATCAAAAAATAAAAAAAAATCCAAAATTAAATGGAAAATAGCTTTCCAAATAAATATCACTTAATTCTAAATTAATATATATATATATATTTAAAAGAAATAAGGATAGCCCATCCTTATGGTCATGTCGATGGAGATGCCCATTTGAACCAATAAGATGGCCATTTATTTTACAACATAATAACTTTCACGTGAACTATCATTTTGCAGAGGTTGGAGTCCACTTAAGTAAGCACAAGCTAGAAAAACACGTGTTCAATTCTCCTTCATTCCTCCTCCTCTCTCCAAAAGAGTGACAGATTCACTTCTATTTCAAATTAGTCTAGAATGCACCGACGGTGGAAACAGCTTAGTGGACCTTTTTAGACATTTTTCACTTGAGTGAATGCATGAGAAGCAAAATATATATTCAATAAAAGTATAAAAAGTTTAACAATAAATTTTTTCAATAATGAAAAAAATTAGGAAGTTAGTTCAGAAAATAATTTATTAATAAAATATCAGTGAATATATCAACAATTTTTTAGACATAATAAAACTGATTATTACATTTATTTACCATCGACACAAATAAAATTATTAACATTATTACAATATAAAACTCACAAAAATAAGCATCATAATACCGTTAATATAGAGGCAACAATACAACAAATAAACAAAACAAATAAAGTACATAGTACTTACAACAATATATTAAAATTTTATAAAAATTTGACCATAAAATGTTTTTTTGATCCGAAAGTCAAAAATGTTAAAAAAAAATACTTCTTAACAATAGCTTCTTAAAAAATGAGAAGAAAAAAACTCTTTACACACTCTCTTTCTTGGTATTATACGTGTAGCTCTCTAGAAAGAAAGAAAATGACACTTTCTCATCATAAAGTGGGGAGCTCATCAAAGAAAACTTTTCACAAACTTTCAAAGCAAAGTCTTGAATTTTCACATACTCTTTTCTTTTATTTAAATTGTTTAAAAAAATTTATTAGTTAAAATAGATGGCTAATCACTTAGGAGAGACCCACAACATATAAATCATGCATAGCTAATCACCTTTAACTATATAAATTGATCTAAAATTCTCTAAAATTTACAATTGTGTAAAAGAAAACTCTTTCATTAATTTTTTATCCAAAATTTTAATAAAATAATAATATGTCAACAAAATTAAATTCTATTAAAATACAAAAAAATTCTCTAAACTTTAGATATTGAATAAAAAACTCTCATCAACTACATATCAATGTGTTCAAACATATGAAGCCATTCTGAATACAGTTGCAGATCCAAACATTATTACATGGAAGATTAATTGCTAAAAAATGAGAAAAAATAGGTACACTTGGTTTGTCTCCCACCCCATATCCCTTTTGTGGTGTGTAGGAGCTTCCCAATAAACTAAAAAGTCGGAACTAATTAAATGTTTTTTTTAGATCCAAATTAAAATTGAAAGCAACTGAAAACCAACAAGACAAAATATGTGTGCTATAAAACATAGGGATTCGCATGCCTCCCATTTGTGAATTTAATGTTTGTTCAATGTTTTTGGAATTAATTTTTGTAGAATATATTTTATTATATAGATAGGTACGTATATGAAAGTATACGACAGTTCGAACTGTGATTTCAGAATGTTTTGTCAATAAATGTGAGTTAACAATTTGAGATAACGCCATCTTTTTATTAAATTAGAGAAACTTTTTTGTGTGTGTAAAATTAGAAAGACCAAAGTACATTTAAACCATGACTTTTGGTGAAAAAATTTATATGCAGATTTCTAACATATGGTGGGTTTTTTGATTTTTACATTAAAATTTAAATTTGAGTCTTTCAAAGTTGGCAACTTCAGGTTAATTTTTTTTTCAAGTGGACTCATAAATAAAGTCTATTTTTATTATCAATTTATCATAGTGGCAATATAAAATAAGTTCATTTGAAATTAGAACTTGAGAAAATTTATTCTCCTAAATATACTAAATAGGAGAGATTTTTAAGGGAATATATTATTCTATTTTATTTATATATTAATTAATAATATTCAATAAATTATTCTTATTTTACCCTAAAAGATTCATATAATATAAAAATAAAAAGATTAATTAAATATTATTTACTAATATATAAATAAAATGACATACTACATATATTTAAAAATTTTGGTAAAAGTGTATATAACTCTATTGAGCTATGGATTATGAGGAGATAACTCTCTCTAATTATAAACATTGAGATAAAACTCCACTCAATTTTTTAAATTTATGAAAAAATTTTATATGTTAACTTTTTCATCTAAAACTTTAATGGAGGATAAATATATCAAATTATTTGAGAAAATTTTTCTATACAAAGATTAAAGTTTAAGAAAATTTTTTATACAAGATTTTTTGTACTATACCTAAATTTTAGGAGAATTTTTTTTATTTTGATATGATTTAATTTTTCTAACGTTTTATTGTTTCGTTATAATTTTAAATGGAAGAGTTAATGATGAGAATTTTTTATTTTTATGCATAAATTACAATGTTTAAGAGAATTATAGGTTAATTTTTGTAATTAATAGAAATTATTTATACATAATCTATTATAATTCATGAGAATTTTCTGTATTTTACCAAAAATATTTTGTAAAATTTTTGGAACACTATTCCTATAATTTTTAAACGTTGAAAAACAGTCTGTACCATTAACAAGTGACAATCATTAATTTTACAATCATTAATTTTTGTAATTAATTTTTAAACGTTGAAAAACAGTCTGTACCATTAACAAGTCTTCGAATACATTGATTTATCTTCTTCGCAGGGCTAACTTGCAAGCTGGTGGCCAGACTTTTTCGGCAAATTTAATGGCATATTTACTCAAATATTTGAAGGCAAAATACCTTATAAATTTTTTTATTATAATATCTTTAAATTTTTTTAAAAAATAAAACTTCACAAATACACGCTCTTATGAATTATGCTGCATTTTACTCTTTATCTTTTAATTAATTAATAATAACTTAATAATAATTAATAATAATAAATATTTATAATTATTTATCTATTTAAATAATATTAATAACAAAGTAAATCTATCCATGCATTTTTTAGTTTGATCACCAAAATTATTTTTTTAATATAAATTGGCCAAATAAAAATTGTTTCTGAAATACTCATAAAAAGTGTTTTTAACTACATTGACCAAACATAAATTATTTATCTCTCATAACACTTTTCATTAAAAAGAAATTATTTTAAAATAAGTGTTTGGCCGAAAAAAAAAGTGCCGCTAATTAAGTAGTAGTAGACACAATTTTCAACTATGGAGCATAAACTAGAAATTGTGGCTTCTGCTTTTAGAAAAAAACAGAATCTATGTAAATATTTTATGACAAAAATAGCACTACCAAAATTTATTATTTACCATAATATCCTTAACTTCTTTCCCTAAAACTCTCATAAACACCAACTTCTTAGTCCTTATGTATGAATTATGCTTCTTCCTTTTGGGACTAATTATATTATATATATATATATATATGTATATGTATATATTATTTCTAGACATATAAATTAAAGCATAGAGTATCTAATGCAAATTTATGTTTTTAAAAATATTTATACTAATTTTATTATTTACATTTTAAATAATTAATAATAAAAACTTAAGAAAAATAATAAATAATAAATATTTATAACTATTTAAATAACATCAATACCAAACTAAATCTATGCATATTAATTTTGATAATTTGATAGTCAAAAATACTTTTTTACACAATTTTACCGAATAAAAATTACTTTTCAAATAAAAGTACTTTACAACTGAATTGGCCAAATATAAACTACTTCTTTTTCATTTCTTTAAACTCTATTTGAGAAGAACTAGCCAAAAGAAGCCAAAAAAAAAAAAAAAAGGTACTCTAAATTAGATAGCTGGAGATATTGTGATAAAATTGTTAATGGCTAGGCCCCATGGCAAAAAATGATTAGAATCAAGAAAGCAACATGCTGGGAAGTAACAGATAACGGCTTTTCACATTATACGTAAATGCATGCATATGCGTTCATTATTGTAATACGGCTTACGGATGAAAATGTCATTAATTCGGAAAAACACTAAATATATTTATAACCATTTGATCTTTGAAGCCATGCATTACGATATACTAGACTACTTGTCCTGCATGAAACATGGCTTCCACACCAGGCATTCTTACAGATTGGCCATGGAAGCCTCTTGGGAACTTCAAGGTTTACTTTACTACCAAATCTCATTATTGTATGTGTATGTGTGTTCTTTCTTTATTTTGCTTCTCCATCTGCTTGAGCTCTATTTTAATGTGAAAGTGAATTTATGTGTGGATATGTATGTGTTTTCAATTGATACCACAAGAATTAAGATATTTACATTTTTTAAAAAGTAGTTATTTCAATTAATTGTTGAATTAGAAGTAGTCTTTTAGGAAAGAAATGATTAAATTATTTTTGTAATTTTTATATATAGTTTTACTCAATTTTTAATTAAATTTTTATAATTTAAAAATTTGTAACTGAATCTTTATAATTTAAAAATTTTTTAATTTAGTTTTTAAACTCAAACTTTTGTCAATATATTTTATTAAATTTTGAGAATATTCTATTTATATACTATTTTAACAGTATAAATTTACTTAATTCAAGTTAATTTATTTATATTATTTAACATAAATTATATTTTATTTAATATATTTTATTTATTTTTACATCATTATTTTTTTCTCTTTTTTGTTAACATAAATTATATATATTTAGAGAGATAAGATATTATATGTTAACAATTTAATAAAAATTTAATATAATTTTAACAAAAATTTGATAATAAGGATTAATTTAAAATTTTGTTAAATTATAGAGACTTAATTATAATTTTTTAAATTATAAAAATTTAATTAAAAATTAAATAAAACTACGAGAATAAGTTAACAATAAAAATCTTTAAAATCATAACTAAATAATCTTTTTCATGTAATAATTGAAAGATACAAATATGTACTTTTTATTTTTGTCTGACCCTACTACTTTGCCTGTCTAATTTAGTACTAAAGGTTTGGGAATAGAAATTGGAATGCTTGACACTTTTCTAAAATTATAAAATATTAATTATTATATTTAATTTCAAGATAGCTACATAAATTTTGAGACAGACAACCTGCAAGTTGCATATATAAAACAAAACAAACCCATGATCTAATAATTAATAATAATGATTTTAATTTGCATTTTATGTTGACATATATATATATATATTAATTTAATTTCCTTGTCTGTTTAATGCATGATTATATATGGAAAATGACAGTACGTGATATTGACGCCATGGATTGCTCATAGCATTTACAATGTGATGAGGCATGAAGGAGACGCAGCTTATGATCTGATATTTCCGATATTGTTGCTGAGAATTATACACAATCAGATTTGGATTTCTGTGTCTCGCTATCAATCAGCTAAAGGCAAAAGCAGAATTGTCGACAAAGGCCTTGAATTCCAACAAGTCGACAGAGAAAGCAACTGGTTCATATGTCATTAATTTCAAAACTTTTTTGTCGTTAGGACTTGGGAGTGATGAGATTAATTACAAATAATTAATTAATTAATATTTGTGTTAATGGTTAATTTGCAGGGATGATCAGATTATGTTGTCTGCACTGTTGTTTTACGTAGGATACATGATATTTCCACAAGCTTCTCACATACCTTTTTGGAGAACAGATGGTGTGGTTATCACTGCACTGTTGCATGCTGGTCCAGTGGAGTTTCTTTACTATTGGTTGCACAGAGCACTTCATCATCACTTTCTCTACTCTCGCTACCATTCTCACCATCATTCTTCTATTGTCACTCAGCCTATCACCTGTATGCATATTTTCTACACTCGTACATACTTACACACACACACACACGCACACACACACACACACACACACATATATATATAAAATTTGGATCTCTAAAGTGGGTAAGAGACAGAAATTTGAGGTCTAATTCATCTAGTTTGATCTTTTATTTATCTCTCTTCTATTTTTTTTTTTTATCTTTTTCTTACTTTAAAAAATTTACTTTATAAAGTATTTTAAAGAGCATTTTTCATATAAAATTAAATTATTATAATTTTATATTCTTTTAAAAAAATATTGTAAATTAATGCATGAATAAAATGGTTCAATATAAGGTCTAAAAACTTTTTCTAATTTACTAGTGTACAACTAAGTCTCAGTTACCTTTAGTGATTGATACTATCTTGGGTCTTTTGAACTTTGGTCATTAGTCTTTCATCAGTTTTTAGCCTTGAACAAGCACTAACGCACAATTAATGTAACTAAGATTATAAAAAAATGTTTTTGACATAAAAAAAATATAGTGTAAATCATGAAAAATATTTATTCCAAAAGAATATCCTATTGGATAATACTTGGAAACTTAGATATTATCTATCTATTCTAAATTTTATTCATTGTAGAACAGATAAGTAATGTTAATTTTATTGCATGTTGATAGTATATTTTGAGTTTCATTTTGTTCAATAATTTTACATTTACGCTTTGCTTCACGCATTTAATTACTTTGATATATATATATATATATTTGCATTTATTAATATTATCTTTTTTACTATTTTTAATTTTTGCAGCTGTGACTCATCCATTTGCTGAGCACTTAGCATATTTTTCTCTATTCTCAATACCATTGTTAACAACAATATTCTCAAGAACTGCTTCCATGGCTTCCTTTTATGGTTACTTAATTTATATCGATTTTATGAACAACTTGGGTCATTGCAACTTTGAGTTCTTTCCGAAGAAGCTCTTCTCCATCTTTCCCGCTCTCAAGTATTTGTCATACACGCCATCGTAAGTCTTCCTTCTTCCACATGAAACAATTTATTTAATTCTTAGTTTTTTTTTAAAAAAAAACTCAATAAATCTGCAAATTATATATAATTGCAACGAACATAAATAGTGCTGTATAAACTTCAAGTTGTTATTATAAAAAGAACACGAGAAATGCTTGTTGTCGTACACAAAGAGTTGAATCACAAATATTAAGAAATTAGAGAGTTTGAATGCTAATTTTTGAAGTAAATTAAATTACATCAATTTCTTTTAAAATTTTGTAAAACTATATATATTTATAATCTCTTTAATTTTAAATATTACACTTGATACTCTTAAAATTTGATCAAAAATATAATATTACATAAACTTCCTTTTAATTTATTTAATTTCAATAAATTTAATATTTTATATATACGGTATCTATTTCTTCTATTCCAAACATAAAATTATTTAACTGTGTTTATTATGAAACTAAAAATTTTATTTGAATTTTGATATAAATTTATTTATATTTATTGTTATACTAAAATAATATTACAATCTTATTCTGCACAAAATATTAGTTTGTTGAAAAAAAAAAGGTAATTGTAATTTTTTAAACTAAATAAGTGATATATAACCAAACTCCAAAAAATAATGTGTGTGTGTTGTATATATATACTGTAGTACTTCATCTTTTATTTTTTTTGGAACTATCATAATTTTGATTAATATAAATAAAAAATAAAATTTAATTTAGAGTTGATTATCATTACCTTCTGAATATAACAGAAACGTCTAGGGGTGCTTTTTATACTATTGCATATATAAATTATATTAGTTGTTAAATTCGAATATTACAGCAACCATATTATGTTTCATTGCCATCCACATTATATATCCAATTAATATATATATATATATATTGTTGTATTATTTATTATTGTCGTTGATAATATCCGGTCACCAGTCAACACTTATTACAACTATTATTGTCATCACTGCTACTGCCACAACTGCCCCCGCCATATTATAACCATAGTAGTAAATGCATTGAATGCATAAGATAACTTTCACAAAATTATCCTATTTTATTACACACACATACATTCATTCTACAAATTATGAATCTTTTGTCATTTAAATTGGATAATGCTAAATTTAAGATTGGTGGCCACAGGTTTCATTCATTGCACCACACCAAATTCAGGACAAATTACTCTCTTTTCATGCCTATATATGACTACATTTATGGCACTGTGGATGAATCCTTAGATGATACTTATGAAACATGTTTGAAGAGACCAAAGGATTCACCACATGTGGTACACTTGACCCACTTAACAACACCAGACTCCTTCTATCATCTTCCAATAGGGATTGCTTCCTTGGCTTCTAACCCTCATTCATCAAAATGGTACCTTCGTTTCATGTGGCCCTTCACATTTTGTTTTAACCTAATGGCTTGGATCTTTGGTCACCCATTTCTTTCAGAAAGGACCACTTTCAAAAACCTCAATTTGCAAACATGGGTCATACCACGATTTACAAAACAAGTAAGAATTACCCAATTGATTTTTTAAAAAACTATTAATATTTAAAAGTTTATTGAATTCTGAATTTAGTTATTATCATTGTGATGGCCTCTATTTGTATCATGTAGTATTTTTTTAGATGGCATAACACAACATTGAACAAGTTAATTGAAGCGGCAATATTAGAGGCTAATGCTTCCGGCGCTAAGGTTCTTAGTCTAGGGCTTCTAAATCAGGTTAGTTCAAAAGCTTTTTTCCCTCTTTATTTTCTCTTCTTAAAATGTACATAATTTTTTTAAATTATAAGTGATGTACAGATAATTTTCATAAAATATAAAAATTGACTTTAAATTCTCTCAAACTTCATAATTTGAACAAAATATTTCTCTTTGTTAATTTTTTTTTATCTAAAACTCTAATAGGGTAGAGATATCAAATTATTTAAAAAATTTTATATCAATTTTTATAGTTGAATTGAGAGTTTTGCACGTTACCTATAATTCACGAGAATTTTATATATTTTAGTCTTCTTTTTTTTTTTTTTTTTAATTTTGACCTGGATCTTACATATGAAAATATATATATGCAGAAAGAAGAGCTTAATGCGTATGGCCAAATTTATATCCAAAAGTTTCCACAGCTGAAGATAAAAATAGTAGATGGTAGTAGCTTAGCTGCTGCTATTGTTCTCAAAAGCATTCCCAAAGCGACAAGTCAAGTGCTCATGCGAGGCAACTTTGATAAGGTTTATTTTGCTATAGCCAATGCTTTATGCGAAAGAAATGTCCAGGTAATTACTGATGAAATTATTCATTATATGAATAAAACAAATATTCAAATTGTTCACCATATTAATATTCACGTAATTATTTTTATTAAATTAAGAGATAAAATGCAAGAGTGATTAAAAAGTAATTTTCTAAATCATTTATTTTCTCTTTTCAAGTTTAAGGAAATTAAATAGGCAAAAAATTATTTTTTAAAATTTAAAATAAAATAAATTTATCATTTTTAATTCAAAATAATTAATAATGAAATAATTTTAAAAACATATTTTCATAATAAATTATAAATTTTTTAAAAAATTTAATAGTGAAATTATAATTTTTTTTAAGAGTAAACTCACTTCCTGTATCTCTCTTTTGAAAACTCACTTTTGAAAACTCAAGTTATACTCTTTGAAAGAATAAAAATTTATAATTTTATCTATTTTAATTTAAATACTTTAATGTTAATATTACTTTTTAAAAAAATTATAATTTATTTAAAATATATTTTAAAATTATTACTTCATTATAATTTATTTTTAGTTAAAAATAATAATTTTTTAATTAATATTAATTAAGTACATATTTAATTATATAAAAAATACATATAAAGGTATTTTGATTGAGATGTTGAATTTGTAGGTTTTTCTTATTTTTTTAGGGGGTAAGGAGTTAAGTTTTCAAAATAAAAAAGAAAAAAAAATATAATTTTAAAATTTTTTAAAAGAGAAAAGTATAATTTAGTCTTATTTTTTCTTTCCTACAGATGAATTTGTATTATCATTGTGGCCAAAATCTAGCTACTTATCGAAATATCAACTAATTTCAATATTAATTCCAATTTTGTGAAAATTTAGGATGAATTGAGACAAAAGGAAAAATGTCAGGACAGAAAGTAAAAGCTAAAAGATTCTAGGGATGAAGTTGAAAAAAGGGTCAAACTTTAAGGAACAAAAACATTTTTTTGCAAATTATGTTTAATTTTAAAGTTGGATGGAATTACCGGCAGGTAGCCACGTTATACAAAGATGAGTTAAGGAAGCTTCATCGAAGACTCAACAAGTCCGGAGGGGATTTTACTCGTTCAACAAATTATACTCCAAAGGTAAATTAATTGCATTAATTTGGCACAATTCTTCAATACTGACACATGGGTTAATATTATATCTTTAAAAGGTTTTGCCTTTAACATTTGAAAAAAATTTGGGACTTGAAAATTTTTTGGGTATCCTATAATGTTTGTACAATTAAGAGTCTAGATTGAATCTGTACACATTTTTCTGTGTATCCTATAATGTTTTGTTTTCTTTGCTTTTGTTTGTTTTGCTTCTGTTGTCTGCTCTTTCTGTTGTTTCAGAATTATGTACAGGCCAAAACAAAAAAAAATCAGATCAAATTAATTAATCAGAATTGAGTAAACTTTAAAACTTGAAATTAACATGACATTTGGATACACAGGAAGTGCAGTAGCATACGGTACCTAAATTTTATTAATTGTAAGATTTTGCAGATATGGTTGGTAGGAGATGGATGGAACGAAGATGAACAGATGAAGGCACCAAAAGGATCATTGTTCATACCATTTTCTCAATTCCCTCCTAAGAAAATGCGAAAAGATTGTTTCTACCACTACACACCAGCAATGATGACTCCTCCTTCATTCATGAATGTGCATTCTTGTGAGGTTAGTCGTAGAATATAGTTTAATTTAACATTTTCATTTAGGAAAAATTAATCATTTAGTTCAAGGTTTTGCTTAAATTTTCAATTTGATCCTTATATATATCTAAATTAATGATTTAATTCTTGAAAAATTATTATTCCTTCAATTTGGTCCTCCATCACTAAAATCTCAAATTTTATTTTATTTTTCCATATCAAAGTAGTCTCTTCTTTAGACAGATATGTTTCCCAATTATAAATGAAAGTTTACATAACCATTAACTTATGACCTAAACTTGTTTATGTGACATCTTCTTTGACAACATTATTTTGGTAAAGTTAATTTGTAAAACTAAGTAACTGTCAAAATGACTCAAATTGAATGAAAATTCACTTGGGTTGTGTTTGGATTGTGAAAATTTAAATTTCATAAAATTTAAATTTCACAAAATTTAAAATGTAAGGAATTTAAATTGTTGTAATTCAAACTTTTTGCATATCAAATTATCTCATCCATACTTTTCCTCCTAATTTAAACAAGAAATTTTGCAACAAGGTAATTGAAATGCATTATAACATTACTTTTCCTCCTTAAATTATCTCATTCATACACAACTTTAGTGACATTATTTTGAGAGAAAAGTGATGCATGACTGTGTCTTGAGAGAAATTTGCCTAATACAAGAACTTGGAAGAAAATCTGAGATAGATTTTTATTTTTAAATGACCAAATTATGATAAGAATAATCTTTTAAAGATTTAATCATTAATTTACTCTATATATTTTTAGAAAAATTTCATTTATCCACTTTAATTTATGTCTCCAATTGCAATTTCCACCTAATTATCATTAATACATGTATATTATTTCACTTTTCCATTTAATTAATTGCTAACTAACTTCTTTTTTTTTAATCACCTTCTTGGATCACAGGATTGGTTGCCAAGAAGAGCATTGAGTGCATGGCGTATAGCAGGAATAGTGCATGCTTTAGAAGGATGGAATGTCAATGAGTGTGGTTTTACCACTTTTAATGTTAATCAAGTATGGCATGCCACCATTCGTCATGGTTTCCAACCTTTGAAGATCCCCATTGATCAAATTGTTTTTTAGTAATTTCAACATATGAATCCTCTTTGTTTTGAATCAAAATCTTTTTATGCAAAAAAATAATGTAACAATATAATATCATATGAAAAGAGAAATAAACACAATTAAAATATTTTCATATGACACTATCATATTATTTTTTTATAAGAAAGAATTTAAATTACTTCCTCCCTATTTCTATTTGTTAGGCATATATTGAAGTTGCTTCAAGTTGTTACCAATTGTTGGGAAAGTTATGTGTTGGTTAAACTTGTATACAATGAAGTGCTCAGCACTAGTGTTATTATTATTTCTTATGAAAATGCGTCCTTCCCTTGTGAAGTCTGCATTTCTAGGCTCCAAAGACAAATTTAATTTATCCAAAATTAGTGAAGAAATTTATTTACTTGTATCAAGAAATAACTTCTTTTTAGGAGTCTAACTGTAATGATTTTTATGAATTGGAAATCTAATGAAAATTAATTTTAGAGTAACTAACAGTGTTAAAATAAATTGAAGAATTTTTAAGAAGTGAAATAAAATTAATTTATAATTTTTGGTAAAATAATGGCATTTTTTTAATTTAAGTTTAATCAACTTTGGAAATTAAAATGCATAAATTAGTTTAGAAAATTAGAATCTTAATTAAAAAGTTCTGTCTAAATAATCTTGAGCTAATAGTTTAAATTAAACACATTTTAAAATTAAAATTCTGCCCAATAAAAATTCCATTTTTGGTAAAAGTTTTAATTTGGAATGTTTTTAGTGGATAAACATTACTTAAAAATAAACTTTTGTTTTCTATTTTCATTAACATTTTAACCTTTTTTAAAATTTAGACCAAAATTCATAGTATTAACATATTCAATGTATCCTTTCTTAAATATTTCTCTTGAAATTGTCAAATTTACCCCTTCACCTACACTTGACCATGACCCACCTAGGCTTGTACATTTTCATTTTCCTTCAACTAATTCATATCAATATGATCAAACTCAACAAAAAAGAATTTGGACTCTCTCCTTTTGAGAAAACTAATATAAAAATATCATGTAAAAAAATATAATAATATTATATAAAAAAAAATAAACATAAAATAAAAATATATCATATATTCGTGATTATCTATTATTTAAATAGGGTATATCATTCAAAAAAGTTTATATTTATCTTTTTCATTACATGTTTACCTCTTTTATTGTTTAAAAAGTAATTTGTGTTTGACCAATTTGTATAAAAAAATTTTGAATGTCAAATTATTTTACTATTAATATTATTTGAATAGATAAAAATATTTTTATTTTTATTAACTTACTATTATTAATTAACTAAAAGATAAAAATAAAATTCATAAGAAATATTTAAAAAAACATAAATTTATATATTAATGCTCCACATTCTCATTTATGAAATAGAAATTAAGAATATAAAATATTATGGTAAATAAAAAATTTTGATAGAGATATTTTTATTCTAAAGTATTAATTTTTACCTTCTATTTTGTTGAGAAGCACAAACTACAATTTTTAACTTATGTTTTACGGATAAAACTATTTTTGCTGCTACTTAAAAATACTTATTATTAATGCCTTTTTTGATTGATGTTGTAGGAATTTTGTTCCTCAGGAAGACCCGTTCAGGTAACTTTTAGTCGTAATGACTCTACTGTTTTTAATTTAATCCTCTTTTATGAAAAAACACTTATTATTTTACTAAACACCTATATTGTTTTTAAAATAAATACTTTTTTAAAAATGAACAACTTCTCATCCTTTTTAAGTTTGCCATAACAGACTTTAGATCACTAGATCTAGGGGGATCCTTATGATGAAGACAAAATAGTAAAGACGCGATTGAAAAATGTGATAAATTACAAGGACTAAAGGATCAATTTAACCAAATTATAATCAGCTAACCTTACAAATGAGTGAAATTACAGGATGCTGCATTTTCATTGGAAAAAAAAAAAAAACTAAAGATCCAAAATTCCTTTTCTATTTTTCAATATTGAATCCCGTTATCTTCAATGTCGTCAGATCTGATCCCGTCGGAGAAGATCTGAGAGATCTGATCTTGTGAGTTGAAGCAGTTCTTGGTTATTCCATCAACTTGCCGAAGCATATTGAAGAAGGAGAAGCAAAAGAGCAAAAGCTCATACGAGGCAATGCTGACGAGTAGATTTTCCCTTTTTGGGGGTGCGGATTCGCGTGTGGTGGATAATTCTCCGAAGCATGAACTCCTGCCCACACTCAAACTTGAAGCGGATAGAGAAGTATATAGACCTGGTGATCCAGTTGTTGTCACAATCGAGATCTCTAATACATCTAGTGCGTGTTCATTTTTAGTAGAAAGATTGAGTTTTGAGATTAAAGGCATTGAGAAATTGGACACTCAATGGTTTGCCACACAGAAACCTCTGCCAGGTTCGAAGCAAAGGAGAGGTTGGTTTCTTGACAATGTTCTTCTAGCTAGTACCTGAGACTTCGTTGTTTAATTTGTTCTTGTTCGCTGGTATTTTCTAACAACCCACAAGAAATTCATGGTTTTATCTTAGTGCTATCATGTCATTTTTGTTCTCAGGTGAACATGTTTTCTTGGACTGCTCAACCACAGCCATGGTTTCGAACCAGAATGTTCCTGCTGGCACCGGCAAATCATGTATGCCGAATTTTATATTAAAGAATCCTACCTATCATGTGGTTTCAGCATGCTTATGAATTTTGCAAATTCAAATAATTTTATTGCTGAAATTAATGGAAGTAGTTCTTGCCCTCTGGATTTTCCTTCTTAAACGTCACACATTTTATGAGGTTGTGAAAGCTGTTCTATCTGGTTTTCTTGGGGCGTGTAATCCTGTTAGTTTCTTCATAACCATGATAGGATTGCGGATTGCCACGCTGTGGGTGAAAAATAGGCAACAGCTTGTTTCTCTTGTGTGTGTGTGTGTGTGTATTGATAAGACGATTAAATATCATTTTTAATATCTTAAATTTGTAAATATGTTCTAATTAACTATCCTTTTTCACCCAAGTAGTTGGTTATTTAAAATAATATTGGTATTAGAAATAATCTACAGGGATGTAATTGCTGACTGCTGATAGATCAGAATTTTTTTTTTACCAAAGCTGATAGATCAGAATTGCTGATGCTGTAGTCGGATAAAAAATGTAAATCTTCATATTTTTCAATAATCATGCATAGAGATTTATTGGAGTAAGGAGTAGCGTACTGGGATTGTATGGTGAAAGGTGGGGATACTGAAATATGTGAATACAAGACTTTCTTAATTGTGGCTGGTATTCTATTAGATAATAATTGTGACTGTTTGGTCTTTCGCTATTTATTGATGACTCTAGTATATTTTTTCAATGAAGGAATTTCTTAAATCTGAGTTTGAGCCTGTATGGTGACCATTCTGACAATAATTGTTAAAAAGCCTTCTAAACCAGATAGCACTTCGGAAAACATCATGGTGAGCTTCCAAATTTATCAGTAAGTAACAAAACTATTAAAAAAATTTTCAGCGTAGGAAACAAAATTAATTTAAACAATTTCTTCCTAAAGTATATATTTAATTATTTATTCATCAGGATTAGCTGTTGAAAACCCAACCAATGAAGCCTTTCCTAGTAATTAAATGCAAAACAACAGTAGCATCTGTTTTGGGTTGAAATTCTTTGTTTTTCTCTATCATTCTACCTGTGTAGTTTTCTTTTTTAGGTGTCCTCCCTGCAGGACTTTAGTTTTCCTCGTGGTGTAAATATTAATGTATTATGTTTGTGGACATTAATTTCTGCTAATATTGCTTCTTTTTTCATATTCTGATTCTGTAATCTATATGTCTCTTCTATGTTATTGCACAAGGTTCCTGATCCATCTCATACTTATTGATATTTTAATTTTCAGCTAGATTGACTGCTCTTTCTATATTGTCAATCTAAAATTGACAGTTTGTAAACCTGACAAGTCTTTGATCTGTTATTTGTAATGTAAAGAATGCAGTGTGCTTAAATAATTAAACTTCACCTTCTTTTCAAACAGTACCTACAATTCTCTCTAATATCTGTTATCTGTTTCATAATTCCCTCTCCTTTCTCCCACATACGTCCATCTTAATTATATTATCATCCAATAATAACTCTCAATCTCTGTCAACACCAAGAACTGTGAATCCAAAAACAAGGTTTCCTAGTTCCTCATTTTGACACCCATAAGCCTTTTGTAGTATGTTTCAACAATTCACAAGTCTAACTCACCTGCCCAAGGGTTTTTCAACATAAAAAATTAAAAATACTTCAAGTGCTATTGAAACTTGGAAAATAGCAGACCATTTGGTTGCAAGCAATATATAGGTTGACGTGTGAATTTTACAAAACAACATTTTCCTCCTGCATAAATAAAAAGGCTTATAATATTTAACAATAAGTTCCAACAATAGATTTTTTGACTCAACCCTTTAGGACTCCTCTAAAATCATTGAAGACCCACAGCCACCTAAAGTATTAAGAGGTCACTCCACTATAATAGATACAACGGTTCTTTGTGCTGCAAAATTCTCAATTCAACATATTTACATGATGGATTCAATAATTTGTATTAAGAAATAAAACTAGGGTAATTATTAATGCCCTCTGTGACTGACTTATAAGGCTTTGGCTTACCAAAGGGGGAAAAAATAGAGATGTCAAATTTTTTTATCTTTTGGGTACTCTAAAGATGTCAAAGTATTCTTTGTTGCTTGTGGTGCTCTATTATTTTAACTTTATATTTGGATTTTCTGGGCTTTTGATTTGGACTTTGGGGATCTCTATTTTAATGATTTAACAGGAGGGTCTTTTTTATATTAAAAGGATGGTTCAAACTATTGATGCTAGAGCAGTTTTCATTAAAATTGTTTCTAATTAAGGGAAAGTGAAGTAACGACAGTGGGGGAACAAAGGAAGAATAATGGGCCCACAATTAAGAAGGTTTTTTCTAGAAGGTCAAACAGAGGGGTGACAAAAAGTCAGGTAGTGAAAGGTAGCTTTTAAGCAATTTGGGCAGCAGACTGGTTAGTTTTTAGGCAATTTGGGGCTGATTTGGGTTGTTTTTAGGCAGTTTGGGCAGTAGGCAGGTGCTGTGTTTAGAATGGGTTCGTTCTAGTCATTTGGTTATGGGAGAAATTTAAAAGAAGTGAAGAGAGAGAGTGAGGGGTGTGAAAAGTTCTGGAGTAGTGTTTGGGAGATTTCTAGCGTCTCATATGGCTAGAGGGGATTATTCTTCTGCAGTTCTGCCATATTTGTTATCAGTAAGTGCAAATTTGTTTCAATACATATAATTTACTAATTTTTCTGTTCTGGTTTCCATCAACCTTTGATAACACCTCAGATTTTGAAAGTATTTTGACCATTGTGCCAAAATGGAAGCTAGTGTATCAAAGGGTTCAAGTGGGCCGAGGTTTTGATTATAGTAGTTGCATATATCATATCCATTCTGTCCGTTTTGCATATCTATTCTAATTTTATGTTCTTAAAATTCTCCTACAGCTCGATGCCAATTTTTGTTTGAATGTTTTCCTTGCAAGTTTCCGTTATATAAGCTATTTGATCACTTATTATGTACATGCTAACTTGTCATGCTTTTGTTGTTATCTAATTGTAAGTAAGCAGATTTGACTATGTGGACTGTCATTTGCAGATGTTGTGCGAACACTGCTTCCTGGCGTTATTCCACCATCTTACAAGGGTTCAACTATTCGCTTTTTGTACTATGTTAAAAGTACATTAACTGGAGAGTGGTTAATGTTGGAAAATGGGCAATCTCATGCAGAGTACATAAAAGATGTCACTAATTTGGTTGGTTTTCAATATCTTGATTTGATGTATGCTGAATTGTATTTGCACCATTTTATTTTTATGCTAGGGATTTTTGGTTCTACTGCTGGTAGATTGTATTGTCTTTCTTTTTGTATAGTGGTTCATGTCTTTATTTCTTATATTTTAAGTCTAATACATAAAGTCGCAAACAAATTAACTGAGGAATACGTTTGTGGCCTCTCTTTGGTTATCTCTGTTGCTTTTGACGGAGTTTTCTTGTTTGATCTGTATATACAAGAATATGTTTGTGTGTGTGAATGAATGACTGAAGCCTTATGTATATACAGACACACAATTACACATATGCAAAAGAGTGTACGCACATCATACTTATGCATGTGTGTGTGTGTGAATGAATGAAGACATATGTATATATAGACACATAATCACTCATCATATACAGGTGAGTGTACGCACATATGTACACACACCCCTCTTGTGGTTGGGTTAGGTATACCCAAATAAAAAGGGTCATGGGTCATTTGATAACTCAAAAAAATAATTGAAGGGGGTCATGAGCAATGGTGCAATTTTTATGAATGGGCCTATATAAAAATATCTTAATTCAATTTGCCCCAATAATGTGCACCATGGGCAATGGTGCATTGGTAGATGGCACACACCATGGCTGAGCCAAACAAAATTGGGAATGCCACAACTACTGTGTTGCCCCACTGTCTATGGCGTTGGGCAATGGGCAATGGGCAATGGGCAATGGTGCAGGTAATAGTGTGCCATTAATAACTATGCCCATAACCATCCATTTCACCATTTGCTACCCCTGCTTTTGATATATAATACACAGGAACTTTAAAATAATATATTTATTATGCTAGCATGATCTAATGTCTGTTATTAGAATCAGGTTTAAATATTGTATGTGTCCTCTTATCCTGAGAACAAAAGATATCATTGTCACATATTTTGTGTGAATTGCTTATTGAGGCTCCTGCCTCCTTGCCTCTATGAAATATAATGTACAACATCTTGGTAAAGAAATAAAAAATAAATAATTAAACTTAAATGTCTGCTAGGTTGCTGGATGAAACTAAGATGGCTAGGACTAGACAGCTGTTGGGTATTAAATGTATTTATGGTCGCCTATTTCTGGTTGGGGCTCTGCCTATGTTTTGAGGGAGTTTACTTTCTGATATGCAGAAAAATAGGCTTGCCTTGTTAAGCAGTTTTGGCTTCTATTTTTCCTTTCAGTTTCTCTGTTATGTTGATGACCTTAGTCTCCCCTTAGTTGTACTTTTTCTCTCCTCTCTAATGAAACTTTCTTTATTCAAGAGGGAAAAAGAAAACATATTGTGGTTGGGAATCCAAGTAATGTAAACAAGGTTAGAGCTCACTGTCAAAAGTAATTATTGTAAATGGCCCCTAATAGTGACTACCATTGTTGTGTTTTCTTGAGAAGAGTTAGAAATGTATGAATTATTTCTTGTGGAAAAGAAATTGTTGTGATGGTTTTTGGGCATTTTAATTTGACAACTGTTTGGTCAAATGTCAAATTGGAGATAGTCAGACCACCAGTTGTAAAAGTGAGTCGCATCATATGATAAATAAGGCATACTTACTGGGAATATATGGAGTTTTCTTTGTGCTAGGAGAACTTGCACTACAGTTTCAATTCTCATTCAGTAGTTTGGAATGTTGAATATTGAATATGGTATTTGGAATAAAATCCAAGTAACAACGTAGAATGAGATCCAAACATGTCAGCAGTCAGTTAAACTTTCAAAAGAAATGATTTGTTCTTTCAAAATTTCCATAGAACCTGGAAAATTAGCTTGTGTCTGCTTATGAGTTGTTGCTGTTGGAAGCATTGTTGACCAATATGGAATGGAGTTTTCTTCTTTTGTAATCTGCAGTGCATATAATTCTCACAATAGGTGCATGCAATGTTATGTGCCGCAGCCAGACATGTTTATACAAAAAATATGCACATATTTTTAGGTCAGCCTTTTAATATGTGCTTTGTTATCTCTTTTTAATTTTCCTGTGCTTGTCATTTTGCAGGAAGTACGTATTCCCTTACAAGTATGGGTAAACCAGAAAAGCAGTGGCTTACTTATGGAAAAAGGTCAGTTTGGTTGTGAACTTTTACCTTGGTTTTATTTACTTCTTTTGTAAGCCTGTATTATTATAGGCTTCTGCCATAAAGCTCTGCATATTACTTTCCAGATGTGAATAATAATTTTGTGAGTAAATTACACTCCTTGCCCTTAAGAGATGTAAAATTATACTCTCCTCCCCTTTATTTTGAAAACCTACATTCTCCTCCTTTGAAAGATTAAAAAATCTACAATCTCACCCATTTGGACTAAAATACCTTCAATGATATTATTAAATTTTTTAAAAAATTATAATTTATTAGAAAAATATAATAACAAACTAAGCCTTTTCCTACTAAGTGGGATTGACTATATGGATCAAGTGACACCAATGTGTTCTATCTTTGCTTATTTCTACAATTAGGTTATTAATAGTTAAGTTTATCTTAATAGTTTCTCCTATTGATTTCTTTGATTTTTCCCTACCGCTAATTATTGGACTATCTTCTATCTAGTCAATTCTTCATACGGGAGCCTCTAATGGTCTCCTCTATACATGACCAAACCATCTAAGGCACGTTTCTACTAACTTTTCTATGATAGGTTCTACTCTGACTTTTTTTCTAGTACACTCATTCTAATCTAATCCTTTCTAATGTGACCACTAATCCAACGCAACATTCTCATTTCTGCAACTTGAATTTTTGCTCATGTTGATATTTTATCGCCCAACATTTAGTACCATAAAATAATGCAGGTCTTATTACAAATAATATCTTAAGTCTTCTTCCATTTCATCCAAACAGTATAATTTATTAGAAAAATATTTTAAAAATTATTTCAATTATTATTTATTTTGAGTTAAAAATGATAAAGTTAGTTTGTTTTAAATTTTAAAAAAATAATTTTTTTTGGTCAAATAGATATTTAATTATATAAATAATAAATATGTGGGTATTTTGGTCAAAATGAGTAAAATTATAAGTTTTTCTTATCTCTCAAGGGAGAAGAGTGTAGTTTTTCAAAACAAAAGGGAGGGGAGTGTAATTTCAGCATCTTTTGGGGAGGGGAGTGTAATGTACTCTAATTTTATTGACTTGTTAATACTTTTATTACTGTAAAATTTCTCCCTTTTTTAAAAAGATGAATAGGGTTATATTGAGTGCAGTACTTTTTGCTTTTGTGGTAAACCAATGAAAACTCATTAGATTAATAACTAAAATTGAGGTATAATTCATGTGGTATTCCCAAGTTTCCCATAAAAGACATAAGAAATAGTCTTTGAAGCATAGCATGAGCTTGATACTTGATGTTATATTAAACTGTGTGGCATTAGGCATGTAAGGAGTGTCTCGATAATTTGTTATGCATAAGAACAAAAGCCCGCAAATTGCATACTTCTTGTAATAGGCTTGGTGCAAATGATATATATGCTCTAGCTTAAGGGAGAGTGTTAGAATTAATGTATAGTTGACTGCTAACTAGGATGATTTGGTACTAGTTGTATATGAGTTGTATAATGACTATAATTAGTAGAGTTTAATGATTGTATTGTAACCTTGTCTCCCTAAAGGATTTTCTCTTCCATCTCTTTATCCATAACTGGTATATTAATTAGCAAAAAAAAACAATAATTACTGAATAAAAATACAGAAAAAGAAATATAAAATATTTTCCTTTCTGTTCATTTTTAATATAACTTAAATCAAAGGGAAGGAAATTTCTGTCCATTTTTATATTAAACTTCCAAACATAGCCTTATGTGGTCTGCAACATCAAAAGGCTTGCCTCATGTATTTCAGGCCTTTATTTATTGCTTTAGCATGGTTGAGCTCCTTGGGTCTCATTCCTAGGCTTGCATCTCTGGGAAAGAGTAATTACCCAAATAAATTTGAATGAACTCAATAGTAAAAGTATAAAAAATAAAATATAAATTATAATTTTATTGGTATTGAGTTGCACTTTGATTGTTTTGTGTTCATGAGAACATTGTAGTTCACTTTGTGCCTTTGTTTAGTAGATGAAATGGAGGAAGGTTTTAGATGTCATTTGTGATAGAAAAGTACCATTCGAACTTAAGGACAAATTTTATCACATAGCTATAACATTTGCATTGTTGTATGGCACCAAATATTGGGAGATAAAAAGTCAACATGAGAAAAAATTTAATGTCGCATAAACGAGAATGTTGCATTGGATGAGTGGACACACTAGTGAAGATAGGATTAGGAATGATTGCATTAGAGAGAAAGTTGGGGTAGCACTTATTATAAAAAAATTGGTAGAAACGTGTTTAGTTGATTTGATCATGTACAGAGGAGACCAACAAAGGCTCTTCTACGACGAGTAGATCATATGGAAAATAGCCCAATAGCTAGAGGTAAAGAGAGACTAAAGAAAACAAGGAAAAAAACCATTAGGACATATCTAACTAGCATCAATTTAATTATAGAAATGAGTCAAGATAGAACATTTTGGTGCTGTTTGATCCATAAAGCTGACTCCACCTAGTGGTAAAAATTTTTGTTGTAATTCATTCAAATTCAATAGTGGTTGACAAAAATAATGATGAAAATTTGATGGAGCTCAGCATCCCAGGGATTTTTGTACTTGTAGTTTATACAAGTTGACTAGATCTCAGAAATATGTTTATTGTTTTTTAACTATTTACTTTTTTTATTTATTGTAGCTTTACAATGTTTCATTGGTCTTGATCTGCATTAAAGTATTATAAGTAATATATCCATGTGTTCTGTGTGTTTGCAGAAATCGTTCCCTCAACTACTGTCCAAATGGATATATATTGGAAAGAGATGGATGGAGATGCTGATTGGGTATGCTATTGGTGATATTTCTTTATTGGGTAAATTAAACTTACCCACGGTTTAGCCTAAAATTCATCTGCCCACCATTGTCTTGAAAGCCCCCTTTAGTTTTTAACTATCATATGGTTTGTGCACAAAATATGAAAGACTTGATTAGTTACTATTTAAACTTGATGTAGATAGAGTTCAAATTTTTTTTTTTCTAAAAAAATTCTATCTTCAGCTGAAAGGAACATAGAGAAATTGATAATTGACTGGCAAGGTATTAATTTATTTAGGCCTTAATCTACATGAAAATGCTCCCATTACTAGTTTCTTTATTGTTGCCTATGCTATATGAATTTCAATGACAGTGAAACTATTGACCTTTCACTTCTTGGTCTCCTTTTAATCTTTATTAAATAGTTTTTACTTTGGAGGCTGTATACTTATTAAGAAGATTGATGAAGAGATATAAAAAAACTCATAAGGACCTATATATGTTTTATTGATTTAGAAAAGACTTATGATAGAGTACCAAGAGATGTATTGTGGAAGGCTTTGGAAAAAAAAAAAAAGAGGAGTTCATGTGGTTTAAATTCGAGCAATAAAAAATATGTATGATGGGGCTACAATTTGTGTGAGAATACAAGGTAGAGCTACAAAAAATTTTCCTATAACCATAGGACTACACTAGGGTTTACTTTTGATCCCTTACCTTTTTAACTTGGTATTGGATGTGCTCACTAAACATATCCAAGAGGCGGCGCTGTGGTGCATGCTTTTTGCTAACGATATAGTTCCTATTAGGGATTCAAAAGAAGAAGTAAATGAAAAATTAAAGAGGTGAAGACAAGCTTTGAAAACATTCAATTTCTGTATAATTCAAAGTAAAACGAAATATATGGAATGTAAATTTAGTGAAAGGTACACTAATTCTAGGGTAGAGGTGAACTTGGAGATACTTCCATATAAGAAGTCACAATTTTTAAGTATTTGGGAACTATTATATAAAATAATGGAGAAATAGAAGGGAACATAAATCATAGGATCTAAGTTGGGTGGATTAAATGGAGGAGTGCTTCAGGTGTCATCTATTATAGAAAAGTACCACTCGAATTTAAGGAAAAATTTTATTGTACAACTATAAGACCACTTTGTTGATGGTACCAATGTTGGACGATCAAAAGTCAACATGAGCAAAAATTCAATGTCGCAAAAATGAGAATGTTGCATTGGATGAATGAACACACTAGAAAGGATAGGATTGGGAATGATTATATTAGAGAAAAAGTTGAGGTAGCACTTATCATAGAAAAATTGGTTGAAATGTGTTTTAAGTGGTTTTGTCATATACAAAGGAGGCCATTAGAGGCTCATGTATGAAGAGTAAGATCAAATGGAAGATAGCCCAAAAATTAGAGGTAGGGGGAGACCAAAGAAAAAAAATAGAAGAAACAAGTATAATGGATTTAACTATCAACAACTTAAAGATAGAATATGTTAGTGTCGCTTAATCTATGTAGTCAATCCTACTTAGTGGAAAAAAGCTTTGTTTTTTGTTGTAATTTTCACTATGGAGTTTGGATAACAGGAAATGTTATCCTTTTGAATATTTCTTTATATTTCTTGATCATGTCTCTCATTGTAATGAGTTTGCTCTTAATAATCAAACAAACTTAACTTTTCTTGATAAAATTAAGCAAATGTATGATATATGATTCTTAGAATACTATTGATTCATTGTAGCTTGTAGGCAGTGTCTATGAAAACTGAGCTGATGACTGAACTAGATAACGTTTTGTGGTTAAGTTGAGTTAAGCTTAAATATGCATTTTTTTTTTATATCGTTGTGTTGATTAAGACTATACTTTTTCAAATAATAATTATTTAAGTACAAGGTTTAGTTTTAAAAAAACCAAGAATTAATGTATGTGTGAACCTTAATAAAGCATAATAACATCATAGAGTGTTGATATTCCCCAATCATGTTTAAAACCTACAAGATAACATTTTTAAGAGAGGAGTGTCTTTCTTAAAAAACCTAACTTATTTTTAGGCCTTAGGAGGACTGGCTGATTGGTCCAGTTAAGTTTTTTAAAAACAGGTTATATATGTAGTGATCTTTTATGATTTTCTATCTTGACTTCTATGTCATGATTTGGAGTTGAGACATGTCAATTTATTTTTGGTTTGGAACATTTGTGATATATTCACAACCCTTGGAGGAGCTAATGTTGACTAATTTTAAAGCTTTTCTGTAAGGGAAACGTGTGTGATGTTTGTAGTAATTTGATGTATATTGTCCGGGAGGTATGCAAGTATTTTCATTAATCAATTTCTACCGTATGATCTACTTTCTGTTCAAAAAGTCAAAGAACATTGACTATTATAGTAGGGTAAACATTTTAGCGAAGTGTTAAGTAAAACAGAATCAAGGAGATTGGATCCGACTAAGATAGAGAGTAATTTAATGAATTTTCATATATTTTTTTGTAATTATTACCCTCAACTATGACTAAAAATAGGAGGTTTTCGGGACAAGGTTGATACACCTTGAACTTGACAATATCCCTGTCTTGTCTCTTCTCTCTCTAGTCTCTACTTACTGCCAGCATCACTTCTACTCTAGTTATTCTTAGTTTTCATCACTTTCTTTGGAATAATGTTATTACTTGGGATATTTTGCTTCTGGGATTCCTGAAGTTTTTTTTTTCCTTTGGTGGATGTTTACAAGGGCGCTGACACTTGTGAGTTAACTTGCCCCTCCCAAAATTAATTCAGTCTTGGTCTTCCATTTAGAATCCTTTTCTGGAAATTATGAAATTCTCACATTTTAGTTGCACTGTAGGTCATAATTAGCAATATGCTTTTAGTTGCAATTGATTTTCAGTTACTGCATGCTTTCCCTTGGTTCCTTGATATCATATAATATAAAATCTTTATTTACAGATTAGAGCAAATGATATTTATGGTGGTGTTGAGGATGGATATGACAGCTCAAGGGATGAAATCTCTTCTGTTTCTTCTTACAACCCTATGAAAGAAAATCTGCACAGAAGCTTTGGAAGTTCACTATCGTTGCGATCTTCTTCTGCTCAATCATTAAGCAGGGATCTTCTAGATGGTGTCCGGATGAGTTTGTCTTCAAACATGGCACCTCCTCGACTCTCTGTGGCTGAGGTATTGCATGATTCTGCTTCTGGTGAGTTATGTAATCTTTATTTACAAGTTAGTTTATTTTTCAAAGTCCTCATCCTTTTACTTTGAGATGGTCGGTCCTGAAACACACTGAAACTGTGTTGGTTTCTTAATGTTGTATTGATGAGAATAATCCATTTCTCTTGCTTTGAGTCAGAAGATCTGCTTTGTCAAATAATGAATGATTAATTCCTGCAAACAGATGTCTTATCACCTCAGAAGTCATTAACTATTGTCTCCCCAAGCCAGCAACAGAAGTTTAGAAAGCCTTTTTCTGCAGAAGATGATGCAGGAGTGTCCTCTTCACCAGAAGCAGGAGCTGTTGACTCTGTATCATGTAAGTTGTTGCATTTGTTTTTATACTTTCTAAAATTATTGTGTCAAATTCATGTTGGATTTGGTCTTTCCTACTTGTAGCATGGTTATTGTAGAATTTTAAGTGACTGAATATTTGCTTCTATTTCATTGTATTTCTGAATAGGTTACAAGGATATATATATACACAATTAAGGATCTCAAGGATCTATCATAATCCCTAGAAATTAGGAATATATACAAAAAATATAATCAAATCATTATCCCTAAAAAATCCTCTAATTTAAAATAAGATAATTATCTCTAAAGATATTCCTAAATAATTGATAGGCCCAATAAGCCTAATAGAGTTAGTCAACACTACCCCTCAAGTTGGTGCAAAGATGTCACACATGCCCAACTTGCAAATGAGCTTGTGAAACAATTGTTTGCTGAGACTTTTGGTAAATACATCAGCAAACTGCTTTTCTGATGTCACATAAACCAGGCTTAGTATTCCACTAGTAACCTTCTCTTTGATAAAGTGCTTGTCAATTTTAATATGTTTTGTTCTATCATGTTGAACTGGATTATGAGCTATACTAATGGCAGCCTTGTTATCACAATACAAGGACAACTTCTCCTTTTCCAATAGCCTTAGTTCTTCTAGCAGCTTCTGTATCCACATAAGTTCACAAACTCCTTGGGCCATAGCTCTGTATTCAGCTTCTGCACTGGATCTAGCAACGACACTCTGCTTCTTACTTCTCCAAGTAACCAAACTTCCTCCTATAAGCGTGCAATATCCGGATGTAGATCATCTATCATCTAGTGATCTGGCCCAATCTGCATCTATAAAGGCTTCTATCTGGAGGTGATTATGTTTGGAAAAAAGTAATCCTTTCCCTAGGTTAGACTTTAGATACCACAAGATGCGAAAGACAGCCTGCATATGGGATTCTCGAGGGTTATGCATGAACTGATTGACTAGACTAACCGCATAGGCTATGTCTGGTCTAGTGTGAGAGAGATAAATAAGTTTTCCGACCAACCTTTGATATCTTTCCTTATCAACTGACTTCCCAACCCCTAATTGTAGTTTATGATTACTCTCAATAGGGGATTCTGTTGGTTTGAACCCTGACATGCCAGTCTCTTCTAAGAGATCGAGAATATACTTCCTTTGAGAAATAAAGATTCCTCTCTCTGATCTAGCAACCTCAATTCCCAAGAAATACTGTAGCTTACCGAGATCTTTGATCTCAAATTCTTGTGGCAATAACTTTTTCTATCAGGACATCTCTTCTTTATCATCTCTAGTCATCACTATATCATCAACATAGACGATGAGAAGAGTGACTTTACCCTTTTAATGTTTTATGAAGAGGGTATGGTCAGTATTGCTTTGATGATAGCCAAAAGAAACCATGACATTACTGAATTTGTCAAATCATGCTCTTGGAGACTGTTTTAGTCTGTATAGAGCCGTCTTCAATTTACACACTTTTCCTTGACTCTATTCATTATCAAGCCCAGGTGGGATCTCCATATACACTTCCTCTTCCAAGTCTTCATGGAAAAATGCATTCTTAACATCAAATTGGTACAAGTCCCAATTGAGATTAGCTGCAAAGATAACAAAATTCTAATGAAGTTTATTTTTGCAACTGGAGCAAAGGTCTCCTGATAGTTCACTCCATAAGTTTGTGTGAACCCTTTGGCCACCAGTTTAGCTTTGAATCGTTCTATCGAACCATCAGCTTTATGTTTCATAGTGAATACCCATTTGCAACCCATCAATTTCTTATCTGGTGGAGTAGGGACCAGGGCCCAAGTCTCATTCTTGGATAAGGCCTTCATTTCTTCAGTCATCGCTTACTTCCACTTGGGATCAGTAATAGTTCCTTCCAATTCTGTGGAATAGACACAGAGGAAATAGACAAGGCAAAGGCTCTATATGATGGGGACAGGGAGTTATAAGAAACAAAATTAGACATAGGATATTTAATACAAGATCTGACTCCTTTTTTGTGAGCAATAGGTAGATCTAAATCATTAGGGAATATAGATAACTCACCAGCAGAGGAGGATTCAGAAGATTCGGCAGATTGAATGATAGCTTCTTCAACTCTGTCTGGCCAGTTCCTCCTTGAGTATGCCAACAAGTCAGGTTTATCCAATCTCCCAACAGTCTCTTCCTGAGCTACATTCTTCCTTATTTCTTCTAGATCAAGAAGCACCACCTCTTTTACTTTATTAACCTCCCCCTAAAGAGGTGATAAAGGTGTGCTAAAGTAAGGTTCAATTTCTTGAAAGGTAACGTCCATACTAACGACGGTTTTTTTGGAGGGAGGATGATAACATCTGTAACTTTTTTTAGTAGGGGAATACTCTATGAACACACATTTAAGGGCTCTAGGATCAAGTTTTTCAGTATCCCTGGTATGAACAAAACAGACACAACCAAACACTTTAGGTGGGATAACATAGTCTCTTTTACCTTTTAAAGGTATGCGGTTTATAAGGTATGTAGCAGCTAAAATGGCATTCCCCCAATAAGATTTGGGTAAATGCATGGTGAACATGAGGGATCGGGCCACTTCTAATTGGTGTTTGTGTTTTCTTTCAGCCACTCCATTTTGGGCACTAGTATAAGGACAACTGGTTTGATGGATAATTCTATAATTTTTCAAGTAAGTCTCAAAGTGTTTATTCATGTACTTAGTGCCATTGTCAATTCTCAGGATTTTTATCTTAGCATCAAATTGAGTACAGATCATCTTATGAAAGGACTGAAAGCAAGGAAAAACTTCATTTTTTGACTTTAGTAAATAAACCCAAGTGGTGCGGGTGCAACAGTCAATAAAGGTAACAAACCATCGACAACTAGACAGAGAAATAGTTTGAGTAGGACCTCAGACATCAGAATGAATAGTCATAAAAGGAATGAAACTTTTATTATTATTCAAAGGGTAAAAGGTTCGAGTATGCTTGGCAAATTCACAAGCATCACAAAATAAAGTTTCAACATTAAGATTTGAAAACAAATGAGGAAAAAGTTTCTTTAAAACAAAGAATGATGGATGTCCCAGCCGCCTATGCCACTGAATTATTTCATAATTGACATCCTTATTAACTCCAAGAAGGGCTTGTCCTGAGTTTCGAACACCATCTATCACGTACAAGCCATCACACAACCTACCACTACCAATCCTCCTCCCTGTGTGAAGGTCCTGAAAGACATAGTGATCAGGAAAGAACATAATTTTACAATTTAGATCTTTGGTGATGGAATTGACAAATAAAAGATTAACAGGAAACTTAGGTACATGAAGCATAGATGAGAGTGTAATATCAAGTGTACAAACCACAAAACTTGTCCCACAAACAGAAGATACAGACCCATTGGCTATTCGAACATTTTTTCCTTTAGGACATGAAGAGTAATGGGATAAGCCTTTAGAAGAGCTGGTCATATGTCTATTCACACCAAAATCAATAATCCAAGAAGGAGGTTGAACGGTAAAAGCCATACCTGAGTGGACATAATTAGAAGTGCCAGCTGTAAAGGTGTCAAGCTTGGTTAGGAGACGACGGAGGTGCTGAATTTCATCAGAAGAGAGAGAGGCTCCTGAATCTGCATCCTTGGGTGGCTCAACAGTATTAGCCATATTAGCCTGACCTTTGGATGAAGTAACTCGTTTACCTCCACGGCCTTGAGTCGGCCGACCATGTATCTTCCAACAAGTCTCCTTGGTATGCCTCGGCTTACCACAGTAATCACACTGCAAGTGATCTTTATCAGAGGTGATGGCCTTGGGTTTCTCATGGGGGACGATCAAACCAGACTTCTCAACCGGTGGTTGATAAAGCATGACACTACGACGACTTTCTTCCTGTACAACATAGGAGAAAGCATCTTCAACAGAAGGGAGAGGAGATTTTCCCAGAATTTGAATCCGAATCTAATCATATACTGAATTCAAACCAGTCAGAAAATCATAAACCCTCTCTTTTGAAATTAACTGGTAAAACAAATCAACATCATCAGCACATTTGGCTTGAAGGTCCTGATAGTAATCTAACTCTTGTTGTAGCCCACTCAATTCAGAATAATAACCAGTTGCAGTTAACTCTCCTTATTTAGTGGCATGGATCTTTGTCCTGATTTCAAACACCTGAGCATCATTCCCTTTGCGCGAATAAGTGCGTTTGGTTGTAGTCCAGATTTTTTCAACAGTATCAAGTAACAAATACTGCTTAGAAATCAGGGAATGCATAGTATTTATCAGCCACGTCATAACAAGAGAGTTTTCAGAGTCCCATTGAGCATAATTATCATCAGAAATAGCAGGAGGTTTCGTATCTCCAGTAATATAGCCAAGTAGCTTTCAAGATTTAATTTATAAAAGACATGCCCTTGACCAAGCGAGATAAGTATTAGCTCAATCCAATTTGACAGTGCAGATATAGGCAAGTGAAGTATTCTCTATTGCCTTAGTGTTTCCCATAATAAGTAATCGACACCACAAAGAAGGCAAAAGGAGAAAATAAGCCAAAAAATCAGAGAGAATAGCCCAAAAAACAAGCAAATCAAAAGACCAAACTGATGACCGGCGCATGGCGGCGTGTGCAGCGGTAGACAATGACCGGTCTTGGTGGGTTTTGTCGACGGGCCAATGATCTCTCCAAATATAGTGGTGGTGAGGCAAACGGCAGGGCAGAACGGCCAGGATCGGAGAAAAAACACAGATCTGTCCAGAATGTCTCGTCAGTGTGTGCGGCAGCGATCGGCGACCGAAATTCGGGCAGTGGCAGATCGGATGATGGGCATCGGCTCTAGATGGATGGTGAGGGTAAGAGAGGGAGAAAAACTTGACTTGCAAAATGTGGACAACGAAAAGAGGAGAATAACTCAACCCTTTCGTATACACAAAAGCCCTTGTGTTGCGGAAGGAGAAAAAAATACTCACTTCAGGACAGCGTGGGCTCTGATACCATAGAATTTTAACTGACTGAATATTTGCTTCTATTCCATTGTATTTTTGAATAGGTTACAAGGATATATATATATATATACACACACACACACACAATTAAGGATGCCAAGAATTTATCATAATCCCTAGAAATTAGGAATATATACAAAAAATATAATTAAATCATTATCCCTAAAAAATTCTCTAATTTAAAATAAGATAATTATCTCTAAAGATATTCCTAAATAACTGACAGGCCCAATAAGCCTAACAGAGCTAGTCAACAGTTATCTGAACTGCACAGCTCATGGTTTGGTTCAAGTTGTTCAGTGCCATTTGAAACTTGAAAGGTTAGATTCTTTCCGTGAATCTTGGAATCCTGGAATTGTGACTCCAATACAATTCCAGTGATTCAGGTTTCTAGAAAATACAGTTGGGTCGGCTCTTGCACTACCTGAGTGCAAAACTCCAATACTATCTATGGGGTGGGTTGTTTTCTCCATTAGCACAAGACTGCCTTCTGCTTTAAATCAATTAATTATGAAATGAAAATCCCCAAATCCCAACTGATTTCCAAAATTTCTCTCAATTTCATCTCAAAAAATTCTTAGAATTATGAATTTGATGATAAGGCAAGAATTTGAGGATGCTAGATTGAACAATTAGGCAATTATTTGGGGATGGGGCAAAACTTTGGTGAGCATGGGGTGTGGTTGGGATTTTGAGATGGTATTAATAGAAATTTGAGAAAATTGGGGATGTTCGATTAAACAATTTAGGCAAGAATTGATGAAGTCTAGAACTTGGATGGGTGCAGAGGGCTCTGGAGTTGAAGATGGAAATGTAAATAATTTGAGGAAATTTGGGATGTCACTTTGAACAATTGGTCAGGAATTTGGGAAGTGTGGGGCTTGAGTAGAAGGTAGAGGTATTTTGAGATGGAATTAGGAGAAATTTGGGAAATTAGATAGGGTTTGGGGATGAGGCTACATTTTGGGTGAGTGGGGCTTGGTAGGAAGAAAGGGCTTAGGTATTTGAGATGAAACTGAAAGAAATATTGAGGAATTTAGATATGATTTGGGGTTTTCTGTTTGATATTTTAACAATTTTTTTTAAAAAAAAAAAGAAAGAAAAAAGTAAACAAGGTTTTACTATGCTAACGAAATAGTCCTCAAGGTAGTAGAATGTCAACTTTTGAACGAGAGGGTGGTAAACTACATTTTATCCTTGGTTTTAAAGTAACGGGAAGGACATAAGATAAATAACTCATTTTTAGTTCATATAAATCCAACCCACCTCCTTTGTTACTCTATTACATTGCTCACTTTTATTTAAAATAAGTTATAACTTGTAATGGTGATTTATATTTTTGAACTTTAAAGTCATGACTATTATTATGTCACCTGGGAGTTGGGACTTGTTGGCATATGGTGACTTCATATTTTGTAAAACATCTATAATGCCTTTCATTGATATGTGTCGTTTTTGAATGATTGAATGTATTATGTAAAACATGCATTTTTAAATATTTTAAAATTTTAGTACAAATTTGATTCTTGGTTAAAAATGTTAGCTTTCTGTTTCTGATATAATATCCATGATTTCTAGATTCCTGGTAAGCTAATTTTGTGCAAACATTTTCTGCAGCAGAAGGCTTCATTAGAGGAAGGTCTTATAACATCAGACTGGATGATCAAGTTCTGCTTAAATTTTCCCCAAAAAATTCTGATCCAACGTATTACTTCAGTGATATGGTAATCATAATCATGTAGTGTGATATCAATTTTGCATAAGGAAAAAGTCAAAGCACCAATTTTGAACAAATTTCTTGTTACAGATAGGCGGGACTCTTACGTTCTTTCATGAAGAAAGAGCTAGAAGATGCCTTGAGGTTTTTCTACAAACTATGGAAATTTAAACTAATTAAATTCTTTATTGTAATTGATGCACTGGGTGTATATTTTTCATTTTTGTATTGTTTGTCTATTCAGGTCTCAATAACATTGGAAACTTCAGAAACTATAAATCGGGGATTTGTCCACCCTTCTAGAAAGAACTCCCCTACAATCACAAAGGTATTTACTGTTTGGTTTTAGTTGGCACTGCTCAAGCCTCTTCCAAGTTCTTGTGGTTGTATGTATTGTGTAGCTGTTTCCTTTGACAGGTTGATTTTGAGATTAAAAGTTTTCTTTTTTTCCATCATACTGTAATGTTGCCTCAAGTTTTATCACAGTATTAACCGAAGTGGGACAGTAGACTCAATTTAGAAGTGCTTGTACCTACATTGCAAAGAGCTGCTAGAATTTATTTGATAAACTGAAAACTTTAATTTCTTATGATCAAAGCCACTTCTTTTATCTAAGGTGTGGGATAACCCCATCAGCCGCTTCTTCATTGATCATTCTGTATGTTGTGTGTACAATGTCTTGTATCATGTACTAAGTTCTTTGTAAGATTTAAGAGAAGAGCCAAATCATGCTATCACCATTGAAAGTCTTCTCATGTACGTGTCTTAATGATGTTGGCTTCTGAAACATTTGATCTCATTTGTTTTTGTAGGTCCAGAGTGACCATCATGAGGTTGTTGCAGATTTGGTGCAGACAAGCTTTCTCTTCTCTATCCCTATGGATGGTCCCATGTCCTTCTCCACTCCTCATGTGTCTGTGCAATGGGTTCTACGGTTTGAATTTTTTACCACCCCAAAGCATTTGGATTGGACAAAGTATGACTTATCACCTTTGACTTTTTGCACTTCTTCATTCTTTTAGGTCTATAACATATTCTGCTCACATCTTTGGCTGGGGCCTAGGCCTACATAGGAAATTTTCCCTAGTGCTTAGATTTCATTTTTAGCATTTGCCATTCATAGAACTTTATTTATTACATGCACTTGTCTTCTTTGGCTGGATTCATTGTTTGTCAGGATCACGTATTAAAACAAATTTTCACGTGTTGTGTGGTCAATGTATTTCTTTAATGCTTGGCAAAAGTCCATATCTTCATTTTTTTTCCACTATTTAGCCAACTCGCATATGATATAACTTCACCTATAAATACAGTAACCCTTTCCTCTGTTTCTGAATATTTTCTTCTAACGAAGAAAGATTTGTTAGAATTCTTAGTTTTAAAGCAGTTGTAATAACTTTTAAATTATGCAATCAATCATATTTAAAACTACGTGGTTTCTGAACCTCAGGTATGAGCATCCTCTTCTGATCGAGGGAAGAGAAAAATGTGAATGGGTTCTCCCAATTACTGTGCATGCACCTCCTTCTAGAAATCCTTCTGGCACGAGAAGCGAGAAGTCTTTCTCTCTGGATCCCATGTGGGCGCATAATTGAAGGTATAAATAAATCTTAAATTCACGTTGAATTAACTCCCCATCCGAGATTATAAGCTCATTTGTTTCTGAAGCAAATCACTACAGCAAGTTCCTTTGTACCAAACCAATTCCCAAATTTTCTTTAAATGAAAAGAAAATACCGTAGAAGTTGAAAATGATCATCCCATATATTTTCTGTCTTATAAAGTTGTCCCTTTCTCATTACTCAAAAAGCGGTTTAATCCACTTGTGTTTTCGCAGTTTGATGTAAGGAGATAAAGTATGAGCAGAGCAATCTACTATTTTAGGCCTGTGTCACTGAAGCTTGATGTACAAGCTTTTTTCTCAAAATGACGGCCAGTGAGCTGAAATCACAGATTGAACAGTTGTAGCATACAAGTAGCTTTACTAATCCCAGGTCTTGAACATATTACTATGTACAGTGGGTGCCTAAATTCAGGATAATGTCCGAGTACCATATTTCTGTCCTCTGGCCTTTTTCATTTTTCCCATGTGGTTGGGTGGTCATAATTCAATTGGCTCCTGCTTTTTACTATTTTATTGTGAGTTCAAGTTTTTCCATTGACTCGTATGGATTATTTTTCCCTCGGCCATTAAATTGTATAAATATGCTAGCCCCAGCTCATATTTATTTTTGCTTTATATCGTGAATTACATAATAAAAATAATCTAAACATAGAAAGCTTTATTGTTGTTGTATTGTGAATTACATAATGAGTTTTGCAGTTGGGGTCACTGATGTAGTACGTAGGTTTATTATCCTAGATCAACTCTCTGAACTTTGTCCAAAAAAAGAGAAGCTTAACACTCTAAACACTTGTGACATGGACAAAGCAAAACTAGAATTTCCAATCGGCCAACATCTTGATGGCTTTTATGTATGTATGTATGTATGTATGTATGTATACTCAACACTTTTGATGCTTGAAAACTGGAATGTTTGGCCAAAAAGCGAGAGATACTATGGCAAATTTGGATGAAACTCGAAAATCAAAATTCATTGTCTAATAATCCGAACCTGTACCAATATATTAGAGGTTTTTTCTTCAACTTTTAAAAATATAATATAAAATAATAATTATTATTATTTTGAAATAAAAAACTATTTAATTTATTCATCTTTTATAATTTTTTTATTATAATTTTTTAGTATTTTTTTATTATATATTTTATTTTATATGTTATGTTATAAAATATTTTATTTTGTGAGATTTTTTTTTATTTTCTCTCACTTATATTTTTATATTATATATTTTATTTTATTTTTTATATTATAAAATATATTATTTTGTAAGACTATTGATTAAAAAAATTAAAGATATTATAATATAGATAAACTAATTTCGTTTTATGTATATTTTTAATCAAAAGATTTTAAAGTATGTATAACGTAAATCATTTATTTGAGATAATGTTATTAATCATTTAATAAAAAAATTTAATTATTAACTAATTATAAACAAATATTTATTTATACTCTAACAGAAATATTTTTATTACTAATAATTATTAATAGTACAAATACAATTTATAATATTGTAATTTGAATTAGACTTTTATATGTAATTTAGGTTATATGATGAGAATAAAATATGTGAAAAAAATTTGGAAATATTCAGTCATAAAGTACTGATTTATAAAAATGAGTTATTTTTTATTTTTTATTTTTTATTTGAAAATTTTTATAGCAAAAATATACAATTGTATCTAAGTTTTTTTCTTAATTTTTTCTCCTTTGAATTTGGCATATATTATATGAGCGGATCTTTTTTTTTTCTTTATAAATAAATGTAGATGTTACTATTGGTAATATCTACATTGAATGATTAGTTCAACCGAGTAAGATATTTTTTGTTAACGTTCTTTTGTTTATATGTCTAGGTAATTGTGTTCAACAATTCAATGAAAATTATGGTATTTAAAGGGTAATTATATTATAATTTTTTTATATATATTTTGTTGTATTTTATTTTTAATGGAAAAGTGGGATTGGGAGGGGCAGAACAAAATGTTTTTTTCCCTGTTCAAGTATGTGGAATTTAGAAATAACATGTTGGAGAATAAGGTGAGGATGGGTAGTGAAAATTTTAAGAATGAACCAACTGGCTTTACTCATGGATGACTTGTAAGTTAAACAAATCAATTCATTAATTCATAAAAAATTTTAAAAAGTAAAAAAGAAAATAATAATAAGAAAGCAGGAAGTTAACGTGTTCGTGTCGTACACTAAAGATATGTTGTTATATCATATTTTATATTTTTTTAAAAAAATTTAATGTGTTAGCGTGTTCGTGTCTATTTCTATAGAGAAGGCGAAAGGTTTGTAATTGTAAAATTGTTCTTAACGCCATTTCACATATCACATTAGATGTAATGTAGATTATTTATATGAGTAGAAGAATATAACTGTTAAAAATATTAGTTAAGGAGGTAAGGAAAAATATTATTTTAAACAAGTTTATTTGTCTATTTAAAGTCGAGGAAGATAATTATACTATATTATATGCCTTTTGACCTTTAATTTTTTTCCCAAATCATATAATATATTTTATTTTATAAAATATTATTTGATAATTTAAAATATTATTTTTTGATAAAAAATAGTGAAGTTAAATTTAAAAAATCTTAACTCATATTTAAAATTGGATAAGTCATCCCGATATTAAAAAATAAAGTCAAATCAAGTCTGAGCTAGGTTAGATTGATTTTTTTTTAATGATTTTATGTATTATTTTTATTTTTTCTTTTCACTCTCTTTACATAACATGTTTTCCAAAATTATATTTGATTTTATATGTTATAATCTATAGTTTTAGATATGAATATTTAGAAGAGTCAATAATCATTATTATATAAAAAATTTAAATATAATAATACTAAAAAATAAATTACACTTTTCTCTTTTAAAAATTTTAAAATTACTCCTCTATTAAAAAATTTATAATTTTATTTATTTTGATTAAACTATCATTATATTTATTATTTATATAATTAAATATGTATTTGAATAATATAAAATTATATATATTTTTTAACTAAAAATAAAATAAATTTATTATTTTTAATTTAAAATAAATAATAATAAAATATTATAATTTTTAAAAATATATATTATAATAAATTATAATATATTTAAAAGATTGATAATGTCATTAAAGATATTTAAATTAAAATAAATAAAAATTTTTATTTTTTATTTTTTTAAAAAATAGAAATATAAATTTTCAAAATAAAAGAATTAAAAATATAATTTTAACATATTGAAAAAAGTTATAATTTACTCAACATTAAATTGGATGGGGGTATATATGAATAGAAAGTTGGGTGACAGCAGTAAAGACGGTGGGGGTTTACGTGCATATTGCTGGAGTAGTTGGTGGGGGAATTGGTTGCTTATAGGGGACAGTTCAAATTTGATAGTTAAAATTAAACTTTTATTTTTGAGTTTTGAAATATTAAACTCAATTCTTTTCAGAGTATAATTTTATCTACTTGAATAAAATATTAATTTATGAAAAACCTATTTTAAAAAATTATTATTTTAATATTGTTTATTTTGATTTTAAAATAATAACTTTATTTTATTTTAAATTTTAATCAAATATATATTTAATTTTATATATATGAGTAATAAATATAAAGTTATTTTGGTCAAATTAAAATAAAATTAAAATTTTTTATATTCAAAAAAATAATATAAACTTTCAAAACAAAAAAGAGGAACCGTATTTTATATCTAATTTTTTAAAAATAAAAAAATTCTTTTTGTAAATATTTCAAGACTTATACGTAATATCATCTATACTATATTACACAATTAAAAGGAAATGAATCAAAGGAGGAATGAGCTACAAAAAAGTTAAGTAATAATTTTTTTTATTTAGATTGTTTAAAATTTTTAATTTAAGATAATTAAAATTAATAAAATAAAAAGTTAAAGAAGATTAATATAAAATTATTCAATTTATTTTTTCTAAAATTTTAAAAATTAAATAAGAGAAATGTCAATAAATTCTCTTTCTTTCCTTCTTTTCCATTCTTTCACTTCCAAACAATTAGATGTGGTTAAAAATGGGAAGGAAAAAAAAATAAGAGGAAAAGAAATATTAAGTGATGATTTATCTTCTCTTTGTTTAGATCTTTTAAATTTTTTTAATTTAAAGTAATTAAAATTAACAAAATAAAAATATTAATAAAAATTAACATAAAATCTTTTAATTTTTTATTTTCCTTCAAAGTTTTAAAAATTAAATAAAGGAAAGGTTATTAAAGGCCTATTTAGACGTTGCTTTGTTTTTTGTTCTTTAAAATTATTTTATAAAATTAATTTCAAAATTTTATATTAGTATTATTTTTATGTATTTATATACATACTATTAATAAAAAAATTATTTTTTATATTTTTTTGTTTTAAAAAATTGAAGTTTAAAATAAATTTTAATTATTTTATATATATTTTTTAAAAAAGTATTCTATTTTTTATTTTCTGTCAAAATAAGTTATTCAAATAAGTTTTTTTAAGCTTTTGTTTTCAAAAACCAAATGCTTTTTAAAAACTGCATCCAAAAGCCATCCAAACAAGGTTTGGCCCTGTTTAGCATAAGTTAATTTTTTTGTTCTTTAAAATTATTTTATAAAATTAATTGTAACAATTCATACTAATATTATTTTCATATATTTATATATATTTTATTAATAAAAAAATTTATTTTTTATTTGTTTTAAAATATTAAAATTTAAAATAATTTTTAATTGTTTTATATTTTTTATTTTTTTATCAAAAATAATTATTCAAACAATTTTTTTTATTTTTTCTATTTTCAAAAACTAAAGACCTTAAATTTTCTTCTCTTCCTTTCTCTTTCTCTCAATTCTCTGTGCCAAATTGACCCTAAAATATTTAGTGTGTATTACCCATCAAACTATATAGTAAAAAAATTATGAAAAAATTATAGATATCATTTATCAGATATGGGATATGAAAAAATAAAAAATTATGGGAGAGAGAAAGTTAAAGGAGAGTGAAAAATTAAATCATTTTCATCTTTTTTATATTTTAATTTTATTTTTTTAAAAAAAATGACATGCACTTTAGTATATCAAACCATTTTAAAAATATAATATTATCTTTGAAGATACTTTGATCAAAATAAATAAAATTATAACTTTTTATCATTTAAAAATGTGAGTGTAATTTTAACTTATTCAATATTTTTTATACAAATATAAAAAAATCTAAATACAAGACATAACCATCTAAAAAGTCAATACCCATGTTCAACTATATATATACCATATTTATTGTAATATGGTTTGCAGTTAAATTAATTAAATATGTGATTCCAAAAGTACTATATATATATATATATATATATGTATATATGTATATAAACAACCGTTGGAATTCAAGCATTCCAATCAGGGTTCATGAAATGGCTTCTAAACCAGGCATTCTTACAGATTGGCCTTGGAAGCCTCTTGGAAACTCCGAGGTTTACTTTATTCTAGTTACTTCCATACTTACACCATATTCCTACTTTCATTTTCTAAACAAATATTGTTTGATCTTGCATATCTCTCACTACAAGAAAAAAGACTTTCAATGGCAACTTTTTGGTAAAAACCAAAAAATTCATCACTAAAAGTCTATTTATGGTGGCGACATTTTTTGTTATCACTGAAAAGTTTAGGTGGCGACAAAATAAGTCACCACGGAAGACCTTAAATCGACAAATAAAGTGTCACCACTAAAAGATTTTGGTGGCAACAAATAGTCACTATAAAAATAATTCTGTGGCGACAATTAGGAAGTCGCCACTGAAATATTTTAGTGGCGACATTTTTTGTCACTGCAAAAATTTTTCAGCGACGATTTTTCTCATGTCGCCACTATAAGTTGCTTCAGTGGTGACAGTCTTTATTGTCGATAAAGACTTTTAGTGGCGAAAGATATGACGTCGCCACTGAAGCATCTTAAAATTAAATTAAATTAGTAAAGTGTGCGTTTGCACGGCTCGAAGACAGGACCAGTACCTTAACTTTTAAAAGGCTTAAAGTGCTAACCAACACACCAAGCCATCTTTGGAGTTATATGTTTCATCATTTAATATATAATAAAGTGCCAAAAATATGCCAGTATTTACCCATTGAGCCAAATTGTTTAGCTCATTCTCGCAAATTTTCGTCCCACACGCGCCTGTAGCTGTTTCCCTTCATCCTGATCTCCGCTAGCTAGTTGTGCCTTGTCGTCCACACGTTGGCACTGTTATCGCTTGGCCGAGCTTCGCACGCGGTTAGTGCATCGTCTATTGCAAAAACGGTAGTCATTCTTCATCAGGTGTTCTTCATCGTCCTTCAACAACCACGGCGCGACCTTGCCCTCCATTGCCATTAACGGTTGTTTTTGGAAAAATCTGGTAAGCTTTCTCTTCCCTCTTGCACAACATTCACTATTGTACAATGTATTCATCGTCCTTTTGATGCTTGTGAGAAATGAAACTTTTTTTGCATTTAGCTTAAATAGAAGGAGTTAGAAGACCCCTATTTTTTACCTTCCCAAAGTTCAATCTCTGGGGAATTTTTTTTAATGATCTCATTGGAAATCATATAAAGACAATTCCTATTTAATCTAGCTATTTGTGCAAGTATTTTACGATTAAGAAGCAACTGCCTCTTGTACAGATTATACATTAATATACTATAACTATAGTATATCTTTTTTTATTCTTATGAATTACTGCATGTATTCGACTGATCCACAAACAACGAAAATGGAAATGAAAATTAGACTATGATGTCAAATAGCATGTACTTTTCTAGTTAAGGAAATTTTTTTGCATTCAGCTTGAATAGCCTAAAAATGGAAATGCCTGGATTTTGTTGATTGATTTTGTTCTTTATCCAAATTTTGCTTAATAGTGTTTGAGTATTTCACTTCTCTCACTCACTTCACTGATAAATACATTGTGCATATATAGTGGTATAGAGGTTTATTGATAAGGTTGGCTGGCATAAACATTGTGGTGAAAGTCATTATCTTTGGTGGCTGAGTGAATTTCATATCAGTTGTTTTGTCTAAGAGAAAGGTACTTTATTTAATAGTATGATTTTATATTTTTTCCTTAAAGCACACTATTACTTTCAGAAAAAAGGATTTTTCATATGTGCTCTTTCAAATTTAGAACTTGGCATTGCATGTTGTAATTATAATTATAATTATCTTCATCATTCATGCTATGTATGTGCTTCCACAAGTATTGTTACTTTTGTACTTTATAGTTGAAATTGTCTTCATCATTCATGTTATGTATGTGCTTTTCCAAATATGGTGAGATTTGCATTGCATTTTAGAAAAAAGGACTTTCCCTTTGCTTTTTTCCTTTCCAGCCAACATCAATCATGTTGCTTTCTTTTTGGCCTTTCATTTATGTTTGTCCTTTTAAGGTTTATTACCTTTCTTCTTCAATTCATATTTTTATTGCTATTTAAGAATTAATTTCTTCTGCCACATTTATGTCATAATATGAATGCAAAAATTTGTATTATTCATACCATACCAATATCTTGCTTAGTATTAGTGTATATGTTGGAGTTTTTAGTTGAATTAATGTGTTGGAGAAAATTTTGCAATATTGGCCTATAGTTATCGCATATCTATCACTTTCATTATGTTTTTCATCCATGGATAAATTTGATTATGTTTTAAAGCAAAAGTAAAAAGTTAAAAGGAATGGATAATTTTATTAGTAATAAGTGTAACTTCATAAAAATGCATTCTTTGAAAGGTTAACATCTTAAAGTTATTTTTTCATGACATAATGGAATGTTATAGGTAGGAACTATCCGGGTGCATAGATTGGTTTAGCTCACCTATCCTTAAACTTCCTAAAACTTAGCAATATAATGAAATTTGCATCACATTGATATGTAAGAAAAAGGAATGGATAAAATTTGGCTAGAAATAAAAAATAGAGTGGATCTAACATATATACAAGGAATAGATGGATTTCTAGAATGGGCATACGATTAGCCAAAAGCCTTCTTGACTTAATTCATTATGAATATACCTAATTCATACTATACAGCCAAAAAGATTATTGGTGATTCTGTATGCCATAGGAAATATAGAAGTTTGGAAAAAATTGAATTAATTCATTATGGAGATTCTGTGGCGACACCAAAAGGCTTATGTGGCGACAACATCTATTGCCACCAAAAGCCTTTAGTGGCGACACATAGTCGCCACAAATAGCCGTCTCTGTCGCCATAAATTTTTTTCGCAACATTAATTGATATTTAGTCGCCACAAGAAGGATGTTTCTGTGGCGACATTTTTTTTCCCCACAGAAATGGCCTTCTGTGGCGACATGTTCTGTCGCCATAGAAATAGCATACAGTGGCAACATGTTCTGTCTGCACAAAAATAGCATACAGTGGCAACATGTTCTATCGCCACAGAAATGGCATATAGTGGCGACATATTCTGTCGCCACAGAAATGACATACAATGACGACATATTCTTTCACCACAAAAATGGCATACAATGGCGAAATATTCTGTCGCCATAGAAATGGCATAAAGTGGCGACATGTTCTGTTGCCACAGAAACAGCCTACTGTGGTGACACTTCTTGTCGCCACAAAAATTCATTTCTGTGGCGACTTTTTATTCTTCTACCTCAACATTTGTGGCGATTTTTTCTCAGCTTTCTATGATGACATTTGTCGCCACTAGTTGCATATCAGTGGCGACTTTTTATTCTTCTACCTCAACATTTGTGGCGATTTTTTCTCAGCTTTCTATGGTGACATTTGTCGCCACTAGTTGCATATCACTGGCGACTCTATTTTGTTGCCACTAAAGGTCAGCAGTTGCGAGATTTTTAGTGGCGACATGTGACGAATTTTTTGTCGCCACTAAAGAATTTTTGTGGTGACTTCTTGACTTTAAGTGGCGACTTTTGTTGCCACTGAAGGCAAAAATTTTTGTAGTGTCTTCTTGCTTTCATTTCATAATTTTATTTAAAATGTTATATTAGTTATTAAATTTGAAACATGTCAAAATAAGATTGTGGGCCATAATGATCTAAGGTTATAAATTAGACCTGATTACAATTGATTCAATTTTAGCTCAATTTACCATCAACTTTTGTTCAATTTGCTGACCCATTGGCCTGTGTTAGGCCCCTTTTCCTAAATTATCAAGCAAAAATTAGATGAAAAGGAATTCACTTATGAATATAATTGATGTTTTTACTTCATAGAATATGCAATATCAATTTTAATTATATAAAAAATATTATATATAACTTTTATATCTTTGTAATTAGATTATTCAATTAAAAATAACAAATGACCAATTTTTTCAACTCAACACTCCATGAGACCATGACCGGCCTTTTTAAAAATTTACACCACATCTTTTAGTTTTATTGATGACTTATGAGTATGATATCTTGAAGTGTGATTAATTTGTGATATGAATTATTATATATAATTGTTTTCTTGCTTTGGTTACTTGTAACTTAATATTTTGTTTAATAACATGCATGTAACTATAGAATGGAAATTCTATTATTTGAATTTTTAAAATTAATTTTTACATATATATTATCAGTTTAATTGGTTTTTTAATTGTCTAACTATTGGACTAATAACACAATGAGTTAAGTCTTTCACCAAGTTAATAACTAATAATTCAAGTCTAAAAATTATGCACTAAATATGGATATTTTTATTTCTATTATGTTAAATTAATATTACAGTCCTTTTAGTTTTACACAATTCTTAATTAAATGTTATAATTTAAAAATTTGTAATTAAGTTCTTATAATTTAATAAAATTTTAATTTAATTCTTAACTTTAAATTTTTGTTAACATTCTATTAAATTTTACTAATATACTAATTATATATCATCTTGATATTATAAATTTTACATTTCATGTCATATATATAAATTAATTTTATTTCATTATTTATTTTGTCCCATTTTTGTTGAATCATGCAGTACTGATGCACATGTTAGCAACATTAACATAATTTTAACAAAAACTTGATAACATGGACTAAATAAAAAATTTGCTAAAACATATATAGGGACTCAAATATTACAACAATAAAAATTTAATTAAAAATTGAATGAAATTATAGATATTAAAAGAATAATTTAATTACTTGTATATTAAATCTTTTCTTTTCAAATTAATTTAGGGTGCAATTTAAAGTTTTTAAAAATAAACAACTAATTGAAATATATAAAGCCAAGAATTGTATGTACGTGGAATATGGCATTGCATGCACTATAGATAAGAGGCATTTGACTAGCAAGTTGGGTTGAGTAATTAATGAGGTTGACATATATATGGTTTTCCATTAATATGGTTGAGGTTGACATATGTTTGCCTCTTTTGTCTTGTTTCTTTGTTATGAATTATGATGATGGACATATGGAAGTACGTGATGTTGGCCCCATGGGTAGCACATAGCATTTATTCTTCTGTCAAGTTGGAAGAAGCAGATCCATTCTACTGTCTCATCTTTCCATTTCTTTTGATGAGAATGATTCACAATCAATTATGGATTTCCCTTTCTCGCTATCGACTTGCTAAAGGCATAAACAGGATCGTTGATAGAGGCCTTGAATTTGATCAAGTTGACAGAGAAAGCAGCTGGTGCTTTTATTAATTAATTATTAATTATATTGTCATCATATTGCATTGCCAGAAAATATTACAAAAGGTAGTGCAAATATAAGATCATACAACTTATGCAAAAATAGCATTAGGAAACTCACAAGAACAGCATTATTCTCTATTCTATTTTTTAAAATTAATTTTTATTTTAAAATTTTTAATATTTTAAAAATATATTTTTTATGTAAATTTTAAAATGACTATAACTTTTTATTAATTTTTGAAGTTGAATATTATTAAATAATAATATTTATATGGTTAAAGAGTTTGTTTTCTTAAAATAATACAAAAAAATATTAGTTATTATATAAAAAACTGAAAAAGTCTAGATGTTACCTATTTTTAACTTACATTTAAAAAATTTTAAAAAAATATTTTCGTCTAAATTATACCAACACATTTTTAATCATATTTTGTTTCTAGTGAATATAAAATCAGAACAGCAAAATCAAATGCATCCAAATTTTTTTTTTCTTTTCCCTTTATTTCTTTTTCTATCTAAACACACTCAACCACATAATATATAAAGATAAAAGAAAGTTTAATAGTTTTAAAAAGGAGAAATTCTTTAATTACTTATAATTTTTTATTATATCTAAAATTAAATTAAAAAATTAGTATATGATCTCACGCCCACTATTATGTAATATGTATGTGATTGGTATGTGTATTGTTGCAGGGACGACCAGATTTAGTTGACAGGAATCCTATATTATGGTGGATAGATGATATTTCCACAAGCTTTTCACATGCCCTTTTGGAGAACAGATGGTGTGGTTATCACTGCACTGTTGCATGCTGGTCCAGTGGAGTTTCTTTACTATTGGTTGCACAGAGCACTTCATCATCACTTTCTCTACTCTCGCTACCATTCTCACCATCATTCTTCTATTGTCACTCAGCCTATCACCTGTATGCATATTTTCTACGGATTCAAATCCTCTTAATTGTGCATTCCGTAAAGTGCATAAAGTACGTTATTTTTACACATTAATTCGATAGCAGATTACTATGTAAAATAAATAATGATTTTATACATTAACTCAATTACAAGTTAATGTACCAAACAACGCATTTTCACGCACTTCATAGGTTGTGCACTTCAGAAGATTTGCTCTCATTTTCTACACTCATACATACTTACATTTAATAACATTGTTGATTGATTTGATAATTTTTGTTTTGTGGCAGCTGTCATTCATCCATTTGCTGAAGTGCTAGCATATTTCGTGCTATTCGCAATACCGCAGTTTACGGCATTGTTCACAAGAACTATCTCCATGGCCTCCCTTTTTAGTTACGTCTTTTATATCGATTTTATGAACAACTAGGGTCATTGCAACTTTGAATTCTTCCCAAAGAACCTCTTCTCTATCTTTCCCATTAAGTATCTGTGCTACACGCCATCGTAAGTCTCCAATATTCTCCTTTCGTCATGATTCTATGAGTATATATGAGCATTGCTTTTAAATTGTGTGCCAAAATTGTAAACAAAGTATAATTTAAAGGGAGTTATATGTACTTTTTTTCCTCGTATAAACTTGAAATAACAAAATGAAGATTGGTGGCCACAGGTTTCATTCATTGCACCACACTAAATTCAGGACAAATTACTCTCTTTTCATGCCTATATATGACTACATTTATGGCACTGTGGATGAATCCTCAGATGATACTTATGAAACATGTTTGAAGAGACCAAAGGATTCACCACATGTGGTACACTTGACCCACTTAACAACACCAGACTCCTTCTATCATCTTCCAATAGGGATTGCTTCCTTCGCTTCTAACCCTCACTCATCAAAATGGTACCTTCGTTTCATGTGGCCCTTCACATTTTGTTTTAACCTAATGGCTTGGATCTTTGGTCACTCATTTGTTTCAGAAAGGACCACTTTCAAAAACCTCAATTTACAAACATGGGTTGTACCACGATTTACAAAGCAAGTAAGAACATTTGCTTAATTAATTTTGTTTTTGAGACTATCAGAATTCAAAATTTACTAAACTCTCTAACTGATTATAACTCAAGCTAACTAATTAGTTCTTTATAATATGAATGTTATTGTAAGTTTAATTATTATCATTGTGACTGTTTCTATTTGTATCTTGTAGTATCTTTCAAAAAGGCAGACGGCAACATTGAACAATTAAGTTAATTGAAGCAGCAATACTAGAGGCTAATTCTTGTGGCGCCAAGGTGCTTAGTCTAGGGCTTCTAAATCAGGTTAGTTCAAAGCTTTTTCCTTTTTTTTTTTTTTTGGAATATCAGAAGCTTAAATTTTAGGTATATATTGAAGAGTAATAATATTTTGACCTACATCTTACATGGATATATGCAGAAAGAAGAGCCTAATGCTTATGGCAAATTTTATATCCAAAAGTTTCCACAACTGAAGATAAAAATTGTAGATGGTAGTAACTTAGCTGCTGCTATTGTTCTCAATAGCATTCCAGAAGGGACAAATCAGGTGCTCCTGAGAGGCAACTTGGATAAGGTTTATTTTTCTATAGTCAATGCTTTGTGCGAAAGAAATGTTCAGGTAAGCCAAATAGTAGGATATTCCCTCCTTCAAACCTTTAAAAAACGAAGGAATTTACGATATTAACATTAAGTATTTGAAATCATTTTGTGTCCTTTTATATGAGAAAATACTGTAACAATATTGTATAAATATATATTATATTAACTTGTACATTTAAGACCGATTCAAATTCATTTGGAATTCACTTGTTCACCCAAAAATCAGAGGATAGTATTTTGAGTAATTTTCTAATAAATTTCTTGAGAATATAGTTAGATTAATTTAATTTATTAAGAACACAAAATTTTTTGTAGTTCTAATGTTGTCTGATGGAATTACGGGGCAGTTTGCTACATTATACCAAGATGAACTAAGGAAGCTTGAACTGAAACTCAAAACCAAGCGAAAAGAAAGTTTTGCTCTTTAAACAGGCTCGCTTTGAAGGTAAATCCATTTGGTAAATTTCAATTCAACAAAGTTTAACTGAAGTTCATTTCAGTTATATCTTAAAAGATCAAATTTCAATGCACGTAGTTATTATGTTTATTAACAAGTTTTTTGAATAAAGGTTAAAATGCAGAAAAGCTCATAGGCCATGCAAATAACTTTTTTTTATTATAAAAGTTGACATATAACTCTCCAAATTTTATAATTTGTGCAAAAAAATTTTCAATTAATTTTTTTATCCAAAATTTTAATAAAATGCTAACACGCAAAATAAAGTCATATCAAAATACATAATACTCCTATAAAATTTTAAACATTTTGCAGAGATCAATTCCCTAAAAACTTTGTCTTATGCAAAAAAAAAAAAAAAAATTTTTGAATTTTAAGCCTTGTACAAAAAATTATTCCAAATAATTTGATGTGTCTACTCTCTTTAAGGCTTTGGATGAAAAAGTTAACAAATGAGGTTTTGTGCACAAGTTATATAGTTTGAAGAACTTTATATCAGTTTTTATAGTTGAAGGAGATTTGTACATGATATATAGTTAGGAAAATCATGTGTATTTTAACCTTTAATATATTAACATAGGCAACTATCTTTTTATAATTCTTTATTATATTATATAAATTGACTCTTTAACAAGAATTCTATATGGTACTACTTGTAAGATTTTGCAGATATGGTTAGTAGGAGATGGATGGAATGAAGATGAACAGATGAATGCACCAAAAGGATCATTATTCATACCATTTTCTCAATTCCCTCCTAAGAAATTGCGAAAAGATTGCTTCTACCACTACACACCAGCAATGATGACTCCTCCTTCATTGATGAACATGCATACTTGTGAGGTTAGTAGCTAGCCAGCATAATTTAGTTTTAACATTTTATTATTTATTTTTTATTACTAATATATATTGGATAGACATTATTTTCTCTATATTTATAGTTATATTAAAAATAAGATTATAATCTTTCTATATAAAAACAGTTATCTTTATTAACAGAAAATAAATTTAAAAAGAGTAAGTATAATTTAACCAAACCTATTATTTCACTTTTTCATAGAATTAATTAGTAACTAACTTTTTTCCTTGTTTGATAATTTTGTTTGATCATAGAATTGGCTGTCAAGAAGAGTAATGAGTGCTTGGCGTATAGCAGGAATAGTGCATGCCTTGGAAGGATGGAATGTAATTTACTGTGGTTTTACCACTTTGAGTATCAACAATATATGGCATGCCACTATTCGTCAAAGTTTTCAACCTTTGAAGACTCCCCTTTGATTATTATCAAGTCTTTGATTAAATATTGTTGCCTAAATAATGTGTTTTCAGTCGTATGACTTAAGAACATACCTCTTCGATGAGTTCTAATTTCTGAAAGTAATATAATATTTATGTTCATTCATAAATTAATTTTTGCTTCATTGATTTAACCATTGTTAGTCAAATAATAAATGAAGAAAATGGTTGAATTGGTTTTCTTTTAAAATTAAAACTCTTTGATGGATTTTCGAAAGCAGTAAGTTAGGTATATGTTAAAAATTAAGTAATTGTTAAATTGTTTTAAAAATTTAAGTTTTCAACAAACAGTTATAAAAAAAATTCTTGTAAAATTTAACTGAATATAAAATAAAAGATTTGAAAAGATCACACCAAAGATTTATAGAAGTGTAGATCAAAATTACGATCTTACATCCTCTCTCCAAATACAAAGCAATGGAATTCACTAATTAAACAATAACCAAACAATACAACTTAATAACCTTCTTTCAAGGAATCAACATATATCATTTTTATACCACTATACAATTGGCAACCTTTTGAAGGATCAGTACATGTTGCTTTTACACTCATGTGTATTTAAAAAAGACCTCCAGAACATATACCAAAATACAACCACAAGGACCTGTGCAATTTATTAAAAATACTCTTAAGTAACCTTACTCAAGGAATTAACATATACTGCTTTTATACCAGTATATACTTAGTAATCCTTATGAAGCTTGACACACATGTTTTTTCACCTCCAAGTATCTTTCAATAATAAAATCCAAAAACTCCCTCAAACAACTTCAAATCAGTAACTTATTAATTTAAACTCAACAATAAATATTTCAACTAACTATCCTGAGTTCTCACCAAACACCTAAACAAAAAGATCAAAAGATGATGAGAATTAAAGACACAATAAAGCTTAACAACCAACTAACTCACAAAGAGTAAATAAGCAATAAAGCATAGATGAAAAACTTCAAAAAGATAGAAAGTATTCTTTCAATATTTTCAATATGTCCAATCACTTCACCTTTAAATGAAAAATACACCAACATTTAAGATATTTGATTTTTACCTATTGGAGTATGCATTTAATACTTGAGAGACATTGAAAGAAACCTTTGAGGCAAGGCAATTAAAGCTAGACGCTCCACTTATCAAAATTGAGGCAATTTGAAACATTTCAAAGAGAATAGCACCATTCTAGGAAAGCAAATGCTTAGGCATGTAAGTTTTTGTGGATAATGGGCAAAGATGCATTTTGTCCATCAGAGTCTTCAAAGAATGGAACATATCTTATGTACATTTGCCTTGAGAAGGGTTTAACTTCTTCAGCACTTAAGTCCAAAGTCTTTTTCTTTTGAATCTTCAACCTCGAGTCACATGTATAGTAGAGAAAGAATTATACATTTTTCCATTATAGTGTCTACTGATTACTATACTAGCCACCTGTCACTCTTTTCTTTTGCAAAAATTCTTTTTAAATTTATTCTCATATGTATAGTTCAAAATTTTAAAATTTGAGAAGAATTTTGAATGAGATGGATTTTGGTCTTAATTTAAAATTCTCCCTTAAAAATAGGCTTGGATCTTTCATATACATGCTAGGCCAAGAATATTGGGAAATAGATCATTAACGACTAATTGGGCTTTTTAAAGTGAATTGGGCCACACACAAGATTGATTTTTAACTCAAGAATATTTTGAACTTAAAATCATTAAAATGATTTGGAACTTTTTCAAGCTTGATCTTTTAATTTTAGAAATCCAAACACATGAGAAATCAAATAAACTACTTTTATGAACACAAATAATTGCATTATCAAAATTCTCATTATGTAAAAGTAAAAATATCTCAACAACCATCTTGCCATCACAGTGTCTTCTTGGAGAACTTCTTCGACCTTAAGGGTCCATTTGGGAGAAGAAAAATAGAGGAAAAGGAAAGTGAAGAAAAAAAAATTTAGTAATTTTTTTTTTGTTTTAAAATTTTAAAGAGAAGTAATTGAAAGATTTTATGTTAATATTTTTTTTTATTAATTTTAATTATCTCAAATTAAGAGAGATTAAAAAATTCAAACAAGAAAAGAAAAAATCATCACTTAACATTTCTTTTTCTTCCCGTTCCTTTTCCTTCACTTCCCCTCTTCATTCCCAAACACACCCTAACTCTCCATCATATATACCTCACCACTACAACAACATAACGCACCTTAGAGGCTTAGACCCAAGAGAACATCAACTAGTGAATCTCTACAATGCTTACCTACAAGACCAAATGATGCCTTCAACTAGAATAACTCCCATAAAAATTTATAAAAAACCAAATTTTTAAAAAAAAAAAATTTCTCATGTGCTGGACTAAAATGGGTTGTAAGCACATTTTAACAATATTCTGTTAACAATTTAAATAGTACGAAAGAACTCAATTGATAATTATTTAATGAGTAAAAGATCAAATTAAAAATAAAAATTTATAAGGAACTATATTGAAAAAAAAAAATTATTTGTCAAGAACAAAAATAAAGTTTTAGTGGATTCTCAAGAAATAAATACTACCTTTCAAATTATGAAACTTAAATTAGCATAAAAGTTTCATAATTTGCAAAATAGCCCTTAATTATTTTTTTCATATGCATATTAATAATAAATTCAAGCATAACATAGTACTAAACTTATTTATAACTTCAAAATTTTTTGAAATTTATTTTATTAAAAAATATTTTTAATGTTTATGAATTTACATATTTTTTTTTTCATTTTCCTAAGTTGAAATTTAAATTATTTTACTTGTCACGAAAAACCTAGGGACAAATAATTAATAATTAAAAAATTCTACTGTTAATAGTATGGGTAAAATAAATTGCATGACAAGATGAAGTATAAGAGTGTTTCAAATCATTAACCCATCTATTCTACCACCTATACGTTGCGATAAAGAGAAAAGATAAATGTTTTTGTTGATAAATCATTATAAAAGATAATAATTATTTCGTATAATTACTTAACTAACAACTTTTTAATAGGTAAGTTCCTATGTACCCTTTTAAATAGATAGCCCAACATTTATAAGATCTAATATAAACTGTAAATTAAATAAGAAAATTTCAATTTTAGCATGTGTATATACAAAATAATAGATGGAAAGAGAAGAGCTAAATAAAATTGATGGAACATATTTCTAATTTTAATGTGTATTTATTACAAAAAAGAATAAATGACATAAGGTAAATTTATAATTTTGTAAAAGGAGAGAGAACCATTAAAGAACAAAGAGAAAACTTTTTAATTTTAATCTATACTCTCATGAACAAAAGGACCAAAAAAAGATGGGTAAAAATTCATTTCTACCAAGTTTCAAAACAACCCATCAATTTATTTGTACACATCCTATGTCCATTAGATTCATCAACGATTCAAATTGTGTCAAAAAAATTATTACTTGCCAAACAACACGTGCATTCTAGAAATTTCCTTTCTATTTTACATACTGACTTTTTTTTTTTTTCTTGTCTTTCTATTTACATTTATAGATCAATTACAAATAGATCATTCGTCCTATTTACATTATGGATGTGGATATAATAACTTCAAAATAATAAAGGGAAATGAATTTCGATTCATCTCATCTGGGAACATCTTTTTAGCTCTCCTTTTTGATATATGTCCTTCTTGGACAAACTCAAAATTCCTGATTGCTCCTCAACCTTCTTGATGAGAAGCTTTAGCAGCGGAATCTTTGATAGAGTTCTACAAGAACCCACCATGATCAGTTTTTTCTGCACACAATTTACAAGTTCACTCACATAAGACACGTCCACATACATACTTACAACAAAGAAACTTAAAAAATAAAAAGATAATTAAATATTAGCTTTAGTTTTCTTGGTTTTTCTAAGAACAAAATGTTGGCAAAACCAATCCTATCTAGTGAAGATTCATCTTTTATGTATCAGCCTGCCTTTCTCATCAGTTTCATGCCAGATGACGAGTTAAGATTTCCCTGTCATCTCTTTACCACATGCAACAGTGTCTAACTTCTAAAGTTCAGTTTAGATTTTCCAAGTACATATAATGTGACATAAGCTGTTAATATTGACTAATAAAAGTCCAAGTCAAATTTTTTCTTTAATTATTTCTAATATTACAAATTTTCCTACCATAAAAAACTTGACTTTTCATTGTCTTCACATGTATTTTAATTTTTTATATTTCAATTTATCTGTGTTATTATATAATTTTGGAGACAAAAGACCCCCAAATAATATATAATAATATAAAAATACACAAAATTCCAAATTAAAACAAGGATATGATAACCTTGGCATATTTAGTTCAAAATTCACTTTAAATTCTCTATGTATTGATTCTTTTCATTACAAGCGGTAAAATGACTAATTATATCTAAAAAAAATAATAGAAGCACACTTTTGTCTAATTATAATTGTAGCCAAAGTACAATCGGTAAACCTGAACTATCTAGTATAATGAAAATTGTTGAGCAAAAATCTATGTGTTATAGCACAAAGCATAAATTACCTTGCCACGAGTGAGAGCCACATTTATCCTGTGCCAGTCTCCAAGCAGAGAGGAAGCACAGCTTGATGGATTTTCGGTAGACCTCACAAAAGACACTAATATGCAGTCCTTATCTCTACCCTGTAGAGGAAAACAGATAGATGACTCAATATATTTCCAAAAAACAGGCAGAAACAATTGAGTGATGCCTGACACAAGTAAAATGGTAATTGGTAAACTGTCTACGCTTAATTGAATATGAGAATTAATCATGTAAAACAGTAGAGTAATGCATGCTAAGCTAACAAGTCTTAACACACGCTTTAGACTGACCTGGTATTTGTCAATGGTATGTATCTCCAACGATATCATGCAAGCAGCATGCCGTATGAGGTTTGCCTGAGAATTATAAGGAGTAATAATGCCAATCTGTTGTCCTCCAATTCCATTTTTTATCAATTCCTTTACAATCTACATGACAAACAGAATGACAATTCTTTACAGCAAGTCATAAGACTTAGATTATGAACAAATCTATCATCATCTTGAGAGACATACCTCTGCTATTATGTGAGCTTCAATAGGGTTATTTACATTTTTTTGTTCTCGGGCCTCTAAAGCAGGAAGCTTATCTAAGTTGGAAAAAAAGAAGTAAATATGAATGAGTTATCCTTTCCACCATCACCATACAGATAAATAATTAAAGATGGAACATAATATTTACAAACCAGTATTAATAAAGATCACTGGCCTGGCTGGATTCAAAACCTGTATATACAAATATAAATAAGGTTCAAGTTAAATGCAAAACAAAATATGGATCAAGATAAGAAAATGCAGAATTAAGCAGACAAAAGAAAGGTGCTACCGAAAGCAAATCAAAATTGATTCCTTCAATCAAAAGCTGGTTGAATAAATGAAATTCTGTAATAAATTAAATCCTCCAAAAATAAGACAATAAGATTCAGTTTATAATATCCTTACAGTTTTTAGCCAAGTCAAGCCACATTTTAAGCTAAAAAACTCAAGCTTTGCATTAGCTATCTCAGAGGAACCGCACCTCAACCTGTCACCATATATCAAGGAATTTGACAGGTCCATAATGCTCTGGCACATTCGGTACTGTATATATTTTAACTCCTTAAGTTAATTAAATAGATAATGAGAGCAAAAAGAAACAAACATTTTTAAAATTCTTAATTGATTACCTGACTCTGTAGTGCTGAAATTGCTTGTGGATGAGCTTCAGAGAGCCTACAAAACAAACTTATACCCATGCCATTCTCTCGAGCCTCTGTACTCTAGGAATTATTGGACACAAAAATAAAAAAATTAAAGAAGTTAAACCAGGGAAAGTTTTATACTTAAAACAAGAAAGCAAGGCAAATACCTGGACAAGTGGAGGTAGTTGATAATGATCCCCAACAAGTACAAACACTGAAGAAAATAAGAGAGGGCCCAGGGACACCTGAAATGGCAACAAAATCATATCCAGATGGCATCCCCTAAGCGACCACAGCTGAAACTTGGCAGCCATCACTTTTTGACACTACTTTGACATTGATACTACACGAACATAATTTCAATGAAAAATAGAAACAAGCATGAAAAGATTAAGTTATGATCAGTTTTCTATTTTCAATTTTCACTCTATTTTCATTTTTTAAACTCTATTTCCATTTTCAATATTCTAAAAATGTTTGTTCAACTTTGTTTTAAAATTAAATTGACTAAATGACCACAAATTTTATTTTATTTTTTGGTTAGAACATCAGAAAATGATGATATTCATATGGTTAGAATGTTTATTTTCTTGTAAAAAAAATTACAAAAATGCCATGTCCAAAAATGAAAACACTGAAAACATCTTTTAGGCATTTCCTATTTTCAACATGTCTTAGAAATTTTTTTTCAAAGAATAGTTCCTCCTAAACTCTACCTCTACCAAACACATTTTCACTCATGAAATGATGAATCTGAATGCACTCTTAAGTTTTGCATAGATATACAGATGTACATGTAGACTAGCACAACTAAGGATACATTATAGGACCCATTTATCCTCACATCTCAGGTATCTCACCCTAGTGAAAGCAGGATCTAGTCTCGGACAGCTAGTAAATATTGGAAAGCTTGATATATACAGGACTGGACGGACCAGAAGCATAGTTTTGGGCTGAAGAGGAATGAAAGAATACCCATTCATTCAACAGGTACATCAAGCTGGATTGCCATTTTAGGTAAATGTCCAGATGAATAATTATATTCAGGGAGAGGGAGCAGGCAAATTAATGTCAAAGACTCAAGGCCATCAAAAATTCCAAATGAGTTGCAAGGCTCTACAGGACCTTTTTCTCTTCATGGCATCATCTGAACAATTTTTTTAAAACTATAGCTGCATCTATCAGTAATGAGTATCACATGTCCAGTAAAATATAAGAAAGTAACTTACTGGTAAAGTTGTCTGCCCAGCTTCATCCATAATGCATACATCAAATGTCCTGTTGGCAAGCAAGGGACTGGTGATGCCCAGACATGTAACCGCAACAACTTTAACTTGTTCCAACCTTATTTTAATCTCTTCAACATTTTGTACATTCGTTGCTGTCAATTGTCATAAGATTGAGTAAACTACTGTACCAAATTAAAATGAAGAGTACTAACATTAATCAGCCTACCTGAAATGCAGTGTCCCCTAACCTCCTCATGCACAACTTCATGTCTTCCAATTCGTACAAAATCAACGCCCTAAAATTTAAATTTCAAATTGCTATGAATTTAACAATTTCAAAATATGCCTTTATAGAAAATTCAGCACAGTCAGAACAATCAATAAGTCCAAAACGAATTGCTGCTAGACAAGAATAAACATAACTACTGTTGAAGAAATGGTGCAAACAAGTCACCACCAAGGTTGAAGTTGTTGGAAGAAAAGCTTATCTAACAAATGGCAGCAGATGTCAAATTGCATTAAAACTATGTATCATGTCACAGTTGAACAACTTAAACAAGAAAAGTTCACCTCTATTCAGCCAAACTAGAAAAGAGATGTTATCTTTAAAGTCCATCATGCCAAGTCAAAATGAAAGCAATGCCTATTCATGAACCTTCACTTAACAGCTTAAGCTATTAAATTGAAATGGTCATCGACAGAGAGACAAGGGAGGAAGGTTCAAGCAATGACTAAGTGATACTATAGATTAAGGTACTAAATTCCTAATGTGCATGCTTTAACTATAACAAACTAGAAATGGACTCTAACTCTATGTTTGGAGGAATAATGGAATGTAAACAGAACTTCTACCCTGGTTTCCAAGTTATAAAAATTAAGGAGAACGGAATAGAATGGCAACTCTTCCCATCCTTCCCCCTCAAAACTCCTTTGTTCCCTCCCAAATTGGGGCATAAAGAGGGGTAACACTAATTTTCAATTATTGTTTGACATTTTTTACCTTTTCTTTGCAATGACTGCTTAATCTTTTGAAAAATTTGTAGCTAATTTCTTATATTGTATCCTTATACTACAAATTAAGATATTCAACAAGAACATTGCTTTTTTTCTTAATAAAGAAAGAGAGTAAATACAACTATACAAGAGATTAAAAAAAGGGAGGACAAGAGGTCCTCAACAAATAAAACAATAAACAAAAGAAAAGAACCAAGACTCTAGCTTAACAAAACCTTCCAATCCTTTTGGAGATTCATAAGAGATACTCTACTAAACAAACCATTTGAAGAGACCCACAGAGAAGATGACTTTAAAAACTTCACCTATTTAATTTATAGCAATGCAGCTTGTTGGAGTCAGACTTTTTGATCAAGAAGGGAAAGGAAAGAAATTGAATATTACATGTTGGTCAATTCAACGCTAAATGATTTTTTTTCCTTTTGTCTTGCATGACCCTGTTAATATCTCAAACTCACTTTATGTTGGGGTTGCAAACTAAATTGATAATTAAATGCAAATACTATGATGGACATTAGATTTTTTTTTATATTTTAAATAAAGGATTATATTGTAACTTTGAATTAGTAGAATTGAACTCCCAAACAAAGGGGAAGAAATTTCTGACTATTTCCTTATTAAAAAAAGAAGGCAAGTATGCCAATTCCATTCCTTCCCTTCCCTTTCCATTTTATTCCATTCTCCATAAAACTTCTTGTTAGTAAAAGTTAAGTGACAGCTAAGTGTGTTGAAGACTATTAGGCTGGATTTGTACAAAATGAGACCTCTGACTTGATTAGCCAGGCTCCCTATGCTTCTACTTACAATCATAGATTAAGCGCAAGTGCAAGGAAGTATTAGAACAGTGAAAGCGTAACAACTAATTTAAAATGAGTGTATTGATGGATACTGAGTAAGCTAGGCTTGTACTAGAGAACAGAATTGTTTTACTAAAAAAAAAATTGACCAACTCCAAGAACTTCTACATGTTAAAAATGCATCAAATGTTTCTTATCTGAAATTTAGCGCAATCACATTTTATCTTGAAAGTTTACTATTTCAATCAAATTTTACCCTTAATTTAGAATATATTGTATAAAAATAGTCATAATTGACTTATTCTTTGTTTATATATCTTTTTCCACTTTCTCCTAATTTTAGTACCTTTCTTAACTTAGGTGAGCACCTTCCGCCATTGACAGCCTTGGTTGTATTTAGGTTGTAATTTTTTAGTGTAAGTCACTTGATTCTCCTTTTATTGCCTGAGAAATCATTTATCATTTTTGCTTCCTGCTATAAGCCAAAATCCAAACAGCATAAACCTCTTGTCTTCTTTAATTTACTCTTTTTATTATTTGCCTAGCTATCTTCGTATCTTCAGCTCTATGCAGAACAGTACACAAAGAGGATAATCAAATTAGACAGCATTGTTTCTATACCACGTTAGAGATATATATTAAAAACCATTGATGGGCCTTATCCTAAAAGCCTAAGCTTTGAAATGAATTGGTCCTTGACTGGTTTCAAAGCCTCTTCAACCAAGCAGTCAAAAGTTCAATCCTTACACTCCGATTCTTTAAAAATAAACTAAATTTCAGCAAGAGGTATGTGAACCTGTGCTTAGTCCCGGTATCAAACCCAAAGGGCTTTCCCATGAATGGGTGTATTATTGATATAATATTAAAACCATTTATGGGCCTTCTCCTAAGCTCTTAGGACATAATGTTAATTGAAATAATATATATAGGCATACTGACATATATAATGAGATGACTGTGCATTAAAAAGCTACTATAAAATGCAAGCACGGATACCTGAGCTTTTAATTTGATAAGTAAATTATCAACAGCAGAGTTTGTATAGGCTGTCAGCAAAATAGATGTTCCTCTAATTAATAAAGCTTTCACAGCATGAACCATGGTGGATGTCTTCCCTGTTCCTGGCATCCCTAGAATAAGTGCATAATCCTTCGCAGTAAGTATCTGACAACAGAGGAGAGCCACCAAGAAAGGTCAATTCTATAATAATAAGACTTGCTGAATAAATTTGCGAATGAATGAAAGAATTTCAGCTTCATTGGAAACCTTGAGAATTGCTCTACGTTGATCATCATTCAAATTCTTCTCTGACCACACATAAGATATTGCTGGATCCTGGCTGACCATAGAACCACTGTCAAATTTAGGAGCCTACAAGCACCACACGACCAGGGGGTCAGAGAATAACAGCATGTAGTTAGCAAAGATGGAGATGTTGGGGGGACCAATCAGGATGGTAGCAAGCAACTCACCTCAAGATCAACAATCATCCTCCGTAGATGAGTACTTCGATCATTTTGTAGAAAAAGTTGTACAAGGTTAAACCTTTAAGCAAAACGTCAAATGAATTATTTAAGTTTTAACACTAGATGTCAAATTTTCAAATTAAATTTTGAAGGAAGTAATAATCAGAGAAGCACCTCATAATAGCAAATGAAGTTACAACTTCATCCTTGTCAATTCTCCAAACTTGTTGAAGGAGATCCCGTGTAGTGGAAGTGCTCCCAGGAATCCGCAAGCGCTTTGAAAAGGAAACCTAGACCATTTAAAAAAAGAGAAAAGAAAAATTTTAACTGTCATCTCAGCAAGACACGACTGTGCCGGCAAGGATTCTGCTTCTTGTAATCTTTGGTTATATATGCTTGTATAGATGAGCATAGGAAGTAAAATGCTAAATGCTATCTTTAAGTGGAATTGTATAAGTGATACAAATCAAATAAAGGAGAGCAATTATTATACTCACAGAAATATGGGTGTGACTAATATCAGTAATCACCCCACTGGCAATAGTTTGACGGCTAGGTTCAGTGCTCAATATCTAATAAGCAGAAGAAACAAAAAACTAATTATTAGTATGAGACAATCAGCTATAAATAATAATATGCATAATCCTAAAGTAAAGGCAGATATGAAAATATATTTTTTCTGGGAAGGGAATAATAATCTCTCTCAAACAGTTGAATAATGAATGACAGACTTACTGTCGTGGCCAGTCAAAATCATCACCAGAGTGAAAGTAATATGCCAAATAACGAGAACATGTTTGTGTTAACAGCAGTGTAAGGGGAAAAAACATTTCTAGGCTTCTATTTGACAACAACAACAAACAAAATTTTTTATTACTAGCTGAGGTCAATTAAATTAAATGACGTCAACGTGTTTTATTATTATTAGATAATTTATAATTATGTTCATCTTAATAATTTTTTTTATTATTTTTTTTCATCAACTTTTACCTCTAATTAATGAACTCTCTTCTACTTAGTCAACTCTTGGTCTCCTTTGTACAAGACTGATGAGACCCTGCACTGTTTTGACAAACTAAACAACCAGAAAACCAGTACTGGAATGATACTAGCCCTTCCCTCAAAGGATACAGAGCTGTGAGATTAATGTAAATAAGGAAAATTAGCAGCACAAGCTGCTAAGTCAGTACAGGAAAGAAAAAAAACAGAAATTAAAGGGACTGAAAATAGTAGAATAGCTCTGGCATTCAAGAGGCCAGTCTCTCCCAATTCCTTTCCAAAATAATGCCTGCCTTTCCATACGTTCTCTTCCTCCTTAAATCTTTAAAGGTGGTCCCCCCCCCCCCTTCTCCTTTTTTACCAGGCAGTTAGGCAGTTAGGATTTTTCCTCCCGTCCTTCCACTTGGTCTTCCTTTATTTGCTGGTGGTCTCCCCTTTTCCTATATCTCTTTCTTCTGTAGCAAGTCACTGTATTTACTGCTTGGGGTCTATCAAAGACCAAACAACCTAAGGCCCATTTCTATCAACTTTTCTACAATAAGTGCTAGCCCACCTTTCTTTCTCATGCAATTATTCCTAATCCTATCTTTTTTAGTGTGTTCACTCATCCAATATAACATTCTCATTTTGCGACATTGAATTTTTGTTCATATTGACTTTTTATGACTCAGCATTTAGTACCATACAACTATACAGGTCTCATAGTTGTGTGATAACATTTTTCCTTAATCTTGAGTGGTACTTTTCTATTACAAATAACACTTGAAGTTTTCCTCCATTTCTAAGCTTCTATTTGAGCTAAGATAAAATTGTACACGGCTTCATGGATGCTTAATGTTATTTTGCTTGGAATAAAGACACAAATCAAATATTATGTTAGAAAAGAATCTGTGGCAATATAATTTTTCAATATTTATTGAAATAATTCAGTCAGAGGGAATATTTATGATTTCTTGAAACAGATGAAGTGATTAGTTCTTAATCCATTCACTTGGGCAGAAGTAGAACTGTGTATATTTTAACATTCAACAATTAAGCATCACATACAAGAGCATTTCTATGTCATTAGTAAAATATGCAGAAATTTTCTATAAATTCTGTGGCATACTTTCCAATTCCATTCATATGACAATATCATTTATATGTCAATCATACAAGCGAATAGCTATCATATGAATATTACTGTTATGGAAAACACTAATGAAGAAGCAACATATAGATACATTTTATATGTGATCCGAATACTGAACCACCATGTATCTAAACTAACACTTCAAAGTTGATATACATAAAAAAGTGGAGAAGTTTTAAATAAAGATAGTCAGCAAAATACTGACGAGAAATCTTAATTGCAATAGAACATCACATTTCAAAGCCACCAGCATTTATGTCAATTTTCAATTTGTCTATGGTCACAAGCTGTTGAAAACTATTTCAGGATCACATTTCTAAATTCATTTAATTGGAGGAGATAACTCATACCACATAATCTCCACTTCTAAGTGTGAGATCTAAATAATTTGTTGAAGCACCAGAAGGATCACCGTCTGACACTTCAGAGAGAGAAGACAGATCATGTCGTACAAAACGATAAATGAAACGATTATCTTTGGGAGATTTTTGGCAGGGAATCCTATCTGAAGCATCAAGAACAATAGAAGAATGGCCACCACAGTTCTGACTATTAGAAGTATGTGATCCCCACATCTCTTTCTTTACAAGCTGAAAGAGAGAAGGGAGCAAGAAAGAGACAAAACGGAGGCAAAGTATGTCAAATGAACTCAGAACAAACCTCACTGGGAGCAAATATAAATAACACAGTTAAAAACTAAACCTCAGTCTCTTTAGCTTCTAAGTCAATCAGTCGATCCCAACGGCATAGGAACTTAGAATGAGCTGGTGTCAGGTGATTAGTATGAGAATCAAACACATCTCCCAATCCACTGCTCTCTGTGCTTCCCCCATGTACCTAAAGCATTTTAATATAAAAAACCACAACAATATGAACAAAAAAACTTGTTACAAAGAGTAAGGGTTTATACAAATTATGTTACAACATTTTGAAAAGCTTCACATAAAATTATTGTCTTCAAGATCAGAATGTTGAAACTCCACACAAGCCAATTTGACTGTTAGAATAGTATTAGTTTATCTCCTTTCTTTATTTAGTTACAATATAGATGTCACACATTGGTTTATTATAAACTAAAGAACCTTAAGTCTATTGTAAATAGATGTAAATACAAGCATCCCTTTATAAAAACATTCCTTGTTTCTCTTATTCTTTACATTGTATTTGCTATCTACTTTATTTGCCTGCATGGGCCCCAATCTGCATAGCATGGTGGAATATTATGATCCTAATTGCAAGATATGGGACTCAAGTCACACATTGAAATAGTGTGAGATTTTAATGTGTATACGGACCTCGGCTCTCCAAGGATCCAACGTCACTAGCTAGCTTTAGGGTATGTCTCCTCCGAAGGTTCATATCAATTCATAACAAGCTCAAGTTTAAATAACCATCAGTGTTGATCACTTGCTCTCAACCTCAATCCTGGCTCCAATTTCAACACTACTAATAATAATAACTGCCACTCATCATAAATTCCATTTTAAAACTAGTGTCTGGTGTCCACAACAATCTGCAGCAACAAGGGACTCCTTGTCACAAAATACTTCCAACAAAATTATTTCAAATTTTTCCAAGTTAGATATTTCTACCAGTTTTCACTGTTTAGACATAAGTAACTGATTCCTCATGAATAATAATTATTTAATCTACAACATTTGAGGACTGACAATCCCATGAAGAAGAAAAGTGGAAACAGATGTTAATGTTTAAAAATGAATAGGCCCTGGACAATAAAAAACATAGACACATTCTTTTAAAGCTTCTAATGGTCTAACATCTCTCTAACCAAGAAATAAATCTAGGCTAAATCATAATTATACAAGCTATTTGCAACATCATGATCGGTAATGGAAAGTAGTAGCAACAGGCATTAATAAATTAGGTTCTTTAAATAGCATGATCATAATAAAAGTGAGGTCCTTAGCTTTAGAAGCAAAAAGCTTACTCAAGTGTACATTCTTTTTCAAACATAGAAACTCAACTCTAAAATTTCAGTTAGTCACTAAACTTTTAAAACTTGTCTAAGAATATCAAGTTTTTGAAATTTAAGAAAGAATCAGCATAAAGCATATACAGCTGTAAGAAATCAGGATGCAGGTCAGAAGCAGCTATAACAATTTGCTAGACACAGGTAAAGAAGTACCTTGTGATAAATGCTACAAACATTAAGATGGCGGCAACCTCTGCAAATACTAGGACTCTACAATTGAAAGATGAGAAAACTGGTAGTGAAAATCTGATAAAGTTGTTATAAACACATTGTGTAGCAAATTGGAAAAAGCTCATGCCTGTAACATTGGAGGCAATTGTTGCATGGTTAATGCCTTAAGGATATCACTTGCAAGCTCATTACGTCGCATGACTAGCCCAATTAAGTCAGATCTTCGTGCCACGATGCCCTTTGTATATAATAAAAAATTATCACACTAGCTTTCCTTTTAGACAGATACAGATAACATATATAAACTAATCTTACCTCTGTCTGATCTGATTGGAGATAATAAAGAAGACCAGAATCTATGTTCTTCTGATACCTGTCAAAAATACCAATACAAGTTAAATAATGGAAACTTCTTCTGAAAATATCTTTATATAGATATGCTGCTAGGAAAGAATATTACGCACCTCTCAGACATCAGAAGAGTGTATAGGATTACTTGGGCACGGTGCTCTACGGATGACTGCAAATGTGGAACCCAAGTGTCATAACAGGAAAACATCATAATAAGAGAATCTAATCTGAATGGTGTTTAATGTTTTATAAATTTCCATTGGAATATCAATCCAACTCCAACCTGTCCTTTTATGGTAGATATTAGTAATAAAGACCAGAATATTGCCTGGCTATAAGTTGATTTCCCAGTTTTGAATTCTAATGGCATGATCTTCTCATCCGCTTCATTTTTCCTTGGTTGAACTTTCACACTGAGAGAAGCATCAATCATCCCTTTTAAACCATATTTTGGAGCCCATGCCATCTCCTCAATATCAATTACCTACAATTGACACAGATGCCTCATGCCTCAGTATGTGAGACGTTCTTTTTAAGGAAAAAATACAATATGAAAGATAATATGTAGATGTGCGTATGGGCACATATGCATATTAACTTATCAGCTGGAAATGTATGCAATCATGTTTATTTACAATTATACTTCATCGACAAGATCAATACTTATGGATGCATAATGATACACAACAGATCAGTTGATTGAACACAGAGAGATCAAGTTAGATGCTTGCCTCAGATATGTCGACTTTCTTTAGCCCATCATCAGATCCAAAATCAACATAAGCGTCTTTCTTTTTTTCCTGTCAGAACCCTAAGTCATCAATCTCAGTCATAATGTTAAAAATATTAAGTAAAAAAAATGCCAGAAAAATTAAGTAGAAATTTTCAATCAGCATTTTAGGCCATACAATTCAATACTATAAAACTAGTATTATCAAAGACCAAAAAGACAAGCACATTTTGCTGGACATAAGATAGCTAAACATCTTAATGCCAAGTTTTTGGTGTTACCTACATGAATGCTTAATCAAAAGTAAATCAGATTGGCAGTGAGGTTTATTCCCAAAACACATTCTACAAGGGATTAGTTCTGTAATGGCTTTAATCTCAATTTCACTTCTTTAGTTCTGAGTTCAAACTAATTACAGCTTAAATCATCTTTTGTCCAACATTGAAACAAGCCAACCCAAATAAAACAATATTCTAATCTTATGATGAATTTTAAGTTATCGTAACCTACTTGTCCCACTTTCATGTTGATAGTTTGCACCTAACAATCACATTTCCATTAAAAAAGTTCATAAAATGTGAGTCATAAACATGATGAAGATCATAAGAAACTTAAAATAATCACCCTTTATCCTTCAATCAGCGGCTATCCTCAATCTCAACATTAATTTGTATATCAGCAACAAAGACTCTTCAGTGACTCTTGCCAATAAATCCTAATCTTACAAAACTTGCACTCAGTGATAAAATAGACTAAATAATTAGCATGGTTTCCTGGGCATATTTTATTTTATTTCTGAGGGTCAGAGATATCCATATTGCTACATACTATGCAATTATACATTACAAAAGATCACAAAGCCATGCAGTCTTATGGTGAGTTACGTTTGGCAGCAATAAAGTAATGACATCCATTCCAAAAGGTAATAGTTACCAATGGTTCGTGAAGAAATGTACAAGGCATTTTAACACACCTCTGAGTTCTTGAACAGTTTGATCCAGTTCAATATTCTTGGGATTGCATCAATCAAGGTTTTGTGCACATCATTCTCATTTACTGAAATATTCACAAAGGGAAGAAAATTAAAACTCTTGAAAATGACCCAGAGTCAACAGTTCACATAGATCTAAACTTCTTTTGAACAATTTCCAATGAAAATGTTAAGAATCAAACACTAAAATAATGAATTTTAACAAATGTTCTAATTCTTATTGTTGAGATCAGTTATTTTATGATGATATCAGTTACCAATGAGACATATATACATAAGCAATATACATAAATACACACACAAATCCTCACCTCCGCATGCATACAAACTTTCAACATTTCTTTGTAGTACCACTCGTGCATATTCCTCTAAGAAATTTATTGTAGGACTATCCTTCATAAGTCCAGCCTGCCGCACCACACCAAGCCCCCTCCCCAAAAAAAGGAAGGAAAAAGAAAAAGAAATTTTATGTCTGCTTCATTGGAATAAAAAACATATGAATAAGTATTACAACTCTATATGGTACAGAAGGAACCTGAAAAATTTGGTGAAGCAATGTTCCAGTTAATGCTGCAGTTGAGTACTCATTGTATTTTAGCCGCTCATCTAAGACAGTTCTTCTTGGACAACTAAAACTAGCAGCAACCTGGAAGATTTTCATGTATCAGGAAGAAATATATATAATCAAATACGCTGAATTGAACATAAGCACATTCACCAAAGAGAGTAGCCTTAAAAAACAGCTTACTTCCTACCAGTTAAGAGCCCAAATGTATGGAATAAGATAATGCCAATCTTTATACGGCACTACTCACATGGAAATTATACTAAAGAACCAAAAGATAATTTTGATTCTCTTTTTATTAACTTTTTTTATGTGATATAGTGCCACCAAGTAAAAGCATCACTGTTAGAATTAATGTTAATATTGGATATAATAGCTGTCACAAGTTCACAACAGCTACAGGCTAACTGTTATAAGCTTTAGATTAGCTATAATACATTTATTATGAATGCCATTATTGAAATATAGGCTGCACAACCTTGACTGCATGATAGACAAACTATAATATAAGCACTCACATTTTTTTTTTTAATAAAAGAAGAATTGTCATAGAAAGAGAAGTACAAAATGTTGGAGGATAAGAAATCCTCAAACCAGAAAATACATAAAATCTCAAAACAGAACAAAGTAAGATATGCCCTATAAAACTAGTTAGTGTAGAAGAGCTGTGCAATCTCTTTGCCTATCAGAAATTGCAGTTTCTTTAAAATAAAGCATGAGTAGAGCACAAAAGAGAAGCCATATACGTAATTCTAACATATTTAAAGGGGAAGATAAGCCCTTCAAGATGCAGATATTCTTCTCCAATAAGATAAACCACTTAAAGAACCATGGATTGCCACGAAATTTCGTTTTTTCCTTCTTCTTAGCAAACCTTTAAATCAAAGTACCAGGACAGACCTGACTCTCTCCAATAATGCCAAATATGTTATTCCAAAGGTAACTCATTGCTCAATAATGAAGAAAAAAAAGGGGCAAAGTTTCTGATCAGATCTGCATATAACACATGTTGGGAGAGAGCTTTACAGGTGATTATTCACATATACATATTTTGACTGCCTATTTTTAATTTTTTTTCTCTTTTGGGTACAAAAAACATGTAATGTAACAGTTGGTAAGCCTGAGGTTTAATGGTACAGTTCCATTATAATGGAACCCAAGTGACTTGGAAAATCCACCCTCAAAAGCTAGCTATTGAAAGAAAAGAACCAAGCCACTTAAGTACCCCATCGAACATCTCATTCTACTCAATGTGAGACTTGGGTAACTCATACTATCCTAAGGATATCCCATACTATCCTCATCGCCATCACATTATTTATTTTCTTTTTTCTTCATTTTAATAACATCAGAAAATTATTAATAGATGAGAGAAGGAAAACTATAAAGTGGGAGATAAGGTTACAAGTTACTACATCAAGATGATTCATCTTCCATTAAATAATGAAAATACACAGAAACACCAAGTGCAGTAAACCACTGCAACCATTCCCTTTACTAGACAAAGGGAAAAGAACTAACTTTTAAATATTCTAGCAAATCTTACCAACAAACAACAAGTAAAGTAAACATCACGCTGACTTATGGTAAATAAACCATGTAAGTGACTAAACATGAAGTCCCCCACCATCTTTGGCTGGGTTTACAGTTAGATAATTGGCACTGTGATGGAAAACTTATTTTAGGAAAAAGAAAAAAATTAATACTGCCTAGGGAATAAAAGATCTTGAAATTTGACCCTTGCTTTTATTGTTGTGTTGGAAATAGTTGTTATGCTTTTATTAAGTTTTGACTTGGGCTCCCTATATAAAGCCCTCTCACTTATTGTAAGTTAGTCTTGAACTTCAGAATAGAATACTCAGATTTTGCTCTCACTTCCCTCTCCATTTCTCCCTTCTCCCTATTCTTCTCTTCTCTCTCTTTCTCTTTCATATATCTACTCTCCCTTCCCCTCATTTCTTTCTCTCTATTACTGGTCCTACATCACATTCTACTATTACAAAGGAAATTTTGACAAGACTTTCTTGCTATATAATTAGAGAGCACAAGCAAATATTGCTCCTATAAAATTGTGACATATCAGATAAGTAACATTTAAAGAAGTAAATTAGGGAAGATGTGTAAAGTCATGAACAGAAAGAGTAAATACCCGAGTTCCAGAAACCAGATTATTTGGGTGGACAATCAAAAAATTATTATCATGATCTACATCACAATTTCCCTGTTCATCAAATTGACCAATTATATTCACAGTATCTCCAGGAGCAATAACACTGTAAGACCTGCAATAATTTGGAACAAGAATTAGAAATTCCAGAAGTATAATTATTCAAAGGATAATAATTGACAGACAGGACAATTAAGAAACCAAGAACTCAATAACTCATTTGAGTTCTTATAGAACACTTCAATTAAGTAAAGGTTTTCAATATGCAATAAAGGAGTCAGTAAATAATAAAACCATCTGATACTTCAAATGTTTGGTGTTGAACTATTACAAATATATATGAGTCAGACTTTATTAATAAGCTCACATACACTTAAGCGCACCAACTTACCACTCTTCCCACAAGTTTGCAGCCCGCTCTTCTCCAGTTTGTTCATTTAGTAAACGAAGCACCTGGAAAGCAATGGATCAAGTCAACCATTTATGAGATCTTTAGAAGCAATAACTTAAGGTGTTATAGCAATGAGCCTTAGTAAACCTTGTACGGGCATGGAGCAGCAGATGAATCAGCAGGCCTACGCTTTTCAGACACCTAAAGCAGAAAGTACAGATCAGTAAGCCTATGAGAATTTATTTTTTGTTGACCAAAAAACCAGTAAAGCAGAACATGATTCCAAAGCATACCTCCAAAACTAGATAATTAGAATTGGAAACACCAATGACCTCTTTTCGTGTATGAAACATTGTCCTTTCTACTGCATGGTCCACTTTGACAGGCAAATTATAAGTAATTGCATCTTGAGATTTAAAGTAATAGGTGCTTTCATTACAAATTGTAGCATCTTCAACACAAATGGCATCTTCAACTTGATCTAACAGTTCGAGCAATGCCTATAGAAATAAAGAAACACTCTTACGAATCTGCAGTTTCCTCATGTATTGTAACTACTGAAGTTTAACCATTATATAGACTGTCAAGTAAAACAAAGGTCACAAATCCCCACCCATGAACAAAATAATGAAGGAGCCTTTAAATAGTTTATATCTGGCAATAAAACCAGTAGGTTTCAGTATGAATTTAACCCAAAATAGGTCGACAAGTTAAACTGATTTTTTATATTAGCACCTATAGATGCCAAAGTAATTGACCCTTAGTTAAGAACCTGACATTTTGTCACTTTAATGCAGTGCTGCTCCACAGTTCTGGTTGCCAGTAAGACTAAAATAGAAAAAGTGTTTTTGAATAATTTTATAATGCTAATCACACACAAGAAACTGTAATTATTTTTCTCTATATGTACATGGCTCAAAATGCAGTTCCTTTTACTTCTGTTTCTTTTATGTTAATTCATCCCATTCTAAAGTCAAAAAAACAAAAAAAAGAATCTTTTCCTTGCTAACCTATCTATATATCTACTTTATCAAAAGGAATATGATATTGATAGGCAATCAGAAGAAAGTGTTGAGGTCTTTGTTTGTGACTACCAGCATAAGGTGTAGTAAATTGCAAATTAGTGATTAGAATTGGCACTGATTATAGTGGATCTTTCAGTCTGCTGGATCTGAATGAACTAATATCACAAAAACAAGTCTGGAGGCCAAACCTTTTTATGCTGTCTTAAATAAAGCTGGTCAGATGGTCCATTGCGCTCAACATCCCTGACAAGTTGCACCTTGAAATGCAACATGAAAAGAAAATACTAAATTACACTATTTGACAAATGGGAAGGAGGAAAAATATTCCAAACATATTTAAGAAAAAAAATATGAGTTTTATATCAATATCCCATGTTGCCAGAGAACTTTTGGCTTCCCATTTTTTTAATTTTAAGAAGTGCAATATTAATTTTAGATCTAGAAGGTCAACAGAACCAATAAACTATGAAGATTAAATTACCTTATCAGGGCAATAAGATAAAGATGGAGGAGTTCTGAAGGGACTCTGTTCAGAAGTTACTCTAGAGCTACTCATAGCAGTTGCATTGACATTAAAACCCATCTCTTGGTCTGGATTTATCCTTTTCAAGCCACTTTTATTCTTTGACACCATTGATCTTTCAGCAGCCTTGGGAATAGGCGATGTAAGCAACTTTTCAAATTTGCCGCCTTTACCCAGAGAACTCTGCATCATACATTGTTAATCTACAAACATGTTAAGATAAAAACATCAAATCAAAAGTAAATGCTCCTCATAAACTCGCCTTATCCTCTGAGGAGTTCCTGATGGGCAACAAGTTGATTCTAGAAGAGTCAGCCAACGCTTGAATTATCTGAGGCATGTTTTTTGAAACTGCTTGGAGTCTTTCATTCACTGGAGATATCTTCCATGTAACCTCATCAATCCCGTCATCCTGGCTTTGCTTTATAAACTACCCTCAATAAATTTTTACGAAGGTAGTATCAGAAACATTGAAGGGAAGAAGCAAAAATGTGTTAAAACAATATACTCAACTACTTGCATTACAATGTAGCCACTCAAAATATGCATTCAATATTTACAAGAAAGAATAATAACACTTGACCTTTCGGGTACAATTGAAAATGTTTTACTGAAAAATAAACAATATCATGAATTTAATTAAGTCGCTCAAGCACAGGCATTGGGGGACACGTACACTGGCTACATTTATACTAGAGACATCCAAATGGCCTGAATTTTTGTAATGGAGAGTTATCCCAATTGATTAGGAACCTAAAGAATTCAAGTGATAATTTTAATGAACTGAAAGATGCCATGCAATTCAGTAACAAAAGAAAAATAAGGAAATGATACTACCATCCCAGGCGAGAACTTAAAGCGCTTATGGGGCATAGTCTTAGATATTTCTGGAGACACCTCGGGGAGATGCTCCGCAGCACTAAACCCTGGTATTACCAAATTCTCTGAAGGAGTATTCTGCGACGAGAAATTAGCTTCATTTGCGGGTAATGGCGGGCTGCCTTTAGGATTTTGCAACTCTGAGTTTGCAATTTTCAGCCCATCCGCTTCTGAGTTCAAATCATTTTCAGCTTTGAAAAGAACAGAATCTAACTTTTTTGGAGCAACGGCTTCCGACCCATTAACATATGGAACATTCCGAGAGGTAGGAGATGCAACAGATTTGGAATCTTGAGGAGCAGAATTGGAACTTTTTGCAGTTGCATCATTCTTTGGCTGCTTCTGAGAGGCCAGAAGAGCATTCTGGGTATGGCGCTCAAAGAAATGCTGGATGCCGAACTTGGAAGGCTGAGCTTGGTTGTTCAGATTTGATTTCTTAGAAGAAGACGATGATGAAGAACTGGGCTTCTTCTTTGGAGGCATGTGGATGGAAGAGAAGCTTTAGGGTTTCCTTCTCAGGCATCAGCTTCCATCTTCCACTTACAGTTCGCATGAAGAAAAAAAGAGGGATGTGATTGAAACTTTCGCGGTTTCCCGCGTAAATCATATTTCTATGTAAAAAAAAACTAATAATCCCTTAAACTGTATAAAAAAAAATTGAACCGGAAAATTAATTGGGTTTATGACGGGCTGCCAAACCGTCCGATAGTGTGCTGAGATTTGGTCCAATCAGCATAAGATTTTCAAAAAAAAAGGAAAAAAATATATTAATAATTTGATCCCTCTGAAAAATATGTTTAAAGGTGTGCATGGATTACGTTAAATTGAAGAAAAAATAAAAACTGAACTAATAAATAATAAACAAGTTAGATTAATTCACGTTAGGCAAAATTAAATAATGAAATCGAACTAATTTAATCCAGAGAGTTGGGTTGGGTCTAAATCAATTTTTTTATTTTTTGAATTCTTTTGTTAACTTTGAATTAATCTTAAATTTTTAATAATTTTTAGATTAAATTCTGTACATAACACAAATATAAAATTAACTTATCTATGTTAGCAATGGATAATAAGGTGTTTTAATTGAAATTTAACAAAATATTATCACACTAAATTATAAATAATAAATCAAAATATAGAAATATTTATATTAAAAGAAAATTTGTCGAGTTATATTAAATTTAGTGGATTAAAAATTTTTCAAACCCCAAATAAATATATTAAATTTTTTAATTTGAACCAACCAATTGACCCAAACCAACCCAACTCAAGCTGACAGGTTGGGTTGAATTTGACGAGTTGACAAGTTAATCTGACTTAATAAATACTCTTAAATATGTTTACTAATATCTTAATTTTAAAAAAATATTAACTATATAAATAAATTTTTAAAAGTTTAAAATATTATACACATTAGTCTATATGTTAAATATCGTTAAAAATATTTGTTAGATGTGTTGATAGAGAAACTAAGATTTATAGCATTTTAAATCTTTAAAGACTAATTTATATAGTCAATATCTTTTACAAAGATAATTAACGATTCACATTATCACGTTTGTTAAATTTTTTTACAATATCTAATAGAATAATTAATATATATAATATTTTAAACTTTCAAAAATTAATATATATAATCAATATATTAAAATTTCAATAAATTACTAATATATTAAAAAAAGTGACAAATATGAAAATAAAAATATCAAAACGTTACATTATGTCTTTCAAGACCACATCACCGCCTACAGATGAAGATTTCTAATGTCAAATAGATTTCTAATGCTAAGACGAACAAAAGCCCAAATTACATTGAAGCACAAATAACCCAAAAAGAACCTATCCCTTGTATGAGTTAAATGTTAGAATTTGAATTGTATACTATATACATATATATTTATAAACACATTAAGACATATAGATATACATGTATTATGGATTAATTATCATATACATATTACTATCATAAAATTAGATCTACAAAGTGATCTAATTTTATTTAATGGTCCTTATAATAAATAATAATGTGTAGAGACTAATAATATGTATAGAATTTTTGAAGTATTAATTACTGATTAATGATGGATAAATTGGTAATTTGACACGTAAGGACTTAATATAAATGGGGTGTGGTCCCTGATTGAAATATCATGACACCAGACTTCAGTAAATTTGGATCCTCTTCTTTTGGTTCCCATCTGCATATAAGAGAATTAAAGGATACTATCAATCAGAAGACTAGCAGTCCTAATCCATCAATTTCATCATAGATTCCAGTATGATTTCATATTCATTATTATTGATTATTTCAAACAATTTCTAGAATTAAATCTAACAATGGTATCAGAGTCTGGTTGTATTTCTAGAAATTGTTTAAATTTAGTTTGATGAATGTATGCATGTGAAAGTGAATTCAGATCTGGAATGAAAATCTGGAAACATATGAAGTCTAGGTTATGCTTGTTAATTAAATAACAGACGCATTGTTCTTCATGGTTGGCGTTTACAAACTTAAACTTTTTTTATTTTTATCACCGGTTCTAGATTTCTCATTCTATTTTTTATTTTATAAGAAAATTAATTATCATTTTGAATGATGCCTAGAAAAAGGAATGCATATATATCAATATGGTTTCACTATGATCATTTTATGATCCCGTCATTTCTGTTTATGGATTGCCTCGCATGTATCTGGATCAATATGGTTAAATGTATAAATTGTATGGTTAATTCCTGGAAATTTTTGCGTTTTCAGTCATAACTGTCATATAACGGACTACAAAATGTAATGCGGGAAAAACAAATTTAAGGCCATTTTGAAATTATGGGAATGATTCTCATTGAACCCATGGCCAAACCGCCACTGAAACTGCAGCAAACGACATCAGAAACCATTGACACACGACGATTTTCACGCTAGTTTTTGGGTGAAATGGGTCAATCCATTTTCGACCCATTTTGGCAATTTTGAAATCACAAAAATGCTCCCTATTGAAAATGCAGCATAACCGCCTCTTAAACTGTCAGAAAAGACGCCAGAAACCGCCTCAAAATGGCGAGTTTCCATTCGGGTCAGTGCAAACATTGGGTCAGGTTGTGTGACCCAGAGAGAGAAGGAAGATGACCCTCTCTCGTGACGCACCATTTTGAGTAATCAAAACGGCATTGTTTCATTCTAATGGAAACGGCGTCGTTTCACTAATAAAAGGAAAACGCTGTCATTTTTATAAAGGGGAAAATCTAAAAAATTGCGAGCTCCAGGTATCGAAACTCACCCCATTTCCTTTCCCATAAGGCCCGCGACCACTAAGGCAAGCCTAATATGTTGATATGGTTTTGTTTTGGGTTTTATATATGGCTAAAATTTATTCAAATTATATATATATATTAATTAATGGAGATTAATTAATTAGTGATTAATTAAATAACAATAAATTAAGGATAATTAGTTATTTATTCAAATTAGTTGAAACAATATAGTTGCCAAAGCAAACTCTATCGTGAAAACTTTTTTGTTTATGAATAACTAAGTAGGTAATATGTATTTATATTCATGCGAATAATTAGTCGGCTTAAAGTAAGGCTATTATTTGACAGAAATTTATACATACATGTGGTAATAAGTAAAATGGTTATTAAGTGTCTGTTGTGAGTATTTAGTTAGCCTAAATGAAGGCTAAATGCTTGACTTGATCCAATCATTACTACTTGATTACTACAACAAGAAAATTAAATGAGTCAACTCTTTATCCAAAGATTAGATTTGATGTCACACTAGTTTTTTTGAGATGGGTTATTGTTATTAATATTTAAGCACTAATTTTGTTGTATGTGAGCTAAATGTGTGTTTTGTGTATTTATTCTTTATATAGCTGATATTGTTAATGCATCATTTATTACTGCTACTATTAATAACATTCCTATGCTGAATGGTGGTAACTTTAAATATTGGAAAAATAAGGTCACTATGGTCTTGGGATGCATGGACTTAAACCTCGCTTTTAGAGAGCCACGTCCTCAACCTCTTACTGATTAAAGCTCTTCTAAGGATTGAAGAGTATTTGAGAGGTGGGACCGCTCTAAATGCTTGAGTCTCATGATAATGAAAAATGCTATCCCAAAGACATTTCTAGACACTTTGTCTGGGAAAACTGATGCCCTAAGGTTCTTGAATACACTTGAAGAGTGCTTTGCTAGGAGTGACAAAGCGGAGACAAGTGGAATATTAACAAAACTTGTTTTCAGTAATGAGAACATAAGGGAGTACATCTTGGAGATGTTTCATCTTATTGGAAAGTTGAAGTCACCAAAGATCGAGTTTTCGGAAAACCTGCTCGTTCATTTAGTGCTCATATCCCTTCCTCTGCAATTTGGACAGTTTGAGGTAAGCTACAATTGTCAAAAGAATAAATAGACATTGAATGAGCTCATCTCTCACTTAGTGCAAGAGGAAGATAGCAGGATGAAACAACACAAGACTGAGAGTGCTCATTTGGCATCTACCTTCTCAGGCCATGGCAAAAAGCGAAAAGGAAAATAGATTGCGGTGTCTCAAACACAAAAGAAGCCTAAGGATTCATCCAAGGGATATATGACAAAGAAATGCTTCTTTTGTAAGAAACCTTCTCATATGAAGAAAGACTGCATTAAGTATCATGCTTGGAGCGTGAAGAAAGACATGTCTTTCGCTATTGTTTGCACTGAAGTAAATTTGGTTTCAGTACCTAGATATACTTGGTTGTTTGACTCTGGTGCTACAACTCACATAAGTATATCTATGCAAGGTTTCTTGAACTATTGAAAACTCAATGAAGATGAAAAATACATTTATATAGGCATTGGGAATCCGATAAAAGTTCAAGACATAGGCCAATTTAAGTTATTGTTATATACTAGTTACTATTTAGAATTAAATAACACATTTATTATATTGTCTTTCAAACAGAATTTTGTTTTAATTTCTGTATTGGACAAAGAAGGATATGTTTGTTCATTTGAAAACAGAAAATGTAATGTGTATTTTAATTCTATGCTTATTGGAACTAGTACATTATCTAGTCATAATAATCTTGATTTGTTAGATTCAGTACATGCATATAATGAGTCTTATTATATTGAAACCAATGACATTAAACGCAAATTCTCAAGTGAGAATTCCTTTTCTTTATGGCATAAGCGTTTAGGTCATATCTCTAAGCAGAGAATTGATAGACTTGTGTCAGAAGGAATTCTTAAAAAACTTAAAGATTCAGATTATGATATTTGTGTTGAATGCGTTAAAGTCAAAATTACAAACAAGAAAAAATTGAGAGCTATGAGAGCTAAGGATGTTTTAGAATTAAAACATACAAATGTATGTGGGCCATTTTCTACAGCTTCTTGGAATGATCAAAAATATTTTATTACATTTATTGATAATTACTCTCGATATGGCTGCCTATATTTGATACATGAGAGGTTTCAAACATTGGACATTTTTAAGTCTTTTAAGGCATAAGTTGAAAATCAACTTGGCAAGACTATTAAGTCCATTAGATCTAATCGTGGTGGTGAATACTACGGTCGATATGATGAATCAGGTGAACAACATCCAAGTCCTTTCGCTCAATTTTTAGAGAAGTGTGGGATTGTGCCCCAATACACCATGCCTAGTTCGCCAAGCATGAATGGTGTAGCCGAAAGGCGTAATAGAACCTTTTAAGATATAATACGAAGTATGATTAGTTGTACTATCTTACCTCACTCACTCTGGGACGATGCTTTAAATACCGCAATGTATATTCTAAATAGAATTCTTACAAAAGCTACAAACAAGACCCCTTATGAGTTATGGACAAGTAAGAAACCAGCACTCAAGCATTTACGAGTTTGGGGATGTCCAGCTGAAGCACAGCCTTATAAGCCAAATGAAAAGAAACTAGATTCAAGAACTATTAGTAGCTATTTTGCAGGATACTTTGAAAGGTCATATGGATTTAAATTCTTGATCCCAGAAGAAGAACATTCTTTGAGACGGGAAATGCCCGTTTCTTTGAGGATGTTGAGTTTAAGGGGGAAGATAAGGATAAAGACATTATTTTTTTAAAAAAAATTGAATGAAATTATTAGTGAAGAGAATTCAGTTACCTTTCCTCTTCCCAAAATTGTGGTAAGTCATGACTATGATTAGGTTTTCATACCTAACATGATTCATCAACAACATTCAATTCAAATTCAAGACAATATTAAAATTCTCACTCCTCAAGATCAACATAAAAGATAAGTTGTTCTTGAGGAACATGAGGATCAAACTCAACAACCTCAAATTCAAGTAGAACCAGTGCCTTTAAGAAGATCTTCAAGAAAAAGGAGAAATTCAATTTCAAGTAATTATTTTGTATATCTCCTTAAGAATGAGGAATATATTGATTCATTAGGAGAAGCAATTAATAGTTCTAATTCTCATAAATAGATCAATGCTATGGGTGAAGAAATGCAATCTATGAAGGATAATGACGTTTAAGATCTTGTCTCATTACCTGGAGGTGTGAAACCAATTGGTTGTAAATGAATTTTAAGACCAAGAGGGATTCACAAGGTAATGTGAAAATATATAAAGCTCGTCTTATCGCTAAAGGATTCACCCAAAAGGAAGATATTGACTATAAAGAGACTTTTTCTCTAGTTTCTTCGAAAGACTCTTTTAGGACAATTATGTCACTTGTGTTACATTTTAATCTTGAGCTACATCAGATGCATGTAAAGACAGCTTTTCTCAATGGAGACATTGAGGAAACTATCTTTATGAAACAATCAGAAAGGGTTAGCTAATTTTAAGGAAACTGACCACTTAGTTTGTAAACTTAAGAAATTCATTTATGGACTTAAACAAGCTTCTCGTCAATGGTACCTAAAATTTTATCAAGCTATTCTTTTATTTGATTTCGAAATAAACACTGTTGAAAATTGTGTGTACCGTAAGTTCAGTGGGAGCATATATATATTCTTGGTCTTATATGTAGATGACATTTTGCTTGCTAGTAGCGATATAGAATTGCTTCAAGAAACCAAGAAATTCTTATTAAGTAAATTTGAAATGAAAGTTCTTGGTGAAGTATCCTTCATATTAGGAATCCAAATTCATCGTGATCGTTCACGAGGAATTCTTGGATTATCACAAAAGGGGTTATATTGAAAAAGTACTTGAACGCTTTGGCATACAAAATTATAGACCTCATGATACCCCCATTTTTAAAGGAGACAAGTTTAGTTTACAATAATGTCCAAAAAGTGATACTGAATCCAAGTTTATGGAAAATATCCCTTATGCTTTTGCAGTAGGGAGTTTGATGTATGCACAAGTTTGCACTCCACCTGATCTTGCATACATTGTGGGGATACTTGATAGATATCAAAGTAATATAGGAAGAGAATATTGGGTAGCAGCCAAAAAAGTTTTCAGGTATTCACAAAACAGTAAGGTTTATATACTCACATATAAAAGGTTGAGAAAACATGAAATCATTGGATTTTATGATTCTAACTTTGCTTTTCAAGTATTTGCAACACACTAAGGATTATGGGCTGACATATAAGAGGTCGGACAGGCTTGAGATCATTGGGTTTTCTGATTTTGACTTTGCTGGATGTCAAGATAGTACAAAATCAACATCTGTTTATGTATTTCAATTAGCTGGAGGTGCAATATCTTGGAAAAGTGCCAAACAGACACTTGTTGCATCTTCAACTATAGAGGATGAATTCATAACATGTTATGAAGCATCCAATCATGCTATATGGCTGTGAAACTTTATCATGGGACTGCGTATTGTCAATTGTATTAAAAGGCCACTCAAGTTATATTGTGATAATAAAGCAGCAGTTCTGTATTTAAATAACAACAAGAGCTTTTCCAGATCTAAGCATATAGATATAAAGTTCCTTGTTGTAAAAGAAAGAGTTCAGAGTGGCTTCATTAATATTGAGTTAATAAGAACAAACTCAATGATTGTAGATCTGCTTACTAAGGCATTGACACCCTTAGCCTTTCATGAGCATGTTGCTCACATAGGTGTTGTTACATTAGATGCTGGTTAATATAGTGAGAGTTTGTATTCTATTGTACTTTGATGTCTAGACATTATTTGATTACATTAATGAAGTATTCATTTTTTAGTTTATGAAACCCACTCTAAACTTTGATCTCATTTGGTTAAGATAAGACCAGTTGGAAATAGACATGTGTAGATCACATTACATGTAATTTCCATGCTACACATCCACACATGATCTATGTCATTTAGTCAAGTTGATGTCTGAGATCATTGTAGGTTTAGTTGCGAAAAGACAACGAATGCATCTTTGGTCCTTATATTGATAAGACTAATGGACAAGATTGATAAAATTAAGATACACATAAAATTATGGTAATTTGTATATGATTAAAGGTTCTATAATATGAATACATAATTGCACAATCCAAGTGGGAGATTGTTAGAATTTGGATTGTATACTATGTACATAAATATTTATAAACACATTAGGACATGTAGACGTATATGTATTGTGGATTAATTATCATATACATATTACTATCATAAAGTTTAAAGACCTATAAAGTGATCTGATTTGATTTAATGGTCTTTATAATAAATAATAATGTGTAGAATTCCTGAACTATTAATTACTGATTAATGATGGGCAAATTGATAATTTGACACATAAGGACTTAATATAAATAGGGTTTGGTCCCTGATTGAAGTATCCTGACACCAGACTTCAATAAATTTAGTTCCTCTTCTTCTGGTTCCTATCTGTCTATAGGATAACTAAAGGATACTATCAATCAGAAGATCGACATTATTGATCCATCAATTTCATCATGGATTCTGGTACACTTCTGCATTCATTATTATTGATCATTTCAAACAATTTCTAGAATTAAATCAAACATTAAAAGCTCAAAAGTTGACGTACTCATTTTTTAATTTTGCTGTTTATGAACAACACCCACTTGAAATATGAACAATCAATTTGTCAGAATCGAAGAGAAGTGTGTGTTCCTGCGCATGTTTATGTTTCACAAGAAGGAAGAGATTGAAGAATTCAGAGCACAGGACAATAAGGAAATGAGAGGCACCAGAGGAGTAGAGCGTCCATTTGGAATCACTGAAGCATCGACACCTCGAAGGTTGGATAGCCTCACCGATCCTTTAGGCTTTCACGACCAAAACACATTGGTTATGAAGAATGCCTACGGATGAAGAACACTTTTGCAGCAAGCCCTAGCAGAGCATTGAGGAAGACAACCAATGTGCCTTGAGGGTTCTGATACAGGTCTCTGATTATCATCGTGTTTGATTTGGGTGTATTAAAGAAAGGTCATCCAACTGTTTCTTTCAATCTTCTCCTATAATGTGGTCTAGTATTAACAGGTAATTTGGTGTACAAGGATTTGTATTTTTTTTCTTAGTAATTAAATTGAGTGAGAATTAAAATAATGTTTTTATATGTATAAATGAGTCTAGTAGCATTTAAGATTTCTTTATAGTAATACAATGAAAGTTGAAGAGATTATTAATAAGACCAAAGTTGTTGAAATAAATTTTTATTTATAGATCAAAGGTTAATGAGTCTTTTATGTTTTATCTTTTTTTTTGTGATGAAATAAAATGATCAGAGCTTGAATTATTTTTAATTTCATCTTTAATTTCTTTGGGTGCAAATTTCTGCTAAAAAATTATTTTTTGTCTCAATTTTATTTTAAATATTTAAAAAATTCTTGTCATTGTTATAATTACTAATGACATATTTTTGTAATATAAAGGGAACGAAGACATTTGAAGTTTTTCATTAATTGGTTAAGGCATATTTAAATGCAATGTGTGAAGATATTAGATTAAATTGTCTTAGGTATTTTAGATATAAAATATTATTTACACTCATATTCATATTCAATAATAGAAATATTATGAATCAACACTTTATCGTATAAATTTAGACTGAACCTATTTAAACTCTAATATGGTATAAACAACAAAAGGACTATTGGTAGAGGGGCTCACCCTAATAGAATAAAGAAATGTTGAGTGAAATTTTGTATAATGCAACTTTTGATACATTAGCTCTTTTGGAATGATGCTATGATGAGAAATAGGGATAATATAAGATGTTTTTATAATAGTATAAGTTACTCAAATCTCACATTATATATTAGGATAACAATTATAAAACAAATATGTGATGTTGAAGATTAGTGACTTAAAGTCTAAAGCCCAAAGATTAAAGGCTCAATAAGGAGTTAAAAGTTTCAAGTCACAACTACCATTAAAGGAAAAATGTTGGAATATAAAAGAAAGGAAAATATATGAAATTTTGCATAAGTTAATTAAAACAAAATTATGTACTATATAATGTGTAAAGATGTTAAATTAAATTGTTTTAATAATTTTGATCATAAGACAACTTCCTCACTCAAACTCATATTCAAGAATAATAACGTTATGAACCAACACTCTACTATTTAAACTTAGACTGAACTTGCTTAAATTATAACAATATTCAAATTAATAGTAAAATAATTGATTTCTTATTATTATAAATTTTTATTAATAATTTTATGATAGTAAAAATACCTTTTATGTTCCTAAACGTTACATCAATTTTAATTTTGTTCTTAAAATGTTTTTACAATCAATTGTATCTATAAAATTTTAAATTATAATTAATTTCGTTATACGACTTAACATTATTTAAATTATTAACGAAATATGATAACATGACATTTCAAGTAATGTTAAAATATTAGACAAAAATAACATTTTGACTCATATTAACTTTGAGAACAGAATATTAAATGTCATATTATTATTTTTTTGTTATTAATTTAGATGACATTAAATTGTGAGATGAAATTAATTGTAATTTAAAACTTTAAACATAGAATTAACCTAAAAATTTTTTTAGACAAAATTAAAAATTCATATAAAATTTGGGACATAAAAAATATTTTTACCCTTTATAATTATATATAAAAATCATAAAATAAAGTTTGCTTCGTGCCTAATTGCTTTGATCAAATTCCTTAATGCATGTAATTTTGTTACCATTTCTACCATCACCTCATTTTACGTTGACCAACCTTAAAAATGATAGAAACATTATTAAAACCAGTACTGACAAGGGTCATGCCAATATTGATTGGATTACTTCCCTGAAGCCAAACTGTCAAAGCTACACACCTAGCCCCTTATCACTCTAACGGTTGCCTCATCTTTCTCAGCACCAACCCCTTGTAACTACATGGCCATCGGCCTTTCCCCCCCCAATACATGTGGCTTCATCATTAAGGCTTTAAACCTCGTTTCAAAGATCTTAGAACCACCATCCTGAGGACTTCTAAAGTTCAAATCAATTTCTTACTCAAATTTTAGATATAATGTTCAGCTTTATATAAAAAATTATCTTAAACTTTAGACAATATATAAGAAATTTTTTAATTAATTTGATGTGTTTATTTTTTATTAAAATTTTAAATAAAAAATAACAGAATAAATTTTTTTACATAAATTACAAAATTCAGAATTATAACCTTTATAGTTAAAAAAATAATTTATATATAATTTATAGTTCAGTAAGTTATATTATATGAATTTTAGCCTAAACTTTTTGTGCAAAACTTTAGGCCATTCAACTCAAAGTATAACTTGCTGAGTTATTTGGTATAAAGAAATTGAGAATTGAACCAAAATCTATTTTGTTGTTCTCATGGTAAACCAAGAAGGCTCCTTCCGTCATCACCCCTACAAAACTTGATCATTAGTTGTAGACACCTTCTCGGTGCTCTTGAAGATTAGTCAGTCATGCCTATAGCTGTAGTCTGTAGAGTTCAATACTTGTGCTAACCTTCTTGCTAAAAATAGAGGAGTTAAAGCTCTCCCTTTCACTTCACCTTTGTCTCTCCTTTTATTTCTCAAAATTTCTTACGTGACTTGTTACTTGTTAGACTATTTATCTTTAAATTTAGATTTTTTGTATGAAAAAATGATACGATAATATTTCATAAAAAGAAATAGAAATTGAATAATGAGTCACATCATATAATCAAAATTATAAATGAATAATATTTTTATGTTGATACTATTATATTATTTTTTAACATAAAAAAATTATGATTTATCTATGACGAACATAAATATTTTTCTTAAAGATATCCCATCGATCTAGTTTTATTTTTATTTTTTTATAATATCTTTTGTGACAAAAATAAAAGTCTATACCTACCAAACTAATGTACATGAAGCATGCTAATAGAGCCAATTTTTAAAATTTAAATTAAAATTTAAATCATTTGGTCCCGTCCTATAATTTTATCAAAGTTGTAAATCACACTCTATAATTTACAAATTTGTAATTTGGTCTCTATTATTTGCAAACCTTTAAAAATCCATCCCTTTAATATAAGTATGTAACACTGTCAATAGTCATATGGTGTGGCTAATTTTTTTGCCAGAGACTACGTTTTTTTTTTCTCAACTTAGCTCTTTAATTCAACTCATACTTAATATTAATATACCACTTTTTAAGCTTTCTAGTCATTAATTTTTAAAAATATATATTATATATATATAATAAAATATGAAATTAGAAACCTTTTTTAGGATCGTGAAAAGAATGAACAACAAAAATATATCAAGAGAATATAAAGTTAAATAATTTTTTATTATTTTAAATATAAAAATTATTTTTATTTTATATTTTAAAATATTTAAAAAAATTAATATACATTTTGGTGTATGTCAAATCATTAATACATGTGTGTGTATATATATATATTATAATAGTTATGAATTTTTTTGTCAATAATCTTATAAAATAATATATTTTATAATATAAAAAATAAAATAAAATGTTATAAGTCCTTATAGAAAAGAAAAAATAAAGATAATGAAAAGTTACAAAAAATAAGTGAATTAAATAATTTTTTATTATTTAATTTATTATTTCAAAATTATAATAATAATTATTTTATATTGTGTTTTAAAAATTAAAGAAAATAAATAACATACATATTTGTGCATGCAAAACTTCTAGTACATTATAATAGCTTTGAATCTTTCTAGTATCACAAATGATATTTTTATAATATAAAATATATAATAAAATATGTTATGAAAAAATATAAAAAAGAGAAAATAAAAATAATAAAAAATTATAATTTACAAAAGATAAATGAATTAAACAACTTTTTTATTTAATTTACTATTTTAAAATTATAATTATAATTATTTTATATTATATTTTAAAAAAATACACATTTATGCATGCATGCATACATACATGTCAATAAATTACCCTCTCTAGGACGCTCAAACTCTCCTTAATTTTGAAAGGGGACTAAAATTCTATTAGTTTAGGTGTAATTTTATATTTTTTTCTTATCAAATGCTCTAATAAAAAATTAACATGTCAATAATTTTTGTAACTCGTCACCCCATAAATTAGTAATCTACCAAAAGATTATTCAACAGGATTCAGGCTCCACGGCTAAATCTTTGTTGAAAAGTCGCTCACCCTAATCCCAAGTCACGACGGTTATCTCATCCAAAATTGCAAATGAACGAATCCCATCTGATTTTGTAGTGTCTGAATTCATAATTCTACAAGGTCAATGTTACCTAAAATTCCACTTCTCAATTTTTGGGATTCATAAGCTTTATTTTCGAATGGATTCAATTTGCCCAATACTGTTTGACGTTTGATAAGTATATTTCTGACATCGTATCATTCATTTTTATTTTTTTTCTCCAAATAAAACGACTACGAAATCAAATTGTCACTGATTTTACTTACCAAAGAGTATAGCAATTGAGCAACAATGCTTTTCAGTCTACTTCAACTTCTCTCATATATGCTTGTCTTAAACCATAAAATGCAATATCAGATACCCATTAACTAACCTTAATCAGCTTAGCGAGGAGAGAATTGAAATCAGTGGAAATTGAGTTGCATGAGTACAGTAGTAAATATTATCTTGCACTGAAAACTGGTTCTGCGTCAGGAGTTGGTTGTGTTCTTCGTGTGTATTTGAGAAGCAAACCTTCAGAAGAAAGACCTGGTACACTTAGATCCCTAAAACATTCCAAAAGGATGAGTTAATTTAAACTGGAAAACAATGAACAGGTTTAAGGTTAAAACTTAAAGACAATATAAGTCTACGAGAAATCTAAACCTGATATAAGGCTGCAGATCCTTCCATTCCCACTTTTGCCGCTCTCTGAAAAGAATTGAGAAACGTTCGGCTGGTGTAGAAGGCAAAGACGAGACACTGAAGGCATAAACCCATGTTTCAACACCAACCCTCTCTGTCAAAACCTCTCCTTCCAAAAAATCTGAAGTGGGCTGCATGCCATCTGGAAGCTTCTGTCTCCAATCATCCATAAAACTCTCCAACTTCTTCTTTCCTCCTCTCAGGATTTCTCTTGCAAACTGTACACACACACGCTTCTCATCCAATTTCCAGACATAGCTACCTGGGCAATCACTTACTTTCTCCCCAAATACATGCAAACAATGTCTTGCAAGTATAACAGGAAATCCATCTGATTCCAGCATACTCGCGACTTCATCTTCATTAAGAGAATTAATCGACCAGTCATTCAACACTGCATTGTGCAAAAGCATTCTCAGAATGGTGTTCATGTAACTCTCATCCACTAATCTCCAATACCCATTAATCTCAATTGCTGAAAGCGCCTGTAATCCAGATCTTATTTCATCATCACTTGCTTGGATTGTGTCAACAAGATCATTCCAATTATATAATCCTGTTCTAGATTCATGATTGTCTTCTAAATTTTCCACTTCTAACCCATCATACCTGTAAGGGTTCTCTGAAAGAAGCAACTTAAGTTTATCAAGTCTGGGAGCAACCTCCACAAGCTCCATGGTACCAGGTACAACTTTGATCACAGATGCAACAGCTTTTTGGTCATGAATATTATTATCACTCTCTTGTGGAGATTGATAAGATTCTGATTGATATGGTGGTACAAGAAATACAGAATTGGAAGTTCCAACGAACTTGATAGAATAAGTTTTGGACTGAGTGCAAAAAACTGCATCTTCATCTGGCTGTCCTCTTAAGACCACCCTGGAATAGAGTAGTACAAAATCATGTAAAACACGAGTTGGAAAAGGACAGGGAAATGTTAATAAACCACTGAGACTGACTGTTGACATTTACTGTCAGTCAGTGCTTACCTTTCGTGCAGAACTTCTGGGATAAGTTTCTCGTCAAGCTCTAGAAAGATGAGATCATCACGAGGGCCAAAAAGAGGATGATAAGCAATAGAAATTGAAGAACCAGGAGAGAGACCTAGAAGTGCCTCTGCTCCTTGGGAAATCAGCTGTGGTTGTTCCATTCTCTGCCTTACTAAGTATAAATTATGTGAATGACATCTACAGGCAAGTGCCAAACATCCCCCTTGATAGACAAAATATGCAGGCAAATTGATCGAAGATCAACTTCAGAACTTCTTATCACTTGCAATCATCAATGAGTGCTAACTGCATGAACATGAGAAAGATGACCAAGACCAGCATGAGAAGCCACAAATGCTATCAGACATTGTGCAGTTCTGTTAGGTAAATTAATAGGCAATGTTTGGAAATCTTTTTTTTTTTTTAAGAAAAAAAGTTTGAATCTCAATAAAAAAAATTATTAATTTCACTGATATGTGACAAGAAAAATTTAAGGAAAGAATTTGCTCAATTGCTCCACCAATTAGACTTCCATTCATTAATTAATTAGAGGATTTGGTCTTCTTTGATGGGGACCGGGGATATATACTACCCAAATCCCACATCAAGTATTATGAGTTACTCAATATAGTACTTAAGTAGCTTAGTTTTTCTCCCTTAGCTAGCATTTGAGGAAAGATTCTTTAAGTCGATTGGATTCCATCATAACATTAAGAGATTACCCCTTTCTTATGATATATTGATATTCACTTGATCTTAGTATAAACTTATAACAAAAATTGGCACAACATTTTCAACATGAGTAACCATCATTGATCTCTACTAAGACTAATATAACAAAAATTCTAAAATCAAATCAATGCTATTTTAACATAAATAATCTAAGTAATCTCCTAAGACAAATACTAGAGAGATAGACCGAATTCTAAGTTTCAAATACAAATACAATATCCTAAACAAAATCTACTATGACATAACATATTCCTACAACAACAAACAAAGCTTTTTCATACTAAGTGTAGTTGAGTATATAGATCAAACGACACCAACATGTTGTGTCTTTGCTCATTTTTATAGTTAGATTATTAATAGTTAAATTCATTTTAATAGTTTTTTGATGGGCCCAGATATATATTAAAAAATATAAGCAAAGGTAAAAGGAAGAAATATTGTGAGAGACACGTGTAGGCTCTTGAGAGGAAGTTTTAGAAGGAGTTAGTTAGGCAATTCTCAATAAAGAGTGGAGGCAGAGAGAGCCAACGGGGAGGAAAATTTGAAAAGTATTGGGAGAGTGCTAGCCTCTCCAAAACTAGCAACCATTTCTGTTTTCATTATGTTTGGTGTGTTTCTTTCGTTTTCTATTTCCAGATGCTGTATCATGAGTGAGTGCTGTTGTAGTTGCTATATTGTGAGTATAGTGATGATGTCAGTGAATGAGTGCTCTTATTACAGCTCTATTTTGCTATCAATAAGACTACAATTCTATTCAGTGCAACAATTCAGTAGCAGGGCTTTATCAATTTAGTATCAGAGCGGTGATAGTCCGGGAGAGACCAAGACAACATGGCTGGCTTGGAGAATAGGATGGACTGTCTGGAGAGAGAGATGACAGTGGTGAAGAAGGACATAGGAATCATCAAAGAGTGCATGAGAGACCTTCATGATGTTCTAGTTAGATTAAGTAAAGAAGAAGAATTGGGGGAAATACAGAAAAGGCCTATCAAATGGTCTGTTAGTTGGAGCCGATTGGAGAATTCTCAGGTTTCCCAAGCAAAGAGAGGTGAAGAAGAGGAGAAGCTTGAGTTGAACAATGTATCAATATTTGCCTTCAAGACTGAGACAAAAGAGAAGATGAAGTAGAAGCTTATCCAATTTTCTGAACCCATGAAGACTACACGGGGTTCTAGTTTGACAGCCCCTATGGAAGCAAATTGGAAGTCGGAAGAGGAGATGAACTCAATCCCAGTGCTGATATCAAGCTATTTGGAAGGTATTTGTTACCCTTTTGAGGTAGACAGAGCCAAGGTAAGAGAGTATTGCGGCTGCCAAGGAGATGTGAAGTCTGATGTGTATAGACAGAGGAGGTGGAGTTCTTTAGGGTTGACAGCAAAAGACGAGGGTAATGTAAAGAAAAATAGCTGGTTCATGGATCGGGTTAGAAAAATTAAGTGGGGAAAAAGTCCAATTCTAAATATAGAAGAAAAAATTATTAGGCTCATAGATTTCTACACTTATATTATTGGGCCAACTTTCAACAATCTAACCTACAACTCATTAAAGTTAATGGGCTTGGCCCATACGATAGATAAGAGAAACCTAATTTTAGAGAAGCCTAAAATAGGCTGAACAAGGGCCCAAAAGAATTTAGGTTTATTAAACCTTTAGAATTCCAAACCCATATATTCTATTTACCCTGTCATTTGGCCAAGGAAAAATCATCCAGGCCGTGACTCTTCTTAAGCAATTTGAAGCGCAACGTTCTTCAAGGGAGATTGAGCAAGTTGAAGCATGGGAGAATGAGTGTGATTGTGTAAGGGTTTCAAAGTCATCACAGTCTCATTCAAACAAATATGGCAGCAGCGTCTTAATCATTCAGCCTTGGTATTCTTCTTTGTCATGCAATTTTTGTGTTCACTTTCATCTATTCTCCACCTTCTGGCCTCTATTCAATTCTGTTGGTGAAGAAGACAATAGAGGCAAAGGAAGGAAGGCACCTAAGAAGGAGATTCAAACTAAAGAAAAATCATATTCCTTGCTAACAACATTGGCAAACAACCCAAAGGCAATATATCAACTATTCCAGGATGAAAAAGCAAGAAGAAAGGTGCAGAGATTCTGTTTCTGGTGGGATGAACAATGTGGAACAAATTATAGGATGAATAACCTATAATTGGTAATGGCTGCAGTCAAGGATGATGAAGGCAAAACAGAAGAAAGAAATTGAGTTTTGGGGAGGAGTAAGAGCCCAAAACTGAGCTGGGAAGGAGCATCAATTGGGTGTTATTATTTCTATTCTGGAATAACCCAAAACCATATTTTGACTCATTCTCAGATAAAATACTGCACAAAACAGAAGAAGGAAGACATGGATAACGTGGTTGATGCTGCACAGGTAGCAATCTTATTGGGATCACATAAAAGACTTCTCTAACAAGGTTTTGGAAGCAGTGGCTGGTCACTACAGTGGACTACTGTGAGTTTTTCATCAAATGTAGGCAAGTCAATCATAAGAGAAGCTTTCTATGTGGTCATTATAGCACATGATGTTTTGGGAAGACATGAGGGTGCTAATGTTAAAAAAATAATTGTTATGGATCTTTCAATTATGGGGAATTTTCAGGCAAGATTATTTTATGGAGGAATCCAAATTGTGGCAGGTTTATGTTCTAGAGAAATTTATATCTTCACTAAAAAGTTGAATGGTGTGAAGACAATTCAACAAAAGGGGATTCCCTTTGTGCAACCCCTCTGTCAATTTGAATTTAAGGGAGCAGAAAAGTTTATGGGAGAGGCTTGGCTGTGTTCTTTGGAGAAGCAAGAGCAGAGACCTATTGGAAATAAGCCACCTATCTCAGATTCTAATTCTCACCTTGAGGGCAAGGGAAGCTTCGAGGGCCAAGTAATGATGGGCCCAGATATATATTAAAAAATATAAGCAAAGGTAAAAGGAAGAAATATTGTGAGAGACACGTGTAGGCTCTTGAGAGGAAGTTCTAGAAGGAGTTAGCTAGGCAATTCTCAATAAAGAGTGAAGGCAGAGAGAGCCAAGGGGGAGGAAAATTTGGAAAGTATTGGGAGAGTGCTAGCCTCTCGAAAGCTAGCAACCATTTCTGTTTTCATTCTGTTTGGTGTGTTTCTTTCATTTTCTATTTCCAGATGTTGTATCGTGAGTGAGTGCTGTTGTAGTTGCTGTATTGTGAGTATAGTGATGATGTGAGTGAATGAGTGCTCTTGTTTCAACTCTATTTTGCTATCAACAAGACTACAGTACTATTCAGTGCAACAATTCAGTAGCAGGACTCTATCATTTTCCCTATTTTTTTCTTTGGTCTTCCCTTACTTCTAGTTATTGGACTATCTTTCATCTGGTCAACTTTTTGTGCATAAACCTCTAATGGTCTCATCTATACATAACCAAACCATCTAAAGCACGTTTCTAATAACTTTTCTATGATAGGTATTATCCCAACTTTCTCTCTAATGTACTCATTCCTAATCTTATCATTTCTAGTATGATTATTCACCCAAAGCAATATTCTCATTTCTATAATGTTGAATTTTTACTTATATTGACATTTTATCACCTAACATTTAGTACCATACAACAATACAGGTCTTATGGTTATACAAAAAAAAAAAAAATTTCTTAAGCTTGATTGTTACTTTTTTATCACAAAGAACTTCTAAAGCCTTCCTCCATTTCATTCACTCAATTTGAACCCTATAATTTACGTCCTCCTCTATTTCTACATTATTTAGTATCATCGCTCCCAAATACTTAAAATTTGTAACTTCTTGTATGGAATGATCTCTAAGTTTCACCTATGCCTTAGAATCCATGTCCCTTTCACTAAATTTATATTCCATATATTTTGTTTTGCTTTGACTTATACAAAACCGCTATGTCTCCAAAGCTTGTCTCCACCTCTCTAATTTTTCATTTATTTCTTTTATGGAATCTCCAACAAGTACTATGTCATCAGCAAAAAGCATACACCTCTATAGGTAATCCCTACATTTTTTATAACTAATCCAAATTACCCCAATGATCCAACTATAAATCCTTAAATCCCAAATGATAACTATATTAAATGGTAGTCAATTAAAAAAAGACTATCCTATCATTCTGCATCATTGCGATTCTTAGGGGCACACACAATAAATGGAGTCTTTTGGGATTCTTTGGTTATTTAGGATTGACTTGGGTTTCCTATTTAAGGATTTCCATGTAAATTAGTTGGGTAGACTATTTGGAATTGATTACTACTGAGTCTTTGTTTACGCCCTTTTTTATCCTTTATAACTCCCCTTATTTCTCCTTCTTCTTTCTACTGTTTTTTGGTCCTACATCGGCTAATACATATAAGTTACAACTTGTTATAAAGTCATGTTCATAATTATTTCCTATATCATTATAGGAACTAAAAGAATCCTAATAATAATATATAAGGACTTCAAAAGACGCTTAAGAACTTTCCAACACAAAAGGCTTAACATTGTTTTTTACTTGTAGTTGGACAATACTCCTAAGTAATTAACTGAATCTCCCTTGCATTGTCACTCCACATGAGTTCACTACTTTGGAGCTTTAGTTGAATTGCAACTGCACAAAACAACTTAATATACTTGTCTCCATTCCACAAATGTTGAACCTTGCACTCTGCTGCTAAAACCTCCTCCATTCTTCCAAGCCATACAACAGTTTATCCTACAAACCAGTACATTGATATTACCTCTAATTTCATTATTTGCTATTGTATTTTGAATCTGGGCAGAAAGATTGAAATTTGTTTCCCTTGTCTAATTGATCAACCCATTAAAAAATATCTTTATGTAAAAATTTCAGCCAGACTTCAAAGCTACCATTTTATTACCCATTTAAAATTTGTCATAAAATTTCAGCTAAACTTCGAAGCTTTATGAGCCACAATGTCTTAATAATCTATTGGTCAAAATACTAAATGTTGTTCAAAACCCTCATGCGGTGGTAGAACAACAAACAAACTAAAAAAGAATTTTATTCCTGCCGAGGACAATACTTTACCTCATTAATTTGGATATATAATTATCTCAACTATCCTCATCAATTTTCTGCTAAAATCTAGTAATCCCCAAACCATATAATAGATCACACGCCATAATCCCATGCAGATATCGAGAGCTATCCCAGTACAGAAAGATGATGCCACGGCAACATACATAATCACTCATTATTCGGCTTGGAATTAATTAAACAACAACAGGGAAAGATCTTGAGATCCTATTCAGTAGCAATTGAGATGCAAGTGGAATAAAATTTCGTTTCAAATGCAATTGAGGGAAAATGAGCAAGAGTCATTAAAAATGTAAGGCAATATGTACCTTGCAATTCGTGGCGTCGGCAAAAATGGATGACGCATCGTTATCAGATCCTTCGTTTTATGTATTGGTAGCTCTGTCCCTTGAGATCTCAGCTGAGAATTGATGGAAAATGACGATGTCTCTTTGAGTGAGTGGGTACGAAGACACAAGAGAGAGAGAGAAAAAAATAAATAAAATCAACGAGGGAAATTTAGAAACACGCCAAGGCGTTCGCGCCTAAACCAAATGTGTTCCAAGTAGAAAAGACAAGCACGTTATTAACACTCTACATCAAAAGGTAGGGATGGGCCTCCAGTATAGTACCCACTGGCCCACTTTGACAAGAATCCTAAACTAATTAAACATATTTACTTTTGCAAATTTAGATATATAATTAATTAAAAATCAGTTTCTATCATTAAATTTTGTTAACTCTATATTATATTTTTGATAATGTGATTATCACATATATTTATTTTTTAAATCAAATTATAAAAAAAAAGAAGTAATCACACGTTATTAACACTCTATCATTTTAAAAAAGAATAAGAAGAAAAATAAAAAAAATTTCCTTAATAACTAATTAGTTTTGCACACCAATTTTCAACTCATTGTTTTCTCTTTATTTTTGTAATAATTTAATTTAAGAAATATGTTGGTTTATATTAAAAAAATACATGTGATAGCCACATTATTTAAAAGATAATAAATTTTGACAATAACAAGAACTAACTTTTAATTAATTTAAAAATATAAAAATCAAATTACACTATTTATAAGTGATGAGGGATAGATAAAAGCGTAGCGGTGCAGTATACGAGGAGTCCTAATCCATGTGGAGAAGTATGAACCTTAATGATATGATAATTTTTTAATTACTATATACCAACGTTTTAAACATAATTAGTATCTAACTCATGGAGGGGAGTTTGCCACACCTCTCTTTAATTTCGCCAATCTTCTTTTGCACATTTTCATTTCTCATTGTTTATCTAAATTCGCATGACGTGAAGTCTAATAATTGACATGCAATAATTGTATGCACTATTCAGCGAAGCTTATTTTTGAAGGATTCAGCGTTTGGTACACTAATAATTGACATGCCCCACACTGAATATCTTAGATGTTCAGTCACTGTATATAATTCCATTGACGTGATAATCTATGCATCTTCTGCTCCTATTGGCCATCTACCTGACTAACTCGCGTGGAAATTTGAAAGCTCAATGTCATTTGCATAATAATAATAATAATAATAATAAAGAGTGGCAGGCAAATATATATAAAAAAAGTTGTTAATTGTTACGAAAAAGTTTGATGTTATTCGTACTCTCATCTCAATTTTTTTTACAGTTTGAGAGTAAGATGTATCATTTTAATATAAAAAAAATTAAAAAAAATGTGAAAGACAATACGAATAACAACTTAGATAAAACTGTATTTATTTTGCAAATAAACATAAAAATAGCAAATGAATTAATACATAATAGTAAAGATACATATATCTATGATGCAAAATTGAGTAGTTGGGAAGATGGGATGAAGGATTTATGGTTTGGTACGAGGTCACGAGGTCATCAGCAGTTAGAAAAAGCAAAATCTATTTTGCAAATAAACATAGAAAAAGCAAATGAATTTATATATAATAGTAAAGGTACATATATGTATGATCCAAAATCAAGTGGTTGGGAAGATAGATACAGAAATTATGGGTTGTTACGAGGTTAGCAGTTGAAGCAATTAATATTAATTCATTCGTGACAGTTAATTAATGCATCGCTAACTTTCGTTATGCGTTACATCAAGATTGAACTCATGTATAAATGAACATTGACAGGTGAGTTTGGATTCATGCCGTGTCAGTGACGAATAGGGACTGGAGAATAAAATTAGTTTTATCAGGTTGAAAGGTAAAGGATAGTGTTAAAAAATAGGTTAAGGGACAAAATAAAATAAGGACAAAGTTTAGAGATTAAATTTTAAAAAAATTAAGAGAAACAATTTTTTTTTAAAATAGTTAACCAAAAAATAAAAATGTTGCCAAAAGTTAAGAGACTAAATTAAATAATAAGGAGACAAACTTAAAATTGAATTCAAAGTTCTATCTAATCAAAGTAAAGAAAGCATAATTAAATAATATTAATTATTTTATAAATTGGAATTAATTGTATAAATTCAAGAATACAATGTTTATACCAAACAACTAATAAAAAGATTACATTATATAAGCTTATAATCATACTTTATATTGTGTGCCAAATGGACCTAATAACTTCTTTGGGTACGTACTTTATCTGTAAATTTTTTTAAAAAATATTTTTAATTTAGTGTCTCAAAAATTTGTTGTAATAAAAAATTGTTTGTCTATTCTCTTAATTTGGAGAAAAATGCTACTCATCAAACAAGTTTAGGTCATGAATTAAAGATAGGTAAAATTTATTATTTACATTCAAATTTTTTTTAATTTTTATCTTTATATTTAATTCAAATATATTATAAAAAATTATTATAAGTCAGATAAATTATCAAAAATAAAAAAATTACTTTTTATTTCCTTTCTCCCAAAATGGATGAAATTAGTTGTAACTAGAATCCAAAAAAGAAGTTTAGATATTTTATATATATATATATATATATATTAATATTATAATGATTTTGAAGTATTCTGGTCATTAATTTTTAAAATTATATATTATTTCATATCAAATAAATTATAAAATGAAAGGAGAGAGAAGAGATAATGTAGAGATAGTACAAAATTATAATAAATAGTAAAGGAATGAAAAATTAACTAAATATTTATTATTTTAAAGTATAATAATTGTTTTATATTTTATATTTTAAAAATTAAAAAAATTGATGTATATATATATGTCGAATAATTAGTTCTAATATATGATTTTTTTACCTATAACAATTCAAAATTATATATATTAGTATGGATAATAATTAAATCACATTAGTATATTATAATGCACATGTACTAAATTGATTATTTACTCCAAAATTAAGTCATACATTCGTAACATGCCAACCATACCAACACTTCTTGAAAGACCAATAAATGAGTCTGCCAAGTTGACATAAATAGTTTGTAATTCCATAACTACAGAATGCTAGCGATGTCGGTGGTTACACATAGTTATGTATAAACGTTGTTGAATATATATTCATTACACATAAAATAAATTCACAATTAAATTTATTCCATATTTATGTCTTATTAGTATTAGTAAAATTTACTCATTAATGAGATTCGAGTATTAAAGAAGTGAATATATAGATTTAAAGAATGTGGTAACAAAAATTTATTTTATATAAATTATTTAAATATTATTTGTATATTATAAATACATATATTTAGTTTTACTATAATATTCAAGAATATATATATAAATTATGTTATTTACTTTAATTTTATTAATGAGATAAATAAATTTAATATAAATTTATAAATTATTATATTTGATAATTTTGTAAGAATAAATTTATTAATATTTTATATTAATTATATATTTAGAATTTTTATAATATAATTCATATAATTTTATACTTTTTTTATAAATTGATATATAGATTAATTATAATTTAAAGAAAGAATTAATTATTATTATTTTTTTAGACAAAAAAATCCAAAGTTTTAAGAATTCTATGAGTCTAAAAATAAAAAATAATTTTAATACCCTTTCAATTTTAAAATTGAGTGTGAGAACGATTTAATTATTTTTTTTTTATTTTTAAAATACATTATATTTTTATTTTTTTATCAAAAATAATTTTTAAAAATTACAATTAAACATCCTACCTAATATCTTATCTATATCACAATAAAGATTAGGTCTCATGATAATAAAGAAAAAACAAATGGTGCAACAGTCCACCGCTTCATTGATTTCGAACTTGTTTATTTTAATCAGTTTCTCAATTTTCTTCATGATTTGTGCTGCCCACCGTATGATTGTCATCTATCATTTTTTCAATCTAATATTTTATTATTAATTATTTGAATGTTATGTAATTAATAATAATAAATTTTTTTTATAATTTTTTTATTATAATAGCTATAATTTTGATAAGTTTATATTTTTAAATTTTTAAGTTTATTTGAAAAATAAAGTATTTCAAAATTTGATCCAAAGGAGAATTAATTTTTTGGATACGAAGTTAGATAATAAAATAAAGATTAAAATAGTATTTAGAATTTACATATATATATATTTTTCTTATGATGTAATTTGATTTATATTTATCTATTTAATTAAACTTATCTAATTTATCAAATATTTTTTTATTTCAATTGAAATAATTTAAATAACTTTGATCAATTTAAATTAAATTAAATTGTTAAATTTTAATAAAAAATATTGTAAAATTTTAAATTTTAACAATACTTGTTTTTCTTTTTAATTTCAACCATGAATATGTAAATTTTTAACAATAAAATTAATATTAAAATCAATTAAAGATAATTTTAAAATAAATAAAATTATAAATAAATGATAATTTGTACTTAATATATAATATTAAAAAAATTTAAATATTTTTTAATCAATTTAATTTAAATATCATTCAGAATTTATCTAATTAAACTAATTAAATTAAATTTATCAAATTCCAATTTAATCAATCAATCCATCTATATATATATACATCATTAATTAGATCCTTTCTATTAATTTGCCGTTGAACAATTTCAAAAAGAATTGTTCTCTTTTTTTTTAAATATGGGTCCATATCCTTTGTATTAATTTGCTGCTGAACAATTTCAAAAAGAATTGTTCTCTTTTTTTTTTTTTTTTCAAATGTGGGTCCATATCCATCGAGTTTTCAAACACTGGGATGGCATTAATTAGAATTGATCACAGACTCGGGTCCGTGTAAATTTACATGGACCTGAGACGTGAAAGTACGATATTACCGCTTACATTCATTCATTAAGCCTAAAGCCCTTTAAACATTTTAACCGTCGTAATTTTTATTAGACCACTTTTGAAAGTAAACAATAAATACTGAGAATTAAATATGATTTTATAACAATTCATTTAGCTATAATTAATATAAAATAAATTGTAATATTTTTTATTATTTAATTTTTTACATTACTTTTATTTGTATTTTAATTTTTATATTAATTTATATTATATCTTAATTCTATATTAATTTTTGTATAATAAATACAATAAAATTTATATAAAATTTTAATATAAATTTTTTACTGTAACAATAAATACATATGAGTAATTTTATTATTTTTAAATTAAATGAATATATACGATATAAAATATTAATTTTATTGATAAAAACAAATTAAAATTAATATTTGTGTAACATTGTATTAAATTTTAGAAGACAAAAAGTTTATTTTGGTTCTATAAATTTAGTCATTTTTTTAATTTAATCCTTCATTTTTGTTTGTTCTCAAGTTAATTCCTCATGTTTGAAATTGTTATTAATTTGGTCTCTCAAATTAGTTTTTTAAGTTTAACAATTTTTTCAATTTAGTCCTTTAAATTTATTTTCTCAAATCAATATATTTATTATATATTTTAATAGTTTATAAATGAAAGAATCAAATTGATAACAATTTTAAATGTGATGAACTAAATTGAAAATGAATAAAAATTAATGATCAAATTAAAAAATAAATTAGACTTGAAAGATCAAAATGAGATTTTTGTCAATTTTAGAGTTATTAAATGTGATTTTTTGAATTAAATAATAGCTATTAAGTATAATTCTATTAAACCTCAAAGTAATAAGTTAATATAATTTATTAAAATTATTAAAAAACATTTTTTAAAATTTTGATGTGCTAACTTAAAAAGAATATTACAAATTATTTAATATTAATTATAACTAAATATATTGTTATAAAATCATATTTAATTCTTAGTATTTATTTTTTTACTTTCAAAAGTGATATAATAAAATTACTACTAATAAAATGTTTAAATAGACTTATTTCAGAGTTCTATAATATGTGGTGCATGTGAGAAAATGGTTGAAGGTGCTTTCCACGCCTGGGGTCCATCTAAATATGAATGGACCCGAGTCTATTTGATCATTTCTTTTAAATGATTCGTTGAAACAGCACATCAACCATTACGACAGCTTTGGAGGTGAAGATGAAACACATGCTCACGCACACAGATACATGAGAATATACGTACATATATATATATATATATATATATATATATATATTAAAAGTTTTATATGTATAAATGTGTATGTCTTTTTTTAATATAATATAAAATAATAATTAATATAATTTTAAAATAATAAATTAAATAAAAAAATTTATTTAATTTATTTAACTCTTATAAATTGTGATTTTTTATTAATTTTTTTCTCATATATTTACATAAAATATTTTATATTATAAAATATATTATTTTATGATGTCATTAATAAATATATCATATATTATTTTATGATAAAAAATATCATAAAATATTTTATGATATTTTATGACGTTATATATTAAAAGTTTATGATGTCATTTTATATTTTATATATATATATATAGGTACCAAGTGCATGCACCATATTGTGCTTCTCATACCATTGGTGTAAACTAGAGCTTCAAACACAATATGGCTTCAAGACCTGGAATCCTCACTGAGTGGCCATGGACGCCTCTTGGAAGCTTTAAGGTGGCAATCCTACTCCTTCAATATTCCATAATTACTCACTTAACCATGCAAAATTCTGAGCAATATATATATCACCAGTGCTAGCTATGCATTTTGTGTTCACTTTTTGTTGTTTTTGTTCCTTTGAGTTTATTATTATACTTATAATTAACGATGAATGTGGGTTGGTTTCATGGGTTTATTTGCAGTATGTGATACTGGCTCCATGGTTCATTCGCAGCACGTACTCATTCTTTGCAAAGGATAAGGATGAAAGAGACACAACGCCACTTCTCATACCTCTAATTTTACTGTGGAGGATGCTTCATAGCCAACTTTGGATCTCTTTCTGTCGTCATCGAACTGCCAAAGGCAACACTAGGATTGTCGATAAGGGCATTGAATTTGATCAAATTGATAGAGAAAGAAACTGGTTAGTTCTTATATCTTAAACTCCAAACTTTAAACCTTAACTATGTTGGTGGTTGAAGAGTTTTATTATCGTTATAGAATCTCTGTGAACTTGAACAAATTGATGATGCAGGGATGACCAAATATTGTTGAATGGAATAGTATTCTACTTGGCATATTATAATATGGCCGGGACATCTCACCTTCCATTATGGAGAACAGATGGTGTGGTATTGATGATATTGTTACATGCGGGTGTTGTTGAGTTTCTATACTATTGGCTTCACAGAGCATTACACCACCATTATCTATACTCTCGCTATCATTCTCATCATCATTCTTCTATTGTCACTGAGCCCATCACTTGTGAGTCTCATCATATTTCCCTACTCAAGCGATCACTTTTGCTTGGCGAGAAATGGCAAATTGAAATCATAAATGTGCTTATAATTATATATTATGGAATTGAGGATAGATTTTGGTTATTACTTTTTTAGTTGTTATTTTTTTTAGGAAATATATCTGTTTGTCTTATATATATGTTAGTTGGGAGATTATTAATTACAAGAAAAGTCTAATTTAAAAAAGTTAGACTTATATAAAAACCCTTATATTTTTATTATCAGATTTTTAATTAAAATATAATTTTCTGTAAAAATTAATCATAAAAAGATGAGTTATATAAATAATATATATAAATTTTTTATTAAAAAATTTGATAACAAAAATATAAAAATTTTATCTAAATATAAAAATTAGAGTAGTTAAGATGCATTCCTATCAAAATTGATCTGTCTTTCTGCTTATAAAAATAAAATTATGTACATCTAATTTTGTTTGGACTCAAATCTCATCATTTTGTGAACTGACTCAAAGCGACAGTAGTTCATATTATTGCACACAATGACACAAATGCAGGAATAGATGGTTAGGTTCTGGTCTGGACGACAAAAACAGGAATAGATGGTGAAGTTTATGAGTCAGTAGTGTAGCATGTGGCGTCATCCATCATTTACTTCTACGTCCTATTTTGTCACGATGGACCAAACAACCTATTCAATTTTTGAAAGTTATCATTTTCTTTTTTGCCAAACATTGAGGCCGACCCATTAGAGTCCAATGAACAAAGAATTAAAGCAAATTACATGAATTTTTTTAAAATTTAGCTAAATTTTATTTATTATCTTTAATATAAGAATTACACTCATCAATCATTTAATTTATATTTTATCAACACAAATAATATTTTTGTAAAAATATATAAGAGTGTATTTTTATTTTTAATATAAAAATATATGTTGTTAAATTTACACTAAATCTTATATAAAATTTAATAATAAATAAAAATAAATAATTTTATATATTATTTTGAATGAACGAATACTGTGTACGTAGAATATTAATTTTATTGACAACAAGAACTAAATGTATTTGTTAAACTTTACAGTCGAGAGATATATGTAATTAAGTCATAATTAAAATGGAGTACATGTTAAACTTGATAATTTACAGGATATCATAATTAAAATAAATATATGTCATATTTTATAATTTAGAAATATTTATAATTGAATTATAGTTAAAATATATAAATTCATTTTTTATTAATTTTATTTAAAAAATAAATTATACAAAAAGAATCTATTTACTAAACTGTAAAAATTTAAGGACATATTAATTTTAAAAGTCTAAGAAGGTAATTAATTACAAGTAATTTAAAATTGAAAAAAGTCTTTTTGTATTTTTGTTGGTTATTTAGGCAATAATATGTAGTTTTAATTAATTGGTTGTTGTTTTTGTGACAGCTGTGATCCATCCATTTGCCGAGCACTTATCATATTTTGTGCTGTTCTCAATACCAATGCTAACAACAGTGTTCACAAGGACAGCATCTGTCACAGCGTTGTCCGGATATTTGACTTACATTGATTTCATGAACAACATGGGTCACTGCAATTTCGAGCTCGTTCCTAAGTGGCTCTTCCAAATCTTTCCCCCTCTCAAGTATCTCATGTACACCCCATCGTAAGTATTTATACCTCAGAGCTCAGAACGTGGATTGTTGTTATTAGTTAATTTTATTAATTTTTTAAAAAATGACAATACTTATGGACGAAGTTCTTACCCAATTAGAGATAGTGGTGGTTTTCGGTGAGTGTGACTTACGAGACAGAGACGGTTAGAAGTGCTAGAAAGCTTAGAATTCTTGTGGTGAGGAGGCTTTGAAAAAGAGCCATATGAAAAAATATCTCTGACTAGGTATTAAAACAATAAAACTGATTTGACCACTATCTCCCCTATTTCTAATAAATTTATTTTTTGTTCTCTATTTTAAAACAATTATTCAAATAATTTTTTTGTTTTTCTATTTTTTAAAACTAAAAATAAATTGCAATCAAACTAACCCAAAGCTTTATTTATTTTTGTAATAATTTAGAACTTAAATTATAATCAAATTATACTTTATGAGAATTAAATGTAGTTTTCCATTATTCTGAATATGACTAGTAAAACCCTTACTAACATTTACACTTTGTCAAAATTTGTGGCAGGTTTCACTCTTTGCACCACACACAGTTTAGGACAAACTACTCTCTGTTTATGCCATTGTATGATTACATCTATGGCACAATGGACAAAAGTTCAGAGCAATTACATGAGTCTGCACTGAAAAGAAGCGAAGAAAGCCCAGATGTTGTGCACTTAACACATCTCACAACACCTGAATCCATCTACCATCTACGGCTAGGATTTGCTTCTTTGGCCTCTAAGCCACTCACATCAAAGTGGTACCTCAGCCTAATGTGGCCTGTAACATTGTGGTCCATGGTCTTCACTCGGATTCATGGTGGTACATTCATATTGGAGAGGAATCGTTTCAAGAAACTCACTCTTCAAACTTGGGCCATATCCAAGTACAGCATTCAAGTAAGTGTCAAAAGTTCAAAGAAACATAATTGAATTATCTGAAATACATATTAATCTACTAGCACATTTAGAGAATTCAATTCTCCAAAGTTGAAAACTTTGAATATTAATATATCATGAATATATATATTGTACTCAATTTGTTTCTTTTCTATGTCTCAATTTGTAGTACTTCATAAAAGGGCAGAAAGAACGTATCAACCAAGTGATTGAGGAAGCAATATTGGATGCTGAAAGAAAAGGCACAAAAGTGGTGAGCCTGAGTTTGATGAATCAAGCAGAGGAGCTTAACACATATGGAGAGCTTTATATTAATAAGCATCCAAAGCTGAATGTTAAAGTGGTTGATGGTAGCAGCCTAGCTGTTGCTATTGTTCTTAACACTATTCCTAAACCAACTGCTCAAGTATTGCTTACTGGTAAACTCAACAAAGTTGCTTCGGCCATTGTCTCTCATTTGTGCCAAAAGGGTATTCAGGTCAGTTTCAATCACTTTCTTACTAAATATTTGAAAAATTATAATTTCTATTTTATTTTATTTTATTTTTTTTACAGAGAGAAAAAACAATTTCATTATTTATTTTAACTAAAATATCTTTAATGATAATATTAATTTTTTTAAAAATTATAATTTATTGAAAATATATTTTAAAAATTATTATTTTAATATTATTGAGTTGAAAATGATAAAGTTAATTTACTTTTATTTTTTAAAATGACTTTTTATGTTAAGAAAAAATTATATCTAATTATATAAATAATAAATATAAAAGTATTTTGATTAAAATAGGTGAAACAATAATTTTTATTTCTCGAGAGATGAAAATGTAATTATTAAAAATAGTAGGAGGAAAATATAATCTTTAACATCTCTTTAATTAAGATAAGAACTGACATTGACATAAATTAACAATTGAAGTATTTATACATGTTTTCTCTTTAATTTTAACAAGACTGTCTATATTTTTCAGGTAGCTACAGTGTATGAGAATGAGTATGAGAGGCTCAAAAAGTCATTCAATACCGAAAATGGAAGTAATTTGATCCTTTGTAGAAGTTATTCTCAAACGGTAATACAACAAAAACATTCCCAATTTTGTATTTATTATAATGGAGAAGCAATTAGAATTAGAAAATGATAAATCAAATATTGAAATTTTGGAATTAATATTTCTACTATTTTCTATAAGAAATGATAAACGTGTTGGTATATTAATATTAAATTTTGTTTTTCCTTTTGGGACAGATCTGGTTAGTTGGAGATGGATTGAGTAGAGAGGAACAATTAAAAGCACCAAAAGGCACATTTTTTATTCCTTTCTCACAATTCCCACCTAAGAAATATCGCAAGGATTGCTTCTACCATTACACTCCAGCAATGTTGACTCCCATATCTCTTGAGAATGTTCATTCTTGTGAGGTTTGTACATTCTTACTGTCAAACCTTTATTCCCAAAAGGAGCTTACTCAATTATCTCTTAGACCATTGAAAATTTGACTATTAATCCAAAAGGGGATTCAAATAGTGAATGAAAGTTTGAATTTTTGTTTAAAAAAATATTCTCATTTAATATCTGATCATGTCTCAAATAGTATTATTTCTTATGTAGAACAATTTTTAATGATAAAATTTTGTGTTGCAGAATTGGTTACCAAGAAGGGTAATGAGTGCAAGCCGCATAGCTGGGATAGTGTATGCTTTAGAAGGATGGACTGAACATGAATGTGGAAACGCAATGCTCAACATTGACAAGGTTTGGGAGGCAACACTTGAACATGGGTTTCAACCTCTCATGCCAAACGCAGCAAAAGTACAAGCATTTACATATTAGTATTACTATTATATATATTATACAGCAACCTTCAACATGCTTCCTTGTTGGTCTGCTTTCAAAAATCTGGTGTGCTAGCTTACAATAAATCTCTATATATGATGTTATATATAAATGATAAGGAAGGCCGTTTAGTCTGCCATGTATTTCTTATGATAATTATTTATATATATATATATATATATATATATATATATATATATATATATATATATATAGAGGATGTTATGTAGTGAAATGATGGTATACCTATATCTAATGTATTCAAAGTTGTGTCTATGTTACCTTTCTAGCATTATACTACTTCCTTGCTTATATTGTTGTGTAGTGGTATGACTATGTTTGAATTGTTCAAATATAATTATATAAATAATACATATAAGAATAATTTGATCAATATTAATTAAATTATAATTTTTTTTTATCTTTCATAAGAAAGGGAGTATAATTTCCTCAAGAATAAAATATCTCAAATACAACTGTTATTATAACTTTGTATAGAATATGTTTTGTATCGTGTTTTTTTAAATTATTTCAATTTTTTAATATATAAAAATGATTAATATGATATCAGATATCAGATATATAAATATAAATGATTAAGTAACTAAACATTGTATGGGTTGGATATAATACTACTAAGATACCACCCCTAAAATATCCACGAATGTTCTTATAATTCAAATAAAAGTAAATATTGTTTACAATAATGAACAAAACCTTTTTCAATTAAAGGGAGTTTAAAAGGAATTAATTATATAAATCAAATGATATCAACGTATTGTATCCAAAATAACATTCACACAAGACCAAAAAGTGGACAATAATTTATGCAAAAATATTAGTCAGGTAACTTGTTCAGCCTTTCAAAATGGATACTTAATTTAATTAAAAGTACTCAATACAAAGGATTTCTGAGAACAAAAGTATATTTAATTGGTTATCAATAATTCAAAATGACAACTAAAGGATCCTAGACATTTTCCTCTAAATTTATGGATTACATTGAAAAAGTTTAGGACTAAAAGAGATGGAATGGACAGGAAGCAGTATGACATCATATTATGACTAGATGTTTGCATAAATCACTGGCCAAACGCGCCCTTAACACCCTCAAGGCTCTCACCCAAAGACAAATCTGCAAAGAGAATTAAAAAAAAAAAAACGATGGTTAATTGGGAGAAGACCGTAAACCCTATTGTCTTAGGGATTTGGCCCACACCCAAAGGGTGTATAAAGACACCCCTGGTTAAAACAATAAGTAAATAAACAAAAAAAAAATTTCTAGTAACATGAACTAGATTATCTCAATACAACATTGGGAGGAAGAAAGCTTACTATTTCATTGTAAAGTTAAGTGTTCAGGACTATTCTAGTTTCTAGTGTAGCGGGAAAGCACACAACATATACAGCCATTCAAGTGCAGATCGATAGTATTGACAATTGAGCTTCAATGAGTAGCACAATTGCCAAGGAAGCCACTAAGAATTATATTTCATAACCCATTTAGAATTCCATAAATAATGCGCAAGATGACAAGTTATAACACAATAGACTGATACAAGTGTGAATTCTCAGTACAATTCGCTCCTTCAAAGAAGTTTTGGTGTCCCTTTAGTGCTCGAGAGATTGATTTTTTTTCCGAGTTCATCTTTTCAGAAGTAGAAGAATGATATTATACAATCTGTTGACGACCAAATAGTATATGGAGCTAAACTTTTGAACAGTAAAGTGACAAGGGATCTTTGAGGGAGCCAATTGATACTTAATTGGGACTTTATGCTTAAAACCATAGATAATTGTTTCAAGCTGACAAGCAGATAGTCCAAATAACTTGATTGACATGTGAAAAACTGCCATTCAGAGATTCCACTTTTAATATAAATAGTGTGTGCGCCAGACATCATGCTTTAAAAATCGACATATTATCCATGACATGAACATCGAAGGTAAACCTGAGAGTAAAGTTTCTGGTGATGCATTATAACATTTAAAAATAGTAGAAAACAGATTTAAGTAACGCATCAGTAAAATAATTGTAAAATCACAAGAGTTTGCTATCATAAAAAAACTAGATAATTCATGACAATTTATGCAGTGTGAGAAGAAAATCTTGCCAAGTCTAATAATAATTCGGGATTTGTATTTGAAAATATATGATTTATTTTGTTACTAGATTGTAATTTTTGATTTAGTTATTTGGGTCTTGGGACATCATACCTTCAGCAATATCTTATTAAGATTCCTTTAGTCATTCCTTGAACAAAGACAGAAGAATTCGTTAGCATCCTTTAATTTATATAACCAACTTCATTTAGTGAAAAAAAATTTTGTTTATTGTTGTTGTTGCCACCTTAGTCATGCTTTAGCTGAATTAGGATGGATTGAATTTTACTGGCTTTGTTTAGATTTCCTATATAAAGGCATATATGTAGTTAGTGAGTTCTGACCTACATGAGCATTGTATTTAAAGTACAATGGTACAAAACAAATCATTAAATTCTAGTAATTAAAACCCCTAATTAAAGCTAACCTGCGTTCATTGGCCCGAGGTTGTCATTCTCTCCCCATAGAGTTCAGTCACTTTGCTCTCGTTGACAAACTCTCTAGTATTTGAAAACACTAAACTAAGTAGATTCTTCTTAAAACTCACAAGAAGACCAGACCACTATTTACAAGAAAATATATTTCAAATTACGTCATGTATTGCATTTGCCCTGTACCAAACTCCTTCGAACAAAAAACAAAAAAAGGCACACAATTATAATATGGTAAAAGCACCCGTAATATTATCTGTATAACACTGAAGCTTCTTCTGCCTGGTCTCAGAACCCTACAAACCGGAAACATGAAAATCAAATAAGAACTAAGAAAAGTGAATTTAACCAAAAACTTGTAAGTCGAGAGGAAGATTAGGAAAGAATAAAGACATACAGTGATTGCGCGACGAGACTTGGCGTGTGCTTGTGAAGAACAAAATATTGATAATGTAAGGAGAACAATTACAGAAGCTAATGGATAATTTTGAAGTGAAGACCTTGAGATAGACATTATGGATTGGTATGGAAGTTGAAGACAATCAAGAGTCTCATTCCACTAGTTTTGGCGAAGGAATCTTGTTGTGAAGTTTAATATATAGTGTATCAAATAAAGTCTCACATCGTTTGGGAGAGAAGAGGGATAAGAGTATAAATAATAAATTATGACAATAGGGAAGTAAATGAGCCAAGGGCAAGATAGGCCTCGCGCACACAACAACGGGCCACTGGAAGGGAAACGCAGTTCCCAGAGAGAAAAGGGACAAGAGTATAAATAATAAATTGTGACAATAGGAAAGTAAATGGGCCAAGGGAAAGATGGGCCTCGCGCAGCACACAACAACGGGCCACTAGAAGGGAAACGCAGTTGAAAACTGACGATTTCCCCTCCTGCGCATGAAATAAATACGGTATTGGGCACTTTTGCAAAAATATATTTTATTTATTTTATTAATTTATTTTAATTATATTATTTTTAAACAAAACTCTAAAGGGATGCATCTAGCGAGAAATTGAACCTACGGACTCGTCTGAAGGCCTTACCTGTTTATATATAGAAATACACTATCAGAAGTGATGCTCTCTCTGTTCCTAAAACTGAGTTCTCATATTTCTCATTATCTGTCTGTTCTGTTCCTTGCACTTCTCGCAAGAAGGATTCGTTTTATCCTGGGGAGTGCCGCTTCCTGATTAACCGAGGGGTTACAGAATATCTCTTTAGGTCAGTGTTCCATTAACACAACTCGAATCATTTTTTCCTTTCAACCCTTTTTCTCTACAATTTAAAGAGATAGCCTGACGTTATGGCTGCGAATCAACCCAACAGTCATACTGCTAATGCCACCGGTCCTTCTACCAATGTCTCTGCAGTCATGCCACTTCCCCGACCATTCCCCGATTCATCCAAAATTGAAGTCTTTGATGGAAAAAATTTTAGGCGCTGGCAGGAAAGAGTATATACTAGTTTAGACATGCATGGGGTAGTCAATACACTTACTGAAGCCGAACCTTTGCCAGACGCTGATAATGCCCAAAAGGAATTCTGGAAATATGCTAACAAGGTTTGCAGACAGACTCTCATTAGCACTCTGTCTAATGATCTATTCGATATTTACAGTGTCTACAAAGAAGCCAACAAGATATGGGAATCCTTAATCCTCAAGTATCTTCTTTGAAGATCTTTGGAAAAGCGAAAATTTGTAATTAGTAACTTTTACAGATGGGAGATGATTGAGAATAAAGACATCAAATCCCAAATTAATGAATATCACAAACTTATTGAAGAACTTCGGGCTGGAAAGATTAATTTACCTGACGAGTTCGTGGGTGGGATTTTGATTGAAAAATTGTCAGATTCATGGAATGATTATAAACAGCAACTGAAGCATAAACAGAAACAATTATCACTCACAGACTTGATCACTCACATCATCATTGAAGATACCAACTGAAAGACAATCCAAATAGCAAAAGGAAAGGAAATGGCTGCCAAAGCAAATCTGGTTGAAATGAAACAACGAACCAAAAGGTATGATCTTAACTTTAAGAATAAGCATAATAAGAAATCTGATTACAAAACCTTGAATTCTAACCCCAAGTTTAAGAAAAAGGGCAGTTGTTTTGTGTGTGGTAAACTAGGACATCATGCAGCACAATACAGGAAGAGGGCTAGAGGAAACTTTTAAAAAGAGGATAATCCTCCTAAGCCAAATGTGAATTTGGTTAAAGGAGATGATAATAATGATGAAGTCATTATTGCAATGCTTTCTCAAGCCCTCATCATCTTTGATATAAGAAAATGGGTGCTAGAATCAGGAGTTACCAAGCACATCTGTGCAAACAAATACATATACTCTTCCTTTGAAGAAGGAGAAGATCAAGTTTATCTTACTGACTCCCGAACCATTAAGGTTCAAGGAAAAGGCAAAGTGGTGTTGAAACTTACATCTGGGAAGTCTTTGTTTTTGAATGATGTTCTGTATGTGCCCGATGTTAGAGCAAATTTAATTTCTGTGGCTCTGTTAGGAAAGACTGGGGTTAAAGTGTCATTTGAATTTGATAAGATTGTAATGACAAAGAATAATGTCCTTATTGGGAAGGGTTATTGTAATCAAGGTCTATTTGTACTAAGTGTTGACAATATTAATAATTATGCATCTTCTTCTGTTTACTTGATTAATTCCTTTGATATGTGGCATGCTAGATTAGGACATATTAATAGAAAATATATAAAGAGGTTGCAACATCTTGGATTAATTTCTAATATTAAAATTAATGAAACTAAACAATGTGAGGTTTATGTAGAAACAAAATTGACTAAAAATTCACATTTTTCTACCCAAAGGGAAACTAAATTATTATCTTTAATTCATACTGATTTAGGAGATTTAAAACAAATAGAGACTAGAGGTGGTAAAAGATACTATATCACTTTTATTGATGATTTCTCTAGATATACTAAAGTATATTTATTAAGGAATAAGGATGAAGTTTTTGGAAAATTCACTATATATAAGGTAGAGGTAGAAAATCAGTTAAATAGAAAAATTAAACGACTTAGGTCTGATAGAGGAGGAGAATATTTATTATTGAATGATTTTTGTGAAAAAGAAGGAATAATTCATGAAGTAACTCCTTCATACTCACTTGAGTCAAATGAAGTTGCAGAAAGAAAAAATAGAACTTTAAAAGAAATGATGAATGCTTTGCTTGTAAGTTCTGGTGCACCTGATAATTTATGGGGTGAAGCCTTATTGTCTGCTTGTTTTCTACAAAATAGAATACCCCATAGGAAAATTAATAAGACACCTTATGAGTTATGAAAAGGTTTTCTACCAAATTTGAAATATTTAAGAGTGTGGGGGTGTCTTGCAAAAGTTTTATTACCTGACCCTAAGAAAAGAAAGATTAGTTCTAAAACAATTGATTGTATGTTTATTAGTTATGCTCAACAAAGTGCTGCTTATCGATTTTTAGTTTTGAAAAGTGATGTTTTGAATAAAAACACTATTATTGAAACAAAAGATGCAGAATTTTTTGAAAATATTTTTCCTTTGAAAGTTGAGCATATTCCTAGAAAAATTGAAAATTCTACTTCTTCTCACGAAAATTCAAATGAAGTTTTGGTTGAAAACTTGAGAAGAAGTAAAAGACGAAGAAAAGAAACTTCTTTTGGAAATGACTTTTATACATTTTTAGTGTAAGATGATCCTAAACATTTTTGTGAAGCTATTTCTTCCTTTGAAGCTAATTTTTGGAAAGAAGTAATTCAAGATGAAATAGATTCTTTAAATAAAAATAAAACATGGGTTTTGGTAGAATTACCTCCAGGAGCAAAACCTATTGGTTGTAAATGGGTGTTTAGAAAGAAATATTTTCCTGATGGGTCTACAGACAAATATAAAACACGACTGGTTGCCAAAGGTTTTACACAAAAAGAAAATATTCACTATTTTGATACTTTTTCTCCTGTAACAAGAGTTGCATCTGTGAGAATTCTTATTACTTTAACTTCAATACATAAGCTTTATATTCATCAAATGGATGTTAAAACGACATTTTTAAATGGTGATTTAGAAGAAGAAATTTATATGGTACAACCTAAAGGGTGTGAAATTCCTGGGCAAGAAAAGAAAGTGTGTAAATTAATAAAATCTTTATATGGCTTGAAACAAGCACCTAAACAATGGCATGAAAAACTAGATTTAATTTTGATAAATGGTGTTTTTTCTACTGTTGAAGTAGAAAGATGTGTTTACACAAAAGTAGTAAATAATGATTGTGTGATTATTTGTTTATATGTGGATGATATGCTTATTTTTGGTACTAGTATGAATATTGTGATTGAAACAAAGAATTTTCTTGCCTTAAACTTTGATATGAAAGACTTAGGTGAAGCAAAAGTAATTTTAGGTATTAAAATTATAAGGAATGATAATGGTATCTTACTTTCTCAAGAACATTATGTTGAGAAAATTTTGAGAAATTTTGAACAGTTTGATAAAGCTCATTTGAGTACTCCTTATGATGCTAGAATACATTTGAGAAAGCATAAAGGAGATCTAATTGCTCAATCTAAGTATGCATAGATTATTGAGAGTTTGTTGCATTTAATGAATTATACTAGGTTAGATATAGCTTATGCTGTATGTAGATTGAGCAGATATACTCATTGTCCAGGAAATGAACATTGAGAGGCCCTGATAAGAGTATTGAGATACTTGAGAGGTACCATGAATTATGGTATACAATATAGTGGATTTTCCACTGTACTAGAGGGATACAGTGATGCTAACTGGATCTCAGATTCAGAGGAGACAAAATCCACTAGTGGCTATGTCTTTATTTTTGGTGGTGGTGCTGTCACTTGGAAATCAGCCAAGCAAAGTATTATAACCAAGTCCTTAAGGGACTCTGAGTTTGTTGCTTTGGAATTGGCTGGTACTGAGGTTGAATGGATTAAAATTTTTTTATCAAATATTCCATTGGGTGACAAGCCAATAACATTAGTGTCATTAAATTGTGATAGCCAATCTGCGATAGCTACAGCTAAAAATAAAACCTTCAATGGTAAAAGTAGACATATTCGGTTGAGACACAATATTATAAGGCAGCTGCTAAAGAATGGGGTGATCTCAATCGATTTTGTAAGGTTAACAGTGAACCTAGCAGATCCGTTAACAAAACCTCTTGGGAGGAAACAAATTGCTGAGACATCGAGAGGAATAGGACTAAGACCAGCTTGAAATTAACAACGATGGCAACCCAACCTTTGTGATTGATAATCTCATGAATAAGGTTCAATGGATAAGAACAAGTCGTTAGTTAGTTCTGCTAGCACTAAAATACTTTTGTCCTTTTCTTATGATGTATGAGAAAGTGCTAGAATGCATATTGGTGAGGCTGAGCGAAAAGCTCTTAATGATTTTATAATCTTATGAAATGGTGTATTAATTGCAGGTACATTTAAATGAAATCACCTCTATGAATGTAGAGTGGGGCCACTCCCATGAGATCATGGTAAAATCTCTAGAGCATTCGTTATGCACCAGGCACGTGCAGGGCTGTTATAATGCGTAAAACCATAGCTAACAGCAGAAATGTGGGGGTATGATTTGACTTGTAACACCTCTAGTACACATAAAGATTTGTTGGTTCATAGAAGCAGGCTTCACTAACATCTCATTCTATTAAGTGTTATTAGTCTAGGTCTAATTCATAGTTGGAAAGACACTAGATACAATGATTATATCCATATATGTAACTCAGTGAAATGATTCTTTATTTGATACATGTGGGGGATTGTTGTGAAGTTCAATACATAGTGTATCAAATAAAGTCCCACATCGCTTGGGAGAGAAGAGGGACAAGAGTATAAATAATAAATTGTAACAATAGGGAAGTAAATGGGCTAAGGGAAAGATGGGCCTCGCGCACACAACAACGGGCCACTGGAAGGGAAATGCAGTTGAAAATTGACGATTTGCCCCCTTCCTGCGTATGAAATAAACACGGTATTGGGCCTTTTTGCAAAAATATATTTTATTTATTTTATTAATTTATTTTAATTATATTATTTTTAAACAAAACTCTAAAGGTACGCGTCTAGCGAGAAATTGAACTTACGGACGTGTCTGAAGGCCTTACTTGTTTATATATAAAAATACACTATCAGAAGTGATGCTCTCTCTGTTCCTAAAACTGAGTTCTCATATTTCTCATTCTCTGTCTGTTCTGTTCCTTGCACTTTTCGCAAGAAGGATTCATTTTATCCTGGTGTCATCTACAAATCTTACTTCAATGCTTCAGGGAAATGAACTGCAAATACTATTGAGGGAATTAATCTAGGGAAGAAAAGTGGGAAAAAATATATTATACCCTCAATATAAGGACTTATCTATAATTTGTAAATAAAATGTAAAATATACTTCGAATGTTTTAGAAATAAAGGATTAAAACTTTATTTTGCTGCTCCTTCACAAATGTAGTATTTCTTTGGTCTTTCATAAATATTCTTTTTAATTTAGTCCCTGCGTATATGAAATTATTATCAATAAAATTCCTCTACTGACTAGTCATCTAAAAACTTAATAGAGTGAGTGATGCATCTCGTTAAATGCTAACTTGTATATATTAAATGCCTAAACAACTACATTTTTTTCCTTGGTAATGCCGAGAATGCCTCATTAATACAACAACAATACAAAAAGAAAACTTTTTCTCACTAAGTGAATTTAACTACATGAATCAAATAATACTAACGTGATCTATCTAACAAATTAATACAAATAAAAGAACTTCAAAAAAAAAAAAATATTAGAGTAAACAACAGGCACATAATCGGCATGAAAAAAGTGACAGCTCTCGATTCCCATAAGCCTACAACCAAGACAATCTCAAATGCCTAATTAAATTCCAATTAAAATCTGTGTAATTTTAGAAAAATTAGGGCACACGATCTTATCATCCAATTAAACCAAGACAGCCACTCCACCCAATTAATGATAAAATAACATACAAACAATGAATGGTTTACCGTTCTCATTGTTTTAAAAACTTCCAATCAATAGAATATTTATCTAATCCATTTCACTATACTCTACTTCATTAGTGACCACCCCACTCTACTTTCTTCAAAACTCTCAAGCAAATCCTTACTCTTTCCCAAAATCTAATTCAAAGACCATACAACTAACTGCACAGTGATGGTTACTAGAAATGAGGTTACCCTTGTTCTGACTCATTAATAAAATTATGCTCTTCTACTTCTACTCATTAAGATTTAAATTTTTCATAAAAAAAAAAATTGAAGACGGATATTTTGGTAACCTATCATCCAAGCCTTTCCAAACCTCAATAGGATGAAAATCCTAATCCTCCAAAATCACTGAGTTAACAGTGAACTTTCTCATTGAAATTCCAAAACAGTATTCCAATAGCAAAATTTAGTTATGCGCTACATCGAGTTTGAATCTATGTATATATAAATGAATATTGACAAGTTAGTATAGATTCAAGCCGCGTCAGTCATACGTAGAGAATATTAGTGGAGATTAAATTTAGTTTTATCAAGTTCAAAGTTAAAGGATAGTGTTAAAAAATAGGTTGAGGGACAAAATAAAATAAGGATAAAGTTTAGAGATTAAATTTAAAAAAAATCAAGACAATAAAATTTTTTAAAAAAAAGTTAAGCAAAAAATAAAATTGAATTGAAAATTTAAGGGACTAAATTAAATAATAAAGAGACAAAATTAAAATTAAATTCAAAGTTCTATCTAATCAAAGTAAAGAAAGCATAATTAAATAATATTAATTATTGTATAAATTGGAATTAATTGTATAAATTCAATAATACAATGTTTATACCAAACAAATAATAAAAAGATTACATTATATAAGCTTATACAATCATACTTTATATTGTGTGCCAATTGGACCTAATAACTTCTTTGGGTACTTTATTTGTAAAATTTTTTTAAAGAATTTTTTTTTTTAATTTAGTGTCTCAAAGATTTTTTGTAATAAAAACTTCTATGTCTATTCTCTTAATTTGGAGAAAAATGCTACTCATCAAACAAGTTTAGGTCATGAATTAACGATAGGTAAAATTTAATTTATTTATGAAAAAAAAATGTCTAAAGAGAGACTATTTTGAGGATAAAATTTTTAAAGAATTGAGTTAAAATTTTTAATTTTTAGAGAACTAAATTAAAAGAAGAGCAATATTTTTAAAACTAAATCATTAATTTATTATTATTTTATTAGGCTTAGCAAAACTATATAAAATAAATTACATAAAATTAAAAATATTTGAAAAAATTATCAGTACATTTCAAAATAAAAATATATGACCAGAAAAGTGAAAATCCTTAATTTTAAGTGTACAAATAAACATAAATATTAATGTACACAGGAGAAAGTGATTTCAATTTTTGTTAATTATTTTTATATGTGATTTCTTTTACACTTGTTTGGGAAAGAAAAAATAAAGGAAAAAGGAAGGAGAGTAAAAATTTTCAATTAAAATTTTATTATTTACATTCAAATTAATTTTTTATAATTTTTATCTTTCTATTTAGTTCAGATATATTTAAAAAATGAAAAAAAATTATTATAAGTCAGATAAATTATCAAAATAAAAAATTTACTTTTTATTTCCTTTCTCCCAAAATGGATGAAATTAGTTGCAACTAGAATCCCAAAAAAGAAGTTTAGATATTATATATGTATTAATATTATGATAATTTTGAGATATTCTGGTCATTAATTTTTAAAACTATATATTATATCATATCAAATAAATTATAGAATGAAAGGAGGAGAGAGAAAGTAAAAATAATAATAAATAATAAAAGAATAAAAAATTAAATAAATTTTGATTATTTTAAAGTACAATAATTATTTTTTATTTTTCATTTTAAAAATTTTAAAAAATTGATGTATATATATGTCAAATAATTTGTTCTAATATATGATTTTTTTAACCTATAAAAATTCAAAATTATATACATTAGTATGGATAATAATTAAATCACATTAGTATATATAATTAATGCACATGTACTAAATTGATTATTTACTCCAAAATCAAGTCATACATACATAACATGCCAACCATACCAACCCTTTTTAAAAGATCAATAAATGAGACTGCCAAGTTAACATAAATAGTTTGTATTAATTCCATAACTACAGAAAGCTAGCAATGAAGGTGGTTACACATAGTTATGTATAAACGTTGTTGAATATATATTCATTACACATAAAATAAATTCACAATTAAATTATTACAATAATTAGGGATTATTAAAATATTTATATCGAATATTAATAAAATTTATTCATTAATTAGATTCCAGTATTAAAAAAGTGGATATATAGATTTAGAGAATGTGGTACGGGAGATTTATTTTATATAAATTATTTATATATTATAAATACATATATTTAATTTATTATAATATTGAAGAATATATATATTATGTTATTTATTTTAATTTTATTAATGAGATAATTTAATTTAATAAAAATCTATAAATTATTATATTTGATAATTTTGTAAGAATAAATTTATTAAAATTTTATATTAATTATATATTTAAAATTTTTATAATATAATTGATATAATTTTTTATATATATATTTTATAAATTTATATATATATATTAGTTATAATTTTAAAAAATGATTTATTATTATTATTTTAGACTAAAAAACTAAAGATTTAGAAATTGTATGAGTCTAAAAATAAAATTAATTTTAATACCCTTTCAAATTTAAATTTGAGTGTGAGAACTATTTAATTATTTTATGTTTTTAAAATACATTCTATTTTTGTATTTTTTTTGTCAAAAATAATTATTTAAATAATTTTTTTATTTTTTATTTTTAAAATTAAAAATAATTTTTAAAAACTACCATCAAACATTCCAGCTAATAATTATGTCTAACGATAATAAAGAAAAAACAAACGGTGCAACGGTCCACCGCTTCATTGATTTCGTACTTGTTTATTTTGATCACTTTCTCAATTTTCTTCATGATTTGTGCTGCCCACTGTATGATTGTTATCTATCATTTTTTCAGTTTAATATTTTATTATTTGATTATTTTAATATTATGTAATTAATAATAATAAAATTATTTTATAAAAATCTTTTATTATAATAGCTATAATTTTAACCAAGTTCAAATTGATAGAGAAAAAAATTGATTAGTTCTTATATCTTAAACTCCAAACTTTAAACCATAAATATGTTGGTGGTTGAAAGAGTTTTATTATCGTTATAGAATCTATGTGAACTCGAACAAATTGATGATGTAGGGATAACCAAATATTGTTGAATGGAATAGTATTTTACTTGGTATATTATAATATCGCCGAGGCATCTCACCTTCCATTATGGAGAACAGATGGTGTGGTATTGATGATATTGTTACATGCGGGTGTTGTTGAGTTTCTGTACTATTGGCTTCATAGAGCATTACACCACCATTATCTATACTCTCGCTATCATTCTCATCATCATTCTTCTATTGTCACTGAGCCCATCACTTGTGAGTCTCATCATATTTTCCTACTCAATCGATCGCTTTTGCTTAGCGAGAAATGGCAAGTTGAAATCATGAATGTGCTTATAATTATATATTATGGAATTGAGGATAGATTTTGGTTGTTACCTTTTTAATTTTTATTTTTCTAGGAAATGTATCTGTTTGTCATATATATGTTAGTTGGGAGATTATTAATTACAAGAAAAGTCTAATTTAAAAAGATTACACTTATATAAAAACTCTTATATTTTTATTATCAGATTTTTTTAATTTCATCTAAATATGAAAGCTAGAGTAGTTAGGATGTGATTCTTAACAGAATCAATCTTTGTCTTTCTGCTTTCAAAAATAAAATTGCTTACATCTAATTTTTTTTGGGACTCAAATTCTATCTTGTGAGGGTTTTGTGGACTGACTCACCTTTACAATGAAAGCTAGAGCAGTTCAGTGCATATTATTGCACACAATGACACAAATGCAGGAATAGATGGTCAAGTTTATTAGCCGGAAGTGTAGCATGTGGCGTATCATCTATCATTTACTTCTATTTCCTATTTTGGTGAGGAAGGACCAAACGACCTATTCAATTTTTGAAAGTTGTCATTTTCTTTTTTTACAAACATTAAGGCCGACCCATTCGAATCCAATGAACAAAGAATTAAAGCAAATTACATTAATTTTTTTTTTAAATTTAGTTAAAATTTATTTATTATCTTTAATATAAAGAATTACACTCATCTCTTATTTAATTTATATTTTATCATATAAATAATACTTTTGTAAAAAAATACAAGAGTATACTTTTATTTTTAATATAAAAATATATGTTGTTAAATTTATACTAAATCTTGTATAAAATTTAATAATAAAGAAAAATAAATAATTTTATATATTATTTTGAATGAACGAATACTGTGTACGTAGAATATTAATTTTATTGACAAAAAGAGCTAAATGTATTTGTTAAACTTTACAGTCCAGAAATATATGTGACTAGGACACAATCAAAATGAAGTACATGCTGCACTTTAATGTTTTATAATTGAGTTATAGTTAAAATAAATATATGTCATATTTTATAATTTAGAAATATTTATAATTGAATTATAGTTAAAATATATAAACCCATTTTTTATTAATTTTATTTGAAAAAAATAAATTATACAAAAGAATCCATTTACTAAACTGTAAAAATTTAAGGACATGTTAATTTTAAAAGTCTAAGACGGTAATTAGTTACAAGTAATTTAAAATTGAAAAATGTCCTTTTGTATTTTTTTTTGGCTATTTAGGCAATAATATATAGTTTTAATTAATTGGTTGTTGTTTTTGTGACAGCTGTGATCCATCCATTTGCTAAGCACTTATCATATTTTGTGCTGTTCTCAATACCAATGTTAACAACAGTGTTTACAAGAACAGCGTCTGTCACTTGTCACGGACTTGCTTTTTCTCCTGCCCGTGCGGCACTTAGACACGCTTGTTTCAGTGACTAAGTCAGCCTAAACCCCTTGAAGATAGGTTGGACGTAAGTTAAGCGCAGTGGAAAAGTAATGAAGCAAGTATGCTCAAGTGGGAAAGAAGAGAACTCAAGTGTTGGATACTTGAAAGGAGAATATTATTGCCTTGGAGAATGCTTTACAAGTGTTTGGATTTCTAACCTTTCTAGCATATCTTGTTAAATGGCCAAGGTCACCTATTTATAGCCTTTCCACCTCCTTAATGGACGGTGGAGATCAATCCAATCCTATGGTTAATATTTTGTATCTAGAGAATTCTATACAAGTCTAGAATAAACCATTCTTGGGAGAATTCTCCATAAGCTTCTAGAATGTTCCATAAGCCTCCATGATGTTCTATAGTCTTCTAGATTCTTCCAGAAAGTCCCAAAGCTTCCATAATATTCTAGAACCTTCCAGAATCTTCCAGAACCTTCTAGGGTATTCTAGAATATTCCAGAGCATTCTAGATCTTTCTAGAACATTCTAGATCTTCCTAGAATCTTCCATTGTATTCTAGAACTTTCTAGAGAGTTCTAGATCCTTCTGTACCATTCTGGAATTCTCCATCATTATCTCCATTCTTCCAAGATTAAGGTGGTAGGATTGTTAGTCTGTGACATCCTCCCCCACTTAATCAAGCGACGTCCTCGTCGCATCCTCCCAATATGATCGAATCTTATCGACATGGTTCCATAAAGATAACTCATGCTCCCAAGTTGATTCAGCCTCAGGCAAGCCTTTCCAATGCACCAAGTATTCGGTGTGGCCTGGGTGACTCCTTCGCCTTGGAACCAGTCAATGTGCGATAATCTTCTCTACATCACGGTCATAAGTAGTGGTGACCGTGGTAGGAGCCCTCTTGGATTCACCCCTACTTGGATCCTCCTTATCGGCATGATAAGGTTTTAAGAAGCTTACATGAAACACTGGATGAACCTCGAGTTCTTTGGTGTGATCAGGAAGTGTCAACACTCGTTCTTCTGTCACAGCTTGCTTCAAGGTTTCGAAAGCTTCTTGACACTTTTCGTTCCAATCCCATGCTCGATTTTTCTTTAACAGGTCAGTTAAAGGTGCAGCTATCGCAGAATAGCCTCGAATGAACCTTTGATAATAATTTACCAAACCGAGGAATGACCGTAACTCGGGAACTCTCTTTGGTGGTTCCCATTCTTGAATGGCTCGAATCTTTGCCTCATCCATGCGCAACTTTCCTTGTCCCACAATATGTCCTAGGAAAGTTATCTCTTGTTGGGCAAAGGAGCACTTTTCTTTCTTCACATAAAGCTCGTTTTCCCTTAGCACTTGGAAAACTTGCCTTAAGTGATTCTCATGCTCCTTCAACGTTTTACTATACACCACAATATCATCTAAGTACACTACGATAAAGCGGTCCAAGAAGGGTTGGAACACTTTGTTCATAAGTGTACAGAATGTAGCAGGCGCATTAGTTAAGCCAAAAGGCATAACTAAGAATTCGAAAGAGCCATACCTGGTTACGCACACGGTCTTTGGAACATCTCCTTCAGCTATTCTTACTTGATAGTACCCCGACCTCAAGTCTAACTTGGAAAACCACCTTGCTTCTCCAAGTTGATCAAATAAGTCAGCAATAAGTGGGATCGGATACTTGTTCTTTATGGTAATCTTGTTTAGCGCACGATAGTCCACACATAATCGAAGCGACCCATCTTTCTTCTTTTGGAATAAAATCGGTGCGCCAAATGGAGCTTTTGATGGTCGGATGTACCCCGCATCCAAAAGCTCATTAAGTTGCCTCCTCAATTCCTCAAGCTCGGGAGGCGCCATGCGGTAAGGTACCGCAGCAGGAGGTCTTGCACCAGGCTCAAGCTCAATAATGTGATCTACCTCTCTCTTAGGTGGAAGCTTCTTTGGCAACTCCTTGGGCATGATGTCTTGGTATTCATCCAAGACTTTCTTGATCTCCTTTGGTACTTCAGACTTGATTTCCCTAGTCTCCTCCTTAACGGCCATTAAGAAAGTAGGCTCACCTTTCTTAAGTCCCTTAGAGAGTTGTATGGCAGAAAGTACAGGTACTTGGCCTCCTTTCCCTCGTGATAAAGGTACCATACATGGATGTCCCTCCTCCAATATGCACATTGTGTTGGCGAAGGGTATCGGCACGGCCTTTACCTTGTCTAAGAACTCCATGCCAAGCACTATGGAATAGTCATCCATAGGGACGACAGAAAAATTAATATGGCCAGACCACTCACCAAGGTTTATCTTGATGTTGCGGATGACACCAAGGATGGGTTTTGGTTGAGAATTCACTGCTTTTATCCATCCTTTTTCCTCAACGTAGCTTATTCCCAAGCGCTTTGCTTCTTCTTCTTTGATGAAGTTGTTCGTTGCCCCAGTGTCAACTAAGGCACGTACATCTTTTCCACCAACATTTGCTTGTATGAACAATAGCCCTTTCTTCTCAGGCTTGGGCACTTCGACATTGGCCTTAATGGAGTTAAGGATATGAAGTGATCCCATGCTCGTCTCCGTTGGTTGCCGAGAAGCTTGTTCCCTTTCTTCAATAATGGCTGAGAGTTGGCTTCTCTTTGGACACTCTCGAGCCAAGTGTGGACCCTCGCAAAAGAAACATTTAAGAGGTGGGCGCTTACCTCTTTTGTCATCTCTTTTTCCTTTGAAACTCCCTTCCTTATAGGTTGGCTTCATGCTTCCTTCCTTGTGTGGTTTGCTTCCTCCCCCACCATAGCCTTTGTTTCCCTTTTGCTTACTGTTCTCGCTTTTCTTGAATTCGGTAAGGGATTCAGCAATGGCGATGGCAGAAGCGAGGTCTTGTGCTCCTCTTCTCTCGATCTCCAGCTTAGCCCAATTTTGTAGACCATCGCAAAAAGCATAGAAAGCCTCCTTGTCGGGGTAGTCGGAATTTCCAAAAGTACTTCAGAGAATTCCTTCACGTATTCTCGAATACTACCCTTTTGGGTAAGTCGCCTTAATTTTGCTCGGGCCTCTCTTTCCACATTCTCGGGATAGAATTGGCGCTTGAGCTCCTTTTTGAACTCATCCCAAGTAGCAATGGTGCAAACTCCCCTCTCGATCTCACCATGCCTACGACGCCACCATAGCATCGCAGTATCTTCTAGATAAAGGGAGGCATGGTCAATCTTCCTAGCATCCTCCATGATATTTGCAGCCCGAAAGTATTGTTCTAGGCTCCATAGGAAGTTATCAACCTCCTTTGCATTCCTAGCCCCTTTGTAAGATTTGGGCTTAGGAACTTCCACCCTTGAAGGAGTTGGAGTTGGGATAGATGAGGAAGCTCCCACATCATGAGATAGTGCCTTCTTTAGAAGTACCATCTCCTCCCTCATATTTCTCAACTCCATATGTACCCCTCTAGTTCTTCCCTCAGAGTTTTGTTCTCTTCTTTAAGGGAAAGGATTTCATTAGAAAGAGATGTTGAAGAAGTCTCATATTGCTGCGAACACTTACCAGTAGCCTCGTTCAGGGCTCCCAACATTTCCTCTCGGAGCTCGTCGACCTTTCCATCAAGCTCCTCCAGAAGGGAGTCCACCTCCCTGAACTTATCCTCCCCATCAGCTACTGAAAGCTCTACCCTCATGAGCCTCGTGTCCACATCCCCCATATCCTTCCCTCCTTTGGAAGGTCCTCGAGACTTCGATCTCCCTCTCTTTTCTCCTCTATGCCCTTCGTTGCCAACACCTCCCGCAAGAGTGATCTCACTGCTTGACATACTTACAAAACGTTAGCTTTATCCCTTGAAAGAAACCTTGGCTCTGATACCAACTGTCACGGACTTGCTTTTTCTCCTGCCCGTGCGGCACTTAGACACTCTTGTTTCAGTGACTAAGTCAGCCTAAACCCCTTGAAGATAGGTTGGACGTAAGTTAAGCGCAGTGGAAAAGTAATGAAGCAAGTATGCTCAAGTGGGAAAGAAGAGAACTCAAGTGTTGGATACTTGAAAGGAGAATATTATTGCCTTGGAGAATGCTTTACAAGTGTTTGGATTTCTAACCTTTCTAGCATATCTTGTTAAATGGCCAAGGTCACCTATTTATAGCCTTTCCACCTCCTTAATGGACGGTGGAGATCAATCCAATCCTATGGTTAATATTTTGTATCTAGAGAATTCTATACAAGTCTAGAATAAACCATTCTTGGGAGAATTCTCCATAAGCTTCTAGAATGTTCCATAAGCCTCCATAATGTTCTATAGTCTTCTAGATTCTTCCAGAAAGTCCCAAAGCTTCCATAATATTCTAGAACCTTCCAGAATCTTCCAGAGCCTTCTAGGGTATTCTAGAATATTCCAGAGCATTCTAGATCTTTCTAGAACATTCTAGATCTTCCTAGAATCTTCCATTGTATTCTAGAACTTTCTAGAGAGTTCTAGATCCTTCTGTACCATTCTGGAATTCTCCATCATTATCTCCATTCTTCCAAGATTAAGGTGGTAGGATTGTTAGTCTGTGACACACTGCGTTGGCTGCATATTTGACTTACACTGATTTCATGAACAACATGGGTCACTGCAATTTCGAGCTCATTCCTAAGTGGCTCTTCCAAATCTTTCCCCCTCTCAAGTATCTCATGTACACCCCATCGTAAGTATTTATACCTCAGAGCTCAGAACGTGGATTGTTATTATTAGTTAATTTTATTAATTTTTTAAAAACGACAATATTTGTAGACAAAGTTCTTACCTAATTAGAGACAGTGGTGATTTTCAGTGAGTGTGACTTACGAGACAGAGACCGTTAAAAGTGCTAAAAAGTTTAGAATTCTTGTGCTGAGGAAGCTTTGAAAAAGAGCCATGAAATAGAGTTTATCATATGAGAGATTAGGACTTCACTTGAGGTAGAAAGGTTTCAAAAATATTTCAGTATCACTTGTGAGGGAGAGTGGGTCAGAGCCAGAGAAAAATTTAAAGTTGAAGTCTCTATATACCGTGGACTTTGATAATCAAATCAATAATGGATAAAATGAAAGAGAATGAGAGGCTTTTAACAAAAGACAAGAGAATTTACCATACGAGAGATTAAAATTTTATTTGAGACAAAAAGGTTTAAATACCTCAATCAGTTTTAGTTGATTAAAATTAGTTTGAACATTTTAGTGAAATAAATTAATTTTTTTATATTGCTGTGAATTAAAATATAAATTTTTATTAAAAAATTACTATAAAAATTTTTGTTTTTTGTGGCGACAAAAGTTACTACTAAAAGTAAAATAGTCATCACTGAAATTTTTTAGTGACGACAAAATAATTGTCACTTATAGCTATTAAAATTTTTGCAATTGAAAGTCTTTGGTGGAGACAAAAAATGTCGCCACTAAAAATACATATAGTGGCGACATTTTATCGCCACTGAAAAATAAAATTTGTCGCCACTGAAACTCCTTTTAGTGACGACAAAAAATGTCGCCACTGAAGCTCCTTTCAGTGACGACTTTTTTGTCGCCACTAAATCCTTCTTTAGTGGCAATTTTTGTATGTTGCCACTGAAGCTCATTTTTGTGGCAACTTTCTTATATCACTACTGAATCATCTGTTTTGTACATTTATTTTGTTTTTGATATATTTGTTTTCTTTTTATATTTCTTGTGATCTTAAGAGTATTACAAAAGAAAATTATAAAATAAAATACTATTATATTATACAAAAGTAATATTACATTGTTGTCAATAATTATTAATATTACAATTATCAATAATAAAATAATTTATAATAATTACACAACTAATTAGAATAAAATATAAAACATTCAAAGTATCATTGTTGTGTAGAATTATTGTTCCTTCTTGAATTTTATCCCTGTTTAAAATAGAAACATTAAGGATAAGTATAATTAGTCTCATGATAATAAAATTAAATTACAAGAGTCATAAATTATAGAAAAAAACATAATATATATTATCAAGACAAGACAATATGCACACTAAATACTAATTTATAAACTTGAATAATTAAAGTAACAATCTCTAACCTATTATATCTATGTTCCTTCCTTGAATTTCTTCTAATGAAACAAAATCATGAACAATATTGTCTAAGTTAACTTTCATTTCAATTTTGGTCAAATAAATAAAAAACTCGTATTGAAGTTTACAGCTTGTATTTCAGTTCCCTACTTAGGATCATTATGATACTTTTGAGAGACTAAATAAACTTGACATAACTCAAAATTTTAAAATTATAAGGTTTTTTCTTCTTAAACAAAATAAAAATAATCTTTTCAGTTTGGTCCTTAAAATTTTCCTAGTCTTGAAAGTAGTCCTTAAAGGTCTCAAAAGTCTCCTTAATTTATATGAGAGCCTCCATGTAACTCAATATCATAGAAAATATCAAAATTTATGGAATTTCAGTTCATTACCTAGAATTTTTAAAATTTGCAGTTTAGTCCCTTTCTTCTCAAATAATGGTTTTGCACTTTTTTTTCTCCCATTTTCACTTATATCCCATCATTTCCATTGTTTCTAATAACATATTAGATTTTCAAAGGTTGCAGCAACGCCCCAGCAATTTAAAAAAATTTTAGATTAGTCCTAATTTCATAAAGTGTCTCTAAATGGTCTTCTAAGCTTAGATTGAAGTATACAAAGCTTCCTTTGAGTTTTTTGGGCATTCTAAATGTTAAAATCAGTCCCATTACAGCCATCAAATGAAAAATGAGAGGAAAGAAAAAGAAGCAAAGTGCATTCAAAATGTGTAAATCAAAGGAGCTCATTTTACTTGTATTTTTCTTTATTTTTGAGCTTTTTAAGTGTTTTTTACTGCACTTTCTCTCTCTACCCGTGGCTCTCTCTCTCTTCTGCAATTTTTCAGCAACAATGGAGATACAAGGCTCACTCAAACAAATGCAAAACACAAAATATATGAAAGATTTTAACTACTTACCAATTTTCTAACAAAATCCCCAAACTTTCCCTCATTTTCGCAACCCAAAAGATCTAGCCATTAGAACTTCGAGTTCCTCCATTTTGTAGCAAATGAACGCTATTGTGTGCTTCTTGAATGACGGACGATGGTGGGGATGGCCAGTGACTGACCGATGGTGACCTTAGTAAGTGGTGGTGGTGGTAGAAAGTGAACCTAAGTTGGAGAAGGAGGAAAAAGTGGAAGAAAGATGAAGGAAATTAAGGAGAAAAAAGATGAAGATTCTAAAGAAAGAGAGAGACATGAAATAAGTTTTAAATATATGGGTTTCATTACTTAGGAAATTTAGAAAAAGGAGGGAAAGAGAGAGGGGAGATAGGAAGGAATTTTAAAAAAAAGGAGGAAATATGAAATTTATGATGAAATGTGTTAGAGGAAGAAGAAAAAACAAAAAATTAACTTCAAAATTTTTTAGCTTTTTTTTTTTATGCATTAATGGCGACATTTAAAAAGTCGCCACTAAAGACTTTCAGTGACGACATATACGTCGCCACTGAAACCTTTTACAGTGGCGAAATTTCAATTGTCGCCACTGAAGATCTTTAGTGGAGATAAAATATGTCGCCACTGAAAACCTCTAGTGGCGACACATTTTGTCGCCACTGAAAGTTATATTTTTTGTAATAAATATTTATATTTAATATTTGATAATAATTAAAAAATATTTTTAATATAAAATACGTGTAAAAAATTAAAAATTAATTTGACCATTAAAAATGAGAAGTTAAGAGACTAGACATTTGTAAAGTTTGAATTTCAAAACTTGGAAGTAAAGGGTTTGTTTGGAAATTATTCTTTTTTTTATTTTTTAAATTTTTTTTATAAAATTAGTTCTGAAAATTCATATTAACATTATTTTTATGTATTTATATACATGTTATTAATAAAAAAATTTATTTTTTGTATTTTTTATTATTAAAATACATATTTTTCTTTTCTGTTTTAAAATAATTATTCAAACAATTTTCTTGGTTTTCTATTTTTAAAAATTAAAAATAATTTTTAAAAACTGTAATCAAACAAATCCAAAGTTTTATTTTTTTGGTCATAATTTAGAGCTTAAATTATAATCAAATTATACTTTATGAGAATTAAATGCAGTTTTCCATTATATTTACTATGGTAGTAAAACCCTTACTAACATTTACACTTTGTCAAAATTTGGGGCAGGTTTCACTCTTTGCACCACACACAGTTTAGGACAAACTACTCTCTGTTTATGCCATTGTATGATTACATCTATGGCACAATGGACAAAAGTTCAGAGCAATTACATGAGTCTGCACTGAAAAGAAGCGAAGAAAGCCCAGATGTTGTGCACTTAACACATCTCACAACACCTGAATCCATCTACCATCTACGGCTAGGATTTGCTTCTTTGGCCTCTAAGCCACTCACATCAAAGTGGTACCTCAGCCTAATGTGGCCTGTAACATTGTGGTCTATGATCTTCACTCAGATCTATGGTCGTACATTCATATTGGAGAGGAATCGTTTCAAGAAACTCACTCTTCAAACTTGGGCCATATCCAAGTACAGCATTCAAGTAAGTGTCAAAAGTTCAAAGAAACATAATTGAATTATCTAAAATACATATTAATCTACCAGCACATTTAGAGAATTCAATTCTCCAAAGTTGAAAACTTTGAATATTGATATATCTTGAATATATATCTTGTACATAGTTTGTTTCTTTTCTATGTCTCAATTTGTAGTACTTCATAAAAGGGCAGAAAGAACGTATCAACCAAGTGATTGAGGAAGCAATATTGGATGCTGAAAGAAAAGGCACAAAAGTGGTGAGACTGAGTTTGATGAATCAAGCAGAGGAGCTTAACACATATGGAGAGCTTTATATTAATAAGCATCCAAAGCTGAATGTTAAAGTGGTTGATGGTAGCAGCCTAGCTGTTGCTATTGTTCTTAACACTTCCTAAACCAACTGCTCAAGTATTGCTTACTGGTAAACTCAACAAAGTTGCTTCAGCCATTGTCTCTAATTTGTGCCAAAAGGGTATTCAGGTCAGAATCACTTTCTTACTAAATATTTGAAAAATTATAATTTCTTTTTTTGAAAATATTATATTTTTAACAGAGAGAAAAAAATCAAATAATTTCATCATTTGTTTTGACAAAAATAACTTTAGTGATAATGTTAATTTTTAAAAAATTATAATTTATTAGAAAATATATTTTAAAAATTATTATTTTAATATCATGGAGTTGAAAATGATAAAGTTAATTTACTTTTATTTTTAAAAATGGCTTTTTATGCCAATAAAAAATTATATTTAATTATATAAATAATAAATGTAAAAGTATTTTGGTTAAAATAAGTAAAATAATAATTTTTTATTTCTCAAGAGATGAAAATGTAATTATTAAAAGTAGTAGGAGGAAAATATAATCTTTAACATCTCTTTAATTAAGATAAGAGATGACATTGACATAAATGATAAAAATTGAAGTATTTATACATGTGCTCTCTTTAATTTTAACAAGACTGTCTATGTATTTCAGGTAGCTACAGTGCATGAGAATGCGTATGAAAAGCTCAAAAAGTCATTCAATACTGAAAATGGAAGTAATTTGATCCTTTGTAGAAGTTATTCTCAAACGGTAATACAACAAAAACATTCTCAAATTTGTATTTATTAATGGAGAAGCAATTAGAATTAGAAAATGATAAATCAAATATTGAAATTTTGGAATTAATATTTCTACTATTTTCTATAAGAAATGATAAACGTGTTGGTATATTAATATTAAATTTTGTTTTTCCTTTTGGGACAGATCTGGTTAGTTGGAGATGGATTGAGTAGAGAGGAACAATTAAAAGCACCAAAAGGCACATTTTTTATTCCTTACTCACAATTCCCACCTAAGAAATATCGCAAGGATTGCTTCTACCATTACACTCCAGCAATGTTGACTCCCATATCTCTTGAGAATGTTCATTCTTGTGAGGTTTGTGCATTCTTACTGTCAAACCTTTATTCCCAAATGGAGCTTACCCAATTATCTCTTAGACCATAGAAAATTTGACTATTAATCCAAAAGGGGATTCAAATAGTGAACGAAAGTTTGAATTTTTGTCCAAAAAAATACTCATATTTAATATCTAATCATATCTCTAATAGTATTGTTTCTTATGTAGAACAATTTTTAATGACGAAATTTTGTGTTGCAGAATTGGTTACCAAGAAGGGTAATGAGTGCAAGCCGCATAGCTGGGATAGTGTATGCTTTAGAAGGATGGACTGAACATGAATGTGGAAACGCAATGCTCAACATTGACAAGGTTTGGGAGGCAACACTTGAACATGGGTTTCAACCTCTCATGCCAAACGCAGCAAAAGTGCAAGCATTTACATATTAGTATTACTATTATATATGTTATATAGCAAGTTTCAACATGCTTCCTTGTTGGTCTGCTTTCAAAAATCTGGTGTGCTAGCTGACAGTAAATTTTCTCTATATATGATGTTATATATAAATGATAAGGAAGGCCGTTTAGTCTGCCATGTATTTCTTATGATAATTATATATATATATATATATATATATATATAGAGGATGTTATGTAGTGAAATGATGGTATACCTATATCTAATGTATTCAAAGTTGTGTCTATGTTACCTTTCTAGCATTCTACTACTTCCTTGCTTATATTGTTGTGTAGTGGTATGACTATGTTTAAATTGTTCAAATATAATTATATAAATAATAAATATAAGAATAATTTGATCAATATTAATTAAATTGTAAGTTCTTTTTATTTTTCATAAGAAAGGGAGTATAATTTCCTCAGGAATAAAATATCTCAAATACAATTATTATAACTTTGTATAGAATATCTTTTTTATGGTGTTTTTTTAAATTATTTTAATTTTTTTAATATATAAAAATGATTAATATGATATCATATATCATATTTATAAATATAAATGATTAAGTAACGAAAACTAAGAAACAACCCCTAAAATATCCACGAATGTTCTTATAATTCAAATAAGTAAATATTATTTACAACAATGAACAACACCTTTTTCAATTAAAGGGAGTTTAAAAGAAATTAATTGTATAAATAAAATGAAATCCATGTGTTGTATCCAAAATAACATTCATCCAAGACCAAAAAGTGGACAATAATTTATACAAAAATATTAGTGAGGTAACTTGTTCAGCCTTTCAAAATGGATATTTAATTTAATTAAAAGTACTCAATACAAAGGATCTCTAAGAACAAAAGTGTTTTTAGTTGGTTATCAATAATTCAAATGACAACTCAAGGATCCTAGACATTTTCCTCTAAATTTATGGATTACATTGAAAGAGTTTAGGACTAAAAGAGATGGAATGGACAGGAAGCAATATGACATCATATTATGACTAGATGTTTGCATAAATCACTGGCCAAACGCACCCTTAACACCCTCAAGGCTCTCACCCAAGGACAATCTGCAAAGAGAATTAAAAAAACGATGGTTAATTGAGGAGAAGACCATAAACCCTGTTGTCTTAGGGATTTGGCCCACACACAAAGGGTGTATAAAGACACCCCTGGTTAAAACAATAAGTAAATAAACAAAAAAAATTTCTAGTAACATAAACTAGATCATCTCAATACAACATTCGGAGGAAGAAAGGTTACAATTTCATTGTAAAGTTAAGATAAGTGTTCAGGACTATTATAATTTCTAGTGTAACAGGAAAGCACACAACATATACAGCCATTCAAGTGCAGATAGTATTGATAATTGAGCTTCAATGAGTAGCACAATTGCCAAGGAAGCCACTAAGAATTATATTTCATAACCCATTTAGAATTCCATAAATAATGCGCAAGATGACAAGTTATAACACAGTAGACTGATACAAGTGTGAATTCCCAGTACAATTCGCTCCTTCAAAGAAGTTTTGGTGTCCCTTTAGTGCTCAAGAGATTGATTTTTTTCCGAGTTCATCTTTCCAGAAGTAGAAGAATGATATTATACAATCTCTTGACGACCAAATATTATATGGAGCTAAACTTTTGAATAGTAAAGTGACAAGGGATCTTTGAGGGAGCCAATTGATACTTAATTGGGATTTTATGCTTAAAACCATGGATAATTGTTTCAAGTTGACAAGCAGATAGTCCAAATAACTTGATTGACATGTGAAAAACTGGCATTTAGAGATTCCACTTTTAACATAAATAGTGTGTGCGCGAGATATCATGCTTTAAAAATCGACATATTATCCATAACATGAACATCGAAGGTAAACCTGAGAGTAAAGTTTCTGGTGATGCATTATAACATTTAAAAATAGTAGAAAACAGATTTAAGTAATGCATCAGTAAAATAATTGTAAAATCACAAGAGTTTGCTATCATAAAAAAACTGGATACTTCATGACAATTTATGCAGTGTGAGAAGAAAATCTTGCCAAGTCTAATAATAATTCAGGATTTGTATTTGAAAATATATGGTTTATTTTGTTATTAGATTGTAATTTTTGATTTATAGTTATTTGGGTCTTGGGACATCATACCCTCAGCAGTATTTTATTAAAATTCCTCTAGTCATTCCTTGAGCAAAGACAGAACATGCGTCATTTAATCTATATAACTAACCTCATTTAGTAGAAAAAGATTTTGTTTGTTGTTTTTGTTGCTGCCTTAGTCATGCTTTAGCTGAATTAGGATGGATTGAATTTTACTGGCTTTGTTTAGATTTCCTATATAAAGGCATATATGTAGTTAGTGAGTTCTGACCTACATGAGCATTGTATTTAAAGTACAATGGTACAAAACAAATCATTAAATTCTAGTAATTAAAACCCCTAATTAAAGCTAACCTGCGTTCATTGGCCCGAGGTTGTCATTCTCTCCCCATAGAGTTCAGTCACTTTGCTCTCGTTGGCAAACTCACTAGTATTTGAAAACACTAAACTAAGCAGATTCTTCTTAAAACTCACAATAAGACCAGAACTTCGAATATTATTTAACAGAAAACTGCTAAACTGCAACTTCAATACCTACTTAAGGAAGAACCATGATAGTCCTCCAATTATGAAGACTTATAATAGAAGGAAGAGGCCTAAGAATGAGAGAGCGGATCCACGACCAAAATGTCCCGGTCTATTCTAGAAGGGAGGGGCAGAAAGGGGAATGGATGTTGGAGTAACTAACTCTGACACTTTGGGTGAGTAGCCTTTTATGGAAGAGTCCTCCTTTTGGAAAAGCTAAGGAAAATTTTGGAGAAAGCCTAACCTCTTGAAAGTCAAGAAACTTTTATGCTTGTGTTATTGTTTTCTCTATTTTCTGGTGTATGGTTTCTATGTGCAGGTACTGAGCTATGTTCCTTTTGTCGCTTTGGTGCTTTGTGATATAAAGTGTTATGCTTCTGTTTATGTCTTAAAAAAATAAAAATAAAAACTCATTTAATGCAACTATTTAAATCATATTGTTTTTGTTATTTTCTAGACTACCTAAGGCACTGGTTAACAATACTCTTATTTTATTAGAGATTTTAAACATAGTTGTTAGACTCAAAAGAGAAAATAAAGCAAAAAAAAAAAACTAAGACACTCCTGAACTTCTGGAAACTACATCCAAAGGAAGCTTACTAAGATCGTGAGTTGGGTTTTGTTTGCACTTATGAGGGATGTAATGAAAGACATGGAGCCCACGAATCATATTATGTCCTATTTTGACTAAGTTGTCACATGTTGATCACCTAATTCTCTTTTTAGGAATATGACAAATTTAAAGATCACCAATGCTCGAGAAAATGTTCTTTATCTTTTTCACAATTTGGAAATAGGGGTGGTGTTCAAGAGCTTTTTCCTTTATCAACTCCACTTCGATGAGGCTACCGATCCAATTCAAGTATGGCATAGGCATGCCCATTGGAGCTCAACATTATCAAAGTATGGCTTGAAGCAAATATGTAGTAAAAATATTACATATCAGTATTATTTTATTTACTAATTATGTAATTAAAATGTTACATATATTTAATTAAAATTATTAAGATAGTAAAGATATCTTAATTTCTCTTTATCATTTTAATAATTTTTTGTCATTTTAATAGTTTAAAAATAAATACTAGACAAATTAAAAAAAAATTATATAAAAATATCAAATATTTATTTATTGATTTATAGCTAAGTGTTGATATACAAATTATTTTTTTTTACAACTTATACTTTGAAAACACACTTAAGTGTTGATCTATAGTTAAGTTCTTTTACTTATTATTATAATTTAAGCTGTTGGTATACTAAAGTCTAAAAAGTATATATTTCTAATATTTTAAGAATCATTTATTATTTAATGTCTCTAATAATCTTTTTCATTAATGACTAACGATCAATATACTAATGAGTTGACTATTGTGATTTTTCAAGAATCAAAATATTTATTATGATCATTCAAGGACTAAAAACCTTTTTTGGCTAAGAGGTCACATGTTAATTATTGCTTGTAAGTTTCATGTTCCAAAATATGGCAAAATTGTCTTTGAATCTCTTATATTTGTCTTTTTCAAGCACCCTTTTTCCGTATTGTATCCTATTTGCTCAAACAAGAAAGAAGCACATGTTGCTCATATTTTACTTCTTCGAATTTATTCTTATAAAGATGATATTTTTTTATGATATAAGGTCTGATCGACTCTAACAATCGCCTCGAAGTATGTTTGAGCCTCCCTTTGGAGATTATCCTTAAGCATGAGGTGATCGTTGGTCTAGGACTTGGACTTCTCACTAATAATGGCCCAAAAATTCTATATATACGAAGCTCTTTTCTCGTATCCAAATATGTTATATTTTATGTGCAAATTAACTCACTCATTTTCCCTAAGCCTTGTCGACCTAGTCATCAGAGGCACATTCGAGGGGTCAAGCTCCCTTATGTATTCTATAGTTCCTATTTCTTATATGGTTCATGTAGTGTCAAGCTCAATCTTTGAATCGGCTTTGGTGATTGCATCATCAATTTTAATTATTGAATCTTTGTGTAAATTTTATTTGTTATTATTTAAGGATTACACTTATATATATTTTATATTTTTATTATTTAATTTTTTATAAAAATAAAATGAGACAATATATTTTTTGATCCTTGAAAGATTATTGGTACAATTTAATTTTTAAAAAATTATAATATACATTTTGATATTTAAAAGATAAAAACAGTTGACTCGTTAATTTTTAAGTCGTTAGTCATTAACGAAAAAGATAATGGAGGACATTAAATATTAAATGATCTCTAAAAGATAAAAAAATATACTTTTTAGTCTCTAATGTACCAACCAAAACTATAATAATAGGTGAAAAAACTTAACATATTCGTACTTAATCATGTTTTTAAAGTATGACTTGTAGCAAAGTTTCTCAACACTTAACCATAAATCAATAAATACATATTTGATATTTTTGTACTATTTTTTCTTAATTTATCTAATAGCCATTTTTAGGCCATTGAAGTAAAAGAACATTATAAAAATGATAGAAAATGATATTAAAGTATATCTATTATCCTAATAATTTTATCTAAACATATATGACATTTCAACTATATCAATCAATAAATAAATTAGCACTTGTATGCAATCCTTTTACCACATATGTAGCATATTTAATGTTCTCACTTAAGTTAATTACATTGCTTTATTCAATAAATAATGAAGTTTGATTAAAAAAAGATTTTTCTATGTAGCATTTCCCTTTCTCTTTAATTTTGTTATTTATTTGATTAAAAATATCTTTGTTCATTGATTTAAAATTTGAAATTACATATAAAAATATTTCAGCTAAACATATAATGAATTTTATTTGTTATTATTTAAGGATTACACTTATATATATTTTTTTATATTTTTATTATTTAATTTTTTATAAAAATAAAATGAGACAATATATTTTTTGATCCTTGAAAGATTATTGGTACAATTTAATTTTTAAAAAATTATAATATATATTTTGATATTTAAAAGATAAAAACAGTTGACTCGTTAATTTTTAAGTCGTTAGTCATTAACGAAAAAGATAATGGAAGACATTAAATATTAAATGATCTCTAAAAGATAAAAAAATATACTTTTTAGTCTCTAATGTACCAACCAAAACTATAATAATAGGTGAAAAAACTTAATATATTCGTACTTAACCATGTTTTTAAAGTATGACTTGTAGTAAAGTTTCTCAACACTTAACCATAAATCAATAAATACATATTTGATATTTTTGTACTATTTTTTCTTAATTTATCTAATAGCCATTTTTAGACCATTGAAGTAAAAGAACATTATAAAAATGATAGAAAATGATATTAAAGTATATCTATTATCCTAATAATTTCAGCTAAACATATATGACATTTCAACTATATCAATCAATAAATAAATTAGCACTTGTATGCAATCCTTTTACCACATATGTAGCATATTTAATGTTCTCACTTAAGTTAATTACATTGCTTTATTCAATAAATAATGAAGTTTGATTAAAAAAAGATTTTTCTATGTAGCATTTCCCTTTCTCTTTAATTTTGTTATTTATTTGATTAAAAATATCTTTGTTCATTGATTTAAAATTTAAAATTACATATAAAAATATTTTATCTACTAAAATTATTAACATCCATGTGTACATAAAAAAATAATAACAAATTATAAACCAAATCATAAAAGTGTGTGCACACAAATTTGCTGGTAGACTACATTCTATAAGAGTCAGGATTCTCTGTACGGCACCTGCTTGGCACTTAGCGGCGGTTTTTTTCGCTGCTAAAATTTCTTGCAACAAAAAATATTGCCACTATAACTTTTTCAAAATTAATTATTTAAACAAATTTATAGCAGCAGTAATATTCGTTGTAATAATATTAAAACAACTTTAGCGGCGGAAAAAACCGCCACTAAAAGTGCCGAGCAGGTGCACAGAACTGCCGAGCAGAGCATCCAAAATCGTTACTAGTGTTTAATAAACATAAATGCTTAATTAAAATTGATAAGTTCTAATTTATGGTTCGTGCATCAAATCCAGAACACTCTAAGCACCAATCACAACTTGACGTAGTTGTTGCGTCTACTGCAACAGTAATATTGCCACTGCAAGTATTTTTGGGGACCACAATTTAAAATCTGCTCTATGGTAAAATTAAAATTGTTATTTACTATCATTACCTCATGGTGATGGATGCAATGATGATCCTGTATGTTCTAACTTTAAATGTTGAGGTCTCAAAATACATGCATTCATGATGATGAAGTTGTTCACTCTTCACATATGGTTGGTCGAATTTTAAACCACGAGAATATTAAAATATATTAATGATAAGTTTGAACTTTGAGGATTTATATTTTTTAGAGTGTTTTACATGATAAAGTTCCAAAAAAAAAATTTAAATACACCAGCTAAAATATATGACAAATTCTATATAAATTTATAAACTTAATATTTTAATTTATGTCTCTCTCAAATTTTAAGAGATTATAAACTTTGGAAATATCATGGTCACCTTGATTCAATAAGATGAAGTTTAATCATATTATATTAATTTAATTATTATTTTTTAAAATTATCAATATCTACAAATTTATTAATCTCTAATAAATCTTATTTAAATTAGTAAAAGTTTCATAAAAAATAAATTTTTTTTAATTAAAAATTTTTTCATACACAATTTAAATCCCTAAGAACAAGATGATGTATCATTAAATAATCTCACCCATTACAATTTGACTACTATATGATGAGTGACGACATGGTACTTCCATCGCATGGCCAGGCATGGCACCCAAAGTCTAAAACAAGTGCCAACATGATATATTACTAAATAGACAAAAATTTTATTTTAATCTTTTAAGTTTAGTAATTTTTTTAATTTAGTATTTTATATTTATTTATTTTCAATTTAATCACTCATATTTAAAATTATTATTAATTTAGTTCTTTCATTTATAAATTATTAAAATATATAACAGATATGTTGAATTGACAAGTTAAATTCTAAGTAGGAATGATCAACTTGCATATTTTGTCCATCAAGTTTAACAATTTTTTAAAATTTGGTCCTTGAAGTTTAACACTTTTTTTAATTTGACTCCTAAAGCTTAGCAATTTTTTTAATTTGGTCTCTCAAGTTTAACAATTTTTTTAATTTTCTCTTTCTAGTTTAGCGATTTTATTAATTTGATCTTTGAAGTTTAATAATCTTCTTAATTTAGTTCTCTATGTTTGAAACTATTTTCAATTTCATCTCTTTACATACAAAATGTCAAAAAATATTTAATAAAAATTTCAAGTTGGAAGGTTAAATGCCGAGTAAGATATTAAAAGGCCACCAAACTTAAACAATTCTTATGTACATACAATAGAGAGTAATATTAAAGGGTAGAGCTAATTTTTATAGTGGGACAAAATTTTCGCCGAACATTTTAATTTTTTCTTATTTTTTTTAGGTTGCTAATGTTGTACGCTTTGACTTTTTTTTAAATATCTCAAATGTTCGTTTTGAATATATATATATATATATATTACACTATTTTTTATAATATGTAAAACACATATGAAACATACATTTGATATATATAATTAATTCAAAATTTTATTTCATGTTAAGATAATATGCAATTGTTTACATAGTTATTTAGTCTATAGGGCAAGACATAATTAGAGTAAACCTGTTAAAAATTTCTTTTGAGATATTTGAAAATTAATATGTATGTATGTGTGTGTGTGTCTATATATATATATATATATATATATATATGCAAAACGCACCATTTGGAATACTAAAAAAAAGCCAAAATGCACATCATTGACTGTCTAGAAGGAATGAGAAAAAAAAAATATAAGTTTAATGATCTTTTAATGTTTCTACTCAATATTTAACCTTCCAAATCAATGTTTTTGTTAAGAATTTTGACATTTTGTACATAAAGGAACTAAATTGATAATAATTTCAAATATTTGGAACCAAATTAAGAATGAACAAATATGAGGGACCAAATTAAAAAGATTACTAAACTCAATAAACCAAATTGAAAAAATCACTAAACTTGAGAGACCAAAAATACAAGTTTAGTGGTTCTTACTTAATATTTAACTTACTAACTCAGCATGTCTGTTATATATTTTTATCATTTGTAGACAGAGGGACTAAATTGATAAAAATTTTAAATGTGAGGAACTAAATTGAGAATGAATAAATATAAAAAACTAAATTAAAAAAATTACTAAATTTAAAGAATCAAAATAAAATTTTTTTCATATTAAATAATATCATAAACAACAACCATATAGGAAAACCAGACAATAATATTTCTTACTTTCATTTTTATTAAACACATAAAATATGGTTAAAAAAATACGTTTGATATAAATTATAAAAAAAATTATTTAAAAATGTGTTAAAGATAAAAAATATGTAAAAGAAGTTTTTTTAAATATTTTTACATAATAACTAATATTATTTTTAAGAGGAAAAATTTTTTAATCTTATAAATATTATTATTTAATAATATTTAAATTTAGAAATTAGCAAAAACACATTTTATGTTCTCAAATTTTACATTAATTTTAAATATTGTCCTCAAAATTTGTTTGCTATCAATTTTATATTTAAAGTTTTGAATTAAAATTAATTTTATTTTATAACTTAACACCATCTAAATCAATAATAAAAATAGTAGACGTGACATTTGATAAATATTTTTTTTACTCAATTTTCTATTTATATATTCACTTTCAATTGTATTTTCAAAATCTATGAATATTGTCAAATTTTATTATTTGCTATTGTATGTAGAATCCGGGCAGAAAGGTTGAAAGTTGTTTTCCTTGTCTAATTGATGAACTCATTAAAAAAGATCTTTATGTAAAAATTTTAGCTAGACTTCAAAGCTACCATTTTATTACCCATTTAAAATTTTTCATAAAATTTCAGCTAGACATCGAAGCTTTATGAGCCACAATGTCTTATTAATCTATTGGTCAAAATATTATTGTCGTTCAAAACCCTCATGCAGTGGGAGAACAACAAACAAACTAAAAAAGAATTTTATTCCTGCCGAGGACAATACTTTACCTCAATTAATTTGGATATATAATTATCTCAACTATCCTCATCAATTTTCTGCTAAAATCTAGTAAACCCCAAACCATATAATAGGTAACACGCCACAATCCCATGCAGATATCGAGAGCTATCCCAGTACAGAAAGATGATGCCAGCAAGAAGGTAGGGATGGGCCTCCAGTATACTACCCACTGGCCCACTCTGACAAAAATCCTAAACTAATTAAATATATTTACTTTTGCAAATTTGGATATATAATTAATTAAAAATTAGTTTCTATCATTAAATTTTGTTAACTCTATTATCTTTTGATAATGTGATAATCACATATATTTATTTTTTAAATCAAATTATAAAAAGAAAAAAGAAATAGTCACAGTTATTAACATTCTATAATTTTAAAAAAGAATAAGAGGAAAAATAAAAAAAATTTCCTTAATAACTAATTAGTTTTGCACACCAATTTTCAACTTTTTTTAAAAAAATTTAATTTAAGAAATATGTTGGTTTATATTAAAAGTTACATGGGACAGCCACATTATTTAAAAGATAATAAATTTTGACAATAATAAGAACTAACATTTAATTAATTTAAAAATATAAAAATTAAATTATACTATTTATAAGTGATCAGGGATAGATAAAAGCCTAGCGGTGCATTATATGAGGAGTCCTAATCCATGTGAAGAAGTATGAACCTTAATGATATGATAATTTTTAATTACTGTATATTAACGCTTTTAACATAATTAGTATGTAACTCATGGATTTTCTTTTACACATTTTCATTTCGCATTTTTATATAAATTCGCATGACATAAAAGTCTAATAATTTAAGCTTATTTTTGAAGGATTCAGCTTTTGGTACACTAATAATTGACATGCCCTACACTGAGTATCTCAGATGTTCAGTCATCTGTATATAGTTCCATTTACGTGATAATCTATGCTTCTTCTGTTCCTATTGCCCATCTACCTGCCTAACTCACGTGGAAATTTGAAAGCTCAAAGTCATTTACATAATAATAATAATAATAAAGAGTGGCAGGTAAATATATATAAAAAAGTTGTTGTTAATTGTTACAAAATACAGAATAATTGTATTTAAATTAATGAAAAACATAATTATATTACTCATTGTCTTCCAATTTCTTGCCATCTTTTTCTTCTTTCAAAAAGCTTCTTTCCTAAAATAGAAAACAATAAGGCAAGTGAAGCTATACTCTAGTATTATAGTTTATATGCCAAATCGTTAATTTTTTCGTCGTAAACCAATAATAACAAAATAGTAAAAGTCTGAAAAAGAAAGGAACAAAACTAACAAGATGGAGGCAAAAAGAAGAAAAGGACAAATAAACTAAAATAGATTCGATGCCCTATGTCACATTTTTTTTTTTTAACAATTTGAGAGCAAAATGCATCATGTTGATGTAAATGAAAAAACAAAAAAAAGAATGTGAGAGACAACGCGAAAAGCAACAAATTTAGACAAAACTAAATATATTTTGCAAATAAACATAGAAAAAGCAAATGAATTTAAATATAATAGTAAAGATACATATATGTATGATCCAAAATTAAGTGGTTGGGAAGATAGATACAGGAATTATGGGTTGTTACGAGGTTAGCAGTTGAAGCAATTAATATTAATTCATTCGTGACAGTTAATTCATGCATCACTAAATTTGGTTATGCGCTACATCAAGATTGAACTTACGTATAAATGAACATTGACAAGTCAATTTAGATCCAAGATTGTCTTCCAATTTCTTGCCATCTTTTTCTTCTTTCCTAAAATAGAAAACAATAAGGCAAGTGACGCTATACTCTAGTATTATAATTTATAGGCCAAATCACTAATTTTTTCGTAAACCAATAATAATAAAATAGTAAAAGTCTGAAAAAGAAAGGAACAAAACTATCAAGATGGAGAAAAAAAGAAGAAAAGAACAAATAAACTAAAATAAATTCGGTGCTGTGTAAGTTTATTGTTATTCATACTGTCATCTCACTTCTTTTTTTTATAGTTTGAGACAAAATGCATTATTTTAATGTGAATGAAAAAACAAAAAACAGAATGTGATGAACAATACCACGAATAGCAACAAACTTAGATAAAATTGAATCTATTGTGCAAACAAATTAAACATAGAAAAAACAAATGAATTTATATATAATAGTAAAGATACACATGTATGATCCAAGATCAAGTGGTTGGGAAGATAGATACAGAAATGATGGGTTGTTACGAGGTTAGCAGTTGAAGCAATTAATATTAATTCATTCGTGACAGTTAATTAATGCATCACTAACTTTGGGTATGCGTTACATCAAGATTGAACTCAAGTATAAATGAACATTGACAGGTGAGTTTGGATTCATGCCGTGTCAGTGACAAGTAGGGACTGGAGAATAAATTTAGTTTTATCAGGTTGAAAGGTAAAGGATAGTGTTAAAAAATAGGTTAAGGGACAAAATAAAATAAGGACAAAGTTTAGAGATTAAATTTAAAAAAAATTAAGAGAACAATTTTTTTTTTTAAAAAAAAGTTAAGCAAAAAATAAAACTGTAGCAGAAAGTTAAGATATTAAATTAAATAATAAGGAGACAAAATTAAAATTAAATTCAAAGTTCTATCTAATCAAAGTAAAGAAAGCATAATTGAATAATATTAATTATTTTATAAATTGGAATTAATTGTATAAATTCAAGAATACAATTTTATACCAAACAACTAATAAAAAGATTACATTATATAAGCTTATATAATCATACTTTATATTGTGTGCCAATTGGACCTAATAACTTCTTTGGGTACTTTATCTGTAAATTTTTTTTTAAAAAATATTTTTAATTTAGTGTCTCAAAGATTTTTTGTAATAAAAACTCGTTTGTCTATTCTTTTAATTTGGAGAAAAATGCTACTCATCAAAAAGTTTAGGTCATGAATTAACGATAGGTAAAATTTAATTTATTTATTAAAAAAATTGTCTAAAGAGTGACTATTTTGAGGAGAAAATTTTTAAAGGATTGAATTAAAATTTTTTATTTTTAGAGAACTAAATTAAAAGAAGAGCAATATTTTAAAAACTAAATAATTAATTTATTATATTTTTTATTATAATTGGCAACACTGTATAAAATAAATTACATGGAATTAAAAATATTTGAAAAAATTATCAATATATTTCAAAATAAAAATATATGACCAGAAAAGTGAAAATCCTTACTTTTAAGTGTACAAATAAACATAAATATTAATGTACACAGGAGAAAGTGACTTTCAATTTTTGTTAATTATTTTGTATATGTGATGTCTTTTACACTTGTTTGGGAAAGAAAAAAATAAAGGAAAAAGGAAGGAGAATAGAAATTTTTAATTAGAATTTTATTATTTAAATTCAAATTAGTTTTTTATAATTTTTATCTTTCTATTTAATTCAAATATATTATAAAAAATGAAAAAAAAACTATTATAAGTCAGATAAATTATCAAAATAAAAAAATTTACTTTTTATTTCCTTTCTTCCAAAATGGATGAAATTAGCTGCAACTAGAATCCCAAAAAAGAAGTTTAGATATTATATATGTATTAATATTATAATAATTTTGAGATATTTTGGTCATTAATTTTTAAAACTATATATTATGACATATCAAATAAATTATTAGAATGCAAGGAGAGAGGAGAGAGTATGTAGAGATAGTAAAAATTACAATAAATAATAAAAGAATGAAAAGTTAAATAAATTTTTATTATTTTAAATTATAATAATTATTTTTTATTTTTTATTTTAAAAATTAAAAAAATTGATGTATATATATGTCAAATAATTAGTTCTAATATATGATTTGTTTTACCTATAACAATTCAAAATTATATATATTAGTATAGATAATAATTAAATCACATTAGTATTTATATATATTTTTTATGATTTGATTCATATTTATTTATCTAATAAAATTTATCTAATTTGTCAAATATTTTTTTTATCTTAGTTGAACTATTCTAAATTAACTTTGATCAATTTAATTTAATTAAATTTTTAAATTTCAATAAAAAAATATTGTAAAATTTTAAATTTTAACAATACTTTTTTTTTATTTCAACCATGAAAATGTAAATTTTTAACAATAAAATTAAAATTAAAATCAATTAAAGATAATTTTAAAATAAGTGAAATCATAAATAAATAATAATTTATACTTAATATATAATATTAAAAAATTTAAATATTTTGTTTTTTAATCAGTTTAATTTAAATATCATTCAAAATTTATCTAATTAAACTAATTAAATTAAATTTATCAAATTCCAATCTAATCAATCATTCCATCTATATCTTTTCCTTCATTGGACCAACAACCAAAAATTTGTTGGAACATATATATACATATATGTAGCATTAATTAGATCCTTTCTATTAATTTGCTGCAGAACAATAAATACTAAGAATTAAATATGATTTTATAACAATGCATTTAGCTATAATGAATATAAAATAAATTTTAATATTTTTTATTATTTAATTTCTCACTTTATTTTTATTTGTATCTTAATTTTTATATTAATTTATATTATATCTTAATTATATATTAATTTTTTATACTAAATACAATTAAATTTATATTAAATTTTAATATAAATTTTTTATTGTAACAATAAAGACATATGAATAATGTCATTAAGTTTAAATTAAATGAATATGTACGATATAAAATATTAATTTTATTGATAAAAAAAATTAAAATTAATATTTGTGTAACATTGTATTAAATTTTAGAAGACAAAAATTTTGTTTCGATTCTCTAAGTTTAGTAATTTTTTTAATTTGGTCTTTCATATTTGTTTGTTCTCAATTTGATTATTTATATTTGAAATCGTTATCAATTTGATCCATCAATTTAATTATCAAGTTTAATAATTTTTTCAATTTAGTCCTCTAAACTTAGTAGTATTTTAAATTTAATCCCTCAAATTAATATATTTGTTATATATTTTAATGATTTATAAACAGAAAGATCAAATTGATAACGATTTCAAATGTGAAGAACTAAATTAAAAATAAATAAATATCAGAGATTAAATTAAAAAAATTATTAAACTTGAAAGACAAAAAATAAAATTTTTGTCACCTGATACAAGAGCTTCGGAGGTGAAGATGAAACAGATGCTCGTGCACACAGACAAACATGTTTCATATGGCGTTTATACACACACACTAAAACTTGTAAATGTGTATGTTTCTTTTGAATATAATATAAAATATTAATTAATGTAATTTTAAAATAAAAAATTTATTTAATTTATTGATCCGTTATAAATTATAATTTTTTTTTATATCTTCATATAAAATATTTTATTTTATATTTTATATTACAAAATATATCATTTTATGAGATTAAAAAAAAAATTGAGAGCCATTATAGTGTGTGTGTGTGTGTGTGTGTGTATATATAGGTAGCAAGTGCATGCACCATATTGTGCTTCTCATACCATTGGTGTAAACTAGAGCTTCAAACGCAATATGGCTTCAAGACCTGGAATCCTCACTGAGTGGCCATGGACACCTCTTGGAAGCTTTAAGGTGGCAATCCTACTCCTTCAATATTCCATAATTACTCACTTAACCAGGAAAAATTCTGAGCAATATATATATATATATATATATCACTAGAGCTAGCTATGCATTTTGTGTTCACTTTTTGTTGTTTTTGTTCCTTTGAGTTTATTATTATACTTATAATTAACGATGAATGTGAGTTGGTTTCATGGGTTTATTTGCAGTATGTGATACTGGCTCCATGGTTCATTCGCAACACGTACTCATTCTTTGCAAAGGATAAGGATGAAAGAGACACAACGCCACTTCTCATACCTCTAATTTTACTGTGGAGGATGCTTCATAGCCAACTTTGGATCTCTTTCTGTCGTCACCGAACTGCCAAAGGCAACACTAGAATTGTCGATAAGGGCATTGAATTTGATCAAATTGATAGAGAAAGAAACTGGTTAGTTCTTATATCTTAAACTCCAAACTTTAAACCTTAACTACGTTGGTGGTTGAAAGAGTTTTATTATGGTTATAGAATCTCTGTGAACTCGAACAAATTGATGATGCAGGGATGACCAAATATTGTTGAATGGAATAGTATTCTACTTGGCATATTATAATATTGCCGAGGCATCTCACCTTCCATTATGGAGAACAGATGGTGTGGTATTGATGATATTGTTACATGCGGGTGTTGTTGAGTTTCTGTACTATTGGCTTCACAGGGCATTACACCACCATTATCTATACTCTCGCTATCATTCTCATCATCATTCTTCTATTGTCACTGAGCCCATCACTTGTGAGTCTCATCATATTTCCCTACTCAAGCGATCGCTTTTGCTTGACGAGAAATGGCAAATTGAAATCATGAATGTGCTTATAATTATATATTATGGAATTGAGGATAGATTTTGGTTACTACTTTTTTAGTTGTTATTTTTTTTAGGAAATATATCTGTTTGTCTTATATATATGTTAGTTGGGAGATTATTAATAACAAGAAAAGTATAATTTAAAAAGATTAGACTGATAAAAAAAATCTTATATTTTTATTATCAAAATTTTTAATTAAAATTAAACATGTAAAATTTTTTAAAAAAATTCATTATAAAAAAATGAATTATATAAATCATATGCATATAAATTTTTATTAAAAAATTTAATGACAAAAATATAAAAATTTTATCTAAATATGAAAGCTAGAGTAGTTAGGATGCGATTCCTAACAAAACTGATCTTTTTATATTGTTTTTTAATTTCAATATAAACAATATTTTTGAAAAAATATATAAGAGTACACTTTTATTTTTAATATAAAAATATATGTTGTTAAATTTACACTAAATCTTATATAAAATCTAACAATAAAGAAAAATAAATAATTTTACATATTATTTTGAATGAACAAATACTATGTATGTAGAATATTAATTTTATTGACAAAAAGAGCTAAATGTATTTGTTAAACTTTAGAGTCGAGATATATGTAACTAGGTCATAATTAAAATAGATTAAATGCTACACTTTATAATTTATATGATATTTTATAATTGAGTGATAGTTAAAATAAATATATGTCATATTTTATAATTTAGAAACATTTACAATTGAATTATAGTCAAAATATATAAACTCATTTGTTATTAGTTTTATTTTAAAAAATAAATTATACAAAAGAATCCATTTACTAAACTGTAAAAATTTAAGAACATATTAATTTTAAAAGTCTAAGAAGGTAATTAATAAAAAGTAATTTAAAATTGAAAAAAGTCTTTTTATATTTTTGTTGGTTATTTAGGCAATAATATATAGTTTTAATTAATTGGTTGTTGTTTTTGTGACAGCTGTGATCCATCCATTTGCTGAGCACTTATCATATTTTGTGCTGTTCTCAATACCAATGCTAACAACTGTGTTCACAAGGACAGCATCTGTCACAGCGTTGTCCGGATATTTGACTTACATTGATTTCATGAACAACATGGGTCACTGCAATTTCGAGCTCATTCCTAAGTGGCTCTTCCAAATCTTTCCCCCTCTCAAGTATCTCATGTACACCCCATCGTAAGTATTTATACCTCAGAGCTCAGAACGTGGATTGTTATTATTAGTTAATTTTATTAATTTTTTGAAAACGACAATATTTGTAGACAAAGTTCTTACCTAATTAGAGATAGTGGTGATTTTCGGTGAGTGTGACTTACGAGACAGAGACGGTTAGAAATCTTGTTGTGAGAAGGCTTTGAAAAAGAGCCATGAAAGAGAGTTCGTCATATGAGAGATTAGGACTTCACTTGAGGTAGAAAGGTTTCAAATATGTTTCAGTGTCACTTGTGAGGGGGAGAAGGTCAGAGCCAGAGAAAATTTTGAAGTTGAAGTCTCTATATACCGTGGACTTTGATAATCAAAACAATAATGGAGAAAATGAAAGAGAAGAAGAGGCTTTTAACAAAAGACAAAAGAGAATTTATCCTATGAGAGATTAAAATTTTATTTGATGCAGAAAGGTTTAAATACCTCAATCAGTTCTAGTTGATTAAAATTAGTGTGAACAATTTAATAAAATGAACTAATTTTTTGTAGTGTGGTAAATTGAAGTATAATTTTTTTATTAAAAAGGATACTTATATTTAATCTTTGACAATAATTAAAAAAATATCTCTAATGAAAAAGATGTATAAAAAAATTAAAAATTGATTTGACCACTAAAAATGAGAAGTTAGGAGACTAGACACTTGTAGAGTTTGAGTTTGAATACTTCAAAGTGAAAGGTTTGTTTAAATGTTGTTGGTGTTTTTTTTTAAATTATTTTATAAAATTAATTTTAAGAATTTATATTAATATTATTTTTATGTATTTATATATATGCACTATAAAAAAAAAATTTTGATGACAACTTTTTAGTGACGACCAAAACCGTCGCCATTAAAAGTCTATTTTTAATGCCAATAATTTATGTCACCACTAAAGATTTTTGGCGGTACCAATAACAGTTGCTATTAAAGAGATTCAGTGACGATTATTCAAAAATTGTTATCAAAAATTTTTAATGATGACTTTTTTACTTTTTATGGCGACATTTGTTATCGCTGAAACTCAAATTTTTTTGTAGTAATGGTATTAATAAAAAAATTTATTTTTTTCATTTTTTATCTCTAAAATACATATTCTATTTTTTATTTTCTGTTTTATAATAATTATTTAAACAATTTTTTATTTTTTTTATTTTTAAAAATTAAAAATAATTTTAAAAAACTATAATCAAACAGACCCAAAGTTTTTTTTTTCATAATTTAGAGCTTAAATTATAATCAAATTATACTTTATGAGAATTAAATGTAGTTTTCCATTATATTTAATATGAGTAGTAAAACACATACTAACATTTACACTTTGTCAAAATTTGTGGCAGGTTTCACTCTTTGCACCACACACAGTTTAGGACAAACTACTCTCTGTTTATGCCATTGTATGATTACATCTATGGCACAATGGACAAAAGTTCAGAGCAATTATATGAGTCTGCACTGAAAAGAAGCGAAGAAAGCCCAGATGTTGTGCACTTAACACATCTCACAACACCTGAATCCATCTACCATCTACGGCTAGGATTTGCTTCTTTGGCCTCTAAGCCACTCACATCAAAGTGGTATCTCAGCCTAATGTGGCCTGTAACATTGTGGTCTATGATCTTCACTCAGATCTATGGTGGTACATTCATATTGGAGAGGAATCGTTTCAAGAAACTCACTCTTCAAACTTGGGCCATATCCAAGTACAGCATTCAAGTAAGTGTTAAAAGTTCAAAGAAACATAATTGAATTATCTAAAATACATATTAACCTACCAGCAGATTTAGAGAATTCAATTCTCCAAAGTTGAAAACTTTGAATATTAATATATCATGAATATATATCTTGTACTCAATTTGTTTCTTTTCTATGTCTCAATTTGTAGTACTTTATAAGAGGGCAGAAAGAACGTATCAACCAAGTGATTGAGGAAGCAATATTGGATGCTGAAAGAAAAGGCACAAAAGTGGTGAGGCTGAGTTTGATGAATCAAGCAGAGGAGCTTAACACATATGGAGAGCTTTATATTAATAAGCATCCAAAGCTGAATGTTAAAGTGGTTGATGGTAGCAGCCTAGCTGTTGCTATTGTTCTTAACACTATTCCTAAACCAACTGCTCAAGTATTGCTTACTGGTAAACTCAACAAAGTTGCTTCAGCCATTGTCTCTCATTTGTGCCAAAACGGTATTCAGTTGAGTTTCAATCACTTTCTTACTAAATATTTGAAAAATTATAATTTCTTTTTTTTTTTTGAAAATATTATATTTTTTACAAAGAGAAAAAAAAATCAAATAATTTCATCATTTATTTTGACTAAAATACCTTTAATGATAATGTTAATTTTTTTTAAACTATAATTTATTAGAAAATATATTTTAAAAATTATTATTTCAATCTTATTGATTTGAAAATGATGGAGTTGATTTACTTTTATTTTTATGTCGATAAAAAATTATATTTAATTATATAAATAATAAATACAAAAATATTTTGGTTAAAATAGGTGAAATAATAATTTTTTACTTCTCAAGAAATGAAAATGTAATTATTAAAAATAGTAGGAGGAAAATATAATCTTTAACATCTCTGTAATTAAGATAAGAACTGACATTGACATAAATTAACAATTGAAGTATTTATACATGTTTTCTCTTTAATTTTAACAAGACTGTCTATATTTTTCAGGTAGCTACAGTGTATGAGAATGAGTATGCGAAGCTCAAAAAGTCATTCAATACCGAAAATGGAAGTAATTTGATCCTTTGTAGAAGTTATTCTCAAACGGTAATACAACAAAAACATTCCCAATTTTGTATTTATTAATGGAGAAGCAATTAGAATTAGAAAATGATAAATCAAATATTGAAATTTTGGAATTAATATTTCTACTATTTTCTATAAGAAATGATAAACGTGTTGGTATATTAATATTAAATTTTGTTTTTCCTTTTGGGACAGATCTGGTTAGTTGGAGATGGATTGAGTAGAGAGGAACAATTAAAAGCACCAAAAGGCACATTTTTTATTCCTTACTCACAATTCCCACCTAAGAAATATCGCAAGGATTGCTTCTACCATTACACTCCAGCAATGTTGACTCCCATATCTCTTGAGAATGTTCATTCTTGTGAGGTTTGTGCATTCTTACTGTCAAACTTTATTCCCAAATGGAGCTTACCCAATTATCTCTTAGACCATTGAAAATTTGACTATTAATCCAAAAGGGGATTCAAATAGTGAACGAAAGTTTGAATTTTTGTTCAAAAAAGTATTCATATTTAATATCTAATCATATCTCAAATAGTGTTATTTCTTATGTAGAACAATTTTTTATGATGAAATTTTGTGTTGCAGAATTGGTTACCAAGAAGGGTAATGAGTGCAAGCCGCATAGCTGGGATAGTGTATGCTTTAGAAGGATGGACTGAACATGAATGTGGAAACGCAATGCTCAACATTGACAAGGTTTGGGAGGCAACACTTGAACATGGGTTTCAACCTCTCATGCCAAACGCACCAAAAGTGCAAGCATTTACATATTAGTATTACTATTATATATGTTATATAGCAAGTTTCAACATGCTTCCTAGTTGGTCTGCTTTCAAAAATCTGGTGTGCTAGCTTACAGTAAATTTTCTCTATATATGATGTTATATATAAATGATAAGGAAGGCCGTTTAGTCTGCCATGTATTTCTTATGATAATTATATATATATATATATATATATAGAGAGAGGATGTTATGTAGTGAAATGATGGTATACCTATATCTAATGTATTCAAAGTTGTGTCTATGTTACCTTTCTAGCATTATACTACTTCCTTGCTTATATTGTTGTGTAGTGGTATGACTATGTTTAAATTGTTCAAATATAATTATATAAATAATAAATATAAGAATAATTTGATCAATATTAATTAAATTATAAGTTCTTTTTATTTTTCATAAGAAAGGGAGTATAATTTCCTCAGGAATAAAATATCTCAAATACAATTATTATAAATTTGTATAGAATATCTTTTGTATGGTGTTTTTTTAAATTATTTTAATTTTTTTAATATATAAAAATGATTAATATGATATCATATATCATATTTATAAATATAAATGATTAAGTAATGAAAACTAAGAAACAACCCCTAAAATATCCACGAATGTTCTTATAATTCAAATAAGTAAATATTATTTACAACAATGAACAACACCTTTTTCAATTAAAGGGAGTTTAAAAGAAATTAATTGTATAAATAAAATGAAATCAATGTGTTGTATCCAAAATAACATTCATCCAAGACCAAAAAGTGGACAATAATTTATACAAAAATATTAGTGAGGTAACTTGTTCAGCCTTTCAAAATGGATATTTAATTTAATTAAAAGTACTCAATACAAAGGATCTCTAAGAACAAAAGTGTTTTTAGTTGGTTATCAATAATTCAAATGACAACTCAAGGATCCTAGACATTTTCCTCTAAATTTATGGATTACATTGAAAGAGTTTAGGACTAAAAGAGATGGAATGGACAGGAAGCAATATGACATCATATTATGACTAGATGTTTGCATAAATCACTGGCCAAACGCACCCTTAACACCCTCAAGGCTCTCACCCAAGGACAATCTGCAAAGAGAATTAAAAAAACGATGGTTAATTGAGGAGAAGACCATAAACCCTGTTGTCTTAGGGATTTGGCCCACACACAAAGGGTGTATAAAGACACCCCTGGTTAAAACAATAAGTAAATAAACAAAAAAAATTTCTAGTAACATAAACTAGATCATCTCAATACAACATTCGGAGGAAGAAAGGTTACAATTTCATTGTAAAGTTAAGATAAGTGTTCAGGACTATTATAATTTCTAGTGTAACAGGAAAGCACACAACATATACAGCCATTCAAGTGCAGATAGTATTGATAATTGAGCTTCAATGAGTAGCACAATTGCCAAGGAAGCCACTGAGAATAATGCACAAGATTACAAGTTATAACACAATAGACTGATATAAGTGTGAATTCTCAGTACAATTCGCTCCTGCGAAGAAGTTTTGGTATCCCTTTAGTACTTGAGAGATTTATTTTTTTTCCAAGTTCATCTTTCCAGAAGTAGAAAAATGATATTATACAATCTCTTGACGACCAAATATTATATGGAGCTAAACTTTTGAATAGTAAAGTGACAAGGGATCTTTGAGGGAGCCAATTGATACATAATTGGGATTTTATGCTTAAAACCATAGATAATTGTTTCAAGCTGACAAGCAGATAGTCCAAATAACTTGATTGACATGTGAAAAACTGCCATTCAGAGATTCCACTTTTAATATAAATAGTGTGTGCGCGAGATATCATGCTTTAAAAATCGACATATTATCCATGACATGAACATCGAAGGCAAACCTGAGAGTAAAGTTTCTGGTGATGCATTATAACATTTAAAAATAGTAGAAAACAGATTTAAGTAATGCATCAGTAAAATAATTGTAAAATCACAAGAGTTTGCTATCATAAAAAAACTAGATACTTCATGACAATTTATGCAGTGTGAGAAGAAAATCTTGCCAAGTCTAATAATAATTCAGGATTTGTATTTGAAAATATATGATTTATTTTGTTATTAGATTGTAATTTTTGATTTAGTTATTTGGGTCTTGGGACATCATACCTGCAGCAATATCTTATTAAGATTCTTTTAGTCATTCCTTGAACAAAGAATATGTTAGCATGGTTTGATTTATTTAACTAATCTCATTTAGTTAAAAAAAAAATTATTTGTTGTTATTGTTGCCACCTTAGTCATGATTTAACCGAATTAGGATGGATTGAATTTTACTGGCTTTGTTTAGATTTCCTATATAAAGGCATATATGTAGTTAGTGAGTTCTGACCTACATGAGCATTGTATTTAAAGTACAATGGTACAAAACAAATCATTAAATTCTAGTAATTAAAACCCCTAATTAAAGCTAACCTGCGTTCATTGGCCCGAGGTTGTCATTCTCTCCCCATAGAGTTCAGTCACTTTGCTCTCGTTGACAAACTCTCTTCTATTTGAAAACACTAAACTAAGTAGATTCTTCTTAAAACTCACAAAAAGACCAGACTACTATTTACAAGAAAATATATTTCAAATTACGTCATGTATTGCAGTTGCCCTGTACCAAACTCCTTCGAACAAAAAACAAAAAAAAAAGGCACACAATTATAATATGGTAAAAGCACCCATCAATATTATCTGTATAACACTGAAGCTTCTTCTGCCTGGTCTCAGAACCCTACAAACCGAAAACATGAAAATCAAATCAGAACTAAGAAAAGTGAATTTAACCAAAAACTTGTAAGTCGAGAGGAAGATTAGGAAAGAATAAAGACATACAGTGATTGCGCGACGAGACCTGGCGTGTACTTGTGAAGAACAAAATATTGATAATGTAAGGAGAACAATTACAAAAGCTAACGGATAATTTTGAAGTGAAGACCTTGAGATAGACATTATGGATTGGTATGGAAGTTGAGGACAATCAAGAGTCTCGTTCCACCAGTTTTGCGAAGGAATCTTACTTCAATGCTTCAGGGAAATGAACTACGAATACTGTTGAGGGAATTAATCTAGGGAAGAAAAGCGGGAAAAAATATATTATACCCTCAATATAAGGACTTATTTATAATTTGTAAATAAAATGTAAAATATACTTCGAATGTTTTAGAAATAAAGGATTAAACTTTATTTTGCTGGTCCTTCACAAATGTAGTATTTCTTTGGTCCTTCATAAATATTCTTTTTTAATTTAGTCCCTGCATATATAAAATTATTATCAATAAAATCCCTCTATTGACTAGTCATCTAAAAACTTAATAGAGTGAGTGATGCATGTGGTTAAATGCTAACTTGTATATGGTAAATGCCAAATCAACTGTATTTTTTTACTTGGTAATGCTGAGAATGCCTCATTAATACAACAACAACACAAACAAAATTTTTTTTTTTTATTAAGTGAGTTCAACTATATGAATCAAATGATACTAACATGATTTATCTAACAAATTAATACAAATAAAAAAACTTTAAAAAAAAAATATTAGAGTAAACAAGAGGCACATAATCAGCACGAAAAAAGTGACAGCTCCCGATTCCCATAAGCCTTCAACGAAGACAATCTTAAATGCATAATTAAATTCCAATTAAAATTTGTGTAATTTTAGAAAAATTAAGGCATGCAATCTTACCATCCAATTAAACCAAGACAGCCACTCCATCCCAATTAATGATAAAATAGCATACAAACAATGAATGGTTTACCATTCTCATTATTTTAAAAACTTTCAATCAATAGAATGTTTATCTAATCTATTTCACTATACTCTATTTCATTAGTGACCAGCCCACTCTACTTTTTTCAAAACTCTCAAGAAAATCCTTACACTTTTCCAAAATCTAATTCAAAGACCATACAACTAATTGCACAGTGATGGTTACTAGAAATGAGGTTACCCTTGTTCTGACTCATTATTAAAATTATGCTCTTCTACTTCTACTCATTAAGATTTACATTTTTCATAAATAAAAAAAAATTGAAGACGGATATTTTGGTAACCTATCATCCAAGCCTTTCCAAACCTCAATAGGATGAAAATCCGAATCCTCCAAAATCACTGAGTTAACAGTGAACGTTCTCTTTGAAATTCCAAAACAGTATTCCAATAGCAAAATTTAGTTATTGGCTACATCGAGTTTGACTCTATGTATATATAAATGAATATTGACAAGTTAGTTTAGATTCAAGCCGCGTCAGTGACACGTAGAGAATATTAATGGGGATTAAATTTAGTTTTGTCAAGTTCAAAGTTAAAGGATAGTGTTAAAAAATAGGTCGAGGGACAAAATAAAATAAGGATAAAGTTTAGAGATTAAATTTAAAAAAAATCAAGACAATAAACTTTTTTAAAAAAAAGTTAAGCAAAAAATAAAATTGAATTGAAAATTTAAGGGAATAAATTAAATAATAAAGAGACAAAATTAAAATTAAATTCAAAGTTCTATCTAATCAAAGTAAAGAAAGCATAATTAAATAATATTAATTATTGTATAAATTGGAATTAATTGTATAAATTCAAGAATACAATGTTTATACCAAACAACTAATAAAAAGATTACATTATATAAGCTTATACAATCATACTTTATATTGTGTGCCAATTGGACCTAATAACTTCTTTGGGTACTTTATTTGTAAATTGTTTTAAAGAAAATATTTTTAATTTAGTGTCTCAAAGATTTTTTGTAATAAAAACTTCTTTGTCTATTTTCTTAATTTGGAGAAAAATGCTACTCATCAAACAAGTGTAGGTCATGAATTAACGATAGGTAAAATTTAATTTATTTATTAAAAAAATTGTCTAAAGAGAGACTATTTTGAGGAGAAAATTTTTAAAGGATTGAATTAAAATTTTTTATTTTTAGAGAACTAAATTAAAAGAAGAGCAATATTTTTAAAACTAAATCATTAATTTATTATATTTTTTATTAGGCTTAGCAATACTATATAAAATAAATTACATACAATTACAAATATTTGAAAAAATTATCAGTACATTTCAAAATAAAAATATATGACCAGAAAAGTGAAAATCCTTAATTTTAAGTGTACAAATAAACATAAATATTAATGTACACAGGAGAAAGTGATTTCAATTTTTGTTAATTATTTTTATATGTGATTTCTTCTACACTTGTTTGGGAAAGAAAAAATAAAGGAAAAAGGAAGGAGAGTAAAAATTTTCAATTAAAATTTTATTATTTACATTCAAATTAATTTTTTATAATTTTTATCTTTCTATTTAGTTCAAATATATTTAAAAAATGAAAAAATTATTATAACTTAGATAAATTATCAAAATAAAAAATTTAAGATAACAAAAAATTATAATAAATAATTAAAGAATAAAAATTAAATAAATTTTTATTATTTTGAAGTATAATAATTATTTTTTATTTTATATTCTAAAAATTAAAAAAATTGATGTATATATATGTCAAATAATTAGTTCTAATATATGATTTTTTTACCTATAAAAATTCAAAATTATATAAATTAGTATGGATAATAATTAAATCACATTAGTATGTATAATGCACATGTACTAAATTTATTATTTACTCCAAAATCAAGTCATACATTCATAGCATGCCAACCATACCAACCCTTTTTAAAAGACCAATAAATGAGACTCCCAAGTTAACATAAATAGTTTGTATTAATTCCATAACTACAGAAAGCTAGCAATGAAGGTGGTTACACATAGTTATGTATAAACGTTGTTGAATAAATATTCATTACACATAAAATAAATTCACAATTAAATTTATTACAATAATTAGGGATTATTAAAATATTTATGTCTTATGAGTATTAATAAAATTTATTCATTAATTAGATTCGAGTGTTAAAAAAGTATATATATAAATTTAGAGAATGTGGTACCGGAGATTTATTTTATATAAATTATTTAAATATTATTTTTATATTATAAATATATATATTTAATTTATTATAATATTGAAGAATATATATATGTGTATATATATATTATGTTATTTGCTTTAATTTTATTAATGAGATAATTTAATTTAATTTAAATTTATAAATTATTATATTTGATAATTTTGTAAGAATAAATTTATTAAAATTTTATGTTTATTAATATAATTGATATAATTATATATATTTTTTATAAATTCATATATATATTATTTATAATATAAAAAAATTAATTATTATTATTTTAGAGAAAAAAAAAACCAAGGATTTAGAAATTCTATGAGTCTAAAAATAAAAATTAATTTTAATACCCTTTCAAATTTAAATTTGAGTGTGAGAAATATTTAATTATTTTATGTTTTTAAAATACATTCTATTTTTTATTTTTTTGTCAAAAATAATTATTTAAATAATTTTTTTATTTTTTTATTTTTAAAATTAAAAATAATTTTTAAAAACTACCATTCATACATCCCACCTAATACCTTATCTATATCACAGTAAAGATTATGTCTAACGATAATAAAGAAAAAACAAACGGTGCAACGGTCCACCGCTTCATTAATTTCGTACTTGTTTATTTTGATCACTTTCTCAATTTTCTTCATGATTTGTGCTGCCCACTGTATGATTGTTATCTATCATTTTTTCAGTTTAATATTTTATTATTTGATTATTTTAATATTATGTAATTAACAAATAATAAAATTATTTTATAAAATTATTTTATTATAATAGCTATAATTTTAACCAAGTTCAAATTTTTAATTTTTTATATTTTTAAAAAAATTAAAGTATCTTAAATTATATAAGAGAGAGAATTAATTTTTTTAAATACATAATTAGATAGTAAAATAAAGATTAAAATAATATTTAGAATTTATATTTTTATATAATTTAATTTAATTTATATTTATTTATTTAATCAAATTTATTAAATATTTTTATCTCAGTTGAACTAATCTAAATTAACTTTGATCAATTTAAATTAAATTAAATAATTAAATTTTAATAAAAAATATTGTAAAAGTATAAATTTTAACAACCCTCTTTTTCTAATTTCAACCATAAAAATGTATATATTTAACAATGAAATTAATATTAAAATAAATTAAAGATAACTTTAAAATAAATTCAATCATAAATAAATGATAATTTATACTTAATATATAATATTAAAATATTTTAAATATTTTTTAATTAATTTAATTTAAATATCATTCAGAATTTATCTAACTAAACTAATTAAATTAAATTCATCAAATTCCAATTTAATCAAGCATTCCATCTATATCTTCTCCTTTATTGGACCAACATCCAAAAATTTGTTCGGACATATATATATATATATATATATATATATATATATATATATCATTAATTAGATCCTTTCTATTAATTTGCTCTTGAACAATTTCAAAAAGAATTGTTCTCCTTTTTTTCAAATGTGGGTCATTAATTAGAATTGATCAAATAGACTCGGGTCGTGTAAATTTACATGGACCTGAGACATGAAAGTACGATATTACCCCTTCCATTCATTCATTAGCCTAAAGCCTTTTAAACATTTTATCGGTGGTAATTTTTATTATACCACTTTTGAAAGTAAACAATAAATACTAAGAATTAAATATGATTTTATAACAATACATTTACCTATAATGAATATAAAATAAATTGTAATTTTTTTACTTTCCTTTTATTTGTATATTAATTTATATTATATCTTAATTTTTGTATAATAAATAAAATTCAATTTGTATAAAATTTTAATATAAAATTTTTATTGTAACAATAAAGACTAATTTCATTATTTTTAAATTAAATGAATATATAGGATATAAAATATTAATTTTATTGATAAAAACAAATTAAAATTAATATTTGTGTAAACATTGTATTAAATTTCAAAAGACAAAAACTTTATTTTGGCTCCTCAAATTTAGTAATTTTTTTAATTTAATCATTCATATTTATTTGTTCTCGATTTAATCTCTTATGTTTAAAAATGTTATCAATTTGATCTCTCAATTTAATTTCTTTAAGTTTAACAATTTTTTTAATTTAGTCTTTTAAATTTAGTGATTTTTAAATTTAGTCCCTCAAATCAACATATCTATTATATATTTTAATGATTTAAAAATAGAAGGATCAAAGTGATAATAATTTTAAATATATGAAAAATCAAATAAAAAATGAACAAACATGAGGGATTAAATTAAAAAAATTATTAAACTTAAAAGATCAAAATAATTTTTTTTATCAATTTTAGAGTTATTAAATGTGATTTTTTGAATTGAATAATAGTTATTAAGTGTAATTCTATTAAACCTCAAAGTAATAAGGTAGTATAATTTATTAAAATTATTGAAAAACATTTTTTAAAATTTTGATGTGCTAACTTAAAAAGAATATTACAAATTATTTAATATTTATTATAACTAAATGTATTGTTATAAAATCATATTTAATTCTTAGTATTCATTTTTTTTACTTACAAAAGTGGTATAATAAAAATTACTACTAATAAAATGTTTAAATAGGCTATATATTGGCTTATTTCAGAGTTTTATAATATGTGGTGCAAATGAGAAAATGGTTGAAGGTGCTTTCCATGTTTGGGGTCCATCTAAATATGAATGGACCCGAGTCCATGTGATCATTTCTTTTAATTAATTCGTTGAAACAGCACATCAATTATTATAACAGCTTCGGCGGTGAAGATGAAACACATGCTCACGCACACAGACAAACATATCAAACACACATACGGCGTGTGTGTGTGTCTATATATATATATAATATATATATATAGACACACACACAAAAAGTTTTATATGTATAAATGTGTATGTTTTCTTTTAAATATAATATAAAATAATAATTAATATAATTTTAAAATAACAAATTAAATAAAAAATTTATTTAATTTATTGAACTCTTATAAATTATAATTTTTTTAATTTTTTATAAAATATTTTATTTTTTATTTTATATTATAAATTATATCATTTTATGACATTATTAGAGCCATTTGTGTGTGTATATATATGTATATATAGAGGTACCAAGTGCATGCACCATATTGTGCTTCTAATACCATTGGTGTAAACTAGAGCTTCAAACACAATATGGCGTCAAGACCTGGAATCCTCACTGACTGGCCATGGACGCCTCTTGGAAGCTTTAAGGTGGCAATCCTACTCCTTCAATATTCCATAATTACTCACTTAACCATGCAAAATTCTGAGCAATATATATATCACCAGAGCTAGCTATGCATTTTGTTTTCACTTTTTGTCGTTTTTGTTCCCTTGAGTTTATTATTATACTTATAGTTAACGATGAATGTGTGTTGGTTTCATGGGTTTATTTGCAGTATGTGGTGCTGGCTCCATGGTTCATTCGCAGCACGTACTCATTCTTTGCAAAGGATAAGGATGAAAGAGACACAACGCCACTTCTCATACCTCTAATTTTATTGTGGAGGATGCTTCATAGCCAACTTTGGATCTCTTTCTGTCGTTATCGAACTGCCAAAGGCAACACTAGGATTGTCGATAAGGGCATTGAATTTGATCAAATTGATAGAGAAAGAAACTGGTTAGTTCTTATATCTTAAAATCCAAACTTTAAACCTTAACTATGTTGGTGGTTGAAAGAGTTTTATTATGGTTATAGAATCTCTGTGAACTCGAACAAATTGATGATGCAGGGATGACCAAATATTGTTGAATGGAATAGTATTCTACTTAGCATATTATAATATTGCCGAGGCATCTCACCTTCCATTATGGAGAACAGATGGTGTGGTATTGATGATATTGTTACATGCGGGTGTTGTTGAGTTTCTGTACTATTGGCTTCACAGAGCATTACACCACCATTATCTATACTCTCGCTATCATTCTCATCATCATTCTTCTATTGTCACTGAGCCCATCACTTGTGAGTCTCATCATATTTCCCTACTCATTCGATCGCTTTTGCTTGACGAGAATTGGCAAATTGAAATCATGAATGTGCTTATAATTATATATTATGGAATTGAGGATAGATTTTGGTTGTTACTTTTTTCATTTTTACTTTTTTAGGAAATATATTGTTTGTCTTATATATATGTTGGTTGGGAGATTATTAATTACAAGAAAAGTCTAATTTAAAAAGATTATACTTGTATAAAAACTCTTATATTTTTATTATTAGATTTTTTAATTTCATCTAAATCTGAAAGCTAGAGTAGTTATGATGCGATTCTTAACATCAATCTTTGTCTTTCTGCTTGCAAAAATAAAATTGCTTACATCTAATTTTTTTGGGACTCAAATTCTATCTTGTGAGAGTTTTGTGGACTGACTCACCTTTACGATGAAAGCTAGAGCAGTTCAGTGCATATTATTGCACACAATGACACAAATGCAGGAATAGATGGTCAAGTTTATTAGCCAGAAGTGTAGCATGTGGCGTATCATCTATCATTTACTTCTATTTCCTATTTTGGTCAGATGGACCAAACGACCCATTCAATCTTTGAAAGTTGTCATTTTCTTTTTTGCCAAACATTGAGGCCAACCCATTCGAATCCAATGAACAAAGAATTAAAGCAAATTACATTAATTTTTTTTTAAAATTTAGTTAAATTTTATTTATTATCTTTAATATAAAGAATTACACTCACCTCTTATTTAATTTATATTTTATCATATAAATAATATTTTTGTAAAAAATACAAGAGTATACTTTTATTTTTAATATAAAAATATATGTTGTTAAATTTATACTAAATCTTGTATAAAATTTAATAATAAAGAAAAATAAATAATTTTATATATTATTTTGAATGATATGTAGAATATTAATTTTATTGACAAAAAGAGCTAAATGTATTTGTTAAACTTTACAGTCCAGAGATATATGTGACTAGGACATAATTAAAATGGAGTACATGCTGCACTTTATAATTTATAAGATGTTTTATAATTGAGTTATATTTAAAATAAATATATGTCATATTTTATAATTTAGAAACATTTACAAATGAATTATAATTAAAATATATAAGTTCATTTTTTATTAATTTTATTTAAAAAATAAATTATACAAAAGAATTTATTTACTAAACTGTAAAAATTTAAGGACATATTAATTTTAAAAGTCTAATAAGGTAATTAATTACAAGTAATTTAAAATTGAAAAAAGTCTTTTTATATTTTTGTTGGTTATTTAGGCAATAATATATAGTTTTAATTAATTGGTCGTTGTTTTTTTGACAGCTGTGATCCATCCATTTGCTGAGCACTTATCATATTTTGTGCTGTTCTCAATACCAATGCTAACAACAGCGTTCACAAGAACAGCGTCTGTCACTGCGTTGGCTGCATATTTGACTTACATTGATTTCATGAACAACATGGGTCATTGCAATTTCGAACTCGTTCCTAAGTGGCTCTTCCAAATCTTTCCCCCTCTCAAGTATCTCATGTACACTCCATCGTAAGTATTTATACCTCAGAGCTCAGAACGTGGATTTTTGTTATTAATTAATTTTATTAATTTTTATAAAAATGACAATACTTATAGACAACGTTCTTACCCAATTAGAGATAGTGGTGATTTTCGGTGAGTGTGACTTACGAGACAGAGACGGTTAGAGGTGCGAAAAAGCTTAGAATTCTTGTGGTGAGGAGGCTTTGAAAAAGAGCCACGAAAGAGAGGTTATTGTATGAAAAAATATCTCTAATTAGGTATTAAAACAATAAAACTGATTTGACCACTACCTCCCCTATCTCTAATAAATTTAGTGTGACTATTAAAACAATAACTAAAAAAAATCTCTAACAAAATAATGAAAAATTAAAAATTGATTTGACCACTAAAATGAGAAGTTAAGTGACTAGACATTTGTAAAATTTGAGTTTCAAAACTTGGAAGTAAAGGGTTACTTTCGACTTTGTATTATTTTTTTGTTTTTTAAAATTATTTTAATAAAATTAGTTTTAAAAATTTATATTAATTTTATTTTTATGTATTTATATACATGCTATTAATAAAAAAATTATTTTTTCTGTTTTATATTTTTAAAACATATATTTTATTTTTTGTTTTCTATTTTAAAACAATTATTTAAATAATTTTTTATTTTTATATTTTTTAAAATTAAAAATAATTTTTAAAAATTGCAATCAAACCGACCTAACGCTTTATTATTTTTGTAATAATTTAGAGCTTAAATTATAATCAAATTATACTTTATGAGAATTAAATGTAGTTTTCCATTATTCTGAATATGACTAGTAAAACCCTTACTAACATTTACACTTTGTCAAAATTTGTGGCAGGTTTCACTGTTTGCACCACACACAGTTTAGGACAAACTACTCTCTGTTTATGCCATTGTATGATTACATCTATGGCACAATGGACAAAAGTTCAGAGCAATTACATGAGTCTGCACTGAAAAGAAGCGAAGAAAGCCCAGATGTTGTGCACTTAACACATCTCACAACACCTGAATCCATCTACCATCTACGGCTAGGATTTGCTTCTTTGGCCTCTAAGCCACTTACATCAAAGTGGTACCTCAGCCTAATGTGGCCTGTAACATTGTGGTCCATGGTCTTCACTCGGATCCATGGTGGTACATTCATATTGGAGAGGAATCGTTTCAAGAAACTAACTCTTCAAACTTGGGCCATATCCAAGTACAGCATTCAAGTAAGTGTCAAAAGTTCAAAGAAACATAATTGAATTATCTAAAATACATATTAATCTACCAGCACATTTAAAGAATTCAATTCTCCAAAATTGAAAACTTTGAATATTAATATATCATGAATATATATCTTGTACTCAGTTTGTTTCTTTTCTATGTCTCAATATGTAGTACTTTGAAAAAGGGCAGCAAGAACCGATCAACAACGTGATTGAGGAAGCAATATTGGATGCTGAAAGAAAAGGCACAAAAGTGGTGAGCCTGAGTTTGATGAATCAAGCAGAGGAGCTTAACACATATGGAGAGCTTTATATTAATAAGCATCCAAAACTGAATGTTAAAGTGGTTGATGGTAGCAGCCTAGCTGTTGCTATTGTTCTTAACACTATTCCTAAACCAACTGCTCAAGTATTGCTAACTGGTAAACTCAACAAAGTTGCTTCAGCTATTGCCTCTCATTTGTGCCAAAAGGGTATTGAGGTCAGTTCCAATCACTTTCTTACTAGATATTTGAAAAATTATAATTTCTTTTTTATTTTAAAATATTATATTTTTTTACAGAGAGAAAAAAAATAATTTCGTTATTTATTTTGACTAAAATACTTTTAATAATAATGTTTATGTTTTTAAAATTATAATTTATTAGAAAATATATTTTAAAAATTATTATTTTAATATCATGGAGTTGAAAATGATAAATTTAATTTACTTTATTTTAAAAAATGACTTTTTATGTCGATAAAAAATTATATTTAATTATATAAATAATAAATATAAAAATATTTTGGTTAAAATAAGTAAAATAATAATTTTTATTTCTCAAGAGATGAAAATGTATTTATTAAAAATAGTTGGAGGAAAATATAATCTTTAACATCTCTTTAATTAAGATAAGAGATGACATTGACATAAATGATAAAAATTGAAGTATTTATACATGTGTTCTCTTTAATTTTAACAAGACTGTCTATATATTTCAGGTAGCTACAGTGCATGAGAATGAGTATGAGAAGCTCAAAAAGTCATTCAATACCGAAAATGGAAGTAATTTGATCCTTTGTAGAAGTTATTCTCAAACGGTAATACAACAAAAACATTCCCAATGTTGTATTTATTAATGGAGAAGCAATTAGAATTAGAAAATGATAAATCAAATATTGAAATTTTGGAATTAATATTTCTACTATTTTCCATAAGAATGATAAACATGCATGTTGGTATATTAATATTAATTTTTGTTTTTCCTTTTGGGACAGATCTGGTTAGTTGGAGATGGATTGAGTAGAGAGGAACAATTAAAAGCACCAAAAGGCACATTTTTCATTCCTTACTCACAATTCCCACCTAAGAAATATCGCAAGGATTGCTTCTACCATTACACTCCAGCAATGTTGACTCCCATATCTCTTGAGAATGTTCATTCTTGTGAGGTTTGTGCATTCTTACTGTCAAACCTTTATTCCCAAAAGGAGCTTACTCAATTATCTCTTAGACCATTGAAAATTTGACTATTAATCCAAAAGGGGATTCAAATAGTGAATGAAAGTTTGAATTTTTGTTTAAAAAAATATTCTCATTTAATATCTGATCATGTCTCAAATAGTATTATTTCTTTTGTAGAACAATTTTTAATGATAAAATTTTGTGTTGCAGAATTGGTTACCAAGAAGGGTAATGAGTGCAAGCCGCATAGCTGGGATAGTGTATGCTTTAGAAGGATGGACTGAACATGAATGTGGAAACGCAATGCTCAACATTGACAAGGTTTGGGAGGCAACACTTGAACATGGGTTTCAACCTCTCATGCCAAACGCACCAAAAGTACAAGCATTTACATATTAGTGTTACTATTAGATATATTATATAGCAACCTTCAACATGCTTCCTTGTTGGTGTGCTTTCAAAAATCTGGTGTGCTAGCTTACAGTAAATTTTCTCTATATATGATGTTATATATATATATATATGTATGATAAGGAAGGCCGTTTAGTCTGCCATGTATTTCTTATGATAATTATATATATATAGAGCATGTTATGTAGTGAAATGATGGTATACCTATATCTAATGTATTCAAAGTTCTGTCTATGTTACCTTTCTTGCATTATACTACTTCCTTGCTTATATTGTTGTGTAGTGGTATGACTATGTTTAAATTGTTCAAATATAATTATACAAAAAATAAATATAAGAATAATTTGATCAATATTAATTAAATTATAAATTCTTTTTATTTTTCATAAGAAGGGGAGTATAATTTCTTCAAGAATAAAATATCTCAAATACAACTGTTATTATAACATTGTATAGGATATGTTTTGAACGGTGTTTTTTAAAATTATTTTAATTTTTAATATATAAAAATGATTAAAATGATATCATATATCATATATATAAATATAAATGATTAAGTAACTAAACATTGTATGGGTTGGATATAATACTACTAAGATACAACCCCTAAAATAACCATGAATGTTCTTATAATTCAAATAATTGTATCAAAAATAACATTCACCCAAGACCAAAAAGTGGACAATAGTTTATGCAAAAATATTAGTCAGGTAACTTGTTCAACCTTTGAAAATGGATATTTAATTTAATTAAAAGTACCCAATACAAAGGATTTCTGAGAACAAAAGTGTATTTAGTTGGTTATCAATAATTCAAAAAACAACTCAAGGATCCTAGTCATTTTCCTCTAAATTTATGGATTACATTGAAAGAGTTTAGGACTAAAAGAGATGGAATGGACAGGAAGCAATATGACATCTTATTATGACTAGATGTTTGCATAAATCACTGGCCAAACGCACCCTTAACACCCTCAAGGCTCTCACCCAAGGACAATCTACAAAGAGAATTGAAAAAAAAAAAAACGATGGTTAATTGGGAGAAGACCATAAACCCTATTGTCTTAGGGATTTGGCCCACACCCAAAGGGTGTATAAAGACACCCCTGGTTAAAACAATAAGTAAATAAACAAAAAAAATTTCTAGCAACATAAACTAGATCATCTCAATACAACATTCGAAGGAAGAAAGGTTACAATTTCATTGTAAATTTAAGATAAGTGTTCAGGACTATTCTAATTTCTAGTGTAACAGGAAAGCACACAACATATACAGCCATTCAAGTGCAGATAGTATTGATAATTGAGCTTCAATGAGTAGCACAATTGACAAGGAAGCCACTAAGAATTATATTTCATAACCCATTTAGAATTCCATAAATAATGAACAAGATTACAAGTTATAACACAATAGACCGATATAAGTGTGAATTCTCAGTACAATTCGCTCCTTCGAAGAAGTTTTGGTATCCCTTTAGTACTTGAGAGATTGATTTTTTAATATCATGCTTTAAAAATGGACTTATTATCCATGACATGAACATCAAAAGTAAACCTGAGAGTAAAGTTTCTGGTGATGCATTATAACATTTAAAAATAGTAGAAAACAAATTTAAGTAATGCATCAGTAAAATAATTGTAAAATCACAAGAGTTTGCTATCATAAAAAAACTAGATACTTCATGACAAGTTATGCAGTGTGAGAAGAAAATCTTGCCAAGTCTAATAATAATTCAGGATTTGTATTTGAAAACATATGGTTTATTTTGTTATTAGATTGTAATTTTTGATTTAGTTATTTGTGTCTTGGGACATCATACCCTCAGCACTATTTTATTAAGATTCCTTTAGTCATTCCTTGAGCATAGATAGAATACGTTGGCGTCGTTTGATCCATATAACCAACCCTACTTAGTGGAAAAAGACTTTGTTTGTTGTTGTAGCTGCCGCCTTAGCCATGCTTTAGCTGAATTAGGATGGACTGAATTTTACTGGATTTGTTTAGATTTCCTATATAAAGGCATATATGTAGTTAGTGAGTTCTAACCTACATGAGCATTGTATTTAAAGTACAATGGTACAAAACAAATCATTAAACTCTAGTAATTAAAACCCCTAATTAAAGCTAACCTACGTTCATTGGCTCGCTGTTGTCATTCTCTCCCCATAGAGTTCAATCACTTTGCTCTCGTTGACAAACTCTCTAGTATTTGAAAACACTAAACTAAGTAGATTCTTCTTAAAACTCACCAAAAGACCAGAACTTTGAATATAATTTAACAGAAAATTGCAAAACTACAACTTCAATACCTACTTAAGGAAGAACCATGATAGGCCTCCAATTATGAAGACTTATAATAGAAGGAAGAGGCCTAAGAATGACAGAGTGGATCTAAGCCCAAATGTCCAGGTCTTCTAGAAGGGAGGGGCAGAAAGGGGAATGGTTATGGGAGTAACTAACTCTGACATTTTGGGTAACTAGCCTTTTATGGAAAGGTCCTCCTTTTGGGAAAGCTAAGGAAAAATTTGGAGAAAGGTGGAGAAAGCTTGACCTCTTGAAAGTCAGGAAACTTTTATGCTTCTGTTATTGTTTTCTCTATTTTCTGGTGTATGGTTTCTATGTGCAGGTACTGAGCTATGTTCCTTTTGTCACTTTGGTGCTATGTGATAAAGCGTTTAGCAGAGCTCTGTTCTCTGTTTACTGTGGTTGGGGCTGCCTAGTTATTTTTCCCCTAGTATTCGACACTTTGCTCTTTTGAGTTGCTGTGACTAATATAAAGGAGGTTCTATCAGACCACTTCCACCATCTTTCATAATTTTCACAAGCCTGCGTTGGCTCAATAGTATTAGACTTCATCTCTTTCAAACTTTCAAATCCTGCTGCAAGGTACCTTTCATTGACATTCTTAATCCGCACTTTCCTGCTAGGAATGTTAGAATCAGGAAAACAAGAGTCTCTCACAGGAAATCAAGGTTTCTCTTACTAGGTCTTTTCCAGGTTTGCTTAGTAGCTAACAGTTAGGTGAGAGTGACAAATATTTTTATCATACTGGTAGCACACAAAACAATGTACAACTAACATCCATGCTATTTCTACTAATTCCAAGTGCTATCTGCGTTTTAATTTTATAAATTTGTAGCACGCAGCAATAATATAGAACCTGTTATCAAAATTCAGCAGAACTTTCCTTATAAAACAAAATAGATATATAATGATGGAAACAGAACTAGATAACAAATTAACAATATGTTAATAAATATAGATTTAAGTCCATGCATCGTACAAAATACAAATTGAACTCTTGGACAAATTCTAGAGGTAACTATGACCTCAATTAAGATTTAACAGGTAGTGCTTAACTTCATATATTAAAATTCTGAGCATCAAGTTGCACCTAAATTGTTCAACTTACTTGTGCATGCAGTACTTGAACTCTTGGCTACGAGTAAAATCCTTCTCTCCTTCTTCAAGCTGTAAGAAAAATTTAGTCTAATGAATATTTCTCAGTTGTATGGACTATGGACAAGAAAATAATAGAAATTCAATCCTATTAGAAAAAATAAATGATTTCACAGACTAGGCCTCACCGGGTCACTCTCATAGATCAGCTCATAACAAGCTGGAGAAAGGCATCGTAAAGCACAATTCTCCCTTGATATCATTGAAGATTTGCATTGCCAACCCCACAGACCACTATTTACAAGAAAATAAATTTCCAATTACGTCATGTATTGCATTTGCCCTATACCAAACTCCTTCGAACAAAAAACACAAAAACTGGCACACAATTATAATGTGGTAAAAGCACCCGTCAATATCTGCATAACACTGAAGCTTCTTCTGCCTGGTCTCAGAATCCTTCAAACCGGAAAACATGAAAATCAAATAAGAACTAAAAAAAGTGAATTTAACCAAAAACTTGTAAGTCAAGAGGAAGATTAGGGAAGAATAAAGACATACAGTGATTGGGCGACGGGACTTGGCGTGTACTTGTGAAGAACAAAATATTGATAATGTAAGGAGAGCAATTACAAAAGCTAAAGGATAATTTTGAAGTGAAGACCTTGAGATAGACATTATGGATTGGTATGGAAGTTGAGGACAATCAAGAGTCTCGTTCCACCAGTTTCGGTGAAGGAATCTTTCTTCAATGCTTCAGAGAAATGAACTGCAAATACTGTTGAGGGAATTAATCTAGGGAAGAAAAGCAGGGAAAAATACCTACTACCCTCAATATAAGGACTTATCTATAATTTGGAAATAAAATGTAAAATATACTTCGAATGTTTTAGAAATAAAGGACTAAAACCTTATTTTGGTCCTTCACAAATGTGGTATTTTTTGGTCCTTCATAAATGTTCTTTTTCAATTTGGTCCCTCACATATGAAATTATTATCAATAAAATCCCTCTATTGACTAGTCATCTAAAAACTTAATAGAGTGAGTGATGCATCTTGTTAAATGCTAACTTGTATATGTTAAATGCCTAATCAACTACATTTTTCACTTAGTAATGCTGAGGATACCTCATTAATACAACAACAACAAACAAAGAAAGATTTTTCTCACTAGGTGAGTTCAACTATATGAATCATGCGACACTAACGTGATCTATCTAACAAATTAATACAAATAAAAGAATTTTAAAAAGAAAAAAATAATATTAGAGTAAACAATAGGCACGTGACCGGCACGAAAAAAGTGACAGTTCCGGATTCCCATAAGCCTACAACCAAGACAATCTTAAATGCATAATTAAATTCCAATTAAAATCTGTAATTTTAGAAAAATTAGGGCATGCGATCATATCATCCAATTAAACCAAGACAACCACTCCACCCAATTAATGATATAATAACATACAAACAATGAATGGTTTACCCTTCCCATTTTTTTAACAACTCCCAATCAATGGAGTGGTTTATTTAACCTATTTCAGTCCACTCTACTCCATTAATAACCACCTCACCCTACTCTCTTCAAAACTCCGAACCAAATCCTTACTCTTTCCCAAAATCTAATTCAAAGACCATACAACTAATTGCATAGTGATGGTTACTAGAAATGAGGTTACCCTTGTTCTGACTCATTAATAAAATTATGCTCTTCTACTTCTACTCATTAAGATTTATATTTTTCATAAAAAAAAATTGAAGGGGGATATTTTGGTAACCTATCATCCAAGCCTTTCCAAACCTCAATAGGATGTAAATCCTAATCCTCCAAAATACTGAGTTAACAGTGAACGTTCTTATTGAAATTCCAAAACAGCATTCCAGTAGCAAAATATCAGTGGAAGAAATGTCAAATCAGAAATAACTAGAGAAAAAAATAATGTAGAAAGTAAGGACACTAGCTCTTTGAGATGCTAGAAATCTCTACCGCACTACCCTCCATTACTTGCTTGCCTCTCTCTCACATCTCCAAATGATTTCGTTTCTGCAATCCCATCTCTCCCCTTGCCCTCGGCGCGCCCGGGGGGCAGCGCTTGTCTCTGCCTTTCTGCCCACGTTAGCTGCATAATTGTCTTTACAGCGTCTAGTCCCCTGCTAATAACTTCTAAAATACACCTTAGCAATCGAGGGACCCATCTGAATGAAATTTTATTTGTTATTAAAGAAACTAAAACTGTCTCACTAATAGTCTAAATTCATTACAATATTATGCCTTCAAAAACACGAAAACCCCAACTAAATTCCCATTATCCCAATCCTAACCCATTACATATATTCTAATTTTGAATATAATTTCCATTTTCTTCGTTGCCCCACTTCAAAAGTTCTATCCAAAATTCTATTTACATTTTTTTAATGATTTCCATATACATATAATTCCTAACATACCAATTTCTAACTTGAAATCGGATTGGTTATCATATTTAGAGTTAGAAAATATGAACTTGCACAATGTGAATACTATATCTATTTGTCCAATTGAAGAATTTAATCAAAAATAGAAATCTTCAAGCTTTCCCTAAAAAAAGTTACTACAAATATAAGGTATGGAAGGAAGGAAAGCTTACCCCAAAGAAAGAATCACCCAATTTTATCTTCTTTTTCCATAACCTACGGAATGAAAGGGGCTGGTGGTCTTTGACCTCCTCTTTCAAGGTGGAGAGATGGCGGCGGCCGATTGAGATGCACGCAAGAGAGGAAGAAAATAAGTGAAATAACTTTGAGAGAAAGAGTGTGGTGAAGGAAAAGAGGTACGGAAGAAAGGAAAGGAATATAGAAAATATAAGGGCGGGGTTCGGAAAGAGAGAACAATCTGAAATACTGTTTTTAAGTTTTGGCGTAACTCCTAGTTCTGACCCACCCATGAAGAAATCCTTTCAGTGAAGTCCTCTAATTTTATTTTATAAGTATTGCTAATCAGTGCATTTATTATTGTTATATAGTCTGAAAAATAACAAAAGTAATAAAATTTAAAGAGTTGGATTAAATGAGTTTCTTTTATTTTTTTAAAGATAAAAATGGCATTTTCTTAATAAAAAAATTCTTTGTAATGCATCATTTTTTCTTATTAAATGAACAATTATTATTTTTCATTAAATGATTATTTATCATTTCTTATTTATTTTAATTATATTTCCATTTCTAATTTCTAATTAATTCTTTATTTTTTATAAAACTCAAAAGAATCATCTCTCCAAATATGATTCTCTTTAAACTATAAATTACAATTTTTATTCTTTGTCAAAAAAAATGATAAATTAGTTATACTAAAAAAGGTCACGGAAAAAGTTATTGACCCAATTTTTGTCACTCAAATTAAATAATTCATTCTTTTGAATTTTATAAAACAATAAATAATTAATTAAAAATTAGAAATAGAAATATAACTAAAATAAATAAAAGATGATAAATGTTCATTTAATAAAAAATAATAATTGTTCATCTGATAAAAAAATAGTGCATAACAAAAAGGATTTTTTTTATTAAGAAGAGGACATTTATGTCTTTAAAAAAATGAAAAAAATTCATTTAATGCAACTATTTAAATTATATCGCTTTTGTTACTTTTTAGATTACCGAAGGTATTGATTAGCAATACCTTTATTTTATTAGAGATTTTAAACATAGTTGTTAGACTCAAAAGAGAAAATAAAGTAAAAAAAAAAAAAAATTAAGACACTCTTGATCTGCTGAAAACTACGTTGAAAGAAAGTTTATTAAGATCGTGAGTTGGGCTTTGTCTGTACTTATGAGAGATGTTATGAAAGACATGAAGTCCATGTATCATATTATATCCTATTTTGACTAAATTGTCACATGTTGATCACCTAATTCTCTTTCTAGGAATATGACAAATTTATAGATCACCAATGCCTGAGAAATGTTCTTTTATCTTTTTCACAATTTGAAAATAAGGGTGGTGTTCGAGAGCTCCGTCCTTTATTAACTCCGTTGCGATGAGGCTACCGATCCAATTTGAGAATGGCATAAGCATGTCCATTGGAGCTTGCTCAACATTGTCAAAGTATGGCTTGCAACAAATATATAACAAAAAATATTATATATTAATATTAATTTATTTACTGATTATGTAATTAGAATATTGTGTGTGTTTAGTTAAAATTGTTAGAATAGTAAAGGTATATTAATTTTTCCTTATCATTTTAATAATTTTTACTACTTTAATAGTTTAAAAAAATTACATAAAAACATTATATATCTATTTATTAATTTATAATTAAATGTTGATATATAAATTTTTTTTGGCAACTTATACTTTAAAAATACAGTTAAGTATTAATCTATAGTTAAATTCTTTCACTTATTAGTATTGATGTATAGTTAAATATTTATTTTTTATTATAATCTTTCAAATATAGGATATGAAAATAAACTTTTAAAAACACCCAATTCTTTCACTTATTTTGAATTATAGCTGGAACTCTACCGTTGCCTTATTTGTGAATTAGTGCTTTGATTTCTAATTTGTGGTTCGTGTATCAAATCTAGGCGTACGGATCCTTTGCTGGGCGCCTGTTGGGTGACAAAATGACCTCATTTCGTTGTGTTATATTTTTTTGCCAACAATGAAACAACGTTGTTTCGTCACTCTATTAATTATTTTTGCAGGCAAAACGACGTCATTTCATCGCACAGCAGCCAAAAAAAAAAAGGCGAGACAAATTCTCGCGCGTGACTGCACCTTCTTCATCAGCAAGCTTCAGCTTCACGTTAGCAGATGCCATTGCCTAAAGCGTCCCCTTCACGGCATCATCTCATCTGCAGTTCCGTCACCTTCTTTGCAGTCGTGGTTTGCCAAAAAGTGGCTGTCTTCATCAGCATCTTGAACCGTGTGGCATTGCAGCTTCTTCATCAGCAACGTTTAGAAAGTCCTCTGTCGTTGTTGTCACCATCTCTGCCGACATCATGGTCTGCCGAAAAGTGGCCATCTTCATCAGCATCTTGAACCGTGTGGCATTTTTGCATCTTCATTAGCAGCGTTTTCAACTCCACTGTCATCGTCGTTGCCAGCTCTGGCGTGTCTTCATTAGCAGAGTTTTCCGACGTCGTGGTCTGTTGAAAAAGCTTGAAATGTATGATGGCAAACATTATTTTGATTGTCCAAGAAATGTATGAAGGGAAGAAAGAAAAAAATACAAAAATATTGGATTTGTATGCTACAATTTGATTGTCCAAGAAATTGATTGACAAATATAGTTTGATTATGCTGATAAGGTTGGCATGACTAATAGTAATATTTCTCATAGTGTTGGTAATTAATTATTGATAATTGAAAAATGTTTCTAATTCTAAAAGTAATGTCTTCTTTGTTATATGGAAGTAAGTGCTAGTAGTGTATTTTTTACCAATTGCGTCACATTATGCACATATAACATATTTATATTTTCATCATATATTTGTGGGTTAAGGAAGACATTATTTCTTGTGTTTTTCAAAATATATATATACATATATATAGGGTACAAGCATCTATAAATTAATAATGTGATAAAAAAAAATTCTATATGTTGTAGGGAAAATACTGACATTGATATTCATTGGAAGCCTAAAGTGGGGATGGTATTCCATTGCATGGAGAGTTCTTAGAAATTTTGGTCAGATTATGGTGGTAAAATGGGTTTTGGTGTTAGAAAAGACTATGCAAACAAGAGCAAAAAGGATGGATTAATAATGTCTTGCCGATTTGTATGTAGTAAAAGGGTGCGAGAAAAAGACAAGAGGGATTATTTAATAAGTAATCCAAGACGTGAGATTAGAACTGATTACAAAGTAAGAATTCTACTTCGTACTTTAAATGGGAAGTTTATAGTGAATAAATTTATAGAGAAGCATAATCATGAACTCCACCTAGCAGAAACTACACACATGCTGGCCTCTCAACGACACATGTCTGATGTCCAAGCACATAAACTTAAGTTGGCTGATGATGCTGGGATCCAATAGAGAACTAGTTTTGCACTGATAAGCAAACATGTCAGAAGACGAGTGAATCTTAGATATACACATTTGGATCAAAAAAATTATCTGCGCACTCGACGACAAAAAATTTTAGAGTACGGGGAAGCAGGGTGTTTACTGGGTTATTTTCAAGAGCAATTCTCAACTAATCCATCTTATTTTCATGCATATCAGATGGATGTAGAGGAACAAATAACTAATATATTTTGGACCAACGTAAGGATGCTTCTAGATTATGGTCACTTTGGTGATGTTATTTCTCTGGACACAATGTACTACACTAATAATGCACACAGGTCACTTGCTTTGTTCTCAGGCTTCAATCATCATAGAAGAGTAGTTATTTTTAGAGCTGCGTTATTATATGATGAGACAGCAGCATCTTTTAAGTGGTTGTTTGAGACCTTCTTGGAGGCACACAATCATAAAAGGCCTTAAACAATCTTCACATACTAAGATCAAGCAATGATGAAGACCATACAAGAGATTCTTCCTGACACTTATCACGGACTATGCACATGGCATTTGATGCAAAATGGCATCAAGCACTTGGGTAATTTGATTAAGCACGGGTCGCATTTCTTACGAGACTTCAAGGTCTGTATCTATAAGTACGATGAAGAGATAGAGTTCGAAGAGGCTTGGAGTCAGTTACTCTCTTGTTATAATGTCTAAGAAAACAAGTGGATAAGAGTATTTTATGCCTTGAAGGATAAATGGGCAGTTTGTCATATGATGAGAGTATTTACATTAGGTATACGAAGCACGCAACTCAGTAAAATCTTGAATACAGATGGAAAAAGGTCTTTGAATCTGGATGTCGATATTCTTCAATTTTTTAGACGTTTCGAACGGGTAGTGGAAGACAAGAGATATAATGAGCTGAAATGTGAATTCAAGGTAAAAGAAAGATTGCTGAGATTACATAACCCAAGCTCGCCCATGTTAAAGCAACTTGTAGAAATTTACATGCCCACCATCTTTGATTTGTTTCAAAATCAATTTGACTTGAAGGATTCTTGTTGTGTTAAAGAAAGAAGGGAATGTGAGTCATTTATTGAATATTCCATTAACATGATTGACCAAAAAGGAGAGTGTAAAGTTCTGTTTCATCATCATGAAAGATCAGTTGGTTGCACTTGTAGGCGGTTTGTGAGTATTGGAATATTATGTTGCCATGCTCTTAAGGTTTTCGATGTCAACGATGTCAAGAAGCTTCCTAATATGTATATATTAAAGAGGTGGACAAAGGAGGCAAGAACTAGGAATATATATGATGTCAAAAGGAAAGAGATCGAGGAAGACCCAAAATTAGGTCGCACGCTTCAATATAGATCCCTCTGTCAAGACTTTGTCAAGCTCACATCTGAAGTCGCAGGTAATGACAAGGAAGTCTCTATAGTTCTCCTGGCTATGGACGAAGCAACCAAAAAGGTTATGGCGAGTCGCAAGGTAAAAATGCATAAATCAAATAAGCTCTAAGATGATTCTATTTCACCTAGTGTCATCGGGGTGTCGCAGCCAACCGGCATCAAAAAGAGGCTTGGACTTAAAAGAAAGAGGCGAATGAAGAGCTAGGTTAAGAAGTGACATCCGAAGAGAAGGGTTTCGAGGTCCACTTCACAACTAACCATTGCAGTCTCTCAAAGTGAACAATCTACAGTGAGTATATTAATTTGAGTTATACTAGAGATAAATGGAATGGCGTCCTTAATGTTTCTTTACTTTCCTTGCAGGATATTAGAGTTTCAAGCCAAGTTCATCAGAAGAATCTATTTAGTTTCATGAGGTTATTAATGGTGAGAAATTTAAAAGATCTCAATTTACTTTATATTGTAGATTATTGGATGTTTTGTAACTTATCCTCTTTTTGTGTTATATACGAAGGACCAAGCTGACAAATTAATCTCCCTCGGAGAATCGAACTTTGGCAGTGACAATCTATGAAAATTATTAGGTGTTATAATTTTGCAATTGTAAATGAAAAATCATGCATTTTGTAGCATAGTAACCATTTTTGTAAATGTGCAATGTCGTATTTTGAGGCACATTATCGGTTCTTATCATTATGTAAAAGCTGTAAATGAATAAAATCTCTTTTTATTTTACTGAAAATCACTTCAGTAATACAATGACATCTTAAAGAAAAAATTATAGTACAATTGCAAGCCTAAATTGTGGTACACTTCCAATCCTAAATATGTGCAAATATGGTACACTTACAATTGCAAGCATATGTTCAAAAGATGCCAATCAATCTGTGCAAATATGAGTTCAGAAGATACCAATCAATCTGTGCAAATATGAGTGCATATCCTGCTTGAATAAAATCTCATTTTATTTTATTCAAAATCATTTTAGTAACACAATATCATGAATAAAAAATTGCTACAATTTCAATCCTAAACTGTGGTACACTTCCAATCCTAATGACAAAGAAAAAATGACAAAATTGCTACAAAATTTATCTATTCATCAATAACATCATCGGTCATCTTGGACAATTTCTTTTCACCTAATCTACATAGTGCTTCACTTGAAATATCCTTGGAATATGCTAATTAAGAATCTGCTTCACTTGAAATATTCTTGCAAGCAATTATCATGTCCAAAGTTGCATGGCCATTGCCAAAAGCCTTAATGTGATCTTTGAGAGACCATATTTTGCCATAGTTCTTCTCATGTGTCCTCCAATCACCTTTCACAGCAAAGGCCTTCCCACATTTTTTGCACATGTAGGGTTTGATTCCATGTTTCCTCTTGTAGTGTGTTTGTAGGGTTCTAAAGTCTTTGAGAGGCCTTGCTCTTAGATGGTCAATGTTGTGCTTGCAACCTGTTGCACAACAAAAGCACGGAAGCCTTAGCATTGCTGTTGGTTATATTCCTCTTAGAGAATCTAGTCCTTTTCTGTATTGAGATCCATGCCCCCACATGTGCATCTGCAGTCCTAAACTTATCATCATATTGATTTCTTGATTGAAAGAACAAAATACATATAATTAAAGTAAGGAAGAAGATTAGGTAGAAAAAGGAAACTTATGGCACCTCAACAATTAATACATATCATGCTCACAAGTCCTAAACTCATCATATTGATTTCTTCTGAACTACTAAACTAAGTGAAGCTTCCTTTTTTTTAATCTTTTTTCAAATATATGTTGTTTATTTTGTAGACAATGTACAAGATCATTGTAATATGAAATTTTCAAAATTATAGTAGTTTCTTCAATGATTCTGGTCAAGAATCCAATATTTATCTTTACTATTTTTTATTCTAGTCCATGCAGTTATAAATTGATATTATTGAACATATTGAAACACAAAGCATTCTGCTATTTGCTTTAGGTGACAGTAATTTGACAAAGCCTTGTTTCAATAAGTCAGATAATAGAACAAACAATCTTATGATGGATTTTTCTCCATTGACGATCCAATGATTAGATACTTCATTTAGTGTGAATACGTTATCAAATAAAATGAAGATATCAAGAACCATATAGGTTCATATTTCATAGTAACTCAAACAGTAATGTAAGACATTTTGATGACGGACTAAAATACAAAGCTCAACTTAATTCGGTCAACAATATGATTTCCAATGGAAACTCTTGCAACAAATGTGGTGACTGCCACAATAATTTCTTTTCATTTCTCCTTTGAATGAAGCAAAAATACGTAATGTTTCAAAGATAGTATTAGTAATAGTATCATAATCTATCTTTTCTTTTCTTCAACAAAATAAAGCACAATTCGAAAAGTTACATGTAATCACATTAGAAAGTGTATACCTTTTTGCCATATGGTTCCTCAATAATATAAAACACAGGTATCGTTTATAGAATTTTCCAAGCATCAAGAGAGCCTACCAGACAAAAATATCGAGGCCTGGAATATGGGATTCCAAACTATAATGGACTGGGAATGAACTCCTTTGTGATAAAATTTGTTTTTTTCCAAAATTTCAATCATTATTGCATGTGTATCAAATGTCTGTAACCAAGGAAAAACAGATAGAATAAGTGAAAGAAATTGTTAAAAAAAAGTAATTCAAACAATGAGTTAATCCAAATGAAACAAACCTCAAATCTAACAACATTTTCCACAAATAACATGCTTGGAGGATTCAATATGAATAGCATAAGTTCAAGAATCTGAAGAAACAAAAATGCCTGAGCATCACCAGTGTCCCTCTGGAGACCTAATTTCAAGATGTTTTAGGAATTCTTCACTGCAAAACAAAATAATATGAAAATGAGAAGGAGTTCTTGTGTAAGGTTGGCAAGGAGGAGAAAGAAGCCATGCATCAGCTTTATAGCTGTCAAGATCAGCAGCAGTCAGGCTTTGGATATTTCCCCATGTCAACCATTAAAAAAATATAAGATCAATATGATCATTGTCATATCAACTACATGGCTCAACAAGATAGAAAATATTTCTAATAAAGCTATCATTTAGCTCATTTCACAAGTTATGGATAAAAGTAGGATCAGTTCAATAATTTATAATAGAAGGTCAACAGGTAGATCTTTTACTAAGTTTGCTGCTTCACCAGGAGACAATCAGAAAAAATCCTCAAGGTCATTGACATTTATATCTCCACAAGTTCTAGGGACACTGAATTATTTTGGTCAATGACTACTAGGAAGTTAAAGATCATGCGTAGCTGTTAATTAGGTTTGTTCCTCTTCATATTTAACAAGTTCAACTTCTAATTGATCCTTGTGATATATAACAAAAAAAAAAAGAACAAATACAAGATAAAGCTAACACCTCAATAGCATTCACAAAATATCTTCATTCACTTTCAGTGTGGCCACCTATCTCCACTTTGCATTCTCAAAGGCAAATTAGGAAGAAAATAATTGTTTACTTAAAAAAAAATGCTTGCATATATGAAGAACATGTCTAATCTAGTTTTTCTTAGTTCAATCAGAATTTTGTTTGCTAATTTTAACTTATTTTAAGTTTAAACCATCTTCACCTTTTAACAACTAAATATTGCAGCAAAAGCTTTATTTTTCTTGATGCTGGATATGGTAAAAGTGAGATAAATATTACAAAGTACCCAACATTACCTTGTTAGATGCCCGTAAACCGGTAAGCAGTGGCGAAGGTTGGACGATGGCAATGGTGGTGGCGGCCGCTTGTGGTCTACTCTACTCTGATGCTCTCAGTCTTTCTCTCTGTCACAGCGTCTCTTGGTCTACTCTATTCTGATGCTCCCCATGTCATGGTCCTAGTGTTGCTGTTTGTGAGCGTCAGCGAGATGCTGCAGGAAGGGCTGTCGTGGCTGATGATTGTGTGATGTTGAGGTCAGGGTTTGGGGAAAATCATATTTGTCTCACCTTTTTTTTTTTTGCTGCTGTGCAATGAAATAGCGTCATTTTGCCTGCAAAAAAAATTAATAATGCGATGAAATAGCATCGTTTCATTGTTGGCCAAAAAAATATATATAACGCGACAAAATGATGTTATTTTATCGCCCAAGTGGCCAGTAGAGAGATGTCCAACAGAGGATCCGAACACCAAATCTGGAACACTCTAAGCACCAATCACAACTTGACGTAGTTGTTGCATCCACCGCAACGGTAATATTGCCACTGCAATTATTGTTGGGGACCACAATTTAAAATCAGCTCTGTAGTAAAATTAACATTGTTATTTACTATCATGACCTCATGGTGATGGATGCAATGATGATCATGTATGGTGTAACTTTAAATGTTGAGGTCTCAAAATACATACATTAATTCATGATGATGAAGTTGTTCACTCTTCACATATGGTTGGTCGAATTTTAAACCACGAGAATATCAAAATATATTAATGATAAGTTTGAACTTTGATGAATTATATTTTTTAGAGTGTTTTACAGTTTAAAAAATAAAAATTTAACTACACCAGCTAAAATGTATAAAAAATTCTATATAAATTTATAAACTAAATATTTTAATTTATATCTCTCTCAAATTTTAAGAGATTATAAACTTTGGAAATATCATGGTCACCTTGATTCAATAAGATGAAGTTTAATCATATTATATTAATTTAATTATTGGTTTTTAAAATTATCAATATCCTTAAATGTATTAGTCTCTAATTAATCTTATTTAAATTAGTAAAAATTTTGTAAAAAATGAATTTTTTAATTAAAATTTTTTTTATACACAAAATTTAAATTTCTTAAAATAATAAGATGGTATATCATTAAATAATCTCACCTAAGATGATATATCATTAAATAATCTCACCCATTACAATTTAACTACTATATGAGTGACGACGTGGTACTTCCCTCGCATGGCCAGGCATGGCACCCAAAGTCTAAAACAAGTGACAACATGATATATTACTAAATAGACAAAAAAAATTATTTTAATCTTTTAAGTTTAGTAATTTTTTTAATTTAATATCTTTTATTTATTTATTTTTAATTTAATTACTCATATTTAAAATTATTATTAATTTCATTCTTTCATTTATAAATTATTAAAATATATAATAGACATGTTAAGTTGACAAGTTAAATTTTAAATAGGAATGATTAACTTATATTTTTTTTTTCATTGAGTTTAACAATTTTCTTAAATTGGCCCCGGAAGTTTAATGATTTTTTTAATTTAATTCTTAAAGTTTAACAATTTTTTTAATTTAGTCCATTAAGTTTAATAATTTTTTTAATTTAATTTTTCAAGTTTAGCGATTTTTTTAATTTGATCTCTGAAGTTTAATAACTTTCTTAATTTGATTTCCCAGGCTTGAAAATATTATCAATTTCATCTTTTTATGCATAAAGTGTCAAAATATTTAATAAAAATTTCAAGTACGAAGCTTAAATGTTGAGTAAGAACATTAAAAAATCACCAAACTTAAACAATTCTTGTGTTAATATAATAGAGAGTAATATTGAAGGGTTAAGATAATCTTTATAATGGGACAAAATTTTCACTAAAAATTTTAATTTTTTCTCATTCCTTTTAGGTTACCAATGCTATACGTTTTGATTTTTTTTTCAGATACATCAAATGTTGTGTTTTGAATATATATATATATATATATATATATATATAATATTTTTTATAATATGTAAAACACATATGAAACATACATTTGATATATATAATTAATTCAAAATTTAACTTTATGTTAAGATAATATGCAATTGTTTACATAGTTATTTAGTCTATAGGATAAGACATAATTAGAGTAAATCTGTTAAAAATTTCTTTTGAGATATTTGAAAAATAATATGTATGTATGCATATATATATATATATATATATATATATATATATATATGCAAAAGGCTCCATTTGGAATACTAAAAAAAAGTCAAAATGCACATCATTGACTGTCTAGAAGGAATGAAAAAAAAATACAAGTTTAATGGTCTTTTAATGTTTCTACTCAATATTTAACCTTCTAAATCAATATTTTCGTTAAATATTTTGACATTTTGTACATAAAGAGACTAAATTAATAATAATTTTAAATATTTAAGACTAAATTGAGAACAAACAAATATGAGGAACTAAATTAAAAAAATTACTAAACTTGAGAGACTAAAAATACAAGTTTAGTAGTTCCTACTTAGTATTTAACTTGCTAACTCAGCATGTCTGTTATATATTTTTATCATTTCTAGACAGAGGGACCACATTGATAAAGATTTTAAATGTGAGGGACCAAATTGAAAATGAACAAATATAAGAAACTAAATTAAAAAAATTAATTTAAAGAATCAAAATAAAATTTTTGTCATACTAAATAATATCATAAACAACAACCATACAGAAAACCAGACAATAAGATTTCTTACTTTCATTTTTATTAAACACATAAAATATGGTTAAAAAAATACGTTTGATATAAATTATCAAAAAAAAATTATTTAAAACTGTGTTAAAGATAAAAAATATCTAAAAGACATTTTTTTTAATATTTTTACATAATAACTAATATTATTTTTAAGAGGAAAATCTTTTTAATCTTATAAATATTATTATTTAATAATAGTTAAATTTAAAAATTAGCAAAAACACATTTTACGTCCCCAAATTTTACATTAATTTTAAATATTATCCTCAAAATCTGTTTGCTATCAATTTTATATCTAAAGTTTTAAATTATAATCAATTTTATTTCATGACCTAACATCATCTAAATCATTAATAAAATTAATTGACATGACGTCTAACAAATATTTTTTTTACTCAATACTCTATTTATATATTCACTTTCAATTGTATTTTAAAGTCTATGAATATTGTCAAATTTTATTATTTACTATTGTATTTTGAATCCAGGCAGAAAGGTTGAAAGTTGTTTCCCTTGTCTAATTGATGAACCCATTAAAAAAGATCTTTATGTAAAAATTTTAGCTAGACTTCAAAGCTACCATTTTATTACCCATTTAAAATTTGTCATAAAATTTCAGCTAGACTTCAAAGCTTTATGAGCCACAATGTCTTATTAATCTATTGGTCAAAATATTATTGTCGTTCAAAACCCTCATGCAGTGGGAAAACAACAAACAAACTAAAAAGGAATTTTATTCTTGCCGAGGACAATACTTTACCTCAATTAATTTGGATATATAATTATCTCAACTATCCTCATCAATTTGGATATATAATTATCTCAACTATCCTCATCAATTTGGATATATAATTATCTCGACTATCCTCATCAATTAGGTAACACGCCATAATCCCATGCAGATATCGAGAGCTATTCCAGTACAGAAAGATGATGCCACGGCAACATGCATAGTCACTCATTATTCGGCTTGGAATTAATTAAACAACAACAAGGAAAGATCTTAAGATCCTATTCAGTAGCAATTTAGATGCAAGTGGAATAAAATTAGAAAACTCATTTCAAATGCACTTAAGGGAAAAATGAGCAAGAATCATTAAAAATGTAAAGCAGTATGTACCTCGCAATTCGTGGCGTTGGCAAAAATGGAAGACGCATCCTTATCAGATCCTTTGTTTTCTTTATTGGAAGCTCTGTACCTTGAGATCTCAGTTGAGAATTCATGGAAAAAGACGATGTCTCTGTGAGTGAGTGGTGTTACAAGCCGCTAGAATTTTCTAGAATTCTCCACACAAGTCTAGATGATGCCGGAATTCTCTGGAATCTTCTGGGATACTCTGGAACCTCTTAGAAGTCCCTTGAATTTACTAGAGGACTAGAGAACAATCTAGACTCATGTACAAATGTATAGAGTAGTGTAGAGTATTCTAGAATAGTGTGGAATACCTTAGAGAATTATGAAATTCTCTAGACACAAAATAATAGCCATTGGATCAAGAAGATCTCAACCATCCATTGAGGAGGTGGCTTAGTATAAATACCCCTCAAGGGTGGCTCATTTGTAACCAACCAAGTTTGAGAGCAATACAAAGCCTTCTTAAGATTTCCTCCACTACTTGTGTTCTTATACTCTTCCGTGATAGTCTCTTCACTAACAACTTCCAAGCTTTAAGTTGAGGTTAGGCTTACTAGCAAAGGCTGTTTCGAGTATTGCTAGTGCTGCACGGTTGATTGGAGAAACAAGGCCGTGACAGTTGGTATCAGAGCCTGGTTCGTGTCGAAGATTATTAAGAGATGGCCAGTTCCGAGAGCGAGACCACTCACATTGAGCTCGAGAAGCAAGCCAAGAAAGGCAAGTCTAAGTCAAAAGAGGCATGGGCAGAGGTAGAACTACGGCTAGCTAAAGTAGAACTTGTTGTAGCCGACAAGGAGGAGAAGTTCGAGGATATGGACCAACGCATCATGGAGCTTGAGAAGAGTCGAGAGGAGCTCCAAGAAGAGATGCAAGGAGCGATCAATATAGTCCTCGAAAGGTGCCTAGCTGAAGTAAAGACCTTAGAAGGGACCTTCACAACAACGGTTGCTTCATTAAGAGAAGAGCTCGAGAGAGTCACGAAAGAGCTTATGGAGACCAAAGACAAGCTGGCATTATGCAAGAAGGTAGTCATCCAAGGATATGGCACATCTGGTGACGAGGTATTCTCCATTCCCTCTAAAGTTGATGTTCCTAAGCCTAAGACTTATAAAGGGATTAGGAACGCCAAAGAGATAGATAACTTTTTATAGAGTATAGAGCAATACTTTAAGGCTATTGGCATCATGGATGATGCCAAGAAGATCGACACGACAACAATGTACTTTGAAGATATCATAATGGTTTAGTGGAGGAGAAGGTATGCAGATATAGAAAAGGGTCTTTGTACAATTAACACTTGGGTTGAGTTCAAGGGAGAACTCAAGAGACAATTTTGCCTCGTAAATGCTGAAAATGAGGCAAGAGCAAAGTTGAGGCGTCTCTAACACAAGGGAAGTCTTCGAGAGTATGTCAAAGATTTCACAGAGGTACTTCTTGAAATCCCTGACTATCCGGATAAAGAAGCTCTCTTTGACTTTTTAGATGGTTTACAAAATTGGGCCAAGATAGAAGTACAACGATGAGGAGCCCAAGATCTTGCCACTGTCATTGCCATTGTCGAGTCCTTAGTGGAGTTCAAGAAGCCCGAAAAGCAGAAGTTCTCCAAAAACAAAGGCAAAGGCAAAGGCAAGAGTGAGGGAGATCACCGTCAAGACAAGGAGAGTTCTTCACGATCTAATAAGAGTAAGAACCCAACGGAGTACTGGAATTGGGAAAAGCGACCACTGAAGTGCTTCTTTTGTGATGGACCGCACAAGGCAAAAGAGTGTCTGAAGAAAGCCAAGCTCTCTGCCATAGTTGATGAAAGGGAGGATCGGCAACTCGAGGAAGCCAAGGTAGGTTCCCTTCAAATCCTTAATGCTATTAAAGCCAAAGTAGAGGAGCCCAAAATCGAGAAGAAAGGTAGACTATTCGTGGAAGCCAAGGTTAGGGGACAAACCATCAAGGCGCTTATTGACACTGGAGCTTCCAAAAACTTTCTACAAGTCGATGAGGCGAAGAGGTTGGGCATTCCCTATGATAAAGAGCACGGTTGGCTCAAAGCTGTCAATTCCGAGCCAAAGTCGATATGTGGAGTTGCCCGTGGCGTCCAAGTATGCCTAGGTGAGTGGTGTGGCTTAATAGATTTCTCTGTTGTTCCCATGGACGATTACCTTATTGTGCTAGGGATAGAGTTCATGGATTCTGTCAAGGCTGTTCCAATCCCGTTCGCCAACACCATGTGCATTCTCAAAGAAGGAGATACGTGCATGGTGCAATTATCTAGAGAGGAAAGGATTCAAGCCAAACAAATCTCGGCCATGCAACTCTCTCGAGGCGTAAGAAAGAGGCAACCCACATACTTAGCAATGCTAAAGGAAGAAACCACATCAACAAGTGACGTGCCGGAAGTAATCGCGAATGTTCTAGAAGAATTCAAGGATGTCATGCCGCACGAGTTGCCGAAGAAGCTCCCGCCTAAGTGTGAGGTAGACCATAAGATCGAGTTGGTACCTGGTTCTACCCCACCTGTAGTTGTGCCATATAGAATGGCGCCTCCTGAGTTGGAGGAACTGAAGAAATAATTAAAGGAATTGTTGGATGCTGGGTACATCCAACCATCAAAATCCCCATTTAGTGCACCTGTTCTTTTCCAGAAGAAACATGATGGGTCTCTCCTTATGTGTATAGATTATAGAGCGCTCAACAAGATAACTGTGAAGAACAAGTACCCGATTCCACTCATCGCGGACTTGTTTGATAAACTTGGGGGAGCTAGATGGTTTATGAATCTTGATTTAAGGTCTGGCTATTACCAAGTAAGGATTGCTGAAGGAGATAAACCAAAGACAACATGCGTAATGAGGTACGGTTCCTTTCAATTCCTGGTTATGCCTTTTGGACTTACAAATGCGCCTGCAACCTTTTGCACCTTTATGAACCGAGTCTTCGAGCCATTCCTGGATAAATTTGTTGTAGTGTACTTAGATGATATCGTCGTCTATAGCAAGAGCCTAGAAGAACACATCAAGCACCTACGATAAGTATTTACAGTGCTAAGGGAGAACGAGCTCTACATAAAGAGAGAGAAATGTGTCTTCGCTCAACATGAGGTTACATTTCTTGGACACATTATTGGAGGGGGCAAACTACGTATGGATAAGTCCAAGATACAAGCTATATGTGATTGGGAACCACCCAAGAAGGTAACTGAGCTTCGATCATTTCTTGGCCTCGTTAATTATTACCGAAGGTTCATCCAAGGATATTCTGCTATAGCATCCCCGCTCACCGATCTTCTAAAGAAGAAAGTGACATGGGACTGGGATGAGAGATGCCAACAAGCTTTCGAACAATTGAAGCATGTTGTGACCAAAGAGCCAGTGTTGGCGCTTCTTGATCACACTAAACCCTACGAAGTACACACTGACGCTTTAAACTTTGCACTTGGAGGTGTTCTAATGCAAGAGGGACACCCTATAGCTTATGAGAGTCGTAAGCTGAATGATGCCGAGCGCCGCTACACCATACAAGAGAAGGAGATAACCGCTGTGGTGCATTGCTTAAGGACTTGGAGACATTATTTGTTGGGATCCAAGTTCATGGTGAAAACTGACAATATGGCAACAAGTTACTTCCTCAACCAAAAGAAGTTGACGCCAAAATAAGTAAGATGGCAAGACTTCTTGGCAGAGTTTGACTTCGTGATGGAATATAAGCCCGGTAAGGCTAATGTCGTAGTTGACGCCTTAAGTAGAAAAGCTAAGCTAGTCGCCATCACAAGTCCAAGTTTTTCCTTGGTAGACTGAGTCAAGGAGGGACTAGAGCATGATCCAAAAGCCAAGAGTTTGATGGAGTTGGCAAGACTCGTCAATTTTGGCTAAGAGAGGGGTTGCTCATGACCAGGGAGACCGAGTGTATGTGCCGAAGTAGTAAGGCTTGAGGAAGGAAATCATCAAAGAATGCCATGACTCGAGATGGGCTGGACATCCTGAAATTCGACGTACATTAGCACTTGTGGAGCGTGCATACTATTGGCCCCAAATAAAAGATGACATCGAGCTATATGTGAACACTTGTCTTGTGTGCCAACAAGACAAGGTGGAACAACAACAACTAGCAGGATTGCTAGAGCCACTACCTGTGCCCGAAAGACCATGGGAAAGCATCTCTATGGATTTCATCACCTGCTTACCAAAGTCTGAGGGATGCAGCAACATAATGGTGGTGGTCGATAGATTCAGCAAATATGGCGTGTTCATTCCGGTGGCTACAAAGTTCAATGCAGAAGATGTGGCACGCCTATTCTTCAAACATGTGGTTAAGTATTGGGGCATACCGAAGACTATAGTGAGCGATAGGGACACCCGCTTTATCAGAAGATTTTGGATGGAGTTGTTCAAAATCATGGGGTCCGAGCTCAACTTCTTCACAAGCTTTCATCCCCAAACTGATGGACAAACTAAGAGGGTGAACGCATTGTTGAAGTTATACTTGAGACATTACGTAAGTGCCAATCAACGAGATTGGGCAAAGCTTCTTGACATAGCCCAATTCTCATATAATCTATAGAGGAGTGAGTCGACGGGGGCAAGTCCATTCGAGATTGCTACAGGACAGCAACCTACGACTCCACAGTCCTTGGCCGTAAGGTACAGAGGTCCAAGTCCATCAGCATTCAAGTTTGCCAAAGGGTGGCATGAGAAGGCAAACATGGCGAGAGTATACTTAGCTAAGGCCTCGAAGAAGATGAAGAAATAGGCTGACGCTAAGAGGAGGAACTTAGAGTTTGAAGAAGGAGACTTAGTATTGGTAAAGCTTCTTCCCCACCAAAAGCATATATTTGCCAAGTTGCACAAGGGACTAATTCAAAGATACGAGGGTCCATTTCCTGTGGAAAAGCGGATAGGTAAGTTAGCCTATTGCCTAACTTTGCCCTCACACTTAGAAATACATCCTGTGTTCCATGTAAGCTTGTTCAAACCCTACAAGGAAGATAAGGAAGACCAAAGTAAGGGAGTTTTAAGAAGAGCTCCAACCGCCATCACGAGTGTGCCAGATCGAGATGTCGAGGAGATATTGGCGCATAGAGTCATTCCGAGAAGGGGCGCCCACCCAAGCTACATAGAGTACTTTGTCAAGTGAAAGGATGCTCCTGACAGTGAGGCAAGTTGGGAACATGAGTTAACCTTGTGGAACTACAAGGATAAGATCGAAGAGTACAAGTCACCCACGAAGAAGACGTCGCGAGATTGAGTGGGGAGAATGTTACAAGCCGTTAGAATTTTCTAGAATTCTCCACACAAGTCTAGATGATGCCGAAATTCTCTAAAATCTTTTGGGATACTCTGGAACCTCTTAGAAGTCCCTTGAATTTACTAGAGGACTGGAGAACAATCTAGACTCATGTACAAATGTATAGAGTAGTGTAGAGTATTCTAGAATAATGTGGAATACCTTAGAGAATTATGGAATTCTCTAGACACAAAATAATAGCCATTGGATCAAGAAGATCTCAACCATCCATTGAGGAGGTGGCTTAGTATAAATATCCCTCAAGGGTGGCTCATTTGTAACCCACCAAGTTTGAGAACAATACAAAGCCTTCTTAAGAGTTCCTCCACTACTTGTGTTCTTATACTCTTCCGTGATAGTCTCTTCACTAACAACTTCCAAGCTTTAAGTTGAGATTAGGCAGACTAGAAAAGACTGTTTCGAGTATTGTTAGTGCCGCACGGTTGATTGGAGAAACAAGGCCGTGACAGTGGCCATGGGTACAAAGACATAAGAGAGAGAAATAAATAAATAAAATCAAAGAGGGAAATTTAGAAACACCCCAAGGCGTTCGCGCCTAAACCGAATGTATTCCCAAGTTAAAAAAAACAAGCATGTTATTAACACTCTACTTCAAAAGGTAGGGATGGGCCTCCAGTATAGTTCCCACTGGCCCACTTTGACAAAAATCCTAAACTAATTGAATATATTTACTTTTGCAAATTTGGATCTATAATTAATTAAAAATTAGTTTCCATCGTTAAATTTTGTTAACTCTATATTATCTTTTTGATAACGTGATAATTGCATATATTTTTTAAATATAAATTAGCATATATTTTTTAAATCAAATTATAAAAAGAAAAAAGAAACAGTCTCACGTTATTAACACTCTATCATTTTAAAAAAGAATAAGAAGAAAAATAAAAAAATTTCCTTAATAACTAATTAGTTTTGCACACCAATTTTCAACTCATTGTTTTCTCTTTATTTTTTTAATAATTTAGTTTAATAAATATGTTGGTTTATATTAAAAAATACATGTCACAGCCACATTATTTAGATGATAATAAATTTTGACAATAATAAGAACTAACTTTTAATTAATTTAAAAATATAAAAATTAAATTACACTATTTATAAGTGATGAGGGATAGATAAAAGCGTAGCGGTGCATTATACGAGGAGTCCTAATCCATGTGGAGAAGTATGAACCTTAATGATATGATAATTTTTTTATTACTATATATCAACGCTTTAACATAATTAGTATCTAACTCATGGAGGGGAGTTTGGCACACGTCTTTTTAATTTCGCCTATTTTCTTTTGCACATTTTCATTTCTCATTGTTTATCTAAATTCGCATGACGTAAAGTCTAATAATTGACATGCAATAATTGCATGCAGTATTCAGCAAAGCTTCTTTTTGAAGGATTCAGCGTTTGGTACACTAATAATTGACATGCCTTACACTGAGTATCTCAGATGTTCAGTCAGCTGTATGTAGTTCCTTTTACGTCATAATCTATGCATCTTCTTCTTCTCTTGGCCATCTACCTGCCTAACTCACATGGAAATTTGAAAGCTCAAAGTCGTTTACATAATAATAATAATAATAATAATAATAAAGAGTGGCAGGTGATGAAAAACATAATTTATTACTCATTGTCTTCCAATTTCTTGCCATCTTTTTCTTCTTTCCTAAAATAGGAAACAATAAGGCAAGTGAAGCTATACTCTAGTATTATAATTTATAGGCCAAATCACTAATTTTTTCGTAAACCAATAATAAAAAAATAGTAAAAGTCTGAAAAAGAAAGGAACAAAACTATCAAGATGGAGAAAAAAAAGAAGAAAAGAACAAATAAACTAAAATAAATTCGGTGCTGTGTAAGTTTATTGTTATTCATACTGTCATCTCACATTTTTTTTTTATAGTTTGAGACAAAATGCATTATTTTAATGTGAATGAAAAAACAAAAAAGAGAATGTGATGAACAACACCACAACTAGCAACACACTAAGATAAAATTGAATCTATTTTGCAAACAAACATAGAAAAAGCAAATGAATTTATATATAATAGTAAAGATACATATATGTATGATCCAAAATTAAGTGGTTGGGAAGATAGATACAGAAATTAAGGGTTGTTACGAGGTCAGCAGTTGAAGCAATTAATATTAATTCATTCGTGACAGTTAATTAATGCGTCACTAAATTTGGGTATGCGTTACATCAAGATTGAACTTATGTATAAATGAACATTGACAGGTGAGTTTAGATTCAAGTCGTGTCAGTGACAAGTAGGGACTGGAGATTAAATTTAGTTTTATCAGGTTCAAAGGTGAAGGATAGTGTTAAAAAATCGGTTAGGGGACAAAATTTAGAGATCAAATTAAAAAAAAATTAAGAGAACAAATTTTTTAAAAAAAAAAGTTAAGCAAAAAATAAAACTGTAGCAAAAAGTTAAGAGACTAAATTAAATAATAAGGAGACAAAATTAAAATTTAATTCAAAGTTCTATCTAATCAAAGTAAAGAAATCATAATTAAATAATATTAATTATTTTATAAATTGGAATTAATTGTATAAATTCAAGAATACAATGTTTATACCAAACAACTAATAAAAAGATTACGTTATATAAGCTTATATAATCATACTTTATATTGTTTTCCAAATGGACCTAATAACTTCTTTGGGTACTTTATTTGTAAAATTTTTTTAAAGAAAATATTTTTAATTTAGTGTCTCAAAGATTTTTTGTAATAAAAACTTGTTTGTCTATTCTCTTAATTTGGAGAAAAATGCTACTCATCAAACAAGTTTAGGTCATGAATTAATGATAGGTAAAATTTAATTTATTTATTAAGAAAATTATCTAAAGAGAGACTAGTTTAAGGAGAAAATTTTTAAAGGATTGAATTAAAAAATTTTATTTTTAGAGAACTGAATTAAAAGAAGAGCAATATTTTAAAAACTAACTAATTAATTTATTATATTTTTTATTATAATTAGCAACACTATATAAAATAAATTACATACAATTACAAATATTTGAAAAAATTATCAATACATTTCAAAATAAAAATATATTACGAGAAAAATGAAAATCCTTAATTTTAAGTGTACAAATAAACATAAATATTAATGTACACAGGAGAAAGTGACTTTCAATTTTTGTTAATTATTTTGTATATGTGATGTCTTTTACACTTGTTTGGGAAATAAAAAATAAAGGAAAAAGGAAGGAGAATAAAAATGTTCAATTAAAATTTTATTATTTACATTCAAATTATTTTTTTTTATAATTTTTATCTTTCTATTTAATTAAAATATATTATAAAAAATGAAAAAAAAATTATTATAAGTCAGATAAATTATCAAAATAAAAAATTTACATTTTATTTCCTTTCTCCCAAAATGGATGAAATTAGTTGTAACTAGAATCCCAAAGAAGAAGTTTAGATATTATAGATGTATTAATATTATAATAATTTTGACATATTCTGGTCATTAATTTTTAAAACTATATATTATGTCATATCAAATAAATTATAGAATGAAAAGAGAGAGGAAAGAGAATGTAAAAATAGTAAAAAATTATAATAAATAATAAAAATAAAAATAAAAATAATTTTTTATAATTTTAAAGTATAATAATTATTTTTATTTTATATTTTAAAAATTAAAAATTTTGATGTATATATATGTCAAATAATTAGTTATAATATATGATTTTTTTTACCTATAACAATTCAAAATTATATATATTAGTATAGATAATAATTAAATCACATTAGTATATATATAATGCACATTCATAACATGCCAACCATACCAACCCTTTTTAAAAGACCAATAAATGAGACTGCCAAGTTAACACAAAAAGTTGTTAAAAGTACGTCACTGCAGAAAGCTAGCAATGAAGGTGGTTACACATAGTAATGTAGAAATTAACGTTGTTGAATATATATAAATATATATATATATATATATATATATATTCATTACACATAAAATATATTCACAATTAAATTTATTACAATAATTAAAAATTATTAAACTATTTATGTCTTATGAATATTAGTAAAATTTATTTATTAATTAAATTTGATTATTAAATAAATGGATATATAAATTTAGAGAAAGTGGTACTAAAGATTTATTTTATATAAATTATATAAATATTATTTGTATATTATAAATACATATATTTAATTTACTATAATATTAAAATATATAAAAATTATTTTATTTAATTTACTTTTATTAATGAGATAATTTAGTTTAATATAAATTTATAATTTATTATATTTGATAATTTTGTAAGAATAAATTTATTAAGATTTTATATTAATTACATATTTAAAATTTTTATAATATAATTGATAGAATTATATATATTTTATAAATTTATATATAAATTAGTTATAACTTAAAGAAAAAAATTAATTATTATTTTTTTTTAGACAAACAAATCCAAAGATTTAAGACTTTTATGAGTCTAAAAATAAAAATTAATTTTAATACCCTTTCAATTTTAAATTTGAGTGTGAGAACTGTTTAATTATTTTATTTTTTTGTTTTTAAAATAAATTCAATTTTTTTTTGTCAAAAATAATTATTTAAATATTTTTTAAATTTTTAATTTTTAAAATTAAAAATAATTTTTAAAAACTACAATAAACATCCCACCTAATATTTATCTTCACAGTAAATATTAGGTCTAACGATAATAAAGAAAAAACACACGGTGCAACTGTCCACTGCTTCATTCATTTCATACTGTTTATTTCGATCAGTTTCTCAATTTTCTTCATGATTTGTGCTGCCCACTGTACGATTGTTATCTATCATTTTTTCAGTCTAATATTTTATTATTTTAATGTAATATAATTAATAATAAACAAATTATTTTATGAATTTTTTATTATAATAACTATAATTTTGACAAATTTAAATTTTAAATTTTTTATATTTTTTTAAAAATTAAAATATCTCAAAATTATATTAGAGAGAGAATTAATTTTTTAAAATATGTAATTAAATAGTAAGATAAAGATTAAAATAATATTTAAAATTTATATTTATATATTTTTATTATAATTTAATTTGATTCACATTTATTTATTTAATCAAATATATTTAATTTATCAAATATTTTTTTATTTCAATTGAACTAATTTAAATTAACTTTGATCAATTTAAATTAAATTAAATAATTAAATTTCAATAAAAAATATTGGAAAAGTTTAAATTTTAACAATCCTTATTTTTTTTAATTTCAACCATGAAAATATAAATTTTTAATAATAAAATTAATATTAAAATTAATTAAAGATAACTTTAAAATAAGTTCAATCATAAATAAATAATATTTTATACTTAATACATAATATTGAAAAAATTAAATATTTTTTAATCAATTTAATTTAAATATCATTCAGAATTTATCTAACAAAACTAATTAAATTAAATTCATCAAATTCTAATTTAATCAATCATTCCATCTATATCTTTTCCTTCAATGGACCAACATCCAAAAATTTGTTCGAACATATATATATATATATATATATATATGTAGCATTAATTAGATCCTGTCTACTAAGTTGCTGTCAAACAATTTCAAAAAGATTTGTTCTCTTTCTTTTTAAATGTGGGTCCATATCCATCGAGTTTTCAAACACTGGCGTGGCATTAATTAGAATTGATCACATTGACTGGAGTCGTGTAAATTTACATGGACCTGAGACACGAACGTACGATATTACCTCTTCCATTCATTCATTAGCCCAAAGCCCTTTAAACATTTTATCGGTAGTAATTTTTATTATACCACTTTTGAAAGTAAACAATAAATACTAAGAATTAAATATGTTTTTATAACAATACATTTAGCTATAATGAATATAGAATAAATTGTAATATTTTTTATTATTTAATTTTTTATTTTCCTTTTATTTGTATATTAATTTATATTATATCTTAATTCTATATTAATTTTTGTATAATAAATACAATTAAATTTATATAAAATTTTTATTGTAACAATAAAGACTAATTTCATTATTTTTAAATTAAATGAATATATAGGATATAAAATATTAATTTTATTGATAAAAACAAATTAAAATTAATATTTGTGTAACATTGTATTAAATTTCAAAAGATAAAAACTTTATTTTGACTTCTCAAGTTTAGTAATTTTTTTAATTTAGTTTTTTATGTTTATTTGTTTTTAATTTGGTCTCTCATGTTTGAAATCATTATCAATTTGGTCCCTAAATTTAGTTTCTTTAAGTTTAACAATTTTTTTCAATTTAATCCTTTAAATTTAGTGATTTTTTAAATTTAATCCCTTAGATCAACATATATATTATATATTTTAATGGTTTGTAAATTAAATGATTAAATTGATAACGATTTCAAATATGAAAAATTAAATTAAAAATGAACAAACATCAGAGACCAAATTAAAAAATTATTAAATTTGAAAGATCAAAATGAGATTTTTGTCAATTTTAGAGTTATTGAATGTGATTTTTTGAATTAAATCATAGCTATTAAGTGTAATTCTATTAAACCTCAAAATAATAAGTTAGTATAATTTATTAAAATTATTAAAAAAAACATTTTTAAAATTTTTGATGTGCTAACTTAAAAAGAATATTAAAAATTATTTAATATTCATGATAATTAAAATGTATTGTCATAGAATCATATTTAATTTTTAGTATTAATTTTTTTACTTTCAAAAGTGGTATAATTAAAATTACTACTAATAAAATGTTTAAAGGGCTATATATAGGCTTATTTCAGAGTTTTATAACATGTGGTGCACGTGAGAAAATGGTTGAAGGTGCTTTCCACGTTTGAGGTCCATCTAAGTATGAATGGACCTAAGTCCATGTGATCATTTCTTTTAATTAATTCATTGAAACAGCACATCAACTATTACAAGGGAATGGATCCTCTGTGTCGCCTCTTGTCTGTTGTTCGTGCTATTTATGCAATCGTGGTCGTTCATCTGATCTAACTGTCCAAGTGAGGTCTTGTGACCTTCAACTTTTTTTTTTTCCTCTAGACATATGAAACGTTGCGTTTTTTGAGTTTAAGAAAATGCATCGAGTCAAGACAGTAGCACACAACAATCCAATCGAAGGGAAGCAGGAAACAATATGGATAAAGGGTTTTTAGTGGATGAAATTTTTAATTAGTTTTGGTCGCCTTCGATATCCACCAGAAAGGGTGAATCCTCCACCATGAATAGTGGTGCTTCCGAGTGGGCCTTCTAGCGATTCTTCCAGGAAGCTTCTTCTGTGGCTTCTGACACTTCTCAACCTTCTCCTTCCTCCGATCCTGACGAAAACAATGACCTTATCCTTGAGATCAAGCAATCACATAATCCCAATACCAAATCCAAATCCAAACAGGAGCAGACCACCCCCACTGTTCATAAGAATGGTGCTATCTTGCCCAATGGGTCTCCCTCTTCTAACATTCCCATTGATTCTGAGCAATACTAGGCTATCCTCAAGAGCAAAAACTCAATCTCGCTTGCGTTGCCATTGCTTTGACTCGAGTACTTCTTTTTATGTGGAGGAAAAAATGTTGAAGGTCAAGTGGCCTCACTTGAACGGTTAGATCAGAAAAACAGCCACGATTGCATGGATAGCACAGACAGCAGATGGGAGGTGACAACAAAAGATCCATTTTGCTATTATAACAACTTCGGAGATGAAGATGAAACACATGTCTCACGCACACAAAAACATGTCTCATATGGTGTCTTTATATATATATATATATATGTATATATATATGTATCTATATATATGTATGTATCTATATATAATAAAATTTATAAATGTGTATGTCTTTTTTTAAAATATAATATAAAATAATAATTAATGTAATTTTAAAATAATAAATCAAATAAAAATTTTATTTAATTTATTGACCTTTTCTAAATTGTAATTTTTTATTTTTTTTCATGTCTTTACATAAAATTAATATTTTATTTTATATTATAAAATATATTATTTAATGACGTAAAAAAAGCTCATAGCCATTATGGTGTGTGTGTGTGTCTATATATATAGGTACCAAGTGCATTCACCATATTGTGCTTCTCATACCATTGGTGTAAACTAGAGCTTCAAACACAATATGGCTTCAAGACCTGGAATCCTCACTGAGTGGCCATGGACGCCTCTTGGAAGCTTTAAGGTGGCAATCCTACTCCTTCAATATTCCATAAATTGCTCACTTAACCATGCAAAATTCTGAGCAATATATATATCACCAGTGCTAGCTATGCATTTTGTGTTCACTTTTTGTTGTTTTTGTTCCTTTGAGTTTATTATTATACTTATAATTAACGATGAATGTGGGTTGGTTTCATGGGTTTATTTGCAGTATGTGATACTGGCTCCATGGTTCATTCGCAGCACGTACTCATTCTTTGCAAAGGATAAGGATGAAAGAGACACAACGCCACTTCTCATACCTCTAATTTTACTGTGGAGGATGCTTCATAGCCAACTTTGGATCTCTTTCTGTCGTCATCGAACTGCCAAAGGCAACACTAGGATTGTCGATAAGGGCATTGAATTTGATCAAATTGATAGAGAAAGAAACTGGTTAGTTCTTATATCTTAAACTCCAAACTTTAAACCTTAACTATGTTGGTGGTTGAAGAGTTTTATTATCGTTATAGAATCTCTGTGAACTTGAACAAATTGATGATGCAGGGATGACCAAATATTGTTGAATGGAATAGTATTCTACTTGGCATATTATAATATGGCCGGGACATCTCACCTTCCATTATGGAGAACAGATGGTGTGGTATTGATGATATTGTTACATGCGGGTGTTGTTGAGTTTCTATACTATTGGCTTCACAGAGCATTACACCACCATTATCTATACTCTCGCTATCATTCTCATCATCATTCTTCTATTGTCACTGAGCCCATCACTTGTGAGTCTCATCATATTTCCCTACTCAAGCGATCACTTTTGCTTGGCGAGAAATGGCAAATTGAAATCATAAATGTGCTTATAATTATATATTATGGAATTGAGGATAGATTTTGGTTATTACTTTTTTAGTTGTTATTTTTTTTAGGAAATATATCTGTTTGTCTTATATATATGTTAGTTGGGAGATTATTAATTACAAGAAAAGTCTAATTTAAAAAAGTTAGACTTATATAAAAACCCTTATATTTTTATTATCAGATTTTTAATTAAAATATAATTTTTTTTAAAAATTAATCATAAAAAGATGAGTTATATAAATAATATATATAAATTTTTTATTAAAAAATTTGATAACAAAAATATAAAAATTTTATCTAAATATAAAAATTAGAGTAGTTAAGATGCATTCCTATCAAAATTGATCTGTCTTTCTGCTTATAAAAATAAAATTATGTACATCTAATTTTGTTTGGACTCAAATCTCATCATTTTGTGAACTGACTCAAAGCGACAGTAGTTCATATTATTGCACACAATGACACAAATGCAGGAATAGATGGTTAGGTTCTGGTCTGGACGACAAAAACAGGAATAGATGGTGAAGTTTATGAGTCAGTAGTGTAGCATGTGGCGTCATCCATCATTTACTTCTACGTCCTATTTTGTCACGATGGACCAAACAACCTATTCAATTTTTGAAAGTTATCATTTTCTTTTTTGCCAAACATTGAGGCCGACCCATTAGAGTCCAATGAACAAAGAATTAAAGCAAATTACATGAATTTTTTTAAAATTTAGCTAAATTTTATTTATTATCTTTAATATAAGAATTGCACTCATCAATTATTTAATTTATATTTTATCAACACAAATAATATTTTTGTAAAAATATATAAGAGTGTATTTTTATTTTTAATATAAAAATATATGTTGTTAAATTTACACTAAATCTTATATAAAATTTAATAATAAAGAAAAATAAATAATTTTATATATTATTTTGAATGAACGAATACTGTGTACGTAGAATATTAATTTTATTGACAACAAGAACTAAATGTATTTGTTAAACTTTACAGTCGAGAGATATATGTAATTAAGTCATAATTAAAATGGAGTACATGTTAAACTTGATAATTTACAGGATATCATAATTAAAATAAATATATGTCATATTTTATAATTTAGAAATATTTATAATTGAATTATAGTTAAAATATATAAATTCATTTTTTATTAATTTTATTTAAAAAATAAATTATACAAAAGAATCTATTTACTAAACTGTAAAAATTTAAGGACATATTAATTTTAAAAGTCTAAGAAGGTAATTAATTACAAGTAATTTAAAATTGAAAAAAGTCTTTTTGTATTTTTGTTGGTTATTTAGGCAATAATATGTAGTTTTAATTAATTGGTTGTTGTTTTTGTGACAGCTGTGATCCATCCATTTGCCGAGCACTTATCATATTTTGTGCTGTTCTCAATACCAATGCTAACAACAGTGTTCACAAGGACAGCATCTGTCACAGCGTTGTCCGGATATTTGACTTACATTGATTTCATGAACAACATGGGTCACTGCAATTTCGAGCTCGTTCCTAAGTGGCTCTTCCAAATCTTTCCCCCTCTCAAGTATCTCATGTACACCCCATCGTAAGTATTTATACCTCAGAGCTCAGAACGTGGATTGTTGTTATTAGTTAATTTTATTAATTTTTTAAAAAATGACAATACTTATGGACGAAGTTCTTACCCAATTAGAGATAGTGGTGGTTTTCGGTGAGTGTGACTTACGAGACAGAGACGGTTAGAAGTGCTAGAAAGCTTAGAATTCTTGTGGTGAGGAGGCTTTGAAAAAGAGCCATATGAAAAAATATCTCTGACTAGGTATTAAAACAATAAAACTGATTTGACCACTATCTCCCCTATTTCTAATAAATTTATTTTTTGTTCTCTATTTTAAAACAATTATTCAAATAATTTTTTTGTTTTTCTATTTTTAAAAACTAAAAATAAATTGCAATCAAACTAACCCAAAGCTTTATTTTTTTTTTTTGTAATAATTTAGAGCTTAAATTATAATCAAATTATACTTTATGAGAATTAAATGTAGTTTTCCATTATTCTGAATATGACTAGTAAAACCCTTACTAACATTTACACTTTGTCAAAATTTGTGGCAGGTTTCACTGTTTGCACCACACACAGTTTAGGACAAACTACTCTCTGTTTATGCCATTGTATGATTACATCTATGGCACAATGGACAAAAGTTCAGAGCAATTACATGAGTCTGCACTGAAAAGAAGCGAAGAAAGCCCAGATGTTGTGCACTTAACACATCTCACAACACCTGAATCCATCTACCATCTACGGCTAGGATTTGCTTCTTTGGCCTCTAAGCCACTCACATCAAAGTGGTACCTCAGCCTAATGTGGCCTGTAACATTGTGGTCCATGATCTTCACTCAGATCTATGGTGGTACATTCATATTGGAGAGGAATCGTTTCAAGAAACTCACTCTTCAAACTTGGGCCATATCCAAGTACAGCATTCAAGTAAGTGTCAAAAGTTCAAAGAAACATAATTGAATTATCTGAAATACATATTAATCTACTAGCACATTTAGAGAATTCAATTCTCCAAAGTTGAAAACTTTGAATATTAATATATCATGAATATATATATTGTACTCAATTTGTTTCTTTTCTATGTCTCAATTTGTAGTACTTCATAAAAGGGCAGAAAGAACGTATCAACCAAGTGATTGAGGAAGCAATATTGGATGCTGAAAGAAAAGGCACAAAAGTGGTGAGCCTGAGTTTGATGAATCAAGCAGAGGAGCTTAACACATATGGAGAGCTTTATATTAATAATCATCCAAAGCTGAATGTTAAAGTGGTTGATGGTAGCAGCCTAGCTGTTGCTATTGTTCTTAACACTATTCCTAAACCAACTGCTCAAGTATTGCTAACTGGTAAACTCAACAAAGTTGCTTCAGCTATTGCCTCTCATTTGTGCCAAAAGGGTATTGAGGTCAGTTCCAATCACTTTCTTACTAGATATTTGAAAAATTATAATTTCTTTTTTATTTTAAAATATTATATTTTTTTACAGAGAGAAAAAAAATAATTTCGTTATTTATTTTGACTAAAATACTTTTAATAATAATGTTTATGTTTTTAAAATTATAATTTATTAGAAAATATATTTTAAAAATTATTATTTTAATATCATGGAGTTGAAAATGATAAATTTAATTTACTTTATTTTAAAAATGACTTTTTATGTCGATAAAAAATTATATTTAATTATATAAATAATAAATATAAAAATATTTTGGTTAAAATAAGTAAAATAATAATTTTTATTTCTCAAGAGATGAAAATGTATTTATTAAAAATAGTTGGAGGAAAATATAATCTTTAACATCTCTTTAATTAAGATAAGAGATGACATTGACATAAATGATAAAAATTGAAGTATTTATACATGTGTTCTCTTTAATTTTAACAAGACTGTCTATATATTTCAGGTAGCTACAGTGCATGAGAATGAGTATGAGAAGCTCAAAAGTCATTCAATACCGAAAATGGAAGTAATTTGATCCTTTGTAGAAGTTATTCTCAAACGGTAATACAACAAAAACATTCCCAATGTTGTATTTATTAATGGAGAAGCAATTAGAATTAGAAAATGATAAATCAAATATTGAAATTTTGGAATTAATATTTCTACTATTTTCCATAAGAATGATAAACATGCATGTTGGTATATTAATATTAATTTTTGTTTTTCCTTTTGGGACAGATCTGGTTAGTTGGAGATGGATTGAGTAGAGAGGAACAATTAAAAGCACCAAAAGGCACATTTTTCATTCCTTACTCACAATTCCCACCTAAGAAATATCGCAAGGATTGCTTCTACCATTACACTCCAGCAATGTTGACTCCCATATCTCTTGAGAATGTTCATTCTTGTGAGGTTTGTGCATTCTTACTGTCAAACCTTTATTCCCAAAAGGAGCTTACTCAATTATCTCTTAGACCATTGAAAATTTGACTATTAATCCAAAAGGGGATTCAAATAGTGAATGAAAGTTTGAATTTTTGTTTAAAAAAATATTCTCATTTAATATCTGATCATGTCTCAAATAGTATTATTTCTTATGTAGAACAATTTTTAATGATAAAATTTTGTGTTGCAGAATTGGTTACCAAGAAGGGTAATGAGTGCAAGCCGCATAGCTGGGATAGTGTATGCTTTAGAAGGATGGACTGAACATGAATGTGGAAACGCAATGCTCAACATTGACAAGGTTTGGGAGGCAACAATTGAACATGGGTTTCAACCTCTCATGCCAAACGCAGCAAAAGTGCAAGCATTTACATATTAGTATTACTATTATATATGTTATATAGCAAGTTTCAACATGCTTCCTTGTTGGTCTACTTTCAAAAATCTGGTGTGCTAGCTAACAGTAAATCTTCTCTATATATGATGTTATATATATATATATATATATATATATATGTATGATAAGGAAGGCCGTTTAGTCTGCCATGTATTTCTTATGATAATTATATATATATAGAGAATGTTATGTAGTGAAATGATGGTATACCTATATCTAATGTATTCAAAGTTCGGTCTATGTTACCTTTCTAGCATTATACTACTTTCTTGCTTATATTGTTGTGTAGTGGTATGACTATGTTTAAATTGTTCAAATATAATTATATAAATAATACATATAACAATAATTTGATCAATATTAATTAAATTATAAATTTTTTTTATCTTTCATAAGAAAGGGAGTATAATTTCCTCAAGAATAAAATATCTCAAATACAACTGTTGTTATAACTTTGTATAGAATATGTTTTGTATGGTGTTTTTTTAAATTATTTCAATTTGTTTTAATATATAAAAATGATTAATATGATATCACATATCATATATATAAATATAAATGATTAAGTAACTAAGCATTGCATGCGTTGGATATAATACTACTAAGACACAACCCCTAAAATATCCACGAATGTTCTTATAATTCAAATAAGTAAATATTGTTTACAACATTAATGAACAAAACCTTTTTCAATTAAAAGGAGTTTAAAAGGAATTAATTGTATAAATCAAATGACATCAACATCAACATGTTGTATCCAAAATAATTAAAATGACAACTCAAGGATCCTAGACATTTTCCTCTAAACTTATGGATTACATTGAAAGAGTTTAGGACTAAAAGAGATGTAAGGGACAGGAAGCAATATGACATCATATTATGACTAGATGTTTGCATAAATCACTGGCCAAACGCACCCTTAACACCCTCAAGGCTCTCACCCAAGGACAATCTGCAAAGAGAATTAAAAAAAACGATGGTTAATTGAGGAGAAGACCATAAACCCTATTGTCTTAGGGATTTGGCCCACACCCAAAGGGTGTATATAAAAAGACACCCCTGGTCAAAACTATAAGTAAACAAAAAAAAAAATTTCTAGTAACATAAACTAGATCATCTCAATACAACATTCGGAGGAAGAAAGCTTACAATTTCATTGCAAAGTTAAGTGTTCAGGACTATTCTAATTTCTAGTGTAGCAGGAAAGCACACAACATATACAGCCATTCAAGTGTAGATAGTATTGATAATTGAGCTTCAATGAGTAGCACAATTGCCAAGGAAGCCACTAAGAATTATATTTCATAACCCATTTAGAATTCCATAAATAATAAGCAAGATGACAAGTTATAACACAATAGACTGATACAAGTGTGAATTCTCAGTACAATTCGCTCTTTCAAAGAAGTTTTGGTATCCCTTTAGTGCTCGAGAGATTGATCTTTTTCCGAGTTCATCTTTCCAGAAGTAGAAGAATGATATTATACAATCTGTTGACAACCAAATAGTATATGGAGCTAAACTTTTGAATAGTAAAGTGACACGGGATCTTTGAGGGAGCCAATTGATACTTAATTGGGATTTTATGCTTAAAACCATAGATAATTGTTTCAAGCTGACAAGCAGATAGTCCAAATAACTTGATTGACATGTGAAAAACTGCCATTTAGAGATTCCACTTTTAATATAAATAGTGTGTGCGCGAGATATCATGCTTTAAAAATGGACATATTATCCATAACATGAACATCAAAGGTAAACCTGAGAGTAAAGTTTCTGGTGATGCATTACAACATTTAAAAACAGTAGAAAACAGATTTAAGTAATGCATCAGCAAAATAATTGTAAAATCACAAGAGTTTGCTATCATAAAAAAACTAGATACTTCATGACAATTTATGCAGTGTGAGAAGAAAATCTTGCCGAGTCTAATAATAATTCAGGATTTGTATTTGAAAATATATGGTTTATTTTGTTATTAGATTGTAATTTTTGATTTGGTTATTTGGGTCTTGGGACATCATACCCTCAGCAGTATTTTATTAAGATTCCTTTAGTCATTCCTTAAGCAAAGATAGAATACATTGACGTCGTTTGATACATATAACCAACCTTATTTAGTAAAAAAAGACTTTGTTTGTTGTTGTTGTTGCCCCCTTAACCATGCTTTAGCTGAATTAGGATGGACTGAATTTTACTGGATTTGTTTAGATTTCCTATATAAAGGCATATATGTAGTTAGTGAATTCTGACCTACATGAGCATTGTATTTAAAGTACAATGGTACAAAACAAATCATTAAACTCTAGTAATTAAAACCCCTAATTAAAGCTAACCTACGTTCATTGGCCTGCTGTTGTCATTCTCTCCTCATAGAGTTCAGTCACTTTGCTCTCGTTGATAAACTCTCTAGTATTTGAAAACACTAAACTAAGCAGATTCTTCTTAAAACTCACCAAAAGACCAGAACTTTGAATATAATTTAACAGAAAACTGCTAAGCTACAACTTCAATACCTACTTAAGGAAGAAACATGATAGGCCTCCAATTATGAAGACTTATAATAGAAGGAAGAGGCCTAAGAATGACAGAGTGGATCCAAGCCCAAATGTCCAGGTCTTCTAGAAAGGAGGGGCAGAAAGGGGAATGGTTATGGGAGTAACTAACTCTGACACTTTGGGTAACTAGCCTTTTATGGAAGGGTCCTCCTTTTGGAAAAGCTTATGAAAAATTTGGAGAAAGGTGGAGAAAGCCTGACCTCTTGAAAGTCAGGAAACTTTTATGCTCCTGTTATTGTTTTCTCTATTTTCCGGTGTATGGTTTCTATGTGCAGGTACTGAGCTATGTTCCTTTTGTCGCTTTGGTACTGTGTGATAAAGTGTTTAGCAGAGCTCTGTTCTCTATTTACTGTGGTTGTGGCTGCCTAGTTATTTTTCCCCTAGTATTCGACACTTTGGCTCTTTTGAGTTGCTGTGACTAATATAAAGGAGGTTCTATCAGACCACTTCCACCATCTTTCATAATTTTCTCAAGCCTGCGTTGGCTCAATAGTATTTGACTTCATCTCTTTCAAACTTTCAAATCTTGCTGCAAAGTACCTTTCATTGACATTCTTAATCCGCACTTTCCTGCTAGGAATGTTGGAATCAGGAAAACAAGAGTCTCTCAAAGGAAATCAAGGTTTCTCTTACTAGGTCTTTTCCAGGTTTGCTAAGTAGCTAACAGTTAGGTGAGAGTGACAAATATTTTTATCATACTGGTAGCACACAAAACAATGTACAACTAACATCCATGCTATTTCTACTAATTCCAAGTGCTACCTGCGTTTTAATTTTATAAATTTGTAGCACGCAGCAATAATATAGAACCTGTTATCAAAATTCAGCAGAACTTTTCTTATAAAACAAAATAGATATATAATGATAGAAACAGAACTAGATAACAAATTAACAATATGTTAATAAATATAGATTTAAGTCCATGCATAGTACAAAATACAAATTAAACTCTTGGACAAATTCTAGAGGTAACTATGACCTCAAATTAAGATTTAAAAGGTAGTGCTTAACTTCATATATTAAACATGAAAGGCATGCAGTACTTGAACTCTTGGCTACGAGTAAAATCCTTCTCTCCTTCTTCAAGCTGTAAGAAAAATTTAGTCTAATGAATATTTCTCAGTTGTATGGACTATGGACAAGAAAATAATAGAAATTCAATCCTATTAGAAAAAATAAATGATTTCACAGACTAGGCCTCACCGGGTCACTCTCATAGATCAGCTCATAACAAGCTGGAGAAAGGCATCGTAAAGCACAATTCTCCCTTGATATCATTGAAGATTTGCATTGCCAACCCCACAGACCACTATTTACAAGAAAATAAATTTCCAATTACGTCATGTATTGCATTTGCCCTATACCAAACTCCTTCGAACAAAAAACAAAAAAAAAGGCACACAATTATAATGTGGTAAAAGCACCCGTCAATATCTGCATAACACTGAAGCTTCTTCTGCCTGGTCTCAGAATCCTTCAAACCGGAAAACATGAAAATCAAATAAGAACTAAAAAAAGTGAATTTAACCAAAAACTTGTAAGTCAAGAGGAAGATTAGGGAAGAATAAAGACATACAGTGATTGGGCGACGGGACTTGGCGTGTACTTGTGAAGAACAAAATATTGATAATGTAAGGAGAGCAATTACAAAAGCTAAAGGATAATTTTGAAGTGAAGACCTTGAGATAGACATTATGGATTGGTATGGAAGTTGAGGACAATCAAGAGTCTCGTTCCACCAGTTTCGGTGAAGGAATCTTTCTTCAATGCTTCAGAGAAATGAACTGCAAATACTGTTGAGGGAATTAATCTAGGGAAGAAAAGCGGGGAAAAATACATAATACCCTCAATAAAAGGACTTACCTATAATTTGGAAATAAAATGTAAAATATACTTTGAATGTTTTAGAAATGAAGGACAAAAACCTTATTTTGGTCCTTCACAAATGTGGTATTTCTTTGGTCCTTCATAAATAATCTATTTTAATTTAGTCCCTCACATATAAAATTATTATCAATAAAATCCCTTTATTGACTAGTCATCTAAAAACTTAATAGAGTGAGTGATGCATCTCGTTAAATGCTAACTTGTATATGTTAAATGCCTAATCAACTATAATTTTCACTTGGTAATGTTGAGAATGCCTCATTAATATTACAACAAACAAAGAAAGCTTTTTTTCACTAGGTGAGTTTAACTATATGAATTAAATGACATTAACGTGATCTATCTAACAAATTAATACAAATAAAATATTTTAAAAAGAGAAAAAATAATATTAGAGTAAACAATAGACATGTGATCAACACGAAAAAAGAGACAGTTCCCAATTTTCTTAAGCCTACAACCAAGACAATCTTAAATGCATAATTAAATTCTAATTAAATTCTGTAATTTTAAAAAAATTAGGGCATGAGATCATATCATCCAATTAAACCAAGACATCCACTCCACCCAATTAATGATATAATAACATACAAACATGGAATGGTTTACCCTTCTCATTTTTTTAACTACTCTCAATCAATGGAGTGGTTTGTCCAACCCATTTCAGTCCACTCTACTTTATTAATAACCACATCACCATACTCTCTTCAAAACTCCCAACCAAATCCTTACCCTTTCCCTTTCCCAAAATCTAATTAAAAAATCATACAACTAATTGCATAGTGATGATATTATCCGCTTTGGGTCAAGCCCTCATAGATTTATTTTTAAGCTCTCCCCAAAAGACCTCATATCTAATGAAGTTAGGTGAATACTTATATACAAGATCAATATCTTATACGTTTTCGATGTAGCACTTGGGTTGACACCCCAATAATCCTTCCCTCAAACCAAGGACCACATAGCTCGTGGTCTTCATACCGAGGAGGCTCTCCACTCAACTTGGTCCTTATAGTCTAAACCAGGCTCTAATACCACTTGTAAGGATCTCCAAATGTCACCTTAACTCCACATTAGTATGATATTGTCTGCTTTGGGCCAAGCCCTCACAGATTTATTTTTGGGATCTCCTTAAAAGGTCTCATGTCTAATGGAGTTAAGTAAACACTTATATACGAGATCAATATCCTGTATGTTTCTGATATGGGACTTAGGTTGACACCCAACAATCTTTCCTTCAAACTAAGGACCACATAGCTTGTGGTCTTATACCGAGAGGGCTTTCCACTTATTTCAGTCCTTGTTGTTTGAACCAGGCTTTAATACCACTTGTAAGGACCGCCAAATGTCACCTTAACTTTACATTAGTATGATATTGTCCGCTTTGGGCCAAGCCCTCATGGATTTATTTTTGGGCTTTCCCCAAAAGGCCTTATATCTAGTGGAGTTAAGTGAACACTTATATAAAATATCAATATCTTGTATGTTTTCAATGTGGGACTGGGTTGACACTGCAATAATCCTCTTTTCAAACCAAGGACCACATAGCTTGTGGTTTTCATACCGAGAAGGCTTTTCACTCAACTCAGTCCTTGTAGTTTGAAGTAGGCTCTTATACCACTTGTAAGAACCGTTAAACGTCATCTTAACTCCATATTAGTATGATATTATCTGCTTTGGGTTAAGCTCTCACAGATTTATTTTTAGGCTCTCCCCAAAAGGCCTCATATATAATAGAGTTAAGTGAACACTTGTATGCAAGATTAATATCTTGTATGTTTTCGATGTGAGACTTGGGTTGACACCCTAACAATCCTCCCCTCAAACCAAGGACCACATAGCTCGTAGTCTTCATACTTGGGAGGCTTTCCACTCAACTCGGTCCTTGTAGTCTGAACTAGGCTTTGATACCACTTGGAAGGACCGTCGAACGTCACCTTAACTCCACATTAGTATGATATTGTTCACTTTGGGTTAAGCCCTCACGGATTTATTTTTAGGCTCTCCCCAAAAAACCTTATATCTAATAGAGTTAAGTGAACACTTATATACGTTTCCGATGTAGGACTTGGGTTGACATTCTAACAATCCTATCCTCAAACCAAAGACCACATAGCTTGTGGTCTTCATAACAGGTAGGCTTTTCACTCAACTCAATCCTTGTAGTCTGAACCAGGCTTTGATACCACTTGTAAAGGCCGCCAAATGTTATCTTAACTCTACCTTAGTATGATATTATCCGCTTTTGGCCAAGCCCTCACAAATTTATTTTTGGACTCTCCCCAAAAGGCCTCATATATAATAGAGTTAAGTAAACATTTATATACAAGATCAATATCTTGTATGTTTTCAATGTAGGACTTGGGTTGACACCCTAACAGTGCTATTCCACCCACAAAAAATTCATTTTAGTTTTGTCCTTTAGTTTTATTTTATTAGTATTGCTAATCGATGCTCCAAGAAAGTATTTATTGCTATTAGATAGTCTAAAAAATAATAAGATTTAAAGAGTTGCATTAAATGAGTTTTTTTTATTTTTTTAGAGACAAAAATGTAATTATTTTAATAAAAAAATCCTTTGTAATGCATCATTTTTCTTATTAAATGAACAATTATTATTCTTTATTAAATGAGTATTTATTATTTATTATTTATTTTAATTATATTTCTATTTATAATTTCTAATTGATTCTTTATCTTTTTATAAAATTCAAAAGAATTATCTCTCCAAATATGATTCTCTTTAAACTATAAATTATAATTTTCATTCTTTGTCAAAAAAAAATGATAAATTAGTTATACTAAAAAAGGTCATTGGAAAAGATATTGACCCATTTTTTGTCACTCAAATTAAATAATTCATTCTTTTCAATTTTATAAAAATAAAGAATCAATTAAAAATTAGAAAGAGAAATATAACTAAAATAAATAAAAGATGATAAATGTTCATTTAGTAAAAAATAATAATTGTTCATTTAATAAAAAAAAATAGTGCATAACAAAAAGAATTTTTTTATTAAGAAGACGACATTTATGTCTTTACAAAATGAAAAAGACTCATTTAATGCAACTATTTAATTCATATTATTTTTGTTATTTTTTAGACTACTTAAAATACTGGTTAGCAATACTCTTATTTTATTAGAAATTTTAAACATACTTGTTAGACTCAAAAGAGAAAATAAAGCAAATAAACTAAGACACTCCTGAACTTCTGGAAACTACATCCAAAGGAAGTTTACTAAGATCATGAGTTAGGGTTTGTCTGTCCTTACGAGGGATGTCATGAAAGACATGGAACCCACGTATCATATTATGCCCTATTTTAACTAAATTGTCACATGTTGATCACCTAATTCTCTTTCTAAGAATATGACAAATTTAAAGATCACCAATGCTCGAAAAAATGTTCTTTATCTTTTTCACAATTAGATAATAGTGGTGGTGTTCGAGAGCTCCATCCTTTATCAACTCCACTGCGATGAGGCTATCGATCCAATTCGAGAATGGCATAAGCATGTCCATCAGAGCTCAACATTGTCAAAGTATGGCTTGCAGCAAATATGTAGTAAAAATATTACATACTAGTATTAATTTATTTACTGATTATGTAATTAAAATGTTGTATATATTTAACTAAAATTGTTAGGATAATAAAAATATCTTAATTTCTCTCTATCATTTTAATAATTTCCTATTACTTTAATAATTTAAAAATAAATTCTAGATAAATTAAAAAAATTACATAAAAATATTAAATATTTATTTATTGATTTATAATTAAGTGTTGATATATAAATTTCTTTTTTGCAATTTATACTTTGAAAACACTGTTAAGTGTTGATCTATAATTAAGTTTTTTTATTTATTATTATAGTTTAGGTTGTTGATACACTGAAATCTAAAAAATATATATTTTTAATCTTTTATAGACCATTTAATATTTAACATCTTCCATAATCTTTTTTATTAATGATTAACGATCGATAGATTAACGAGTTAACTATTATAATCTTTTAAAAATCAAAATATTTATTATGATCATCCAAGGACTTAAAACCTTTTTTTGATTAGGAGGTCACATGTTGATTATTTCTTGTAAGTTTCATGTTCCAAAATATGTGCAAATTTGTCTTGAATCTCTTATATTTGTCTTTTTCAAGTACCTTTTTCCATATTGTATCCTACTTGCTCAAACGAGAAAGAAACACATGTTGCTTATATTTTATTTAAATTTATTCTTGTAAAGATGATTTTTTTTTTTTTTTGTGATCTAGGGTCTGATCGACCCCAACAACCGCCTAAAAGTATGTTATAGCCTCCCTTAGGAGATTATCCTTGAGCATGAGGTGATCGTTGGTTTAGGACTAAGACTTCTTCTCACCAACAATGGCCCAAAAATTCTATATATACAAGGCTCTTTTCTTGTACCAAAATACGTTATATTTTATGTGCAAACTAGCTCACTCATTCTCCCCAAAACCTTCAAGTTGACTTAGTCAACAGGGGCACATATAAGGGCCCAACCTCTCCTATGTGTTCTATGATTCCTGTTTCTTATACAGTTATGTATCGTCAAGCTCAATCTTTGGACCGATTTTGATGATTGCATCATCAATTTTAATTATTTAATCTTAGTGCAAATTTTATTTGTAATTATTTAAGGATTACACTTATATACAATTTTTTTTATTTTTTTATTAATTAATTTTTTTATAAAAGTAAAATGAGACAATATACTTTTTGGTCCTTAAAAAATATGTATTGGTACGATTTAATCCCTTAAAAATTATAATACATATTTTGATTCTTAAAATATCAGAATAATTGATTCATTAGTCTCTAAATCGTTAATTATTAACAAAAAAGATAATGAAAGATGTTAAATACTAAATGGTCCATAAAAGATAAAAAGTATATATTTTTTAGTCCATACTGTACCTACTCAAACTATAATAACAGGTAAAAAAAATTTAACATATTAGTACTTAACCATGTTTTCAAAGTATGATTTGTAGTAAATAAACTTGTTTCTCAACACTTAATCATAAATCAATAAATAAACATTTGATATTTTTATACAATTTTTTTTAATTTATTTAACACCTATTTTTAAACTATTAAAATGAAAAAATATCATAAAAATGATAGAGAAAGACATTAAAATATATATATTATCCTAACAATTCTAGTTAAACATAGGAAAAATGTCAACTACATCAATCAGCAAATAAATCAGCACTCGTATGTAATTCTTTTACCACATATGTAGCATATATAATGTTTTCACTTAGGTTAATTAAGTTACTTTCTTCAATAAATAATGAAGTTTGATTAAAAAAAGATTTTTCTATGTGGCATTTTCCTTTCTCTTTGTTTTTTGTTATTTATTTGATTAAAAATGTCTTTGTTCACTTATTTAAAATTTTAAATTACATGTAAAAATATGTAATCCACTAAAATTATTAACATTCACATGTACATGAAAAAATAGTAGTAAATTATAAACGAAATCACCCATGTGCTTACACACAAGCTTGCTCTAGAACATATTATATAATACTTTATAATTTAGAATCTAATCAAGATGACATTTAAGTTACTAGATGTTTAATAAACATAAATGCTTAGTTGGAATTGTTAGGTGCTAAAAAATATTAAAATTTGTTTGGCTTGTAAATGAAAAACAAAATATATGCTGCATATGTGATAAAAATATTACATATTAATATTGATTTGTTTACTGATTGTGTAGTTAAAATATTGTATATGTTTAGTTAGAATTGCTAATATAGTGGAGATATCTTAATATCTCTATCTATCACTATTATGATATTCTTTTAATTAATAGTTCAAAAATAACTATTAAATAAATTAAGAAAAAAATTATATAAAAATTAAATATTTATTTATTGATTTATAGTTAAGTGTTGATATATAAGTTTATTTAATTCAAATCATATTTTAAAAATATGGTTAAATGATAATTTATAATTAAGTTGTTCTACCTATTATTATAATTTGAGTTGATATACTATGAATCAAAAAGTATATATTTCTTATTTTTTATAGATCATTTAATATTTAATGTTATTTATTATCTTTTTTATTAATAATTAATGACTTAAAGACTAATTAATTAATTATTATGATCGCTTAAAAAAAAATTTATATTATAGTCTTTTAAAAATTAAATAATTATAATACCTATCTTTTGGAGATAAAAATTAAATTATCTCAAATATAAGAAATGAAAATAAACTTTTAAAAACACCCAATAAATTGTTAAAACTTCAAAACTTTTTTGACACACTAATCACAATGTATTTCATTCGGAAATCTACCGGTGCCTTATTTTCTAATTTATGGTTCGTGTATCAAATCTACAACACTCTAAGCGCCAATCACAACCTGACGGAGTTGTTGCATCCACCGCAACAGTAATATCGCCACTACAATTATTGTTGGGGACCACAATTTAAAATCTGCTCTATTGTAAAATTAAAAATAGTTATTTACTATCATGACCTCATGGTGATGGATGCAATGATGATCATGTATGGTCTAACTTTAAATGTTGAGGTCTCAAAATACATGCATTCATGATGATGAAGTTATTCACTCTTCACATATGGTTGGTCGAGTTTTAAACCACGAGAATATCAAAATATATTAATGATCATTTTGAACTTTGAGGATTTATGTTTTTTAGAGTGTTTTACATGATAAACTTTAAAAAAATAAAAATTTAAATACACCCGATAAAATGTATAAAAAATTCTATATAAATTTATATACTTAATATTTTAATTTATATATCTCTCAAATTTTAAGAGATTATAAACTTCCAAAATATCATGGTCACCTTGATTCAATAAGATGAAGTTTAATCATATTATATTAATTTAATTATTATTTTTTAAAATTATCAATATCAACAAATTTATTAGGGTCTAATTAATCTTATTTAAATTAATAAAATTTCATATATATATATTTATATATATATGTATATAATCATTTTTTATAATATGTAAAACACATATGAAACATACATTTGATATATATAATTAATTCAAAATTTTACTTCATGTTAAGATAATATGCAATTGTTTAGATAATTATTTAGTGTGTTAGACAAGACATAGAGTAAACCTGTTAAAAATTTCTTTTGAGATACTAAAAAAAGGTTAAACTAAGCATCATTGACTATTGACTGCTTAGAAGGAATGAGAAAAGCAATTTGTATTGGATTATGGTAAGGATGCCTTTTGTCAAAAGCAAGACTTTACTGAGATACCTTAAAGTGTTAAAAAAAAAAGAAAGAAAGAAAGAAGAAGAAAAGTTGAAGACTCAATAAAAAAAAAGTTTTTCACCAAAAACAAAAAATAAAAGGGGCTGTATTCCTTTTGACCTAGTTAATACTTTCCACTCAGGAATAACATGTGCAGAGGGAAGGACCTAGTTAAAATTGTATCAAATCTCAACATTACCAAATATAATTTTTAAAACAAACTAGAAAGGTAAGATAATAAAGTTTCAAACAAACTGCTAAATTTTAAATACCAAAATGGAATTCTGAAAACTTGAATATTGATTGAGACATTAATTAATATGGCAAGCGATTAGATACTTCCAAATACTATCAAGTGCACAACAAGAACTGCAGTGTCAATCTTATCTATTTGTTATCGATGACTATAAGACAAATTTTTCTAATTCATTGTATGCGTTGCATTTATTCAATCAGTGCTAAGAGGCGACAAACTAGATATAGTACGCCAAAAACAATTTAAGAATTGCACCGTGTCACAATTAACAGTTCTCAAAAGGTGAACGAGCCAAGAATAGCATGTGCACTATAAGGGAACAAACTCAGATTATCCATGCCTAATCAGGTGCAATATATTACACACGGAAAATTATACAAGACACACAAGTTGGATGATGTCAAAATAAATTAAACATGAGTACTATATATCATTTACTGTTGTTTCCAGTTAATCTCTCTTCAAGATCCAAATAGTCTTAGCATTTGAGGCTTCACAACACAAATTTCAAAAACATTTTCAAGCTTTCATTTAATGAAAGGACAAAACTTGGGTACAATTAGGTATTTGCTATTAAGTTCTCTCATAATAACATGATAAATTATAGTTTACAACTCTTGGGTTTTAAAAAAAAAAAAATTACCTTCAAATGTTATTATTAGGGAACCTAAAGCAGAGAGGGACTTTGCCCAGGTCTTGTCCTTAATAGAATCCCTGCATGAGGAGAAAACTAAAACCAAGATGGACGTAGACACACACACAGATATATATATATATATATATATATATATATATATATATATATATATATATATATATATATATGCGCGCGCACACACGTATACAGAGAGTCCACATCATATCTAGTCAGCTCTCAGAAGCAATAAAAAAATGAGTCATTGCAGTAATCTTGGATTCAATGGAAGTGATTTGTCAATCTAGATTGCAGAACGAGACCCATGGGAGGGTTCGAAACAGAAGGATCCCAGATAAACACAAAACATATATGAATATAAAGCTATAAACAACAAACTTAATAACTAGTACATGGCAAGTTGGATGCAAAATAAATTGTCAAATTTTAAATTTGGAGAGTTGATCACATGTGTCAGCATTATAACAAATGCGACAAGTGATTTAGACCTATCAAGTATATCAACTGGTACTCAAGGAAAGGAGATTATAGATTTAATAAGGAAATATAAACAGTTTGAGAGCTGGCACAGCCTAGTTATCAGCCAAATACCTCAAGTTGAAATCTAATCACAGTGAGGGGATAATCAAAAGTAAGAGGAAATGAAAAATAAAAAATTCTAAAAGTTAAAATAAAACAATATATCTAGCGCTAACATGACAACGGATACACCTTTTGTCTACCAGATTATTATATGCTGATAAGATAGAATATGGTCGTTCCATTACTTGATGGAAGTGTCCGGAAAAAGCAACACGATTAGTATAACTAAGTGAGGAATTTTCTAGACTAATTTTTATCGCAATCTATACCTACAAAGGTTCAGAAATTACAGCATGTGTGCAAAATATCAACTCAAAAGCAAAAGAAAAAAAAAAAAGTTTTAAGGAGGAAAAGAGTAAGAATATCATCAGCTAGTAAGCATTTCATTTTAGTATCACATAAATATGATCTCCAAAAAAATTCTTTTAATATTTTTAGCTCCAATACATTTTGAAACATGAAAAGGTTCTAATATATACTTTCTATTTCACATTCAAAAGTATTGAAGTTGCTAAAAGCATAGATTCTAGAATCAATATGTAGAAGTTGAGTGTATTCATTTGAAAGCATTTAGCTTCATTAATAGCACAAATGCAAAAGTGGTATAACAACTAAACCTCATATTGTTTAAAACAAGCATCATTAAAATTGTAATTTTAGGAGGAATTCATTTTATTTATATCATTTACTACATCTAGGAAGGTCCAGGATATACAGAACTATCAGCTCCACTAAAGGATTAAGTGTTTGTCATTTACTTTCTCTTGCACAAATAAAATAATTTGAAGTTGCAATAAACACAAATCCTAGTTTCAACATAGCAGTAAATGCTGACAAAACTCATTTAAGAGCAAAATGGCAAGTGTAATTGTAGGAGGAATTTTGTTATTTGACAGCCCAATAATTATGAGATCATTGAAAACCACCTTCTCTATCTATCTGTCCCCCCCCCCTCTCTCTCTCTCTAATTCCTGCATGATCACAAACAATTGCCTCCAATTCAACAACCAAAACCTTTCCCACCCCATGCTTGGTACATGTATATTTCACTACAAACATCCAAGAAATTCTGTTTAAAAAAATGAACAGCAATTTCCAGATTCTTTCTCTCTTGCTAGCCCTCATTTGAATATGTCAACTATTTAGTGTTACACTCCTTTTCTTCTAGCTTATATATTCAGCTCATGAAAATATAGGAAAATGAGGATATGAGAAAGCAACTCAGATTAAAACATTAAAAAATTCACCATGGAGAATGCAAACTAAAAGGCAGCAAAATCAAAGGAATAAGGATTGCATGCAAATTCATCATCATGTCAATATTCACATTTATATGCATGAACTCCCCTTTCTCAGATGACAGTGAAAAAAATACTCATATGCTTGCAATTTAAATGCAAACTGTAAAATAGTACTAATTATGAGTTGGAGGAAAAGAAAATATAAATATAATTGATATTGTCACAATTCTTTGCTAAAAAGAAACTTCAAAAAAAAAACTCATATGTACATCTTTGACTACTTATAACCCTTAACTACTATAACTCTTCCAAACTTTTATTGGGTGCCTCAGTTAACAGATGTGAGACACAAAAACCAGATACATTCATTACCCGTCTTCATATGATCTGTTGGTATACGGTATTTTATACCTTCTACTGACGTCAAAAAAAATGATCCAAAGTCAGAAGTATGTCAGAAATCCAACAAACATCCTATGTCCCAGAACCAGCAAACGGAAAGCCTAACCCTGCAAAAAGCATAAGGAATTCTCAGTATCATATTATCTGAAGTTAAACACAAACTAGAACTTGAAACCATTAAGCACACATATTTGTGGCAAACAAAATATAGGAAGTAAAAAATAATCCAGCGCATTTTCTATTTTTTCTTCTTCCTCATTCTCATCTATGGGGGTAGGGTACCTAGGAACCAATAAAAGTGCTTACTCTAACAAACAACCAATTTATCAACTATAAATTATAAAAGCAACATTGACATTTCTTCATCAGAAAGACAGCCCAACACAGAGTAAACCAAGAGATAATAAAACAAGACTGCAGAGGACACCTTAAGAGGAGCATCAGGAACACGATACAGATCAGGTGTCACCGAAGTTAACCACAATCCTGGAAAAGCCGCCTGCAGAAGAATAATAACGCCGATCATGTAATCAACAGGATAACTCATAAACTCAGTACAATAAAATCCAAAACAAAAATCAATTCGTCCATTTGAGATTGAGAATTACATCAAGTAGTTTCTGCACATTCCTTGCTCTCTTCTTTGGCCGTCTCGGCGGCTTCGATCCAGTCATGAGCAAGAAATCTTGCTCAATGTCTTCCTTCGAAAGTGATACTGAAAATCTCTGCCTCTTCTTCGCAACTCTCTCCTCAGGCGCAGCCCTAGTCACAGCCAATTCAGGCTGACTTTGCGCCTGGGGTTTACTCTCCTGCACATTGGCATTTGGAGGCTTAGTCACTGGTCGTCTCGGCCTCAGATTCCAAGTCTTGGCCACCTCATCTGCACATTGGATTTCATCATCCACAGCATCTGGCGCATCGGTAGCAGCAGCCTTGCTCTTCGCTGGTATTCTGATTAGTACAGTTTGATGCGAGTTCGACACCTTCACTTTCTCCTCCTTTTTCTGTTTCAGCTTCTTGTCGGAACTTTCAATCGAAGTCGAACTTTGAATCTCCGTAGTATCAGATACAGTTTTCACATCATCGCGACCAGAATTGCCCGATCCAGAAGAGTTTGCAGTCCGGTAGGACAGTTTGATGAGCCGGTTCTCATTCTTTCCCAGAGGCGATAAACCGGGTCGACTGGAGCGATGGTGATCGATATTCTGAGGTGAAACAGGTCGGTGATCGGATTGATGGGAAGGTGAGAGATGAGTCGAATCAGAAGGCCTGCGCAAGCGCTGACTATTGGACTGGTTCATCGACCACTTCAAGTTGGAGAGGGGAAAGTTGTGAAGAGGCTGTGACTTGGGAGGAGAGAACGTTGAAGCCATGGACGATGAGTAGGCTGGTAGTGAAGAACCTGTTTCAGATTTGGATACTGAATGAAACACCATGAATCAACTGGGTTTCACAGAATATGGTTCTTCTGTTATGGGATTTGATTAGCGAACAAGAGAAACCAAAAACCCATCAAAATCAATGAGAAAAGAATGAACTAGAAGAGCTAGGAAAGGCGTTGCGGAAAAGAAGGAGGAAGATTTAATGCTGATTGATTGGATTGAAGTGAAAGCTCCACAATGAGGGCGTAAACTCGAGATGGAGAAAAATGAGACCAATTTGTGAGTGATGGACGAAGAGGAGGCAGCGAAAGGGTGTTTGTGTTTGTGGACGGTTATGATATTTGACTCTTGAACAAGAAACCAAAAATAATTTTAGGTTAAACTGTTTTTTTTATTTAACCTATCATTTTGTAATTTGTTCATAGCTAAATTTTTTTAATTATTTAGTCTAATTAATGTGACATTAAATAGTATTTACACATTTGGATTTGGTCGCAACTCGCAAATTATTTTGACATTTTTAATGCTGTGGTGTTGTGGGGTTGATTTTGACACAATTGGTCACAATTGTTATACGGAATTTTAATATTGATTAATTTGTATCCTTCAATTTTTTGTCACGGTGTTCAGTTAATTTTTATGTTTTGTCACTTGTACAAAATAAGAGAACGTGTGATTTTTTTCTAGTATGATTCTCTAGTGCAAGGTAATAATATTATTATATCTTGACTTTAAAAAAAATCACAAATTTCTAGACACCTTTGGCAGAAGTAGAAAAGAGAAATAACAGTAATTGTTTATAGTTTTTATTGTATCTCAGTTGTTAGATTTTGAATAGTACATCTTGGATTGTCATAAAATTTTACTTAGATTAAAATTAATTATAATTAAAAATTTTTAAAATGCAATCAATAACAACAATAAAATCAAAGATGAAATTGGAAATTGGCAATCATGATAAAGTTTAGAGACAGTTTAATATGCATTGAAGTATCTATACATTTAAAAAAAAATTAATATGAAATAGAAAATAATTTTTATTATGTAAAATAATAATAAATTATTCAAAATTTTTATTTCTTCACATGCTAATGGCTAAAATTTCTTTAAATTATATATGTTATATTATTTAATTTTATTTTGTCATATTTTTTTCTTTTTATAATGTTCAAGTAACATATTATTGGCCAAATTAATAATTTTTAACGGTATGCTAACATACTAAATTTTTTTATAAAAATAAAGTCATAAAATAATATTTATACGTGAATTATAGATGTGATGAAATTTGGTATTAAAATTTTTAATATAAATATCACGGTAAAAATCCTATTTTGTGTCCTCTTAACTTAAATTTTAATGTTGTCCCTGAGTTTAATTTTATTTAGATTTTGTCCGTTATTTTTGAAAAAGTTCCAATGTTTTCTTTTGGCAGACGTTACCTGTCAATGTAGATATGTGTCCACGTCATACGCGGTCCTTTGCCTACTCTCTCCTTCCTTCTCAATTTTCATTCATTTTTCTTTTACTCTCCAATTACTTTTTTCTCAATCTTCATAAATTGTGAAGAATATCCTCAATTCAACCCATAAAAAAAAACACTTTCATTCTCAACCTTATGTTATTTTAAAAAAATTATAATTTTATCTGTTTTAACAAAAATATTCTTATATTTATTATTTATATAATTAAATATGTATTTGATTAATATAAAATATTACATTTTTAAAATTTAAAATAAAAAACTTTATCATTTTTAAATCAAAATAAATAAATAATGATTTTTAAAATATATTTTTTATTAAATTATAATTTTAAAAAATTTTAATAATATCATTAAGGATATTTTAGTTTGAATAAATAAAATTATATATTTTTTAATCTTTTAAAAAAGAAGAGTATAGATTTGTATAAGAGAGAGGAGATGAATATAATTTTAATATCTTTCAAAAAAATAGAATATAATTTACTCAAAAAATATTTTGAAGAATAGATCTCTTAATTTTTATATAAATTTTTTTATTCTTTTTAATATAAAGAGTAAATTATAAAATACTAAAATTATATTATTATATATTAGTTAGTTTTACACTCAAACTGCAAAAGAGTGAATTTTTTGGAACTTAAATCAGGATATTGGCCTCAACAGAGATGTCTTGTGGTACTTCATTTTACCAACAACTTGGTGGATGATTTGGAATTGGCGGAACAGAGTCGTGCACGATGGAGAGTTTGTAATCCCTCTAACCCTCTCCCTCTCTCATTATTAATTATGTTTATACAATGCAATTGTCGTTCTTGCAGGACGTTGATGAAACACATAACATATTTCAGGAAATTATGATTAATTGGAAGTCTCTCAAGGATGGGTGGATCAAAGTTAACAATGATGGAGCTTCCAAGGAGAACCTAGGCTTGGCGGGTTGTGGCGGCATCCTTTGTGACTACTATGGTGGATAGCAGGCAGGAGTTCTTTACAACATCGGCAGTTGCTCGGCTTTCACAGCAGAGTTATGGGAAATTTTAATTGGACTCAAATGTGCCTAGACATTGGGTAATAAACAAATTATTATTGAATGTGACTCAAGCTCTGTGGTAAATCTTCTGAATGAGAGAAATCCCAAGGACAATCATCATAATTCTCTAATCTAGAGGATTCTTCATTTGGTTAACAAAGCTGGAATATAAAGTTCTTACATAGTTTTCATGAAACTAAAAAGTGAGTGAACTGATTGATTAACGAAAGCCTCCCTGACAATAGAAGGCTAATCTTCTTAGTCAACCTCTCATTGAATATGCTTAGTGGTGTGTCAGGAGTTATTACTCTTAGGATAAATTCTTCTTAGTAATTTTTTTTTTCTTATTTGGATTTCGTCCCCTTATTCCTTCAAAACTCTATATACTTTCTAAAATGATTCAAAACTCTCCATAACCTTTTAAAAGATTACAAGCAATTCATTTTATCTAATTTTTTATCCAAAATTTAATAGCAATAAACACATCATTAACTAATTTCGTAAAAAGACACAAAGACATTCACATAATTAAAGCAAAGGGACCACAAAACACACACTATACTAATCTCATCCCCACAAATTTTATGAGATAGAAATTCATTAAGATTCCCAACAACTCACAATTAGACAAATTAGGTAATAGTGAAGAATCTTTTCAATCCCAATATATAAATATAATGCCATCAATTTCAACATAATAAACAAATTGAAATATAGAGAGTTCGATGTCACTAAATACTGAACTCTTTTGCATTTCTGAATAGGTTATTGAAATAGTTTTTTGAATTGTTGAGGTGTGCCCGCTCTTAGTGTTCACCAAAGTATGACTACTCTGAAAATGGATTCACAACAGCGATGTGATTAGTGGGGTTCGTATGAAGCAAAAGGAATGATTGAGGTTAGTGGGTGAACAATGGTGATGGTGGAAAATGCTAACAAACATTGCTACTCAATGGTGGAATGTGGCTCAAACTCTATTTCAAATTTGGCTTATGGATGAGAGACAAGAGGTGGAAGTATTCTTCATTGAGGTGGGGGTAATTTCAAAATAACCATTTTGCCCTTAAGAAAAAATCCTATGTGACAATGTTAAGTATGATATGCACCTCTTGGTTAAATTTGATTTTGGATCCTCTATCGTGATTTTTTGTTTGGCGCTTGTTTGATATTTTTAGTGATAATTTTTTCGTTGCTAAAATGTGTTTTAATATTATTACAATGAATATTATTACTGCTATACCTTTTATCTAAATAATTAATTTTAAAAAAGTTATAGTAATAGTAATATTTGTTACAAAAAACTTTAGTAACAAAAAAAATCACTGCTAACAATACAAAGCAGACGCCAAACAAAAGATTTACGATAGAAGATCCGAACACGTTAAATTTTGGCTTAAAAATTAGACGAAATTAGTTGTTTGTAATATTTTGAAAATTCATGAAAGTTTTGGGTTATATTTGAAAATATAAGAAAGTTATGTGTACATAACTTAAAGTACAAAAGGGTTCTATGTATTTTATCTATAAATTTATAATTCTACTTGTTTTGACTAAAATATTTTTATATTTATTATTTATATAATTAAATATATATTTATTCAATAAGAAAAATATTTTTTAAAATTTTAAAATAAATTAATTTTATCATTTTTAACTAAAATAAATAATGACGAAGTAATAATTTTTAGAATATATTTTTAACAAATTATAATTTTTAGAAAATTAATAATACCACTAATTAAGAGTATTTTAGTTAATATGAATAAAATTGTATATGTTTTAACATTTCACAATAATTACTCAAATTTGAAATGATTTACTAATAAATAATTTAATTTCTCATTAAAAAAAATCAGAACAAAATTCAATTTAGGATTGTTCCATGTTCACTGTGATTATAAAAAATAGAATTAGGTCCTAATTTATACATGAAAATTCTTTAATTGATCTCTCTTTTATTTTCTTTCTTTATCTCTTCATACTTTATTATTTCACTAAAATTTACCACAAAAGGTACAAATACCAAATAATGATGAAGCTAGATGTTGAACCATTTATCTTTTATGCAAAATTTCAATTTGAATACTATTTATTTAAATTTAAATAAAAGTCAACCGAAAGAAAACGCGACATCTGTGTTTTATTAAATATGACAAATAAATTTTTTTTCACAAACTCAATATAAATACTGAAATTATTAGATGCAGATAATAATTTTTTAAGGAAGAATTTATCTTTATTTATAGAAGAAAATAAATATAATAAATTTGAAAATAAATGCATTAATTAAGAAAATAATGTTTAAGGATATATTTAAATTTCAAATTTGGAATAAAAATTCATTAAATATAACATATGGGTAATAGATAGAAAGCATTCAAATTCAAATTATATAAGTTAGCCTTGTGCATAAAATCTCATCAATTAATAAACAGAACTTAAAACATTTCAAATGATTAGTTCATGCAAAAACATCTATCCATTAAGTTTCTAGTCCAAAATCCTGTCAAAACAATTTATTAGCTTTCAAAAAGAAATCTGCAATTCTGTTTTCCTCACAGTGAGTATGCTTATAGTAAACAGTCCAGTCTTTCTTGATGATCTGTTTAATGCTCATTATGGGATTATAGTGGGGATGAAACTTGTTGCACATATATAATAGATTGAAAATTTAAAATTTTAAACTTGATTTCATGGAAGCTTTGGGGTTTCCTTATAAGCTTAAGATGTGCTTGGGATATAGGATTTAGCAGAATTATTGTTGAAAGTGATTCTGCTAATGTTATTAACATGCTTAAGGAGAGTCACCATCATAAAGACCTCAACTTAACACGTCCATTGCTAGAAGAATCATCAACTGCAATAAAAAAGTTAAAATGTAAAAAATTTCTCTCAATTTTAAATATGATCTATAACTTTTTAAATTTCATAATTTATGCCAAAAGAAAATATCACTATTAACTTTTCTATTTAAAATTTTAATGAAAGAGTGACACATTAGTAAAAATAATATATACTAAAATATAAAAAATTATCTTAAACTTTAGGAGACCTTGTCCAAAAACCTTCTCTAAACTTTAAATCTCATGCAAAAAAATCTTCATAAAATTTAGCTTTATATAAAAAAAAAATTTAATAATTTAACATCTCTATCTTTTATTAAAATTTTGGATGAAAAAATTTATTGAAGGAATTTTTTTTGTACAAATTACTAAGTTTGAGAAGGCTATACATAAATTTTTATAATTAAACATAATTATATGCATTTTAGCTAATAAAAAATGATGAAAAGTACAATTCAATCATATCTTCAAAAAAGTTAATATATATGCTACTTTGGTTTTTGGACTGAAAATTTTATTGGAGTTGCTACTCCAAAGAGTTGTAGTTAGACTTTTTTTTTTTGGTTACTTGTTTTGGGCCTTTGGCCTCATTATCCAAAAATAATAATAAAACACTACTAATCTCTCCAAAACATAAGATTCACGAAATATTCCGTTTTATTTTTTGATAAAAGTCAATATTGCTTAATAAGGAATATACTTTCCATTGATTTCAGTATCATTAATTATATTTCGAAGGAGAGAATCCTTTTTCCATACAAGGAGAGTATCTTTATAAATATAATTGACTAAAAATAAAAATTAATGCTTAAATATATTAAGTAAGAGTACTTCATTTGAATGTTTAACTAAAAAAAAATATTGATTGTAGATCAGCAGATCACAAAATATTTAAGAATAAAATTAAAAGAAAATTTCAATTTGTGATAGAAAATCCTTAACCAAATAAATACGTCACAAATCCATTACAAAGAGTCAAGCACAAAAGCGAGAATTGTGACCGAAATTAGAGAGAGAGAGAGAAAAGAAAAAGGACCTTCACTAATTTTTCATCACGAAACTGAAATAGGTTTGGATTCTGTCACAAATCCTACTACTTATAAAAAAGAGATTAATGAGAAAATAAAGAATAAACTGTAAGCTTAATTTTTTTTTTGTTTTATTAGATAAAATAAAGAATAAAGATTTTCAAAATTGTCCTACATATTTCAAAATTTTTTTTCTGATTTTAAAAACTTTAAAAAAGTATAAAGTATAAAATAACAAAATAAAATTTTAAAATGAATTTCACCATGGTTTATTGTAGTTTTTAATTAATAAGTGGGTATTTTAAAGTTTGTTTGCTCTTTCTATTTCCTACAATGAAAACAAAAAATATGACTGAAAATTTATTTAGTAAAATTTAACATAAAATATTTTCTAAAATAAGTTGAAAACAAAAAAAAAATTAAGAAAACATTTTCAGCACCATCACTTAATAACTAATGTTATTTTTAAAATTTTTTTAAATAAATATGTTAAATATAAAAATATTATTAGTTAATAATAATCAAACTTAAAAATTAATAAAAAAAATTATAATCATTTAAATCATTCGACTTTAAAATAAATATACCAAACTCAAAGTAGTCTGTTATCTAGGCATGGAGAACTTAATTTGAAGTATGAGCTAGTTTCTTTCTTTTATTATTTTTTGGTAGGTAGTATTGGTTGTTTTGAATTAGCTTATTTATTTTGTTTTACTCACAAGTGTTATTCATTAATAGTTTAACAGCCAATACAACTCATGACACCTGAATACATATCTGAAATCATCTCAATTACAGAGTCACTTTACTTGAAAGTCGATTCAGTTAAGAATGTCATTGATATTCCTAAAGTGAAAGCTGTCATCACCCATTCAAGAAATAGATGTTAAATGAAAATGTCACTTTCAAGTGTGATCAAATGACCACTACCACTTCTTAACCTTTATATCTCATTCCTTTAACATATTGGTAAGACATTGAGACCCCGTATAGAAATTAATAATAAAATGGTACCTAATTATCATAAATATTAACAGAATCAAACTTAACCCTTCTTATAAATATATATATATATATATATATATATATATATATTAGTTCCTTGTGCATTTTTATATTTCTTAGCAATTTTGTGGAGACACAACATATCATTGAAACTTGAAATAGGAGAGATGAATTATCGAAGAGATAAGATAGGTGAGGAAGAAAAACATTTGAAATTTCAAATTTGAAAACGGGACGTCAAAGAGAAATCTCAAAGAAAGTTATTATGAGGAGTGAAAAGGGTACGAGAAAGAGAAAAACAAGAAGAAATGGACTAGTAGAAAATAGGAGATACAGTAAATGATAATGAACATTAGTAAATACCAAGTGTTACACTTGATGGGGTCTTACATCATGAGAGTACTCAACAATCTCCTAAAGCTTTTTTCATTGTTAATTATACACACACAATTGAAAAAATAAAAGGAACACAGGTTCAAGTGAGAAATTGAAATTAGCAGAGCCAAGTAAAAAAATACGAATGCTTATGATGGTTTACCTATCTTTCCTCTAACATGATAACTTTAAAGAAGTGGCACCAAAGATTCAAAGAGTTTGGGATATTTTCGTGGTGCATTGAGATCTGGTCACATCTTATGAAGTAATGGAAAAGAAAATGATTGTAGGTTCTTCTTGATGGCTCAGTGTAAAGCAAATAGATGTCACTAGTTTTTCTATAAGAAAAAATTTAAGTATAATTTTTATATTTTTGTCATTAGATTCTTTAATTAAAAATTGACATGTGTATAGTTTATATAATTCATATATATTATTATTAGCTTTTTTTAAAAAATATTTTTATATATTTTATTTTTATTAAAAAAATTGATAATAAAAATATAAATAACTATATTTAAGTCTAGTCCTTTCCAACAATATTAAACTCTGGAAGATAGGAAGTAATGAGGGTTAGAATCTGTTGAAGTTCATTCAAAAAAAACTCCTGAGTTCAGATGTTAAAAATATCATGATCATGATACTAGCAGCTTGCTGGGAGAGAATTGCTCAAACCAATGTTTTGGAGCAGCTGGGTACATTTTGTAAACACGAGCTACAAAAGTCTTTTCATTCGTTGCAATTATGCTTGCAATGGAATAGTTTTTGGTGCATAAACCCTTATCTGTAAGCCTCACATGGAATCTGTATCTAGGCTTTATACGGTTCTCTAAACTAAAACACAAAAATCCTTGACGTGTGTGTAGATACTCTAAAGAGATTCCCACTTCCTGATAGAGGAAATTCACCTTCTGCTCCATAGTTTGAACATTTTGGTTTAGAATCTTAGGGGCCATTCTTACCATTTCAGAGCTTCGAGAATTCACACCCTAAACGAAGATAATCAACTCTTTCTAGTAATTCAATACTAGTCGCATGCAAGTGTGCTAAGACATCAAAGGTAAAAGCATTTTCTCCAAAGCCCAAGCCATGCAACAAGGTTAATTTAGTCATGGTATAATTTGAGGTTCTTGAAACATGAATTATCTCCAAGGCCTTTTGGTATTCTTCAGCCTTGTCGTCAAAGGGATAGCTTGCTATATAGTTTAATAACAACCAATACTTTCCATCCTTGACTTTATTGAAGAATGAGAGATAAGCTATATTAAATCATACATATGTTAGCTTAATTAAAAAATTAATGATAAAAACATAAAAATTATACTTAATTTTTTTAAAATTGTAAAATACCCAAATTTTCCTACATACCTCATGCCAAGAACTCACTTTTTCCTCAACATATGTTGCCCAAAATCAAAATCAAAAGATATCAATTTCATAACAGTTAACAATGCATCAATTTTAGAACGGTCAATTTTATCAAATTTTAAATTATAATTAATTTTATTTCATTGTCTAATGTCATTCAAATCATAAGAAAATAGTGACATGATATCTAATATTATATTTTTAAAATTAATATGAATCAATATTTTATTTTTTACCTAATATTTTAATATTACTTCAAATATACCTTCATCTTTTTCCTTTAATAATTTAGATAACATTATCCCATAAGACGAAATTGATTTTAATTTAAAACTTTAAGAAAAAATTGAATGTAAAAAAATTTTAGAGAAGAAAATAAAAATAAATATAAAATTTGAGTATTTAAAAAAAATTTCGGTAAAAATATTTGAGAAAAACTAAACAAATATGTATCATTAGTTTATAGTCATATAAAATTTCATTTTTGCCATTAGAATAAAATATTTAAGTGATTAAATTGATAGCATTTGTCTTTAAAAAATTAAGATTAGAATAATATTTTAATAATTAAATAATTATGAAACTTTGACTATAGAGGGCCAAATTAAATAAATGATAGTTTTTCGTTTGTTTGACTAAATTGTCAATTTTTTAATTTTGAAATAATTTTTTTAAAATATAGTTTTAAAAAATATTCTGAAAGAGAAATAATTTTTATTTAATCAATTTAATTAAAAATATTTTTATTCATATTTTAAAAAAATATTTTATATTTAACCATTTTTTTTTATAAAAAAAACGTTTAATTTCAAATTTATAAAACAAGCATGTATAAATTTATTTTGTAATCAAGATTATTTAAATAGGTAAATGGTTATAAGTTTTTATTAAGTTCTTATTATTAATTAATTAATTAAAATATAAATAAAATTACAATAAATATTTTAAACATTTAAAAAAAACATATATATATTCCATGCTCTGATTTTCATGTATTCAGATAATATATAATAAAATTTAATATAATTTTAATATGATAATTTAGATATATCAAAATATAACATTCACTAAATTTTAATAAATTACTCCTAAAATGAAGAAGAATAATTCATAAGAAGAGTGTCCAAAATTTTCTAGCTTAGGTTAAAAAAAAGAGTATATCATAAAAAAAACGTAAGATCTAATTTCTAAATTCTTTTATAAAGTTGAAAAAGTGTTTGTTTTAGGACTTAGAAAGAAATTTTTTTTAAGGGAGGTAAAAAAACAAAAGAGCTTGGCCAAACATCTCCACTAAAAATAAGTTTCAGAAAAATAAGTAATTTCTTCCTCTTAAAAACTTGGCCAAACGTGCATTAATCTTTGGAAGATTAAATTGATAATAAAATAATCTTTCAAAGAATAAATTATTAATTTTCTCTTATTTAAATTAGCCACAATAAATAAACAAGTTAGACTAGACCTGACTCATTTGATAATATAAAAATATCAATGTCTATTCAATTTGATTCTTTAGAAATAAAGCATGTCATATTTGTCACCCAAAAGATTTTTTTAAATGAATAGACCATATGGATTAGGGAAAATATTTGGAATACTAAATTAAAAAGTTATATCTTTAAATAACTAAATTTATAACAAAATGATTTTAATTTTTTAAGAAGTAAGATATTGATTCACTCTTTAATTTTTATTATTTGTTTTACTATATCTTATAAAATAAATCTTCATTTAATAATTAATATAACAACTAATTAAATAAAAAAATAAATATTTTAAATATTATTAGGATTCATTTGCCAAAGCTTTCTGGAATATGTATATTAAATAAGACTTCAAAGCTTATAAATTTTTGGGCCTCTTAGAATTTTTCCCATTCCTTATTCACTCTTTTTCCTCTTCTTGGGATCTGTAAAGTTGGAAGAGATTCAGAAATTAATTTGAGCTTTTTTACTACCTTGGCGTGCTGGGTTTCCTATATATCAGGATTCTTTTTCTTTAAAATTTTTTATAAGACCGAACGATGGGACACCAACTATGGAATAAAATCCTTAATATAATTAACTAAACCCAAAAATTGCTGAACTTACTTGGCTGATAAGTATTCCTCAGGGAATTCTTGTAGTTCGGTGGCAATGTGAGGTTTCATAATTATCTTTCTTTCAACTATTGTCAGTCCCAGAAAAATAATGGAGGTTTTTTCAAATGCATCTTTCTTTCATATAATATGACACCATATTTGAAAACGATCAAAGAAAATTGGTCGAGAAGGATGACATACTCTTTAGGTGTTTGAGAATATGAGGATATCATCTATGTATATTACAGCATAGTGGAGAATGGGAGAGAATATTTTGAACATGGCATTTTGAAACTCAGAAAGGGCATTTTTCAAACCATAAGGCATAATTGTTTATTGGTAATGGTAGTTAAGAACACAAAAGGTTGTTTTTGTCTTTATTTAGGATGAATACCTAATTGCCAAAAAGTAGCTTTTCAATTAAACTTGGAAAAGATTTTTGCTTCAGGTAATTTTAAGTGGAATGTAGTCAATGACTAACATTAACTTTTCCCCAACTTACTCTGCTCTTTTGTTGACATAAAATGCTTGGCATGCCCATTCGGAAGTTGTTTCTTCAATCAAACATTGATTGCTCAACAGATTCAACTCTTCTTTAGCAAGCTTTTGGTGATCGAGATTCATTTCGAAGTGAGTTGCTTTTGTTGGGTTTACATTTGTATTTTTTTTAATGGAAACTTTACAAAAAAACTTCGTGTTGAACCAGAGGGGAGGATCACACTTTTGGAAGAATTCTCTATGAAACTCTGCACAAGCTCTTTCTACCAGCGTCTTGGCATTAGCTTCAAAGTGTCCGATCGAGAATAACTTTGGGATTTCAATCTATATATGGTAGTAAATATTACGTTCTTCGAAGTCCTTTACTCATCCACTAGACTTTTTCAAGCTTACTAATTATATCAAAACCAACGAGTACATCTTTTTTGGGTCGTTTGGATCCATAAAAATGATGTCATATCTTACAATAGGAAAAAATCTTCAGACAAACGGGTTTGGAGATCTTTATGATAGTAAACTTATCTTCATTTACTGCCTTAAATGACTTGTATGTATCTTCCCAATATTTTGTAGGGAGGACATTTAGGTCCATCATAGATACAAAAGCTTCTATGTTAAAGAAGGCAACTACATTAATTGGATTTTCATGTTTCTCGAGGAGGACTTGTATCTTTGCAAAGGGAATTGGTGTAGAAGAAAGACTCATGACAGAAGTATTTTCTTTAGATATTGTGAAGATATCTTCAAATAATTCTTCTAAAGAGGTGAAGTCTTCTTCATTTCATCTTCTTCTTATTTTATTCAAAAGACAGCATCATTAGGTTCATCTCTTTCTTCGAAAAGAGACTCAAGGTTTGCATCAAAATCAACAAATTCCTTAACTAAGTTTTGCTAGTTCAACTCCTTTCAAAGGTAGGACTTGGCAAAGTGTCCTAATTTACGATAGATGAAGCATTTGGAATTCTTCCCCTTTTTCTCTTTGTTTTCTTCTCTTGAAGTATCTAAACTTTTGAAATGCCTTGTCTTTCTTTTTTTCTTTAGTACCTCTTAGACCCCTTGTTGCAACCACCAACGCATTTAATAGTAAGATCAGTTTGATCACAAGCCTTGTCTATCTTCACATTTTGTAGCTATTTGTAGAAGACTCTTTGGTTACATAATCTTTCTAAGGCAACTAAAATGGCTTGGTACATTCTTCTAATAGAAGTTTGACCAAGAGACATGTTGACATTCTTTAGGACCATTTCAGCCTCTTTACCCAATGGTGGAAGAAAAAATTATAAAAATACATATTTCATATTTAAATCATCTATTTTTCCAATTTGATAAAACCTCTTAGTCAAGGCGAGGTAATGTTTTTCAAGGTCTTTCTTCTTGAAGGACAAGCATTTCATCTTTAAGTATTCAATTTGAGCTTCTGCTGCAACATCAAAGGCTTAACCTAAGAATTCTTCATGAAGTTTGGTTAAAAACTCATCTATCAAGGAGGAATTGTAGCACGAAAGTCGCATGTATTCTCCGAGTGAGAGGAAGTACTATCGCAATCTTCCTTGAATCCTTGAAGTAAAGTGACGTAAGATGTCTTACAATGGGTCCATTTTTTCTAAAACAACAATGGTAAGCCAAGAATGAAATTTCAGAAATCTATCTTTCCACCTGGACGGTGAGATATCTTCTAGAGTGAATCCTTTGACATCATTTGGAAAATGAGTCTGAGCAAGAGTAGAGTGATGGTCACTTTCATCCATTGGATCTTCTACTCCAAGGTACACTTTAAATGTTTCTTCTCCTCCAACCATAAAAATTTATAGGACTCTACTCAAGTCCAGAGGACTTGAATGGTCTCTATCAATATTAGATGAGGTAAAAGAGGAATCCTTTATTCTAAAAACTAGAGGGTACACTAGAGTCTCTTTATTAGCCATCTTTTAGAGGAAAGCTATAAGAGGATTCCCAGCTGCTAGTGTTTCAAGTAATTTTGGAGAGTGATACATGGAGACCTTGCCTTTAGCTTTTGAAGGCATAGCAGACGTTGAAGGCTTATAGGAAAATCTATAAGGTGGAAGGAAATCGCTTGAGTTGCATTGATTAAAAGCTAGGGAAGGCATTGATAACACAAGATAAGGTGGAAAGCACTTCCAAAACAATGTTATGGCAAACCCTCTTCTTTGGGCGTCAAAGAGTCAAAACTCTCAGGCACATAACACATTTGCTTGGATTTAAGAAAAGATTATGTATGAACTAACCAACTCAGTTATCATCTAATGTAATATTTTTTATTATTATTTGTTAGTGACTATAGCAAAAAAAAATTACAAAAAGAGCCGCTCAAACTTTAAATTACTTGCAAATAGACTCTTAAACTTTTAAAATTATCAATTAGCCCCTTAAACTTCTCCATTTTATCAAGTAGGCCTTTTTACCTAATTTTTTCTTATATGCTAGTTTTTTTTTTGCTTATTTAGGCTTCTTACGTATTAATGCAGATATATTTGAATTGTACTTTTTGTGAGAAAATAAGAAAATTATGTTATGCGTGAGAATAGAAATTAATAGACACAAACTAAAATATATTATTTACTTATAATTTTTATTATAAGAATAAATCTCATTATTTAATTAATTTTATTTTTTTCTTTACATAAAAATTTTAGATAATTTTTTCACATAAAAAATCTTAATTTCTCCCAATTATGTGAACTGGCACATGGAAAATCTAAGATCTAAGGCAGAAAATAATTTGAAGTAATTACTAAAAATTAAATAAAGAGTCCTATTTACTTAAATGTAAAGTTTAAGAGTCTAATATATAGTCAATTTTAAAATTTTTTTTTTCATAAAGCCATTATAAAACTTGAGATTATTTGCAAATAAGTCAAAGTTGAAGAGTTCTGAACACATTTATTTATAATTAATTAAAAACAGTATCACGTGACATATCACCAGACAAACCCATATACATATATATATATATCTAAAACACCACACGGACAACTCGGCAAAAGTTGAAGATAGTGAAGACGAGGACAGCAATTCCGACCACAGTAGAGCTTGCTCTCCAAGGGTCTCTGAAGTACACCAATCTAAGTGCAGCCATAGTACGATTCCAAACATTCTGATAATGCTTATTCAGCTCATGTATGGTGTCTTCATAACACGTGGAGTTGGTTACAACATGTTTGCACATCCCGTTGACCAGAGTGGCCACCTCCTTGTCGCTCCCAAGTTCATGCACAATGACTTCCTTCTCAACCAGCAATTCCACGTCGTCTTTGGTGTGTATGAGAGAGTCTATGAGAGAGACATAGTTGCAAACGTAAGGCTGATCTGCATAGTGGCATTGTTCTAAGGCAATGAGGTTCCTCAGAACACACTCCGTTGTGTTGTGTACTTTTAACTGTGGGATTCGAAAACGGGCTTTGAAGTGTTTGAAGTTGGGAATGCAACCAAAGCAGAGAAACCACGTTAAATATGGATGTTTCTCGAACTTTATTTCAAGTAAATGTCGTTTTGTCACTTTCTCAAAGGTCACTCCTGCTTCTTGAAGCTTCGTTGCTGTTCTTAGGACGTTATTACAGGAGGAGGGTTTCATGCTTAGATCCTTGCAAAGGTAGAAGTACCTGATAAATAATGTTTATTATTATTAAATTAAATTCATTATTTAATTAATTTCATGTTTATCTCTTTTATAATAAGTCATGCATAAAGATATTCAAATCATTTCATAAAGCTTTTACAGTTAATCGTACTCAAAGTTTAGTCTAAAACAATATTTAAATACAATTTTTATACTTTTCCTATCATACTATATATAAACTAAATTTAAATCTAATCTTTTTTAACTCAATTATTGATTTGATACCTGTAATTTAAAATGTTAAAATTAGATCTTTATAATTTTTAAAAATTTTATAATTTTAACATTTTAAATTAGTCCTTGGCATTGAATTTTGCTAACACTTAATTATATGTCGTCTTCATTAATATTTTAAATATACAAGATTTTTAGTAAATTAAAAATTTTTAAAATTATCAGAATCTAATTATAAAGTATAAACCTTTATATGTATAGCAACGTACGTACCTAATCAAATCAGTGAAATGTACTGGTTGTCTCCACTCCTTCACGTTAAACCTGCTGGAAGACTTGTTCATGGAGCCACAAATTGAAATATTGCAATGTTTTGACTTTGAGTGATCCAAAGGTGGTTGCTCTGTTTGATTCTCAGAACCACAGAACCTTTCATGAGGATCATAACAAGCAAAGTAGTCATGTGCTAGATCAATAAAACGAGAAGGCATTTCATTACTATCAGGTACCACAGTATTATATAACTTATCCAAGATATACATAGGAATCTGATTTTCCAGCAACAGCAAGTCCCTCTGAATACTCTTGATCAGCCATATCTGGTTCAATATCCAATCCTCTTCCAGATGCTTCGGTCCAGCCACACCCACACCCACTTTCTTCTTCTTGCCATTACCATCTTCATGGCGATCTTCAGCTTCTCCCTGCAGTTTTGCTTTATTCATTTCCACCAATTCGCGGATACGCAGAAACAGCTCCATGATGAAGATAGAATCCAAAAGCAGTATGTCCACGAATTGTTCTTCGTTGATGTCTGGGAACGTGTCTGCGTAGCAATTGCGAATGGCGGGTTCTTCTGCTGCGAGGAACTCTTTGTAGCGCTTTATGGCGTCGCCATTGGAGACTCGCTCCAAGAAGAATTGGTAATATGTGAGTTTCTGTTCTTGCATGGGCTGTAGTTCTGCTTGTTTGCCAAGGTGAAGGGGTCCTATTGAGATGGATTGAGGAGTATAGGCGTCTGTGTTCACATTCCGAAGACTGCAGGGAACTCTGTAGATGTTACAGCTTGATCTCTTGAGATCTTTTAGTTTCTGTATGTTAATCATGACGTTCTCTACTTTCAGATATTCAACTCTTGATGATAGAGCACGAGAGTTTTTATCAGACGCCATTGGAGCCTTCTTTGAGGTCGAAGCTGAGCAAAATGAGGAAACAAAATAAGAATAAATTCATATATGTATGCTAAAAACTTTGAATACACAATATTTTTTCTTAAAATTTTTAAATAGAATTAATAATATAAAATAATGATTATTCTATGTTGTCATTTTTACTTTTTCTTTCTTCTTTCACAATAGGATTAAAAAAACTATAAAAAAATGAAATGAAATGAAATTTTTTATTTTTTATTTAAGTTTGAATATAATATATTGTTTATTCTCATCTATTTTTTTTAAGTCTAAAAGCATTCTAAAAAAAAAATTAACATTAGATATAAATTGAAAAATTTTAAATTAAATCTTTTCTTTCATCCTCTTTGATTCAAAACTTTACACAACACAAGTGTTGACAACGCACTCCTCAACATGAGAACCAAAATGGGTATGCAATTAAAAAAAATTATTTTTTATTTACATTTTAATTTAAACATTTTTTAATCTTTTCTTTTCACTTATTTTTTGCAGTCCGACCTATGTTCCGCGTTTTTTCGGTTCTCTTTAAAGTTAAAACAACGTGCTACACCAGTTTTGACAACACATACCTCGAGATTAGAGCCACATAGATATAAGCAAATTAAAAATAGTAATAAAAATAGTAATAAGTTTTGCTTAACACCAAGCTTTTTTTTAATTTATTCGAAATCTGTGTCAATAATCATTAAAAAAAGGTCATTTGCATGTATCATAAAAAATTTTAATATAAAATAAATTAACTTATTAAAAAGAAAATTGTGTTTTTTAAAACTAAAAGAAAGCAAAATATTTTTAAACATACTTATACATATGTGAAAAGTCAGTACATTACATTGAATAGTGACTCCACTATCAAGTATTAGCCACAAATTAGTCTTGTAGCTGTCACTGAAATACATTTACTAAAACACCCCTGAATCTTTACCAACTGTTCAACAAGCTAAAACTAGAAAGTTCTTTCTCTTCTTACTTATATTGAAAAAATATCTCTTAAAAATATTTATATTATAAAAATTTTAAAATAAAAATAAATAAATAAATAAAATATTAAATTTATATAAAATTATTTATATTTTTATTATTAAAATTTTTACTTACAATAAATCATATAAAAAAATTTTAAATAATAAATTATATAATTTATACACACATTAATTTTTAATTAAATAACTTATAAAAATATAAAAATTATTCTTTAAATTTTTTATAAATAAATAAAAAATTTTATTCTATCTTTAAATATATATTTTTTATTTTACCAAGTTCAGATCTCTATTTATCTTACAAGATTCAATTCCGCTTTCATCTTTCTCTCTCTGGATCTCTCACTTGTGAGACCTTTTGTTTACCAGTTGAGCAAACAGATTCCAAAAATGAGCTATAAAAATCACTTACACTCTGCAAAACATAATGAAATATAAACATCTTAAAGGCTTCTAGAGAGTCCCAGAAATCTGTGAAGATCATATATGATTATGGAAAAAAATTGAAAAATTAAAAAAAAAAAAAGTTTGAAATATGCCTGCGAAAGAACATGAGAATACAGAGCATGTATAAAAGTGTACCGCGCAGGAGGAAGAAATGAAGAAAGCCATTAAAACACTTGAATTTTTGTAATAAAGGTAAAATTGTAAGAAGAAGAAGTGAGGATGACTACTGAACCTGGAATGGTTGGAGGATCGAGTGAATAATCTGAATTGATCTTCCACGCTTGTCTCAGTGTTCACTCATCCTTGTGCCTCTGCTTCTTGAGTTGAGTCTGACTGTGCTGTATTTATGGTGATGAAGAGTGAAGACTGATTTAAGAATTTCTCGGATAAACGAATTTATGAGATAATAATTAATGACGTGAAAGCGACCGACGTCCCACTTTACCAACACTAGTAATTTATTTTCCTAACATTTAAAAATATCTAGCTGTTTATTTTTAAAATAATATTCATTTTAAAATTTCCAGGGGTTTTGTACTCATTTCTAAGAATGAGAGTATAATGTCAGTATCTTTTAAAAAAAGAAAGTATTGCAATTTACTCGTTTAAATTTTGAAAAATTTATTTATTAAAAAGTTTTACTTTAATATTTTTAGTTTAATTTGAATTAATCTCAAATTAAATATAATTTAGAGATACTTAAATTTTGTCTAAATATAAATAAGCTCTTTTAAATAATAATAATAATAATAATAATAACATATTTTGTGAAAAATTAAAAAAATAAATTAAATTCTCCTTAAAAAAATAAGCATCAACAAAAGGAAATTAAGACAATCATACTCCCACTCAAAATGATTAATTACTATAATTAATTATTGAGTAAATTTATGATTTTATCTTTAAAAAGTTCATTTTCTCTTAGTTTAATTTTTAAAATATGAAATCTTTTAATTTAATCTTTAAAAAATTAATTTTTAATTAATTTTATCATTTATTTAATTGAATAAATAAAAATTTTAACTAGTAGATTGATGTAAAATTTATTCAATGATAAAAATTAAAATAAAATCCATCATATTTGTAATTTATACATATATTAAAAATATACAAATGATATGTTTTGATTATATGTAATTTATAAATTTGATATATTTTATTTTTATTATTACATATGATTCAATTATTTATTATTTAATAATCAAGTGAGTATATATTAATAACATTATCAATTAATTTTTTTCATAATAATCAAAATATCAAAGTAATTAAAAATTAATTTTTTTAGAAACAAAATTAAGATATTTTCAACCAAATTAAAATGCAAATATCTAAACTAAATTATTAATTTTCCTTAATCATTTTAATCTTTTTACTTTTTCTTTTTTCTAATTTTTTACAATTTGATTAAAAATTTTAAAATAAATAAATATTCACAAATAAACTAAACCAAATTTTAAACGGAAGATGGTGCAATTGCTAAAAGCATTTGTTCATTTAGGATTGGTTTTTTTGTACGTATCATATTTAAGATAATGAATATATTTATATGAAATTATTTATATTTTTGTTATTAAATTTTTTAATTAAAATTAAATATATTATATTTTAAAAAAATTAACTATAAAAAATTAAGTATATGAATTGATTGAAAAATTAAAGATATAAAAAGTATTTCTAAATTTTTTCTATAAATGCATCATTGAAATCCGTATATTTATATTTTGGCCTTTTGTTCGTACGATGCTCATAAATGTGTTTATTTACGATAGGTGACCGTCTCCTGCATAGGTACAAACAATTATTTAGTTGGATGTAAATTAGAAAATATAATTTGTATAAGAAAATATATAAGTTAAATATTAAATATTTTAAGACTAAATATTTTTATGAAAATTTTTACTTATTATAATACTTTTAAATTTTTTAAATAAATCTTTCATAAACAAAAATTTTTAATATATGGATTATATTTCATCTTTTTTTGGATAATTATATACATTATTTATATTTTTAAAAAATTTTAAAATATTTATTGTAATTTTATTTTTATATTTTAATTAATTAATGATAATTATTTATCTATTCAAACAAAATCAAAAAATGTATGCCTACCTTTTTTTTAATTTAACTATCAAAAATATTTTTTAGACAAAGTAACTAAAAATAAATTATTTTTTCACATCACTTTTTTAATAATTTTTTTAAAAAAATTTATATTTTATTTCAAAATAAATAAATTTTTTCAGCTTGATCATATGGAATATAATTTCATATATAAATTTTTTAAATTTTCAAAATAACCGAATAATTTTTAAGAATTTTTTTTTTTTAATGAGAAGTTTTAATAATGATTGGATTTATACTTGACAATGACAACATTAAAAATGATGTGTACATACAAACAACGATAAAATTGATAGCATTTATCTTTAAAAAATTAAGTTAAGAGAAGAATAATATTTTAAGAATTAAATAATTATGAAACTTTGACTATAGAGGATCTAATTAAATAAATAATATTTTTTCGTTTGTTTGATTAAATTGTCAATTTTTTTATTTTGAAATAATTTTTTTAAAAAAATATAGTTTTAAAAAATATTTTGAAAGAGAAATATTGTTTATTTAATCAATTTAATTAAAAATATTTTTATTCATATTTTTTAAAAAAAATAGTTTATATTTAACCATTTTATTTTATAAAAAAATGTTTATAATTTTAAATTTCTAAAACAAGCATGCGTAAATTTATTTTGTAATTAAGATGATTTAAATAGGAAAATGGTTATAAGTTTTTATTAAGTTCTTATTATTAATTAATAAATTAAAACATAAATAAAATTACAATAAGTATTTTAAACATTTTAAAAAACATAAATATATATATATAAATATTCCATGCTCTGATTTTCATGCATTCAGATAATACATATTAAAATTTAATAGAATTTTAATATGATAATTTAGATATAACAAAATATAGCATTCACTAAATTTTAATAAATTACTCCTAAAATGAAGAAGAATAATTTATAAGAAGAGTGTCCAAAATTTTCTAGCTTAGGTTAAAAAAAAAAAAGGAGTATGCCATGAAAAAAACGTAAGCTCTAATTTCTAAATTCTTTTTTATAAAGTTGAAAAGTGTTTGTTTTAGGACTTAGAAAGCAATCGTTTTTAAGGGAGGTAAAAAAAAAAAAAACAGAGCTTGGCCAAACATCTCCACTAAAAATAAGTTTCAGAAAAATAAGTAATTTCTTCCTCTTTGAAACTTGGCCAAACGTGCATTAATCTTTGGAAGGTTAAATTGACAATAAAATGATCTTTTAAGAAATAAATTATTAATTTTCTCTTATTTAAATTAGCCACAATATTTTAATAACTATTGTATTTAAAGTAAACTAATAATTTAAGTATTAAAATATCACTTTACTCTCAATTTAAAACATTTCAATTTAATTTCCAAAGAATATATAACTATCGAAAAATACTTGAGAACATGAGTTGAAATATTCAACCCCCTCAATTAGGCAAGCATGAACAAAAGAAAAACAAAACATTTTCCTATTTAATAATAGCTAAAAAAAAGTAAAAAAAAAATGCTAATGCAAATTAGTTTAATTGAAAGTTAGATTTATAGATTTATGATAAATTTATGTGTTAGGCTTAGGACATTATTTTTTTCTCACCATGTCAAAAAAATGATGGATGAAAAAATTTATATAAATTAATTTGAAAAGAGAATATGATACTAATTTTTAAAACTAAGCATACTAATTTAAGCATGTTATTTGTACCTTAATAAATTTAGTTATCTTTTATTTGATTGATAAATTATAAACATAAACTTTTAGTGATATTAGTTTTTTTTGTATTTATTAAAACATAATTACAAAATTTTTAAATGGCCCGCTTGCCAATTGAATTCAAGCAAGCTTAGTCATCAAAACCCAAGCCCATTAAGTAAACAAGCTAGACTACACCTGATCCATTTGATACTATAAAAATATAAATCTCTATTCAATTTGATTCTTTAGAAATAAAGCATCTCATATTTGTCATCCAAAAGATTCACTCTTTAATTTTTATTATTTGTTTTACTATATCTTATAAGATAAATCTTCATTCAATAATTAATATAACAACTAATTAAATAAAAAAGTAAATATTTTAAATATTATCAGGATTCATTTGCCAAAGCTTTCTGGAATATGTATATTAAATAAGACTTCAAAGCTTATAAATTTTTGGGCCTCTTAGAATTTTTTCCATTCCTTGTTCACTCTTTTTCCTCTTCTTGGGATCTGTAAAGTTGGAAGAGATCTAGAAATTAATTTGAGCTTTTTTACTACCTTGGTGTGCTGGGTTCGCCATATATCAAGATTCTTTTTCCTTAAAATTTTTTATGAGATCGAACGATGGGACACCAACTATGGAATAAAATCCTTAATATAATTCACTAAACCCAAAAATTGTTGAACTTGCTTGGCTAATAAGTATTCCTCAGGGAATTCTTGTAGTTCGGTGGCAATGTGAGGTTTCATAATTATCTTTCTTTTAATTATTGTCAATCCCAGAAAAATAATAGAAGTTTTTTTCAAATGCATCTTTCTTTCGTATAACATGACACCATATTTGAAAACGATGAAAGCAAATTGGTCGAGAAGGATGACATGCTCCTTAAATGTTTTTGAGAATATGAGAGCATCAACTATGTATATTACAGAATAGTGGAGAATGGGGAGAGAATATTTTGGACATGGCCTTTTGGAACTCAAAAAGGGCATTTTTCAAACCATAACGCATAACTATCCATTGATGATAGTTAGAGACACAAAAAGTTGTTTTATGTCTTTATTCAAGATGCATACTTAATTGTCCACAAGCAGCTTTTCAGTCAAATTTGGAGAAGATTTTTGCTTCAAGTAATTTTTGAAGTAGCACTTCTCTTTTAGGGAGGAGAAACTTATCATTGGCTAAGAAATCATTAAGTGGAATGTAGTCAATGACTAACCTTAACTTTCCCCTAACTTACTCTACTCTTTTGTTGACATAAAATGCTTGGTATGCCCATTGGGAAGTTGTTTCTTCAATCAAACCTTGACTGCTTAACAGATTCAACTCTTCATTAGCAAGCTTTTGGTGATCGAGATTCATTCCGAAGTGAGTTGCCTTTGTTGGGTTTACATCTGTATTTTTTTTAATGGAAGCTTTACAAAAAAACTCCTTGTTGAACTAGAGGGGATGATCACACTTTTGGACGAATTCTCCATGAAACTCTGCACAAGCTCTTTCTACCAGCTTCTTGGCATTAGCTTCAAAGTGTCCAATTGAGAATAACTTTGGGATTTTAGTCCATGGTAGTAAATATTGCTTTCTTTGAAAGTCCTTCACTCTTCTACTAGACTTTGTCAAGCTTACTAATTATATCAAAATTGATGAGTACATCTTATTTGGGTAGTTTGGATCCATAAAAACAATTTCATATCTTGCAATCGGGAAAAATCTTCAAACAAACGAGTTTGGAGATCTTTATGATAGTAAACTTATCTTCATTTACTACCTTAAATGACTTGTATGTATCTTCCCAATATTTTGTAGGGAGGACATTTGGGTTCATCATAGATACAACAGCTTCTATGTCAAAGAAGGCAACTACATTGATTGGATTTTCATATTTCTCGGGGAGGACTTATATCTTTGGAAAGGGAATTAGTGTAGGAGAAAGACTCATGACAGAAGTGTTTTCTTTAAATACTGCGAAGATATCTTCAAATGATTCTTCTAAAATCATTTTCTTCTTATTATTTTATTCAAAAGACAGCATCTTCAAGTTCATCTCTTTCTTCGAAAAGAGACTCAAGGTCTGCATCAGAATCAACAAATTACTCAATCAGGTTTTGCTAGTTCAACTTCTTTCAAGGGCAGGACTTGGCAAAGTGTCCTGATTTACAATAGATAAAGCATTTGGAATTCTTCCCTTTTTCTCTTTGTTTTCTTCTCTTAAAGTATTTGAACTTTTGAAATGCCTTGTCTTTCTTTTTTTCTTTATTACCTCTTAGATCCCTTGTTGCAACCACTTGCGCATTTAATGGTAGGATTAATATGATCACAAGCCTTGTCTATCTTCCCATTTGTAGCTGTTTGTAGAAGACTCTTTGGTTGCATAGTCTTTTTAGGGCAACTAAAATGGCTTGGTACATTCTCCTAATAGAAGTTTGACCAAAAGACACGTTGACATTTTTTATGACCATTTCAGCCTCTTTTACCAATGGCGGAAGAAAAGATTATAAAAATACATGATTCATATTCAAATAATCTATTCCTCCAATTTAATAAAACCTCTTGGTCACGGCAAGGTAATGTTTTTCAAAGTCTTTCTTCTTGAAGGACAAGCATTTCATCTTTAAGTATTCAATTTGAGCTTCTGTTACAACATCAAAGGCTTGGCCTAAGAATTCTTCATGGAGTTTGGTCCAAAACTCATCTATCAAAGAGGAATTGTAGTAAGAAAGTTGCATGTATTCTCGAAGTGAGAGGAAGTACTCTCGCAATCTTCCTTAGGTCCTCGAGGTAACGTAAGATGTCTGACAATGGGCGCCCTTTTTTTCTAAAACAACAATGAAAGCCAAGAATAGAATTCTAAAAATCTATCTTTCCACTTGGACGATGGGATATCTTCTAGAGTGAATCCTTTGACATCATTTGGAAAACGAGTCTGAGTAAGAGTAGAGTGATAGTCACTTTCATCTACTGGCTCTTCTACTCCAAGGTACACTTTAGATATTTCTTTTTCTCTGGCCATAAAAATTTATGGGACTCCACTCAAGTTTGGAGGATTTGGATGGTCTTTATCAGTATCAAATGAGCTAAAAGAGGAATCTTCTATTCTAAAAAATTAGAGGCTACGCTAGAGTCTCTTTATCAACCATCTTTTGGAGGAAAGATATAAGAGGATTTCCAGTTGCAAGTGTTTCACGTAATTTTGGAGAGTGATAAACAGGGGCTTTGCCTTTAGCTTTTGAAGCAAAGCAAACGTTGAAGGCTTATAGGAAAATCTATCAAGTGAAAGGAAATCACTTGAGTTGTATGGATTAAAAGATAGGGAAGGCATTGATAATAGAAAGATAAGGTGGAAAGGACTTCCGAAACAACAATGTTATAGCAAAATATGACCAACTATGACAAATTCTATTTTTTGGGTAACAAAGAGTCGAGACGTTGTCACCCACATAACACATTTGCTTAGATTTAAAAAAAATTATGTATGGACTAATAAACTCAGTTATCATTTAATGTAACATTTTTTATTATTATTCGGTAGTAACTAGAGCAGAGAAATTACAAAAAAAAGTCCCTTACACTTTAAATTACGTGCAAATAGACTCTTAAACTTTAAATTATCAATTACCTCCTTAATCTTTTCCATTTTATTATGCTAGTTTTTTTTTTTTTTTTACTTCTTTAGGCTTCTTACGTATTTATGTAGATATATTTGAATTGTAATTTTTGTGAGAAAATAAGAGAATTATGTCATATGGAAAATCTAAGATCTAAGGCAGAAAAAATAATTTAAAGTAATTACTAAAATTTAAATAAAAATTCCTATTTACTAAAATATAAATAAAAGTTTAAGAGTCTAATATATAGTCAATTTTAAAAGTTTTTTTTCATAAAACGATTATAAAACTGGAAATTATTTGCAAATAAGTCAACGTTGAAGAGTTCTGCCCACATTTATTTATAACTAATTAAAAACCGAATCACGTGACATATCACCTCATCCATTGAGGACAGACAAACCCATATATATATATCTAAAACACCACACGGATAACTCGGCAAAAGTTAAAGATGGTGAAGACGAGGACGGCAATTCCGACCACAGTAGAGCTTGCTCTCCAAGGGTCTCTAAAGTACACCAATCTAAGTGCAGCCATACTACGATTCCAAACATTCTGGTAATGCTTATTCAGCTCATCTATGGTGTCTTCATAACACGTGGAGTTGGTTACAACATGTTTGCACATGCCGTTGACCAGAGTGGCCACCTCCTGGTCGCTCCCAAGTTCATGCACAATGACTTCCTTCTCAACCAGCAATTCCACGTCGTCTTTGGTGTGTATGAGAGAGTCTATGAGAGAGACATAGTTGCAAACGTAAGGCTGATCTGCATAGTGGCATTGTTCTAAGGCAATGAGGTTCCTCAGAACACACTCCGTTGTGTTGTCTACTTTTAACTGTGGGATTCGAAAACGGGCTCTGAAGTGTTTGAAGTTGGGAATGCAACCAAAGCAGAGAAACCATGTTAAATATTGATGTTTCTCGAACTTGATGTCAAGTAAATGTCGTTTTGTCACTTTCTCAAAGGTCACTCCTGCTTCTTGAAGCTTCGTTGCTGTTCTTAGGACGTTATTACAGGATGAGGATTTCATGCTTAGATCCTCGCAAATGTAGAAGGACCTGATAATCAAATAACGTTTTATTATTCACTTATAATTTTTATTATATAATTAATTAATTTTATATTTATTTTTTATATCTCATGTTATTTTTTTTCATGAAAATATTCAAATCTTTTTATAAAACTTTTACAGTTAAAAATTTTAATCCATTGAATTTTGCTAACACTTAATTATATGTTGTTCTCTTATTAAAATAATTTTATTTAAAATACTGTCATACTAAATGTTAAATGTGGACTGTCGACACCTATCCCAACAAAATATACATGACGAATTAATTTAGATAATCGAAGTTACTTAACAAATAATTTGCATGCATCACATACTATATATATATATAAGTTAATTTAATTTCGTTAAATTTTCCTCTTTTTATTATTGACCTAAATCAAGTCGTAAGGTAAGACGGATTTTAACCATGCCAAAACAATTTAATAGCAGATCAATAACAAGGGTTTAACTGCAAAAAGCTAATCAAAATTTTTTAAAATTATCAGAATCTAATTATAAAGTATAACCCTTTATACGTATAGCAACGTACGTACCTAATCAAATCAGTGAAATGTACTGGTTGTCTACATTCCTTCACGTTAAACCTGCTGGAAGACTTGTTCATGGAGCCACAAATTGAAATATTGCGATGTTCTGACTTTGAGTGATCCAAAGGTGGTTGCTCTGTCTGATTCTCAGAACCACAGAACCTTTCAGAAGGATCATAACAAGCAAAGTAGTCATGTGCTAGCTCAATAAAACTAGAAGGCACTTCATTCTTAAGAGGTACCACCACAGTATTATATAACTTATCCAAGATATACATAGGAATCTGATTTTCCAGCAACAGCAAGTCCCTCTGAATACTCTTGATCAGCCATATCTGGTTCAATATCCAATCCTCTTCCAGATGCTTCGGTCCAGCCACACCCACACCCACTTTCTTCTTCTTGCCATTACCATCTTCATGGCGATCTTCAGCTTCTCCCTGCAGTTTTGCTTTATTCATTTCCACCAATTCGCGGATACGCAGAAACAGCTCCATGATGAAGATAGAATCCAAAAGCAGCATGTCCACGAATTGTTCTTCGTTGATGTCTGGGAATGTGTCTGCGTAGCAATTGCGAATGGTGGGTTCTTCTGCTGCGAGGAACTCTTTGTAGCGCTTTATGGCGTCGCCATTGGAAACTCGCTCCAAGAAGAATCGGTAATATGTGAGTTTCTGTTCTTGCATGCGATTTAGTTCTGCTTGTTTGCCAAGGTCTTGCGTGGGATTTGGTTCTGCTTGTTTGCCAAGGTCTTGCGTGGGATTTGTTTCTGCTTGTTTGCCAAGGTGAAGGGGTCCTATTGAGACGGATTGAGGAATATAGGCTTCTTCCTTCACTTTCCGAAGACTGCAGGGAACTCTGTAGATGTTACAGCTTGACCTCTTGAGATCTTTTAGATTCTGTATGTCAATCATGACGTTCTCTACTTTCAGATATTCAACTCTTGATGATGATAGAGCACGAGAGTTTTTATCAGACGCCATTGGAGCCTTCTTTGAGGTCGAAGCTGAACAAAATGAGGAAACAAAGAATAAATTCATATATGTATGCTAAACACTTTGAATACACAATATTTTTTCTTAAATTTTTTAAATATAATTAATAATATAAAATAATTATTGTTAAATTTTAAAATAATAAATTAAATAATAAAAAATTATTTAACACTATTATTTTGTTCTATCTTCTTGTTATTTTTATTTCTTTCTCACTTCTTTCACAGTAGGAATAAAAAAATTAAAAAAAATGAAATGAAATGAAATTTTTGATTATTTTATTTAAGTTTAAATATAATATTTTTTATTCTCATGTATTTTTTAAGTCTAAAGGCATTCTAAAATAAAGTAACATTAGATATAAATTGGAAAATGTTAAATTAAAATTTTTCTTTCATCCTCTTTTCTTTTATCATCTTTGATTCAAAAATTCATGCATCACAAGTGTGTTGACAATGGAAGCCTCAACATGAGAGCCAAAATCGGTATGCAATTAAAAATATATATATATATATATATATTCACATTTTCACTTATTTTTTACAGTCCGATCTATCTTCCTCGGTTTTTCTGTTCTCTTTAAAGCTGAAGCATCGTGCAACGCCAGTTTTGACAACACATACCTCAAGATTAGAGCCTAATAGATATAAGCAAATTAAAAATAGTAATAAGTTTTTAACACCGTGTTTTTTTTTTTCAATTTATTCGAACTCGATGTCAATAATCATAAAAAAAGGTCATTTACATGTATCATAGAAAATTTTAACATGAAATAAATTAACTTATTAAAAAGAAAACTGTGTTTTCCAAGGCCAAAAGAAAATAAAATATTTTCAAACATATTTATATATATATATATATAAATGAAAAGACAGTACAGTGCATTGAATAGTATCTCATCCATCAAGTATTAATCGCAAATTAGTCTAGTAGCTGTCACTGAAATACATTTACCAAAACACCCCTCAAACTTTACCAACTAGTCAACAAGCTAACACTGGGAAGTTCTTATTTCTCTCCCTGCTTCTATTGAAAAAATATCTCTTGAAAATACTTATATTATAAAATTTTTTAAATAAAAATAAATAAATAAATAAAATATCAAACTTATACAAAATTATTAAAATTTTTGTTATTAAAATTTTTACTCACAATAAATCATATAAAAAATTTTTAAAATAATTATAAGAAATAGAAATCATATAAATGATATATACATTACTCTCTAATTAGAAAACTTACGAAGATATAAATATTTTACTTAAATTTTTTATAAATAAATAAAAAATTTACTCTATGCTTAAATATTTTTTTTTATTTTACCAAGTTCAGATCTCTATTTATCTTACAAGATTCAATTCCGCTTTCATCTTTCTCTCTCTGGATCTCTCACTTGTGAGACATTTTTTTAACCGGTTGGGCAAACAGATTCCAAAAATGAGCTATAAAACTCACTTACACTCTGCAAAAAATAATGAAATATAAACATCTTAAAGGCTTCTAGAGAGTCCCAGAAATCCGTGAAGATCATATATGATCATGTAAAAAAATTGAAAAATTGAAAAAAAATGTTTGAAATATGCCTGTGAAAGAACATGAAAATACAGAGCATATATAAAACAGTACCACGCAGGAGGAAGAAATGAAGAAAGCCATTGAAACACTTGAATTTTTGTAATAAAGATAAAACTGTAAGAAGAAGTGAGGATGACTACTGAACCTGGAATGGTTTTTACGCAGAAAATGGGGTTTTGAGTTGGACGATCGAGTGAATAATCTGACTTGATCTTCCACGCTTGTATTAGTATTCACTCATCTTTGTGCCTCTGTTTCTTGAGTTTGAGTCTCACTTTGTGTGTATTTATGGTGATGAAGAGCGAAGACGGATGATGAAGATTCCATGTGACTGCTTCAAGGATTTCTCAGACGAATTTATGAGATAATTATTAATGACATGAAAGCGACCGAGGTCCCACTTTACCAACACTAGTAATTTATTTGCCTAACATTATAAAGTATCAAGCTGTTTATTTTTCAAATAATATTCATTTTGAAATTTCCATGGGTTTTGTACTCATCTTTTATTAAATATTTTTAATGATATTATTAAATTTTTTTAAAAAAAAATTATAATTTATCTAAAAATATATTTTAAAATTTTTATTTTATTAGTATTTACTTTGTGTAAAAATGATCAAGTTGTTTTATTTTAAATTTTAAAAAATAATTTTTTATATTATTATAAATAATAAATATAAAAATATTTTAATCAAAAAAATTATAAAATTTTTTTATCTTTATAAGAATGAGAGTATAATCTTAATATTTTTTTAAAAAATTATTGGTAATTTACTCTTTTAAATTTTAAAAAATGTATTTATTAAAAAGTTTTACTTTAATATTTTTAGCTTAATTTGAATTAATCTCAAATCAAATATAATTTGGAGAGAATTTAGTTTTCTCAAAAATAAATAAGCTCTTTTAAATAATAATAATAACAATAATAAGATATTTTGTGAAAAAATTAAAATGCTTAAATTAAATTCTCCTTAAAAAAATAAGCATCAACAAAAAAAAAAATTAAGACAGTCATACTTCCACTCAAAATGATTAATTATTGAGTAAATTTATTATTTTGTCCCTAAAAATTTCATTTTCTCTTAGTTTAATTTTAAAAATATGAAATATTTAATTTAATTTTAAAAAATTAATTTTTAATTAATTTGACCATTTATTTAATTGGTTAAATAAAAATTTTAACTAGTAGATTGAGGTAAATCGTATTCAACAATAAAAAATAAAATAAAATATATCATATTTATAAGTTATACATATATTAAAAAATGCAAATGATATATTTTAATTATATATAATTTATAAAAATGATGTACTTTATTTTTTATTATGGCATATGATTCAATTATTTATTATTTAATAATGAAGTAAATATCTATTAATAATATTATCAATTAACTTTTTATTTATCATAATAATCAAAATATCAAAGTAATTAAAAATTAATTTTTTTAGAAACAAAATTAAGATATTTTCAACCAAATTAAAATAGCACATATCTAAACTAAATTATTAATTTTCCTTAATCATTTTAATCTTTTTACTTATTCTTTTTTCTAATTTTTTACAATTTTATTAAAAATTTTAAAGTAAATAAATATTCACAAATAAACTAAACCAAATTTTAAATGGAAGATGGTGCAATTGCTAAAAGCATTTGTACATTTAGGATTGGTTTTTTTGTACGTATCATATTTAAGATAATGAATATATTTATATGAAATTATCTATATTTTTGTTATTAAATTTTTTAATTAAAATAAAATATATTATATTTTAAAAAAATTAACTATAAAAAAAATAAGTATATAAATTGATTGAAAAATTAAAGATATAAAAAGTATTTCTAAATTTTTTTTTATAAATGCATCATTGAAATCCGTATATTTATATTTTGACCTTTTGTTCGTACGATACTCATAAATGTGTTTATTTACGATAGGTGACCGTCTCCTGCATAGGTACAAACAATTATTTAGTGGAGGAGCATGCAAATTTTCAAAGCCCCTCCATCCTTTTTTTTTAAAAAAAAAAAAAAAAAAACCAACAATATGAGATCAAATTTTATGGAGACTATTTAATCTTTCAAAAAGTATTTACTGTGGTTAAATAATGTGTTTAGTTTAAAAACTTAAAAAAATGCATATTTTAAAATAATATGCATATTTAGTTTATTCATGAGACCCTTACAATTTTAATTAATTTTTTAATTAAGTTCAAGAGTTTAAAAATTTATAATTAGCTCATTACAATCTACAATTTTAAAAATTTTTAATTTAGTTTCTATTATTAAATTTTTGTTAATTTATATTAAATTTTATCGATATTACTAATATATAATTATAAACTATATTAACATATTAAATATGCATTATTTTTTACTAAAAATATAAATAAATAATAATATTTAATATATATGGTAATAAAATATATTTTATACTAAATAAAATATGTAAATTAATTTAAATTGAATATATTTATAATGTTTATATAGTGTATAATTTACATTTTAATAAAACATAACAAAGTACTGATACAAATTAAATGATAGCGACTAAAATAAAAATTATTTAAATTATAAAAATTTAAGTATAAATTTAAAAGGAGAGAAAATCATAACAATAATTTTAAAAAATTAGATATTATTTTTATATTTTTATTATTAAATTTTTAACTAAAAATTAATAATTGAATAATTTATAAAATTTATTTTTTATGATTTATTTTTTAAAATATTTTTTATATATTTTATTTTAATAATAAAAATATAATGAATCATATTTAAATTTAGTGTATAATTTAATCTAAACTTTATTAATTATAAGAATTGATTGAAAGCGGAGGAAAGATAGCAGAAAATTCAACCACGAGTCATTATTAGTGTCAACAACATGCCTAGAAGGGAGAGAAACAGCTAAGTATGACATGACGAGAGTGACGTTATATGTTACTTAAGCAGCAATACGTGGCACTTTTTGGTTGGATGGATAAAGTATATATAGATAAGTATGAACATGCATTCCTAACAACCATTGGTGTAGTCTTTTAAAAGAAAACAAGGAATGTAATATTAAATTTTGTTTTAACGTTGTTTTATTTTTTAAAAAATTATTTTTTCTATTTTTATTTAAAAAATTAGAATTTATAATTTGTGTTTTTTATTCTCAAAAGGTACATTTTATATTTTATTTTTTATAAAAAATAAATATTCAAATAATTTTTTTATTTTTTTACTTTTAACAATTAAAAATAATTTTAAAAGAACATTTAAACATATCTTAAAAAATATTGAAAAAAATATATAATTTACATGTACACTTAAGAATTTTTAAAAAAATGTTTGTTAACTAGTTAAGGTTATTTTTTATAATTTAATATAATATTTAATAATTTAAAATTTGTAAAAATTAAAAAAAATTAAGTGTATTAAGAAACTAGCTGATAAAACTCTTTTTTTAAAAGATAATTACCTGTTCAGGCTCTTGAGCCGCACGATGATTATAGTCTCGGGATTTGAACTTCCTCGATTACACCAAGTCCATTAAAGCGACTTTTAATTTATGACTCTTGTTAATTAGTGTTTTTAGAATAGTAATTAAATTTTTTTTTTGAGTTTTTCCACTGCATTTTTAATTTGTTAATAATTTTTTTAATTATTAAAAGTTGTAACTTTTGTTAACATTTTTTAAAATTAAAATTATTATATATTTCATAAAATAATTATATTTTTAAATTAATAATCTAAAAATACTAATTAATAACACCTAAATTTTTATTGATTAATCAAATATTTAAACAATAAAATTATTATGTTTATTGAATTTTTTAAATCTAAAACTATTAATTAAATACTTTATTAATCAATTAAAAAATTTTAATCAATATTTTAAAAATATTAATTTACAAAATTCTTTAATTTATTAATGATATTTCATACTATTTTTAAATTTTATTAAACTAAAAATTAATTTCCATTATGTCAAAAACATTTAGATAAACCTTTTCAACAAAAATATATTTATATTTTTTTACATATATCTTTTATTAAAAATAATTTGATTCAAAGATTAAAATTATAGTTTAATTTTTTTGTTTAATTCATTTTATTAGATACAATACTGACTTGTTGATTAGAAATATGTTTTTGAAAATTTGAAGTTGTGTCATGTTTTTCTAACAATAACGTTACCACGCCTCCGAACTTGTAGGTAAAATGAGTCCCATTCTTGAATATCCTATTAAATGATAATAAATTAATATAACACCAAAAATATCTTGTGATATATAAATTAATTTAATTTTAAATATAAATAAAAATTTAAATAATTTTTTACTTTCTCATAACTTTTTGTCTATTTTAATATATATATTTACTTTTTCATTGCATTAGTTAGTGCTTGGTCTGGTCTCTATAATTTGGTGGGAGTTGTTGTCCTTATTAATGGTCAGATTTTCCTTTAATTTTTGAAAGCGACTACGTAACATATAAAAGGTGATTGAATAATTGAAATGTTATTTCGCCTCTGGTCCAACCAAATATCAAATAAATTTAGAATCACCTAAAATTTTTTTTTAAGAAATTTTAAAATAAAAGATAGGTCATATAATTTCTTGTTCAGGTATAAATCGGTCATTCTATGTATTTCCAACTTATTGTTGTTGCATTATTTATTATTTTAGGCACTCTTTTAATAGTAACATGTGTATGATATTTAAGGTCTTTATATTATAGACATGTTGGCATTAAGTAGTTTAATCCTTTAAAAATTAAAATTCTCTATATTAATCCTCTAAAATTTTTTTCTCAATTGAAATAGTCCATGTTAAGCAATTTTTTTCAATTAGTAAATGAAATTAAAGCTTATATAGCTAATAATCTCATACAATGCTATGTTAAAAAAAATATGTCGCATATACATACATAAGTTTTCATTATAACTTAAATGGTTACGTGAATTATCATTTATTAATTGGATAAAATTTTTCTGACGATGTTGTGTTAAGAATATTGAACTAGTGTGATATTTGAGATTTTTTTGAAGATTAAGTAATACCGATGAAGCAAAATTTGAACGTGTTTGAGAATGCTGTGAAGTTGCAGGTCGTAGGAATTTCGTGAAAGGATGAGAGAATGGGAAGTGCAAATGGCTAAGCATCGTTCTACAAGAAAATTTACCATTTTCTTCTTCTTTTCTTTTTGTTTTTAATTACATAATATGGGCAAATGCCTTCAAGGGTGGAATTAGAGTTTTAAATTTTTTTTTTTGGTTCGCTTAACTGTCCAATGTGTAATTAGAGGTTTTTTTTTTTTTTTTTTGCGTTCTTTGTTCTGTTCTCTCTATGCGCAAGTGCTTACACGTCAACCACGAATATTCACATATTAATAATTTGTTAGTATAATATATTTTTATTATATTTTAAATTTTATAATATTAAATTAACAATATTTTATATTGCCAACTTATAGGCTAGCTTTATCGAGGCAAAAGATAAATTGACAGAGGCTGGCTCTTGCTTTACGAAGAGTCAGCAGAACAGGAAGGCTGGCTGGCATGTATTAAAAAATCAGATTGAATCGACGACTTTAACCAAAAAGTGGGTGAATTAGTTAAATATTTGTTTGAAAAAAATAAAAAATAAAATTTTAATTTTGATATTTTTATTTAAAATTAAATTTCCTTTTTATAATATATTTGGATTAAGTGATAGATAAAAAAATAAAAAATTTAAACTTAAAACTAAATCAAAGAAAAGTAATAAGAAGTTTCAATTTTAACATGTCATTTTGGTTTTTTATTTTTTAAAATTGTTTTATGAAACTAATTTTAAGAATTTATGTTAATATTGGTTTCATATGCATATTTTATTATTAAAAATTTATTTTCTGATTTTTTAAAAAATTAAAATTTATAATATTTTTTTATTATATATTTTTATTCTTAAAATACGTTCTATTTTTTATTTTCAATTGCAAACAATAATTTGAATATTTTTAATTTTTATATTTTTAAAAATAAAAAATAATTTTTAAAAACTTCATAATGGTTTATTCCGTTTTATTTTTTTTCCTTTCAAACAAATTCAACTTTAATAATCAATATCCTCAAAAAGGGTTAAAAAAATTAGTCAAATGGATTAAAAATCGATATATATATATATAGCGGTGGAATTAGTTTAAATATTTATTTATTTATTATTTTTAATAAGTGTATAAACAAGTCTCAAACGAATATAGGAAAAATCATTAGAAAGCAATGAAATTAATGGAAAACTTTAGAGTGCCTTAGATTTTAAAAGCAACCAAAAAAGTTTAAAGTTTTTTGCTATTTTTTCGGGGAGCTATTGATAAAGATGTGACTCGATGGGGAAAAATATTCTAAAGTGAAAATTTTAAAATAAAAAATTAAGAGGGATAAATAAAAAATTTATTTTTAATAAATTAAGATTTAAATTTTTTTTATTTTACAAATATTATTTTTTTATTTTAAAATATTCAAATTTTACTGCACAGTACTTACTATTCATGATGTAGGTCCTACAAAAGGAAAAGTGGGTGTGTAACAGATATTTTCTTAAAGATGAGTCCCACGTGAAATACAGTAGTATATGTTAATTTTTAAATATAAAATAATAAATTAATTATATTTTAAAATAATAAAATTAATTAATAAAAATCTAACCCATTTTAGTTAAATAAATATAATAAAATATGGTGAAAAAAATTAGCAATGCAATATTTAACTTTTATACTTTTTGTAACCTATCATATTACAGGGAAAAGGGCTATTGTCCAATACTTATAGCCTGTTTTGTCTTGTTGACATCTTCTTTATCCATTCAAACTTTGCAAATTTATATCTACACGCCCTGTCGTCATCATCATCTTCTTCTTCTTCTTTTGTTCAATCCAAAAGGCTGATCGATCGATATTGTTCTAGTAAGCAAAAAGTTGAAGTCACCAGAAAAAAGAATATTACAAAGTGGCAAATGAAGTGACAATAAAGGTAGCAAGGGTATATTTGGCCACTTGGAGTCTTTCCATTGTCTTCAATTGTTTTTGTTGACCAGAACAACAGTCATTAGGGTATTGGTAGAAAAATTTAGATAAAAGACATACGGTTGCACAAGAATGTGAGTTTGATGAGTTTTTGATCAATTTTTTAAATTAATATTAAGACTAAATTATTGATTTAATATTTAAAAGATATATTTTATTTTAATTTAATTTTTAAAAAATTAAAGTTATCAATTTTATTTTGTAAACAATGTTCTTTAAATAATTTCGTGCATACGGTAACAAAAAACTAATTTAGTAACTATTATAAAACACACTCGTTTTAGTTTATAACTAAATGCTTCATTTTGCCTTCACATGCAACTTCCTCTCGTGAATTATTTTCTTCTTACATTTTGAGGATGCAATCACACTCTAAAAGCACAATTGGAGGTGTTGATGCCACTTAACAACCAATTGAGACACTATTAATGTTATGTAGGTCAATAATACATTAATAAATAATACTAATGTAGGAGGTAAATTGATTAAGGCTACTTCTGTGAATTACTAAATTAATAATTTATAAAATGTATCTTTTATAGACTACATAATTTACTCTAAAATTAAAGAAGTTAAGTTGCACAATTCCCTAAATTTAAAGAAATAAGTTGCATTTTGGTCATTTCTAATTGTTTTTTATAAAAATGTTAGATATATTAAAACTAGTTACAAATTACTCAATTTGTGATTATTTTATTTCTTAATGAATTTTGCCCCTAAATTTTCTGACAATAGTCACCTCTTACAAAAACTCACATTGATACAAGTTGCTTTGACACCTCACAGTCACATTGTGCATAATTTTGATCCAACAAAAAAGCGCATTCACACATTGCAAAGCCCCAAAACTCTTTCAGGCCCATGATTTGTGATTGAGTTCATTTGTTCAGAAGGAGAAGCTCAAGCTAAGCTGAACGTGAAAGACGAGGGAATGGGATTGGATCCGATGGAGGGAGCCGTGGGTGGCGGTGTTGACCGGAATCACTGGTGGTGGGCTCTCGCTAGTGCAGCTCAGTTCGGATGGGGCATATGTTCCTACACGAAAGGCTATGCCGGCAATTCACGCCTCATGCCTCTCAAGGCCTTCGCCGTCGCATCTCTGTTCGTTGGCGGCGCTGCCTCCGCCTCTGTCGTGGTCTTGCAAGCCCACGGGATCCACAAGGTACCGTCTCTCTCACTCACATATGTCTGATGGTTGTGATGATACAGTTGCTGGAATGCTTGTCATCTCTACCGTCATTGCATTTCTGTTTGTTTTTTTTTATCGGTGATCGAAATGCGTGTGTTCTTAGTGCAAGTTAGCATATGCTGGTGTGTCTATTATGTTAGGAGGATGTTAGGTCGGTGTAATAATATATCATAAGTTCTATAAGTTTATTCAGATTATTAGCTCATGAGAATTCCTCAGTTAGATTCTCTCTTCTACCTCCTCTTTCACCTCGATACGGCTCTTGAATATTGTAAGCTAAACATTGCCAGTCTGGGTCTGGGTGAAAACCCTTTCAAGTGTCACTAGGCTAGGCATTTGAGAAATAACTGGTCAATGATTTACCCATTCCTTGCGTCAGACATATAGAGAGGCAATTTGAAGGAGATTTGTACCACCTAATGAAGATTCAATGGAGAATTAGTTCAACTCAGACAAATGGATGAGATTAATCCTATCAAGATGTATTCTATTCCTTGATTTGTACATCAAAATCTATCTGAAGATTATTTGATAAGTTGCTACAAGGTTGGGTTGAAGGATGAACTAGCTGCTGGTGTGAGCTTGTTTAGACCAACTACCCTCACGGATGCCATGAAATTAAACAAAAACTGTGAATTATTAAAGAGAGGTACTAGATTTTCTCAAGTAGGCAGTATCTACAAACCTCTGCTAGTAGTTTTGGTTTGACCTCTTATAATGGGAGGGGTATTTGGGGACCCAATCCAACATATGGAGGCAACAGAGGAACTGCAAGTATGAAAATTCCTAGACCAGGATACATAATAAAGTGCCTTTGTGAGTGGTGACAAAAGGGAGAGGTGAGGTAAGTAATGCTGATACCAGTGATATGTAGCAAACTATCAAGCATGGATGCACCTATCTTCATGTGTGTTTCATGTCTGATACCAACACTGTGTCAATACACTGTTGACATGTGTCAGAATAAAGAGATTTATTTTCTTGGCTTAGATGCCTGCCAAATGTAGCTTGTAAATACGCCCAACACTATTTGTACTTGAGCCAAACACTCAAGCACAGGATAACCCAAGAAAAAGGGGAAAAGACCAAAAAATAAGTAGAATGTAAGACCGGAGAACTCATCTTGGTGAGATAATTGAAGTTCTTTTCTAATTGTTTTGGTTGTACATTAGTAATTTGAATAATATAAAGTAACAACTTTTGATTTAGTAGATTTGATGCAGGAATATAGAATAATGCTTGTTTTGTGTGTGTGTGTGTGTGTGTGTGTTTTAGAAGTATATCACTGATAGAAAGTTTACAAAATAATGCTGTGTCATGTCATATTTTTATATTTTTTGAAGTTTAACATGTGTCAAGTGTCTATGTCATTGTGCTTCATAGGTAATAAAGGAAAAAAAAAGAAGCTAGGCAAAACTAAAGGAGGTCAACCAGGATGGCTTAATTATGTTTATTAAAGAAATGTAAGGTATTGGTGTAATTTATTAAGATTGCAGAAAACTGTTGTCAAATAGTTTGGACTAAGAAGGAATTGCTTAAGTTGTTGATGTGAAAGGCGACAAGGGTATTCAGGTTGCGGTTCCTATTCATTGGATATGAAATCTGTGCATTAGGCAAAACACAGTTTTGTCCCAGTTCGTTGGTGACCTTAACATTTAGCTTATGGTTTTTTGGGTTATATTTCATGGTCCCTGATATCTTAAATGAAGTTAACAAACTTGCCAATAAACAGAAATAAATTTCTAAGATACAAGCTCTAGTTGGTTCATCTTCATCCCTCTTTGCCCTTTTGCTACCTTTTTGTCTGCAGTTTCCCTGAAATTATAGGTAGATGATGTTATCTCTTGTTAACTTTCCTGCCTCAAGAGTCTGCTGTTTAAATGCCATGACAAACCATTTTATTTATACTGTACAGTGTACACATATGTTCAATGGCACTAGAAGTCTGGAACCCCTGCGTCAAGATTCTGTTATTAATTTCATCAAGAAATATATCGTCCAAAAAAATTTGTGGCTGATTATCTGTTATTCATTCTCCTCCTCTCTTTGGGAAACTGATATGTTAAGTTGAAGAAAGGTGTCCTACGCTCTGATCTTTGCACTTGACTTTATACCTTGGACAATACCAAAGCTGTTATTGATTATAATTGGGCAAGAAGTAAAATTGAAAATCAAATTATGAGGCATCCCATTTTCCTTTTCTGATTTTCAAGATTCTTGTTATGGTTGGAAAATATTGGAAAATGAAACTTGGATTTTACTTTGTGCCTCTTGTGACCATGTTTTTACATGTTTGTTTTCACTAGAAGAAAAAATTTCCTCTGAACCAGTCTTAGATGTTTTATATCCTCTGGCATTCTCATTAAGTTAATAATCTTGTTTATAGGTGGAAGATCTCATGGAATCAGGTGCAAATATAAGAGCAAGAGTTGGGTTACCTCCACGTGCGCAGGATAAGTAAGCATTCTATTTTCATGTAATTATGGAAAAGTTGTCACAAACTTTGCTTTATAATTTTTTTCGTGCTAACTGATAATGAATATGATTAATTGCATATATTCAACAACCACTTGGAGAGGAAACAAGAAAAATATTGAAATTAACCTTGATATATAATGTAAAATACACTTCACTGTCCTCATTTAAAAATCTTCTTTACCACCCATCCAAGGGGTTTGAAAAGTGTGCCCAGAAAAAAAATTGGTACTGCAGTTTGTGTTTGAAATTATAAGTAATGCTTATGGCTTCTGCACATAGAATTGATGATTTTAACTTGTTACTGCTTTAAGACACAAATAAAGGGTGACAAGGATGAGGGTGTCGAATTGAAACATTTGAGAGGATGAGTCATTTGGATATTTTTCTGAAAATTAGGATGGATGCGCTATTGTTATTGTACTATATTTGCATTTTAGTAAATTTATAAACATATTTTGTTTATGCATTTGAGAAACTATTGGTGTCCATTTGCAATAAAGTTAAAGGAGGTTCTAAAGTTAGTATATATATACACACAGAAAATGAGTATAATTATTTCCCTTCAGGAAAACCTAGAGGGGTTTATTTTCTTTTATATATGTTTGTATGTGGCGGCATAGTATTTTATGTTTATGGCTTTTTATGCTTTTTAGGTCTTCTACGTAGTAGATATTGCATATTCCTTTGGGTAGAGGATATGGCTGATTCATGACAAAAGGTTCAGTCATGACATCATTGGTAATTGGGCGTCTTCGTTTACAGGCTGGAGGCCTCAATAAGAAACGTGCTTGACAAGGTACACTGAATTGCTGATGTGTTGTGCACCTCACCGTACTTATACTCAACCAACGTATGCTTGTTAGATGCACTGAGTTTATACACGTGTAAATTTTAATCTATTATTTCATCTATTGTTTAGACTTTTTAAGACATTTGTTAATGATCAATACACATTAGGACCCACAACATTTCTGTTGTTTCAATTGTATTTTTAATTTTAAGTCCCACATCCATCGACCACCAATTGATAGTGGCATTGTTATGTGATTGGATTGATTTGCAGCAAGCAAAAGTAGAAGACCTATGTAGCGTTTATTCTCAACCATCTTTGCACTTATATTTCATTGAGCATATGGTAACCTGGCAACTTGGAGAAGATCGCAATGACATAGTAGTGAACAGCAGTCCATCTTTATATTTATTGATCTTGGTTCTCTTCACTGTATAAGAATAGCAAGCTGAAAATAGAGTTTATAATTTCCTGTTGAGATATTCTTGGCTGCTGGTTCTATATCCTGTAACGTACTTTTGATAAGCCATTTTCTTGAGAAAACAGATCCTCAGGTGCCACCGCATATGAGTAAATCTTAGCTCTCAGAGTCTTCTTTGTATCTGTGATTCGACATTCCTGAAGTCCTTGTTAATCCATCTATTTCTGCATTTGAGAGCTTGAGCAAATTTTTTCTTCTGATTTTTCGGTACATACAATGACCTTCATTTGGTTTATAAATTTAGTCATATGTCCAAAATTTTCACCCGCCCCACCACTGAACTAATCAATAGGAGCTTGCCTCTTTAAGTACTTTTAGTTTCTCTTTTTTTTTTTTTAATTAATTTTTTGTCCCTTGACATTAATTAAGGTTTTAATTTTAATTTTTTTAATTTCTTTTCCTCCACAAATGCTCCGGGGGGTGGAGTGTCAATATTTTAAGTTTTTGACGTTTTGAAAGATGAGATTTAAGCTATAAAAAAAATTCATTCTAAATATTGGGTAGGGGTGCCTTATTCTTTAAGTATCATTTTATATTTTTAATTTTATTCAAATTCTATCCAACCTGTGACTTATCATTGTATATTCCTTTGAAAGTTAATATCCACAGTACTCTACTCTATCAACGTTGGTCTACCTGCGCTTTAGTCTGGTATATAAGGCTCATGCCCTAATCTAACCTAGAGATAATCTCCTTTGTGATAGTTGGTTCTTAATATAATTAAGTAAACCCAAAAATTACTGAACTTGCTTGGTTGATAAGTAATCCTCAGGGAATTCTTGTAATTCGGTGGCAATGTGAGGTTTCATAATTATCCTTCTTTCAACTATTGTCAATCTTAGAAAAATAATGGAAGTTTTTTTCAAATGCATCTTTCTTTCATACAACATGACAATGAAAACGATGAAAGCCAATTGGTTGAGAAGGATGACATGCTCCTTAGGTGTTTTTGAGAATATGAGGATATCATCTACATGTACAGCATAGTGGAGAATGGGAGAGAATACTTTGAACATGGCCTTTTGGAACTCAGAAAAGGCATTTTTCACACCATAAGGCATAACTATCTATTAGTAATGGTAGTTAAGGACATAAAAAGTTGTTTTATGTTTTATGTCTTTATTCAGGATGGATACCTAATTGCCAAAAAGTAGCTTTTCAGTCAAACTTGAAAAAGATTTTTGCTTCAGGTAATTTTTGAAGTAGTACTTATCTTTTAAGGAGGAGAAACTTATCATTGGCTAAGAAATCATTAAGTGGAGTGTACTTAATGACTAACCTTAACTTTTCAGCTCTGCTCTTTTGTTGACATAAAATGCTTAGCATGCCCATTGGGAAGTTGTTTCTTCAATCAAACCTTGACTACTCAACAGATTCAACTCTTCATTAGCAAGCTATTGGTGATCGAGATTCATTCCGAAGTGAGTTGCCTTTGTTGGGTTTACATCTGTATTTTTTTTAATGGAAGCTTTACAAAAAAAACTCCTTGTTGATCTAGAGGGGATGATCACACTTTTGGAGGAATTCTCCATGAAACTCTGCACAAGCTCTTTCTACCAGCTTCTTGGAATTAGCTTCAAAGTGTTTAATTGAGAATAACTTTGGGATTTTAGTCCATAGTAGTAAATATTCTTTGAAGTCCTTCACTCTTCCACTAGACTTTGTCAAGCTTACTAATTATATCAAAACCGATGAGTACATCTTTTTTGGGTAGTTTGGATCCATAAAAACGATGTCATATCTTGAAATCGGGAAAAATCTTCAAAAAAATGGGTTTAGAGATCTTTATGATAGTAAACTTCTCTCTATCTACTACCTTGAATGACTTGTATGTATCTTCCCAATATTTTGTTGGGAGGACATTTGGGTTCATCATAGATACAAGAGCTTCAATGTCAAAGAAAACAACTACATTGATTGGATTTTCATATTTCTTGTAGAGGACTTGTATCTTTGCAAGGGGAATTGGTGTAGGAGAAAGACTCATGAAAGAAGTATTTTCTTTAAATACTGCGAAGATATCTTCAAATGATTCTTCTAAAGAGGTGAAGTCTTCTTCTTCATCATCTTCTTCTTCTTATTTTATTCAAAAGACAACATCTTCAAGTTCATGTCTTTCTTCAAAAAGAGATTCAAGGTCTGCATCAGAATCAACAAATTGCTCAATCAGGTTTTGCTAGTTCGACTTCTTTCAAGGGCAGGACTTGGCAAAGTGTCCTTGATTTACAATAGATGAAGCATTTGGAATTCTTCCCTTTTTCTCTTTGTTTTCTTCTCTTGAAGTATCTAAACTTTTGAAATGCCTTGTCTTTCTTTTTTTCTTTAGTACCTCTTAGATCCCTTGTTGCAACCACCTGCGCATTTAATGGTAGGATCAATTTGATCACAAGCCTTGTCTATCTTCCCATTTGTAGCTGTTTGTAGAAGACTCTTTGGTTGCATAGTCTTTTTAGGGCAACTAAAATGGCTTGGTACATTCTTCTAATAGAAGTTTGAGCAAGAGACACGTTGACATTCTTTATGACCATTTCAGTCTCTTTTAACAATGGCGGAAGAAAAGATTATAAAAATACATGATTCATATTCAAATCATCTATTCCTCTAATTTGATAAAACCTCTTGGTCACGACGAGGTAATGTTTTTCAAAGTCTTTCTTCTTGAAAGACAAGCATTTCATCTTTAAGTATTCAATTTGAGCTTCTGTTACAACATCAAAGGCTTTGCCTAAGAATTCTTCATAGAGTTTGGTCAAAAACTCATCTATCAAAAAGGAATTGTAGTAAGAAAGTTACATGTATTCTCCAAGTGAGAGGAAGTACTCTCGCAATCTTCTTTAGGTCCTCGAAGTAACATAAGATGTCTAACAATGGACGCCCTTTTTTTAAAAAACAACAATGGGAAGCCAAGAATAGAATTCTAGAAATCTATCTTTCCACTTAGACGGTGGGATATCTTCTAGAGTGAATCCTTTGACATCATCTAGAAAATGAGTATGAGTAAGAGTAGAGTGATAGTCACTTTCATCCACCGGCTCTTCTACTCTAAGATACACTTTAGATGTTTCTTCTTCTCTGGCCATAAAAATTTCTAGGACTCCACTCAAGTTTGGAGGACTTTGATGGTCTTTATCAGTATGAAATGAGTTAAAAGAGGAATCTTCTATTCTAAAAAACTGGAGGCTACGCTAGAGTCTCTTTATCAACCATCTTTTGGAGGAAAGCTATAAGAGGATTCCCAACTGTTAGTGTTTCAAGTAATTTTGGAGAGTGATACACAGGGGCTTTGCCTTTAGCTTTTGAAGCCAAAGCAGATGTTGAAGGCTTATAGGAAATCTATCAGGTGGAAGGAAATCACTTAAGTTGTATGGATTAAAAGATGGGGAAGGCATTGATCACAGAAAGATAAGGTGGAAAGCACTTCCAAAACTATGTTATAGCAAAATATGACTAACTATGACAATCCCCATTTTTTGGGTAACAAAGAGTCAAGCCTTGATCACCCACATAACACATTTGCTTTGCTTTAAAAGAAATTATGTATGGACTAATAAACTCAGTTATAATCTAACGTAACTTTTTTTATTATTATTCGTTAGTAACTAGAGCAGAAAAATTACAAAAAAGGTCATTGCTTGCAAATAGACTCTTAAACTTTTAAAATTATCAATTACCCCCTTAAACTTTTCCATTTTATCAAGTAGGCCTTTTTACCTAATTTTTCTTATATGCTAGTTTTTTTGCTTCTTTAGGCTTCTTACGTATTTATGTAGATATATTTGAATTGTAATTTTTGTGAGAAAATAAGATAATTATGTCATATGGAAAATCTAAGATCTAAGGCAGAAAAAAATAATTTAAAGTAATTACTAAAATTTAAATAAAAAATCCTATTTACTAAAATATAAATAAAAGTTTAAGAGTCTAATATATAATCAATTTTAAAAGTTTTTTTTTTCACAAAACGATTATAAAACTTGAAATTATTTGCAAATAAGTCAACGTTGAAATGTTCTGCCCACATTTATTTTATAACTAATTAAAAACAGTATCACGTGACATATCACCTTATCCATTGAGGACAGACAAAACCATATATATATATATCTAAAACACCACACGGATAACTCGGCAAAAGTTGAAGATGGTGAAGACGAGGACAGCAATTCCGACCACAGTAGAGCTTGCTCTCCAAGGGTCTCTAAAGTACACCAATCTAAGTGCAGCCATAGTATGATTCCAAACATTCTGGTAATGCTTATTCAGCTCATCTATGGTGTCTTCATAACACGAGGAGTTGGTTACAACATGTTTGCACATCCCGTTGACCAGAGTGGCCACCTCCTTGTCGCTCCCAAGTTCATGCACAATGACTTCCTTCTCAACCAGCAATTCCACGTCGTCCTTGGTGTGTATGAGAGAGTCTATGAGAGAGACATAGTTGCAAACGTAAGGCTGATCTGCATAGTGACATTGTTCTAAGGCAATGAGGTTCCTCAGAACACACTCCGTTGTGTTGTCTACTTTTAATTGTGGGATTCGAAAACGGGCTCTGAAGTGTTTGAAGTTGGGAATGCAACCAAAGCAGAGAAACCATGTTAAATATTGATGTTTCTCGAACTTCATGTCAAGTAAATGTCGTTTTGTCACTTTCTCAAAGGTCACTCCTGCTTCTTGAAGCTTCGTTGCTGTTCTTAGGACGTTATTACAGGAGATGGATTTCATGCTTAGATCCTCGCAAATGTAGAAGGACCTGATAATCAAATAACGTTTTATTATTCACTCACAGTCATATTATTTTGTATTTATTTCTTTTATAATAAGTCATATTATTTTCTTTCATAAAGATATCCAAATCATTTTATAAAGCTTTTACAGTTCTAAAAAAAATATTTAAATACAATTTCTATACTTTTGCTATCATACTCTCCTATAAAATATGATAATAATATATATAAACTAAATTTAAATCTAGTCTTTTTTAACTCAATTATTGATTTGGTACTTATAATTTAAAATGTTAAAATTAAATCTTTATTATTTTTAAAAATTTTAATTTAGTCCTTGCTATTGAATTTTGCTAACACTTAATTATATGTCTTCTTCATTAATATTTTAAATATACAAGATTTTTTTAAAATATTTTTTTTTATTAAAAATAATTTTATTTAAAATACTATGAGAAATTAAATATTGACTATCGACACCTATCCAACAAAATATACATGACTAATCAATTAATTGAGATAATCGAAGTTACTTAACAAACAGTTTGCATGCATCACATATTATAAAAGTTAATTTAATTTCGTTAAATTTTCCTCCTTTTATTATTGACCTAAATCAAGTAGTAAGGTAAGACAGGATTTTAACCATGCCAAAACAATTTAATAGCAGATCAATTACAAGGGTTTAACTGCAAAAAGTAAATTAAAAATTTTTTAAATTATCAGAATCTAATTATAAATTATAAACCTTTATACGTATAGCAACGTACGTACCTAATCAAATCAGGGAAATGTAATGGAAGTTGTCTCTGACCGTTCACGTCAGACCTGCTGGAAGTACTGTTCACGGAGCCACAAATTGAAATATTGCAGTGTTTTGACTTTGAGTGATCCAAAGGTGGCTGCTCTGTTTGATTCTCGGAACTACAGAACCTTTTACGAGGATCATAACAAGCAAAGTAGTCACATGCTAGAACAATAAAACTAGAAGGCATTTCATGACTAAGAGGTAACACCATAGTAGTATATAACTCATCCAAGATATACATAGGAATCTGATTTTCCAGCAACAGCAAGTCCCTCTGAACACTCTTGATCAGCCATATCTGGTTCAATATCCAATCCTCTTCCAGATGCTTCGGTCCAGCCACACCCACTTTCTTCGTCTTGCCATTACCATCTTCATGGCTATCTTCATCTTCTTCCTGCGGTTTTGCTTTATTCATTTTCTCCAATTCTCTCATACGCAGAAACAGCTCCATGATGAAGATAGAATCCAAAAGCAGCATGTCCACGAATTGTTCTTCGTTGATGTCTGGGAATGTGTCTGCGTAGCAATTGCGAATGGCGGGTTCTTCTGCTGCGAGGAACTCTTTGTAGCGCTTTATGGCGTCGCCATTGGAGACTCGCTCCAAGAAGAATTGGTAATATGTGAGTTTCTGTTCTTGCATGGGATGTAGTTCTGCTTGTTTGCCAAGGTGAAGGGGTCCTATTGAGATGGATTGAGGAGTATAGGCGTCTTTGTTCACATTCCGAAGACTGCAGGGAACTCTGTAGATGTTACAGCTTGATCTCTTGAGATCTTTTAGTTTCTGTATGTTAATCATGACGTTCTCTACTTTCAGATATTCAACTCTTGATGATAGAGCACGAGAGTTTTTATCAGACGCCATTGGAGCCTTCTTTGAGGTCGAAGCTGAGCAAAATGACAGAATAAATTCATATATGTATGCTAAAAACTTTGAATACATAATATTTTTTCTTAAATTTTTTAAATACAATTAATAATATAAAATAATTATTATTAATTTTTAAAATAATAAAAAATTATTTAACACTATTATTTTGTTCTATCTTCTTGTTATTTTTATTTTTTTTCTCACTTCTTTCACAGTAGGATTAAAAAAATTAAAAAAAAAAAGAAATGAAATGATTTTTTATTTTTTATTTTTTATTTTTATTTAAGTTTATAAATATAATATATTTTTTATTCTCATGTATTTTTTTAAGTCTAAAGGCATTCTAAAATAAAGTAACATTAGATATAAATTGAAAAATTATTTAAAATTTTCCTTTCATCCTCTTTTCTTTTATCATCTTTGATTCAAAAATGCATACATCACAAGTGTGTTGACAACACACGCCTCAACATGAGAGCCAAAATGGGTAATGCAATTAAAACAAAAAATTATTTTTTTATTTACATTTTAATTTAAACTTTTTTAATCTTTTCTTTTCACTTATTTTTTACAGTCCGATCTATCTTCCTCGTTTTTTCTGCTCTCTTTAAAGCTAGAACAACGTGCAACACCAGTTTTTACAACACATACCTCACGATTAGTGCCTCATAGATACAAGCAAATTAAAAATAGTAATAAGTTTTTAACACCGAGCTTTTTTTTAGTTTCTTCGAAATCTGTGTCAATAATCATAAAAAAAAGGTCATTTACATGTATAATAGAAAATTTTAACATCAAATAAATTAATTATTAAAAAGAAAACTGGGTTTTCCAAGGCCAAAAGAAAACAAAATTTTTTCGAACATATATATATATATATATATATAACTAGGAAGTTCTTATTTCTCTCCCTGCTTTTATTGAAAAAATATCTCTTGAAAATACTTATATTATGAAAATTTTAAAATAAATAAATAAATAAAATATTAAATTTATACAAAATTATTTATATTTTTATTATCAAAATTTTTACTCACAATAAATCATACAAAAAAATTTTAAAATAATTATAAAAAATATAAATTATATAAATGATATATACATTATTTTCTAATTAGACAACTTACAAAGATATAAATATTTTACTTAAATTTTTTATAAATAAATAAAAATTTTACTCTATGCTTAAATATTTTTTTTTATTTTACCAAGTTCAGATCTCTATTTATCTTACAAGATTCAATTCCGCTTTCATCTTTCTCTCTCTGAATCTCTCACTCGTGAGACCTTTTTTTTATCAGTTGAGCAAACAGATTATAAAAATGAGCTATAAAACTCACTTACACTCTGCACAAAAAATTAAATATAAACATCTTAAAGGCTTCTAGAGAGTCCCAGAAATCTGTGAAGATCATATATGATCATGGGAAAAAATTAAAAAATAAAAAAAAATGTTTGTAATATGCCTGTGAAAGAACATGAAAATACAGAGCATATATAAAAGTGTACCATGCAGGAGGAAGAATAGAAAGACATTGAAACACTTGAATTTTTGTAATAAAGGTAAAACAGTAAGAAGAAGAAGTGAGGATGACTACTGAACCCGGAATAGTTTTTACCCAGAAAATAGGGTTTTGAGTTGGACGATCGAGTGAATAATCTGAATTGATCTTCCACGCTTGTCTTAGTGTTCACTCATCTTTGTGCCTCTGTTTCTTGAGTTGAGTCTCACTGCATGTGCATTTATGGTGATGAAGAGCGAAGACTGATGATGAAGATTCCACGTGACAGCTTCAAGGATTTCTCAGACGAATTTATGAGATAATTATTAATGACATGAAAGCGACCGAGGTCCCACTTTACCAACACTAGTAATTTATTTGCCAAACATTATAAAATATCAAGCTGTTTATTTTTCAAATAATATTCATTTTGAAATTTCCATGGGTTTTGTACTCATTTTTATTAAATATTTTTAATGATGTTATTAGATTCTTTTAAAAAATTGTAATTTATCTAAAAATATATTTAAAAATTTTTATTTATTATTATTTAATTTGTGTAAAAATGATCAAGTTGTTTTATTTTAAATTTTAAAAAATAATTTTTTATATTAAACAGATATATATTTAATTGCATAAATAATAAATATAAAATTATTTTAATCAGAGAAATTATAGAATTTTTTTATCTGAGAGTATAATCTTAGTATTTTTTTAAAAAAATTACTGTTAATTTACTCTTTTAAATTTTAAAAAATTTACTTATTAAAAAAGTTTTACTTTAATATCTTTAGCTTAATTTGAATTAATCTCAAATAAAGTATAATTTGGAGAGAATTTAGTTTTCTCTAAAAATAAATAAGCTCTTTTAAATAGTAATAATAATAATAATAATAATAATAATAATAATAATAATAATAATAATAAGATATTTTGTGAAAAAATTAAAATGATTAAATTAAATTCTCCTTAAAAAAATTAGTATCAACAAAAATAAATTAAGACAATCATACTTCCACTCAAAATGATTAATTATTGAGTAAATTTATGATTTTGTCCCTAAAAATTTCATTTTCTCTTAGTTTAATTTTAAAATATGAAATATTTTAATTTAATTTTTTTAAAAATAATTTTTAATTAATTTGATCATTTATTTAATTGGTTAAATAAAAAGTTTGACTAGTAGATTAATGTAAATCTTATTTAACAATAAAAAATAAAATAAAATACATCATATTTATAAGTTATGCAAATATTAAAAAATGCAAATGATATATTTTAATTATATATAATTTATAAATATGATGTATTTTATTTTTTATTATGGCATATGATTCAATTATTTATCATTTAATAGTTAAGTGAGTATCTATTAATAACATTATCAATTAACTTTTCATTTATCATAATAATTAAAAGATCAAAGTAATTAAAAATTAATTTTTTTTAAATTAAGATATTTTCAACCAAGTTAAAATACAACGTATCTAAACTAAATTTAAAATTTTTCTTAATCATTTTAATCTTTTTAATTAATCTTTTTTCTAATTTTTTTTAAATTTGATTAAAATTTTTAAAGTAAATAAATATTCACAAATAAACTAAGCCAAAGTTTAAATGGAAGATGGTGCAATTGCTAAAAGCATCTGTACATTTAGGATTGGTTTTTTGTACGTATCATATTTAAGATAATAAATATATTTATATGAAATTATTAAAATTTTTGTTATTAAAATTTTTAATTAAGATAAAATATGTTATATTTTTTTAAAAAAATAATTATAAAAAAATAAGTATATGAATCAATTTTTGATTGAAAAATTAAAGATATACAAAATATTTCTAATTTTGTTCTATAAATGCATCATTGCAATCCGTATATTTATATTTTGGCTTTTTGTTCATACAGTACTCATCAATGCACTTATTTAAGGATGGATGACTGTCTCCTGCATAGGTACAAACAATTATTTAGTTAGAAAGTAAATGAGAAAATATAATTTTAATAATAAAATATGAAAATTAAATATTAAATATTTCAAGACTAAATATTTTAATGATTTTTTACTTATTATAATACTTTTAATTTTTTTTAAAAATAAATCTTTCATAAACTCAAATTGTTAATATATGGATTATATTTCATCTTTTTTGGATAATTATATACATTATTTATATTTTAAAAAAATTTTAAAATATTTATTGTAATTTTATTTTTATATTTTAATTAATTAACAATTATTATTTATAATTATTTATCTAATCAAACAACATCAACAAATGTATACCTACCATTTTAGATAATTTAACTATTAGAAATATTTATAATTAATTATCATTTTTAAAGCTCATCTTTCTAGTTCCTAAAGTTGCACAAATTTAAAGAGATTTATTAAGTCTAATTAATTATTTTTTAAATATTTTTTTATTTATTTGAACTTATCTACCTTTAGTAGGTATTTTACTTTTATTAAAAAAAATTTCATAGAATAATTTTATGATAAATATTTTTCTTTTCCAAAAGACATTAGTACTTTCGCACAAACTTCTTTTTATGAATCATTCTTTTATTTATTTAAATTTTTTAATCATATTAACTTATTTTAATTATTCTTATATTTTTTATATTTTATTTATTATTTTAAATAATTTACAAATTTGCGGATTTGCTTGCTTTTGATATAATTGTTAAATTTTCTCCCAAATGTTGTTGGGGTTTGAGTCATAAATCCTCCAGTCTCAAGAAAAATAAAAAAAATTTTCAATTCATCATTCTTGATACTAAATTCGCTGAAATAATTTCAAAATCAGATCATAAGAATCTCAAAATAATTACCTAATCAAAATTAAAAATAATTATAGTATTATCTTTCTATGATTGGGGACAAAATCCCTTGACATAAAAGAGATTATCTCAATCTTTTAATCTTCTAACTTATAATTATTTTGGTCATCACGATACTTGAAATAAAATTCTCTTTGAACCTAATTCCAGTATTCATGGTATTTAAGTTTCAAAAATCTATTATCCCTAAATTTATCTTTTTGGTTTTAAGATTGATTTATTTAATATGAAACTAGTCAAATATAACCTTCATAATTTTGTGGGAAAATATTATGAAAATTATAAATCTTTGACCCCTCAAATGCCTCCTTAGATTAAACTATTAAATTTTTGCTCAACAATGAGAGTAAGTTGGCTTATACAATATATTTATAAATTCCATCAACATATCGTTGAGCCTTATCTCAAAGTTTTATATTTAAAAATAAATTTTTTTTTGTAGAATAAATTCTAAATTGAATTCCTGAAAGAAAAGTTTAGATGTTAAAAAATTAAAAAGTCCATAAATCCTAAAATGCCTAAAAAGGCAGTGGCTTCCAATTCTACCCCTTTTAATTTTGAAAGTTTATCTAAAATTGAATTAAAAAAAGTTTAATACCTACATTCTTAACTTTAGATTTTGATAAAGAAAAAGATTTTAAAAAAATTGAAGAGAACACACCTAATTTAAAAGAAGATGATTGCTACAATATTCAAATGGCTAAAGACTTAGATGAATTATGATTATCAAAGTATTAGCTCAATCTAAGTTAAGAACAATAGGTAATTGCCATAATTCAAAATTTTGTGGCCCGACTAAATGATGAGGAATACAAATGAAAAGATTCTAAGCCATATTAAAGTTATGGTATGAATTTAAAAAAAAAAATTATCTCTATGTAAAACATTAAAGCTGATACAAATATGATTTAAAAGAGAAAGCATAAATTGAAATTAATAAAAGTTTAAAGTTTAATTTTTGTGTAATTTTAGTTGAAGTCTAACTCTATTTAAGAGATAGATCTTATTTAGCCGTGTATTATTCATTTAGAGTCTATTTTTCTCTTTCAATTCTCTCTCATTCGCCTGCGAACCTCATTTGTAATCATCCTTTATGCTTTTTAATGAATATATTTATAGGAAATTATTTATATTTTATTATTAAATTTTTTAATTAAAATAAAATATATTACATTTAAAAAAGTTAATTATAAAAAAATAAATATATGAATCAATTTTTGATTAAAAAATTAAAGAGATAAAAAATATTTCTAAATTTTTTCTATAAATGCATCATTGCAATCTGTATATTTATATTTTGGCTTTTTGTTCATACGATACTCATAAATGTATTTATTTTTTCTAAAAATAAATTATTTTTTTCACATCACTTTTTTAATAATATTTTTTAAAAAAAATTATCTATTTTATTTCAAAATAAATAAATCTTTTCAGCTTGACCATACGGAATACAAATTTATATATAAACTTTTTAAAATTTCAAAATAACCAAATAATTTTTAAGAATTTTTTGTTTTTTAGTGAAAAGTTTTAATAATGCTTCGATTTATACGCGACAATGCGACTGGCAATGACAACATTAAAAATCACGTGTGGTGTCTAACAATAATAATAAATGATGATATATTGCACATTGTATATATAAACAACGATAAAAATATTAAAATGGAATTTTAATATTGACTGATGTAGTAACGATATTGATTTTTTATTTAAATTATTCTCTTTTATAAAATTTTTAAGACTTTAAATTACACAATATTTTATTTATTTAAAAATTTATATATTTTTAAATTAAAGATATTAAAATAAATGTTATATTACCATTAATTTCTTTATTAAAACTATATTTTGTGAAGAATATCTATTTTAAAATATTGTTTCATTTTTATTTACTTTATGTTACAACCATATATTTAAATATACCCCAAATATAAAAATATTTTTAGTAAGATAGATAGAACTATAACTTAATTTTTTCGTATAGGAGATTAATGTATCTCATCCTTTGATTTAGTGGAGGAGCATGCAAATTTTCAAAGCCCCTCCATCCTTTTCTTTAAAAAAAAAAAATACCAACCATATGAGATCAAATTTGATGGAGATTATTTAATCTTTCAAAAAGTATTTACTTTGGTTAAATAATGTGTTTATTTTAAAAACTTCAAAAATATGTATATTTTTTAAGTGGTATTAAAAATAATTTTTTTATAAAAATAAATTTTAAATAGAATGCAAAATTAATTTTATTTGTTCATGTGACCCTTACAATTTTAATTAATTTTTAATTAAGTTCAAGAGTTTAAAAATTTGCAGTTAGTTCGTTACAATTTACAATTTTAAAAAATTTTAATTTAGTCTCTATTATTGAATTTTCGTTAATTTATATTAAATTTTATGATATTACTAATATATAGTTCTAAACTATCTTAACATATTAAATATGCATTATTTTTTACTAAAAATATAAATAAATAATAATATAAAAAATATTTAATATATATTGTAATAAAATATATTTTATACTAAACAAAATAAGTAAATTAATCTAAATTAAATATATTTATAATGTTTATATAGTGTATAATTAAAATTTTAATAAAATTTAACAAAGTACTGATACAAATTACATGATAGCGACTAAAATAAAAATTATTTAAATTATAAAAATTTAATTATAAATTTAAAAGGAGAGAAAACTATAACAATAATTTTAAAAAATTAGATATTATTTTTATATTTTTATTATTAAATTTTTAACTAAAAATTAATATTTGAATAATTTATAAAATTTATTTTTTATGATTTATTTTTAAAATATTTTTTATATATTTTATTTTAATAATAAAAATATAATGAATTATATTTAAATTTAGTGTATAATTTAATCTAAACTTTATTAAATATAAGAATTGATTGAAAGCGGAGGAAAGATAGCAGAAAATTCAACCACGAGGCATTATTAGTGTCAACAACATGCCTAGAAGGGATATTAAAAGCTAAGCATGACATGACGAGAGTGGCGTTATATGTTACTTCAGTAGCAATACGTGGCCCTTTTTGATTGGATGGATAAAGTAGATATAGATAAGTATGAACACGCATTCCTAACAACCCTTGGTGTAGTCTTTTAAAAGAAAACAAGGAATGTAATATTAAATTTTGTTTTAACGCTGTTTTATTTTTAAAAAATTATTTTTATATTTTTATTAAAAAAAATTAGAGTTTATAATTTATGTTTTTTATTCTCAAAAGGTATATTTTATATTTTATTTTTGTAAAAAATAAATATTCAAATAAATTTTTTTATTTTTTTTTTACTTTTAACAATTAAAAATAATTTTAAAAATAACATTTCAACATATCTTAAAAAATATTACAGAAAAAAATATAATTTACATTTACATTTACATTTAAGAATTTTTTAAAAAAGTTTTGTTAACTAGTTAAGGTTATTTTTTATAATTTAATATAATATTTAAAAATTTAAAATTTGTAAAAAATAAAAAAATTAAGTGTATTAAGAAACTAGCTAATAAAACTCTTTTTTTAAAAGATAATTTACCTGTTCAGGCTCTTGAGCCGCGCGATGGTTATGGTCTCCGGATGTGAACTTCTTCAATTACACCAAGTCCATTAAAGCGACCTTTAATTTATGACTCTTGTTAATTAGTGTTATTAGAATACTAATTAAAATTTTCTTAGAGTTGTTCCACTGTATTTTAAATTGTTAACTTTTTTAATTATTAAAAGTTGTAGCTTTTGTTAACATTTTTTAAACTTAAAATTATTATATATTTCATCAAACAATTAGATTTTTTAACTAATACTCTAAAAATTCTAATTAATAACACCTAAATTTTTATTGATTAATCAAATACTTAAACAATAAAAATTATTATGTTTATTTAATTTTTTAAATCTAAAACTATTAATTAAATACTTTATTAATCAATTATAAACTTTAATCAATTTTTAAAAAATATTAATTAGCAAAAATCTCAATTTATTAATGATATTTCATACTATTTTTAAATTATATTAAACTGAAAATTAATTTCCATCATGTCAAAAACATTTAGATAAACCTTTTCAACAAAAATATTTTTATATTTTTTTACATATATTTTCTATAAAAAATAATCTTATTCAAAATAATATCAACATTATATGTTTTTTTTTTTGTTTAATAAATAATTTTTTACTTCCTCAAACTTTGTGTCTATCTTTGATATATTTACTCTATATTATAAAGTTTTAAGAGACTATATAAACAAAAAAAGCTAGTGCTATATTTTTAGAAATGAAGAAGAAAGTGAATTGAGTGATTAATTTTTTAAAAGTTAAAGGGTTTTAAACTAGTAAAACTCTCATGTAAAATTTTTTTTAATGAGGTTTGTAAAATTTTACAACATAGAGAAACAGTTTAGAATGAAAGAAATATCTTATTAGATATTAAAATAGAGCACAATACAATAAAATAGAATATAGAAATACAAAATTTTAGAATTTAAAGTTGTTAAAATTTAGAGTGCTAAAATAAAAAGTATAGTAAAATAAAATACACAAATATTTTTTTTAGTTCAACTTATCTAACATCTAATCTGTAAATAAATTTTGAAATTTTTGCTAATCACTACAAATTTTGAATGGACACATACGAGTTTCTAGAAACAATTCTTTGCACTTCTTAATCTTGCAAAGACAAATTATCCGCCTCAAATAATAATATTCTCCCGACAAAAAAGCACATTCAATTAAAAAAGTTCAAATACAATTTTTGTGCCAAAATATTGAATGCAAGATTCAATTTCATGCTCAAACTTTTGCAAGAGGAAAATCGCGATACTTCGGAGTAACCATGAACAGTTGAACGACTTTTTCATTGCATTAATTAGGGTTCGATCGGGCCTTTAGAGTTTGGTGGAAGTTTGGTGGGAGTTAAGAGTCAGATTTCACTTTAATTTTTGAAAGCGACTATAAAAGGTGATTGAATAATTGAAATGTTATTTTGTTTCTGGTCCAACCAAATATCAAATAAATTTAGAATCACCTAAAATTTTTTAATGAAATTTTAAAATAAAAGATAGGTCCTAAAATTTCTTGTTCTGATATAAATCGGTCATTTTATGTATTTGCAACTTATTGTTGTTGCATTATTTGTTATATTAGGAACTCTTTTAATAGTAACATGTGTATGATATTTAAGGTCTTTGTCTTATAGACATGTTGGTATTAAGGAGTTTAATCCTTTAAAAATTAAAATTCTCTATATTAATCCTCTAAAATTTTTTTCTCAATTGAAATAGTCCATGTTAAGCAATTTTTTTTCAATTAGTAAATGAAATTAAAGCTTATATAGCTAATAATCTCATACAATGCTATGTTAAAAAAAATATGTCGCATATACATACATAAGTTTTCATTATACCTTAAATGGTTACGTGAATTATCATTTATTAATTGGATAAAATTTTTCTGACGATGTTGTGTTAAGAATATTGAACTAGTGTGATATTTGAGATTTTTTTGAAGATTAAGTAATACCGATGAAGCAAAATTTGAACGTGTTTGAGAATGCTGTGAAGTTGCAGGTCGTAGGAATTTCGTGAAAGGATGAGAGAATGGGAAGTGCAAATGGCTAAGCATCGTTCTACAAGAAAATTTACCATTTTCTTCTTCTTTTCTTTTTGTTTTTAATTACATAATATGGGCAAATGCCTTCAAGGGTGGATTTAAGCTTTTCTTCTAACTATTATTATTTGGAATTCTATGAATATGGAGAGATTTTCTGGTACCCACAGATATACACTCATTATGTTTTAGTACTCACTAGCTTTTTAATTTTTTTGGTTCACTTGACTGCCCAATGTGTAATTAGAGTTTTTTTTTTTTTTTGCATTCTTTATTCTGTTCTCTCTATGCGCAAGCGCTTACGCTTCAACCACGAATATTCATATATTAATAATTTGTTAGTATAATATAAAAAATATTTTTTTATTATATTTTAACTTTTATAATATTAAATTAATAATATTTTATATTGCCAACTTATAGGCTAGCTTTATCGAGGCAAAAGATAAATTGATAGAGGACTGATCTGTCTCTCTAAAATAAAATAATAATAAAAAAGGCTCCCAATCATTTGGTAAATAAAGTGCCCCTTGCTTTACGAGAAGTCAGCAGAACAGAAAGGCTGGCTGGCATGCATAAAAAATCAGATTGAATCGATGACTTTAACCGCAACGTGGGTGAATTAGTTAAATATTTGTTTGGAAAAATAAAAAATAAAATTTTAATTTTGATATTTTTATTTAAAATTAAATTTTATTTTTATAATATATTTGGATTAAGTGATAGATAAAAAAAATAAAAAATTTAAACTTAAACCTAAATCAAAGAAAAGTAATAAAAAGTTTCAATTTTAACATTTTATTTTTTTTATTTTTTAAAATTGTTTTATGAAACTAATTTTAAGAATTTATGCTAATATTGATTTCATATGAATATTTTATTCTTAAAAATTTATTTGCTATATTTTTTTGTTGTAAAAAGTTAAAATTTATAATATTTTTTATTCTTAAAATACATTCTATTTTTTATTTTCAATTGAAAACAATAATTTAAGTATATTTTATTTTTATATTTTTAAAAATAAAAAATAATTTTTAAAAACTTCATAACGGTTCATTCCGTTTTTTTTTCTTCCAAACAAATTCTTAAATCTTAGTCGACTTTGAAAATCAATATCCTCAGAAAGGGATAAAAAATTAGTCACGGGTTAAAAATTGATAAAAATATAAAAATAAATATATAGTGATGGAATTAGTTTAAATATTTATTTATTTATTATTTTTCATGAGTATATAAAAAAGTCTCAAACGAATATAGGAAAAATCATTAGAAAGCAATGAAATTATTGGAAAACTTCAGAGTGCCTTAGATTTTAAAAGCAGGGGAGTTATTGTCAAAGATGTCAGAGATAAATAAAAAATTTATTTTTAATAAATTAAGATTTAAATTTTTTTATTTTTTATTTTACAAATATTTTTTTTATTTTAAAAGATTCAAATTTTACTGCACTGTACTCACTATTCATGATGTGGGTGCTACAGAAGGAAAAGTGAGTGTGTAACAGATATTTTCTTAAAGATGAGTCCCACGTGAAATACAGTAGTATATGTTAATTTTTTAATATAAAATAAAAAAATTATTATATTTTTAAAATAATAAAATTAATTAATTAAAATATAACCCATATTAATTAAATAAATATAATAAAATATGGTGAAAAAAATTAGCGATGCAATATTTAACTTTTAGATTTTTTTTTAACCTATCGTATTACATGGAAATTGTCCAATACTTATAGTCTGTTTTGTCTTGTTGACATCTTCTTTATCCATGCAAACTTTGCAGATTTATATCTACATGCCCTATCATCATCATCTTCTTCTTTTTTTGTTCAATCCAAAAGGCTGATCGATCGATATTGTTCTAGTAAGCAAAAAGTTGAAGTCACCAGAAAAAAGAATATTACAAAGTGGCAAATGAAGTGACAATAAAGGTAGCAAGGGCATATTTGGCCACTTGGAGTCTTTCCATTGTCTTCAATTGTTTTTGTTGACCAGAACAACAGTCATTAGGGTATTCGTAGAAAAATTTAGATAAAAGACATACGGTTGCACAAGAATGTGAGTTTGATGAGTTTTTGATCAATTTTTTAAATTAATATTAAGACTAAATTATTGTTTTAATATTTAAAAGATATATTTTATTTTAATTTAATTTTTTAAAAATTAAAGTTATCAATTTTATTTTGTAAACAACGTTCTTTAAATAATTTAGTGCCTACGGTAACAAAAAAAATAATTTAGTAACTATTATAAAACACACTCGTTTTGGTTTATAACTAAATGCTTCATTTTGCCTTCACGTGCAAATTCCTCTCGTGAATTATTTTCTTCTTGCATTTTGAGGATGCAATCACACTCTTAAAGCACAATTGGAGTTGTTGATGCCATTTAACAACCAATTGAGACACTATTAATGTCGTGTAAGTTAATAATACATTAATAAATAATACTAATGTAGGAGGTAAATTGATTAAGGCTACTTCTGTGAATTACTAAATTAATAATTTATAAAATGTATCTTTTATAGACTACATAATTTACTCTAAAATTAAAGAAGTTAAGTTGCACAATCCCCTAAATTTAAAGAAATAAGTTGCATTTTGGTCATTTCTAATTTTTTTGTATAAAAATGTTAGATATATTAAAACTAGTTACAAATTACTCAATTTGTGTATTATTTTATTTCTTAATGAATTTTTCCCCTAAATTTTCTGACTCTAGTCACCTCTTACAAAAAGTGACATTGATACAAGTTGCTTTGACACCTCACAGTCACACTGTGCATAATTTGATCCAACAAAAAAGCCCATACACACATTGCAAAACCCCAAAACGCTTTCAGGCCCATGATTTGTGATTGAGTCCATTTGTTCAGAAGGAGAAGCTCAAGCTAAGCTGAACGTGAAAGACGAGGGAATGGGATTGGATCCGATGGAGGGAGCCGTGGGTGGCGGTGTTGATCGGAATCACTGGTGGTGGGCTGTCGCTAGTGCAGCTCAGTTCGGATGGGGTATATGTTCCTACACGAAAGGCTATGCCGGCGATTCACGCCTCATGCCTCTCAAGGCCTTCGCCGTCGCATCTCTCTTCGTTGGCGGCGCTGCCTCTGCCTCTGTCGTGGTCCTTCAAGCCCACGGGATCCACAAGGTACCGTCTCTCTCACTCGCATATGTCTGATGGTTGTGATGATACAGTTGCTGGAATGCTTGTCATCTCTACCGTCATTACATTTCTGTTTGTGTTTTTTTTTTTATCGGTGATCGAAATGCGTGTGTTCTTAGTGCAAGTTAACATGAGTTGGTGTGTCTATTATGTTAGGAGGTTGTTAGGTCGGTGTAATAATACATCATAAGTTCTATAAGTTTATTCAGATTATTAGCTGATGAGAATTCCTCAGTTAGATTGTCTCTTCTACCTCCTTTTTCACCTCGACACAGCTCTTGAAGATTGTAAGCTAACCATTGCGAGTCTGGGTCTCGGTGAAAACCCTTTCAAGTGGCACTAGGCTAGGCATTTGAGAAATAACTGGCCAATGATTTACCCATTCCTTGCGTCAGACATATAGAGAGGCAATTTGAAGGAGATTTGTACCAACTAATGAAGATTCAATTGGAGAATTGGTTCAACTCAGACAAGTGGATAAGGTTAATCCAATCAAGATGTATTCTATTCCTTGATTTGTACATTAAAATCTACCTGAAGATTATTTGATAAGTTGCTACAAGGTTGGGTTGAGGGATGAACTAGCTGCTGGTGTGAGCTTGTTTAGACCAACTACTCTCACGGATGCCATGAAATTAGACAAAAACTGTGAATTATTAAGGAGAATTACTAGATTTTCTCAAGTAGGCAGTATCTACAAACCTCTGCTAGTAGTGTTGGTTTGACCTCTTATAATGGGAGGGGTATTTGGGGACCGAATCCAACATATGGAGGCAACAGAGGACCTGCAAGTATGAAAATTCCTAGACCAGGATGCATAATCAAGTGCTTTTGTGAGTGTTGACAAAAGGGAGAGGTGAGGTAAGTAATGCTGATATCAGAGATATGTAGTAAACTATGAAGCATGGATGCACCTATCTTCATGTGTGTTTCATGTCTGATACCAACAGTGTCAATACACTGTTGACATGTGTCAGAATAAAGAGATTTTTTTCTTGGCATAGATGCCTGCCAAATGTAGCTTGGAAATACGCCCAACACTACTTGTACTTGAGCCAAACACTCAAGCACAGGATAACCCAAGAAAAAGGGGAGAAGCCCAAAAAATAAGTAGAATGTAAGACCGGAGAACTCATCTTGGTGAGATGATTGAAGTTCTTTTCTAATTTTTTTGGTTGTACATTAGTAATTTGAATAATATAAAGTAACAACTTTCGATTTAGTAGATTTGATACAAGAATACAGAAAAATGCTTGTTTTGTGTGTGTGTATGTGTTTTAGAAGTATATCACTAACAGAAAGTTTACAAAATAATGCTGTGTCATGTCATATTTTTATATTTTTTGAAGTTTAACGTGTCAACTTGTCTGTGTCATGTCAAGTGTCTATGTCATTGTGCTTCATAGGTAATAAAGAAAAAAAAAATGAAGCTAGGCAAAACTAAAGGAGGTCAACCAGGATGGCTTAATTATGTTTATTAAAGAAGTGTAAGGTATTGGTGTAATTTATTAAGATTGCAGAAAACTGTTGTCAAATAGTTTGGACTAAGAAGGGATTGATTAAGTTGTTGAAGAGAAAGGTGACAAGGGTATCCAGGTTGTGGTTCCTATTCATTGGATCTGAAATCTGTGCATTAGGCAAAACACAGTTTTGTCCCAGTTCATTGGTGACCTTAACATTTAGCTTATGGTTTTTTGGGTAGTACTGCATGGTCCCTGATATCCTAAATGAAGTTAACAAACTTGCCAATAAAGAGAAATAAATTTATAAGATACAAGTTAATTGCTTTCTTATACTAGAAGCTAGGTTTGTGCTCTAGTTGGTTCATCTTCATCCCTCTTTGCCCTTTTGTTACCTTTTCATCTGCAGTTTCCCTGAAATTATAGATAGATGATGTTATCTCGTTAACTTTCGTGCCTCAAGAGGCTGCTGTTTAAATGCCATGACACAAACCATTTTATTTATACTGTACAGTGTACACATATGTTCAATGGCACTAGAAGTCTGGAACCCCTGCTTCAAGATTCTGTTATTAATTTCATCAAGACATATATCGTCTAAAAAAATTTGTGGCTGATTATCTTTTATTCATTCTCCTCCTCTCTTCGGGAAACTGATATGTTAAGTTGAAGAAAGGTGTCCAACACTCTGATCTTTGCACTTGACTTAATGCCTTGGACAATACCAAAGCTGTTATTGATTATAATTGGGCAAGAAGTAAAATTGAAAATCAAATTATGAGGCATCCCATTTTCCTTTTCTGATTTTCATGATTCTTATTATGGTTGGAAAATATTGGAAAATGACACTTGGATTTTACTGTGTGCCTCTTGTGACCATGTTTTTACTGTTTGTTTTCACTAGAAGAAAAAATTTCCTCTGAACCAGTCTTAGATGTTTTATATCCTCTGGCGTTCTCATTAAGTTAATAATCTTGTTTATAGGTGGAAGATCTCATGGAAGCAGGTGCAAATATAAGAGCAAGACTTGGGTTACCTCCACGTGCGCAGGATAAGTAAGTGTTCTATTTTCATGTAATTATAGAAAAGTTGTCACAAACTTTGCTTTTTAATTTTTTTTCATGCTAACTGATAATGAATATGATTAATTGCATATATTCAACAATCACTTGGGGAGGAAACAAGAAAAATATTGAAATTAACCTTGGTATATAATGTAAAACACACTTCACTGTCCTCGTTTAAAAATCTTCTTTACCACCCATCCATGGGGTTTGAAAAGTGTGCCCAGAAAAAAATTGGTACTGCAGTTTGTGTTTGAAATTATAAGTAATGCTTATGGCTTTTGCACATAGAATTGATGATTTTATCTTGTTACTGCTTTAAGACACAAATAAAGGGTGACGAGGATGGAGGGTGTCTAATTGAAACATATTTGAGGGGATGAGTCATTTGGATATTTTTCTGAAAATTAGGATGGATGGGCTATTGTTATTGTACTATATTTGCGTTGTAGTAAATTTATAAACATATTTTGTTTATGTATTTGAGAAACTATTGGTGTCCGTATGCAACAAAGTTAAAGGAGGTTCTAAAATTAGTATATATATACACTGAAAATGAGTATAATTATTTCCCTTCAGGAAAACCTAGAGGGCTTTATTATCTTTCATATATGTTTGTATGTGGCGGCATAGTATTTTATATTTATGGCTTTTTATGCTTTTTAGGTCTTCTACGTAGTAGATATTGCATATTCCTTTGGGTAGAGGATATGGCTGATTCATGACAAAAGGTTCAGTCATGACTTCACTGGTAATTGGGCCACTTCGTTTACAGGCTGGAGGCCTCAACAAGAAACGTGCCTGATAAGGTACACTGAATTGCTGATGTGTTGTGCACCTCACCATACTTATACTCAACCAACCTATGCTTGTTAGATGCACTGAGTTTATACACATGTAAATTTTAATCTATTATTTCATATATTGTTTAGACTTTAGACATTTGTTAATGATCAATACACATTAGGATCCACAACATTTCTGTTGTTTCAAGTGTATTTTTAATTTTAAGTCCCACATCCATCGACCACCAATTGATAGTGGCATTTTCATGTGATTGGATTGATTTGCAGCAAGCAAAAGTAGAAGACCTATGTAGCGTTTATTCTCAACCATCTTTTTCCTTCAATATTTCATTGAGCATATGGTAACTTGGCAACTCGGAGAAGATCGCAATGACATAGTAGTGAACAGCAGTCCCTCTTTATATTTACTGATCTTGGTTCTCTTCACTGTTTAAGAATAGCAAGCTGGAAATAGAGTTTATAATTTCCTGTTGAGATATTCTTGGCTGCTGGTTCTATATCCTGTAACGTACTTTTGTTTAGCCATTTTCTTGAGAAAATAGATCCTCAAGTGCCACCGCATATGGGTAAATCTTAGTTCTCAAGTGTTCTTTGTATCCGTGACTCGACATTCCTAAGTCCTTGTTAAACCGTCTATTTCTGCTTTTGAGAGCTTAATCAAATTTTTTCTTCTGATTTTTGGGTATATATAATGACCTTCATTTGGTTTATAAATTTAGTCATATATCCAAAATTTTCACCCGCCCCCACCACTGAACTAATTAATAAGATCTGGCCTCTTTAAGTACTTTTAGTTTCTCTTTTTTTTTTAATTAATTTTGTGTCCCTTGACATTAATTAAGGTTTTAATTTTAATTTTTTTTAATTTCTTTTCCTCCCCAAATGCTCCAGGGGGTGGAGTGTCAATATTTTTTTGACGTTTAGAAAGGTGAGATTTAAGCTATAAAAAAAATTCATTGTAAATAGTGGGTAGGGGTGCCTTATACTCTTAAGAATCATTTTATATTTTTAATTTTATTCAAATTCTATACAGCCTGTGACTTATTATTGTATATCCCTTTGAAAGTTAACATCCACAATACTCTGCTCTATCAACGTTGGTCTACCTGCACTTTAATCTGGTTTATAAGCTCATGCCTTAATCTAACCTAGAGACAATCTCCTTTGTGATAGTTGGTTCTCAATGAAAACAACTGATATAACCTCGGAGTTCAGTCATTATAACATTTTACCATGGTATACAAACTCGATGAACATGTACGATTAGTTTTATGCTGGTTTGTTAACCTCCAAACAAACACGGTAATATCGACGGCTTTATTTATGTGACACGATTGTAATTGAAATTGTGAAAAATATTTTTGATGTCAGAAAATGTAATGGGAATAATTTAATCCAAAAGACTAATCTATTGAAGGAGTATATAACACCTCAAGTACCATTTTATGTTTTTATTTTATTTAATGTGAGACTTCTTATAAACATTTGCTTTCTACTAATTATTTGTTATAAATTTTGAAACTTATGCATACTAATCCTTCTATGATCTATGTTTGTTAGAAGTTGACAGGATACTTGATCTAACACGTTAAAAAAAGACATGAAAGGCAATTTTATTTTATTTTTCATTACAACCAATTTTACTATGACATAAAACTCTGACAAGTTTAAAAACAGATTAAAAATTAAAAAAAATGCACCACATGACGTTGTAACGGAAAAAATTAATGGCACCAAAAGAAACTGAAAGAGAAAGGAAAATGGAAAAGGTAAAAGATAAAATGTCTCCGAAAAATATATGTTTTTTAATTTAATTACTAAAAGATAAAATGTTTTAATTTGATTCTTCATTTAATTTGATCTTTTAGTTAACAAGATAAATAAAAAATTAACTAGCAATAACAATAAAGAATATTAATTATTAAATAATGAATTAAATTATATTCATTAATAAAAATAAAACATATTAGATTTATAAATTGAACAGTTTGTATTTTTTTATACTTAGTTTGTATATAATATGTGTTTTATTTTATAAATTAAATATTGTTAAAATATATTGTTTATATTTTTTGTTGAGTAAAATTTAATTTATCATTTAACATTTAGTATCCATTGATAATTAAAATATATAGTTTCTCAATACATAATGATTTTTTCAATTTGGTCTCTCAGATCCTCCTCAATTTGGTCCATCATAATTTGATTTATCATCAATTTGGTTCCTTTGTTCGGTTGTTGTCTAAATAAATAACAATTATGATAATTTAAACGTTTGATACTTATTGGACAATATTAAAAGCCAACTATATTTCAATTTTTCTCCTATTTTTTTTTCAATGGGTCAAAACATTGTATCTTGTCACCAATATTAAACGCTTTCCAATTAACACTAAACGTTGTCCAATTGAAAAAAAAAAAAGAGAAAAAAAATTAGATTATAGTTAACCTTTAATGTTGCCAAGTTAATATTAAACATACAAGCCATTAAAAACATTATTTATTTAGACGATATCTAGAAGAAAGGATCAAATTGATAACAAATTAAATTATAAAATACTAAATTAAAAAGGAGAATCTATGAGAAATCAAATTAAAAAAATAATCATACAAGGGAAACCAAAATGATGTTTTAGTTATTTATTAATTCTACAATCGATTAATTTTTTATTTATCCTATTAATTAAATGACTAAATTGATTAAAAATTTATCTTTTAAAGATTAAATTAAGACATTTGATCTTTTAAAAATTAAATTATACATATTTCAAAACCTCATTCATTAATTTATATTTTTTTCTTTTAACATGTCAAATAATCTTTTAATATAGGAAGATGATGAAGAAATCATTGTGTAAGTTTCTTGCCTTGTAAAGATTAATAAATAGTGAGTAAATGTTTCAACGACCAATTTATTAATAGTGTCATGATCTCAAATGCTCGCTGTAATGATTTTTCTGGTAAAAAACATTATTACAAAGTCTAAATTCTAGTTTTTTTTTTTCCTTTTATTTGAATTGAAAAAGTACAATAGCTAGGTGCGTGAAAACAAATTTTTACGTTTCTCATTTTCTCATATGAAAATATCGGGACACTTATTTGAATTACATCTTACTTTATTATTAATTAAAAATATCATATTAAATAATAAATAAAATTATCAATAGTTATCATTTGATTAAATTAATTTTTTTATTTTTAACGTCAACATTAAAAATATCATCAGATATCAAATTTAAATACTTTGTCTAAATAAATTTCAATCTTTTAAAGTAAGAAAAAGAAATAAAATTCACGAATAATAAAAGAGATAAAAATTAAAATCTAATTTATTCAAGATCAATCTTTTATTCATTTCTTTAATATTTTTTTTTATTTCTCTCATATTTTAAAATTTTCACCATATAAAGTATTTTATTTTATTTTATTTTTTTAATCCAAACTTTAATTTGTTGGGACAAATGGTCCAAACTGCTTAAGGGATATTATTCAGAGATACTGTGTTTTGCTAAATTTTGCTCATTTTTTCTTCCCACAACTTAATCCACCACATCCAATTGGGTGAGCCCTTTATCCACATCGTACCAATCTATATATCTATGATCTAAGATAGCTATTTCAAAAGCACTAAAGTACCTGCTCAGTTCACCTTGACATTTAAGAAAACAAATGTTGGCTCACATCAAAGGAGTTGTTACTAATCATTTGAGATTAAAACCTCTACTCAAATCACAACCCAGTGCAACCACTTGAGCTTAGTTTGGTGGCTAATTCTAAATCTAACGCACTGAAGAGGAAATAAACATAAAAATGAAGATTCTTGGGATCGATGGTCAAACAAAACATGAAGTTATACTGATTCTTAAGCAGCAAGAGCACAAAGGTTTGGTACTTGGCAGCACAGTGGGGACAAGTAGCCTTTTCCATCTTCATGTCTGATTTCACCCAGAGAACTTGTTAAGACAAAAGCCATGTCCAACACTGAAAAAGGTGGTTCTATTGATGAACCTTAAGTTCCCTGCGCTTGTACCGAACCATCACTTTCCCTTTCACACCAACAACCATGGCATTCCAATCAATTTCAGGAAAAGGTGACACCAACTCCAGCTCAAAATTCCTCAGCAAATGAGTCCAAATTGCCTTTATCTGCAGATAAGCAAAGGGCTCTCCAAGGCATCCATGCCTGCCGCCTCCAAATGAGATGTAAGAGAATGCCCCCGCCACCTTGTCCTCTTCCCTCCCTAAGGCAAACCTATCAGGATCATAACAATCAGGATCCTTGTAAATATGAGGTAAGCGGTTTGCAAAAGCAGGGGATGTGGCAACTATATGACCCTTAGGAATATCATATTCTATCCCTTCACGAGTTTTGACACTAAAATCGCTGTGTGAGCTTCGCAGCAGCATGATCAGTGGAGGGTGGAGCCTCAAGGCTTCTTTAATGCACCGGTACAAGACATCCATTTCAGCCAAGACATCATGATCAACTCTGTCACCATGCTTATCCATCAATTCCTTCTGCTCTTCCAACACAGCTGAAAGGTACTGCTTGTTACACAGGAGATATGCTCCTGTCCAAGTGGAGGTAATTGAACTGGTGTGCTGTCCAGCAAAGAGTGCAGCAATTAGCAATCCAGTCACTTCAGCTTCTGTTGTTGGGCGACCATCTTTGTACTTTGACTCAATGAAGCACTGCAGCATGTCATTCTCTGATTTACCAGTGGCTTTGCGGGATGCTATGATGCCTGCAAAGATTTCGGCAAGCTTCTTGCGAGCCTGATCACGGCGCCGGTGAGCTGGGATGGGCAGGTATGGAAAGAGGACACTGATAGGAAGCATCCCATTATCCAGGTCATGGAACAAAGCAGAAACATCATCAAAGAGCTTATCACGAACTTCACGGCCCAAGAGACATCTGCTAGCTGTCAAGATGATTAAATGCTCAAGCTCATACTTCAAATCCACCTCACCGCTGGATCCCCATTTTGAGAAGTAGTCCTGCAAATTAAGATCATGTTTGGGAATGAATGGTCCTGAATGTCAATTTATTACATACTCAAAGAAATTAGAAGGGGAAAGGGACGAAACAGTTATTAACCACACTTTGAAAAGTCCTGTCATTTCAAAGTAGGTCGAAAATTGAAAATTTAAATTTGAAGATGTCAAGTCCCAAAGAACGTTAAGAGTTTCTCAAAGGCTCAACTAAGAATAATGGGGCAACTAGAGAAAAATGAACTAATCTGCACTATATATAGATAATCTAAGGTTTTGTGCAGTAACGAGGTTCAAACTATAACATTCAACAAAATATCCAAACTCCTCGATTGAACCTAGTGGCTTCATGATCTCAGGTCCTGATGATCATCTACCACATCTAATTATGTTAAGTTCGGATTCCGACCAAGTGGGCTGGAATTCTGGAGTGAGCAATTGTTGATCTCCCAAAATGACATGATGTAATAAAAATGGCAGAACTAGCAAAATGACAAACAAATTTCAGTCATCAAACGGAAATTAAAAGGAGCGAGGGAGGAAACAACCACATTATGTAAAGTCATAATAGTAACTTGAACCTAGAAATTCTACTCAAATGAGTCTAGTAGAAGAATTAACATCATAAACAGAAATTGCGAGAACAAAAGAAAGAAGCAGTAATATGCACTATAAACAGATCACTATTGGTGTTGCCACTGGTCAAACGCAAAGGTACTAAATGTCCACCCACACGAGGTTTGAATTTAACATCTTGAAAACTACCTAAATCCTCACCAACAACAGATCACAACTACAGTGGTGGGTTCTGATGGTCATCAACAATGCCTGACTGTATGGGTTTCTTCGAATTGTGTATGACAAAATGTCCACCTCCCACTATGACATGATGTGGAGGAAAAAATTTTCCCAAAATTTTTTCACTCGCTACTTGTCCGTAGGAGAGAGAAAAAACACTGTACATACTGCGAAGATTTCAACAGCCTATTTCTAGGATTCAACCACCAAAAACTACAATTCCTAAAAGAAGAACAATTACAGAAGAAGCAAAGTGACGGACACTATTCAACAATTAAACTCGACCAATAAATCAGATAATCCAAACACACACTTGCCTCAGCTTCTGTAACCATCTGATCCACATAACCCTTGAGTTTATTCACTCTGAGAGCCTCAGTGAAGAAACGGAACTGCTCCTGCCTGATGGAGTAATCAACATCAAACACCACTCCAGGCCCAAAAGTCGGAACATTGAACTGGTACACCTCCTGCTGGCTAAGATCAGACTCAGGGGCCTTGAAAAAGTGAGCCGAAACCTCAGGTCCAATGAAGAACGTAATCTTCCTATGGAAGAGATTCAAAGTGAAGACACTCCCAAGCTTGGGGTACTCCTGACGAAGCATCAAGATTGGACCCTTCAAGAATCGGAACAACCCACCGATGAGTGGCCAGGATTTCACCACAGGAGGGAGTCGCTTTCTGGATTTGGGAATTATTAGGGCAGAAATGAGCTTGGCCACAACAATGGTGGCCACAATAAGAAGACCAGTGTTGAGAAACTTGCTATCTACCTCCATGGAAGATGAATTATACCCTGATGAGAATGTTTGATTGAGTGATTTAGAAGGAAGAACGAGAGAACGAAAAAGAGAGTGAGGAATGAAGAATAGTCACACTCACTCACAGATCCGTGAATATATTTATCATGAGCCTTGAAATTCGGGAAAAAAATGAAAATTGTGGTGCCGGCATTCAAGTTGTGATTGAAAAACTGCCAAAAATGTTGCGTAGCGATGCTTAGCTGTAATTAGCAGATCTAGGTTTAGAGGTTTACAATTCTGGGTTCTCTAAGCAAAACTGTGGGTCATTATCTTAATATCTATCTCAAATCAATAATCAACTTTGTGCGGAGAAGAAGCTAGCTAGTGTTTTACTCGTGCCACTTTTTACTCTTTTTTTTTTTTTTTACTTCTTGTTTTCAATATAAATATATGAATAAATTATATTTTTTAAAAAGGCGTTAAAATTATATTTTTTTTATTTTAAAAATTTAGATTCTTTTTTAAATTTTAAATTTTAAATTTTATTTATTTTGATTATAATAGCTACATTATTGATTTTTTAAAAAATATAATCTATTAACAAATATTTTTTAAATTTATTATTTTATTATTATTTATTTTGAGTTAAATATAATAAAATTATTTTATTTTAAATGTAAAAAAATTTTATATTAATCAAATACATATTTAATTATATGAGTAATAAGTATAAGGAAGAGATTGTAAATTTTTAAAATAAAAAAAGGAAAGTATAATTTAATCTAAATATAATATACAATAATACAATAAAAAATTAGAGTGTTAATAATTAGTATAAAATTAATAATTTCTTTTTTAAATATGGTTTTTAAAATTTAGGTTTGTAAAGATAAACTTCTTCATTTAATTTTTTAAATATTTTTAATTAATAAATAAGAATCTATATAATCGTTATTCAGAAAAATTTTTGCAAAAGCCAATTGGTCATTAAAACAACCCTATTTGAAACGAAAATTTGCCTAAAAAATGTTACTGGGGAAAAAATATTACTTGGATAATTTTAAATTATAAATTGATGATTAGATGAGTTTCAATTTAGGGTTAGAGAAAGTCAAGACTAAATTAAAAAATTTTATTTTTAAAAGATTAAATCAAGATAAAAGTAATATTAAAGACTAAATTATTAATTTAAATGTATTATATGAGGTCAAAATATATGTTGGCCAAAAAGCATTCAAAATATGTAAGTATACTGAATTAAAAGTTAAATTAATATTATAGTCTCTCAACTTATTTTAATTACAAGAGTTTTTAATTGTTACAAAAAAAATTATTCTTATCTACTCTAATATTTACTTTTAACTAAATATTTCCATAAGTAAAAATAATTACAATTAATTAACCTCTGATTTATTAACTCCATTGCAATAAATCTTTACTATCTAAATTGGATATCAAATCTAACTCTTTAAGCTGTGCAAATTTATTATTATTTTTTCAATTATTTACTATTCATTTTATCTTATCTTCATCTTTTCTAATTATGGCTGTCTTAGTTATTGTCTATCATTAGTTTTTTTCTATACTAATAATTTAATATTTGAAACATATATTTATTAATATTTTAATTCTTAAAAGATATTAATTATATAAATTAATTTTAAAAAATTTAAAACATTATTCTTTTCATCAAATATTATTAAAATTTTTTGATAAAGATATTAAAGTGAAACGTTAAATGTTTAAGTAGGTGTCAATTGTTTAAGTAAAATATTCAATAATCATATAAATTAATTTTTTAAAATTTTGTATCAATTATTTTTAATAACATTTAATAGAATGACTAATATATATAATATTTTAAATATTTAAAAATTAATTTTTATAATTAATATTTTTTAAATACTAAAATATCAATATACGTATCATACAAGATCAAATTACTAATATAATCTTAATTTTTTCTTAATGTATATAAATAAAGCTTCAATTTTCAATCTTCTCGATGTCTTAGTTATTGCCCATTCGAGAAGCCTCTAGTTTTTATTTGGTGGCATAGTCAAAGCACATGTCACAAAAAAACGGAGAGAAAGAACAAAAAGATGATAGAGTTTAAAACTGGAAACAAAACAAGAAAAAAAAATAGTAAATATTATAAAAAAGATATCAACTAAAATTGTTCTATTAATGCGAATTTGAGAATACAGGTTATCAATAATTCCCCTCTATGTATCCATTATTGCTAATTTTTCTTTTACTTTGACTGGTATAGTAAAATGTTCAATTAATGAGAAGAAGAAGTATTATTCTTTGATTATAAACTTTAATATTAAAATAAGATAACAGCAGTAATTAATAACTTTTGGCGTAGTGATGCACATCAGCTAGCAAACAAGATATGTGATAGGAAATATGTCCAGTTAGCTGTTTGAGTTATTTTGGTTTGTTAGCAAAAAAGTGAAAATTGTCACAAGGGTTGTTAGATGGTTATTTTCACTATTTTAATTACTTGTGCGTAGGGGAGGCCGTTAGTATGAGTGAATTTTGTAAGTCTCTTTTCATTTTTTTCCTCACGATCTAGTTTTATTATTAATTTATTTTTTATTGATCTAATTATATAATATAAAAATAATAAAATAATGATATAAATAATAAAATAATCTATATAAAATAAAAGATAAAAATACACAAAAAAATGTAAAGAAAATTTGTTTAGAGTTTAGGATTAAAATAAAATATAAATTATTTTTTTATTTATTGCATCATTTATATTCTTGTTATTTGTTATTTTGCTAAGAAAAAATAAAAATAAAGATATATAAGTAAACTTAAAAGTTGTATAAGTTTAATAAAAAAAATTATACTTTCGAAATGATTAAAATAAAAAAAAAGATTAAAAATGAAACTAAATTTTTAAATATTCAAATCATTCTAAACCCGGAGGGGCTTATAAATTAGTGATAATTACACAGTTCAAGTTTATGCATCCGCCACGTGACATTTTGATATTGGACAAATCATTTCTTTTGTATGGAGCAAAACAACAAAGTAAAATAGAAAAAAAAAAATGCACGCATGGTACTAATTTTAGGGAATATGAATTTCGATTTAGTGAATTTATTTGTATTTGAGAAAACACTTTTTATACTTTTAAAAATATATATATAAACCCCTTTTAAAGTTATAAAATTATAAAAATACCTCAAAAAAACATTTTTTTATAAGAATAACACATTAAAATATACATTTTATGATAGACTATTATAATATTTTAAAATAATATATTTTAATTTTTAACATCAAATAAATGAATTTAGATGGATAGTGAATAATAAGTTAATCTACTTCATAGATATATAGGATATACTCAAATTCATTAACATCAAAATTATTGACTATCCATCCATTTAAATAATAGAGAAGAATATTATAAGTAATGTTGTAAAGATAAAATAATTAAAATAAGTTATACATTTTTAATAGTATAACTGATGTTAAAAATAATATTACTTTTTATCATCTTAAAAAATATAATAATCTCTCATAAAATGTATATTTTAATGAGTCATATTCTTAAATAAAAGAAAAAATATTATTTTTTGAGGTATTTCTATAATTTTATAACTTTAAAATGAGTTTTTATATTTTTGAGATATTTCTATAATCTCGATGGCGAGTGCATGTAATTATGAACGAATTCGACCCATATGATCATCACTTTTTAAAAATTAGGGTCTTGAATAATTTAGAATAGACAATCAAAAAGAATAAAAATAAATAGTATAATAAGATAAAGATTATTAAAAATAATACACTATCAATTTTAATTCTAAATATTAATATAAATTCATTAAGACTTAGTATAGATAATAAGACAAAGATTATTAAAAGAAATACACCATCAATGTCAACTCTAAATATTAATATAAATTTACTAAAATTTAGTATATATTACTCCAAAAATAATAAAAATATTTTTAAAATAAGTAAATCATTAAGTCAATAAAAATAAGTTCAAGAACACTTCAGATAGATTGAACTAAACCAAAAAAAAAAATATATATATATATCTAAAAGTTAATAAATGATTTATATAGAAACTAATAATAGTCATAATAGAACTTCAAATAAAAAAAGAGTATTATTCAATTAGAATATACAGAAGATAATATAGAGATAGAAGAAAAAAGAACAAACATATCAAGTTTTTTAAGATTTAACACTAGAAACATAATAGATATAAGATTATGAGTAGAAGATGAAATAAATATAAATATTTAAGTAAAATTAATATTAAAAAAATATTTTTTTAGCACAAGTAAAACTTTATAAAATTAAAAAAAAAATAGAATATTATTCAACATAAATCAACAAAATATTATAATAAAAATAATAGATTAAAAATGCAATTGTATTACTTTTTAGTAAAATTAAATTATAAAAAATATAGATCAAGAAAATACCACACAATAATGCATATAGGAGTAAATATATCTATAACAAAATATAATGTATTATCACGTGAACAATAAAAAAAAGAAAGATAAACTACTAAAAATGGCTAATGCCAACTAAATACATATGATAGAATTATATGTAAATAATGTATCAATCCAAATAAGAGAATATGAATTACAAATCCAAACTTAAAACCAATTTAATGAAGCAACTAATGATATGATATTAGGATTACATTTCTTAAAAAATTATATGCCAATACATATGACTAAAAAAGCATCAATGTTAATTATTTCATGTAACCATAAAGCATGAACAATAAGAATAACCATATAGAAGAAGTGATGAAAAGTTAAAAAAAAAAAAAATGAAAAGAAACTTCAATTCTTACATAATAATAAACTTATAGAAATAAAAAAAAACAAATAATTATAAAAAATATTGAAATCCATTAGAATATAGAAGAAAGAATTTTAAAAAATTATAATAAAAATTCATTATTTCATTGAAAAAAATCAAAACCCTTAATAAAAATAGAGTTCAAAGACTATAATAAAAAATAAATTCTAAACTATATCTTTAGATAAAATAAAATAAAATAATTTATAATGCATATAAATAAAATAAAAAAAATATAATTTAATAACAGAAAGTAATTTAAAATATTTTTTGCCAACCATAATTGTATTAAAATATAATAAAAATAAAAATAAATAAAGATTAATTATAAATTATAAAAAATTAAATTTATTAGTTGTAAGAAATAAATATCTTATATTAAGAATAGACCTCTTATTTAATTTAATAAAAAATATTATATATATATATATATCTTTGTCGTCTACACTCTTCACGGACTAACATTACGTATGAGAGAGAAAAACAATAAATAAATAGTGCCAAGCTTTTGTGTGATATACGTGCACCAAAAATAATAATAAAGAGAAATATTCTAAAATTGCAACTATATAACAACAGTAAAGTGCACAGAAAATTAATAGAGACAATTATTATACAGTCTAAATCATAATTAATTTTATTTAATTACAGTTAATTAATTAGTCTTTAAATATATAATAATAACTATCATTATTTCTGAGTAATATACGATGACGTTATATAAATTTATGAGGTCTATTTTTTTTTACCTATTAATTATCAAAGTATTATTATATTTAAATTTTAAATATTTATATTATAATGAATATAAGTCTTTTTAATTGTTTTTCTTCAAAATTTTATAAAAAAAATATGACATAAAAAAATATAAAAATAATAAAAATTTTATAATTAGGGACGTTAAAAAAAATTCATACAATATTCACAAAATTTATTTGTCATGTTCGAATATCTAAGAAACAAGTTCAAGTCCTAGCAATGTTTTGAAGAATTTTACGACCTTAGATTTAGAGAGAGTGGCACTCAATTTAAAAATAGCAAGCTTAAAAAAATCGGATTTCTCTTCATTATTTTTTATTTTTTTTTTCCCCTTCATTTCTCAAAACAATTGAAGCTTGAATCAAGAGAATGTGTCAACTGAATCGACAGTTTGATGAAGAGATGGAGGCGTTGCAACCGAGTGAATGACATCCGCATCTAATTATTCAAATTCCAATAATTACAAATTTAATCCGCTAATAATTCCAACGCATCAACACGCGGTCAGTATGGTTCCCAATAATATTGCGTTAAAAGTAATGGAGATATAGGCAATTTTTAAAAAGTATTTTTATTTTTTAAGAAGAGAAAAATAAAAAAATGTATGAATAATTGTTTTTGATAAAAGATAAAATATTTAATTTAAAAATAAAAAATAAGAATAATTAAAAATTATTCTAAATTCTAATTTTTTAAAATAAAAAAAATAATTTTTTATTAATAATATATATGAATACATAAAAATAATACTAACATAAATGTTTAGAATTAATTTTATAAAATAATTTTAAAGAATAAAAAATAAAAACAAATTATATTTTACTTCTTTGAGAGATGTTATAATTACAATTTTTTTTATTTTAAAAACTTACACTCTTTTTTATTAAAAGATTAAAAATTTTATAATTTTATTTATTTTGATTAAAATATTTTTAATGATATTATTATTTTTTAAAAAATTATTATAATTTATTATAAAATATATTTTTTAAAAGTATAATATTTTATTATTAATAATAAATTTATTTTATTTGAAGTTAAAAAAATATATTTTTATATTAGTCAAATACATTTGATTATATAAATAATAAATATAAAGGTAATTTGATTAAAATAAGTAAAAATATAAATTTTTTATCTCTCAAAATAAGAGAGTAAAATTTTTTAAAATAAAAAAAATATAATTTTAAAATTTTTCAAAAAAAGAATATAATTTATTTTAAAAAATAAATAAAATCATAACAGGTTCATAAAATTATTATTGTTTTAGTAACAATAAATTTAAGTAAAAAAATAGCGCTCTAATCTAAAATCAACTAGTCAAGACAAACTCTCAATTTTAGAGAACACTTAAAAGAAAAATTACAAATAATTCATTAATAAAAAATGACCCAGATTCAAATTAAATCATGGAGTTGTCGTCCACAAAGCTAAGACGTATAGAAATACTGTTTGAATTACATTTGATCCACCAAGAATATTCTAAATTCCAATAATTACAAAACAAAGGTAGGAATACACGTAACAGAGATCCACGTGAGTTGGACCGTTGCCACTCACCAAGTCCACTTTTTCTTTCTTCTGTCTCTTTTTGGTCCTTTAATTATTGCAACCTTTTCATTTCGTCACTCCATTAAAGCATCACCAAAACAACCTTCGCTTTCCCACCATTTTCGTCTGAATAAATAAACGAATTCTAACCATAATCTCATATTTTCAATCTCTCCTTCTGCCTCTGTAGATTCCAACAAAATGAATTCCCGGGAAAACCAAGATCGTCCTGATTTCTACCAGCGCGTCGTCGTCATGAGGCACGGTGATCGCATCGACAACTTCGAACCTCACTGGGTATCCACCGCAGCCCGGCCATGGGATCCGCCCCTCATACGAGATGGGCGGCGTCGGGCTTTCAATTCGGGACGGAAGTTCCGCGATACTCTCGGATACCCAATCAACCGGGTCTTTGTCTCCCCTTTCCTCCGCTGCGTCCAGACTGCTTCCGAGGTCGTTTCTGCTCTCTGCGCCATTAACGACGATCCCAACTCACACATCAGCGATGGCGTACCTATCGATCCTGCAAAAGTCAAGGTTACATTTCTTTTCTGAATTTATGTATGTATATGATAAAGGTTAATTACTGTATACTGCGCCATTAATTACTGTATACTGCTGTGGTTTGTTTGCACTGTGCTTATATTGATTTGGGGGTAAACCGTGAACAAGAATTTACACTAGGATAATTGTATATATCTGGAGTCTTTATTGACTTCAACTGGAATGGACATTTTAAGTTTTGTCGCGTTGTGGTATTTGTATCATGCTGTGTATCGGTGTTCACTAATTGTAGAAACTGCTTTAAAAGTAACATATGCTAATAACGGCATTTGAAACTAATGCTTTTCGTAGTTGCAAAGAACAGACATTTCCAATGTTCTTTTTGTTGTAACTAGGTAAAATTGTTGAGGAATTTTATTTTTGTTGTATACTGAAATACGAAAAATACAAGTAAAAGCATTTCTGAACATGCTTCCAGAAGTACCCGGAACAGAGTAGTAGTGGTTTTTAGAAGAGCTGCATTTTGAGGAATATACCATGCACTTAAATTTAACACTAGGGCTCTAAGACAAGCAGAAGTTGCTTACTAAGCCTTAGTTTTATGAAATTTGATAGCAAGTATGTCTGAAATAATCAATTCGAACTATAATAGATACAAAAGGTGTAGGAAGTTTCTTTCATATCCCTTTTTGTGGTGGTTTAATGGCTTTGGGATACTTAGATGACACCTTTTAATCTTTCTTTGTTGGCAGTTTTCCACTTTTTACTCGTTAAAGTAATTGACTACAAATTTTCTGCTGGGATTCAAACTATGCTATATTATGAATTTTTATCTGAAAATTGTATTGCAATTGTGCATTAATTACTGCTTTTGGAAAGATGTTCAATGAATCTTTGGCTTTGTTCCCATGTCCCCGTAATTTCTACTAGATGACATATTATCATAGAGAATCCCCTTTTGAAGCAACAATCTTAGAAAGTTATAACAAGGTGACCCTTGATGGCTTCGCAGATATTTATATTTCTTGTAACTACTTTTCCAACACTTCCCAGTATAAAATTCAGTTCTCAATGTCGCAGTGAAGCAAGGATGGTTCTTGCAGCATTGTGCCTTAGTTGCAATTCCCAAGAATGACATGTTATTATGAAAACAGCTGCTACCTTTTAGGGGTTATTATTTTGGCAGACTCCAAAAGATATACTTTCGCTCCCAGGGCACAGATAGATTATCACATAATTGATTAGATGAAGAGACTTCAGATTCTGATTATTATGTTGCTTATACACTGATCTACCAGTGACTGGTTGTTGCACTCTAATTAATTACTTAGATATGCATCATGGAGTATTTGTAACATACGCATGTAACATTTCAGACTTGGCTTAGTGGTGAAAGCTGCTTGAATACATATTGTGAGAGAAAATGAGTGGTAACATAATTGAGGACTTTTAGTATCAAAATTATAGCACAATATCTCTATTTAATGTAATTATGACATGAGTAAGAAAGTCTGGTGGCATTAAGTGGCTTAAATTATCTCCATCGTTGCCTTTAACTGACTGCAGGTCTCTGTTGAACTTGGATTGTGTGAGATGATGAGCAGTGAAGCTATTAGTCTTGAGTTGGCTCCTAAAGATGGAAATTGGGGTTTTGATGTCTCAGAGCGTGAAGCAATGCTGCCAGCTGGCACAGTGGATAAGAATGTGAAAAGGGTGTATAAAGAGGTATATATAGAGGACTAAATCTCTTTCAATTTAGAATTTATTGTCGGCTACTTATTCATGCAAATACAGATTTTCACTGTGACTGATGAAAACTTTTTTGGCCTGATAAACTCCAGTTGCCTCAGTGGGAAGAACCAGTTTCCGGTACAAGGGCTAGATATGAGCAAATATTTAAGGACCTCGCAGATAATTATCTTACCGAGAACTTGCTGCTTGTCACGCATGGTAAATATTTAATTTCTTTTATTTATAACTAATGGCACCTTCTGGTTGTTTACAGATATTGTTTTTCCAACTTTTTTTACGCAATTTATAAACTACAAATAATTATAATAAACAAGGGGGTAAATTACAGCTTGTTTCCATGTGTGCTGGTACTAAGTTTGTCGCTTGTGGTTTAAAGTATTCTGTCAAATCCCTTAGTGGCATGATATGTTACCACTTAGTTACACTGAAGTATTTTTCTTTCAAATTTTTACTAAGATAATCAAGTTTAAAAGAAAATTAACAGATTCAGTGTTAAAAGCCTTGTGAACAGTTTCAGTGTTGTGACTTGTGAGATTAGGGTTTAGGATTTCCAAATGTCAACCAATAGTGGCTTGGCTTCAGAAGACTATGAACTGTTCAAGGTACAAGTCAAAACATACTTTTAACAATGAAATTCTTCTTCGTTTTGAGGTTTAGATAATTATTTCTGTTCAATCTAAGGCTGAAAACATCAAAGGATTGTTAAGTGGTAACTAAAATTATATAGGAGGCTGAATGACTCGATTTTAATTGAAGAGACAAATTGATTTTAGACTGCATAATTCATCCAAACAAGAAAGTGGGTTCAACATAATCTTCCTTTTATTGGTCTGCAAGAGTACAAAAAATTTCCCTATCTGAATTGTTAATGAATTGCTCCTTTGCAGGGGAAGGAGTTGGAGTGGCTCTCTCTGCTTTCTTAAAGAATGCTATAGTATATGAAGTAGAATACTGTGCATATGTAGAACTGAAACGCCCTATTTTCAAGAAGGATCAATCTTTCACTGTTGGAGAGTTCGAGGTGCTTACTCATACTGGTCAAACTGGTGTTAGTTATTTTCTCGCAAGCCCTTCGGCCAAAACTTCATAATGATAAAGCATAGGTTGGGATCTCATTTCAAATCTGTGGGCAAAATCTCCTCCATTGTGGATGCTGATTATAATTTAGTAGGCAAGAAAAAAAAAGCATTAGCCTTCGTTCATATGCTCTTTGCCCTGAGTTTAAACAGTAAAGCAGGGAGATCAAGACTTCGGAATAAGGTGACATGTTCACTTTTTATTCATAGTAAGTTAAATACAGACTTTGTTGATTGCTGAGTTTTGCAAATATAAAATATGTTGTTCTATGCTGCTGGAAGCAGGAAAGGGCTCAGCCTCCTTGGACTTATACAATTTTTCTACCATTAAAGATTTTGCATAATTAGACTTGAAACTTTCTATAGCATTCTGCTTAAAGGAACAAACATCTGAGCTAGGTGGAGCTAGTTTGGAATTTCCACCAAACTCTATTTGTGTCCTCAATTTTATTTTTAGGTAACTCAATCTTATGTCAGACTCAAATATGTTGATTTATTGAACAATAGTTAGTTTAAAAAAGCTGCAAATTTATCTCAAAGTCGCTCAAGTGTACTAGGTAATGCGTTTAATCCTTATGAATGTTATGAAGCATTTCTGATTGACCCAATAGACGACTGGATGATCAATTATTTAAGATGGCTGAGCATTTCGTTTTGGAGGATATCTTATACTATAATTAGTCCTCGTCATAACATTGCTTTTGAAGATCCAACATTCCAATGACTGTATTATGAGACACTTCACTTACGTGATTATGATCAAAGTATTTATATCCAATGATTATCAACAAATTCATATCCAGTGATTATCAACAAATTTTATTCTATTTGTATATATTATATATTAAAATATTTATTTTATATTAATATATCAATATATTATATGTAAATTTATTACAATATAAAAATATATTAATTATTATTTTTTTCTTTAAGGAGACACAACTTTTTCAAAATTCATTTAAAAAGATCTAATCTTCAATCCCTCATATATATATATATATATATAGTGATATTTTTGAGGATGGCCTTGTTAAAATTTAATTTTAGTCATGTTTCAAATTTATATTATAGCAAAAGTTGTGAAACTTAAGTGTGTTTTAGATTTGTTCGTATAGACAGATTCGGATTTGAAGATTCAGATATTTAGTGGGTTTCAAAGACAAGGAAAATATATATTTTGGAGTCGAAGTCTTAGAACTATAATATTTTACTCATTCTGTCCACAGTCATCGCTAACCATAATCATCTCCTCTACTAGTAACCAAGCAATTTAGCGAACCCTCTTTTAAAAGTTAGAATCATGTCTATACGAGTCCAAGAAAATCTCATACTATCCCTAGATCCTATAATCACCATTTCTTCTTTCTTTTCCTCTTCCACACAATAATAGGCTCCAAAGATCCTAATATGTTGCTTTAAACCTTTTCTAGACAATAGTAATTCGGTGAATTCCGCCTTCGACATTATTTTCACGGTTCATGAGACATTCTTTTGACCATTGTTCTATAAAAAAAATTATTAATTCTTGCGCAGCTAATGAACGATCTTTAGTTTTCACCCCAAATTTTTTTTATTTTTAAAATTTTGAATTCTAACTAATTTCTTTTTAACTCTATGCTTCAAACTATAAATATGGAAATTGATGTGTAAAACGAAGGAGTTACGTTTTATGGAAGGTACATACTTAACATAAATTCGCTATGTTATTGTTATGTTAGAGAATGCAACATCTATTACAAGAGATCTTCTTTACCGGCTTACTCGCCAACGAAGTGCTTACTTTCATTTGAGGGGTAAACAGACAAATATAATTTAACCTCTGATAAATGTGTATATCTGAAGACTTTATCGACTTCAATTCGACCTCAACATTTCTTTTTGTCCTGTGTTCAATAGTTTGAATACGTTTGTGTCACTTGCTGTATTTAATAGGAAACGTTTTGTTTGATGTTGTTATTGTATGTGTAGTGTTCATTGATTCTTAGCTAATCTTAGAAACTGCTTTAAAAGTAACTTATAATTGCTAGCGACGACATCTGAATCTTTTGCTTTTACAAGTTGCGAAGAACAGACGTTTTCAATGTTCTTTTCGTTGTATACTGAAATACCAAAACTTCAAAACAAAAGCATTTCTGAACATTCTTCCAGAAGCACCCAGAACAGAGTAGTAGTGATTTTAATAGGAGCAGAGTTTTGAGGGATTTATCATGCACTTCAGTTTAACACTTGAGCTCCAAGGTAACCAAAAGTTGCTTACTACAACAATTTTTGACCTTGCCTTATTTTTCTGAAGTTTGAGAGCAAATATGTTTGAAATAATAATTTTGAACTATGGTAGATACATACAACAGGTGTAGCAAGTTTCTTTCATATCCCTTTTTGTGATGTTTTTTATGGCTTTGAGGTACTGTTATACCTCTATTTAATCTTTCATTGTTGACATTTAATTGAAAATTTTCTACGTGTAGGGCAATTATTTTTAACTACTGCTTTTGAAAAGATGTTCAATGAATCTTTGGTTTTCTTGCACTCTAATTAATTACTTGGGGTCTTTTGTGAATGAAGAGAAAAAGGGAAAGAGAGAAATTAAAGAAAAAAAAATATTGAGTGATAATTTTTTTTTGTTTAAATCTTTTAAATTTTTTTAATTTAAAATAATAAAAATTAATAAAAAAATATTAAAGAAGATTAATATAAAATTTTTTAATTCATTCTTTTTTAAAATTTTAAAAAATAAACAAAGTAAAAATTAATATATTTTTTTCTTTTTTCTTTTTTTAAAATCTCTCTTTCAAAAATATCGTTAAACTTATATTATGTAATAGTTGTAACATAAGCATGTAACATTTCAGACTTGCCTTAGTAGTGAAAACTGCTTGAATACAGAATGCTAGAAAATGAGTGTACGTACTATGTAGAATTGGAGACTTCTAATATCCTAAATCTAGCGCAATATCTCTATTTTATGTAATTACAATGTGAGCTATGAAATACTACAAATATCTGACATGACGCGAAACGAGTATTTTTATATGTCAAACTTCAAAAAATATAAAATATGACACGATATAGCATACATGTATTTTTAAAGCTTTCTAGTAGTAATATACTTATAGACAAAAAAAAAAAAAAGTATTATTTTATACTTCAAGTGACTTACACTATTATGAAAGAATAATAATAAATAAATAAATATTCAAACAGTTATGAAAAAACTTTAATAAATTTCTTAAAATGAGATCTCTAGTTTTCAATTCACTTATTTTTATCTATGTTATGAGAACATCTTACTTAGCTCTGAGTGTGAGATGTGTTCAACACGTACCCAAAAAAAAAGTAAAATATTTTATTCTAACACGTTTATAGATGTGTCAGAGTGTGTATCATATCATTTATCACATATATGATATACCTGAAGATAAATGTGTGCGTGCATCATAGAACATAAGTTACAATTTATGGTACCTTGAATTGATTACAGGTATCTGTTGAAGTTGGATTGTGTGAGAGGATGAGCAGAGAAGCTATCAATCCTGAATTGGCTCCTAAAGATGGAAATTGGGGTTTTGATGTCTGTGAGCTTGAAGCAATGCTCCCTGCTGGGACTGTGGATAAGAATGTAAAAAGGGTGTATAAAGAGGTAAATAGATAGAGAACTCAGGATTCTACCTTTTTGAATTCAGAATTTGTTAATGCTTACTAATTATTCAAGTAATTAAATACAGGTTTTAATTGAGACTGATGAAATCTTGTTTGCCTTATAAACTCCAGTTGCCTCAGTGGGAAGAGCCAATTTGGCATGCGTCGGCAAGATTTAAGCAAGTTTTTAAGGACCTTGCTGATAATTATACTACTCGCATGGTAAATTGTGAATAGTTTTTTTTTTCTATACAAAAATTTAGGTGAAAGAATGGCATCCCAGTCTAAGGTTATTAGGACAGACTTTTAAACACAGAGTACGTATAGATAACCCACCAATGTGATCAATTTCATAGTGTTGTGAGAATAAAATTAGGATTAAGCTAACAATTTCAACTTTGGAGGGAAAGGAATTGGAGTGGCTCCTAATGCATTCTTAAAGAATGCTGTTGTGTATGAAGTTGATCACTGTGGATATGTACAACTTAAACGTCCTATTTTCAAGAAACATAAATGTTTGAGTGCTGGAGATTTTGAGGTGCTTATAATGGTTTTCTCCCAAGGCCTTCCACCAATGAACAACAATGATTGGAATCTCAGTACAATACAAATCTTCATTCATACCTCTTTGTCTCTCTTACTTTACTTTAGATAATACAAATCTTTAAATACACAACAAAGGTGTTTGGATCCTTGGCAATTCAGTATTTCGAATGTTCAACTGAAACAATGTCGTTTTTGCACATTTCTTTTTTAAAATTTTAATTCAAAACATACTTTTTTGGTTCATCCAAAACGGTGCCGTTTTAATGCATTTTTTCTCCTCCGATTGTCAGACCAAATCGTTAAGACAAAATCGAAAGTGAGTGATGCTGAATCGTATTCGAACATGATGGTGGTTGAAAGCGGGTAGTCACCACTGATGCCAAATCCAAGCCAGAAGTAGAGGGTGTTCATGATGGCGTTGGGGTTTGAACCGATGGAGAGGCCAGAGCAAATGACACAGAGGACCATAAGAATGAGAGTGATGCCGTAGACTTTCTTGTGGCCAAGCTTATTGTCGAGCCACCCAACGACAAGTTGGCCGATGAGGGTGACGCCGACGATAGTGTTGTTGACAAAGGGAGGAAGCTTGCCAGGTTTTGGGGAAGAGGGATCGAAATAATACAAGCGGCCTAAGAACTTAGTAACAATGGTGATACAGAAGAGATTATAGGAGTCAGTGGGGAAGATAGAAAAAAAAAAGCATCAAAACGACACTATTTTAGATGAATCAAAATGATACGTTTTAAATTTAAAAAAAAAAAAAAAAAAGTACAAACACTATGTTATTTCAATTGAACTGCTGAAGATCCAAACGCCACAACAAAGCTTACGGATCAAATGGAGCTTAAGGATTTTTAGTCTATACTTCTTGACATGATGTTTAGTCTATACGATTTTGCTACATATGATATAACCACTTTTTCATGGTTATCACAGCGGATAATTGCTATTTCGCTGCCATTATTATGAGTTAAGATCTTTTAAATTTATATTTAAAGATAAATAAAAAATATTTACTATTTAAATTATTTAGAAAGAGTTCTTATTAATGTAGATTTTTTTAATCTTTTTTTAAATATAAAAAATATATATAATTTTTTAAATGTAAAAAAATTTAAAATTCATTATTATGTGATCAGCCGCAGCTGGCATCGTCGTCATCTGCAGCATGTGTGGGAAGTTGTGATTAATGCTTCCATTATAAATTAAGTCACTATTGGGGAAAGATGCAGTGTAGCGGAGATGGGAAAGCAAGTTGTGATCATTTACAAAATAGACTTTTTGTTGAAGCTCTTGACAAGACATAAATCAAACCAAGTCTAAATTTATACTTATAGAAGTTTTTATTACCTAAAAATGTGAAAATAGTTTGATAACAGCTCATAACTATTTTCTTAACTTGAACTGTCAGTGTCTATGAAATAGTAACTTGCCATAATCAAAGTAGAAACTAACAAGCGAAAACCACCATGTCTATATATAATAATAATAATAATAATAATAATAATAATAATAACAACTTAATTATAACAAAATTAGAAAATGATACTGACAAGAATTTATAAAACAAAATAACTGATACCAATATTCTGGTGTATGTCTCATACACAAGGTTTAATCAACTAAAAAATCATCTACTTTTATATAGCAATGAATTCATTCTCTCAGGTTGTGGTTGGATGGTAAAAGTTTAAATTTCATAGAATTTAAAATGTAAAATTTTTAAATTTTTGTAATTTAAATTACTTGTTTGAACAACAATAATATTTGTAAAATTTTCTGAATATACAAATATATGTAAGTGGATATGTATACATGTATGTTTGTGTGTGTATATATATATATATCATGTTAATTTGTGTATATGTATGTATTTATTTTTATTTATGTATTAAAAATATACAAAAAAATACCATGAAGAACAAAATCATAATAAATATTTGATGATGTATAATTTTTAAAATAAAATATATTAAATTTATAAAATATACATTTAAAAATAAATAAAAACTCTGCATTTTGAAAATTTTTAATTTATAAATATAATATACACATTAAATTTACACGTGTGTTTTAATTTTTTTATTATTGAATAAGATTAAATTTTAATATTTTTGTTAATGTTATTATTAACTTTTCGTCTATCATATATTAACTAAAATATTAAATTGATTAAAAATTAATTTTTTAATAATTAAATTAAATCATTTTATTTATCAATATTTAAATTAAAATATATATATTTTTAAAAAACTAAATCTTCAATTTTTTAAAAATAGAATTTTCAATTCAAAATATATGTTAGATACAAGAGCTAGATTATTAGGTCATAACGAACAATATTTGGACACTCCGCAACTTATAGCCTTTTCACATGCTTTCTTTGCAATGTTCTTACCATCGTATATTCTTGAGGGACTTTAAGCTCCTCTCAATTTAAGATAGTAGAATATTTAATGAAAAGAATGATACCTTTTTGTTTTGACCATGACAATATTTTACAAAAGTTGTCCAATAATCATTATCTACTCCATGAGGAGGCTTATATTTTACTTCATACTTTTAACTACTTTTTTTTTTTACCAAAAAGTATTCATAACCAACTAAGGGCATAGTAAAAAAAAGAAATGATTCTTCACTTTATTAAATCCATAGTCAAAAGTATGAAGTAATATATAGTCAAATGTTGAAATAGCAATAATTCCGCAGTGTTAAATGAACAAATAAAAAATTAAGTTGGGTGTTTTGGTTTGTGAAAATATTTTTAATTTTTAAAATTTTTAAAACATATTTTTTATGTAAAGTTAAAATTTTTTATATTTATTTTTAGGTAAAATAACTTAAATGATATAATATTTTATTAATTTTTAAGTTTAATTATTTTCAAATAATAATATTTATATGATTGAAGAGTTTATTTAAAAAATTATAAAAGTATCACTGATTATTATTTAAAAAATTAAAAACTTCTTTTAGATTATTTTTTTAATTTTCAATTAAAAACAATAATTCGTAAAAAACAATTTATTTAACTTAAAAAATTACAACATTACAAAAATTGATTTTTCATATTTTTTATTTTAAAAATTATAGTTTATAATATTTAATTAATTTTTATTTTTATTTTTAAAATATATATTCCATTTTTTTCATTTTCAATTAAAAACAGTAATGCTTAATTTTTATTTTTAAAAATTAAAAATGCTTAGCGTTTGTTGATTTCGTTCTAGAAAAGAGGTTGGAAAAAAAAAACGACAGAGAGAAAGGGATAGGGTTGTTACACAAGGGCCTAGCTAGTAGCTACGTCTTCCTTCGAGACCCTTCTTTGAAAAAGTTTACGTCAAGTCAAAATTATGGAAAAATAAGTTAGGATCAACCTTTAAAAAAATTTCTATTTGTTAAAAAGATAACCTGATGAATGAAAGAAAAGTACAGGACGACGGGTTTCAGAAAATGATTGAAACCAACGCTCTTGAAATGATGAAAAGAACAAAAGGAACATCACTCAAAAAGTACACGCCAGAATCAAAGTTTATGGAATTATTAGTTTAAAAATTCACAGTTCAGAGGTTTAAAGGGTGTTTTTTTTTTCATTTCTATAAAAAAATTGAGATTTACATGACTGAAAACTTAAGTTAAAATCAATGAATTGTGTTGAAAAATATGAAAACAAATATTTTTAAATACAAAGCATATTATATCTGATTTACATTGTCTTAGAAAGAATTTAAATGTGAAAAATTTACATCCAATCTAAAAAATAAAAGCAAGATTATGGAAAAAAATAAAAATCAGTTAACATCAACCGCATGCAAGTAAATGATTCAAAAAGAAGGTTGAAAATACTTATTGCATTGAATTGTCCACAATTCATTGGGTACGGAAAGTATAGTATCTTTATGATATGAATGGGGAGAGAAATTACTTGAAGAATTTCAAAGATATATGCCGAATTTGAAAGTTGTTTTGTTGTTTTATTTATTAAAATTTTTTTATAAAATTATTTTTAAAAATTTATATTATTATTATTTTTTATATATTTATATACATGTTACTAATAAAAAAATTTATTTTTTATATGTTTTTGTTTTAAAAAATTAGAGTTTAGAGTATCTTTTAATTATTTTATATTTTTTATTTTCAAAAAATATATTTTATTTTTTATTTTTTTGAAAAAGTTATTTAAACTATTTTTTTAATTTTAAAAAAATTTAAAAAATTATAATCAAACATGTTCATAACATCTCGATTGATGTATGCTAGATTGTGAAACAACTATATTGTGTTTTCTTTTAAATATATTTTAGATTGAAAGGATTGTTAAAATTCATGTGAAGCACTTACTAGAAGTTTTGAAAGAAGGAAAGATGAATTACATCTAATGATAATAAAAGTGGGATCTACATGATTGATAATATATAAGTTAAGATGAATGAATTGTCAACTCTCTCTCTCTCTATATATATATATATGTAGAGCAATTTCGATAAATTATGCAAGAAATAAAGGATTTCAAAATCCAAAGACTCAATTTCCTTTAATTTACATTATCTTAGAAAGTATAATTTGAATGTAAACTAAAAATTCACATTCGATCACGACAAAACGAAACATCTTGTGGTTGAAATTATAAATAGAGTAAATTAATAATTTAATCTTATAAAATACTTTAATTTAATATTTGAAAGATTAATTTGTAATTATTTTAATCATTAGATTAATAGGATTGATAGATAATTAATTAAAAGTAATATTAATAAAATATTAACTAAATTTTATATGATTAATTGAATCATATTTAATAAAAAATAATAAACAGTATATTTTGATAATGTATAATTTATAAAATAAAATGATTTATAAATTACACACAAAAAATAAAAATTTTACATTTTAATAATATTTAATTTATAAATATGATATATTTTATTTTTATTATTGAATAAGATTTAATTTATTATTTAATAATCAATTTAATATTTATTAATGTCATTATCCATTAACTTTTTTTCATAGATTAAATTGGTTGAAAATTAAATTTTTAATAATTAAATTAAAAAATTTTATTTTTTAAAAACTAAATTAAAAAAATTCATATTTTAAATACCAAATCATTAATTTCCTTTATAAATTAACATCAACTTTGAGAATTAGATGGTGGAATGGGTAGTGTTATCATTATCAATAGTGGTACTGGTGAGGCCTGGGTGGAGCTAGCACGTGAAATGGTTAGTGTTATAATTATCAAAAGTGGCAACTAACCATTTCACCATAATTCCATTTTTGTTATATTTCTAACAAAATTCTTTATAATAAAGGTTGAAGTAAAAAAGTAAACTTTTCCATTGAATTTTGCACGGTGGGTCCGACATAGAGAGCTTCCAGATGGGTAGAGAAATACCTAGGGCAACAATATGAAGAATTTAAAAGATACGGGATGCGATAAATTATATTTGTTTAGTTGAAAAGAATAATTTTTATTATTTTATTTAAATATAAAATAACTTTTACTTTTTATAAATGCTCTATTTAAAAAATGTTTCACCAAAAATAAGACTTTATCCAAACAGCTGTATAATTGTTTTTTGGGAAAAATCCAAACTGCTATATTTGTTTATATTAGATTTTGAAATATAGCTATATTTTGAATTTCTTTTTAATGCATGCCACATTTGATGAAATTGTTAATTATGTAAGTAATTTTAGGAAATTATGCAAAAAGAAATATTTAAAAAGTCTCTTCAGTATTCTGGATAGAAATCATGCAACGTGGAAACCTTACAATGTCAAAATTTTCTTATATAGTTGTACACGTATAAGCGAAAGTCATCAAACACAACAGCAAGAAACTTATAGTCTCAAATTCTCATTTCCTCCATCCATGGAGAGAAAGAACCCTTCCATCGCCATGGTTCCTTGTCCTGGTCTCAGCCATCTCATTCCACAACTTGAGTTTGCGAAGCGACTTGTTCATCTTCATCCTGAATTCCATGTCACCCTCCTCATCCCTACATTGGGCTCTCCCTCTGCTACAACACAGTCCCTTCTAAAATCTCTTCCACCACAAATTGACTTCTCTTTTCTTCCCCAAGTGAACATGGAAGATCTTCCTCCTAATGTTAATCCTGCAACACAAATGCATCTCACTGTAACTCACTCTCTTCCATCCATATCCCAAGCTTTAACCTCATTAAACTCACAATCTCACCTTGTTGCTCTTGTTGTTGACATGTTCTCAGTAGATGCACTTGAAATCGGAAAGAAATTCAACATCTCATCTTTTGTTCACTTTGCTTCATCAGCTGCTAACCTATCCTTTTTACTTTATCTACCCAAGCTTGATGAGATTCTATCTACCTCATCTGGAGATTTACCTCAACCTGTGAAACTTCCAGGTTCATCAATACCCCTTCAGGTCAAGGATCTTCCAGATCTTGTTCGAGACAGGTCCACTCCTTACTACAAAACAATTCTTCACATATGCAAACAGCTTGTTTCTGCAGATGGTGTCACTGTGAACAGCTTCGTAGATATAGAACCAGATGTAATAACAGGTCTGCAAGGTATGAATGAGAATCTTCCTGTTTATCCAGTAGGACCCATTATACAAACTGGGTCAAGTTCTCGAGAAAATGGCTCAGGCTCGGAGTGTTTAGCATGGTTAGATAAACAACCAAAAAACTCAGTTCTATACGTCTGTTTTGGGAGTGGTGGGTCATTATCATATGAACAGACTACTGAGTTAGCATTTGGATTAGAGATGAGTGGTCACAGATTCTTCTGGGTGGTGAGGCCTCCAAGTGGGTCAGCTATTTCAACATATCTCAGTGCACAAGAGGATGACAGTGATTCTTTTAAGTTCTTGCCAAATGGGTTCTTAGATAGAACCAAAGGTCGAGGCTTTGTGGTTCAGTCATGGGCACCACAGATTGAAGTACTGAGTCATGAGTCCACAGGTGGGTTCTTGACTCACTGTGGTTGGAACTCAACGCTTGAGAGTTTGGTGTATGGGAAACCAACAATTGCATGGCCACTGTTTGCAGATCAACCAGTGAACGCAGTGATGCTAACTGATGCGTTAAGGGTTGCAGTGAGGCCTAGAGCTGAGAAGGATGGGATAGTTAAGAGAGAGGAAGTTAGTAGAGTTGTCAAGTGTGTTCTGGAAGGAGATGGAAGCAAAGAAATGCATAAGAGAGCTCAAGTCATTAAGGATGCTGCTGCTAAAGCACTTAGTAAAGATGGTGATTCTACTAAAGCATTTGAGACTCTAGCTCTCAAATGGAAAAAAGTCAAGATTTGATGAGTGGTTTGTAGAATAGGTCTCAACATCAGTACAAATTAATATCTTACTTGTTTTTAGGCCTTGTGACAGAAGGCACATTTAATGCAAGCAGCTCTTGATAAGAATTCTATTTTATAATTCGGATTAACTTTTTTTCGTTAAATTTAATTTCGATTATACGTTTTGCTTAATAAATAAGTATTTGTAAAATAACAACATATGAGTGATAACAATAATAAAATTTAGGGTTGTGCTATGGAGAGCCTTTAACCTCTCCTCTTCTTTTCTCTCACATTTCTTTTTTTTATTATTATTATTTTAAATAAGAGCTTAGTTTTCCATAGCATTACCCTAAAATTTATTCTTAATATAAGAGTATATCCTTCTTTGAAAACTGCTTCTATCATCATGGAACTATGGATTTAAACACTTGTGAATTAATTTACCAATCTTTAATCATGCATATCCCTAGCCATTTTATCTTAAAGGAAATGAGAGGAACCCCAATTCATTTTCCACAAATTAAAATGGAGAAACCTCAACTTTTTCTATATTATTGTTAAGAGAATTCTCAGTTAAATTGTAATAATTTATGTAAGTAAATTATCCTAATCTCCATACTTATCATAGTTTTTGTTTCAAAAATTATATTTGGTATATCTAAATATGGGTTTACATAAATTTTTTATATAATTTATTTTTTATCAATAAAATTAATACTTCATAAAATATGTTTATTCTAAGAAAAATTATTCAATTATTTTGACTATTATATCAAATTTATTAATATATTAAAAATAAAATCACAATTTTATTGTACAAACTAAATTATCTAAAATTAACAAACAATTTGAGTAATGAGTCGGTCCCAGGCTTCTCAGACGCTTTTTTTTAAAAGAATATATATTATGTACAATTATTTTGGTGGTATTTATAATGTAATTCAATTTTTAATTAAAATTATATATTAATTTTTTATAATTTAACATATTTTTAATGTAATTAAAAAATTAAATATTTCATTAACTTTTAAAGATTGACTCATTATATATTATTTTAATATTATAAAATTTTAATCTAATTATATTATTTAATATAAATGATATTTTATTTAATATATTTAAATTATTTTTATATTTTTTATCTTGTTTAACATAAATTATATATGTTTAAAATATAAAGATATTATTATATATTTTGATAATATATATAAAAATTAATATAATTTTAACAAAATCTTTATAATAAGCATTAAATAAAAAAATTATTAAATTACAGATATTTAATTATAAAATTTTAAATTATATAAATTTAATTAAAAATTAAATAAAAATATAAAGAAATAAAAATTTATTTTGTCCGTTTCTATATTATTCACTCATTCAAGCACTGACCCATAAGTGGTCCCCCACTCTATGACTTTCTCTTTTCCACCATGTCATTATCTCAATTAGTATGCACCGACCCATTGCACTATGACCAGTTAAATTTAAGTAAAATATTTTTAACAAATATTAAAAACTAATTAATAATTCATATATATATAAATTATATCATTTATCTCTTATGATTAATTTTTAAAAAAATTTAAATAATTTATTTTAATTAAACAATTTAATAACAAAATATAAATTACTTCACATAAATTTAGTTCAAAATATAAAATATTTCCTTCAAGACTCTGTAGAAAAAATCTGTAACTAATAATTCTTTAAACTTTCACGAAAGTGTAAAAAATCTCAGAGTCGAGATTGTGATCACCACTGTCGAGGTGGACGATGTGGTAGACGATGGCCATTAAGTAAAACTTTCCACTGCAACCGCGGATGGAGATGATGGAAGCTTCGCCGTTGGTGTTCAAGGGAGCGGATGCCGTGTCCATTGGGCAATTTGGTGAAGTGAGAAAAATGTATTTGTATTCTAATTTGACCCTTGGTGATGTGCCTTTTAAAGATTTTTTTTTTTTTGCATTTTATTCTTCAAATTTTAAAAATGTATAATTAATTCTTGAAAAAAATTATATTTTAGTTCCCTAAATATATGATAACTTTTAATTTAATTTTTTATAGATTATTTGTATTAATTTAATTTTTTAAAAAATAAAAGTATCTTTAATATTATTTTTTTATCTAAACTTTATTTATAATTTTTACTTAAAAAAATTTTGAAGTATAATTTAGTTAATGATATAATTTTTTCACATATTATACATTAATTTACATAAGATAAAATATTTACATAAATCAAGATTTCTTAATTGCATACATAAATTCTAACTAATTATGTGTTTGACAGTATTTTAAAAATTATAATTAATTTCATTATAAATTTTAGTATATGAGTGTGTCAAATAAAATCACATATTGTTTAGGTAAAAAAAGATAGAATAGCATATAAGTTAAAATATTGTAATGATAAAGTAAATGAATAAAGAAAAAAATAGACCTTGCGAACACAAGTCACCAAAAGAGAAACACAGTTATAAATTATCAATTTCATTTGCGTGAATAAATTAAAGGAAGTAATTTAAGGACTAAAATAAGTTTTTCCTTTTAGGAGACATTTGATACACAGTTTAAAAAAAATTTAAAAAAAAAAGAGATTCAAAATGTTATATTCTTACATCTGGTATATAGATTAAAAAAAATATTTTTAAAAATATTACATTTTTGATAATAGAGTATTACTATGTTTTTACATATTTTTATTTTCATTTAAAGAAATAAAAATCTTATATTTCTATGATATAAAAATGTTTTTATAATAATAAAATTATTAAATTATCTTTGTAAAATTTGAATAAATATTTTTATAACATAATATAAACTGTGAATAATCATCTTAATAATAATAATAATAATAATAATAATAATAAATGCATTAAATAATAATAAACTTTATAATAAATATTTGTTTTATATTTGTGTACCAAACATATTTTAAAAATTTTTTTATGGTGTTTTATTTTAATTTTTTAAAATTACTTATGTATAAATAATATATCTACGCATAAATTAATATGTACTACTTAAGCACATTTGTATTAAAAAAAATTTAAAACTATAAAATATTACAAAGTATTACAAATTATTATTTTAATTTATATTTTTTAAAATTAATTATATAATTTCTACTACTCACACAAGAAACCATTAAGTTATTATTTTTATGATATATGAACTTAACCGTATTTTACATAGATAATAATATTATTAATATTATTTTTAAATTATAATTTTAATAGATTTGATAATTTTTTCTCATATGCAGAAATAAAATACAAATTTTATTTTTTAAAAAAATATATGTATATATAATTATATATATATCTATATTATTCAAATGTTATTAATTAGTAGTATATAAATGTATATTACTTAATTAATAAGTTTTTATGATTTTTATTTTTAATATAATATAAGTAGTTTTAAAAATTAGTTGGTTATAATTTAAAAAATATATGTTTAAAAAATTGTTAATGAAATATTTAACAATTTATTAAATATTCTAAAAAATATTGAAGTTGAACAAAGTGTAAGAATTTAATATTTTTAAAAATATTATAAAATAATTTCATGAATATTTTAAGTAAATTAAATAAATTTTTTAAAATTTTTTAGAATTATATTTTAAAAAATGTGATTCCTATCAAAAAATATAATTTTTAAAAATAAAAAATTTATTCATATATCAAACGTCTCTTAATTTTTTAAAACTTTGTTCTCTTAATTATTTTTAAGTTTTTATATTTATTATCTTTAAATTTTCTGTAGTTAAATGAAAAGAACTCAGTGAAAATAAAAATCAAGTTATATAAATTAAGGTTTATTTATAAAGAATTTCTATAAATGATTATTAGAGAGAATTCATTCCATATTTATTTTGTTTGTCTTTTTGTGATTGAGTGTACTCTTCAATTAATTAATGAACTAGTGGTCATTCAGTGGTTGAATGGAGTCTACGGCTTATGATTCCAATAGTCATTGTAAAGAAGAAAAAGAAGAAGTCCAAGAGAAAGAGAGAGTGGGTGAACCAAAAGAGAGGAGAGAGGGAGTGGGTGAGAAGAAAATTAATACGCAGGGATGGAGAGTCAGTGAAAAAAAAAAAAATTGTATTTATTAATACTCCAATTTTTAAAATACTGATATTTTCAATATCTTTCCAAATGTCATTCTAATTTTTTCCGATCATAAAATGATTTTTTTAATTTGACCATATCTTCAAATCATGACTTTAAATTAAAATATTTAAGGGTTACAGTTTTTTTAATATTGTGATTAATTAGTTATGAGTTAGTCTCATTATTACGCACTGAAAACCAATAAAAAATAACAATTTTTTTAAAATAATTTTTTTATAATTTAAGAATTAAATAATATTTAAATAAAAAAATAGAGTTTTTATTAAGAAGCATCCAGAGCCAAGTGGCTAAATTACTATAAATTCTGTCTAAATTTAGGCCACGCAGTTGAGATACTGCAGTCTGTGTTTTTCTATAAAACAATAACGCGAAATGCTCAAAAGAAAAATAAAAATACAGTCATTAATTTATTGAAGATAATTTTTTTATTTCAATAAAAATTTAAATTTTATTTTGTTATGATAGGAGTTATTAACATTTTTAGTTGAATTCTGTTAAATATTTTATGAATTTTATATGTTAAATATTATTAAAAGAGTTTGATTTAAATTAAAAGTAATTTAATTTGATTCAGTATAATAATAAATTTAATTTATTTAATAAAATATGAGTTTATATGTTTAAATATTTTTATTTATAATTTATAATTTTATAATAAATTAAATTAAAAGTTAAATTAAAAATTAAAATTGTACCTGTATAAAGATTATGATCGTCAAATCATATGTATGATTTACTTTTAAAATTTCATATTTTGAAAAGTGAAAAATTTTAATTATTCTCTAAAAAGTCATACATGTTAATTTTAAAAATATTTTTATAAAATTAAAAAATATCTTAAAAATCATATATTCATATGCACTTTTATATTTAAATTTAAATTTATTTTTATGATAATTTGTCATGATTAAATTGTGAATCGGAATTAAATATATTTATTGACAGATTTATTTTAACAAATTCAACTCCCATTGATAATTGAATCACATATTTAATTAAGACTTTGGTTAACAATTCATTAGAAATTTTCGGTTTTTTTATGTTTAATAAATAATTAGTGAGAGCTATTGATATTCTATTTTTTTAAAATCAAATTTTAAATTCACATGTTGCCTATTATAAAAATCTTTACTCCTATTATGCAGCCAGTCGTTCCTCTTGAAAGTGCTCAAGTTGTAGTTATTGACTATTGAGATGTTAGTTGTAGCCTGCGTGTCAATAAAAGCCTCGTTGACTATTCGTGCATTATTGGAGGACAAAATTCCAGTAGCATGTGTGAATGGAGGAGGTCATGTCTTAAATATTATAGTCAACTAGATGATGAAGATAAAATATTTAATAATTTAAAAAATGTAAAAATTTAATAAAAATAATAATTTCTAATATTTAAAAATTTAAAAATAAATTATATTTATCTCTTTTAAAAAATATTAAAATTATATTCTCTTATCTATTTTAAAAATTACACTTACTTTTGAAGAGATAAAAAATTTATAATTTTATTTATTTTGACAAAATTATTTTTATGTTTATTGTTTATATAATCAAATCTATTTTTGAATAATATAAAAATATATATTTTTTAATAAAAATAAAATAAGATAATTATTTTTAACTCAAAATAAATAATAATAAAATGTGACAGTTTTTAAAAATATATTTTATAATCAGTTATACTATCTTTAGAAGATTGATAATGTTATTAATAATATTTTAATTCAAATTGATGAAATTTTAAGTTTTTAATCTTTTAAAAATAAAGAGTGTAAATTTTTAAAATAAAAAAAATATAATTTTGAGTGTTCTTAAAAGAAGAGAGTATAAATTTATTCATAATTTTATCAATTAATCAAGTAAAATTGTAATCAATATTTTAAAGACACTGGTTCCTGAAATCTTTAAAATATTGGTTAAGATATTAGTTGAAATACAACGTGAGTGTAGCTCAACGGCTCTATCATTAACAGGAAATAGACATAATAAAATAATTAATTTTTTAATTATAATGTGATAAATAGATAACGTAATAAATTAGTTAAGATATTAACTAATGCTCTAAACACTCATTAGTAAAACTTCAATAATTAAGAGGATTAGAGGAACTGACGTGAAGAATTTATACTCTTCATTATTTTATTGGTTACAGTTTCAGTAATATAGATATTTTTATGCGATGGATTAATATGATTGTCTTATATGAGAAAAGACATACATATAAATTTAGTTAAATAGTAAATTTTATCTACAGAATAGAGATAATAAATATATAATGTATAATGCTTTGTGTCTATATTTTTTCATATTATATTGTTGCGTCATTCTTTTATAACAGAAGATTTAGATCTACTTGACCATATGGCCACAGTTATGTGCAAAATGGATCCATTTAATAAAAAATTGAGTAAATTAATTAATTATTTGATTATAAGAGATGCATTTTTTTAATTTAATTTTTAAAAAATAAAATATCTCATTTTAGTTATTAAAAAATTAATTTTTAATTAATTTAGTTATTTGGTTAATAAGACTAAAAAAATTAATCGGTGATGTCATTAATATATACTAATTTGACTATTAAATGATAAATTAAATCTTATTCAATAATAAAAAATAAAATATATTGTATTTATAAATTAAATATTGTAAAAATATATATTTTGTATTTTTTTATGTGTAATTTTTAAATTTGATTATTTTATTTTATAAATTATAAATCTTCAAAATGTATTATTTATATTTTTTTACTAAATATGATTTAACTAATTATTTAATAATCTATTAAAATTTATTAATTTTACTATCAGTTAACTGTATATTAATTTTATTAATTCAAGAATTAAACTGATTAATAATTACTTTTTCAATGAATAAATTAAAATTTTTTATCTTTTAATAACTAAATTATAAAAAATATATATTTTAATAACTAAATCATTAATTTAATATAAATAATTTTTAAAAGTCTAAATTATTTAATTAAATAAATAATTTAATAGTCTAAACACTTATTAAATAAATTTGATTTAATTTAATTACGAGATATTAATTTTGAGGAGTTTTGAATACTCTTACTCAATGGTATCTTAAATAAAATTATTTTTAAAATAAAAATATTTATAAAAAAAAAAAGACAAAACAAAAAACAAGAAGACGCAGGTTATATGGGCATAATCAGAATCACGTGGAAACCGAAAAGAATGGGTTATCGAAACGATGATCTTTAATTTGAGGTACTTCGGCAATTCTTGGCATTTTTTGTACCTCATTCCCAATTAGATATGATAAAAACAACATGGAGTATAAATACAGAGAATTTCTCCTACTCTAGTTACGGAGAATTTAAATTAAAAATATTCTTTTAAAATTCGTCTTTAAAAAAATATTCACATAAACAAAAAAAATTAATTAAATGAACATATGTATGTATAAAAATATAAAAATATAAAAATATGAGGTTGATCATACATATATGTTGCATAAGTACACGTACTAGCATGATGATGAACTACCATAATTTTTCAAAATATAAAAATATGAGGATGATCATACATATACTAAATATATAAGCCTGGCTGCCATGAATGGAAGCTCCTTCCATCCTCAAACTTGATCTGAGCAATTCTTTTGTTTGTTTATGTTTGTTTCTTTTCTTCTTTTGGGTTATGGGCCCCACCCACTTATCCAAAAAAAATATAAATTTTAGGTCAAATCATTTATATAATTTTTATATTTTCACTTATTTTTAATTAAATTTTTATAGTTTAAAATTTTTTTATTAAATTTTTATAATTTAACAAATTTTTAAATCATTCCTTAATTTTAATTTTTGTCAAAATTTTATTAAATTTTAATGATATACTAATTATATATCATTTAAAATTATAATTTTATTTAATTCAAGTGAATTTATTCATATTATCTAATATAAATTATATTTTATTTTATATATATAAGTTATTTTTACATTATTATTTAATTATTCTTCTCTTTGTTAAAATAAATCTTACATATTTAGAATGTTAAGATATTATATTATAATAACATTAACAAAATTTACTATGATTTTAACAAAAATTTGATAACAGAGATTAATTTAAAATTTTTTTAAATTATTGAGACTAAATTAAAATTTTTAAAATTTTAAAAATCTATTTAAAAATTGAGTGAAATTATAAAGATAATAAAAATAATTTAACTTAAATTTTATTTTTTAAAATATAATCATTTTTATAATAACAAAATAAACAATAAAATTTTAATATCATATGTAATCAATATATATATTATAGTTTATTTGTTTTTTTTCTTAAAAGTTAAAGTAAATTAGACTAAATACTTCAAAATTTTGATATATTTTACACACCTTCTTTATTTCTTTTAATATAAAATAAACATCTTACATGGTACGTATTTATTTTAAAATAATTATTTACTTAATTATCTTTAATAGTATCTTAAAAATTTTATGTTAAAACTTAATACTAATTTAATTGTATTCATTGTCATATTCAAAATAAAATTACAATTTTATTCTATGCAAAACTTTATTTATTTTTGTTGAAGAATAAATTAAAAGGCATATAAATATAATTTTTAAAATTAATTATAAGTTACATAACTTTAATATAATCAAGTATAATAATATATGATGCCAATATATATATATATATATATATTCAATTGGTAAGATAATGATAATTAATTTAAAATCTTTAAAATTAACTGATTAAAAATTTATAAAAAATTTAAAATTTATTCTCTATATATATATATATATATATCCTTTTATCAATATATATATATCCAAATATTTTTTTTAAAAAAATAACTTATATGATATATATTTTAGAATACCTGCCACTTGAGTTTACGAGTTTAATAACTGTTGGTATACTGCTGCATCAGTGTTAATTTTTGAATAACTTATATAAATATGATTTAAAAAAATTATTCTCAAGATTTTAAAAGTTTGATATATTATTAATATACAAATTTTCTCTTGGTTTATTCTATATAAATAAAATTTATAAATTATGCTATATATTTATTTTAAATTAATAAAATTTCTTAACAGTTTTTATAATTATATTATAAATCTTATGTTAAATTAAATATAATTTTAATTATATTTATTGTTATATTAATTTAAAATAAAATTATAATTTCATTTCATATATAAATTATTTTATAGAAAAAATTAAATTAAAAAATAAAAATATTTTTAAAATAAAATGTTATTTAGTTCTTATAATTTTACTTAATTAATCGAGTCTCTATAATTTAAAAATTTGTTATTAAAATTAATTTATGTTATCAAATTTTTATTAAAAATATATAAAATTTTATTAATATTATTAATATATAATATTTTAACATTTTAAATACGTATGACTTATGTCAATAAAAAAAAAGATAAATAACTAATAATGTAAAATTAAGTTATGTATGAAATGAAATATAACTTTTGTTAAGTAATATGAATGGATTAATTAGAATTATGTAAGTTTATAGTGTTAAAATAATATATACTTATAATGTATCATCAAAATTTAACAGAATATTAATAAAAATTTAAACAAAGAGACTAAATTATAAAACTTTAAGCACTATTATAAAATATCACAAAAATAATTTAACTTATAATGATATTTATTCCGAGTATCCAGCCTATGAAACCTCATTCCAATCATAAGCATCACAGGAGGAAATTCCTCATTAAGAGAAAAGGTCGAGCTTGCCGTAATCAATTTTTTAAAGTAATTATTTTTATTAATTTTTTATAAATTATAAATCATTAAATGCTGTATTAACCCATAAAAAACCTTCAATTTATATTTTAAGGATTTTGGTGAGCAAAATTATTTATTAAATTTACCTCCTTCCCATTTCCCCCACGTGGCGCTAACACCAGAAAGCTAAGCTCTTCTGGAATCTTGGACAGCCGTAGCTCGCATAGTTTAATAATTCATATCCTAAAAAATGAAACCCAACCTCTTCTAGAATTCTGGACGGCTGCCTGATGGAGAAATCACAACTAAATAATTCAGAATACTTCGTCAACGGCCGTTTAATTAGGTGTAAGAACTTTTAATTTTAATTTCTCTTGTATTAAAATGCACTTAAATATATATATATTATTGTTGTTAAAATAGAGTATAAATATTACTAATTAATTGATTAAAGTAGTAGATATTTTATTTTTTTAAAATAAAATTTTAAATTTAAATATTGTAAATAAAAAAATTTTATTGAAAAAATTTTATTTTTATTATAAAATTTTTGTTAATTTAAATAAAATTAGTCAAAATTTAAAAATTTTGATAAAAAAAAAATAAGAAATTTAGTTTGAATACCTATATCAGATGAATAGGTTTTCAAATATGAGCACTACAGGATAACTTTTGAAAATGCCATAAAATGTTAAAATTTCATATTCAAAGCGAATGAAAATCACACACTATTTGACTGACAAAGTACGTTAAGATCAGCCTTTTAGTTAGAGGTTAAAGAAATGCACATTAGATTAAATTATTCATAGTTCATCTTAGATCGATATAACTTGATTTTGAAGTCTGTGAAATCTTAAGAATCTAAAATCTCCATATATGTAATTTTTATTGTACTAGAAATCATTAAAATGTGAAAAATTAGCATCTAGTTCAAGTAAAAAATACAGTATATATAACCTCCATGGATTGATCAGTTAAGATCAACCTCGTAATCAAAAGTTATTTATTTTAGACCGTCATGTGATGTTTTAAAATACTATATTGATTTTATAATAAAAGAATACAAAACACATTAATATTAAATTTATTAAAATTTCTTATATATACTTATGCCCAAAACATATCAAATCCATCCATCATCAGCAGATTAACATCCAGTCTTAACTGAAAATCCGAAATTCAGATTCTCAATTCCTTCATTAATGGAGAAAAAGAATCCTTCCATCGCCATGGTTCCTTGTCCTGGTCTCAGTCATCTCATTCCACAACTTGAATTAGCGAAGCGACTTGTTCGTCTTCATCCTGAATTCCATGTCAACCTTCTCATCCCTACACTGGGTTCTCCTTCTTCTACTACACATTCCCTTCTCAAATCTCTTCCACCACAAATTCACTTCTCTTTTCTTCCCCAAGTGAACATGGAAGATCTTCCTCCTAATGTTAATCCTGCAACACAGATGCATCTCACTGTATCTCACTCTCTTCCATCCATATCCCAAGCTTTGAACTCTTTAAGCTCACAATGTAACCTTGTTGCTCTTGTTGTTGACTTGTTCTCAGTGGACGCACTTGAATTTGGAAAGAAATTAAACATCTTTTCCTACGTTTTCTTTGCTTCATCTGCTGCTAATGTCTCCTTTTTACTTTATTTACCCGCTCTTCATGAGATTCTTTCAACCTCTAATGGAGATTTATCAAAGCCTGTGAAACTTCCAGGTTCATCGATCACTCTTCAAGCCAGGGACCTTCCAGATCTTGTTCATGACAGAACTACTCCTTACTACGAAACTATGCTTCACTTATGCAAAGGACTTCATCGTGCAGAAGCTATTACTGTGAACACCTTTGAAGATTTAGAAGCGGATGCATTAAAAACTTTTCCAGAGATCACCGAGAACATTCCGGTTTATCCTGTTGGACCCATTATACAATCCGCGTCAAGTACTCGACCAACCGGACCGGGTTCAGAGTGTTTGGATTGGTTGGATAAACAACCGAAAAACTCGGTTTTGTACGTCTGTTTTGGGAGTGGTGGAACACTGTCATTTGATCAGATTGCCGAGTTGGCACTTGGTTTAGAGATGAGTGGACAAAGATTCTTGTGGGTCGTGAGGCCTCCAAGTGGGTCGGCTATTTCTACTTATCTTAGTTCGATTTATCTTTCAAAAAGGGACGAGAATGACCCATTTGCTTTCTTGCCTGATGGGTTCGTGGAGCGAACCAAAGATCGAGGCTTTCTGGTTCAGTCATGGTGTCCACAGATTGATGTGCTTAGACATGAGTCCACAGGTGGGTTCTTGACTCACTGTGGTTGGAGCTCAACGCTTGAGAGTTTGGTGTATGGGAAGCCAACAATTGTGTGGCCACTGTTTGCAGATCAACCAGTGAACGCAATGATGTTAGCTAATGGATTGAAGGTTGCAGCGAGGCCTGTTGCTGATGAGAAAGATGGAGTTGTTAAGAGAGAGGAAGTTGCAAGAGTAGTTAAGTGTGTTTTGGACAGCGATGAAGGGAAGGAAATGAATAAGAGAGTTCAAGTGATTAAAGATGCTGCTGCTGCAGCACTTGGTGACAATGGTACTTCTACAAAGAATCTTGAGACTGTAGTACTCAAATGGAAAAGTTCTAGAGTTTGAGTCACGCAGAGATACAACAGAACAATAATGATTCATTAATGTACCTGGCTTTTTCGAGTGTGTTTTTACAGTTTTCTTTATGTATTATGTATGGATGTTGAACAATAAGGTTCTTATTTAGTGAAGAGCCTCATTTTATTTTTAGCATACAAACTTTTACTTTCCTTATTTCACAGGGCCATAAGTGTACTTAATGAGTTCAGATAATAAAAATATATAGAAAAAAAATTACATCATACCATCATGAATATTCAAATCATATAGATTAGAGTTGTTAAAATAGATTAATTTAAACTCAATTTCATCCTATTTTTTTGAGTCGGGTCAGATGAGTCTCATTTTTAATATAAACTAATATTTTTGTAGCACGGTCTTAGGAAGACTTAGAATTGGACAATTTTTTTAATAAAAGTAACATTTTATATTATCAAGTAATAAATATAAAATAAAAATTATAAATTTTTTATTTTTTATTTTTCACTATACTTCATATTCTTCCGCAATCATTGCAATATTTTTTATTAATTATCATAGTATTTATTTTTTATATAAAATTCAAAATAATAATATATATTAATAAAAATAAAAATACTAAAAATCTCTTGACTTTAATTTTTGATTAATAATTTCTTAAATTTTTATTTATATGTAAAAATCATAAATGCCAACAAGACAAAATTATCATTTATATTTTTTTCCAAATTATAAATCCTGACCAAATTACCCATAGCAGTCTGACACCATACTTGCAGAAACACATGCCAGAGGAAATGAATATGAATTTTATAATGTATAAATTTTGTTAAAGTAAAAGAATAGAAAGAGAAAAAAAAAGAAATAAATAAATTAAGATCCATCTCGACTCAAGCATCAGGGCATTCGTGATGCTGCCGCCTCAAGTCACCGCCGTCGCCGGACGACCGTGAAGCAGAGTTGATAAGTACGGTACACTGCTGCTGCCATGGAGGTGGGAAAATTGAGAAGGTTGAATATTCAGAATAAAATTCCGTTTGAGAACTGTAAAATAAATGCTAAGTATGATTGACAGAGTATCAATTCCAAACTACCTCTGTGATTTCTTCAGGAAGCAAAACTATAGAACATCCTAGCTTTCTAGCAATACTGATTATGCAGGTCGCGTTCATCTTTGTCTCCTCATCCGCATGAAGCAAGTGTTTCTTGATGAAAATTTTACAGAAATTTAAACCAAGATCAAGGCGAAAGCACTTTTTTTCCAAATTTCTTAGATCAAATCAGGCGACAATTGCATAAATCATAGAGCGCCAATAACGATAAAAAGATTAAGTCATAATTGACGTTTTCCCTAGTCCTTACAGAGCCAGTGTGCAGTGGTAATAAAGGTAGCTAATATAGAAGTAATGCTGCAGCATGTGGCGTTTTCTCAACTCTGCTTCATGGTCTTCCGGTGACGGTGGTAGCAGCGGCAGCGTCATGAATGCCCTGTTGCTAGGGTTTCTTGTTGCGTCATGTTTTTTATTCTGGTGTTTCAGACTTTCATGGGTAATTTAGTCATTTGCCATACTTAAGAATGGTAATTTGAGTGAAAATGTTAATGATAATTTTAAGATGTGTAAATTACATTTGATGTATTTAGTAATATTTGGAGTTTTTCACGAGTGAATAAAAGTTTACAGAGATATTAGTGAAAAATTAAAGTTTAAAATTTTTTTTGTAAATAATTTAAAGTTGAAGAATTTTTTTTACATTTAACTCTATCAATAAAATATGAATTAAAATAATTAAATAAAAATTTAAAAAATAATACTATTTAAATTAAGGTTAAAATTATATAATTAATTTATTTTATAAATATTAAAACTAAAAGAAAACTATTTTTAGAAATAATCATGCTAGCTCAATTTGGCCCAACTTTTTTTAGGATTGGACAAACTTACCTTTAATTTGATTTAAAATTTCTCTAAATCATTCCTATAAATTTTATAGAGTCAAATGGGTCGACTTGTAAATTTTACGAAGTTAAATGAGTCGGCCAAACTCATTTTAATATCTTTAATACTTAAAAAATAGAAGTATTTAGGAATTCAACCTTGCCAAGAAAGCCAATCAAAACTAGAGTTTTCCTTTTTAACCTCTTTAATCAATAGTCTGGGAAAATAATATTTAGAATAGGAAAAAAATTTGGTGCAGTATTTTTATTTTTATTATTAAATTCTTTAATCAAATATTAATGTGTATATATTTTATATAACTTATATTTTTTATAATTAGTTTTTTTTAAATTTATATATTTTATTTTAATTAAAAAATTTGTTAACAAAATAACTAAATATAAATTTAATTTTTTAGAAGAATAGTATGCAGGCCCAAATTTAAAATCCATAGTTTTCTCAAAATCCTCGCATGGAATCAAAGGACCATATCAAAATTTATTAAATATGTAATAATAATTGTTCCAATATTTTTAAGATATTGATTAAGAACATTTTTTTATTAATTTATAAGGTTTTCAATTAATAAAAATATAGTAAGTTTTAATAGTTTTTTTTTAAATTAAAACTACTAAACACTTTTTCAACTAATAAAAATATTCTTTAATCATACCCTAACAATACCAATTAGCAAAATCCTATTTTATGTGCTGTAAATGCAATGAACAACGTGGCGTGGTTGTCTTCAACTATAATGGCGAGCCAATGCTACATTATTGGTGAAGTCAAAAATAATGCTCCGAATGTAATAGTAATTGCTTTATATTTTATATGCTAGAATTGCAATGGACAAACCTGTGGTGGTTGGCTTAATCCATATCAAAATAATATTCTTTACCTATATTGATGAGCCAGTAGTACATTCTAGAAAGACTTCGGTGGATGTCTTAATCCGTATTAATATTTTAAAAATTGAATTGGTGATTAAATTGACAAATAAAAATGATTAATATACCCAAAATTTATGGGTGTACTCATTATAAAATTGACTTGTTATACCAAATTTAAATATTATAGAAATGAATATGACAATTATTTTAAAAAATTTTAAGAGTTTGAATCTTGAGAAAGATATAATATTCAATCTAAACCTAAAATTTCTTTATATAAATTATTTAAGCATTATTTTTTTATAATAAATACATCTATTTAATTTATTATATAAAAATAAATATATGTATAAATTATTTTATTTATTTTAATTTTTTTAATAAAATAGTTTAACTCTAATTTTAATTTATAAATTATTATATTTAATAATTTTATAAAAATAAAATTTTTAAGATTTTATATTGATTATATATTTGAAGTATCCATAATATATTTGACATAACTTGTTTGAATTTTTTTATATAAATTTATAAGTAAATGAGTCATAACATAAAAAAAAATTAATTATTTTGACTTTTCTTTGGTTAAAGAGGTATTGATCCCATCATTTGAAGATTCAAAGAGTCCAGGATGAAAATTAATTTTACTACCCGCTTGAATATGAGTTTGAGTAAGAAATTTTTTTTTTTTGAGTACGAGGATAGAAATTACAGTAACATATCCATACTTTATCAATGTTCATCTCTATCCATAAAAGGAATGGTTTATGAAATTATAGTTCAATAATTTAATTATGATCGAATTATATCAATATTAATAATTATTTTAGATATATAATGAATGCATAATTATCACATAAAATAAAATAAAATAATAAATATTAATTTATTACATATAAATTATATTTTAAAATTTAAATATCTTAAATAATATTATACATTTAATATTTTAATATATTTTTAACATAATTTTATAATAAAACCTCTATTATATATATATATATATATTATTTCACTACATTTGTCATGATTTTTTATTTACTTATTTCAACATGCTAGCTTCTCCATCACTTTTCAATTTTTCTTTCATTCTCTTCTCCCTCAACCACTCTCTTTCTCTCTGCTTCTCTCTGTTTAGCTCACCCACTTCTCTCTCAACGGTCTGGTTATGATTAGTTGTCCATAACACAAAAGTAATGGTTATGATTAATTGTCAACCCTATCTCCCACTTACATATTTGACTATGATCAATATGAATAATTATTTTTTAAAATTTAAAAGAACAAAGATACTATATAAGATATAACCCAAAGATTTATAAAACAGTATAGACTATAGATAATAAAGAATCATACTAAAAAAGAATCATACAATTGGGAAACAAATAAAGAATCATACTAAAAAAGTATGTCCATTATACTGTGTAAAAATAAATAAAAAGAATACAAACATGAGATATATTCTCAAAACCAATTTCATAGAATTGTTTTGAAGAAAAAAATAAAAACAAACAAGAGCCTTTGATTTGATTTACATTAATAGCACTGCCCCATGTGCAATGCATGGTTTATAAATGACATTTTTTTACAAAGCATAACATTTGTAATTTCAATGATTCATTTGTCAATTTGATATGTATATATATGTTTTTAAAAAAATTGAATTTATAAATGCACTTTGTGAAATAAAAACATAGATGGTATTATAACATTATTTGATATACATTATTAAATGATGTTTCTTTTAAGGTGTACATTTTGAAATTTAAATAATAAGTTATTAAAGATATAATCATATTTAAATTGTGAATACATTAAATGTATATATTAAAAAAATATAACCACTGTATTAATAAATAAAATTTTAACTAAAAAATTAAATTATCAAAAGTATGCTTATTTTTAAATTTTTAATATAACAAATTTAATTAAATATAAAATTAATATGATAATCTTAAGATCAGTTTTAGTATACAAATAATTATTTAAGTAATATATATATATAATTAATGCATGATACTAAATATTAAAATTTTTAATACAAGATATAACGAATGCATAGAAATAAAAATAGGTAAAAGTATTTTAATTTTTATAATATATTAAATGTCTAAATGATGTAAAAATCTCTCATGATGACACTGTACACTTTGTATTACATTAAATGTACTTTAATTGCAGATTGATTAAAAACACATCAAAATGTTAGAGATTGACAGCCAATAAAATTAATTGAGATCTACAAGACTAAAAAAGTAGGTTAAAATCAATGGATTATCAAATGTATGAAGCAATTTTGTAAAATCATACGAGAACCTCTATTTCATTTACATTGTATTAGAAATTATTTAAGTGTGAAAAATCACATCCAAACATAATAAAAAGCATGATTTAACTTCTATCATTTGAAATTGTACATTAAAATAACCTTATAAATGAATTTTAGTTGAATTAAAGGTTGAAGAAATGCTGGCTACTTGCAATAAATTGTCCATCCAAGATACTCTTGATGGTTGAGAAAAGAAATCATGTGCAATAAGAAAAATTCCAAGGATATAACGTAACTTAATGTAAGCTAAATTTCGATCAAAACATATTTATATTTCGATTTTTTAAAAAAAATATGTAGAGTGAAGTATAAACTGTGTGAAACAATTTTGAGAAACCATGCAAGATAGAAAGATTTCGAAATTTAAAGACTAATATTGATTTCACACATCAGATTAGAAACTACAAACACCTCCATCACAAGAATTAGACAAATGCAGGGAACCTTGATCGAATAAATTGAGCTTGAGAATGAGAAGGAACTTTAAATTAAATGGCTTTAGCTAATGTATGGAAAATTAAAGCATAAGAAAAGGCATGTGAGAGCAATAGTCCAATATCAGAATTTTAATTAAAATAGTTAGCCATTCAAGTCAAGCATAATAAAAACAAAACTAACCAACCAACAGGAGGTTGGTTATAATAGTAGGTATTTCCTCTCAAGTAAGATCTTAAATTTAAATATTGTGTATGAAAAATTTTTTGCTAAAAGAACTTTATCTCTATTATTAGACTCTATCAACTTGGGTCAGATTAGTCGAAAGAAATGTCCCTTTGTGTATGTGTGTGCATGAAGATGAGAGTGAGAAGCTTGTTCAGAGAGAGAAATACCCCAAAACTTGACAATCTCTCACTTTCTCTCAATTTAGTTATTGACAATCTCAATAGTTATCCCTCATTCAAGCTAAGTACCATACTTTAACATACCCACGTGACAACCATCATTATTCTGTTAGCTAAAAATGCAAAGTGCCTCTCATAACTAACTAATTATTTCTTTTGCCACATTACCCAATGTTACGAATGGCTAACATCCAAAAAGGAGATGAATTGTGTGCTTAAATTTTTTTCTTGACTTTTTAAAAGTTATGAGACCAATAAGACTTGGATATAAAATTATTCAATGAAGTTTGTAAGAGCTTTAAAACACAGAGAAGTAGTATAGAATGGAAGGAGGATCAAATTAAACACTAAAAACAAAGCTCAATACATCAAAATAGAGTATGAAAATATAAAAAGCTAAAATTTAAAGTGCAGTAAAGTAAAATACATAAATATTTATCTTGGTTCAGCTTATCCAAAAAAATCTACATATAGTCCTTAAGCAAAAGCTTGAGATTTTCACTAAACTCCATAAGTTTTGAATGGGCACTTGTGATCTACTACAAATATTTCTCTGCACTTCTTTCACTCAATACACTCAAGGAAAACTTTTTCTTGAGATTTTTACACCTTTCTTTTATGAAAGAAGTATTTCAAAAGGAACTATCTCTTTAAGAGTGAATGATACAAATGAAGCACTATAGATAACTTAGAAAACTAGAGCTAAGAAGAAGAATTAAAATTTTGAATTCAAGCCTTTCTCTTGAGTTTTTCAAACTTCTTAAGACCCCTATTTAGGAGATAGCAGTTTAAAAACAAATCTTTGCATATCTTTTAAAAAATAGTTATTTGTACCTTTACTGTACTGCTCCATACTCTAGAAGTTAACTATCATGTTCTTAACTCAAATTTTTCAATACTAGGTTATACCAGTCGACTAATGGGCACCTGACAGTTGACTAGTTGATCTCAGGTTTCTGTTTAGTTTTGCCCTAGGGTTAGCAGTTGATTGTCGTGTTTTAGTAGTCGCCTGTTAACTCTGTAGGTTAGCGGTCAACTACTAGAGCCTTAGCATTCGACTTGCAGCCTATTGTAATGGATTCTTCAGAATTTAAATATTCCAATAAACTCTTAGCATTAAGCTAGTCGACTGGTAGCTTAAAAAATTAATTTTTAAGAGGGAAATTCATTAGAGAGTTACCAAGTCTTTGGGAATAAAGTATAAGAAAAATTTTCAAGAGAATATTTAAAGTGTTTGAGGTCAAGTTACTAAGTTATCTTTACATTTAAGTCCTAGTCACCTAACTAAACTTTTTATACTTCTTTATGGTTGATGGTGGGCCATTGGACTTTGACTATTAGCTAAAAATCTTTCAAAGTGTTTGTTACAATCAACATATTGAAGAGTCTATACTCAATGGGGTTAATACCTGATCCCTTCAAATTTTAATAGAGTCTTTAGTCCATTATTTTGGTCGTGGGCCATTTGACTTTGAATATTACTTGAAAATCCTTTAAAATGTGTGTTATCATCAAAATATGAAGAGTTTATGCTCAATGGGGTCAACACCCAATTCCTTTAACTTGTAATGTAGTCTTTAGTCCATTTTGGTGGCTTAAACTACCTTTAGTTGCATCTTCAATGGTTGTTAGCTAACATGTTTCCTCTTGATTTCTAACTTGTATTAATACTCTCTACATAAAAAAAAACCTTAACCTCAAGATTGACTCATATATTATATTTGTTGTGAAATTTTTTTTAAGAAATTCTCTTCAACCATTAATGATCAACTCTTCAAAGGGTTTCCTCCACCAGGATTAAAGGGAAAAATATTTAAGACATGAAGAATAGTTCCAAAGACAACGAGGTTGCGTTGCCATAATGTGGTGGAAGGTGCTTCCGATTAAAAGGGAGTGAAGGAAGCAACATAGAAGTAACCATTCTATTATAGCTTACGATAAAAATATTTTTCCTTCCTTATTCAACCATTAATGAGGAAGTAAAAGTCGTGTTATAAACACTTGTTGTAGCAACCAGAAAATCTTATGCGACATTAAAAACAATTTTGGTACTTTGAATTGAATAATAAACCATAACATTTCTTCTATCCAACTTCTTGACTTTATTTTTCAGTTCAAGTAACCAAACATGGCACTTCCCAAAACATATAAAAGGTTTTTTTTTGAAAGTAACACATATTTTAAATGCATGATGAAAAAACTTCTTATCTTGAGTTAACATTATCTTAAATTTAATAGAGCTCAACAACAAAATCCAATTATAACAAAATGATCCTCCCACAAGAACCCATCGCTCTTTAATAGTATTTATTTCTACCATTCCTAGATTTGTTGTTGAAATCTTGAGTCTTCATAACTATTTCTCATCACCAAGAACACATTTTGGTAGTGCTTCACTCCTATCATAAGTGACTGCAATTTTAGACATTTAATAATCCTTACTATCCAATAATCATAAGCCCATCATGTCATTACAGCATCTGGAATGTCTACTCTCAATGTAATAACATTAGCACCAACTACACAAGTTATGAGAATCTTTAAGAAAACTTGAAGCAACTTCATGTCACTAAGTGAATATCTTACCCAATCCAAAGAGTAGGATACTTGTGGAAAGAAAAACATGCCCCTAGTTTCCATATGTAGAAATTCCATCAACTGCATTTCACAAAAGCAAAAACCTATTTCTCATCATGAATTGCAAGTTTTAATGACCCTTACCATAGTATTTGATAGTACCATCAGAGTTATATGATATGGCACACTCACAAAAGTAATGAGTTGCATGTGTCCATTTTATAAGGAAAAACTTGGTGAAAAGATTAACCTCTCTCAAAAGTGCTTCTAAGAATCCTTTTATTTCATTAACATAATCAAAGTGAACACTAAGTGAATTATGGTCTTTCATCAAAATCTGTAATATGATCATGAAACCTTTTAATAATGTAACCTTTCTAATTTCACACCACCCATTCTCAATGCTAGCTTTTTTAGCATTTATCAATTGAAGAGGTATAGCTCCATGACTTCCATCAAAGGAATGATGTAGATTACTCAAGATAGAACCATCATTGTTCAAAGCCAAGTTGATTCTTGCATTCAAGATCAAGTTGAAATATGTATGAGTTTGTGTGTTTTATGATTTGGCTCATAAAAACTAACAATTCAGCAACGAATCCTAATCTTTATATTAAGTGGGCTAGTGCAGCATTTTCTCAAACATGTTGAGGTCATTTCTAGATAACTACATTCTTTGAGCTTATGAAAATGAATATTGCAACAAGAGAAGAAGCACAAAGCATAAGGAAACCCACCAGAATCATATATTAGAATGCAAAAAAAAATTCATCAATTTCTTAGATCTTAAGTTTTACCCCAGACATGATTAAAGAACCAAATGTATGTGAAGATGTATAAGTCTAGGAGCCAATGAAGTTTTCATTCCTATCAATAAACTTGGTCTCGCCTATAACTCAATTAATTATGGCCCATTCTAGGATGTCGAATTAGGAAGGAAGCAAAGTTACAAAAATGCATTCAATATATATTCGAAGTGATTTTAGAAATCAATAAATGCACTTATTTCTTTTGATACTCTACATTTATGGCACTAACCAAGAAAGGGAAGAAAGAATATGACTTATCATGCAAGATTCTTTGATTTCAAAAGGCCAAAAGAAGGAGTCCAAAAAGGAAAGAATACCTTAGCTATCATAGGAACCTCCTCTGACTGATTGAAAATTTTAAAAGAAAACTGGATCCAATTAAGAGTTATCAATCTTATGATTTCTGGACTATGAAGCAATTAAAAAAATAAACTAAGTTTAATGGTAATTAGCATTAGATATAAAACCAACTTCCTGAGAAGACTTACATTCTTATCGAGAAAGAGAGCAAACTTGAAAGAAGCAGAAAGTTTAAAATTGCATTATTCTCTATGTGAGTTATTATTTTGTAGTTAGATTCTAAATTACCTAAGCTCTAAAATCTCTCTATTTCCTAAGTGTTGGTATAAAGGAGTCCTAGGTAAAAGTCTATTAACTGATCCTTAGAGAAGCTAGGGTTATTGGATAATTTGTAACAAACTTAGGAGTTGTAAGGTTTACTAGATTCTTATATTGTGAGCATAAAAGCACATGTATTGATCCTTTAGAGAGGGTTGCTTGATTGTAAGGTTATTCCCTAGTATATAAAAATTGATAATTGTGTGCTTGAAGAGAGGACGTAAGAATTTAGTATTTCTGGATCCTGAACCTCTATATGTCATTGTCTCTTGCTTTTCTCTACATTTGCTGAAATACTATCCGCTTTATAGGAACTAGAATAACAAGGAACCAAAAGTCTTAAAATAAAAATTAGATTACTCAATTCAACCCCCTTTTCTTAGATACTTTTTTGGCTAACGGTATGGTTATTTTGTAGGAAAACAAAGGAAACACTTTCTAAAGAAAAATTTGGCAAATTCACAACATAAGCCAATTGAAAGGCAAGAATGGTTCTAAGTTTCAGTTTCCAATTTACATAGGATGATTTCCATTGTTAATTTGCAAAAGTCTTCAACAAATGGAAACAATACACGACAACATTCATAGTATGAGTTTTCCAAATTTTGTACTGTACTGATAATCATATATGATAGTTTTTTTTTTTCCTTCCTTTGCACCCTTTGCCCAAGTGGAGTTGGCTTGCTTTAATTGTAGTGGGAGACATAGAACCACAGTCTAAATGTGCAGATAATGCCGATGATATTTTATCAACATATATATTAAGAATGAATATTACGTATTTATATCAAAATAAGCAATAACAATTCATGATACAAATAATTTTAAATATGTTATTAAAAAAGAAGAAGAAACCCTACTAGGGTTGGCTTACAAGCCCACATAGTACATGGACCTATAATGGACTAGACTAAAAGTTTATTTTTAAAATAAATAATTAGTTTTTTGAGTTAACCTCCTTTTTTTTTTTCTTTACGGATAAGGCTGAGTGGCCTAATAGCTTAGACCCATTTTGTCATATAGCTAATAGCTCCATTCACCCACGGGCTTGGCCTTTTTAATTGCTCTACTGAAAATTATGTTTAAAACAACGTTTTCAACGATGGTAAAAAAAAAAGCTAACTATTGAAGCAAGAAGGAAAATCTCGAAGATATCTGATTTTCATTCTACAACAATGCATTTTAACGTCCAAACATATCTAATCATTGTAATTGTAAAAGGTAAGATCAGCCTGATTCAAATTAAAGATTACAAAAGTACTCATTGTGTTAAATTGAAAAAATACGTTAAGATCAACCTTCCTTAAATTAAAAAAAATTTATATTAAATAATTAAAAATTAAATCTTATTAAAAAATAATCTTTGTATTAAACGAAAAAAAAAACGTCAAGATTAACCTTCCTTAAATTTAAAAAATTCTCTCTATATTAACTCAGTAAAAATATTTGAATTCTGGGGGAAAGCCTGAGATGTAATGTTTGGGTTAATGTATTGATTCTATAAATTTTAAAAACATACACACTTAAATTTTATTATAGTATTCCATCACTAGAGGCTTGCATATCAATTTTTTTAATTTTTAAAATATAATTTAAAATAATTATTATATTTTAAAAATAATAAATTAAATAATAAAAAATTATTTATTTTTTCTCTTTTCTCTCTTCATATACATATTTTATTTTATATTAAATAAGATATAGTTTTAGATTTCAATGACCAAAATACTCTAAAACTATTGTCATATGATAATTAGATATATGAAGAAAATGATTTAATATCTCTAAAAAATACGTACCTTGACTAATAATTTAATTTTAATTTTTATAATATAAAAATTAATCTTTAAATATTCTTAAAAATTAACATGTTAGTTTCTAATCACTAACTCTTAATAAAATAGTTGAAACATGCAGCCCATTAATATTTAAAAAATATCTAAAATAATATTAAAAATGTTTAGTACTAATTAGTTCCTATATTTGAGGCTATTTTCTTTCCATATTTCTAGTCATTGCACAATTCATTCAATTGGACTTCTCATGTGGAACAAACATTACATAGTTTAATTTTTAAGTGATAATATGTTACTAGAATTTGAAAATTTTCAACGTTGTGAATAAATTTTTGGATTTAAGTTTATGTAATTAAGTATATGTTTGTTTTGCATAGTTAAATTGGTGGAGGCATAGTTTATTGGTTTAACTGATATTAATATATATTAATTTTATATTATAAATAAATAAATAAATTATATAATTATATATATAATAAATATATAATATATCTTACATTTTTTAAAAAAATTTAATACATTGTTGACCAAAATTAAAAAAAAAGAAAGTGTAACATTTCGTCATTTCCTATCACAAAATTTTACGTATTTCCCTTTTTTTTTACACCATACTTCGTTTTCCCAAAGAGTTGAAAAATGAAAACTTACTATATTTACTTAATTACTTACTTTTATTTTATTATAATTTTTTATTCATTTGTTCTACTCTCCTTTTCTCTGTACGTGCACGCCTCTCCATATGTTGTCTTTCCAATTGCTTGTCTTTTTTTGGTTCTTTTTCCTTCTCATTCATCATCGTCTTCTTTCATTTGTCCTTCTCCCCTTCCTCTGCTTCTTCTTTTCCATGATTTCTTTTGCTCCATCCTTTACTCCAATATTATATTTTCATCTCTTTTTATTTTCTCTCTCTTTTTTCCCTTTTTTTTTTGATCTCTATTCTTCGTTCACATCATCTGTCTTATAAAAGGTCCAAAAATGAAGGTTTAATTAAAGTTTGATTCCTCATCCCTTCTTTTTTTTTCATTGGCTTTTTATGCTGATTTTAAGGGATCTGTACTTTCTAGAAGGATAGGTCTTGGCTATACATTGTAATGTTGAACTTCACTTTGTTTTAATTGATTTCATACTTTACCAAAAAAAAAAAAAAAGGGTTCGACTCCTCCATTGTTCAACCACTCCAACTAATTGGTTTTCTTTGGTTGATCTGAATTCTTTATATTTAAAAATAATATATTTTTTTATATTTAAAAAAATAAAAAAAATATTTGATTCCTAATGTTTCAAAGATTAGTCTGAGTATCTTATTATTTTTTTCCTAAATTTTAAAAAAATTTATTATTTATTAAATTTAAAAGATTTAAAATTATTCTTTTAAAGACCAATTTTAAGATTATTGAGATTGATATTATGGAATAATATAATAATTATTATTTTTCTAAAAAAATTATTTTATATGCGTTTTAAATCTCAACATGCCAAGTTCATTAGCTATTCCATTAAAAATTAACAATAAAAAATTAGCAAACATAACTTTCAAAGATCATGTACAGATGATATAATATAGAAATATACTAACAGATTTAGGTACCAAGCCATTAATCAAAGCTTTTGTTCTTTATAAATTCTAAGCAAACCCCATCAATAGCAACCATAATCGAGAAACTCTTACTCTCCTCAATCTTAATCTTTTCCCATGGAGAAAAAGAATCCTTGCATCGCGATGGTTCCTTGTCCTGGCGCTAGCCATCTTATTCCACAGATTGAGTTTGCGAAGCGATTCGTTTCTCTCCATCCTGACTTCCATGTCACCTTCCTCGTACCCACACTTGGCCCCCCATCACCAGCTATGCATTCAATCCTCCAATCTCTTCCACCTTCCATTAACTTCACCATTCTTCCTCATGTCAACATGGAAGATCTCCCTCAACATGCTGATCCTGCAACACTCATGCTCCACACTGTCAATCACTCTCTTCCATCTCTAACCCATGCCTTGACCTCTTTAATCTCACAGACTCACCTTGTTGCTCTTGTTATTGATACCTTCTCAGTGGATGCAATTGAAATTGCAAAGCGATTCAACCTCCCATGCTATGTTTATCATCCTTCTTCTGCAACTGCCTTAGCCTTTACCTTTTACTATCCCAAGCTTGAAGATGACAAGATTGTAGTTTCCAGAAGGTTCGGAGAGTTGATACTATCACAACCCTTGAAACTCCCAGGTTGCATACCCTTACAAGCTCAGGATCTCTCAGATCTCATTCAAGACAAGTCCACTGAGTTCCACAAAACATTGGTTCACCTGTGCACGCGACTCAGTTTCGCAGATGGTGTCATTGTGAACAGCTTCGTAGATTTGGAACCAGGGCCAATAAAAGCTTTGCAAAATGGTGAAGTGAATGGGAATCCTCCAGTTTATCCAGTAGGACCCATTGTACAGATCGAGTCAAGTATTTCTTCAAATGGGTCAAACTCAGAGTGTTTGGCATGGTTGGATAATCAACCTAGAAATTCTGTTCTATACGTCTCTTTCGGAAGTGGAGGAACACTGTCCCATGAACAGTTTAATGAGCTGGCTTATGGGTTAGAGATGAGTGGCCATAGATTTCTGTGGGTCGTGAAGGCTCCAAGTGGGTCTGCTAGTGCGGCTTATCTCAACGCACAAAAGGATGACCCACTTGAGCATTTGCCAAAAGGGTTCAAGGATAGAACCAAAGGTCAAGGATTTGTGGTTGGGTCATGGGCACCCCAGATCGAAGTGTTGAGACATGGGTCCACCGCTGGGTTCTTGAGTCACTGTGGTTGGAACTCTACGCTCGAGAGTGTGGTGTATGGCAAACCATTGATTGCATGGCCACTGTTTGCAGAGCAGAGAATGAATGCAGCAGTGCTAAGTGATGAGTTCAAGGTTGCAGTGAGACCAAAAGTCAATGTGAAAGGGATCGTGGAGAGAGAGGAAGTTGCCAGCGTTGTCAAGTGTCTTATGGAAAGTGATGAAGGCAAAGAAATGAGCAGAAGAATTCAAGTGTTCAAGGATGGTGCTTTTAGTGCACTTAGTAAAGATGGTTCTTCTACAAGGACACTCGAGAGTATTGCGACCAAATGGAAAAATTTGAGGATTTGAGTGGCACTTAGAATAATAACCTTTCAATATCATATAGGTGATTGGGTTTCTCTGTTGAATAGTCAAGTTATGAGGTTAATTAGTACTTACGTTGGTGAAGAAGAACATAATCAAACCAAAGCAATCCCAATCAATCATGATCAGTTTAATTTGTTTAATTTGATTTGGATTGAAAGGTTGATTTATTACTTGTTTTAGTCTTCTACTGTAATTTTCTTTCTTCCGTGAAGTTATTTACAAACATTTTACCCCGAAATACATATAACGTACGCTTCCTTATTAATTATCTCTTTCAATCAAGGCAAATTTTCAAGGCTGATACGTAATTGGTCAAATATACATACATACATACATACATACATACATACATACATATATATATATATATATATATATAACCTTCCTGTTTTCAACTTTGTTTCAGTCAAGGTAACTTTTTTATTAACTAATTGCTTTATTTTGTGTTCACCTAAAAAATTCTTTTTCACGTCAAATGAGTTATTAATTCAAGAAGAACTGGATATGTGTTATATCAACATTCTTGGCTATGAATCTATGAAAAAAATTCTTAGTTACAATATATATATATGTGTGTGTGTGTTTGTGTGTGTACTATATCATTCTTATATTATTAGGTTAAATTCACATCAACTTTTATTAGGAATAATTTTTAATATAACTTAATTTTATTGAATAACGTAATCTAATATATATATATATATATATTGTATCCAAGCATTTTTCATGAATCTATTGTTGATGGAAGAGCAATTATGAAGAACGAGAGAGAGAGAGAGGTGAACTTTATTCATTAAGAGAAAAATAAAAACAGACTCCAGTATTTAAAGTGAATCTTTTATTTATTTTATTTTATATTTTATTTATATCTTTTTACTTTAAATTTTCTTTCCGTTATTAAGATATTGCGAGAAGAAATCAATTTCGTTGCCTTTTATAATGAGCTTAATGTCATTCTCATTCTTTATAATTAAGGTATATATTAATTAGACGTAAAACCACCAACTCTTGTAAAACATGAAAGCAAGGTTTATCATTTTCCATGTGTAATTTTTGTATAATATCAGTTAGTTTGTCTTTTGTTTTTGGCATTATATCTGCTTTGAATTTATTCCGGCACAATGCATCTTTAATAAACAATGTCAATATCTGAAGACAATGTGATTGAGTAAAGGGAAAGTCAGTATTCCCTTACACTTGGACAAACTCCTCGGGCGTGTAACACATTTGGCACTAGTACCGCTGCGGAATCAAGGGTTGCTGGCGCGTACCGACCGCTGCTATACGGAATATTATTTTTAAAATATTATTAAGAGCAAATTATATTAATCTCGTGTGAATTTTAATACTATTAATTTATTTTAAAATTTAGCATAAGTTTAAATTCATTTTATATTATATTAAAAATAAAAATTATACCTTTTATATATGAAAAATTATTTTTATTAAAAAATAAATTAAAATGTGGTGAATGTAATTTTTTAAGTTACAAAAGTGATAAGTATAATTTAATTATTAAATATTAATGAGATAAATATAATTTACTCTATTTTTACTTTCTCTTAAGATTTTATTAAGAGAAAAAATTTATATATACAATTATTTATATTTTTGTTATCAGATTTTTTAATTAAAATAAAATATATAATTTTTTTAAAAAAATAAATCATAAAATATGTGAATTATATATATAAACTTCATATATGTCGGTCTTTAATTAAAAAATTTGATAATAAATATATACAAATTATTCTTAAATTTTTTTTTAATTTTTTAAGTGATAGTTATTTTATGATCCTAATTAAAGAGGTCAGATAATTAAAAAAAATTTTGTTAACTAATATCTTAAAAGCATTGATTAAAGTTTCATTTAATTGATTTATGAAGTGTTTAAATATTAAAAATTATTCATTTTTTTAATTTTTATAAATTTTAAGACATTAAGTATTTTATCAACTAATTAGATAAAAAATTTAACCATAACAAACCCTTAAATTATTTTTTTAAAAAAATTACATCATAGCATCAAGAATATTCTGAAAAACATTCTGGATTATACTTAAACAATAGAATTAGTTAAGAGTTCAATCCTATCAAGACAACTAATCAAAATTATAGTTTTCCTTTTCGACATCTTTAATCTCATTAGTTTATTGAGGAAATATTTAGAAAAACCATATGTACACCCAGATTCAAAATTTCCCCAAAAGTCTCATGCATGCTTGTACTTAAATAAATGTCCCATACCAAATATATATTATCTTGGGATCACGTCACAGCTAGCTATTTGATTTTTTGTATTCTACTCTTCTTTCTCAAAATCCACATGCATGGGATTCTGTCATTCAAGTGATCACAATTTATCGCTCACATGTATGTGATAGTAATAGCTTCATATTTTATATCATATATATACAATTACAGTGAACAAGTGGTGTGGTTGTGTACACCTCTAATAACGAGTCAATGCTACATTAAAGGTGAAGACAAAATAATGCTTACATATGTAAAAGTAATTGCTTCATATTTAATTTATATATGCTATAATTGCAAGGAAACGTGGTGTGTTACCTAGTCTTAGTCTTCACCTGTAATGGCTAGCATTAGTGCTCACATATGTAATAGTAATTGCTTTATATTTTATATGCTATGATTGCAATGAAACAACCTGTAATGGTTGTCTTAATCCGTATCAAAATAATATTCTTTATCTATGTTGATGAGCCAGCAGTACATTCTAGAAAGACTTGGGAGGCACTCATAACACATCAATATTATAATAGATTTGAATGTTTCGTTACTTTAATTTTTTAGAGGTTGAATATATTCTATAAAAATTATTGTTAGTTTTTATAAATAAAAAAATTGTTTAAATGACTTTTTTTAACAAAAAAATAAAAAATAAAATATATGTTTTCTAAACTAAAAATATAAAATAATTAAAAGATATTGTGAACTACAGATTACTTTTAAAAATATATATAAAAATAAGTCTTTTTATAATTAATAATATTCTTAAATATATTAAAATAATATTAGCATGAAGTTTTAGAATTAATTTTATAAAACAATTTTAAAGAATAAAAAAAAACGTTTAAAATAGGCTGTAAATTATTCTTATGATCTATATAGTTTTATTCATATTTTAATTAAGTTATATAGTTTAAAAACTTTTAATTGAGTCTTTCTTATTTATCACATTTTTAATTTAGTTCATAAACATAAATTTTTGTCAATATTTTGTTAAATTTTAATGATTTGTTAATTATATTATATTAACATTATACATTTATTTAATTATTCAAGTTAATATATTCTTATTACCTAATATAAATTATATTTTAGTTCATATATTTAAGTTATTTTTGTATCATTATTTATTTTTTCTCCTATCTATTGACATAATAGTACATATTTAGAGTGTTAAAATATTGTATGTTAAAAAATTTAATACAATTTTAACAAAAATTTAACATAAGAGACTAATTTAAAATATTGTTAAACTATAAGAATACAATTAAAAATTTTTAAATTATAAAGACCCAATTAAAAATTAAATGAAAGCATACAACCTACAATAATAATTTAACCATTTTTAAATTATATAATATATTTGAAATGTGAATAAATTGAAAAGAATTCTTTAAAAAATTGAAATATATATGCAGATCAAGCTCACTATTAAAAATAAGGGTTAGGATTATTTGTCAACGCTATCTCCCACTTATCTTTAATTTGAATGTGATAAGGATGAATATTATTTTTTAGAATTTAAAAGACCAAAGGTATTATAGAACCTAAAGGCTTATATGTTAGCGTAGATAATAAAATTGTTATAAATTTTTGGAGTACTTTTTTAATATAAGATATAGTTATTAGTTGTACTAATTTAATTTTGAAAATTATCTATATTGTGAATAATTATTTTTAAATATATGCCAACTGAAAGATAATTTCAAAAAATATTCAAGCAAGAAGGAAGGATTTCAAAATCAAAAAGGTCCTTATTTTTGGGGTGATATCACATTAAATCTTAGACTAATTTCTGTCAAGCCAAAAGTATTAAGATAAATCTTTTCAATAAGTACATTTTTAAAAAATTAAACCTGTATCCTCTTTCTTATGAAAATAAAATTGTTTTCACATCATCCAACAAATTATTAATCAAAAGTTCTATTTGATTTACATGATATTTGAAAGAATTTAATCAGAAGTTTTATTTGATTTACATGATATTTGAAAGAACTAAATGTGTCAAAAATTCACTTTCACTCTCGATAAAAGGAAAGATCTCCATTATTAAAAAAATAAAGTTAAAACTAACCTTACGAATAATAAATTATTTGCATTTGAGTCTGATAAAATATATTCATTACATTAAAGTGTCCATTGTACAGTAAAGTTTTAGAAAGTATTCCGATGATTGCGGAGAGAAATTATACAGGAATAAAAAATTTGATTAGGTTTCTAAATTTTGAAACATAGCTTTATTTGAGTGTTTGTTCAAATATGTATACAAGAATGAAGGAATTGTCAATTATAAATGTGAACCAACTTTAGGACATTGTGCAAGATAGAATGATTTCCAAATCCTAATATTCCATCTAATTTATATCAAATTAGAAAAATTTAAAAATATCGAAGATTGACGTCCAATCACAATAGAAGTAAATAGTAATATCTAAGCTTTTGTACCATTATATATTTATTTTGGCCGTGCAAATACTTTTTTGACCACTTGTATATTGTATTATTCAAGAGAACGTAACATATTGAGATGTTCAACGTATTGCATTCCCTCAGCGAGTGCAACACATTTCTAACTAACATGTTTCTAACTAACATGTGGTGCTCTATAAGTTACGGATAAATAAAAAAAAAAATTATTAGTAAAAAATGTAAAGGATAAAGTGGCAAAGGTAACATATTTTAAGACAATTATGTGTTTAACATATTTTATGTGTTATTAACCATTTTTTTTTATTCCATACATATATTATTAAAAAAGTTTGTTCTTGACTTCCTTTTCCCTTCCTTTATGTCTTATCAACAATTTTTTTTAATTTCCTACGTCTATATTAGTAAAAATTTGTTCATAACTACTTTTCTTACTGTGTTACTAAACAAATTTTTTTAATAAAAAATTTGGTCATTGATAAAGTTGACTTGAGCAAATTAGGTGTAGTTGTGAGCAAGACGGTAAATGATAGGAGTAATTTTTACGCAAAAAATAGATTAAGAATGTAAATATGAGAATAAATCTTTAGATTTATCTTTAATATTAAAATCAAAAAGAGTAAAAGAGCATAATAAACTTTTAAATTATAAAAGTTTACATATTTAATATCAGATTTTATTATAATATTTATAATTAAAACTAACGCATTGTGAATACGTGATGTTTACTAAGCGTTTGTCATTGAATGATCCTGAGCCCAAAGCGAAGCTCTATCTTGGCAATCACGCATGAGGGGCGATCCCTGATCGTGACTAGCCTTGATATTATCATTCATAAATTTGTCTTCTATACTTTCATGTGATATTAACATTTTATTTTTATTTTTACCAGTATATACTATATATTAATGAGAAGTTTGTTCTTAAATTTCTCATTCCTTACTTTTGTGTTATTAACAAATAGGGTGTAAAAAATGAGACAGTTAGGAACAAACTCTTAATTTCGTTAATAACACGAGAGAAAAAGAAGAGGCGGTTAAGAACAAGTTCCTTTTTCACAAGTACCTATGTGAATTCTTTTGTTAAAAAAGTTTGTTAATAACAAATAAAGGAAGGGAAGAGGGTGTTAAGAAAAAACTTCTTATTAATATAACTGAAGGAATTAAAAAGAAATTTTTTATTAATACAAGTATGAAATTTTTAAAAAAATTCATTAACATTTAGTTATTCAATGTGTTGCGCTCACTGAACGAGTGCAACACTAGTAGTCCAAAAATACAACAAAAAAATTTTGCATCGTCAAAATAAATAAAGTAAATAAGATTAAAAAAATACATATTTGTAAATATTTTTTAAGTTAAATATACATTGATACGAAGATTTTGAAATCCAAAGACTTGGGCTTGTTTAATTTCTATCCTCACAACAGTTTTTTATTTTTAAAAATAGAAAAAAGAATATGTTTGAAAGTATCGTTTTTAAATAATAATAATAATAATAATAATAATAATAAAGAAGATATGTGTTTTAAAAAAAATAAGAAAAATACTAAAAAATATTTTCATAATACATAAATAAATGAAAGCAATACAACCATTCCAAATTAGGCTATGCAAACCTCCCTGCTAACACCAGCCGTTGTGTGCAATGAAGTTGAAACGAGCTGCAGGAAATTTAAGTGGGGCATTAGCTTTAAAGCTGTAGGATCGGGCCTAAGACATATAAAAGAGCAAACACGGCCTTTATATGGAAAGAGATCTAATGAAACTCAAAAAAAGAACTTAAAGATAGGCTATGGAAGAAAATTTGGACTTGAACAATATTGTACCACTTCATTTTTACATTAATTAATATTCAACTAACTTTTTTTAATTTATATTAATAAGCTTCTATATTATGAAAAAGTAAAAAAAATTAATTAATACATAAATAAAGTGATACAATACATGTACTTAAGAAATTTTTTCACAAAGAATAAAATCCTTCCTATGGTTGTGTGGGAAGGAAGGTTATGATATGTATGATTCACGCTTTGATTATTGATATTTCACTATGATGAAAAGTTCAAGTGATCATGTAGACTAATTTTGTGCTAGTTTCTTAGCCACCGATGTAGAGGAATTAATGCTTTTGACATTGACAAATATGATTTAAGCTACAAGAATGAGTCATATGAAAAGACTAATCAATTAAGTGGAATTGAGTAACAACTTATATATCATTTTAGATCTTTAATTTTATCTAATGTCCTACATATCAATTACTTAATATTAGATAAAGAGTGAAGAGGCATATCAGCTCTTGTGATTACTGTGTTATGTGTGGGAAACTGTTGAATCTTACACAATAAGCAAGAATGAATTGAATTATTTCATTACTTAAGACTTTGATGTATATATACAGTATATTAAAAAATAAACGACACAATTGACTGATTACTCTAACCATCATATAGCTAACTACCAAACTATTCTACGCCCCTTAAAGTTGGAGAGGGATAGGCAATCACTCCCAACTTGAACACAATTCTTTGAAATTGAGAAAGAGGCAAAGCTTTGGTGAACAAATCTGCTAGTTGTTGAGAAGGAATGAATCTAGGAAAAATGAAACCTTCTTTTGTCTTGTTTCGTACAATGTGGTAGTCAATCTCAATGTGTTTAGTTCTTAATGTGTTTAGAAAATCTCCTAGGAAAATGCAATACCCAACGAGAGACTTTGAATAGGCAGAGTGTGAAGTTTGGCTAATCACTATCACAATAGGCAGAGTGTGAAGTTTGGTTCCAATTTAAATAGCAAATCGAGAGAAAATGTGCCTTTGAGATACCTTGCAGCATCCCATGTGATCAATAGAAGGCTGATATACAAACTGGCTAAGTTGCTGTATAGAATGAGAGATGTCAGTTCTTGTCATGTTGAGATACAAGAGTCTACCAACCATTCTCCTGTATTTTTCAGCTTCTAAAAAAGGAGAGTTTTCAGGAAATTTATGGTTCTTGGGAAGGGGAGTACTCAAAGAATCATCACTATCCAAACCCAAACCAATGAGAATATCATGGAGATATTTCTTTTGAGAAAGAAACATACCATTAGGAAATCTATTAATCTCAATCCCAAGGAAGTATTTGGCATAACCAAGATCCTTGATTGTGAAAGTGGAATGCAGAAAACTTTTAATAGCTATGATCTCATCTTCAAATTCTCCAGCTAACAAAATATCATCCATATACACTAACGAGGCTAAAAAGGAATCAGATGTTCTTTTAAAAAAATAAGCAGTGGTTATGTGTAGACTGAACAAAACCAAAGGTAATGAATTGTGCAGTAAACTCAGAGTTTCATTCACCGGAGGCCTGTTTTAGACCATTTAGAGATGTTTTAGCTTACAAACTTGGTTACCATCAGCCTTAGCATACCCTTCAAGGGGGAGCATATAGACTTCCTCCTTTCAAATAACCATGGAGGAAGGCATTGTTGATGTCCAATTGATGAATGCTCCAACCCTTCATACAAGATATACATGAAAATCCTTACTGTTACCATTTTTGCCACAGGAGAGAAACTCTCAAAAGTAGTCAACACCTGCCATTTGATTGTAACCCTTGGCAACTAAGCAAGCTTTATACCTTTCAACAGTTCCATCTGCAATGTACTTGACCTTAAACACCCATTTACTACCAATAACATGTTTTCCATGAGGTAACTATGTAATTTTCCCAAGTGTTATTAGTTTCTAAAGCATACAACTCTTGGTTCATGGCATCTCCCATTCCTTAGATTTAGCATCCTGTTTATATGTATGTGGTTCATGAATTTTAGTTATGTTTGACATGAATGCAGTGTAAATTGGTGATTGAATGGGTTCAGGCCTTTTATCACATGGAAAACAAATAGTCTTGTAGCCATAAGGGTGTTTTCTTAGCTCTAGTGCTAACTCTAATGGGTTCAGGTTGGTATTGGGTAGAAGAAGAATCAACAATGGTTTCTGAATTTTGAGGTAAAAGAATTTGAAATATCAAGATTGGTTTGTAAGATGGGCTAAATTTCTGAACTAGGTTCACGAGGGGCTATTCTGTTGTCTGTTATAGGGGAGTCTTTAGTAGCTGCAATGTTTAGTAATGAGACTAGATTGTGTTCATATATGGTTTGATAAGGAAAATTTTGCTCATAAAAACTACATCTCTAGATGTAATAACCTTTTGAAAGTTATATCACACAGTTTATAAGGCTTTTGACCGACAGCATACCCAATGAAAATGCGCTTAAATGCCCTTGTCTCAAATTTATCCTTATATGGAGTTGTGTTTGCTGCAAAACATAGACATCCAAAAGCCTTAAGCCTATGGTAATTTGGTTCCTCTCCATTAATTTTCTCATAAGGGGTCTTCCAATTTAAAACAGGTGTTGGAAGTCTATTTATCATATGAGTTGTAGCTAATATAACTTCCCCCCAGAATATTTTTGGTAAATTTAATTGAAACATCAATGCTCTAGCTACTTGTAGAAAATGCTTATGTTTTCTTTCAACTAGGCTATTTTGCTGTGGGTTGTAGCAGCATGATTTTTGGTGAAGAATGCCAAATTTGTTAAAAATAGATGTACAATTATGGATTGTAAACTCACTCCCATTATCTAATCTAATGGTTTTCACTGCGGCTTCGTACTGTTTCCAGGCAAAAAGAATAAAATTCTTTAGGATATGTGGTGGTTGGGTTTTATTTTGAAGTAGAAAAGTCCAAGTTACCTGAGTGTAGTCATCTACTAAGGTGAAAAAATAGTGGGCAGAATTTATTGTAGGATGCCTATAAGGTCCCTATAGGTTAGTATGTAATAACTCTAGTTTATTTTGAGATTAATAGGTACTTTTAGGAAATGAAAGCCTTTTTTTTTTTTTTTGCAGAATGACATATTTCACAAACATCTAGCAGTTTATTCTCTTGAAGATCTATATTGTGTATATGTTTAATCACTTGTAATGGAGAGTGACCTAATCTAAGATGCCAAAGTTTTGCATAAACACAATTTTTATTATTTGTATTTGAGACTGAGTTACACTATGAGATAGGTAATCCCATTTCAGGCCTATCTCTTACATTTCCATGAAAAGAAAAGGCATTTAATATGTATAAATTTCCAATGTCTGCTCCCTTGGCTAAAACTCTTTTACTCTTCAGGTCCTGTATTAAACAATATGATGGATAAAAGGTAAAGAAAACCTTAGCATCATAGTAAGTTTACTGACTAATAGTAGATTGAATTTAAAATAAGGAACAAATAAAGCATTATTCAGGCTCAAATGAGGATGTAGGAAATCAGATCCTCTATGTTTAATGATTTTTGTGGTTTTTTCGGGTAGATGAAGAATGATTGGTTAATCAAAAGTTTTCATACACTGCATAAAGTCTTTGTTGGAGCACATATGATTTGATGCTCCTGTATCTACGATCCATAAGCTATTAAAATTTAGGTTGTTGTTTAGGATATGAATATTACCTGCGAACTCACAGATGTTTGCAAAAGTTGACATGCTCATCAACTCCAGATAATGAAGCTTTATTTCTGCCATATTTTGCCATCTCTTGCTTGATCAGATAAGAAATCATATTGGCGAGTTCATTCTTGCTGTTTTTCCCTCTTCCTAACTCAACAGAAGTTTCAGCTGCTGCGTCATTAATTCTTTATCTCTTTCAACTCCTTGAACCAATTCGGATAGCCATGAATCTTGAAAAAAGTCTCTTTTGTGTGACCTGTCATATAGCAATGATCACAGACCATATATTTTTTCCCATTGTCCTTCTTCTTGTAGGCTCCTCTACTCTCTTCATATTTGTTCTGATATGACTTTCCCAACATAGAACCTTCTTCCATGTTACTCGGGCTATACACCATGTTAACTTGCCTCTGTTTTTTGACTCTCAAAACCATTGAATAGGCTTTGTTCACACTTGGTAAGGGATCCAGATTAAGCATCTGACTTTAATTGTATCATAGGTTTGATTTAAACCCATAAGAAACTATATTAGATTTATTTAAGTATCCACATCTGCTATCCTTTTGCTCAAACCACACATACAAGCACTACACTTTCGTACTGGGATGGGCACCAACCGACTCATTTCATTCCAACATTTATGAATCTTGTCGTAATACATTATGAGAATGTATCCTCCTTTTTCAATAGAACTAGTTTCTCTTTGTATCTAACACAGTTGAGGTGAATTACTCACCCAAAAAACTCTTCAATCTCTTCCCATAGGAGTTTGGAACTCAAATAGTACATGAAAGATTCTAAAAGATCTTTGGAAATGGAATTGATGATCCATGACTGGATCATTGAATCCACCTACTTCCACTCCTTAAATTCCGTAGGGTCATTTGGAGGAGTGATAGTCCCATGCATCCATAAACCCCAGCTTATCTTTTTCTTCTAAATAAATTCTGACTGCAGTACTCTAGGCCGTGTCATTACTTCCCACCAACGGTGAAGTCACCAACGACATTCCTAGGTGATATGAATTCTGCAAGACATAGGTCCTTCATCGCATCTTCCAGAGGCATTTCCTCTGTCTCTATGCTCTATGTGTTGATCATCCGCCATGCTTGATTACCCTCAAGCCTTCTCGATAGCTAGAAGCGTGTTCTTGGATCAAGAAACGTGCTTTGATACCATGTTGAATCTTACACAATAAGTAATAATGAACTGAATGTAAAGATTGCATTACTTCATTACTTAAGACTTTGATGTATATATATAGGATACTAAAGCATAAACGACACCATTTTACACAACTACATAACTACTCTTACCATCATACAACTAACTACCGAACTATTCTACAAAAACAACATGAACATTGGAGGGAGATTGGGAGCTGATATTTGGAATCATTGCATGGAAATTAAGCTTGGATTTGGAGAAATAAAGAGATATTTAAGAATCAAAATGGGGGAGAAGGTTCAGATAAAGTAACGGAGGTTTTATGCTAAATATGCTAGAGAAAGAGAATCTAGATGCAAGGGAGAGTGATAGATTCATTAGTGGCTTTTGCAAGAAGGTGGGGATTAATAAGTCATGAACTTGTCATGAAATTAATTGTGAGTTCCAATAAAAAAAATGTTTGACATCCAATCAATTTAATTGTGAGCTCTACATGACTTAACAAATAGGTTAAAATCAATGAATTAGGAATAAGAGAAATTTTTGGAAATAATATATGTATCATGTAATTCATATAATGTCCAATAAAATTAATTTTTAATTATATTCAACTTAATTTTATTGAAAATAATATATGTATCATGTTATTTATATAATGTCCTATAAAATTAGTGAAAAAAATTTTAAGATACATATATTATCTATCTTATTTGTGCATTAACTAATCATATTCAATCAATTCTTCTTACTATTTTATAATATGTGAACCCATCAATTTAAAATAAAAAGAATTAGTTAAATATTATAAATTAACACACAAATAAAGTAGTATAATATATGTATTAAATTTTTTTTTAAATAAAAAATGTGGCTAAATATTATTAAATATTGTATAGATAATTTGGTATATATATTGTCCCCAATAATTTTTCTTGAGAAAGAATCGCCAAATCCAATGATTGAAAGAATACATTTAGATCAGCTTTCTAAATAAATTTTATTTGAACTAAAAGCTGAAGAAATACTCCTAGAAAATCTCGTAATGATTTAAATTGAATTACAGGCTAAATAAATACTTATTGCATTAAATTGTTCGTAATTCATCCAAGATCTAGAAAGTTTCTTGATGGTTTGGAGAAAGAAACCTTTGCCCAATGTGTGAAGAATTTAGATTGTGGAAGATAACTATACATATATTTTATGTTTTCTTGTACATGTTAAATTGAAATAGTTGAGATCAATTACACGAAATAATTAATTTTTAAAAAGTCGTGCAATGAGGAAAGAATCTTGAAATCTGAAGACTGTGTCTCATTTACATTGAGTCAGAAATCATTTAATTATGAAAATTCACATCCAAACACAATAAAGCAAGATTTCCATAATTGAAAATGTACCTTAAAATCGACCATATAAATGAATTTTAGTTTTTAGATTTTTTATAATTATTTTTTTATTAAAAATAATTTTATTTAAAATACTGTTAAATATTAAATATAAATATTTTTTTAAATAAAAATTTATATTTAAATTTGTTACATTATAAAAAATTAATCTATTTTATTAAATCAAATATCTATTGATTAAATGAATTTTAGTTGAACTAAAGGTTGGAGAATACTACTTGCATTAAATTGTCCGTCCAAGATATGGAAAGTGTATATATCTTGATATGGTTGAGAAAAGAAATCATGCAAGATAGAAAGATTTCGAAATCTAAAGGCGTTTTGATTTTACTTCAGATTAGAAACTACAATTACAAACACCTCTATCACAAGAATTAGCTAGACATGAGCAAGGAAACTTGAATAATTAAATTCAGATTGACAAGAACTAAGAACAATTTTATATCTTTTTCATTAAATTTTTTAATAAAAAATTAATATATATATAATTTATATAACATAACTCTCTCGTTAGTTATTTATTTATTTTTATTTCATATATTTTATTATAATTGAAGAATTAATAAAGAAATAAAAAAACTAAATAAATATAATCCTTAAATTAAATGGCTTAAGCTAGGGTAAGTAAAAAGCATAAGAACATGCAAGTCAAGCAAATTTAATCTACTCATGAACTTCACTCAAGTAATTTGTTACTGTTAAAAAAAATAGCACGGTTTTAATATGTGGAAAAATCAACAAATTTTAAATAATTAGCTCTGGCTTCTGTTTCTTCAGTGCGGGCAAGAAGGAAATATCTCAAAATCCAAAGACTTTACCGTTCTCCTTGTATTAAAAAGCATTTTATTATTATAAAAAAATTCACATCCAATCACAAAAGTATTAATTATTACACTATATTTCTTCGAGTCTTTCAATATCGTGCTAGTAAAATTTGAGTTAGATTAGTATTAATTTTTTTTTAAATTCCCATATCATTTTTTTTTGTAAATGAAGGTCTTTTTTTAAAAAAAAAAGCTTGCCCGTATTTGGCATGTAAATATAGTTTTCTTAAACGTGGATTTAATTTTTATTTTTTAAGGAGTAGATGGGCAGTTTATAATTAACTTTTAACAGTTGTATTGAAAACTACGTTAAGAAAAACATTTTTCAACGGTTGGTAAAAAGTTAGCCTAAAAAAGTTGATTTCTTTTCCTTAGTATAAGTGTATCCAAGAAGGAAATATCTGGAAGATATCTTATTTTTATTAGAGTAAATTAGTATACACTATAACATACATGTAATATAGGGTGTAGATTAAATTTTTATAATAAATTTTATTATAAAAATTTAATCTACACTATTTATTTTTTTTATATATATATATATATAATGTAGTGTACAATAAAAAGTTTCTTTTCATTCGTTCAAAAAGTATCCTAACGTATACATCATAAATAGTAAAAAATAAGTTGGACCAAAAAAAATCATAAATCCTAATAAATAGTTCCTTTATTCGTTAACATCAACCTTACTTTTTAAAATAAATACTTTTTTTTTAAAAAAAAAGCAAATCCTTTTCCAAAAGCTTTCCCGAATATGTGGGGCCCAAAAATAAGAAATACATTTCCTTGTATTAAATGAGTAAAAATATTTGAATTAATATAGGAACGCGTGATGTGGTGTTAGAGTTAATATAATGATTTTATAAATGTTTGAATATAAGTTTATGTGGTAATATGTTGCTTTTGCCTTAGTTATATATATATGGAAAGAAACGAAACTTAAATATAAGGACTAATAATTAGCATTAATTATTATTTTTTAAGAACTATTTTATGTACCGTTTAATTTTTAACATGCCATTTTAATCAATTCTATTAAGAGTTATTGGTTAGAGAATTAGGTACTTAGCTGTTCAAAAATAGTATTCAACAAGAAAAAAAATTAAGTGCTATATATATATATATAGAGAGAGAGAGAGAGAGAGTCTCATTCTCAAATAAAAAATCAATACGTATGATTTATCAATTTAATTTTTTATGATTATTTTTTTAAAATTTTATTTTGATTAAATATTTTAATAGCAAAGAAGCTTAATATAAATATAGTTATTTTAAAAAGCTAAATATTCTCATAAGTTTAACTTTGAATCTTATATGAACTTAATACATGTTAATAATTAAATAGATAAAAATTAAAATAATATTATTAAAAAAATTAATATAACGTTTTTAAATTTTCATCATCTATGGCAAAGGTTTTTTCTTAAATTTGCAAAAAACTTTTTTAGCACCGAATAATTTTATTCCTAACAATCATTTTTATATGTTACCACAAATATTATTGTTGTTATAATATTTTTTAATTAATTCTAATTTTTTTAAATTTAAAATTTTATTTTTGATGAAAAGTTAAAAAATTATGTGCGAACAATACTTTTTTATTTTTTTAAGTAATTATATATATTATTTTCAAATATATTTTTAAAATGTGTAAAATATTTACTATATAATTTGAACATCTATAAAAAAAGAGAGCAATTTACTTTTATATAAAAATTGCCTTTCAAATTGTAAAAATATCAAATTTCTATAAAAAAAATATGTTTTAATTTTATAAAAGACATATTTTCTTCAAAAGATATATTTAAATGGTATTTACATTTATTCTCATAAAAAAATTTCTTAAAAAGTTAGTATTTTATAATAGTTAATTATATATCTAATAATTTACAAATATATAAATTTGTTAAAGAATTTAATTTTTTTGTAATAATTTTTAAAGGCTTATAAAAATAAATAATTTAAAATTTAGCAAAAATATACATTTGTTAGTTTTTGGAAAAAAAAATTTAGAATTAGTTTAAACAAACGTCACAGCAACAATAATATCTGTCGCCAAATATAAAAATGGTTTATAGCGACAACATTATCCGACGTAAAAAGATTTTTTTCCCCAAATTAAAAAAACACCTTTGCCATGTGAGAAGGTACCGTCTGACGGTAAAAACATTTAAAAAATAATGTATTGTATTGTGGAAAATAGTTTTATGTATACTATATATTAAAAATTATTATTTAAGAAAAAATGCCCATCATTCATATATATATATATATATTTTGGACAAAATATATGATTTATATCACCCATACAATTAGCTGTGTTTTCAAAATACTTTTGAGTATGAATTTTATAAATAAAAAAAATTTAGGTCTAATCTTTATATTTTTATTATTATTTATATAATTTAACTTTTTAATTGATTTGTTTTTTTAAAAAAATTTATATACTTTATTTTTTATTAAAAAATTTAATAACATTAATGTAAATAACAATAAAGAAGCCTAATTCCTATAAATTAGATGCCAAAACCCATCAAAGGGATCCATAATTGAGAAACTCTTACTTTAACTCAAACTCTTGACTCTTCTCCCATGGAGAAAAAGAATCCTTGCATAGCCATGGTTCCCTGTCCTGGTGCCAGCCATCTTATTCCACAGATTGAGTTTGCGAAGCGACTTGTTCATCTCCACCCTGACTTCCATGTCACCATCCTCATACCCACACTTGGCCCTCCCTCACCAACTATGCATTCAATCCTCCAATCTCTCCCACCATCCATTCACTTCACCATTCTTCCCCCTGTCAACATGGAAGACCTCCCTCAACATGCTGATCCCGCATCACTCATGCTCCTCACTATCTCTCACTCTCTGCCATCTCTATCCCATGCCTTAACCTCTTTAATCTCAGAGACTCACCTTGTTGCTCTTCTTGTTGACATCTTCTCTGTGGATGCACTCGAAACTGGAAAGCAATTCAACCTCCCATCCTATATTTACCATACTTCTGCGGCCATGGCCTTAACTTTTGTCTTTTATTATTCCAAGCTTGATGAAGAAAAGATTATAGTTTCTAGAAAGTCCGGAGAGTTAATACTATCAGAACCCTTGAAACTCCCAGGTTGCATACCTTTTCAAGCTCAGGATCTCTCAGATCTCATTCCAGACACGTCCACTGATTTGCACAAAACATTGTTTTACATAAGCCAGCGACTCTATTTGGCAGATGGTTTTCTTGTAAACAGCTTCGTAGATTTGGAATCAGGGCCAATAAAAGCTTTGCTAGATAATGAAGTGTATGCGAACCCTCCAGTTTATCCAATAGGACCCATTGTACAAACCGAGTCGAGCATTCCTGCAAACGGGTCAAACTCAGAGTGTTTGGCATGGTTGGATAATCAACCTAGAAATTCTGTTCTATACGTCTCTTTTGGGAGTGGTGGAACATTGCCTCATGAACAGTTTAATGAGCTAGCTTATGGGTTAGAGATGAGTGGCCATAGATTTCTGTGGGTTGCTAGGGCTCCAAGTGGGTCTGCTAATTCGGCTTATCTCAATGCACAGAAGGAGGACCCACTTGAGCATTTGCCAGAAGGGTTTAGGGATAGAACCAAAGGTCAAGGATTTGTGGTTAGGTCATGGGCACCCCAGATTGAAGTGTTGAGACATGGGTCCACCGGTGGGTTCTTGAGTCACTGTGGTTGGAACTCGACGCTTGAGAGTGTGCTGTATGGCAAACCTTTAATTGCGTGGCCACTGTTTGCAGAGCAAAGACTGAATGCAGCAGTACTTACTGATGTGTTCAAGGTTGCAGTAAGACCCAAAGTCAATGACAAAGGGATTGTGGAGAGAGAGGAAGTTGCTAGAGTTGTCAAGTGTCTTATGGAAAGTGATGAAGGCAAAGAGATGAGCAGAAGAATTCAAGTGTTGAAGGATGCTGCTGTTAATGCACTTAGTAAAGATGGTTCTTCTACAAGGACACTTGAGACTATTGTGACCAAATGGAAAAATTCGAAGTAAAGATGGTTCAGTTTGGGTCTTACTATTAAGTCGTTTGCTAAGTTAGGTCAGGTTTGTGAAGAATCGCTTTTTGTCATTAATCATGATGAATCAGGCGGTTTGATTTTTGGGTCCACAGGTTGAATGATTACTTTTCATAGTCTCCTCTCGTAATTTTCTTTCTTTCTTTCTTTTTTATTTCATAATCTCCACATGATCACATGGATGCTGCAGATTCTGTGGACAGCAGGGATCTTCTTTCATATTTAGATGTTGTCTTTGAGGAATAAATTTCTTATTTGATTAAGAGTGCCATTTTATTTTTATCATACAAAATTCATACTTGTTTACAAGATCTACACAAACAAAGCTTAATTGTCCTTATTGTCTTAAATTTTTGTATTTATTTTTAAAAAAAATAGGTATTTATTTAATTAAGAGCGAAATATAAGAGGTGAGAATAATATAATTTAGTCATCTCTTTTGCTACGATAGCACGAGTGTTTTTCAAATATTTTACCGTAAAATGCAATAACCCTACCTTGTTATCTTTTTCAATCAAGGCAACTTTTCACATGTATAACCTTCCTCGCTTTCAACTTTGTTCAATCAAGCTAAGTCTTCCAAGATAACAAAGCTTGTGTTTTATTAACTAATATAATGGTCCTTTTTGCGGTCGACCTAATAATTCCTTTTTCCCATCAAACGAGTAATTAATTCAAGACGTGTATTAGAGGAGTTTTGACGTCTTATATTAACATATTTTGCTATCAAACCAAGTTTACTTATATCCTTGGCGCTTGGCCAATCTTCTCGAAGAAAAGAAGCTACTTATTTTAAGAAATGTAGGTGTTTGGCAAAAAAAAAAAAAAAAACTTTAAGTGGTAGAAAAATAATTTTTTTAATTATGGAACAAAAGTTGAAATTTTGTTTCTTTTAGACAAAAGTAGAAGTTGAAAATTAAATATTTCAAAACAAAAATATTCCTACCAAATTTTTTTATTTAAGTACCATAATAGTCTTAACAATTTCTCCTTAAATATTTTAAATATACAAATTTCTTTGTAGACTTATACTTATTCTTTTTGAATAATTATATATATTATTTTGAAATTTATAAATTAAAACATAGAACATTTATATGTAAATTTATATTTAAAAAATATTTAAGATAATTATGTGATTTTATTCTTTTTATTTAAATTGATTAACAATAAAAATTTTAAAAAATAATATTTATAATTATTTATCTATTTAAATTATATTAACAGTAAAATAAAAGTTTTTTCACCATTTTCTCACTTAGTGAAAAAATGTTTTGTTGTTATATCAAATGTTTTAAAAGTCTAATTGATCATTGAACCAATTAAGGTACAAATTTACTGTTTAATAATTTAACTATAATTAAATTGGTTGAATCGTTATTAATATTATATATTAATTTTAAATTATAATTAAGTATAATAATAATATTTAATATACTTTTATTACATAAAAATAAAATAAAAATAAAATATATTATAGAAAAATCAATAAAATATTTAATATTTTTTAAAAATATTATAATTTACAAATCATTGATTATCTTTTTTATTTTTTTTTCATTTTTTTATTTTCTTTCCTATTCTATTTCTTCTTTATCTTTTTTGTTACAAAAGATTAAAAAAATACATGAAAAGACTTTATATTTTAAAACTGTTTGAACTATTAAACTAGTTGGTTTTGATTTAAGAGACCGATTTTAAAAGTTGATCAGACTGAAGCCAAAATTGATTCACTAATTTTTCTATGAAACTAATTAGTTTGGTTAAGTTTCTTGGACAATGATAATACCCATTTAATATTTTATTATATATTAAAAACCAATTTCAAAAATTTTATTTTCCACAAATCCTTATATTTTTCGTGTAGTGATAGTAATTCATCTCACTCCAAGATCAATTTGACTTTTTCAATATTTAAGACCTAATCCTTCTATTATATATTGAGACGAATAAGGTGAGAATTTGTTTTTTCTTTTTAAAAATGGCTTAATCCATCTCTTCAGAGACGAATTCAAACTATAAATGTTATTCAAATTATTTATATAAGCAACGTATAACTCCTCATTGGTCCCTCACGTAACATTCTTGGTCACTCACTTTGCATTTTCTTCTTCATTCCTTCAGCTAACATTCTTGGTCACTCACTTAATCCATCACTTCAACCAGACAGTAGCACGTGGCACATTTTTATTGGCTATCATATCACATATTTCATCTCATTTTAATTGGTCAAATTACTACTATAAATTTTGTTCAAATTATTTATATAAGCAGCGTATGACTCCTCATTGGTGAATCACTTTGCATTTTCTTCTTCACTCCTTCCTCTTTCCAACTAATTCTTCTTCAACTTGTATTTCATTTTCTTCACCTGTCGACCCATTTCTTCAAAAGAATTATTATCATTTTGAAATTGGTTTTTAGTATTTAAATAATTTTAAAATGGGTAAACAGTTAAAAAACACCAAAATAAATCTATGCATGCATATCATTTTTGGAAATTTAGGAATCAAATGTAATTTTATACAAATTGATAAAAAATAAATTGCTTTTTAAATACTTAAACAAATATTTTTTAGTTGAATTGACCAAATACAAAGCACTTTTCTCTCACAGTATTTCTTTTTAAAACTCCATTTAAAAAAGAGGTCAGTATATAAAATAAATAAATTAATAAAATTTGACCTAACATTTACTCCGTTTGGGATTACTTTTAAAATATCTTATTTTTAAATGACTACTTCTCAAATAACTAAACTTAATTTCAAAGATTTAGATACCAATGCCATTAATAAAATAAGTATTTCTTCTTGTTTAGTTTTTTTAAAGGAGCATTTTGAAACCATTCTAGTTTATTTTGTTGCTGTGTTGTGTTGTTTGCTCTTGTTTTCTTATTCAAAATCTGATGGTGATGCTTACTATGTTGTTTAATTTGTTGCTCGGTTTGTTAGTTTGTTGTGTTGTTTGTTCACATGTCATTTTTTTGAGGTTCTGCCTAAGCAATTTCATGTGTGCATAGAAAGACAAAACCATTAGAAAATTTTGTTGACAATTACATATGGTGGAATTTTTAAAACACAATTTAATTGTAATTTATTTTAAAACATAAGGAACTTGTGAATAAATTTTAAAAATAAAAATTTTGTTTAATATTAAAAAAAGGGCAAGAAGATTGAAGTATTTTAGTCTTTAAAGTGAATAAATTTGATTATCTTATTTTATGATTTAGTCATGTAAAATATTTTTTAAAATTTTTTATGAATTTATTTATTATTTTTAGAGAAAGATTGATGCATCCAATCAGTTTTTTTAAAAAACAATCATCTTTATGAAACATAAAGATTTGTCAACAATATTGTCACTTTGTGGAATATTGTCATCTTTATGAAGCATTATTTCAATTATGACAAAAGAACTACATTTTGGTTGTTAAAATTTCATTTTGTATTTGGGAAAATATCTTTCACATGTTTTTAAATTTTTTGTTAAGTTTTTGTTTGTAATTTGTGTGTTATAATTTGTTTATATATTTTTTTAATGTTTTGTTTTAATATTTTTTTATCATTGTGGTGCTTAGGATTATTTTAATTCAAGTCTTTTATTTTCTTTATATCAGTTTGTGTATTTAATATATTTTCATATCTTTTGATTTGTCTTCAAATAAATTTTTTGACTATGTTTTGATATAATTAAAAAATTTTATAACCAAAATATAAATTATTACGTTGATCCACATAAAACCTAGTTCAAAATTGTGAACACGATTCAAAGACACACTACAAGAAAAAAATGTTTTTGTGGCGCTTAATTAGTGGCGTTTCACTAAAAGCGTCGCTAATGTGACAATATAACAGCGGTTAAAGAGACGTCAGGAAAGTTATTTATTTTCTGGCGCCTAATGAGCATATAGTGGCGCTTAAAGCGCCGTAAAAATTAACGTGAAATAATTTCAGATTTTTTTAATTTCGCGGCGCTTAATAGGCGTCGCTAAAATTTTAAAATTTTATTTTAGTGGTGCCTTAAAAGCGTCGTTATCATTTTAAAATATTTTTGAATCTTAGAGGCGCCTTGAAAGTGTCGTATCATTTTAAATTATTTTTAAATTTTAGCGGCGCTTATAGGCGCCGCTAAAATTTTAAAATTTTTTTAGTGGTGCCTTGAAAGTGCAATGTTATTTCAAATTTTTTTTGAATTTTAGCGTCGCTTGTAGGCACCGCTAAAATTTTAAAATTTTATTTTTGAATTTTAGTGGCGCTTATGAGCGCCACTAATTTGTTTTCGCAGCGCTTCACTAAAGGCGCCATAAAATTTCTTCATTTTGTGGCGCCTGAAAGCGCCGCTATACCCAAAAAATATTTCCCTTCGTCCTGACGCGTTATTTTCCATCCTGAAGTCTATAAAGAGCACCTAAAAGCTTCATTTTCTCCCATTTCCCTCCCTTTGAAGCATTGGCGAGATCTGGTTCGAGTTGCAACCTTCGCAGTCGCTCGCTCTCCATTCTCGTTCAACCTTCGCATTGACTTGTCCAGCGTCCTTGTTCAGTAAGTTTTCGTTTCTCCATTTCTTCATTTGAGTTATTGATTTGGTTGGGGTTTCGATTTGGGGCTCGATTTGTTGGTGGGGTTCATCCTGTGTGTGGATTATAAGTTGATGGAAGGGTTTGCTTTTGGTTTTGGGTTTCCATTTGTTTGAGGGTTTGTATTTTTTGGTTCTTCATTTAGATTCTCTTTGTTCTGGTGGATTGCTCAGTTTTGCATCCATAGTATTTAATATGTTTAGGTAGATGGAATTAGTTTCTTGTGTTCTATTACTTTCAAACATTTGATGATATCGTGTTGGTTTTCAAATATAAAACGCTAACAATACTCGAATGGAAAATATGCTTTCAGTACTAAGAAATATGTTCAAGTATAATTAGCAACCTATATTAAATAGTTAAATGGAATATTTGATAATTAAATGGATACACAACACAGTCCCACCACTTAGTCCACCTGAGTCGACACTTTGATTTTTATTATGTCAACCTACACTTTTTCTAATTCTAATTTTACATGTATGATAAAATTAACACTTAAATCTAAAAATTTTATGAGGATGTCATGTCTTGAAAAAATATTACAAAAATGTCATGGGTTAAAAAAATATTATGACAAATAAATATATAATAAATATTATGTATACAATTCAATTGTTAGAATTATTATTTTATGAAATTAAGGACCCTAAAATTACATAAATATATCAATTCAAATATATATTGATTACCATCTCTTCTTTTCTAACTTCCTTGATTTTATAATATTTTATATTTGATCTCTTCAAAGTTCTGGCCAAAACATTATGATTATTGGTTATTTTAATCCTCAGGTTATTTTAGTATTTATTTTTTTTAGCTAAAATATTTATTTTCTTTGTTTCATTTAAGTTATAAAAAATTTGTTAATCCTTTCAGGCATCTGATGCAAATAGTGGGTAGCCTTCAGTTGAACCTCACTTGTCGGCGGGAGAAGATCCCACTCAATAGATTGGGTATTACATATTTTGGTATTTAGTGTAGTAATTAAATATATATTATAAAATCTTATGTATCAAAATTTGGCCTATGAAAATTTAAGGTACTGACTTGTTATTAATTATTTTGAATTATAATTAGAAATTGTATATATTACATTTATGTTATTTTGAACATGAGCATTTGATGCAATCGAGATACCATTTTGAATGTATCATATGTTGAATTTATATTATTTGATGTTATTTAAACCATACTTGCATTTTGAAAGCTTAACGAACAATAATTTTAAAAATTTTATTTCAATTAGAGTTTAAAGGGTATTAGGAACAATCAAATATAAAAAAAAATTATATACATGCATGAAATATCCTAAAATTTTGGTGAGATGGAGTAGAAATATAGATTAAATTAATGACACTTTTTGACCAAAATAGTGGCGCTTAAAAAGTGTTGGGCAATATGTAATTCTATCAAAAAAATAGCGGCGCTTCAAAGCGACACTATTATTAAATTCAAAAATATAGCGGCGCTTCAAAGGCGACGCTTCAAAGGCGACGCTATTATTTCAAAAAAAATTTTACATGAAAAACATAGTAGTGCTTGAAAAGCGTCGCTAAATTCATAAAAAATTCAACCTAATTAATAGTGGCGTTTTTCGAGCGCTGCGAAATACATAAAAAAAATCTCATTAAAAGTGTCACAAAAATATTACAGCGCTTATCAAGCGCCATAATTTAAAATCTTGGTGTAAATTCTCGCGGTTGCACAGAAGCGCTGCTAAAGGTTGTTCTAACACCCACAATAACGACGCTTATAGAAGCACTACGAATATGTTTTAGCGGTGCTTGATCACTTAAAACGCCGCTATTTCTCTTATTTTTTGTAGTGACGGCCTGGGCCTAAGGGTTGCCCGTAATTTTCAAGCGATTTGGATCTTATGTAAAGGAAGAGATGAAGTGATGAAATTTAGAATAAGAGAAAATAAAATATATAGGTAAATTTTAATTCATAAAAGATAAATTATTGAATTATGATGTATAATTACTGTGTTTTAGCAAATTTTGTTCATATAATTTTTGATATATTGAGTTAAAAAAATTTTTTGTTAATTTTTTATTTAATTTTTTTTAATATTTTAAATTTGTTATGCTGCAAGAAAAGTGGTATAATTTTTTAAAATTGATTTAAAATAAGATAATTTTAAAAATATTAAGAAAAATGGTATATTTATGTACAAAAGCCTTAATTAATCAAAGTTTTAAAAAATATATTTTTGCTCTTTATATATTATAAGCAAAAGCCATGATTAGCATCCATAATTGAGAAACTTTAGTCTCCTCAAAATCTTAGTTCTTTAATTTCCTATGGAGAAAAAGAATCCTTGCATAGCCATGGTTCCTTGTCCCGGTGCAGGCCATCTTGCTCCACTGATTGAGTTTGCCAAGCGATTCGTTTATCTCCACCCGGACTTCCATGTCATCCTCCTCATACCCACACTTGGCCCTCCCTCACCAGCTATCCATTCAGTCCTCCAATCTCTTCCACCTTCCATTAACTTCACCATTCTTCCCCATGTCAACAAGGAAGACCTCCCACATAATGCTGATCCAGCAACACTCATGCTCCAAACTGTCACTCACTCTCTTCCATCTCTATCCCATGCCTTAACCTCTTTAATCTCACAAACTCACCTTGTTGCTCTTGTTGTTGACACCTTCTCAGTGGATGTAATTGAAATTGGAAAGCAATTCAGTCTCCCATCCTATGTTTATCATCCTGCTTCTGCTACTGCATTATCTTTTACCCTTTATTATTCCAAGCTCGACGAAGACAAGATTATTGTTTCAAGAAAGTTCGGAGAGTTAATACTATCAGAACCCTTGAAACTCCCAGGTTGCATACCCTTTCAAGCTCAGGATCTCTCAGATCTCATTCAAGATACGTCCACTAATTTGCACAAATCAATGTTTCACTTGAGCAAGCGACTCTATTTGGCAGATGGTTTTCTTGTAAACAGCTTCGTAGATATAGAATCAGGGCCAATCAAAGCTTTGCAAAATGGTGAAGTGAACGGGAACCCTCCAGTTTATCCAATAGGACCCATTGTGCAAACCGAGTCAAGTATTCCTGCAAACGGGTCAAACTCAGAGTGTTTGGCGTGGTTGGATAATCAACCTAGAAATTCTGTTCTATACGTCTCCTTTGGGAGTGGTGGAACATTGTCTCATGAACAGTTTAATGAGCTAGCTTATGGATTAGAGATGAGTGGCCATAGATTTCTGTGGGTTGTGAACGCTCCAAGTAGGTCTGCTAGTGGGGCTTATCTCAACGTACAAAAGGAAGACCCACTTGATCATTTGCCAGAAGGGTTTAAGGATAGAACCGAAGGTCAAGGTTTTGTGGTTAGGTCATGGGCACCCCAGATCGAAGTGTTGAGACATGGGTCCACCTGTGGGTTCTTGAGTCACTGTGGTTGGAACTCGACGCTTGAGAGTGTGATGTATGGCAAACCTTTAATTGCGTGGCCACTGTTTGCAGAGCAGAGGCTGAATGCAGCATTACTTGCTGACGCGTTCAAGGTTGCAGTGAGACCCAAAGTCAATGAGAAAGGGATTGTGGAGAGAGAGGAAGTTGCTAAAGTTGTCACGTGTCTTGTGGAAAGTGATGAAGGTAAAGAAATGGGCAGAAGAATTCAAGTGTTAAAGGATGCTGCTACAAATGCACTTAGTAAAGATGGTTCTTCTACAGGGACACTTGACACTGTTGTCACTAAATGGAAAAATTTGAACAGTTGCACTTAGAAATCAGATACTTTCAAAAGGATTAAGTAACGAGAGAGATATATAAAAAATTAGTTGAATAATAAGTCTCGTATAAATAAATAATATATTTTTATTTTTATTTACGTGATATTATCATATTATTTTTTTATTAGAAAAGATCTTGATCCATGACACTTAGGTTATTATCTAGATATTCACAATTTTAATTCAGCTCAGTTTGGGTTTTACTATTAAGTCGTCAAATTGGATTAGTTCAAGTTTGTGAAGAAGCGCTGTAACTAAATTGAACCAATCATAGTAGATTAGTTTGGTTTGGTTTGGATTTGCATGTTGAATTATTACTTTTTCATATTATCCTATTGCAAATTTTTTGTGTGTGAAGTTATGAAATATATATATATATTTATATATATATTAGATGTTGTCATTTTGAGCAATAAATTTTTTATTTAATTAAGACTGCCATTTTACTTTTTTCATACAAAAGTCATACTTGTTTATGAGATCTACAAAAACAAGGCTCAATTGTCCTTGTCCTAAAATTGTGTATTTAATTTTTTTAAATATATATTTATTTAAGAACAAAATATAAGATGTGAGAATAATAGAATTTAATGTCTTATTTTAACATTTTTTTACTATGAATCCATGTTTACTTGTATGCTTTATATTATCGTCTTGCTAGGTTATTTCTCATTGATGACAATTTTAATTAGTATTATTATTATTTGACAATCTTAATTAGTATTATTATTACTTAGCTAATTTGTTAAGAAGAAGAATTAATGGTCAGATTAAAAAGATTAAATGATAATACTTTTTAAACAAACTGAGATAATTCCGTACAAAAGCTGACAGTACTCACCTGTGACCCTTGATATTATTAATAAAAAAATTTATTTTAAAAAATATTTATGGTTACTTTTTATTAAATTTTTATTATTAATTAATTAAAATATAAATATAAATAACAATAAATATTATATATATTCTTTATACTTTAATTTATACGATTAAAATAATACATATAATCATCTAAAAAAATATTGTTCATCTATAAAAAATTTGTATATTTAAAGAATTTTAAAAAAAAATGTTAAAATTATTTTGGTAAATAAAAAATTTTGATATGAATATTTCTATTCTAAAATATTTATTTTTTAACTTCTTTTTTTGTTTAGAAGCAGAAACTACAATTTTTATCCTTCTGTGTCATAGCCTTAAAATTGATTTTGCTACCATTCAGAAGCATTTCTTTTTTGGCCAAACACCTTTCATAAAATATGTACTTTTGATAAACGTAAGCACTTTTTCCCCCTTCTAGATTAAGCGTTTAGAAAAGCTTTTGGGAGAAAGGAGCTGTTTATTTATTTATTTATTTATTTATTATTATTATTATTATTATTATTATTATTATTATTATTCAAAAGAGTATTTAGAAAAGCTTCTAAAATGTTTTTAGAAAGTTGCAAAAACAGTTTTTTAACCTTGGAAGAAAATTTAGAAATTAAAGCGTCTACTTCTAGTAAAAATAGAAGTTAAAAATTAAATATTTTAAAACAAAATTACTCTTACTAAAATTTTATATTTACCTCTATATCCTTTTATAGTTGTATTGTGATTTTATTCTTTATATTTTATTTAGTTTATAAAAATAAATTGCTAATAAATATTTATGACCATTTATGTACTTAAATAACATTAATAGATATTTAATTAATAAAAAATAAAAAATAAAAAATAATATCTTATTAAGATTAATAGTTTATTTAATTAATAAAGTAATATATTTAATTACTAAAAATAATTTATTTAAATAATAAACTAATTAAAATTTTGTATTTTATTCAAATAAAAAATAAAAAATATTTATAATCATTTGTGTACTTAAATAATATTAATGGAAAACTAAAATGTAAATATGTTCTTTTTAGTAATTTAGCAATCAAAATTATTTTTATAAAAATTTTTAAACATAAATTACTTTTCAAATATCAATAAAAATACTTTTTAATTAATTTTTTCAAACACAAACAACTTTGCAACACTTTTTTCCAAACTTTATTTAAAAATAAATAGATTTTAGAATTAATTTCAAACTAGCGAGCTCTAAAACATACTAAAACTTATTTTGAGAGAGAGACAGAGAGAGAGAGACTTCTAATTATCCATAACAAACCGTAGATAACAATCGTGTAGTTTAATTAAGTAAGATGGCTTGCTTATGGAATGAAACATAGATATGTATATTACTTAATTATTGTGTTCTAAAGTAATCAAAATTATTTAAATGCTGTGCATTGACGGTTATAGTGTATAGAGATAAAAATGCAAAGACAAGGTTGCTCTCTAGTTATATCTTCGATATCTAGGTGAGCAAGAGATTTCGAAAGCAAGAAAAAATCAAGTGAGGTAGAATGTTCAAGTATGTGGAGACTAAAAAGTAACCTCATATTTATAGTGTTTCTAAGAAATTACAAATAATATACTAAATATTTATCAAATGTACAAAAATATGTTATTTTTTTTATTTTTTAAATATATTATAAAATAATGATTATTAAATTTTAAAATAATAAATTAAATAATGAAAAATTATTGAACACTTTATTATTTTTTTAAGTTACCTTTATTTTTTTTAATTTTTACTATTCATATTTAAATTCTATTATCAGATACTAACTAATTCAATTCAAGTCTTAAGACTCCTCACCGCTTTTTAATTATGTTATGTGGGGTAAACACAGACTCTTCCCTATCTTTAGCTCTTCTGTCTCGTCACGTCACATGAAGTGATAAGGCATGTAAAGGCATTATGGACTTCTTGCTTTCATTTTGTCCTTCCTCGATATCTTTCTCCGTTCTTGATGTGAAAGTGAGAAAAATAAGTTTAACTATAAATAAATTATTATTTATATTTAATAGTTATAATTAATTTTTAATACTTAAAATTTAATAAATTTAGATCTATTAAATTGAAATTGAAAGGAATTACAAAACCCTAAATTTTGGGAAGAAAGAATATACAATAACAAAATTTAAATATATTTTTTATTTTTTTATTAAATTTTTTAATTTGAGATTAATACTTATATCATTTATATATATTTTATAATTAAAAAAAATTTATAATAAAAATATAAATGACTACATATAAGGTGATTCACATCAAACTTAGTTCAAAATTGTGAACAGGATCCAAAGACAGGGGGTTGCATGTAATTTTCAAGCGATTTGGATCTTATGTAAAGGGAGAGATGAAGTGATGAAATTTAGAATAAGAAAGAGAAAATAAAATATATAGGTAAATTTCAATTTATAAAAGATAAATTTTTAAGAATTTTGTTAATAAATACTTTTATTAACTTTTTATTTGATTAATTAATAAAATTTTTAAATATTAAAAATTATTTTATCAAAATTATAAATATTTTAAATTATAAATGTTTTATCAACCAATTAACTCCGAATAACAAAACCTAAATTTTAATTTATCTGTATTTTTTGGTTATACTTCATTATTTTATCATTTCCCCACGTTTAACTATCACCTTTTTCTCCACCATTTGAAATAATTTCTTTCTCACAGTTAGTCTGCCAAGTTGCAATAATGGAGCATATTTAGAGCCTTGTGCCAGTTGTCATTTTGATTTTTGTTGGAAAATCTGTTCCGTTTCCTTGTCCTTTCCTCACACTTTATAGATTCTTCCAAAAGCTAGTGAGGATTTGTACATACAATGCTCCCCACATAATTGTATTTACACGCATTATCGAAAGTTACGTGTGAGCGAGTGGGGCTGGGCTAGGGATTTAGATGGTTTGGAAATACGTAAAATACTTAAAATAAGAAAGGAATGAAAATTTTGAAAAAAAATCAAAAAAATAAAATTAAGTCCTTGTATATTTAAAGTAAATTATTTATTTATTTTCTAAGTTTTTCCTTTATTTTAGAAACCTTACATTTTTTATTATTTCAGACGTTTAAAGAATCCAAATTCTTAAAATCTAGTAAGAAGTTGTGCATAATGTGGTGCTGATGGGGATGTGGTCCCTTTAATTAAAAAAGTAGAAATGGCCACCACCGTATACATTCTAGAAGATCTTTCTTCCAAGATCATACGTAAACCATATACATATATATATATATATATATATAATATCTAAAAATAGGAGTTTTACCATGCAAACTTAAATTGAGACTATCAAACTTGGTATCGGAGCCCAATCACCTCACGGTCCATGAAAGTTCAATATCCAAGATAAAGGAAGGCTAGTATGCTTATACTTGAAGAAAAAAAATAAATAAAAAATTCAGAATAAAAAATTATGTTAAAAACCTAATATCCAAGATTTCAAGCCCAAAATCAGAAGGCCAGATGGAGAAAATCTAGAAATTAAAATTGTGAAGCTTTGTGGCTTTTAAGATTTAAAGGAGTATAAATCTAGACAAAAAGAAGAGACGAACCTAGCAACATAACGTGTGAAAATGACAAATCAAATTTCGTTGAGGGCATTTTGGATCATAAAATCTCCTCTACACTCAAACCTATAATTAAGACCTTGTAATATTATGAATTAGAATTTCAACATACAGACTTCATCAAATTTTCACAGAAATGTACTTCTCTTTGTACTTATATTTATAAAGTTAAAAATAATTTCACTTCACCAACATGTTTAAATAAAATTGATAATAATTAACAAAAATTGAGTTCAGTAAAATAAATAATATCTTATAATATAATATAATAAATTAAGATTCAAATCTCAAATGTTCACATATGATACAATACTTTAAATAAAATTACTTTAAATAAAATAATACTTATACAAAATTAAAAAATAATAAAATCTGATGACAATATATAAAATACAATTTTAGAATGTATCCGTTTCGCCACAGGTGCGTAATAACGCAGACAACAGAAGTGCACATTTCTAATAGTTGGAACACTTCTAATAGTTGGAAACAATGTTATTAAGATCAAGATGTTACAATAATATAATTTTTAAATAAGTATGAAATTAACAAATCACCCTAGAGTTTGGATCCTCTCATTTGAATCTTTTTCTGTGTTCGATTAATATGATAGTGTTATATAAAAAGATAAATAGGTACAATTATATATATATTATAATAATTTTATAAAAGAATATATTTTATAATATAAAATATAAAATAAAATATATGATGTGAAGATATAAAAGAGAAAAAATAAAGATAATAAAAAAATATAAAATATGAATAAATTAAATATATTTTTATTATTTAATTTATTTTTAAAAATTATAATAATTATTATCTTATTATATTTTAGAATTTTTTGAAAAAAATTATACACAAAAAGCCCCTAGTTTAAATAATAAATCTTATTTACATAATAAAAATAATAAAAATATTACAAATATATATATATATATTATGTATTTATCTCGTCATTATAATATTATTCTTTCATGTTACTTTCTTACACCAAAATTTGATAAAACAGTAATAAATTTTCCAAAATATCTAACACAAGCGAACAAAAAGTTTTCCTAGCCCAACAATGGAAATAAAATTCAATTGACCAAAAACAAAGAATGGCAATAAAATTCCAGACTCTGTTTTGGGTCTTTTTCCCCCCCTAGAAATTGCCAATTGACAAAGAACACTAAGATTGTCCATTGTCACTGATCTTCCTAGCAAGAACGCAATTCTAGCCCAATCCCAGACAAAGTCGATCCTAAATCAACATGAAATTATATTTTGGCATTGCAAGATCATAGGACAACACAATCCTATAATCTTGAAAGTAATCTAACAACACCAGTTCAAACACTAGAATGTTCCAACAACCTTTCAAACATGTAATATAATATGCATACAAATTGAATAAAAAAAAAATACCAATGAGGAAGAAATAATCCACTCGAGAATAACAGGAATTTTAGTTACCCTAATTTCTAAGGTGCTTGATTATCGTATTGCAGATAGCAAAAAGGTAGGAGTATCATAAATTCATGTCCAACGAGCTCTCAAGAACCCATTACATACTTAAAAAGTTCAAGAGACCCATTTAAATCATTCTACAAAAATTACATACAGATCTCCAGTGAACATTCAGCCAACACAGTCAAGTAATAAAGAGTTGCAGCTATCTATCAACCATTAATCCTAAAAGCAAATTATAACCTACAAAATAGCATAAAGTACGAAATTGAATAAGAACTAATTAATTAACTATACATATAAAGTCTGTTTATAAAATTGAAACTTATTACCAGTTTCCACCAATCAAAACCAACTTTTCTAGTAGCACTAGACTAGAATGTGATCATTAGTCAAAATTCATGTTTAAGTAGTTGATTGGAATGGTAAATATTTTTTTTTCTTTAAATAAGATCTTGTTCAAGTTTTGTTTATGAAAACACTCAGCTAAGAGAACTTTTTTCCCATTATAAGACCTCACTTATTTCTTGTCAAATTAGTCAAAGTTGAATTAGCTTCATATAAAAAACTTAACCTAATTACCCCGCATTATCACCTAGCATTCAGCAAGCAAAGAATACAAAATATATTTTGCCCAAATGATAACTGAAACAACTCGGAAAACTTAAGAGAAGATAACATAATAATTTTTGCTTTAATTTTGACAAAACACACACACACACACACTAACTAGTGACTCTGACAATATAAATATATACCAAATGCTTTACCAATTCCCATTGATATATGAAGCATTAGCCGTTTTTGAAATGTTTTGAGGCCAAGTGAACAAAAATTTGAAGGTTTTTCTAAAGCAGATCTTTAGGCCGAATTAAGAACTTTGGGATTTTGTTTTTTGGATTTGGTTTTTAGGTGCTATATAGACCAAAATGGCTTAAAATATTCTGGTCCCATTTGAAACAACTTTCCTTCCGAAAATAGGCCCTTTTTTGTCCCTTTTTTTAATATTTTCTTTTGCCCATAATAATGGTTTTAATTGTAAAACAATTTTGGGCCAGATTATAAGATGGGCTGTAAACATTGTCATTCCGGCCATTTGGACAATGGTTAAGAATGTAAGGGCTATTGATGAACTGAACTGTTCAAATCTTTGGACAAGGCCTTGGTAAAGGCACTAATGAGTAAGCTATCCTTCGTGAAGCCTAATAACATAAAGGGTGTGTGAGAGCACCACATTATGAACATGAGCTCCTAACCATGTGTGTTGCGGAGGAAGAAATCTCGTTTTCAAGATGGGAGTGATATATGGTAACCCAAGGAAAGAGTACGAAGCAGGCTAAACACAAGTGAGAAGGGCAAGGTACCATCTAGAAGGAGTCTGAGCATTTCTTCTGTTAAAAGAGGCACACGAATAAGGATTATATCATGTTCAAGGCTTGACTTGTAAAAAAACAAAGGTAATCCAATCTCATGCTTTTTGTTATGAATCTAACATGGTTGGTGTTAGTAACAAGTAATAACATATAGGCAGGGGATTGACTTTTTTTTTCTTCAGTTTTTTATATATATCTTTTATTAGAATTAATCTTGTTTGAAGTATTATTGATTGTACTAATTTAGTATTTTTCTTAACTTGAATTCGTGGTTTGATTCTAGCTCTAAATATTTCAAATACTTTACAGGACTTTCTATACCAAAGAAAGCTGGTTGATAGTGACCAGTACGTTTATTTAGGAAAGTAGAAAACAAGATGGACTTACTTGTAAAAGCTATTGGAACATGTAAAATAATATTTTTGAATTTCTATTAGATTTGAAAAGAACCTTTTATGTATCAAGTTTCTCTAAAAAACTTTATTTCCATTTTAAAACTTGCACCATTTAATTATTCCTTTTGAATTTTTGAATAATGCAATCTATGTTGAAAATGATACGATGTTTAATGGTCTGTTCCAAGTTTTAGTTACAAGAGTATTTTTTATGATGCAATATATGTTTCTAGTAACAAAGGTATTAGAGTAAATTATTATTTTGAGTATTTAAAAGATATAATTTATCTTAATTTAGTCATTGAATAATAAAAATATTTAATTTAACTTTTAAAAGATGCATTATGTTTTAATTTAATCTTTAAAATCTTAAATTAAGATATAAAAAGACATAATATTTATATGTAGGGATCATAAATTGAAACATAATATATATTTTACAGACTAAATTAAATATTTTTATAATTTAGGGATTATATTGAAATAAATTACATATTTTAAGAATTAAAATAATAATTTATTCTAAGGATAAGGAAATATGTTATGAATAAAAATTCCCATGGGTTGTGGCATTGATCAGGGACATTCAATAAGGAGTCAAAAGATTGGTAAATGATAAAGTGCTTATTATTTTGACTTTATTGGCTTTAAAATGTGTTTAAATTGCATTAAGCGAACTAAATAGACTAAAAAAATAAAGAAAAAAAAGCTAAGAGGAGTTTAACCATATATATTAAAAATCATTTATATGGATATTTGTAATGTAGATATGGACCCAAATAGTTAAAAATACTTCATCACCTTTAATATCCATGATACATATATGGACTTTCTTATCAATAAGAATGAAGCACCATATATATGCCTTTAAAGACTTTTTTCCCCCCAAATTTACAATTTTGGTTGTAACAATTGTAACCTTTTTCATTTTGCTTTGGTTTATATTTTTTTGGTTTCCCATAAGTATTATTTTATTAGAGTTAATTCTGTTAATAGAATTAATTCTGTTTGAAACACTATTATACATTAAATCTAGACACTTCTTTTAGCGAAAATTTGAATCTAGGACTCGCCATGTTATAAGAAACGAATTTCTTCTGTTAGACTCAACTCTTGTTAATTTTAGTTTATATAAGTATAGTGTTGTGTTTTGTTAAGTTATTGACTTGAATTAAACTAGTGAAGTTATGTTTTAAAATTTTGAAGTTGCTACTTGAGATTGAATAAGAAGATTGACTCGCCTTTTCTTGAAAATTTGTTAACTAACTTTCTGTTTAGGAATTATGACAAGCACGCTGATGAGTTGTCTTGGTCGTAAAACTAATTTGATTTTGGAAAATTAAGTGTTCCTCTTTCTTTCTATGTTAAGACATTTCATGATATATATGCTTCATTGAAAGTGTTTCACTCCTTGTTGCATAAAGGCCACCATATTTTTGTTGCTAATTAACATAATCCATATTAAATTCAAACATATTCAAACTTAGTTGATAATTTAGGACATATATACCAACATAGGATGAGTACTAGTTCCATTTTGAGTAGTGATTTATGAGTATAAAATATGGTTTTGAAGCACCTAATTCCCACGTATCACTACAAAAAAAAGAGGCTTTTGTAGCAGTTATTTTGATGTTTAAATTGCTACTAAATCATTTAATTATGGTCAAGGGAACCGCTATTAAATACTCCGTCACAAAGAATTTAACAGCAGTTTTCACTAACCATTAGAACAATTTCCATTAAATCGGCGACGGTTAGGAACCACTACTAATTTAGTAGCAGTTGACCTAACCACCACTAAATTAGTCTCAACACTGCCGCTAAATTAACAAAGGTTAAAATTGTTTTGGTGGAAATGAAAAAAAACAGCAAAGGCTAAGGCACACCCATTCCACTAGAAACAACATTAGTTCTATCCAAAGGAAGGTTGCTCAAGTCTTCATTTGCAAGTTGTGTGCACCTGAGAGGAAGGTCATTAAAGATATGAATGCCACGATGTAGGTTCTGTCCCATTCTTGCAAGAGTGTCAACGAGTCGGTTTCTATTTCTAGGAACATAGTAGATTTGCAAATTTTGTTCCTGTCAATATTAATAGTATGATTCTAGATCTTTTAGTTGCTAACTTATAGGCAAAAGAGTCAATATCAATATTACTTTTGTTTTTGGCTTGAAATAAATGGTGGCATGAAACTGAATTAGAAAGAATATTTACCAATTACCTTCTAAACCATATGGTCATTTTTTTATCACCTATAATTATTCTAAAGATAATGAAATATACTTTATAGATTTTCCTAGTAAAGCAAAGAAACTATGAAAGGTAATGCATGCCGACTGTTACTAAGTTTCTTCGAAAATTATAGTTGGGAAAATAAAACTCCTATATGGTAAATTTATTTTTTAATTGAGAAATTTTATTAATTTTCCTATAGTAAATAAGTTATTTACAAAAGTCAAGTTACCTATTCCCTAATAATACTACTCAGTTCCTATTTCCTTTATTTGGTTGCAGTTGTTGCTGTTAATGACCATATACCACGCTTTAATACGCATGTATATAGTTTGCACATTTATGACATTTTATTTGTCATTATTAATTACCTTCAAGGGTTAATGGCTTAATTCAAGAGCTGTATTTGTTGGCTATTATAGAAAACTTGAATGACTAATTGAATTAAGAATTTAGTTTTTAAAAATTATTTTCTTAATTTAATTTTTAAAGATAAAATCTCTTAATTAATCTTTAAAAAAAAATTTCACTCAAATTAGTTCATTTATTAACTTATTATAAGTTAAAACCGAGACTTATCTAGGTGACACTTCCCCAAAATGCCATTATTTAAGTGAATTTTTATCTAAGCTTAAATCATTTAATGTTCATGTGGACTTCCATAAATTAATTGAAACAAAATTTCTAAAGGAATGACTAATATTAATAATTTTGATAATTTTGAAAAAAATTATTTTTAAAGGATTAAACTGCAAGAAGAATGGTAATATTTTAAGAACTAAATTATTAATTTATTCAGCTTTAATTTCTTATAAAAGAAACATATTATATAATATTACACACCTATAAATTTACATAACTAATAATGTAAAAATCCTCATACCGAACACACTCATATCAGGCATTAATATTCATAGTATTTAGTTTATTCACAATATTTCTAAAATTTATTGGCTATTTTTCAAAATATATTGTTAATCACTTTATTAAAATAATTTATAATTATTCATGATTTTATTTTTTAATAAAAATTATTAATAACAATGGTAAGATAGTAGTTTCTGCAATAGAGGTGGTAATTGTGGTAGTGGCAAAGGTGGTGGTAGCAGTAACAACGATAGAGATAGTGATAGTGATAGTAATATAATGGCTTTTGGATCTCCTGCTGGGCGCTCTCTGCCGGGCTCCCTGCTGGGTTTTTCAGCGGCGGTTTTATTCGTCGCTAAAGTGTGTTTTAATATTATTGCAACTAATATTATTGCTGCCATAACTTTTGTTTAAATAATTTATTTAACAAAAGTTATAGTAACAGTAATATTTGTTGCAAAAAACTTTAGCAACGAAAAAAACCGCTGCTAAAACGCCCAGCACCGCCCAGCAAGCAAACGCTCAGCAGGAATCCGGACGCAATATAATGACATGGCAATGGTGGATGAATGATGAATTTAAATTAGGACTTTTAAAAATTATGAAAGGTTATAATAATGTTAGTTTTTCTATTTAAACAAAAATGTTCTCCTGTCATATATATAAAGATGTAGCATTCTCACCCTTTTAAATGAAAAAGAAAACTTAAAAATTGTGAGAATAATATATCGATAATACAACATTTTCAACCTTTGTTTTAAACATAAGAATTCAACATTCTCAACCTCAACTTTTGGAAATAAAAATTTTTTATGTGACAAAAAAAATCCAACATGACTTACGTGTAAATGAAGTAGTAAGAAACTAATGGATTCAAGTTAAATTTTATAGTTAAAGTCTCATATGTGGTAAATTATATGTATTTGAATTTCTAATGAAATGGGTGTCTATAATCAATGCTCGACAATGATTTAAAAAAATTATCTGTAATAATATATAAAGAGTCCTAGGAGAATTAAATTTGTTAAAGTTATAAAGTGCTTTGAGGATATATGAAAATTAAAAATATAAATATACGGAAAATGAGATTGACATATGTCAGAACTCACAACAGAGATTATATAGATATATATAAAAGAAAATCCATTGTCATGATCCATTTTATCACATAACATATAGTTAGTGTGTGTATGTGTGTGTGTGTGTGTGTATATATATAAACATAAAAGTTGAGAAGAGTAATTATATTGAAAATAGAGTTTCTAACTATTCTGAAAATCCCTTAGCTTATACTTCTTGCACCACATGGATTTGGAGTTGACAACGAACTTAGCAACATTCTTATTCTCCAACACAAGCCTTGGTATGTGAGAAAAGCGAAACAACACTTTAACGAATTTAGAGATGATGATTGATTTTGTTACTCACAATTCAGGTATGAAAAATATATTTTTGTTTGAGTCTACTATAGTAGTACTATGTCCGTACTCCATCCACAATCATTTTTAGGCAAGACTAATTTATTTAAGAAATGAACCCAAATCAAGAACTAGAAAGTGAGTGAGAATGATACAAGAAGGGCAAGGCCCAACATGAGGATGAAAATATCCAAAGATTAAATATTAATATTTTTAAGTAATATAATAAAATAAAAGCTATACAATATTACATAATATTTGTCCGTTAATAGCTTTGACAGTAAAATTAACAGGTTACCAACATATACAGTGAAAAAAGCAAGATAAATGCCTGTTATCCGGACTTACAAATACGTTTCACTGAATCTCGTAACTCTTTTTCTTCGGTAGAAAGAAGGAATTATAAAAACAGACCAAAAAGCTAGATTCTAGAAAACAAAATAGCAGACATATCTGCCAACAAGCTCAGGCAAACTCTCCATGGTAGGCTCTTTAAAGATGCTGATTAAGCCTCATCTTAGCAAACCCATCAACGCATTGATTGACCTCTCCAAACACATATTGGATCGATGAAGAATTAATCCTCTATGCTCAAAAAGGAGGCTCAATAATAGTTCTCCAAGCTTGGGTTTTAATGTTTTGTGACAAATAATTCAACAAGTCCTACGAATAAACGAAGTAATAAGAAATCAACACCGTTTCAAGGGAAATGATGTGATAAATCATACCCTTAGAAGGAAAATGATGAGATTGATAAATGTCACAAGTCACAAAAGAGATTACATAGATATATATAAAAGAAAATCGATTGTCATATAGTCTATTTTATTACATCACTTATATATATCCCTCAAGATTCATATATATATATATATATATGATATATCAACATAGAAGTTGAGAAGAGTAAATTATATTGAAAATAGAGTTTCTAATTATTCTGAAATTCCCTTGGCTTATACGTCTTGCACCACATAGATTTGGAGTTGACAATGAGCTTAGCAACACTGTTGTTCCCCAACACAAGCCTCGGTACGTGAGAAAAGCGAAACAGCACTTTAGCACACTTTATAGTTCCACGACGTCGATGCATAAAAACCTTCTCCACACATCTCCCAAATTCCCTGTTTATATTTCCCACAAAATTTATTAATGCATATATGCAGCCAACACATATTTATATATATAATTAATCTCATACATAAATAAATTCACTTGTTTGCATATTTGTGTTATTAAAAATACTCTTTAATTATATTTACTTTTGCTGAGAAGAAAAGACGGTTATTTTGTTCTTGGCTTGAAAAATCCAAATCATTGTAACTTCTTTCTTGGGATAAGTCACACACTCATTTCAACATTGAGATTTGAGATATTAATTTCTGGCATTATTTTTGGCTTCTTCTTCGTCGTTTTCTTTTGAATGTAGAGTTGCAATGTCCCTAATTTCATTTGGCCAAAAACTTTAATCCTAGAAGTTAATTTTGGGATTTATAAGTACTCAACAGACCGACAAGAATGGTGGATATATATCAGTATCACAATAAGGCATATTCAATTGGGTATGAACTATATGAACCAGTATTGCTATGCTCCAAGTGATAACTGCACTCACACAAATACAAAGTACTCTTTAAAAAAATATTATAATTAACTAGGGCTAGCTTAATCAACTGGAGAAAGAAAACAAGTTTGAAATAGAAAAAAGAAAAAAAGAAGAAAAAAGATGCCCAGAATTGAGATCCATATCCAGAAAGTATGAACAACTGCTATATTGCTCCAAGTTTTTTTTTTTTTTTAATTTTACTGGTGAAGAAACCAGCTAAATGTCACTGATAACTGCACTCAAACAAACACTAATTAAGTACTCCTTAAAGAAGAAGAAGAGAGATCCAGAAAGTATGAAAAACTGTTATCTTCGAGTTTTTTTTAAATGATTTTTTTTTAATAATTTTATACCGGTGAAAAAACCAGGTAAGTGCCAGTGATAACTGCACTCAAACAAATACTAAGTACTCCTTAAAGATGAAGAAGAGGGGGGGAGGAGCAGGAGGGGGAGGAATCAGAACTAGGGCTAGCTTACTCAACCGAAAAACAAGTTCGAAGCAGAGAAAGATGAAGAAAGAAGAAAGAAGGAATCACAACTAGCTAGCTAGGGCTAACCTTATCCACCGAGAAAGAACAGAAAAACAAGCTTTTGAAGCAGAAAAAGATGAAGAAATGAAAAAAGATGTTGAAAATTGAGATCCAAATCTGATTATGAATCAGAATTGAGGAAGCAAGGGAAAGGAAATTAATGGAAGAACTTACATGTTAAAGAAGTGAGATATCTCTTGCTCATAGAAAGGATTGTCTGCGGAAAATGTAAGGTAAAGGCCCCTATCTTCTTCAGGAGCACGATCAATCAATGGATTCCACTCCCTTGCAAGAGGGTTGAGATTTGAAGCAGATGATGATTTTCCAGAACAGCCATTGCAAGCCATTGAAACAGCCATGGTTTCTTGACTTACTTCTTCTTGGATGGTTTCTTGACTTTCTTCTTCTTGGATTTCTTGCTCCTGCTGCAGGACAGACGAGTTTGGGTTGGCCATGATCTGAAATGGCTTGTTAATTGTTATACACACTTTACCTTCTCATATAGCGCTTGAGAGAGAGAGAGAGAGAGAGGAAGGTTTTATGGAGAAAATGACAAAATTTAAGGGAAAAATTGAACTTTGTTAGAGTTTAAACTTCTCATTTCTCCCCCTTCTGTGAGAGCTAGCTCACACTATAACGGCATTCATCGAACAAAACACCTGAGGCGTTTTTTTCCATTATATTTATAAAAATATATATGGACTGTTTTATGTTCATACTTGTCTCTGCATATTCTTGAATTTTGTATTACATTTTTTAAATCCTTTTGTTTACCTGTACTTGAATGTGCTAACACCATTACCTTCATACATGATGTGCAATTTTGAATACTCCTCACACCACTAATGTGTTGATGGTGATCACACTCCTTAGGATAAGCCTTAATGTTGATCTTCATGTGTAAAAAATGAATGTAGGACATAGATATGAACATATATAGCGCCCTAAGTAATAATATTAGAATAATTTAATTATATGAATTATCATTTAATTCACCAAATGATAATATAAAAATTGACCACCATTAGAGATCACTTTTCATGTGCCCATTCACTAAGATAGGGCCTAGTCCTTGGTTAGGGGTCACCCAATGACAAGCATCCACTGAACACCACGTGTCTATAACATGTTGACTTCACTTATAAATATTGCAATATCACCTAGTACTAGAAATGAAGAAAACTCTTGCATTTTGAAAGCTTACTACACTCTCATGCCCTCCTACTCTCTGACTTTAGTAGCGGAGGTACATTTGGAGAATCATTAGCCATTGTCTTGCTTGCATCCACCCTTAATCTGCCAAGGTCAAATTTATCATGGCAAATTATATATAGTTGGTGTTAATTACTACAAGGATAATTAATATCTAAAGATATTGCTAATTATATACTCTCTTTTTTTTAATGAGAACAAGACAAGAAATTAAAAGGTATCATTAATATTTATTGTTATTATCGTTAAAATAAGACAAGAAATTAGTTAGTATTGTTAATAAATATCGTTATAATAAAAATAAGAAATTAATTGATATCGTTAATTATCGTTAAGAAAAAGATAGAGAACTAGCTAATATTGTTAATTATTATGATCATAAAAAGAAAATAAATTACATAATACTCCTTATTTCAGTTACTCTCATTATATTTTTAATAATAATAATAAACATTATATATATTTTATTAGAAAAAATCTTTTTTCTAGAGTGTTTAATAGATATATTTTATTAGAAATAATCTTATTTAAAATATTATCAAGTATTAAATTTAAATATATCATTTTTAGAAAAATTTAAACATTAATTTACTATATATTTTGAGAGACTAATCCATCAGTACAAATATGTATATTATTGATTTCTTTGCGAATAGATCACAATTTTAATGAGAGTTGCAATATGTATTCAATAATATTTAGTGAATGAGTTGCATATATGGATAGAAATAATCAGAAAACAACTGAGGATATACTATCATATATAATATAAAGACGCTATAAGAAATTTATGTTCAATACTATTTGCGTAAATGGCTTTAATGTTATCAATTAATTAAGAACAACAAAATTATCTATTAATTCCAACAGAGCTCATGACTTCAAATGAGTTAAAGATTCTGTGAAACTTTATTAAGTCCGGAATACAGGCATTTATCTTTCTTTATCCACTGTATGTTGGCAAGAGTCAAAGCTATAACGGATGTAATATGATGTATTTTTTATTTGTTATTTTACTAAAAAAAATACAGATATTTCATTTTTTCTGGATGAGTGAGAAAAGAGATTCATGGTCTGTTTAATTCTGTTTTTAATTTTTATTCTTTAAAACGGTTTTATAAAGTTGTCATCTTTAATAGTCCCTCCCTTGGATCAAATTATGCAAAAGAAGGGTAGTATTAGTATTAATGGTATCTCATATCTTGTTTGCAATTGAATCACTTTTCCTTTCAAAAACATGTTAATTTAGTGTTGGTTAATAGTGTGGCAACAATTGTTCTATAAGGTAAGCGTATGATTGAATATAATGCTTAACCGAGTATGGTTAAATTGAGAAAAAAAAAAGACTAATAAATTTAGTTTGAAGAATATATATTCAAATACAAAATTAGTGTAATTTAAATAAATCTCTAATTTTTTTTCTTTTTGGGTCTTAAATGAAAAAAGAGGTGGCCCACAGGTTACGTACACTCCCTCCTTACTTCTAAATTAAGGGTTTCCTAATCGGTGGTGAAGACAAATATATTTAGAAGTACATGTAAGTATGTAACTGTCTTACATGTTAATCCGTCAAAAAAGAAATCCTTCAAAATCTTGAAACTAAATGTTGCGGCACCCAGATATAGATAGCTAGGCAACCTGAAATCCAAAATAGAATCATGGCTTTGGATAAAATGAATGAATGAATAAATGTGTCTATTTCGATCATTTACACTGTTAGCCATGCCGCCATGGCAAAGCTATGTTGAAGAAACAAGACTCACATCAGATGAAGAACCATACCATTTTATATGCTTAATTAACGTTTTTTGTGTATATTTTAACATATGCAAAGTTTATTTAAATAATTAAGCTCAACTTAGATTGAGTCTAATAAAAGAGACTAATCTTTTATCATATGATAAATTAATGTTCGAATCTTCATTAAGAGAGGTGCCTACATTTAATATTTGATAATATTTTAAATATAATTCTCTTTGGTAGAAAAATACCTGTAAAAAATAAAAAAAAATAAAACTCAAGTATAAGGTTTAATATAATTTAAAAAATTGAAGGAAAGACTAGAGAGAGTTGGATCTAACAAGATTCGTTCCTGTTTGGGAAATTGACACACTTTTCCTTCTTATATAGTAGAGATTTAATATAATTACCCTGTCTCATTTGGAATCTCAGGGGACTCATGGATAGCTCTTCTCCATGATCTATGTTTTATTAATAGACAGTTCATTTCTATGTGAACTTAAGTTCCAAAATTCATTCATAAAGCATGCCAAGATAATCGTTCGGCCGACTTCAGATTTGACTAGAATTTTATTACGGAGAATTATTGGTCAAAATTATTCATTTTTGAAATGTCGTTGTTATATCACACACTTTACCTTCTCATATAGTAGAGACTTGATAGAGAGAGAGACAGAGAGAATGTGAGGATGGCTTTAAGGGGAAAATGACAAAATTTAAGGGAAAAATAGAACTCTGTTAGGGTTTAAATGGAAGTTTGAAAACTTCTGATCTCTTTTATGAGAGTTAGTTACATTATAAACGCATCCGTTGAAGAAGAAATTTGAGGCATTTTTTTTCCCCTTATTTATGTAAGAAGGTAAATGGACAGTTTTATATATGTTCAGATTTGTGTGTGTATTTTCTTGAATTTTTTTCCTATACAATTATGTACTATTTTGAAATGTTTTAGTGCTCATTGTGGAATTTATCTGTACTTGGATGTGTTAACAAATCCCATTACCTTCACACATGCTGTGAGATTTTAAACCTCCACGCACCAAGATTGTGTTGATGGAGATCACATTCCACAGGCTTCGCCTTCATCTTGATCCTCATATGTCAAAAATGAATGCAAGACATAGATTAATCCAGGCAGCTTGATGTCAATCCGTTTGCACATCGAATTGCATTTGATAATTTCCCCATTACCTATCTGCACTCCGAAAGTCGGAACATGATGCATAAGCTATTTTAATTCCTTCAGTAGGCTGTCCGAAATAAAATTATGTTTAGATCCACCATCAATCAAGATGATCACATTTCTGTCACACAAGAGGACTGCAACTTCATAATTGCTCGTGATGAGGTTTTACCCAATACGGCATGGAAGGATATCTTAGCCATCTCCTGTTGTGATTCATTATCTTCAACTTCAATTTTGGATTTTTCAGATTCAAATTCACCTTCAGCGGCTTCTAGCAGTGCAAAGGAGGATATTTTGCATCAGTGACCTGGCGAAAATCTTTCATTGAATTTGAAACACTGCCTCTTATCTCTTCTTTGCTGGAGTTCGTGATACCAGGGTCACTGGTTAGGTGATTGTGAGGCAGAAGAATAGGGAATCGCTGGCTGCTGCAGCTTTGAAGATGCGCTGGGTTAACGCGAGCGTTGCTGGGCGCTGCTGGACTTGGGCCTTGTCCGCGTTTTAGGATACTATTTTAAAAAGGCTTAAAATTTGAGTAGAAAAAAATTGAGAGAAAGATAAAAATAAAAATAGATTGCACATTTATTTTTTTAATTTAAATTAATAATTTATATAAAGAGGTTAACAACTTTTTTTTTATTTTTATGCTTATAATCTAAACATATATAATTTATTTAAAATAATTTAAAAATTAAATAAATTTAAAATAAAGCAAATAATACAAACTAACAAAATATTTAAACATATTTAAATTTTAAACTAAAATGCCAATACTTCAACAACACTTGGTTAAGGGGATTTGAGGCATAATTGTGCTGGTTACAAGCTGAACTCAATTTAGACTCAAATTCAATTGATTCTTCTAATCCAAGGAAAAATGTCTAATGCATCTCCCTCCAAGTTCGTTGCTACAACATCTACTTTTGATTCTTCAAGTTTCGTAATACCTAAAGTACTTTTCAACTTTCAAAGTACTTCCTTGAGGATCACCACCATCTAATTTTGGAAATTCGATTTTGGTGTGGGGAAGCTGTGCTATACTATGATTTCTCCAAGAAGGTTCCCAATCATCTTCTTGTTTATCACTCCAGTGTGATCGACCCCTAGCTCTATGGCCAGTGCTGCTCTTAGGTCTTTTCCCTTTATCAACTTGAGCTTTCAAGGCTGTCACGTCAGCAACAAGTGTGTCAGAGATCTCCAAGCGAGAGGCAATGGAAAAAAGCTGTTGGGGAATTGGAAATTGGGTTAGGTGTGTTTTCAGGTGTTTAGGTATTAGTATCAGGTTGAGAAGAGTGTGTCACAGCCATGGTGGGTTAAACCAGGCTTTGTTACCAAAATTGATAGGACTTAGGACTGAAATAAGGAATTAAGGTAGAAACTCTCTAGTACGGACTACAAGATCTGAACATTAATAATGTGCAAGAGCTGGACCGTAGGTGGTGCCAGACCCAATTACAACTGATAATCAGAAAACTAAGATACTGAATAATGAAATCCTAAGGGTATTTATAACATTAATACCCATCTACACACTTGCCAAGAATGCTGATAAAAGATAGGGAATATGCAGAACATGCAAACGAAATTCGTAACATGGAATAAAAATAAGGAAAGTAACGCCCCACTACTATAATAGATAAGGTGTAGAAATTCCTAAGAGCTCTACGAGGCGGGTAGGTGCAGACTCAGCCTTGTTCCTTCTAGAATAGGTGATGAGAGGCTTGGCAAGCAGTGTATCATATATATAGCGCCCTAACTGATAATATTAGAATAACTTAATTATATGAATTAGTTTTAAATTCACCAATATATATAGTTGCGATTAATTACTATAAGGATAATTATTATCTCCTAGCCTTTAGAAGAGAAAACAACGAGCTTTTTCTTTTGTGTTTATTTAATAGAAGTTGCATATATCCATAAAATTTCGATAATTCCTGGTTTTATATTTTCAAGATGATTTGTTAACACATGTGGAAAATTTTATAGAATAGCTGATCCTAACAAACTAGTATACACCTAGAATATCAAAGCCACCTTGCATTTACTAGCTCTAGGATACAATTTCCACCTTGTCTCATTTGGAATCCCAGGGGACTGATGGATAGCTCTTCTTCATGGTGCATGTTTTATTAATGGACAGTTCGTTTCTATATGAACATAATTTCCAAAATTCATTCCTAAAGCATGCTAAGTGAAGCGTTCTGCCCACTTCAGAATTGACTAAAGGTTCTCCCCCTAGAATTTTATTATAGAGAATGGTCAAAATTATCCATTTCTGAAATGTCCTTGTTATATCACACATTTTACCTTCTCATATAGTTGAGAATTTGTTGTGTGTGTGTGTGTGAGAGAGAGAGAGAGGCTTTATGAAAATGACAAAATTTAAGGGAAAAACTGAACTCTGACGGAGTTTATATTGAAGTTTGAAAACTTCTTATCTCTTCTATCAGGTCACACTATAAACGCATTCATTGGAAAAGAAATTTGAGGTATTTTTTTCCATTATATAAGAACTTAAATTAACAGTTTTATATGTGTTTAGATTTTGTGTGTATATTCTTGAATTTTTTATTGTTGTAAACAAACTGAAGTAATTGAATTGCAATATATTTTGCTATATTGAAATATATTGCTGTACATGAATATATATATATATATATATATAAATATATAACACCAAAAAGGCTTCGAACTAATCTAAACAGGGAATCTAACTAAAGGCTTTTACCTACTCTAAACTGCTTTGGAAGCTTCCGTATAAATAACTATCTTAATTACAATTACAAGCATACCCTTTACTTTAACATACCTCCTTCAAACTCAACGTGAGGATGAGCAATCTTGAATGTTGAGTTTGCTTCTTAATTTTAAAAATCTTCTGTATGACAATGGCTTAGTGAGAATATCTGTAACTTATTTTTCTGAGGCAATGTGAGTGATTGTCAACTGGTTCTATAACATTTTCTCCCTAACAAAGAAGGTATCAAACTTCATATGCTTTGTTCTGTTATGCAAAATTGGATTATGAGACAATAAGACAATGCTTAAGTCATCACAGTAAATTGATGGTTTTTTCATGCCAGCAACACCTAGTTCAATTAACAAAGATTGTACCCACATTAGTTTTGCAACAAGACTTGCCAAACTTCTATATTTTGCTTTAGTGCTAGATCGAGCAACTAAGTTCTGTTTCTTGGTAGACCATGAGATGAGATTACCTCCTAAAAATAAATATATGCCTGAGATGGATCTTTTATCATCCATGTCACTTCCCCAATATGCATCACTATAACCTATTAGTTCCAACTAAGAAGTGGGTTGTATAAGTATACCATAATTTGTAGTCTACTTTAGGTATCAAAGGATTCTCTTAACAGCCTTCCAATGACTATAGAGAGGTTTGTGCATAAATTGACATACCCTATTGATACCAAAGGAAATCTCAGGTCTAGTAATGGTTGCATATTGAAGAGCTCCCACAATGCATCTCATTAAGACCAAATTTGGACAACTTTGCTTTTGTTACCATTGGTGTAGTGGCGCCTTTAGCAATATACATATGAGCCTTTTTTAGCAAATGTATAATGTAATTTTTTTGGTTTAGTTGTAGATTTCCACTTGGTAAATAAGTGACTTGAATCTCCAGAAATAATTCAAGACACTTAAATCTTTTAAAGCAAACTTGACATGCAAATAGTGGACTAATTTAAAGATGGCTTATGAATTATTGCTTGTAACAATTATTTCATCAACATATACTAAAATCTATAATTTTTCATGAGCATTGATATGAATAAAGAGTGATGGATCACACTTACTGCCTTTAAAACCCAAATTATATAAAGTGAAAGCCAATTTCTTAAACTAAGCTCTTTGAGCTTGTTTGAGCCTATATAAAGCTTTATCAAGTCTACAAACTAAGTCCCTATCATTACCTTCAAACCCAGGTAGCTGCATCACATAGACTTCCTCTTTTAGGTAGCCATTCAAAAAGGCATTATTAACATTAAGTTATCTCATCTCCCATTTGTTAGAAATAGCAAGAGTAAGAACTGTTCTTATGGTTGTAGGCTTAACAACAGGTGAGAAGGTCTCCTGAAAGTCAAAACCTTATTGTTGTGAAAAGCCTTTAGCCATTAATCTTGCTTTGTATTTCTAAACTGACCCATCAGGATTTTCTTTGACTCAAAAAATTCATTTGCACTCTATTAATTTCTTGTTAGGTGGTAGTCTAACCAATCTCCAAGTATTGTTTCTTTGTAGAGCATTAAATTCTTCCACCATTGCTTGCTTCCACTCTTTGCTTTGTAAAGAATCAATGACTAAATTAGGTTCTTTGATAGCATTCAGAACTTTTGGCTTGACAATACCATTTTTACCTCTAGTAACCATAGGATGAACATTATTTTTGAGTATAGGTGGATGTAGTGTTGGTGTATTAGAAGCAATAATGTCACAATTCTCAACAAAAGGAACATGAATAGGTGATGGCAAATCAATAGAGTCACTATAGTCATTTTGTTTACCTGCAGTAGAATGACTAAGAGGCAAATTTGCATTAGTATTACAAGTATTAGATTTAGAGGCATTGGAATAGGTTAAAGTATCATTAGACATAGTAGGTGGAATGACATTGACTATATGATGAGAGGGAGATGAGTTTTGAATAACTGGTTTAGACTTTTGTCCAAATAGAAACAGAATTTCATTAAACTTGACATCCCGAGATATGTAAATTCGACCAGAGGGGGATATGCATTTATATCCTTTGTGCGAGTTACTGTAACCAATAAAGGTGAACTCTTCAGTATGAAATGATAATCTGTGTCGGTTGTAAGGTGTTAACAAAGGATAATAGTCACACTCAAAGGTTTTAAAGAAGTTGTAATCTAGTTTTTGATGGAAAAGGTTTTCATAGGGTGAATATTGAAAAAGTTTAGGCGTAGGAAGTTTGTTAATGAGAAAAGTAACTATTTGGAAGGCTTCCCCTTAGAAAGATAAGGGCATAGAGGAATGAGAAAGGAGAGATAGACCTATTTCTACAACATGTCTATGTTTCCTTTCAACAACACCATTTTTTTAGTGAGTATGAGGGTAATTTAATCTATTAATAATGCCATTTTATCTCAGATAAGAGGAAAACACTCTACTAGGCTTTTGAACTAGAGAAAAGTGAGAAATATATCTAATTTTTTTTTTTAGTAGATACACCCATGTATACCATGAGTAAGCATATACAAAAGCTATATAGTATCTGTGACCAGTAGTAGAAGGCATAGGAGCAGGTCCCCTAAGATAAGTGAAGATCAATTACAAGGGTGAGGTATACTATGTTTGAGAGTTAGAGTATGGTAAACGATGTGTTTTCCTATGAAGTAGGTAGAACAAAAATTAGAAGTGTTTTTATTTGAAATTTTGATATTACAAAAGGATAAGACTTTGTTTACAATTGCAGAATGAGGATGACCAAGTTTGTTATGCCAAAGGGAACAGGTGTTACAACAACCTGAAACTAGAATATTACAAGAAAAATTAACTTGCTTAAGATTACAGGAGTTATTGGAAACTTTATCTTGAGTTAAAGACTTTGTGGTAGATTTTGAAGTAGCTAGGTGATCTAGGTTGAAGCTATTAAATGAGTAAAGCCCATCTTTTCTAATGGTTTCTTGAAGGCGTACCTCTTTGGTGGCCTGAGATTTAACAAAACAACAGTGAGGATGAAACTCAAAGAAGTAAGAATTATCTTAAGCAAATTTGGAAACACTAAATACATTTTTGGTGATAGCAGGGACATGTTATTAAGAAGCAAGGAAACTTTTGAATTATAAGGTGAGGTTAAGGGAGAATGACCAATGTGTTTAATGTGCAAACCTGTTTCATTAAACATAGATTTGCTCTAAACCAGTATAGTCGAATCTGTCCTTCAAATTTTTCCCTTCCAAAGTGACATGATTAGTGGCAACTGAGTTAGGGTACCATGAAAGATCATATAATGTCTCAAGAGTGGCATACATGGTTGCAATATTTATGTTTTTGTAGTTACTCTAAGGTGGATGGAAAGACTGATAATGACCTTGAAAATTATGATCAAACTTGTAATAGCAAGAAAGAACCAAATGTCTTGGTTTATTACATAGTTAACAAACTACATAAGGTCTTCCAGATGAAAAACTACTATTAAAATCCCCTTGGAAGCCTCTGCCATTTCTACCTCTTCCTCTGCTCTTATTCCTACCACCTTCTCTACCTTTGTAAGGAGGGTTGTTGCTGGTTTGAGGCTTCTGAGTACTGCTATTAGCTTTTTCTTTTGTGTCAGTGCTAGCAATATTTATATTCAGTGTATTTGTTGCATTCTATTTTACAGACTTCTCAATTCTTACTTCTTATGCTAACAACAAGCTTTAATTTTAATTTCACTGATAGAGTAATATTCTCTCCTAGCTAGTAAGAATAGACATAATAAAGGCATCATATTTAATGGATAATCCTTCTAAAATCACTTGGACATGCTTATCCTCAGTGATTAGATTGCCTATAGTAGTAAGTGTATCGATTAAGGCTTTGATTCGTAAGAGATATTCATTCATGGATCTGGATCCTTTCTTTGTGTTTCACAACTCCATTTTATATTGATGAATCTTTGCATAAGATTAAGAGGCACAAGACTCAGCGATTTGATTCCATACCTAAAAGGAATGCTAACATTCTACTACTTTGGTCAGGATGCTCTCGGTCATGAAGGAAAAGAGCCATGAAAGGAGAAGCTTATCCTTCTTTCTCTATGTGACATACTCTAGATTTATCTTTCCTAGCACCTGATCCTCTTGATTCAGGTATTGCTTCAAAGGTCAGGACTGATGAATTTAAGAAGCTTATGGCCTTCGATTGCAGCCATAACTTGCTATTGCCAAAGTAAAAAGTTTCTGTCATTTAGCTTGACAGAGATAGCATGATTGAGCATGACCGGAGTAGTTTTGCTTGTTGTATTCAACGAGATAAAGGTATCTTGGAGATTGTCGCTTGAAGGAATGTTTTGTGGCTTCATTGATAGAGGTTCTGATACCATGTAAACAAACTGAAGTAACTGAACAGTAATGTATTTTGCTATATTGAAAATCTATTGTTGTATATGAATATGTATATATACAACACCAAAGAGGCTTCAAACTTATCTAAATAGAGTATCTAACCAAAGGCTTCTAACTACTCTGAAGGAAGCTTCCATCTAACTAATTATCTTAATTACAATTACAAGTATACCCTTTACTCTAACAACTATACAATTATGTACTATTTTGAAATCTTTTTGTGTTCATTGTGTAATTTATCTATACTTAGATGTATTAACAAATCCCATCACCTTCATACATACTGTGATATTTTAAACCTCCATGAACCACGATTGTGTTTATGGAGATCAGATTCCATAGGCTTCGCCATTATCTCGATCCTTATATGTAAAAAAATGAATGCAAGACATAGATTGTGTAAAATTGAAAAGAGAGATTTTGAGGAAAAAAAAACGATGTGAACTTGTACCATATATACCACCCTCATTGATAATAGTTAAATAACTTAATTATATGAATTATCATTTAATTCACCAATATATAAATAAATATGTGTGTGTGTGTGTAATTACTGTTATTAACAGTAAAGATAATCAATATCTGCTAGCTTTAAGTAGGAAAACAACTAGCCTTTTCTTTTTTGTTTATTTAACAGCATATAACCAAACAATTTCAAAAAATCTTGGTTTTATATTTTCAAGATGACTTGTTAACAAATGGGGCAAGTTTTATGAAGAAGCCAATCTTAACCAAGAAACTAGTATACAAATGGAATCTTGAAGCCAACTTTCATTTGCTAGCTGTAATATATATTTTCCACACTGTCTCATTTTCTATCACAAAGGACTAATGGAAATCTATTCTCTATGCTCCTTATTTTACTAATGTTTATTTCATGTTTATATGAACTTTTGATCCAAGATTCAATCTTAAATTTTTCCAAGATAAGCATTTCTCCACTTTGGATTTGATTAAAGTGTCTCCCTCTAGACTTTTATAACAGAGACCTATTGGTCAAAATTATCCATTTTTGAAATGCCCTTGTTATATCGCACTTTCCTTTCTCATATAGTAGAGACTTGAGAGAGAGAGAGAGAGAGGTTTTATGGGAAAAATGACAAATTTTAAGAGAAAAACTGAACTCTATTAAACTTTATATTGAAATTTGAAAACTTATTCTCTCTTTTAAGAGAAACTGGTCACATTATAAACATATTCATTGACTAACAAATTTGAGCCATTTATTATTATTATATATACAAATAAGTAAATGGACTATTTTATGTTCAGATTTGTGTGTGCATTTTCTTCTAGTTGATTTTCAAGTGTCAAAATTGAATGCAAGACATAGATGTTGTAAAACTGAAAAGGGAGATTTTGGGAATGAAAAGCGATGTCAACATGCACTATATATAGCATCCCAACTAGTAATATTAGAATAACTTAATTAAATGAATTATTTTTAAATTCACCAATATATACAGTTGCTTTTAATTACTACAAGGATAATTATTATCTACTAGCCTTTACAAGAGAAAATAACAATCCTTTTCTTTTCCATTTATTCAATAGAGGTTGCATATATCCAAAAAATTTTGATAATAATTAGTTTGATATTTTCATCATGATTTTTTTAACATGTGGGAAATTTTATAGAGTAGCCAATCCTTAAAAAGAAATAGGCATACACCCAAAATCTTAAAGCCACCTTGCATTTACTAGCTCTGGGATACAATTTCCACCCCGTCTCATTTGAAATCCCAGGGGACTGATAGATACCTTTTCTTCATGGTGTATGTTTTATTAATGGACAATTCGTTTCTATGCCCACTTAAGTTCCAAAATTCATGCATAAAGCATGCCAAGAGAAGCATTCTACCCACTTCATATTTGACTAAAGGGTCTCCCCTTTGAATTTTATTACAGAGACTTATTGGTCAAAATTAGCCATTTCTGAAATGCCCTTGTTATATCAAACACTTTACCTTCTCATATAGTAGATTCTTGAGAGAGAGAGAGAGAGAAAGAGAGAAAGGCTTTATGGGGAAAATTTAAACTTTGTTATAGTTTATATTGAAATTTGAAAACTTTCTATCTCTTCTATTAGAGTTAGGTCATAGTATAAATGTATTCATTGAAGAAGAAACTTGAGGAATTTTTTGCCATTATTTATATAAGAACTTAAATGGACAATTTTATATATGTTTAGATTTGTGTGTGTATATTCTTGAATTTTTTACTATACAGTTATGTACCATTTGGAAATCTTTTTGTGTTCATTGTGAAATTTATCTGTACTTAGATGTGTTAACATACCCCATCACCTTCATACATGTTATGAGATTTTAAACCTCTATGCACCAAGATTGTGTTGATGGGTGTAACATCTGCTCCTAAATTTTGAGAGATGTTTGTTAATTTTAGTTAATTACTTGTGTATGTTGCATTTATGTTATGTTAGCTTGCATATAGTTGCATGAGTGTAAGAATTGGACTAGAAATGAGTGAGAAAATTGACTAGAATGAAGAAACGGACTAAACTGAAAAGTGAAAAAGTTTAGGCATGACAATCACAATTTTGGCCAAAAGAATTACTGTAGCTAACAGACTTTTGTAATTCTCCTACAAATGGGTTAGGGACAAAATGAAAATTTCTCATATAGTTTGAAATTTACCAATTTGAGGCTAAATGATCAGAAATTGTGAATCCATGCAAGTGTTGGATTGTCATATAAATAAGGCCAGGAGTCAGACTCCTTCATCCTAAAACTCAGACTTCCACTTCTAGAGAGAGTGTGTGATTAGGTAAAGAGAGAAATTAAAGGAGCAAGGAGATGAATTTCATTTCTAGAAAGATTTGAAGTTAGAAAAGTGATTAAGAAGGCATCTACAGCATTAATCAGCATCCAAACATTATTTAAACACGGATTAAGGTAACATAATAACCCAATCCCTTTATTTTAGAGTTTACTATTCATACTCCTGAAATTTGTGAAATTGAACTTATTTGAAAGAAAAAGAGATTAAAAACTACATTCTTATTGTTTTTAAATTACTATTGGGTATTTTAACCAATTGAAGATAATTGTGCATGCTTAAATTTGCTTCTGAAAAATGGGTTTTTTAGCTTGAACGAGAATGAGTTTGAATCTCAGATTTGGATAAAATTATGTGATGTTTTGGGCTATTTTCTTGTGTTAAATATTGTTGAGAAGTTTATCTTGAGTTTATAAATTTCAAAATGGATTTAAAAATAAGTTTTTAGATTGAAAAGCTAGGTCAATGGCAATTCATAAAATAGAGTAAGACGTAACATCTGACTACCATGGTGCAGCAGTCGACTGTTGTGCTCTTGATGTGCCCAGAAACGCATACATAATGCTAGCAATTGACTGTCGGGCACCTGAAAGTCGACTGTCATGTTTTCCATTTTTCCAGAAATGCCCAAGAACAGAGCAGTCGATTGCCCTGACCCAACAGTCGACTGTCGGGCTCAACAATAAGCTAGCAGCCGACTGCCAGACACCTAGCAGTTAACTGATAGCTCTCTGTTTGAAATTTTGAAGATTTGGATAAAATGTAATCAGTCGACTTGTAATATGGTACCAGTCGACTGCTACCTTTTGTAATGGAATGATGAACTTAATTATATATTTGAATGATATTTAGCCCAAAAACTAAATCCAAACTAGAGATTAAACTTAAATTATAAGCAAGGTAACATATACTTTGAATGTAAATGAGAAAGAGCTTGAAAGTGATGAAATTTAAAAGGAAAGAGCAAGAATGCATAAGAGAAATGAAAATTGTATTATTAATATATGTATCTGTGTAGATAGGTTTATATCTGAATGACTGATTGCTGGTATGGGATGGTGATTGAACATTCCGCGATTATTGTGATAGTTGTAAATTGTAAGTTTGTGACTTAATGACCACTATAAATGAAAAGTCACATACTTAGAGTTTACAAAACTATAGTATGCACCGATTCACCCATATATATGTTTATGAATAACATTTTGTGGATCCCACTATATACTCAATGTGTGGAACCTAAATGTGGGGACTCTATTATACTTGGATCCACTAGAGGACACTCCAGAATGTATACAAATATGATATGCAGTCGAGGACTGCCAGGCATAGTTACCAGAGTATATAATTGAAAGCATAGAGCGGTGCACCTGGTGACCCTCTAGATTTCTCTTATATTATGCAATTATATGATGATGAATATGATGATGTTTGGCAGAGGCCAACGAGAAATTCTCTTATTTCCTTATTACTCTTTATTTTATAGTGAAAAATATATGAATGATGCTATGTTACCTATATGTTTTGATGAATTGATGAGATATATACTAAGTTAAGCTTATGCATGCAAGTATGAATGATAAATGAAATGTTATACACGATAACCCAATAGATGTATTGTTTTTATGAAAAAGAATGTAAAATTTTTGTATGAGTTTATGGTAGTACAAGTTAGCTATTTTGAAAACTGGTTATTAATGCTATTGAGATTTATGCTTATAAAAATGCTGGTTTGTATTAGATGCCTAGGTTCCAGATAGTATTGGAAGTAGAGATGGAAGTTGTAGAGATACCCTTCTTAGGGTATTTTCCTGTTATCCATGAAGTGTGGGTCGTGTATATATGGGAAGTTTCTCCCACACCTTGAGTATGTAAAGTGCTAGGCAAGTTTTTGGTATGCCCCATACCCTGAATCCTTGTGATATTTTGGAAAAAGGATCAAGAGAATAGTTTTGATGTATAGGATAAAGGCATATATGTATTAGGATATGTGAGCTAGGAATACACTAGCTATTTTTGTTAAAAAGATATGAGTGACAAGCTTGTTGTCTCCTTACCCTAGCTAACACTCTCACATATCCATAGATATATATCTAATGAATAATATGTATACACATGTTTTCTGTCAATTAATTTAATGTATTTTTCGCTGCGTAACGTGTGAGATCTCGAGTGTAGTAACTTAGACCAATAATACTAATTATGTCAATTGGTAAATGTTTTAAAATTTGACTCGGGTAAAAAGAAGCAGTAATTCACCAATCTTATAGTATATTATTCATATTATTTAAATCACCTTTAAAAGGAATTGTAGGATTGAGGGGTTATAATGGGGACCACATTCTATAGGTTTCGCCATCATCTTGATCATCATATGTCAAAAAAGAATGCAAGACATAGATATGAGAGTTAGTTCTTCATTTAGTCCTACGGAAAAACCTCAAGTTAATACTTGAATCTAGTGCTCTTTCTTAGTAATTACTCTTACTAACATAGCTAGCAATCACCCCAAAAGACACAATTAAAAAACCACTTAATGTGTGATTGAAAATGGGCAAAAGAAACTTGTTCCTCTTCTAAAAAATGTTCAACCAAGGCATTTAAATGTAGGAATAAAAGATTATATCATCCAATGAACATGAAAAAAAAAAATACTTTCATTGAATTGCAAAGATAATATTTCTATTCATTCATCTAGTTGTAACAATCAATTTAAACTATAATTCTTCCATACACATAGAAAATGTAACCAAAATCTAAGTTTAAAAATTGTATAAAGATCATTGTAGAACTAGGAAACCAAATATACAATCTAAAAATAGTATTAAGATGTTTGACTCCCATTTTTTAGCATAGGAACTCAAGCCATAATTTTCATCTCTAAGAAGCCAAAGCTCTAGCCACACACATAGAGAGAGATGTGAAAATTAGCTTCACTTTAAACATGGTGCAAGAGGTGGAGGATGAAGAAGAGATTAAGAGAGTGTGAGGTGGAGTACAAATCTATAGATAAAGTGGGAAGAAATGTCAAATTATTAGAGAACAAATGGGAATAAGTGGATGAAATGATGGGTTGATGGCGATGAGATGAGATGAGAGTGGCGTGAATATCTTGACAGAAGAATGAGGGAAGTGGTTGAAATGTAAAAAATATGAGAGAAGGCATGATGCTCTTTTCTTCCTCTAAATGGTGAGAGGTAGTTGAATATGCCAAAATGAGCAAGTAGTGTGATTCTCTTCTTTTCCTCCAAATGGTGAAAGGTGGCTGCCGAACACTTAGGGTGAGTTTGGAAGGAGTATTTTGGAGGGAAAAGGAAGGAAATGTAAAATCCTTTTTTTTGTTTATTTCTTAAAATTTTGGAAGGGAAGGAATTAGAGAATTTTAAATTAACCTTCCTTAACTCTCTTTCTTTGTTAATTTCAATTATCCCAAATTAGATAACTTTGAGGGATCCAAACAAGAGGGGCAGAGAAACTATCACTTAACCTTTCTTTTCATCCCCTTCCCTTTCCCTTCAATTTCTCCCCTTCTCTTCCTCTCTTCATTCCCAAACAGACCCTTATGGTGTGTCTGGGAGGGGGGGTATTTTGGAGAAGGGAAGAGAAGAGAAGGAAATGTACTAACCTTCTCCTTGTTTGTTTTTTTAAATTTTGGAGGGAAAGAAATTAGATTATTTTATATTAATCTCCCTTAACCTTCCCCTATTTATTATTTTAATTATCTTAAATTGAAAAAGTTTGAAAAATCCAAACAAGAGAAGGAGAACTTATAGAACATGGTCGAGAACAAAATGTGAAGCACTTGGAAAGTGGGTCATGGATCTTGGGCACTGTCTTGGGCTCTATTGTTTTATTCTTTGCCTTGGTTTTCTCCAAGTTTTTTCAAGATAACCTACAATGCAAAAAAGAAAGAAAGGAAGAAAGAAAAAAGCCCAATGTAATATCATTCATTTCAAAATTTTATAATTAAAGAGCAAAAAAAAAAAAACAATTTAACCTTTTTTAAATTTATTTTCATGTAATCGTTGTTGAACCAAATTTATCACCATTAAAGCATTTAAGTCCAATAAAATATAATAAAAACCCTAAAGTAAGATATAAATAATTTTATAAAATAAGGACTTATCAACACACCAAATTGTGTTGATGGAGAACACATTCATAGGCTTTGCCATCATCTTAATCCTCATGTGTCAAAAATGAATGCAAGACATAGATGGTGTAAAATTGACAAGGCAGATTTTGGGAATGAAAAGCGATGTGAACTTGTTATATATACACCGCCCTAACTGATAATATTAGAAAAACTTAATTAAATGAATTATCATTAAATTTACCAGTATATATATATATATATATATATATGTATATTTGCTATTAATTACTGCAAGGATAATGAATATCTGCTAGCCTTAATAAGAGAAAACAACAGGCCTTTTTCTTTTATGTTTATTTAACAGAAGATTGCATATATCCAAACAATTTCAATAACTCTTGATTTGATATTTTCAAGATGAGTTTTTAAAAAATGTGGAAACTTTTATGGAGAAGCCAATCTTAACCTAGAAACTAGTATACCCATGGAATCTCGAAGCTAACTTCCAATTATTGGCTCTATTGTATGTTTTTCACCCTGTCTCATTTGGAATCACAAACGACTAACGGAAATCCATTCTCCATGGTCCAAGTCTCACTAATGGTTATTTCGTTTGTATCTGAACTTGAGTTCCAAAATTCAATCCTAAATCATGCCAAGAAAAGTGTTTCTCCCACTTTGGATTTGACTAAAGTGTCTCCCACTAGAATTTTGCAACATGGACCAATTGCTCAAAATTAGACATTTTCGAAATGCCCTTGTTATATCACACACTTTCCCTTCTCATATAGTAGAGACTTGAGAGATTGATGGAGGGAGTGGGAGAATGAGAGACAGAGAGAGAAAGGTTTTATGGGAGAAAATAACAAAATTTAAGGGAAAAACTGAACTCTATTAGAATTTATATTAAGATTTGAAAACTTTTTTTCTCTTCTAAGAGAAATAGGTCACATTACAAACGCATTCATTGAAGCAAAAAATTGAGGCCTTTTTTGCTATTATAAATATAAATACGTAAATGGACTACTTTATGTTCAGATTTGTGTGTGCATTTTCTTCAAATATATTTTCCAAGTGTCAAAATTGAATGTAGGACATAGATGCTATAAAATTGACAAAGGAAATTTTGGAAATGAAAAGCTCTGTTAACATGTACTATATATAACGCCCTAACTGATCATATTATAATAACTTAATTTATGAATTATTTTTAAATTCACCAATATATACATTTGTTGTTAATTACTACAAGGATAATTAATATCTGCTAGCCTTTAGAAGAGAAAACAAAAAGCTTTTTCTTTTGCGTTTATTTAATAGAACATTGATATATCCACAAATTTTCAATAATTCTTGGTTTTATATTATCATGATGATTTCTTAACACATGTGGGAACTTTTATGGAGTAGCCAATCCTAACAAAGAAACTAGCATACGCAAAGAATCTCAAAGCCACCTTGCATTTACTAGCTCTATGATACGATTTCCACCCTGTCTTATTTCGAACCCTTGGGGACTGATGGATAACGCTTCTCCGTGGTCTATGTTTTATTAATGGACATTTCGTTTCAAAATAAACTTAAGTTCCAAAATTCAATCCTAAAGAATGCCAAGAGAAGCGTTCTTCCCACTTCAGATTTGACTAATGGGTCTCTCCCTATAATTTTATTAAAGAGAATCATTGGTCCAAAATTCAATTCTAAATCATGCCAAGAGAAGTGTTTCTCCCACTTTGGATTTGACTAAAGGATCTCCATCTAGAATTTTATAATAAAAACCAATTCTTCAAAATTAGACATTTCTTACATGTCCTTGATATATCACACACTTTCCCTTCTCATATAGTAGAGACTTGACAGAGTGAGTGATTGAGTGAGAGAGAGAGAGAAAGGTTTTATGGGAAAAATGATAAAATTTAAGGAAAAAAATGAACTCTGTTAAACATTATATTGAAATTTGAAAACTTATTCTCTCTTTTAAGAGAGACAGGTCGCATTATAAACTCAGTAATTGAACAAAATACTCGAGGCATTTTATTCTATTATATATATATATATATACATAAATGGAATATTTTATGTTCAGATTTGTGTGTGTATTTTCTTCGTGTTGATATTCAAGAGTAAAAACTGAATGCAGGACATAGATGTTGTAAAATTGACACGGGAGATTTTGAGAATGAAAATTGATGTGAACATATTCTATATATAACGCCCTAATTGATAATATTAGAATAATTTAATTGTATAATTTTTTTTAAATTCACCAAAATATATATAGATTCTGTTGACTACTACAAGGATAATTAATATCTACTAGCCTTAAGATTAGAAAACAACTAGCGTTGTCTGTTGCGTTTATTTAATATAAGATTGCATATATCCATAAAATTTCAATAATTCTTGGTTTTATATTTTCATGATGATTTGTTAACATGTGTGGGAACTTTTTGGGAGTAGCCAATCTTAACCAAGAAAGTAGTATACACCTGGAATCTCAAATCCATCTTGCACTTACTATCTTTAGAATACAATTTCCACCCAGTCTCATTTGGAATCCTAGAGGACTGATGGATTGCTCTTCTCCATGGTTTATGTTTTATTAATGGACATTTCATTTCTATAGCAGCTTGAGTTACAAAATTCAATCCTAAAGCATGCCAAGAGAATCGTTCTTCCCAATTTGGATTTGACTAAAGGGTTTACCTCTAGTATTTTATTACAAAGACTTATTGGTCAAAATTAGCCATTTATGAAATGCCCTTGTTTTGTCACACACTTTACCTTCTCCAATAATAGAGACTTGAGAGAGAGAGAGAGGGAAAGAGAGAAAGGCTTTATGGGGAAAACGAAAAAATTTACGGGAAAAACTAAACTCTGTTAGAGTTTAAATTGAAATTTGAATACTTCTTATCTCTTCTATGAGGGTCAGGTCACATTATAAACACATTCATTGAATAAGAAACTTGAGGAATTTTTTGTCATTTTATATATAAAAACTTAAATGGACGATTATATATATATATATATATATATATATTCATATTTGTGTGTATTCTTGAATTTTTTACTATACAATTATGTATTATTTTGAAATATTTTTGTGTTCATTGTGGCATCACCTTCACACTTGTTGTGGAAGTTTAAACCTCCACACACCAAGATTGTGTTGATGGAGATCACATTCCATAGGCTTTTGACTTCATCTTGATCCTTATGTGTCAAAAATGAATGCAGGACATAGGTGGTGTGGAATTGACAAGGGAGATTTTAGGAATGAAAAGTGACGTGAACATGTACTATATATAGCGCCCAAACTGATTATATTAGAATAACTTAATTATATGAATTATCATTTAATTTACCAATATATATATATATATTATTGGCATTTAATTGCCAATAATGTAATCTTTTTCTTTGGCGTTTATTTAACAGAAGATTGCTTATAACCAAACAATTTCAATCACTCTTAGTTTTATATTTTCAAGATGAGTTGCAAATAGAAGTGGGAACATTTATGTAGAAGCCAATCTTAACCCAGAAACTAGTATACACATAGAATCTCAAAGCCAACTTGCATTTCCTAGCTCTAGGATACGTTTTTTCACCCTGTCTCATCTAGAATCATGGAGTATTGATGGAAATTTATTCTCCATGGTCCATGTTTCCATATGAACTTGAGTTCCAAAATTCAATCCTAAAGCATGCCAAGAGAAGAGTTTCTCCCACTTTGGATTTCACTAAAGGAGAGAGGGGGAGAAGAGAGAGAGAGAGAGAGAGAGGTTTATGGGGAAATGACAAAACTTAAGGAAAAAATTGAACTCTGTTAGAGTTTATATTGAAGTTTGAAAAGTTTCTCTCTTCTAAAGGAGACAGGTCAGGTTATAAACGCATTCATTGAACAAAAACCTTGAGCCATGTTTTGCTATTATATATATAAAAACGTAAATGGACTATTTTATGTTCAGACTTGTGTGCGCATTTTCTTCATGTTGATGCGTAAAATTAATGAATGCAGGATGTAGATGTTGTAAAATTGGGGTTCGGATTTGCTGTCATAACTTTTCTTGCCATAAACCTGCCATTACTTTTAGCGGCGGTTTTTTGCGTTGCTAAATATTATTGCAACGAAAATTATTACTGTTATAATTAATTATTTAAACAAAAGTTATAGCAGCAATACTTTTCGTTGCAATAATATTAAAAACACTTTAGCAACGCAGAAAACCGCTGCTAAGAGTAATGGCAGTGTAATAGTAGCAAAGGTAATGGCAGCGGATCCAAACGCGTAAAATTGACAAGGGAGATTTTGGGAATGAAAAGCGATGTGAACATATACTATATATAGCACCCTAACTGATAATATTAAAATAACTTAATTATATGAATTAATATATATAGTTGCTGTTACTTACAACATGGATAATTAATATCTGCTAGCCTTAAGAAGAGAAAACAACTAGCCTTTTCTTTTGCATTTATTTAATAGAAAATTGGATATATCCATAAAATTTCAATAATTCTTTGTTTTATATTTTCATAATGATTTGTTAACACACGTGGAAACTTTTATGGAGTATCCAATTAGAGGTGTCAAAAGCTCAATGGGCTGGCCCGTTTGGCCTATTAAAAAAAAATAGAGTTAGACTAACAAAATTTTGATCCATTTTAAAAATAGAGTGACTTGGCTTGGTTCTTTAAAAATAAGGCCTAAATCAAGTTAGGACTAGGCTGAGGTTCTTTTACTTTTTATAAATAATATTTTTTAAAATGTTTTATTAGTTTTTTAATTAATTTTTTTAGAAAAAAATGAAGAATGAAGTTGAAAAATTGATAATAAAAGTTTAATTTTTATTTTATACTCATGATTTATATGTATTATATAATGACTAATTATTATTTATCTTATAGTTTATAATATTTAAATTTTACGTAGTATACTTTAATTATTTTTTTTATTTGTTTTAAGAATATTAAAAAAAGTTAATCTGATAAATTATAATTATTATTTGCTAATTTAAATTATAATATATTTTAAAAAAAAATCAGTCTAATCCAGCCCAAGGCTCTAATAGAGCTAGATTAGGTTGGTCAAATATTGACCCATTTAAAAGACAAGTTGGCCTAGACCGAACTTAGAGGGCTAAAACGGGCCTGAACCGGGTAAACCCAGCTTGTTTTGATGTCCCTATGTCCAATCTTAATCAAGAAACTAGTATACACTTGGAATCTCAAACTAGAGGACTGGTGGATAGCTCTTCTCCATAATCCATGTTTTATTAATGGACATTTCGTTTCTATATGTTTATCATAATTATATATTCGTCCCTATATCTGTAATAGGTATAATTTGATCCTTATCCGTTAAAACTAATTTAAAATTAGTCATTACCATTAAACTCTTCTTATAGTTGGAGTTTTTTTTGTGGATTAATGCTAAACAATAAACTAATGTCATTTATATTCTTAATGTGTTTTAATATATTTTATGTACTCAATATAATCATGGATAGAGTATGGTTATGATACTATAGTCCTTATACATGAACCTGAACTTGAATCGGCAACAAAATTAATTTTCATCTCCAAACCTGTAAAATTTTTGAACCTATTTTCTTGAAAAAAATTCAAAATAATTAATTTCTTTCTTCAAATTATAACTTGTCTACATATAAATTTATTAAAAAAATGATGTAAATTTTAAATGTATAATCAATATATAATCTTAATAAATTTATCTTTACAAAATTATCAAATATAATTATTTATAGATTTATATTATAATTTAATTATCTTATTGATGAAATTGAAGAAAATAACATAAATTACATATATATTTTTTTCAATATAAAATAAATTATATATATTTATTAATAATATAAAAATAATATTTAAATAATTTATATAAAACGAGTTTAAATTTAAATACTACCCTATCTAAACTTATTTCTTTAATATTTGAACTCGAAACTATCAAGTAAATTTTATGAGAAGTTATAAAGTATGAGTATTTTTATTTTTCTTAATTTTATGAAGGTTTTAGCGGCGGTTTTAAGTGTTGCAAATATTCCAACAGTTTTCAAACTGTTGCAGGTGCAGGCATCCCAGTCAATTGCTGATGGTTCATATTTAACCGAATAACCGTCAGGAAATGATTGGTGACGGTTTTTTGCATATTTTGACACTTTATAACCATCACTAAATGAATGTTGCATATTAGATATATTATCTAAATTTGCAATGCAAAAAACCGGTCGATTTATAATTTGTTTTACAGAAAACAACCTAAACAATATTTGCAATACCATTTAAGAAATGTAAGGAAGTTTTTTTAAAATAAATAAATAAATGAAAGCTATATTGATCACCTTAACATTCTTATGTCACAAGCTTATTCCTCGTAAACATTACTCATGCTCTTCTCATTAGAGACACTAATCCCAATTTACAGACAAAACCCAAATAGGATGCAACTCAGTGTTCTTTCAGATAATAAAACATTGATACTAGACATGAAATACAACATTAATTAACACGTACAACAATTACTTATAGATGAAACAAAGATAAGAACCAAGAAGCAAATACATGTTTCTCATCATCATCGATGTTTCAAATGAAAGCTGAAACAAAAAAAGTAAATGAGAAACAAATGAAGGCATTAATATTAACATATAGAAGATAATATTAATATTAATCTGATCTTTAGCCACATATACACTTGATCTACATCTGGTGCCATCATACCTATATTTTATCTCATGGTATTAATTTCGTTGTTATGGTTAGCATACACGTACGTTTTCTTCTTTCTAGGAATTTTGGTCAAGGAAGTGAGAGTTCAAACCTTTTCCTAATATTATAGTAATATTATGTTGGGGTAAGGATTGAGAAATACTAATAGCAATAGCATTAACCTTTTCCTAGTTAAGTACAATTATAAACAAGTGGTCCTCTCCCTAGCATTCAGTAGTCAGAACTAACATAAGCTGACTGTGATAAGAACTAAGGAATGCCTTTTTACGGCCAAGAATACATAAAGCAGGTTGGCCAAGAAATATATTGCTATTAGTATTGATTTGTGATGGTGAGTGCTGAAGTAGGATACGTGAGTGGGTGGACAGATATTGGGATATTTTTATGTACAAATATTAAATGTTTTTTATAATGAAATGATTTATGAAAATTTGTTAAGAATTAAGAGTTTATTTCGGTTGAGCTCTTATATTTCTAAAAGCAAAATATTTTGGGCTCATGTAATTCTGAACACTCAAATTAGAAGGCAAAAATATGACTACGCTTAATACAATTTTTTTTAACCTTTCGTACTTTGCTTGCCCACTTTGTGATACTATAGTCTTCATATTTGGACCTAAACTTGAATAAGTAACAAAATTAATTTTTATTTCTAAACCTGTAAAATTCTCAAATTTCTTTCTTCAAATTATTACTTATTTACATATAAATTTATTTAAAAAAACATACAAGTTGAATCAATTATATGATGTAAATTTTAAATATATAATCTCAACATATAATCTTAACAAATTTATCAAATATAATCATTTATAGATTTATATTAAAATCTATTAACTCATTAGTCTCTCTAACTATTAACTCTTAACAAAATAGTTGATGCAACACTTTAATATTTAAAGGATATAAAAAATAGGGCTTTTGTACAGATATATCCAATTTTTTAAAAAAGAAATTGATAGTTGCAACTTTTTTAACTTATCCACAAAACTATGCGTGACGAATGTAGGTTAGGAACTTATATATAAATTCACATATGCTGAACACAAATTTATGAAAATAAATTCGCATATACTGAACATGTAAATTCGCATATATTGAATGCGAATTTACTTGCATAAGAATGCTTTTGCCAAATGCAAACTTATAGCACATGTGGCAAAAGCATTTTTCCAACATGTGATTTCATTTTCCTAACATGCCAGCACATTATCATAAGTCACAAAGCAGAAGGTTCATCAGATTCAGAGGAGCTTCAATATTGAAATTCTGACCAACCGAGTCAAAGTCTGAGGTTGAGCTTGAAGGTTCTGCACTTTAGTTGATAGTCGAGCACCCCTATTGCGAGCTTTAGAAAGGTTATATCGCATACATATACGGCCTTGACTGACCACACATTCCTATGATCAATGTCCCGTTCAGATAGTGTCCTGATGCAAGAAGTTCACACTCAATCCCTAGGGTTGGGTTGCCACTGCACTTGGTGGGTGTACTAAGATTAGTCCATTCACCTTAGTGCGGGTGGAGAAGTTTAACTAGTGGGTTGTTCCGAATGTGGCCCGTTGATGTATAGCAATTCCAGTTCAGGCTCATTATTTGCAGACGCTGATGGAAAGTTCTTGAGAGGAATCCATGCATGTCCTGAAATCATCACTGCTGTTTTCTTTCTGAGTGCAAAGCGCTCCTGGCCTGAATAGGATTTCTCTCTAGAGTACTTGGGATTGTATCTACTGTGCATGTCTGCATCTGTTGTTAAGCATTTAGATTGTGCTTCTCGGTCTAGCATGGATTTAGAGGATAAGAGGGAGGCAAGCAGGTTTTCCTCAAGGGAAGAGACATCAAGGTGGAGGGCAGTTGCAATACTGCCATACTTGTGTCAAAGGTTGGAGTAATCAATGAAGAGAAAGGTGTAATACTTTCATTAATAAAAATAATTTTATTTATTATTAGTTATATTGTAACACCTCATAATTTAATTAACCTAAATTAATGGTGTTATTTAATTAATTAGTTTGAATTACTTGTTTGCTAATTAATTAGATGAATTATTTTTAAGGAAGGAAAATTTGATGCTTAGAATTAATTCTTTGATTTCTTTATTTACCTAGCCTAAGTACTAAGTAAGAAGCAAAATGAGATGCAACAAAAATATATAGGTGTGTGTAAGTGTCAAGTGAATGAGGGAGGAAAAGAGAGAATAAAAAAAAGAAATACCAAGGTTGCTTGTAAAGGTTAATTGCTTGTAAGAGTGGACAAATCTAAACTTGCAAGAAAGGGAAATACTAAATGTGCAAGCAAAGACAAAGTGTACTTGCAAGTACACTTTGTGCAAATATATATATATACATATCCAAAAGTGTGCATACTTTTATTAAAAAAAAAAGAGAAAGAAAGGGAAATGGAAAGTTGGAAGAGAATTAAAAATATATATATATATATACTAAGGTTGTTTGTAGAAGTGGGAAAAGGTAAACTTGCAAGAAAAGGAATACTAAGGCAACAAGCAATCTAATAGGTGTAGAATTTTGTACAAAACTAGTGGCTAGTGGGATGTACCTAATGTATAGGAAGGAAGAAAAAAAGAAAAAAAACCAATTTACAAGCAACCCAAAAAGGAAAATAAGGAAATGAGAGAAAAAAGAAGGAGACATACCATAATCCCCACACTTGAAAATAAGGGAAGGGAGAGAAAGAAAAGAAAAAGGGAGAAAAGAGAGGGAGAAGGTGAGGCATCAAGGGAGAATTGAGAGATCAAGGAAGGAGAAAGTAAAGAAGAACTCAAGGGAAAAACCAAGGAAATCAAAGGAAAGGCCAAGAATATTTTCTCTATCCCACTTCCAAGGTAATTTGACAATTTGTTAAATTCTTATTCCATGATTGAGTATGCATGTTCAATGATATAGCTTCCATGGAATTTGAACCATGTCTACACTCTTGATTTAGGAAAAATTTAATGGAGCTTGCATGATAAGGATGGAAGGTGGCTAATACTAATCTCTAAATTATTGCTTCCTTAAGATCATGAGAGTACTTAAATTTAGAAATTTATTTAATGGTTTGGTTGGCTTGGTTTACTATTCTTAGTATTGTAATGGACTTGTTTCTATGATGAAATTAATGGGGTTATTGAACATTTATGATTGCTAGTAAAAATGCATGTGATTATGGAAAATTACTAGGAAAATATACATAGGAATTAATTTCTAAGCAAAGAAAATTATTGTGGAAGTGATTAGAATTTCTAGAAAGAAAAAAATATATAATTGAATTAATTTCCAAGCAAAGGAAATTATTAAGAAAATTATTAGAATTCCTAAAAAGAAAATGTACAATAGAACTAATACCAAGAAAGAGAAAAGTAATATTAAAAATATTAAAATTTTTAGAAAGAGAATGTATATGGGAATTAATTTCCAAGCAACGAAAATTTATTATGAATTACTATTGAAGTTTTATAAGAAAAAAATCCACATTAGAATTAATTTCCAAGAAAAGAAAATTATTATTGAAGTTATTAAAATTTTAGAAGGAAAAATGCCTATTAGAATTAATTTCCAAGAAAAGAAAATTATTATTGAAGTTATTAACATTTTAGAAGGAAAAATGCCCATTAGAATTAAATTCCAAGAAAAGACAATTATTATTGAAGTTGTTAGAATTTTAGAAGAAAAAATGCACATTTGTATTAATTTTCAAGAAAAAGAAAATTATTATCAAAATTATTGAAATTCTTAGAAGAAAAATGTACATTGGAATCAACTTCCAAGAAAAGAAATTAATATTGAGATTATTAGAGTTATATAGGAAAATGTACCTTAAAAATTATTTCTAAGGAAAATAGAAACTATTCCTTAAATATTGAATTTTTTATAAGAAATGTTAAAGGTGCTCCACACAGGCGGCCTAGCGTGGCATGGTCAAAGGTGCTCCATACCCACGACCTAGTGTTCTTGATTATGCCCTATGCATGGTCGAGGGTCCACGATTTACAAGGTGTGGCCAAAGGTGCTCCACACGGGACCTAGTGCTTACGATTATGCTATATACGTGGCTGAGTGTCCACGATTTATGAGGTGTGGCAAAAGGTGCTCAACATGGGCGACCTAGCGAGGTGTGGCCGAAGGTGCTCCATGCCCATGACCTAGTGCTCATGATTACACTATGTACGTGGTCGAGTGTCCACAAATTACAAGGTGTGGCCGAAGGTGCTCCACACGAGTGACCTAGGGAGGTGTGGCCAAAGGTGCTGCACTTTTTGTGACTGAGTGTTCACGTAACACGCATAAACATTATGATAATTCCATAATAAACCATTAAGCTAATAAGAATATGCTTTATTTAAAAATATATATAATCTTCGTTAACTTCTAAATTTATCATGCAATGATTGTCAGTTTACAGTTATGTGTAATATTACACCTAAAATCAAGGATGTAGATTGAATGTTTTGGTGCTTACACCCTGGTACATATTAGTTTCTTTTAAACTATGAATTCTTTGAGCTCTTTGAAACTTGTGTTTCTCATCTATAATGCTAATATGTATCGATCTGAACTGCATTAGTAAATTTGCGAGAGTAACTTGATCTTTTTTTGATTGAGTATGATTTTTGTAATCCCCTATTTTAGGTCCTAGCTAGGTCTAAATTAATATAGGACAATAGTTGACCGTATACATGAGTTATATTTGGGATATATAGGGGAAACAAATATCTAAAGGATCGGACCATCCTTCATTTATACAGGAGTTTGAGTGACAGACCTGTTGTCTCCTAACTTCTGATGGTTGGGTACTTTGTATATCCAGGGATGTGACTTATCAGCATGTAATGGAAATTATTGGACCTGTATTTATTTGAATTACATGAATGTTTTTAATTTTCGTTGTATAGTATAGTATTTTTATTCCGCTGTGCATGTAAGTTTTTATTCTGAGTAAAGGATCCCGAACCTAATCTACTTAATATAATTGAATGTTTTAACTTCTTAGACACTAATTAAATTAAGGGTAAGGATAATGTACCGAACTTATCTTTTGATATTGGAATTAACAATAAGACTAGATAAGGGTGTTACATATATTAATTATATATTTTATAATATTATTAAAATACATAAATGGTTATAAATATTAATTATTTTTATTAATAAAATAATATATAATGAAAAAAATCACAATAGTAGTATATATAAAATTTTAATAAGAGTATCTTTGTCTTAAATTATTTTAAGTTTTAATTTTATTTTTTGTTAGAAGTAAAGTTTTTAATTTTTAACTTCTACGTCAAGTTTAAAAAAAAACCATTACTATAATCTAAAAGTACCAAAAAAAAAAACAGCTTCTCCCTAAAAAATAAGCTTTCCCAGACAGGCAAATATATAAAATCGTATACTTCTTCATATGAAGTGAGTCTTGTTTCTTCAACAAAGCTTTGCCATGGCGGCATGGCTAACAGTGTAAATGATCGAAATAGACACATTCATTCATTCATTCATTCATTTTATCCAAAGCCATGATTCTATTTTGGATTTCAGGTTGCCTAGCTATCTATATCTGGGTGCCGCAACATTTAGTTTCAAGATTTTGAAGGATTTCTTTTTTGACGGATTAACATGTAAGACAGTTACATACTTACATGTACTTCTAAATATATTTCTCTTCACCAACGATTAGGAAACCCTTAATTTAGAAATAAGAAGGGAGTGTACGTAACCTGTGGGCCACCTCTTTTTTCATTTAAGACCCAAAAAGAAAAAAAAATTAGAGATTTATTTAAATTACTAATTTTGTATTTGAATATATATTCTTCAAACTAAATTTATTAGTCTCTCTTTTTTTTCAATTTAACCATACTCGGTTAAGCATTATATTCAGTCATACGCTTACCTTATAGAACAATTATTGCCACACTATTAACCAACACTAAATAAACATGTTTTTGAAAGGAAAAGTGAATCAATTGCAAACAAGATATGAGATACCATTAATACTAATACTACACTTCTTTTGCATAATTTGATCCAAGAGAGGGACTATTAAAGATGACAACTTTATAAAACCGTTTTAAAGAATAAAAATTAAAAACAGAATTAAACAGACCATGAATCTCTTTTCTCACTCCTCCAGAAAAATTGAAATATCCAAAGTTTAAATATCTATATTATTTTAGTTAAAAAAAATAAAAACTACATAATATTACATCCGTTATAGCTTTGACTCGTGCAAACATACACAGTTGATAAAGCAAGATAAATGCCTGTTTTCCGGACTTATTAAAGTTTCACAGAATCTTTAACTCATTTGAAGTCATATGCTCTTTTAGAATTAATATATAATTTATTGTTCTTAATTAATTGATAATTAACATTAAATCCATTTACGCAATGAATGTAGGGGCAAATATAGTAGTCAGATTTTATTAATATAAATTTCTTAATGCGTCTTTATATTATATATGATAGTATAGCCTCAGTTGTTTTCTTGATTATTTCTATCCATTATATATGCAACTCATTAACTAAATATTATTGAATACATATGTGCAACTCTCATTAAAATTGTGATCTATTAGTAAAGAAATCAATAATATACATATTTGTGACGATGGAGGTTGGATTAGTCTCCCAAAATATAGCGAGTAAATGTTTGAATCTTCTTTTAAAAAAGATATATTTAAATTTAATATTTAAAAGTATTTTGAATAAAATTATTTCTAATAAAAAAATATCTATTGTATACACTAAAAAAAATATTATTTCTAATAAAAGATATATAATTTTTATTGTTATTATTAAAAATATAATGAGAGTAACAAAAATAAGGAGTATTATGTAATTTCGTATCTTTCTCTAATCATAATAATTAATAATATTAGCTAATTCTTTGTCTTTTTCTTAACGATAATTAATGATATCAGTTAATTTCTCTTTTTTATTATAATGATACTAATTAATAATACTGGCTAATTTCTCGTCTTATTTTAATAACCATAAATATTAATGATATTTCTTAATATCTTGTCTTGTTCTCAATAAAAAAAGAGTATATAATTAACAATATCTTTAGATATTAATTATCCTTGTAGTAATTAACAACAACTAGGTATATATAATTTTTGGTGAATTAAATGATAATTCATATAATTAAGTTATTTTAATATTATTTGTTAGGGCGCTATATATGCTCACATCAATGTCTTACATTCATTTTTGACACATGAAGATCAACATTAAGGCTTGTCCTCAGGAATGTGATCACCATCAACACACTCATGGTGTGAGGAGGATTCAAAATTGCACATCATGTAAGAAGGTAATGGTGTTAGCACATCCAAGTACAGATAAACAAAAGGATTTCAAAAATGTAATACAAAATTCAAGAATATGCAGAGACAAATATGAACATAAAACAGTCCATTTATTTTTTAAAGTATATAATGGGAAAAAAAAACGCCTCAGGTGTTTTGTTCGATGAGTGCCTTTATAGTGTGAGCTAGCTCTCAAAGAAGGGAGAAATGAGAAGTTTAAACTCCAACAAAGTTCAGTTTTTCCATTAAATTTTGTCATTCTCTCCATAAAACCTTCCTCTCTCTCTCTCTCTCTCAAGTGCTATATGAGGAGGTAAAGTGTGTATAACAATTAACAGGGGCATTTCAGATCATGGCCAACCCAAACTCATCTGTCCTGCAGCAGGAGCAAGAAATCCAAGAAGAAGAAAGTCAAGAAACCATCCAAGAAGAAGTAAGTAAAGAAACCATGGCTGTTTCAATGGCTTGCAATGGCTGTTCTGGAAAATCATCATCTGCTTCAAATCTGAACCCTCTTGCAAGGGAGTGGAATCCATTGATTGATCGTGCTCCTGAAGAAGATAGGGGCCTTTACATCACATTTTCCGCAGACCATCCTTTTTATGAGCAAGAGATATCTCACTTCTTTAACATGTAAGTTCTTACATTAATTCCCTTTCCCTTACTTCCTCAATTCTGATTCATAATCAGATTAATTTGGATCTCAATTTTCAGCATCTTTTTCTGCTTCAAAAGCTTGTTTTTCTGTTCTTTCTCGGTGGATAATTTAGCCCTAGCTAGCTAGTTGTGATTCCTTCTTTCTTCTTTCTCATCTTTCTCTGCTTCAAACTTGTTTTTCCGTTGAGTAAGCTAGCCCTAGTTCCGATTCCTCCCCCTCCTGCTCCTCCTCCCTCTTCTTCTTCTTCTTTAAGGAGTACTTAGTATTTGCTTGAGTGCAGTTATCACTGGCATTTAGCTGGTTTTTTCATCGCTATAAATTATTAAATTAAAAAAAAGTCATTTAAAAAAAAAAACTCGAAGCAATATAGTAGTTTTTCATACTTTCTGGATCTCTCTTCTTCTTTAAGGAGTACTAAGTATTTGTTTGAGTGCAGTTATCACCGGTAAATTTTTTTTTTAAAAAAAGAAAAACTTGGAGTAATATAGCAGTTGTTCATACTTTCTGGATTTGCATCTCAATTCTGGGCATCTTTTTTCTTTTTTCTATCTCAAACTTGTTTTCTTTCTCCAGTTGAGTAAGCTAGCCCTAGTTAGTTATGATTTTTTTTTTTAAAGAGTACTTAGTATTTGTGTGAGCGCAGTTATCACTTGGAGCATAGCAATACTGGTTCATATAGTTCATACCCAATTGAATATGCCTTATTGTGATACTGATATATATCCACCATTCTTGTTGGTCTGTTGAGTACTTATAAATCCCAAAATTAACTTCTAGGATTAGAGTTTTTGGCCAAATGAAATTGGGGACATTGCAACTCTACATTCAAAAGAAAACGACGAAGAAGAAGCCAAAAATAATGCCAGAAATTAATATCTCAACTCTCAATGTTGAAATGAGTGTGTGACTTATCCCAAGAAAGAAGTTACAATGATTTGGATTTTTCAAGCCAAGAACAAAATAACCGTCTTTTCTTCTCAGCAAAAGTAAATATAATTAAAGAGTATTTTTAATAACACAAATATGCAAACAAGTGAATTTATTTATGCATGAGATTAATTATATATATAAATATATGTGTTGGCTGCATATATGCATTAATTAATTTTGTGGGAAATATAAACAGGGAATTTGGGAGATGTGTGGAGAAGGTTCTTATGCATCGACGTCGTGGAACTATAAAGTGTGCTAAAGTGCTGTTTCGCTTTTCTCACATACCAAGGCTTGTGTTGGGGAACAACAGTGTTGCTAAGCTCATTGTCAACTCCAAATCTATGTGGTGCAAGACTTATAAGCCAAGGGAATTTCAGAATAATTAGAAACTCTATTTTCAATATAATTACTCTTCTCAACTTCTATGTTGATATATCATATATATATATATATATATGAATCTTGAGGGATATATATATATCTGATGTAATATAATAGACTATGACAATCGATTTTCTTTTATATATATCTGTGATATCTCTTTTGTGACTTGTGACATTTATCAATCTCATCATTTTCCTTCTAACGGTATGATTTATCACAACATTTCCCTTCAAACGGTGTTGATTTCTTATTACTTCATTTATTCGTAGGACCTGTTGAATTATTTGTCACAAAACATTAAAACCCAAGCTTGGAGAACTATTATTGAGTCTCCTTTTTGAGCATAGAGGATTAAATTCTTCATCGATCCAATATGTGTTTGGAGAGGTCAATCAATGCGTTGATGGGTTTGCTAAGATGAGGCTTAATCAGCATCTTTAAAGAGCCTACGATGGAGAGATTTGCCTGAGCTTGTTGGCAGACATGTCTGCTATTTTGTTTTCTAGAAGCTAGCTTTTTGGTCTGCTTTTATAATTCCTTCTTTCTACCAAAGAAAAAGAGTTACGAGATTCAGTAAAACGTATTTGTAAGTCCGGATAACAGGCATTTATCTTGCTTTTTTCACTGTATATATTGGTAACCTGTTAATTTTACTGTCAAAGCTATTAACGGACAAATATTATGTAATATTGTATAGCTTTTATTTTATTATATTACTTAAAAATATTAATATTTAATCTTTGGATATTTTCATCCTCATGTTGGACCTTGCCCTTCTTGCATTTATCTTGATTTGGGTTTATCATCCCTAAAATTGCCTTCTCACATTTCCTCAATACTTTAATGAATTTGGACGCCCTGCAATATCAAAAACATGGGTCAAAAAAGGGAAAATATGGAAAAGAAAAAAATAAAATTGAAATATACGAAAGACTCACTTATGAATTAGATCTTTTGTGCTTTTCTCTCTCAAAAATTGATAGTCTAAATAAATTGAGAGAATATAAATACGCTTTTTCTTCCTACACTTTTATTTGAGCTTGCTTAAATTATATTTGATATTTTTTGTTCCAAAAATTATATCTAACTTCCTTAACTTCAAAAAATAAGAATTCTAGATATATAATTTAAAAATTCTCGAACAAATTTCCTGTTTCCCGCAAAATTAATGCATGCAAGTTGCAACCAAAACATATATCTAGAATTCTTACTGACTAGATAGAAAATCTCCTGTTTCTAGTCAGTAAGAAGATTTTAACTTCAAAATTAAAAAGGAAATAAAATTTAAAATTCATGATAATTTAATTAAATAATTTAAAAAATATTTGACATTTTATCTAACTAGATAGAATTTAAATATTTCCTTTTTACTTATTTTTAGAATATTAATAATTATTTGTCTAATTTTTATTACATATATAAATACAAATACACACGTATATGCATGTACACTACAATGTATATATACATATATATACACATACGTATCATTGTATGTATATATACACACATGTTTATGCCCTATACACATTTAGACATTGCATGATAAGGAGTACTCTCTTGTAACTCAACTTGGAAGTTGGTACACACCATTAAACATTGTAGCATTTCCAACTAGATTGTATTATTCAAAAATTCAAAAGGAATAATTCAATGGTACGAGTTTTAAAACAGGAATAAAGTTTTTTAGAGAAACTTGATACATAAAAAGTTGTTTCCAAATCCAATAGAAATCCATTAATACTATTCTACATATTCCAGTAGCTAGCTTTTACTTGTAAGTCCATCTTGTTTTCTACTTTCCTAAATATGTGTTGGTCACTACCAACAAGCTAAGCTTTCTTTAGTATAAAAAACTCTTAGGATATTTGAAATATGTAGAACTAGAATCAATCTACTTATTTTCGTTAAGAAAGGTGCAATATTTATAACAATACCTCGAGTAAAATTTACTCTATAATAAAAGATGAAAAAAAAAATTACTCTTTTGACATTTTTTTTGAAACTATACTGCTCCTCTTGGTAAGTCGCAGTGTAATGCTCTTGGTTGGACCTTTTATTTCAGAGATATACTTGGTGGTCTGACCCAATGGGCCTGGTTGGCCCAATTTTCTATTATGACAAAAGCACCTAGGTGTCATTGAAGGTATCTACACAACCATTTTAGAGGGCAAAGTAAATAATAAATCATCTCATGAATTTTTTTTTCTTTTTTTCTATAACTTCACTCTTTATCTTTATAATTTAAAATTTTTAATTTAGTTCTAAGTTTAATTTTTTTTAATATTTTGTTAAATTTTATTGATGTAATTAACTATATATCATTTTAGCATCTTGAATATATGTTTCAAATTAATTTACTCCAATGACTTAACATATAAATTGCATTTTATATTATATACAAGTTATTTTTACTCATTTATTTACTTTTTTATATAAATAATGCATATTTAGAGTATTAACATATTACATACTAACCACGTTAACAAAATCTAATAAAATTTCAGCAAAAATTTAATAATAAAAACTAAATAAAAATTTTTTAAAAATCATAAAAATATAATTACAAATTTTTAAATTATAAAATAAAAAATATGAATTTGTATCTAGCAACGCTTATGATTTAATGAGAGTTGGCAAATGAGAGTTTGCAACACCAGAAAAACCTTTAACTGGCATGGGTCATTATTGATGCAAATTTCAACTACATTTTGTATTCTGGAATAATTTTTATTTACTTCAATTAAATATAAAAAAAAAATTCAACACTTTTTATGATGGAAGACCAATGATGACCTTATTTAATTAAGTTAATATTATTATTATTATTATTTTAAGTAGCCTAATACTTAACTCAAATCTATAAAGTGTTTAAGTTTATTTCCTAAGTCAAATTTTAAAACACTATCAAAGAAAGTCAACAGTTAGATTTTGTATATAATAGAGCCAATTATATAAAGACAAGACGGGGCTTCAAGAATACAAAAGGTCTTAGATTCAATTTTCAGTGGTCACTTTATCAGAAGGTATCTATTTAGTATAATGCATTTATATTTTACCTTTAAATTTAAACATTCTATCTACCTCTAAACTTTATTTTACAAAAAAAAAAAAAACATATGACAATTTATATAGAATAAAATACAAAAGACTTCTTTAAACTTTGGTTTACATGCAAAAAATTCTATAAACTATATATTTTGACAAATAACCCCGTAAAATTTTCTTTGAATGTTAAAAAATCTAAGTACTACCATTTTCATCTGTACACAAAAAAAATAGGACACATTTATTTCCTTCAACTTAATTGCATGTTATCAATTTGAAGAAATAAGATAAGAGAGAATATGTTTGATGATCCTTTGGAACTTTACATCATGTCTATAACTTCTTATTCCTTTTTTTTTTTCTTTGTACGTGTTGTAGAAAAGCGAAAAGAGGAAGAGATTGTAGAACTTCAAGAACCTCTGCCTCTGCGTAAGAGTGATTCTATGAATCGAGAATTGGTTTCTTCAGAGAGGGAGTTGTCAACGCTGCACGAGAATGGCACAATAGACCCATCATAAACTATCACATTATGAACGCCAAATCTTTGCATTCATAATTTTCATTTATAGATTTGCAAAAAAAGAAAAAGAAAAAAAAAAAAACCCCCTCAATGGTGGCTCCTTGTCTTCTCTAACGACAATTTATTTTTACTGACAATTGTCGGCAACAGTAGCAATAATGACAAGATAGCGACGTTTACCTGTTGGTGTTCTTTGTTCAATGTCCGTCTCCTTGCTCCTGAGTCCTGGCTGCAATGGGATACGGAGTTTGGGTTGTGGTTGAGAGAGGAAAGAGGGTGCAGAGATATTTGGTATTTTGGTAATTTAGATGATAAACAAAATGACAAAACTACCCTTACTAACTTTTTTATGTGTAAATAGAAATAATGAAAATAGTAGCATTTTGAGTTTTTTTATACTTAAAATAAAATTTTAAGGAATTATTTGTCAAAAAAGTGTAGTTTATGGGGTCTTTTACACATAGCTAGGCCAAAATTTAAGGATTTTTTTTTTTTGTATTTTACCCATTTATAAGAACGTTTTTTAATTAAATTAGAAATGTTTCTTAGGTTTTGCTATGGTAAACCCTTTTATTTCAAACAAATTTAATCAAGGACATGAAAATACAATATAAATACCAAAACTCTTAATTTAATACAAAATTTTAGAAATTATATATATAGTATACGTTATAATTAAATTATTCAAGAAGCGAATCAATTTTATTTTCAAAATTAATCGGCATAAGGATCTTCTGATGCACTCACTTCAATAAAAGTTTTTAGGATAATGAGGCCGAACTCCAAAACAAAAACAAACAAAGACACATAATTGTTAAGCATTTTGAATATAAAGCATATCTTCCACATTGAAACTTATATTCAAGACTAATACTATTACAGACTAATACTCAACTGTGTAAATTTGGTCCGAAACTATTAAATTATTGAAAATAGAATAGATAGATAAGAGATAGAAGAGAAAGAAACTCAATAAAAACATTTTCATAAGTTCAATGATTATGTTTTGTGTTGGATGGTATCTTCATATGTGTTGTTTAGAAAGAGCAATTAGCTACTTTCGAAGTAACTGAACGAAAAACTACAATGAGAATGGAAAAGTCAGAGTCCAAAAGAGGATTCTTCACTTCTTTTTGTCATTTGAAACTGTACATGAAACTAGCATCTGCAAGACTGGTAAGTAACAAAAGAAAAAAAGAACTATAGAATGAGAAATTAAAAATTCAATCTATTATTTTTATGAGTTAAATAGGCTAATCTAACTAAATTAGTATTGAGGCCTATATAAATTATAATTTTGTTAACTAATACTTTTAAAACACTGATTAAATTTTTTTTTATTGATTGCTAAAACATTTAATAACTTAAAATTTATAAAAAATGAACAAAAATAATAATTTTCAATACACAAAAATTTTATCCATTAATGAGAGAAAATTTTAATGAGTTCTCTAAAAATATTGGTTAAAAAAATTCTATAAATTATTATTAATTTTTTGCGCTGTCCATTTACTTCAAAAAGTGTCTTGAAAATTGTAAACAAAAAATTAGATACATGTTTTATATATTTTTTATTAAAATTTTCAATCAAAATGATAAAAAAAAATTAGTATTTTATGATTGAATTTTTTTAAAAGTATTTACTTGAATTAATAAAATTCCTACATTTTGCAAAAGTGCATGTATCGTAGACAGGCGAAGAGTCACGTCAATATCTGCCATTAATTCCACACCTACAGAATTTTGACTGCTCTTGCATCTGTCACCGGCCTAAGTTGCTTTATATACGCTTATTCCCTCTTGAATTTAGCAATAGTTAGGTAGATATTGAATAATATACCTTGGCAAGACGAAGATGAGACAACGTTAGGTACAAAATCCCTAATTCAACAACAAAATGCTCATATATAGAGTTGGAAATTTTTTTTTATTTTATTTATTATTATAAATTCTTTAATTTTAAAAAATAAAACTAAATAAATGTTATTAATAAATAAATACTATAATAGAAAAACTGGCATGGGACCCACGACAGGCATGTGGCCACATGTACACGTCACCCATGTTTCTGTCTTAAACAAATTCTCGTCTCAATCTACGGCGTTGTCTGTTTAGGTTAATTTTGTACAATACTTAAATGTGCATAATTGACAGTTGCAACATACATTTTCATGCCTTGCCTTGTGAGTTGTGATTAGAAGAAGATTGTTCTGAGTTTTGGCAGGTAACGGCAAGAAAATGGTTCACATTTTATTTTATTTTATTTTTATGTGAAATTATGTATGATTTTTAAATTATAATTTTTTATGAAAATTTTAAAAATAAAATTACAAAAAAACCTCCTTAATTTATGAAATTATACAATTTATTTTTTTTAATTTCAAAGTTAACAAAAAAACTCTCAAAATTTTTAATTTTGTACAATGTATTTCCTATATTCATATTTTTGTCTAAATATTATTAAAATTGTAAAATTTATTTTCTCAACTTTTTAAAATTTGATAAAAAAAACTTGTCAACTTTAATTTATGTAGAACATTCCATCAAACTTGTAATTTAGTGCAAAATATTGCTCAATTTTTTTTGTTGAAATAACCACCATCTAAAAATTAATTGAGTTATAACTAATTTGATTTGAATTAACAAAAATTTTATAATAAGATAGTACTTTTGTAATAAAGATTTTTTTCATACATAACACTTAAATCTAAAATTTTGTTTAAACTAACCACTTGTTAGTAAAATATCTCTCATTTTTGTTAACATGGACGAGTTTTTGGATAAAATATGAATGGAGAGATTACCTTGCATAAAATTGAAAATTTGAGATGTGCTTTTTAAACTTTTAAAGTTAAGGGAATAATTTGCAAAATTTTTTGAAAATGACTGATACCTTGAACTTCAAGTTTTGTATAGAAAATTTTTAATTACTCTGATGCGTATATACTCTTCCTTAGATTTTTTGATGAAAAAAGTTTCTCATACAAATTGTGAAATTTAGAAGTTTTTAGATCAACTTTTATCATCAAACAAAATTATTTATATATAACTTATAGTTTAATGAGTTGTGTGTATATATAAAATTTAAAAATTATAATTCAATTTTATAAATTAAATCAAAATTTGTATTTAATTTTTTATTTTTATACTAAATTAAAGAATAAAATAATATATTTTAAAATTTGCGCATAAAACTATAATTAAAATTCATAGAGATATGTATAATTAGATTTTCCTATTTTATATATGTTTTTGTGTGTAATGCTTTAGTTGTCTAATTGGTGAGAAGCAAAGGTCCACGTGGGAAGCCTCCAATGGAGAATGGAGCATATATACACACACACACACACATACATACATACATACATATAAGTCTTAAGTTTCTTTCCATTGGAAGATGTAATTTTTAAATATTAAAAATTATTATTTTTATTAATTTTTTACATGTTTCAATACATTAAATGCTCTCTCAACTAATAAATTTTATAATAAATTTACAGAGAGAGAGAGAGAGAGAGAGAGATATTTATATATAAATGGGCAATGATGAAGCTGTTTGATAGAAATTGTATAACAGACAGTAAGACAATAGTCCTGACTTGATTGGCTATGTTTTGTAATTAAATCTGCAGGCTTTAAATTATTACTTTGATACGAGGTCATTGACAACAAACATATACTTAATATTACATTAACAACACAACCTTCTGCTCCTGCACAAAGCCAGATCAGGTAAACACAAAAATATAATTGAGTCAAGTTGAAGAGGATTTGCCAACAGGCTAATAATATAATGTATTGATTTTGAGGGGTTTTGATGCTATATGCTAAGCAAATTTAGTATCAAGGATTAGTATTAACCCAAAAAAATCATTCATACTTAAATATTTGGATACTCAATCATTATGTGAATACTAGATATATATAAATCAAATATAATTATATTAATTTTTTTTCTAGTTTTGACTAAATTATATTTATTATTCCTCTACTTAATTAAAAAAATTACACTCATTTCTTATCTAATTTATTTTTTGTCAAAGCAAATAACTTTGTATATAAAATAAAATTGTATTTTATTTTTAATATAATAATAAATACAGTTAATTTTATAATAAATTTGAATATAAAATTCTGAATGCAACAATAAGAACAATTGATCAAGTAATTTATTTTACTAAATATATAAGATATAAAAGGATTCAGTCATGCGTGTTGTAAATCTCATATTAGTCCCACAAATAATGTATTTATGTTTTGTTCTTTTTTATAATATGGTCTAATTAATTAATTGGTGTGGACCCAGGTGGGCACTCCCAAATGAATGCAGTGAGTGATGGGAAAATGAGAAGGAGAAGGTCCAATGTGTAGCATTCATGTGAAAATCATGTTATTGGAAAAGGCAGGGCCTTAGTCCCTACCACTTCCTTCACCTAAAGAAGAGCAGCTCTCAAAAGAAGACTAGATTGTGCAAACAAATTGTATTGTATGTATAAAAACACAAACAAAATTACAGGTTTTTCTCAATAATAACAACTATCATATATATATATAGACATTGTAACCTTTATGTGTAATATCAACATATAATAAGGCCCCAAATCTTGCTTATTTATTTATTTATTTCCCACATGGGAAACAAATGAGCTCTATATGCTACATATACAGTACTGGCCTTATGGAGCCAGCTTGTTTATATTCCTTTTTCTTTCTTTCTTTTCTCTTTTGCTTCTTTTTCTTTTCTTCTTTTTAAAAATTAAATATTAATCCATTTTCTTTTTTTGAGAGAATCATAAAAGCCAAACACTCCTCTGTTCTTATGTACCTTCCCACTCATTCTTTCTGTAGCAAGCAATAATCAAGCAACGCTACCACTACTCTCACTAATCACTCTTCTCTTCTCAACATGGAAAGTGAAGCCTCCTCCTCCTCTTCTTCTTCTTCATCGCCTTCTTCTTCCTCTTCCTCTTCATCTTCTACTTCAAACTCCAAGCATGACTCTGAAAGTAATTACTCAAACAAGAGGCAGAGAAGTGAAAATAATAACAATGGTAATGAAGGGAAGCACCACCCTGTGTACAGAGGCGTACGGATGAGAAATTGGGGCAAATGGGTTTCTGAGATCCGTGAGCCCAGAAAGAAGTCAAGAATATGGCTTGGAACATACCCTACTGCGGAAATGGCAGCTAGAGCTCATGATGTAGCCGCTTTAGCCATCAAAGGTCAGTCGGCTTACCTCAATTTTCCTGACTTGGCTTGCCACCTCCCCCGACCCGTCAGCTCGACTCCCAAGGACATTCAAGCTGCCGCTGCCAAGGCCGCAGCCACCGTCTTTGACAACGACGGGAAACGTTGTCGAGCTGAAGCCGAAGCTGAAGCTGAAACTGAGCCGAGCCAAGCCAAGCAAGCTGAGCGAAGCAGAGCTGAGTCTTCTTGTTCTCCTTCTTCTACTAATGATGAAGATACATTGTTCGACCTTCCAGATCTCTTCATTGGAGGGAATATTGGAGTCTGCTCTTATTCTTCTTGGCATTTATGTGTAGTTGATAGTGGATTCAGGCTTGATGAGCCATTTTTGTGGGAGAATTACTAGAGATATTGTTATGTGTAAAAACAAATAATTAAGAGCAAGAAAAAGGTAAATAAAAGGACTTTTCATCATGTATAATTGGTCATTGCTGAGAAATTTTTCACTTTTTTGTTCCATTTTTAAACTCTAGATGAGTGTTCTGTATTGCTAATTTTGTCATGTAACATACAGAGATCGGATGAATTAAAATAGAAATTGCATATCTCATTTTCTCATGATAATTAGCTCCAAATATTTGATTAAAGATACTATATGTTATAGTTCAATTGCTAGATTATGTTTGGGAGAAAGGAGTTCAAATCTCAAATTTCCAACCTGCTTCTTTTACTTTGAATAATGACCTATTTTGTAATTAATATGTAAAAGAGTAATAAATATTGCATTAAAACACAACAATAATAATATCTTCACAGTAAAGGAAGCCAACCGGAACCTTTTGATTTCTTTCTTTTTGTTAGAAAGATCTATCAGAAGATTATATGCATCATATATATAAAAACAAATCTTTATCAATTTGATTATTAATTAAAAGTCGAATATATATGTAATATAATAGTCATGCATGTCTTCATTACTTGAGAAATTACTTGATGTTAGATCCATATATACCCATAGTCACCTTTTGCAACATGATTACAAATAAAAATGTTTGTTGAGGATATAACATCAACCTCTCCTTAGGTTTATTAAATTACACCTATCATTCTTATAATTTAAAATATCATACTTATTTCTCTTTTAATTTTTTTTTGTCAATGAATATAACTTTTGTGCAAATAAAATTATAATTTTATTTTTTAAATAACAATAATTAAATGCAATTAAATTTATACTAAATTTTAATATAATTATAAAGACAGTTAAATAATTTAATTGTTTTATAATGAATATATATATCATATAAAATATTAACTTTTTCAACAAAGAATAAATTAAAAAAATGGATAATAATATTATATCAAATTTTAGAAGTAATAAATATAATTTTTTAAATTAAAGACATAATAAATATAATTATACTAAATCTAAAAGAATTAATATAATTTCCTCAATTTAATTTGATTCTCATTCTGCACATGCAGGTTCCCAGCAACATCGTCATAAGCACATTGATTTATAGTGAAAGTGTAAATTAGCAAAGCAAAGGGCCCCATTAATTATTCAAAGCCACCATATATAAAAAGTTCTAATGACCTCATTCAAGTGTTGACAAGAAGAAAAATAAAAAACAGAGAGAGAGGAAGAGGAATACAAGACTTATCGTTGCTATTTATATATTCTTTGACACATTAACAAATAATTGGCCACGATTTACTTTGCCATTGGCCAATTATTATATTATACACAATAAGTCATCATCAGCTTTAAAATTCAAAGTACGTGCAATCATGACATAATTAAATTTTTGCTGAATCAAGCAACAAAGGTAATAAACATAACCGATCGACAATTATATTTACACCTAGTTTTTCAAGTTATCAATGAAAATTAAATAAATAAACTAGTGAATCTCTTTCTCTCTTATGATTATGACAATTAAACAGAAACAATTAGCCACGAAGATAATGACATTATTGATTACGTACTAAATTCAGCAAATAATTGGAGATGGGATGCATTAGTCCAAAATGAAAGTGACATTTAAGTGTTGGTTTTGTGTTGAAAATACAAAGCATGTGAAACTATATGAAGCAACGCACACAAGGTTGGTGAGTGATGACGGCATTTATCATTATATACAACGTCCAAAAACTTGTTTTATAATGGTTATACTACTTGAAAACATATTTTTTTTATATGTTATTGGGATAAACTATATTTTTAATTTTTCTTAATTAAAGTTTAATTACAAAATTAATATATATAAATTTTAAAATGTAACATATATATATTATCCTCCTTAAATTTGGACTAAAATAAAAATTAATTTTTTTCTGAAATTTATAAATATTGACTAATTTTAATAGCATTAAATTAATTTTTTAATTTAAAATTATAATTGTCGAAGAACAAAGTCAAATTGATCTATATTTTTGTTTCATTTGCAAAAGGATCGTAGTTTAAGTGAGCTATTAATTTGCATTTTAAAGTTTAGGCTTTAGGGTTATATACTTTATATATATATATATATATATATATATTGTATTTTACCTTACTATATATAATATTTACTCCAACCTAAGTTATGTGTTAAAAAGAGAAAGAAAGCTTATAAAATTTTTAAAATAGAAAAAAGATAGAAATATATATATATATTATGAAAGAGATAAATAAAAAATTTATCTAAATGAATTAGAGTTTAAATTTTTATTATTATTTTCTTATTTTATAAATTTCATATTTTTCTCTTACTTTAAAGTATCTAAATCTCTTTCACTTTCTATTTTTCTTCATGCTTTAAATAGTATGAAGGTAATGCCAAACTATTTATGTAATTATCTTTTTGAACTATAAAATATATTGGAGATATACATGATGACAGTTCTCCGAGCATAATGTTATGACTTATGATTCATCAATACTCCAAGGAAAAGCAAAATGACAAATAGCCAGAAACCACGGGAGATGAATGACAAATAGCCAAATCAATATAAGATTAAAAAAAAATAGAGTAATAATTTGATAAAAAAAAATTATACTTGAAATGAATGTTTTGAAAATAAGATTAATTATTAAATTAAATAACAACATGTCAATATGGACTCATCGATTCCACCAAAACTGATCAAAATAGATAACATCATAAAAATAAAAATGATAGCTAAATATTTTTAATACTAATAATATATCTTAGATTATAAAACTTATATTTTCACTTATAATTTTTAAATATAATAAATAATTAATGTAAGTCATTTGTATGTACGATATAATAATGTAAACTCAAATTATAATAATTTTAAGCATTCATATTCTTTACCCACTATGTTAGTCACTTCATAATCATGTAAAATTTTAAATTTTAAGATAAAAAAATACATATAGAGTCTAACCCAATATGTCAAACCTGAATATCAAAATAGTTAAAAAGAAAAAAAAATTAAAAGATATGCCTGGTTAAAAAAAACAAGTCTAATTCTTAGTTTTTATTTTTTAATTTTAATTGGGTCAAAGTGGTTTAAGAGATTATCTAATTATTAAAGACAAATTACAGCATATAGACCAACAAGAATTGAATTTAGTTAAAATAACTAATCTCCTATAAAGCGATGAATTAAAGTTTAAATTTTTATTGAGAGAAGTATATATATTTAATATATGATAATATTTCAAATAAGATTGTATCTTTGTGAGAGAAAAAAACTAAAAAATATAAGTAAATTTTAATTTATACAAAGTGAATCTTTAATTTACCTATTTCTTTCTTAATCTTTTACTCTCTTTTTTCCATTCTCTCTCTTAGTGCAACATATAGAGTAATGCAAAAGAATTCAAATCGTATGACTATCTAATTATTAATTTAATCAGTTAAATCATCTGATTCAATATAATTTTAATAAAATTACTTGAGGTCTTTGTATAATACAGTAACTTACTGTGATTTTACAATTCAAGACGTGGAATTAAGCAAGTTAACTAATATTTTGATTAAATAATGTGGGGATATTTATAGTAAAAGGAGAGAATTTTTATGAGATAATATCGAAATGTTTAATTAATTACTTTGAAATAATTTGAAGCTTTTGGCAAATAAAGTGAAGATAGAAAAGCTTATAATTAAGGCATATGATTTAATTTGTATTCGTATAGATGAGATTCGAAACCATGGAGAGAATTGATCTAATTAATAATCAACCAGATGTATAGATACAACTTTATTCTAAAAAACAATTTTTAGAATTAATATTTGAATGGGGAAAATTAACTATTTAGAAATTCAGACGAAGTATCATTTTGGAATAATTTGAAATTTCCATGATATTCTTTAAAAATAAATTAAAGTGAAGCAAATGTTGAATTGGCTGATTTTTTTTTTTATTATTAAACTGTTGGATGCGTTGAACTAAGATTCAAAATTTTTTCTTTAATTATTATTTTGAAGACCGAAGGAGGTGGGATTCGAACCGCAGTATTGGCCCTGTGGCAAAAGATGCTGGCCATGCACTTGCTTTTTTGTTTATTATTTATAAAAAAATTATTTAATAATATTTCACATTTTTAATAAAAAACTTTAATGATAAATTATTTTTTATTATTTAAAATTAATATATCTATACTATATTATAGGAGAGTATGAATTTTTTATTTCTATTAAAAATTAAATTTTAAAAAAATTTCATATACTTTATTACGAACATGTCAAACTCATTAATATTATTTTATTACTTTTCTCAAAAATTAAATAGTTCTTAAATATATGAAATTTATATGAGTTTTATTGCTTAAATTAAGATTTGGGACCTTTGATATAGTAAATATTAATGTAATCATTTTATTTTATAGTTATAAAAAATAAATTTGAACCAAAGAAAAATATTTTTTTTTTATAATTTGACTTTTAATTTAATAAAACATGAAAATGTATAATTAATAATTTCTATTTATTTTACTAGTTTAATTAATTTTTTAATGATTCAACTATTCAATTAGTGACCCAATACGTGACCTGAGCTGAGCCACTCACCAATTTATTGACCAATTCAAATTTAAAATTATTACTCAAACTTATTTTACCAATTAAAAAAAAAGAAAATTAATCAACCTGATCATAAAATATCTTATAATTATTAGTCAAAATTTTTATTTTTATTATTTTTATTTAATTTAACTATTAGAATGTTCTCGTTCAATGTATCTTTGTTGCAGAATACCTTTATTTTTTTTGTTAATCCTTCTAGTTCACACTATAATTCTAAGGGTAAATTATTCTCCTTCGAAATATGGGTCTTCTCTTTTAATTTTTTAAAAATATACCTTTTTTCCTTTAAATCAAAATATGAACTAAAATTAAGTATATGATTTTTTTCAAAAAAATATTACTTTAAAATAAAATTTACAAAACATTTTGTATTGGGTTATATTTTTTAGAAAGGAACCAAATTTATTTTAAAGATATTTTGGTTATATTTTAATACTTTTTAAAAAATTGTGTATTTTAAATATCTTAATCTGAAAGAATGAGAAATTCTAATTCTAAACTTCATTACGCGGGCCTTTTGTCCATGATTTTGCTATTTTTGAAAAAAAAATGTTATATATATATATATATATATATATATATATTAGAGTAAATTACTTTAATCTCTCAAATAGTTGATTAAATTATATTTGATAATTTTTTGTTTCAATAATTATTCTTAATTATCCTCTAATTTATTTTTATCAATTAAGATAACTTACTTCATAATATAAAACTGTGATTTTTTTTAATATAATAATAAAGGAAACTCTAGTATAAAATTCTTAATATGATAGTAAAGATAGTCAAATAATTTTATTGTTACGAAAGCACCATATATTATGTAAAAAATTAAATTAATTGATAAAAAAAAGAAAATAAAGCTTGCAACATCATATCAAATATCAATGGAATGGTGTGTAATATTTTTTAAATAAAAGACATATTAAATATAATTTAACCAAATCTGCAGATATTTCATAAATCTTTTCCTAAAAAAGAAATGTTGGATTTAAACACAACTCAAGTAAAATGTTTAAAATAAAAATATCACTTCTCTTTGATTTTATTTTTGTTGAAATTAAGTAAAAAATTGTCAATTATAATTTTTTTTAATTTATACAAATTAAACCTGTCAGTATACTCGTGAATTTCATTTATATTACTCATATGTCTCATGAGAAAGGTGTCCACGTGAGTCCCACATGGTACAGGCTTTCTCCATTAGAAATTTAAACCCTAACACGACCACATTTCTCAAAAGTCAAAATCATATATACCAAGGGTATAAGTGAAATTTGATATGGGAATAAATTTTTAATTTTGTACTGAAGCAGAAAGTATAAATAGCATTTCTTTACTTACTTCAATTTCAAGTTCATTAGATATACATGCATTAATTCTTCTATTTTTCACTCTTAGTAACAGTTTTATTATTCTCATATATAATCCAAACATGCTTAAGATTTAAATCCGTACGAAAAATAAAATAATTCCGACAAAATCTTAAAATATTAATTATTATAATTATGAAATCCTTGCGAATCCAACATAGTGCAAGAATGATGCCATAAAGGATCTAGATCTTTTATATAAAATAAAAAATAATAATATTATACGAAAAAAATAAAATTTCATTTTAAGTCAAATAAAGCCTACAGGACATTTGCAATTTTAAGCATATCCGAATTTAGTATGCGATACCATATACATTGCTATGTTTTTTCTTTTGGCCAACATATATACATTGCGATTATAAGGAGACGTTTAGTATATTTTTACTTTATATATTATAGTATTTTATATTTTGTAGAATTTTATATATTATGATATAAATATTATGTTAGAAGATAATATACTGTTTACTTATTGGTATAAGATGCAAGATGTAAGCTGCAGATGTTTAATTACATATGTTAATCATTGTTATTTAATTTTTAAATTTTAAATATGTCATTGTAAGTTTAAATAAATTACATCTTATAAATGTATACTATTTTAATTATTTTTTACTGGAAATTAATATAATTCGAAAAAATTTAAAAAAAATAAAAGTTTGTAATTTATTTTATCTTCTTTATATAAAAATGAAATACAATGTATTTTTAAAATATTTTATGTATTATAGTTTATATATTTATTATATTTTATAAATAAAATTTGTTAGTTAGTTAATTACCATATAAAAATAAAATTAGAATTGGTAAATAAAAAACATGCTATTATGATCAAAGTGTGGAGTTGAGATATGATCGACATGTGATTAATGTATTTTTTGAAATATCAAAATTCTTGATTTTGTTTTTCAAAGAACGTTTCTCAGACAATTTAATCCTTAAATTAGTTATATAAATGTTTTGTTGAACATGTTAGATTCTATTTTGGTTTGTTGTAAAATTTAGTCGACAAAACAAATTGACTTTCTTGTGTTATGATATAATTAAGCCAAAACATGATAATCATGCGATTCATTAGAAACATTTGTTTCATGATGTTTGAGGATTTTATGATTATTTCTATATATAGCGGATGACCGGGCGGATTAATTTGAACGCAAAAAAAGAAAGGCAGAAAAAAAATTAAAGTGCAACGTGTTTCGTGATGGTTTATATTATTGGTAAAGCACAAAATTATGTTGATAAATTAATATTATTGCGGACTGAAACAAGTAGATGAGGGACAACACCACGTGAACAAACCCAATAATTAGATTGGAGACACTAGAACATTTAATTAATTCAACTACGCATAAACTGGAGATTAATATTTTATTGATGATACTGTTAAATTATTTAAAGTTGAGACTTCTAATAATTAGACTGATATTTGAAAAATAAATGTCTTAATTTTTAGAGTAAATTAAAGATTTGATATCTGAAAAATATATATTCTCTTTATTTAGTTTACGACAAATGAAATATCTCAATTTAATTTTTGAAATATAATTTTGAATTATTTATATTTAAAAATTTATATATTTTTTAATGTTTAAAGAAAGATAAAAATAAAAAAAATTTATTAATAAAAATTTATTTTAAATAAATTAAAGACTAAATATTTTTTTGATCTTTGATTAATGTAGTGTTTTTTTACCAAAAAAAAAAATTAATTTAGTCTTTTCGTTAATGGAATATGTAAAAAACTAACTAGCAAGCTATTGTGGCATTACCAAATACTTAGCTATTAAATAATTAATTAGATTTTATTCATCAATAAAAAATAAAATAAAACATATCATTATTACAAATTACACAAAAAAATACAAATGGTTCATTTTCACTGTTTGTAATTTATAAACCTAATTTTTTTTTTATTTTTTATTGATAACTATGATCCAATGTATCATTTAACAACTTAATGTAGGATTCAATCTATTATTAATAGAATAAATTAATTAATTAAGAATTAATCTTTTGTGGACAAGTTAAAATATTTTACCTTTATTGCATGAACCCAATTAATAGAATACATTATACATATCATTTAAGACTAAATTATTAATTTACTGACAACATGTATATAAAATATTTATTAATTATATATTGGACAAAGATTTCGTTTGTAATATATTATATATATTTGAATGATTTATAAGCAGAATTTGAAATCATTATAAAAATTATTATTCTCAGTTATCAAAACCTAAACAAAGAATCTTTGGCCAAAGTAAAAAAGGCTTACAAAGAGTGAGTTTGGGGAACGAAGATGATGTTGGAAAAGAGGGAATGAATTCAGTTTCATTTTTCTTTAACTTTGGAAAGAAAGAACTGCATCCAATGCTTTAGCCTCAAATCATGAGATACTTGTATGCTTTTTATGCAAGTTTCCTGTTTTGCTAATGGAGAAAGAAAGAGAGATAGATAGATAGATATATAGGTCTGAGTCAATAATCACTTCTCTGTGTGGTAAATAACGATGATTAGCTCAATTTAATTAAAATAACTTTTTCTTTTCTTATCCTTTTTCTTCAACAAAAGGATGTTAATTAAAGCATGATCTTGGAATTAATTATTCGAAACTCACATGAAGAAACAAACTAAAATTTTTTATATCAGTCAAGTATCGAATATTAACCGAGAGAAGTGAGATTAAAAATATTAATGGCTTTATCTTGAATTAATAATGGAGTTAATTTAAAAATTATTAATGTGAAAAATTAAGATATTTTTTACATATATAACAATTAGTTTAATCAAAATTAATTTTCCTAATAAGATATTAAGAAATATAAAATGTCAATTCTTATAATAATTGATTACATCTTTTAAAAAGTGTTTTAATCATCTTTTAACTTTTAAGAGATTTTTTTAATTTTTTTTTAAAAAATACTCATATTCATAATTTAAAATGGAGAAAAACACCCTAAAATTTTTCACTCAATCTTCGAACAAGTACATATGTTTAGAAAAAAAAGTAAGAATTATTAATAAAAATGTAAAAAAAAATATAATTATATTTAAAAATTGAGTTAAAAGCATTGAATAAGTCCCTAGATTAACACCTTTTTCTTTTTATTTGATGCCTTGTAATTAAAAAATTTTATAATCAAAATATGCTAACAATTTCGTCAAAAGAAAATATCCTTCGTCCACACCATCACGTTTTTTTGTTTTCACGTGAGATAGACACATCACGTTCACTCCTCCATTTTCTTCCCGCAATTATTTACTAAATAATGATGGAAAAACTTCGTCCATGAAAAACAAAAAACAATATTGATGAAAAAACTACACAATCATGAAAATGATATTTAAAAAAAAAGATTTCACTTCCTTTTTTTTTTTCCTTCTAAATATCTTATACTCTCCAAAAATATGAAAATTACACTCCTCTCCTCTTTTATTTAAATATATATATACACCTCATTAAAATTATAAAATAAAAAATATCTTTAAAAATAATATTAATTTCTTTCATTAAAAATATATAACTCTTAAAAATGCATTTTTGAAATTTTATTCTAATATTATTTATTCTAAATAAAAAAAGTATATACATTTAATTTATATTAAATGATTAAAAATATTTTATGTTGATTAAATAAGTATTTAATACTATAATAATATCTAAATAATAATTAAAAAATTATTTTATTTAAAATAATTAAAATTTTAATAAGTAAGGAACTCATACTTTAATTTCAAAGAAAGAAAATATAATTTTTCAACACCAATAACAAAAAAAGATGTAAATATCTACACAATCATTCTCACACGTTCTTTTAAATGTGATACAAATGGGCCATGTAAGGAAGCCAGCTCAGTTTGGAATGGGCCAGACTTAAAAAAAAAGTAGCTCGGCCCAATAACTATTTAGACCTCTAGAAGGATCAAAAGGAAGCCATGGATGGTGGCTGAAATATTATGATTTATGACATGTGAAGCAAGAAGAAGAATTGTGATAATCATATACATCAACTAAACCTTGGATTCCTTCTCTTTCTCTTATTTTATGCTTCTTACAAATGAAGGATGTTTTTATGTATTCCTTAGTTGAATATTGAATAATTTCATTAATTAGGAGCTTAGTCTCTACTCAAAAGGGATGTTATCATATATATGTTCAATTTCATTTAAGTTCTTTAATGAATATCAAGCCTAATTAATTATTGGAAAAAATGGTCTTGGACATTTTTGTAATTAACAGGGAATAGTTCACAAAAGCCATAGCCCATTTTCCTCTTTATTGTTGTTAGTAAAGAAGGAGGATGGATGACGGTGTTTTGTAAAGATGATCAAGCTCTCAATTCTATCAAAGTCCATTCCAATCATAGATATGAAATTCTTGATGAGCTATCTGGCTTCTTCATATTCTTTAAGTTGGGCATTTGTTCAAGATATTACTAAATTCAAATGTATCTTTCAAAATATCTTCGAGATAGTAATAAGAATATTTTTGAATCACTATGTATTTATTATCATGTCATTTGGTTTGACATGTCTCGACCATTTTTCAAGTTTATTATAAATGGAATTTTTTTCTTATTTTTGAGAAAATTCGTGGCTGAATTTTAGATGATATGTTATGTATATAGTCCTTCACTAGAAGTTCACATTTACAAGTTCTAATTTATTAAAAAAATTATATTTTTGTCATATTTTAAGACTTAATTTTTTTAATTTATCTACATTTAGTACATTTTTGCATTACAAAATAAGGAAAAAGAAATTTAAAAAACATACATGAATGTTGGCTTCGTTTATGTTGGATTAATAGTACAAGAAAAAAAAAAAACAATTAGCGACAGAAAAATCCATCGCTAAAAGTGGCAAATTTCATCTGTACCTACATCGGAGCACAATCCGTTCTGAAAAAAGAAGCTGAGAGTTTGAAAATTTGTCTCAATATGAATTGTATATTTTAGTCCTGAGACGAAGTTGGAGATAGAAATTTTTGTTTTAAATTTTAATTTCTAAACAAAAATATATATACCAATGATAACAATCGCTGATACATGTCAATTCAATTTTAAAAAATAAATTAATAATCAATGGTAAACAAAACAATAATTTCATTTAATATTGAATAAATTAATAATTTAGTTATTCAAAATTTATATTATTTTAATTTTATCCTTAAAAAAATGAAATAATTTAATTTGATTCTCACAAGAGAATTAGTCACATTATCTGATATTCATATAGTCATTTAAACTAGCATAGAGCAGAGTTATAATTTTAAAGACACTGAGGAAGAAGGAATAAGTCAATTCCAAGTAGAATAGGAGTATATTATCGAGCACATAACTAGAATCATAAAAGCTAAACTACATAGCAATCATTTTGCAACACTAAATCAGAAAAATTATAGGATAAAAGAGCTGAAAAGTTAGTAAAGTTTGAAAGGCAAAAAAAGGGGAAATCAATAATACTAAAATAGTACTTAGATAATAAAAAAAAAAAACTATTGTAAAGGGAAAAATGAGTTATGTTGCATAGTACTAAGACACAATATTACTAACTATTAGTACCTACCTTCCATACAATGTTACTGCCAATTTAACAAATTAACAACACATCTCCATGAAGAAATCTTTATATGAATGGACTAAACTAACTACTCAATTAAGAAAGATATAGTGATCAGTACAACTATATTACTGAATAGCACAACATGTTCATTTTTCATGAACCAAACTAGTGCTCCACCAAAGTGCTATCATTTTGAATTTATTCAGGATAGGGAACCCCTTAAGCCTTTTCTTTACTTTTTATATCAAGTAGACATGCTTCAGAAGCTTAACTTTCAAAGGATTCAGCCTTTTAACAATTTTTTGAAGGGAGTGAGAGAGAGACAAGAGACCATTTTTTAAATCTCCTAACTGACAATACCTACAGAAACAGTCTGAGTAAAAAATAATGATGAAAAGGAATTTGATTTATAAATATGAGAATTGATAGTTTACAACCACCTCTTGTTAGTATACAAGAGAAATCCAAACAAATGGCATACATAATCCCTCTAGAGGATTATTTTGAAATTTAGACCAAGTAACAATTTTAATTTTCTATGTTGCTCAAACCTCTATAAGCAAAGATAGAATATTTTTACTTTGTTTAAGTTATATAATCGATCTCGCTTAGTAAAAAAAGACTTTATTTTTTATTGTTATTGTTTGTTGATTAAACTCGTTCCCTTATAGCATAGATTTAGGATACTAGGCTCTAATTTGATTACAAATAGCTATTGGTCTATATTCCAGCATTTTCTTCCATCCATGTTTATAGCTAAATAGATTATTCTTTAAGAGAACTATTGCGCTAAGTGCCTATCAAAGACATAATATACCTATTATCATTTTTTTTCTTCTTTTAATTTCCTAGCCATCATCTAAAACCTCAGAGTATCCAGCATGAATTCGTGTTCAATTATAATAACTTCATAATCAAAGTTTGATTAACTGATTAAAGGATGGAAGATATGAGAGACATTTTTTCATAGATATCTTTTACTAAAAACAATCATATTTGAGGTACTGGAATGCACCAAATGTATGCTATTAAAGCAGTGAAAAATACCAACATAAACACTAATAGTTGTTCACTCTCCACATCTCACCCAAAGGGAAAAAAAAAGAGCTTATACCCATATAAAATTTACCTGCTGAAACGATGAATTCCCTAGCCTATTTAGTAGGTTCGTGAGATATATCAGGTTTGTGATCAATAGACAATGAGACAACTACAGTAAGACACAAATATTCATATAACATTCGAAAACAAGAAAACTTTGTATTAAGACAAAAATCCAATTCCTCGTTAACTATATTGTTTTGAGTTTGCATAAGAAATCTAATATGAAATTGATAAAACAACATACTAAGTGAGAAGGCACCAAACTGAACCAGCTCTACAAGCAACTTCTTGGCTTCTTAGCTGAATAATTAATCAAATGCACTACACAACCTTTAAAATTTCTATTAATAGAAAAAACCACCAATAAAACTATATTAAGAACATAAGACTGTACTACCTGTATGTTATACAAAGGTATTACTATACCTTTGAAAAAAAAAAAAAACTAATGTATTAAACTAAGACAATATTCACCAAAACAGATGCATTAATCAATGGAAGACAAAACATAATAAATTAACATGGTTCTGCCAAGTTGGAGTTCATTACCTAATATGTAAACTGAGAAACGTGTAAAAGCTAACAGGTAGGAAACACAACCTAATTGTACAAGATTCCATAAGACACGAATAAAAGTCAAGTTATATTTGACACAATATCCTATTTATAGATTAACTAAGGCTTTGCACTCTATTTTAAAACAACATACAAAAACCATGTTTTAAAAATGTTTTATTTGGTAGCATGGAAGCGTTGATCAAGTTACTAAATAACTTTCTTAAAAAAGAAATTCACTACCTATGCAAGAAATAATTATTACTGCAATCAAAATACACTACCTATTGCAGTTTTTCTTCTCATGAGGAACCAAGATGAATTTTTAACCTTAATTTTTAACGATCTGTTAATAATTTAAATAGTTGAGTGACTTAGTTTGTTATATTATTATTATTAAACTTAAACCCATCACACGTCAACCAAAGTTCAACCTAAGAAAAAATGAGGTGCAGCACATGAACAACTATAATAAACTAATCCGAAATAGATAGGGCAGTATGCAATCCTCAACAGAATTGAATGTTAAGCAGATGCTACACAGCATTGGGCAGATTGGAACTTCCAAGTTATAACAAATTGTAGAAATGAGATTTTATGTCTTAAGATCCAATTACAATTGCATCTTAACACATCAACTAGGACTAATAAATTACAGGCTTTGAAAAACAAAATTGAAATGACTTTCTCTAAAAATCTAACTTATATACAAGAACCTGTGAAGCTCAAAAATGTAGTACTACTGCAATTTTAGCACGATACACAACTACAAATTGCAAGACAAATAGACATTGAGTCAACTTCCAATGCGATTTGCAAGGATGAACTTTTCAGGCTCAGAATCATATTTGACTTATTAACTGCAGTCAAACACCAACTTCCATGACCTTTTCCAAATCGCGATAGATGATGTATTATGACAAATCTGCAAAGAACAAAGATCAAGATTCCTATGGCTCCAATAAGTTCTTCCCAAGTTTCCACAGAAAATAAACTCAACAGCAAGACCCAAAACTCAAAAAAGTACATATGGTACTGTACAAGTACCAGCAAAAATAATCAGCTTTGGTCCAAAGGGAACAAGAACTCACTCATGCCATTCCTTATCTCTACGACTGCTAACATAAGAATACACTTGAACCTGTGGAGAATCTTTACGCCAGATTTTGGATCAGAAAATTTTAATGAACACTGGAGTCTTGCCAACAAAGCAGAAGAGAACCAACGAAGTTTCCAGTTACAAATAAATGGGCTTAACGTCATTAGGCCCAAAGCTTGCAGCACACAGTGGACATTTGCGATGCCTACTCTCAATAACTTTCTGGATACATGGATTGCAGAGCAAGTGATAGCATTTTGTAATTACAACCTAGCAAAAAATAAAAAATATGAGTGATTTCACAAAGATAAAATAGCCCAAAATGTCAACTTCTGACAAATCCGATGTCCACATTTCAATTTAACAGTCTAAAATTCAAAATCATGCAACACTGTAGAGCATCTCTTGCAGCTTTTGTGATACCTCACATACCCCAAGGCAGTAAGATATTCATCAACAGAAAATCCAGACATGATTGTAGCTTAACGTGAGATATTTACACCACACATCATTGGGTAACTTCAACATGCATCTAATATTAACCGAAGATACATGCAAATATATCAGCTCGTATACAGTGAATGACACAAATAAAAATTATATTAAATTAAATTAAACAAAAGGAATTGAAGAGAAATAGACACCCATTTTTGGAGAAGCCAAAACTTAGCTACTTAAAAAAGGACAAACAGCTTTGGGAATTCTTTTCCCTGAAGCTGAAAGATTTAGCAATTTCTTAAGAGCTTCTCTTCTGTAGCAGAAAACATTTTCATCAGGTAAGGAAAGCTAATAAAAAGCATGAAACAAAAAAAGAATATGTGCAGCTTCAGTTGAGGACTAATTTGTTAAACAATAGAAATTTAGGACAATAATACATTTCATAAATGAAAGAGTGGGTACTTCAATTCTATTTCAAACAGTAACAATATATAACAACACATTATCTTGTTCAGAAACCCATGAATTGTTTTAAGGATTCTTACAAATTAAGTGGCAGCGTTAAAGAATAAAGAATAATTCGAATTAACCATTCACCATGTATTTGTTTTAACCATAAATTTAACATGGTACCAAAAATTTGAGCTTGTTTGGTGATTATGGTAGTATAGTTCATGTCAGAGATTATAATACAAACTATTCATGGCCTTTCACTTAACACATTGAGTTGAAATGATCTGTAACATAATATCAAAACTTTTTTAGCCAAATAATCAGGAGTTTGATCCTTGACACCTCCCATTATTCGTACTTAAATGACAAAGTAGGTGAACCTGGAGTTTATCCACAATCGAAGCCCAAAATGCTTGTGTATGGGGCACTCTTAGAGATTACAAGAAGGTAAGCTTTTTTCTCACTAGGTGGGATCGACTAAATCAAACGATGCCAACATATTTTATTATTTACATGTTTTATATTGGGCTAACTTCCATGTGATCTACTCTTCGTATACGAGTCTCTATCGGTTTCCTTTATACTTGACTAAACTAGCTAAGGAGCATTTTTACCAACTTTGCCCATGCTAAGTTTGTCTTTCATAGCCAGTCCCAAGCTCACATAAAAAAGGAAGGTTGCATTAAGTAATTGACAACCAGTTTGAAATTTTGTCGAATCTCTATGGTATGAGTGTTAGAGAATAGAACCTGCCACTAGTTGACAAACAGAATTGAACCTGCTAATAATTTTATAACTTCAATGTGATTCAAAAAGGACTGTTACAAGTGTTTTAAGAAGGCCTAACACAAACTGACTCATTTCTGGAAGCTCACATCGTATCACTTTCACAGAACATTCTATACATTAAAAATCAAATAATCAAAACATGGAAAAAAGTCTACCTCTTTAGTCCTGTCTTGGCAGACACTGCACTTGATAATTTCCCTGTATTCTCCCAGCTCCTGTTGAAGCTTTTCAATAACAGAGGAACCTTCAGTCTGTGCCCGAAGGTACGAAACCTTTCTCCTGGCAATCTCCAGCTCCTCCTCTATTCTTTTCTTGGCAAACCTGATAAAGAAAAGAGTATAGGTCCCTAACTGTTCATTACTAAATGTTAGAAGGAAAAAAACTGCTTAAAAACTGCATACCTCTCCCTCTCAAGGTCTACTTGTAACTCCATACAAGTTACTCGACTAATACGAACTTTAGATTGCACTTCCTCCACGGTATCTCTGGCTTGTTGAGATGATCTTCTGACATCCAACAACCTCCTTTGTGTATTTTCCAAATTGGCAGAACTTTGAAGTTTATCCTCCGCAAGTCTCAGGCACTGATCTGAACAGAACTTTAACTGCATATCAAGTATACACTAATCAATACTAAGTTTACCTCTGAAATGTGATTAACTGAGACCCATCTACCTGGTCTTCAATTCTAGTAGCTTTCATGTCATAAAAACTAAGAGATGCATTTGCTTGCTGGATCTCTCGTTCCATGGTTCGCTTCTCCATGACCAGAGAATCCTGCTTTTGTCTTGCCCTCACACCCTCTAAGACAAGCTGCATCAAAGAAACAAAACCACAAGTATGTCGAACAGCAAATATCACTATCTGACAAAATTTTAACATACAGCAGACAATAGTTCTTTGAATTCTAACATTCATAGCAGGTATGTTTTGAGAAAGTAACAGTATAGAAATAACAAATAAGTCAAACCCAATATTTGCAGTGAACTCACATTCATACATACTCAAACCCAGCATTTCCTTGATTCTATCATCCACCACCAACCCAAGGGCACAAAGGCTGCTGCCATATGATACAGTCTATACCTTGGAAAGTTTAGGAAATATAACCAACCAAAGGGTGAGGCCACTTTTTAAGTGTTAATATTGTGATGGAGAAGGATGAGAAAATTGAACTTGCCTAAGCAGAACTTTTATGTTTCTCATTCTAGTAATTTGTTATGTAGGTCCTGTAGTCAGGCCTCTTATCATGGCCTCTTGATTGACCTGTCCACAGCCTTGGACTAGGAAAGATAAATCTCATCAGAGATCATATGGGCTTCCTTCAATGATAAACCTGAGATCCATCACCACTGTTCCTCCACCAAGAAGATCGGAATAGTGCCTTGAATGATCTTATAGGCTGAAGGACAAGGATCTTAGCAATTATGGCTGTGCTTTCTGAGCTCAAGAAGGTAAATTAATTAAGATATGATTTCTGTAAGGTAATGGTAGACTCGAGGGTAAGTAAATGCTAAGACCTGAGATTTATGGAGTTCTCTTTAGGGAGGGGGAGGGGGCAGATTGGCATTTAATGGAAGTGCCAAGAGGCTGAACCATGCATGGACATGAAGCATGAAGGGTATTAAGAGGTAATTTAACTCCAGAAGTAGCAGGTGGGCTGTTAGTCCCAAAAGAGTGTTAAGGATGGCTGAGATGGCAAGCAGGGATCATTGGGGTTATGTTTGTGGTGCAAAGGAATTTTAGTTTTCCATATACTTAGAAACCTATTTTTAAGATATTTCAGCATAAGAAATATGAAAAATAAATTATTAATCCTAAGTGTCTTAAATAACATAAGAATATTCTTCTTCTCATATATCTCATACTCAATTTCTATATAAATAGATTTCCAAAGACTTGAGAAATTAGATTATTCATGTAACAAACACCACCTAAGCGTTTTTGTCTAAAGTAGAAGGAATGGCTGCAAAAGTGACAAGATTTGAGGAAAGCAGGAATAGCAAGCCTAGGAAAGGAAAAAAAAAACTAACAAATTTTGGTTGGTGTTAACTCTGAATACCTCAAAAAGAACACCCCACCCCCAACCCCCCCCCCCCCCAAAAAAAAAAAACAGATGCACAGATGTAGACAACGGTCACAATCACTATAACCTCTGACCAGTACTTTGAAGTGGATAAAAAACCACCTTATGGTACTTTCAAAGCAGTGTGACCACTATCTTATAACTGCCTTTATGTCAAAAGTTTTTTTTCTTTTTTTGCATTTTGTTAAGAAGTATTTGAAGGTTTTACATATAGCAAACAAAATAAGAAATGAGACAAAATCACATTTTTCCTTTTCTAATGGTGATTCTTGCAAAAGTAATTTTCATGACATCAGAAACTTCACAAAAAAGACATACACAATGTAAAAAAAAAAAAAAAAGTCATATCCATTCAAGAGTTTCTGCAACCTTCTCATTCAATCCAATTGGAAAAAGAAAATGACTTTCATGCCATAGACAAAAAGTTACATATGTACTGAGCATATAAAAAACAGATAACTTCAACATCTCATTGCTATATTAATTAATATTGGCTTCATTTAGAAGGTGAAGTATAAAATAATTTCAAGAAGCAGTACAACAAACACGAATAATGAAGTTAAATGACCTCTATTAAACATGCATTATAGGGAAAACAATTTCAAAACAACAAAACAGAAGAAAGTTACCTTGATATTGTAGTCATCTCTCTCAGTAATCTGCTGCAACAGATGTTGGTTTTGGGTTTGCATATCATCGTATGCTTGTCCAGTAGTCTGCAGAAAAATCATACCAACAACATTAGACCAACTTCAACATTACAGAAGTTAGAAGATGTTAGAAGTTAAATAACCAATGAACATTGTCTTCCTTGCAAAGAAATCGAATTGGCCATTTTAAGATAAAGAATCAAACCTCTATTTCAGATAAGTAGGCCTCGTTTTCCTCATTTTTTGATTTCAAGACGTCAGACAATTTACCCTTCTCCCTGAAATAGTATATTAGAGGTTGAAGGATCTATTCATCATTCTAAAACAAATTATGGCAAGAACTGACTTTAATTTTTTTTACACCTCTATTTATCCAAACACCTGATAGACAAACAAAACTATTAAGTCTCCAAGACAAAAACTTGCAGTTAGGTATAGCTAATTATTTTATTAGCTTTTACATTAGGGGTATTGAAATGGAGCAACATTTGGAAAAAAACAAAAAAAGCTGCCTTCAATAATTGGAAATTTATAATGAGAAACTACTCAAACAGCTCATATCAAAGAGCATTAAAAAAAAAAGAGTTAATGTTTGTCACTTAACAAAAGACTAAGGCAGAAAAAGCTACTGAAAGCAGCTGATTACAAATACATTGTTGCATGGACCAACCTTAGTTAACCACCCTTACTCCTGACTATAGAATAAAAGGCAAACAGAAAAACAAGAAAAAAGGGATTTTGTGGGCGGGGAATCTCAACAATAAAGCTGCAGTCAGAGGCAAAAGAAAAAGGCTAACATGTCTTGGGGTATGTTTGGAGTAGGTAGGCGAAGAAATCCAAAGAAAAAGAAGGGGAAAAGAAGGTCAAGTGCTAATTTCCCTGTCTCTTATTTAGATGAATTTAACAAGGTAAAAGATTAAAAAGACTCAATTAGAAAAAAAAAAAATCCACATCAATATACTTTTACAAACTTACCTCTGATTAAAATAATTGATTACAATCATTTAAGTGTAGTTTGAACAAATAATGAATAACAAAATATGTAACAGTTGGTTTCTCCTCCAAAATCCCCCAAATTGGGAAAACTTAAATTATGGAGAAGGTTGGAGGATTTTAAAAAGTTAGTCGAAAATCCTTCATAAACATGGGAAAGGTCCCACCACTTCCCCTTCATTATCCCCCATCTAAACATACCCTTAAGGCTGATGCTTTAATTAGAAATGAGAACATGTGAAGCAGTGCATCCAGATGCACACCATGTTAGCATTAACTTTCAGCTAACAGCATCAAATTAAAAGTTAACCTTTTGGAAGCGTCTAGTTTCTGTCTAAGATCCACTATCTCAGCTTCGGCAGTAGCAAGCCTCTGTTGAGATCTAGCCTCTGCTTCATTTGCCGTCTTAACTCGAAGCTCTAAGTTGTGCTCATCAAGAGAAGATTTCAAACTTTGAACATGTGCCCATGCTCTGTATTCTGAATCCCGTGCTTCTACAACGTCCCTGCAGACACAGACTTTTTCTATAGTGTTCCACACATTTATTAAATGTTCTTTATTAAGTTATAGGACCTAGAATGGTAATAACTCCAAACCAGGATTGGGTACACATAATTTCACTGGGTTATTGGCTTAACCAAAATGTTGGCTGCATCCAGCCTCAATGATAAACTCTAATCAGCAAAAGATAATAATAATAATAATAAAATGATTTATCAGATCATAGAATTCAATTCCAGATTCGAAGCCCCAACCTTGAATCAATAGACTCACGTCTATACATTTCCAGGATCAACTTCAGCTCCAGCTCACTTTCTTTCAAATCTTGGACCTGCACCAAATGCAAAGAAAAGAAAGATTATTAAAAAAGATGAGAGAAAATAGGTAATGAAAATCAGTAAAACCTATTGCTGAGAAACCTAGGGTAAGCATTAGAAAGTAGGACAGAGTAGAGAGTTAAAGCTTAAGAGTCTAAAATTATCTAGGAGGTTTTACTTGAAGCTTGTTATCACTTATTCTAAACATAGGAAAAATAGTCATCTTCATATAGCCTTGTAACTCACTTTTATCTTTGGGTGTTTATCTTGTAGTTAAACTCCATTTCCAAAATATTATAAATAAAGGAATTAGAGAGGGTTAAAAGGTGGTTTGTCTTCAGCCCCTAAATTCTGCCATTTGATTTCCCAACCCTAGGCAGCAAGAAGAAAAAGATAACAAGGGTGGATTTTGCTTGAAACCTTTCCTGGAAAATCTTACAAGAAAATTTTTGGCTTAAAGCCTCAGAAAACAGTTAAAACAGCAGCCCAGGGTGCCACACAAGTTAAAGCATTTTGACTTTCTAGGGACTGTGGTTCAGGGTGGTTATCCTAGATTAATGTCAGGTTGATTCAGAAAAAGTGCATTTTGTTGAGGGCTAGGGCTGGAAGGGCTTGACCTTGAGTGGGTTCATGCCTAAAAGGCTTGATGACCTTGAGTGGCATCCTGAAGACTTCAGAACTAGAGTTGTTTTGTCAGGTGCCATGGTGTTGGAGTGCAACCCAAGTAGTGGAGACTGGCTGACCAGCTGGGAGAAGGTCAAGGGTACTTACTACTCAGGAGATGCAGGTCAAAGACTTTAGGGAGCTGTGTCAATGTTAGACAAAGTGGCCAAGAGGAGCATCAGGAAGAATGTTCAGCAAGCCACTCATGGGAAGCAGGTCAAAGAATTCTGGGAGCTATAGTTTGCAAGTTGCAGAAGTATTTGTATTTCAAGAGTCAGTTTTGTGACTTTGTCACAGTTAAGCATGAATCTGTATTTGTTTTTAATTGGGTTTTAGTTCCAAGAGGCAGAAGCTTGCATAACCGTCAGCTTGAGGTGGGAATGAGTGTTGACAAACTTAGGATTAGTGTTATAATTTACAAAATAAGAGGGAATGTTAAAGGACTGAGACTTATTATTATCTAGGAGTCTCAGTATTCTTGTTGTTTATGAACCTTAAGGTTTCCTCTTGCGATTTTTCTCTTATTTTATTCTGAAGAATAGAAAGTTAGTTATCTACTTATCTTCATATTACTCAGTAATTCATTTTTATCTTTAGGAGTTTATCTTGTAGTCAAACTTTATTTTCAGAATCTTGTAAATACAGGAAGGTATAGAGGCCTGCAAACTGAAATATAGCCAAGTAGTCCTGGACGTCCTAAATTACTAGAAAAGCCCAAAAAACCAAGCTACTACTCCATCGTCCATAATATATATGCATAATTATAATATCTTTTAGATGAAAATGCAGAATTATAATATTATTATCCCTTATTCCCCATTATTACTACTCCATATCCATACCCCATGATGTGATTTACCCCAACATCTAGAAAAGATATATACAAGTAAACAAACAGGTATACACATACAGTATATAAGAAGTATGGAACTGAACTGAAGAAATTTGATCATTTATTTTAAATATACAGCCCAGACTTGAGTAGTGACTTATATTACAGTTAAAAAAATTCCACCTACCTTTCACATGCATACTTTAAGCATTTCTGTCTAATTTATATTAGAAATAACCAGTTTTCATGTATCCCTACAATACACATGAGCCACATCTCACAATAATTTTTTTTTGGTGTATTTGTGCATTTAAAAAGAATAATTACACAACAAAGAAACAAATTCACTGTATATATCCAACTTCCAACATAGGATACAAAAGTCGTATCCAGAGCATATTCTAGAAACCAGTCAAACATAATATCACAATTTCTATAATAAAGCAATAAATCAGATAGGACAATATTAAGGCACCCCACAAAAACCACTAGATATAAAACACGGTCCATTTTGTGGCATCTCTTGAGGTATTCTCCCTAACAGACATACAAAGAGATGAGCAAGCCTTCGTGCATTGACAACTGTAATTTATGTGTTTCTTCTTTGCAACTTGGCTTGAGAGGTTATCTTATCTTATCATTCCCTTTTTTTGTCAACATCCTTTCCACTTTCTAGTGACACATCTTTCATCCCCAAAAAAATTAAAATACAAGTAACACATACCACAGCAAGAAGCCTCTGTATCTCAGCAAGTTGATCGGCAGATCTAATAGATAAAGCATCACATTCTTTTACCTGATTTAAAAAAGAAAAAAATTAAGGACTGTGACAGTGCGCTGCCAAGAATTACAGGGCATATTAAACAAATATACCAACCTTCCTCTCAAGAATACTAGAGAGAGACTGTACATCTGCACGCAGAGAATGGATGTCTGAAGCTGCTTCTTTATACTTACTTAATTGTCTTTGCATGGATCCCATTTCCTCAGGAAAGGAAGAAACCAGGGATCTAAAGTCCGAAATAATTTGCTTCCTTCCTGAAAGAATATCAACTCCATCAGAGTATAAAACCATACAGCATTAAGGTAGCTTGCTTTATGACAAAAATAAATAAGTATTCCAAATTCCCAACCTGGTTCCCTTGCTGCCTCTTGCAGCTTATTTTCAATCACATTTCTCTCCTCAATTTTTTTCTTTATCTCAGTCCCTAAATCAGCCACTTTAGAATCAGAAACTGCTACAGATCTTTGGAAAACATCTACTAAATCACTTTTTATGTACCACTCCCTCTCCCTCCATGCAAGGTTATCCTTCTCAACCTACAAATTCATGCAGCAAAATAACATGGTCATCATCAGAAGCATATCTTAACAAAAAGACAACTTTCAAAAGTCAATGAAACTACCGACCAGTTACAACCTGTAGTTTCTCTAATAAGGTCTGATACTCAAAAACTTCTAATTTTGACTTTTCTATCTGATCTCTTGCCAATTGGAATGCACAGGATGAGGTAATACACTTCAAATTCTTCACTGTGTTCTGATGAGATCATCCCAAGTCAAATACTATAAACAAAAAAATAAAAGAAATGCAACTGTATATGACAAGTGGAGCAACAGACAACAATTTACTCCCAGAACAAAAAATACAGGAGTAGAACAAAACCCTGAGTTAACCTAACCTGTAAATCACACAACTGCTGTAATATTCTTATTCTTTCCTCATGAAGATTTTTCAGTTCCACTAGTCGGGATGATCCTTGGTCCTGTAAAACTCAACAATTAAGGTACAATTTTCCAAGAAATCTTAGAACAGAAATGAAAAAATAAAACAATACCAATATCTCTTTCAGTGAAGATTCCAGGTCTTGCAAATCCTTTTGCTTGTCTCTGATCTTATCACTGGCAACATGCTTAGTTCCAACATTTAAGACAGGAAACACAGCCCCTTTAGCTGCATCTCTCTCTGCCTTAAGAGTTGCCAGTTTGTGATTACTTGCTTCTAATTCTGCAACAGTGCTTTCCAGTTCCCCTAAATAAACCAACCACAGCGTGACACTTAGATCACAATATTCACATGCATGACCATAAAATAGATGAGAATCGCTCCCTTTTTCTTCCCTCTTTTTTTAATGTTCAATTGGGAGAAGAACAATGGGAGCAGCATGAAGACAGGAAAGCTTAGCAAAAGATTGATCACACAAATGTCAGACAAGAACCTTGAATCAAATGCCAATATCAATATAGTATTTTTCTGGTAATACAAGATAAGTAAAACCAAATATAACTGGAATACAGCAACGACAAACAAAACCTTTTCCCACTAGGTAAGATCAGCTACATGATCAAGCGACGCCAACATGTTCTATCTTGGCTAATTTCTATGATTAGATTGTTTATAGTTAGAATCATCCTCATAATTTCTATTATTTTCTTTCGTCTCCCCTAACTTCTAGTTGTTAGATTATCTTCCATCTAGTCAACTCTTCGTGCAGGAATCTCTAATAGTCTCCTCTGTATATAACCAAACCACCTAAGGCACATTTCTATCTACTTTTTTATGATATTTCACAAATATAACTGAAATAAATAAATCAAATGCATCTTCATCAGGAAAATAGGATAAGAAGAGACTATAAACAGAGTAAAAATGATGGGCTCATGGAAGGTAGTGGGCTGAAGATGTATTGCAGAAAGAGAAAAAGGACAGGTGGCAGCAGGAGTAAAAAGGAGAAATGGTCATGTAACCAACTTTGGCAATAGCATAGTGGAGGAGGAGTGCAAGTTGGTACATAAAGGCTGGCAAGGGTCGGATATTTTCTTTAGGCAAGGATATGGTTAAGGAAGGAGAGTTCTAGCCTCTCAAAGTGCTAGAGATATTTCCCTATTCTAGTTTGCTTATTTTGTGTTTATCTTGCTAGTGTGGATATCTATATGCTGTATTGCTGTTAGTGATAGTGTGGTAGGAATATATACTGTTCCGTAGCTGTGTTTATTGGTTATTGTGCTGTATCTACTCTGTTAATGTGAAGTTTATGAATATACCGCAGTAGATTTTTCAGTATCCCATCAAAAAATAAGACAAAGAAGTAGACCAATCAAACTAAATAGGAAACTTAGACTTGCTAAAATACAAAGGCAATACAATATATTACACAAACATTTTTTTAGATAAAAAAAGAAATTTAATTAGAGAGAAAAGAAAGTACAACTTGTTAGAGGATAAGATATCCTCAAACCAGAAATGAAAAGAACAAGATCAAAACAGAGCTAAGTAACAAAAGCCCATAAAACATACATCATTAAGCATAGTAGAGCAATCCATATATAATATTCTATGGAAATATTTCCTCATATTTGGAGCCTCTAACATTGATTTCTGTCCAAACAAATTTCATTAGTTTGATTTAATTCAAGGTTCTAATTCTTGTTTATTTTCTTTTCTAGCACACTATTACTACCTTCATTGAGGATTATGTATGGGACTTCCCTTTCCTCTCTTTTTCCTATTCTTCCATCTTTATAATAGGTCAACATACCAGGCATCCCTAAACAATGTAATTGACAGAGAAAAAAGGAAAAAATAAAGTACCATCTGGTCATACTTTCCTTCAAAGGGGAGTAGGAGATTTTAACTATATGAGTGCATTTAAAAGATGACAAACAGCATTAATTCCATTTCATGGGAATGAAGATTCATTATTTTCATTACAAAGCAAATCAAGGAATAATTAACCATTCCAAGCCTTGATTCTGCACCATAAACAACAATCAGCATTCCCTTTTCAAGAGTGGAAACAAGGACTCCTGGCAACCAATAATGAGTTACATTTGTTTTGAATTGCTTATTGATCTTCTTCAGGTTATTGTTATGAATCCATCCCATACTAAATCCTTGTACAACACATAAAGGACTTGGAACAAAATGTGATTCCATTCCCAAGGAAACCAGACACTGGAATGGAATAACATTTTGTTCACATTCTTATTCCAACAACAAACAAAACCTTTTCCCAGTGGGTGAGGTCAGCTACATGAATTCATGTCAACGTGTTTTATCCTAACTCATTTTCATAGTTAGATCATTGACAGTTAAATACATCCTAATAATTTCTTCTATTATTTTCTTTCGTCTTCGTCTACGTCTGATTATTAGGCTATCTTCCATCAGAACTACTCTTCTTACAAGAGCCTCTGTAGGTTTCCCCTGTTCTATACATGGCCAAACCACATAAGACAAGCTTCTACCATATTTTCGATTATAGATGCTATCCAACTTTCTCTCTAATGCATTCATTCCTAATCCTATCTTCTCTAGTATGTCCACTTATCCAATGCAACATTCTCATTTCTACTACATTGAATTTTTGTCCATGTCATCTTTTTACATTCCATATATTCCGTTTTACACGAAAACCATGTGTTTCCAAAGTTTGTCTCCACAGTTCTAATTTATCATTTACTTTTTTTGAATCTCCACAAGGACTATATTGTCTACAATCAAGTCCTTATTCCAATTCCGCTAAACTCAGTTTCATATACCAAATATTCTACAAAGACCAAAGAAAAACAAGACAATAAACAAAATCAATCAATTTGCAACAGATCAAACACAGATCTGTCACAACTGGAACTCATGCAGAATTCAGTCATTTGAATCATTGGAATCATACAATCAGTCAGAAATAGCAATTACAACAATTCCAAATGAGACATGATCTGCAGGCAAGGAGTTTTCTTGCTTTCTACAGAGTCCAGATCAAGTTCAAGTGGACATAAAGAGATAGGCAACTCAACACCTATAAGTATATAAAATTATATAATCTCAACTTATATGGTTCGTTTTCTACTTGTAAACAAGGGCTCAAAAAGTTCATTTTACCTTTCAGTCTTTTAAGCTCAAGTTTATTTTTGGCATCAACATCTCGATGACTTTGGAACTCACTAGCTAAAGACTTGTGCTTTAAATGCAGTTCACTGAACACCGATCTCAGGCTTTTAACTTCCAACTTCAGGTCAAGGGAGGACTTCTGCCCGCACAAACCTTTAAACAGGAAGTGTAAGAAAGATCAGAGACAACTAAAGAATAAGACTAAACATAGATAATGATATACTGCACTGCTATATTACCATCTCCTGTAAGTTTTGTTAATACTGCAGTATGCAATCCATCTTTCAGACACCAAAGGTTATTAGTAGCTGTCACTATATTTTGCAAAATGTTCTTAACTTTTTTGATAGTAACTTGTATGTGCTCTTCCATCTGGTCATCCCAACTATATGTGTAGGAACTTTCAGTTGCACCAGTTTGCTCAAGTCGACTAAGAAAATCATCTTCAACTGTGGATGGACTTCCTACTGGCAAAAAGATCAAGGGATCCTCATTAGCAAATGCACTTCCCAACATCCCAACATTTCTGTAACATTATTTGCCTTTGAATATCAAATATCCAGTTTTTTATATATCCCCAGAAACACAAGTAACCAGAAATAATATGCTGAAACAATTCAGACTTCAAATGGCATTTTGAAGAGAATAAATACATTATCACATGGTGTAAAGACAAGTTAATTAAAAATAAGCAACAATACAGAGGACAATGAGTTGCCAAAAAAATAACCATCGCATACCCCTTGCCAGATAGAGAAAAGATGTCACTCAAAGTTCTAAAGCATACTTAGTAAAGAATGATTAATCAAAAACTTTATGATAGACTGCACATACACAACTTCCTTTAAAACATGAGTTCATGTTCACCCTTCTAAATTGTAATGACTCTTCTCTATGAGCTCATCCATATAATCTCATCAAAGCTGAACTTCACAGCTCAATGCATTAATCACATGTGTAATAGAGTAAGCTTAGTCTATAATCATTAAATGAAAATTGAACTTACTGGTTTTCATCTTAAAAATAATAACAAAAAATTGAACTCACTAACCAACAATCATGCTTCATAGCAAAAGGATAGAGAATAACACAGGAGAGAATACAAATATTTGTCCACCATATAATTACTGATGCTATTGACTGCCATAAGGAATTGGAGATCTTGCATCATTACAATGGTAAGGTTATTACTACAATAACACATCACTGTGAACAGTAGACAAGCCTGCCACTAATGACTATAATTGCCAAATCAATATATAAGTGTATCCAAGATTCTCGTATCATCCAATCATGTTGGTTTTACATCAATTTCCAGATAAATCAATTAATACAGTTATAAGCTTATTTAAACATTTACAGACTAGATAATACATCAGTTAATCAATTCTCCAGTACTTGGAATGCATCTAAGTTAGACAACAGACAAATTAAGAATTAACAAGCTAGTGTCACAATTTTAGGATGGATTAAAGCAAGGCAATCAGGTTCTTTATGGTGCAATACAAAAGGTCAGCATAAAAGTGGGCCGCCGGCTATAGTGATACTCAGAAAGGAAATTGATGGTTGATGAATTACTGTGAAAAGCACGTAAAATAATTTTACTGGTTTTATAAATTCTAGGGCAAATTCAAGCAAGAACCAACAAGGATTCTGACAGAAACAAATTGAAAGAAACAAATCAATAATTGTAGAAACTAGAAAGAAGAAAATTGTGGGCACAGGGTAGAACTGTTACACAATCAAGAGCAACATTGCTGAATAAAGAGGTCTAATCCCACGGAATTCAACTTCCCACCAATACCAAAAGTAAAAAAGCAGCATACAAACATTAAAGAAAGACCTAATATGACCTAAAAGCAAGAAATTCAAGCCCAAACACAGCCCAGGATCAGGCACAATAAAAATTACCCTAAACTGAAAATGTAACATTAAATAACTTGAGACATTGACCAAATTAAGATTTAAGATCCCAAAAGGATCTTCACCATGATGCATAACAAACCAACGCTATTCTGGTATAGAAAAAGAATTTACTGATGAGAAAAAAGCAATACAAAAACCAAGGACAAGAAGTCCACCCTAAACAACGACATATAAATTACAGATTCGTTAGGAGCTTTTCAATTCCTATGTGAATCCACAACACGTTAAAGTGAAACCAATTCTAGAATGTTATAATTGGCTTTTGCACAGCTTTAGTAGGTTTTCAAAGGCTGCTATCAATATTCTCCATCACTCAACCAACCTTGAGTAATCCCAGTAGTGGAGACACAATTAAAGATTGTTTGGATAATTGGGTGGTTGTTTTTTTTTTTTTTTCCTTAAAAGTTGCAGTAGTTCTATCACTCTAGATGGCCTTCAGATGCTTGAGCAAGAACTACTGGGTGCATATGAGATATGCAATGCCCAATCCCCAGTAAGTTGTATCCACTGGGACAACAATATTTGTATTGATCATCTACATATAGCACAGCAAGTGGTGTCTTCAGTAAATGATTATCCCTTCTGAAGTAGTTTTTCTTCTATATAACAAACAAATAAATTGGACTCAATACGGATCAGTGTCCCTCAAATTATATGTACAACTTCAAATGAAGTTTTCCATCCTTCCCCCCAAAAGAAAAATCATGGCTTAGGCGTTAATAAACATAAAGAACAGCAGTATTAGAATACAAAAATAGAATGAAATAACATAAGAAGATTGAAAGGCATGATAATGCCAATGATCCTCACCTCCTGTGATTGATGTAATGTTTGAATCCAATCTGCTGCTGCTAGACTCTCTTGTGCGAGCAGAACATGACTCCAAATCATCAATTACCTGTATTCAAGAGATGGGCAATATTCATGGTACAATTATGTGATACAATCAATGCATAAACAAGCAACCATATTGAAGGAAGCAAGAATACAACGGGAAACAAAGTTACCTGTTCCCAAGACTTCTTGACCACTGGTAATGAGGAATCATATGAACATTGCCGTTCCTTCAGTTGAGAAAATTTATTCTCAAGTGCAGTACGTTCTAACTTCTGAGTTTCTAATTTCTGTGTAAGTTTTTGATTTTGATACTGAAGTACAACAATATCTAGCTGTATCATAAGAAGAGAATTCATAAGTTTAAATGGCAACAACTCTTAGTATTGACTCAAGCCAAACTCAGATGATAAGGTGATTTCATTATTGTAAGTTCATAAGTGAATTTTTGACAGGTGACAAACATAATGTTCTGATTGTTCGTTCCAGTTACCACTCAAAAAAGTTATTCTACTCAGGTCTAGATAAATCAGGTGCACTTGAGGAAGGAACAACAACAACAACAAACAATAAATAAAAATTCAATGTGTGGATTCTATCCCTAAACAAGATAATAATGATGATAACGTTGAGTAAGAATTTTTTTCAGGATTTGGACCATAACAGATATGCATTAATTTGAAAACTATCGACATTAAATCAACATATATCTGCATAGGCAGAACTTTTCTTCTTCATAAATAACCACTCAGCAGAACAAATTTTTTATCTCCAATCATAAGGCAATCAAGGAAACCATTCCACATACCACCAAAGTTGTCAAGATAGAGATCTTAAACACAATCAGCCAAGGAACCAAAAAGATTGAATTGCAGGTAGAGAGATCCTATCCTACCAATATATGTTTAGTTATATAAAATTCACAAATAAGAATAGCACTACAAAAAGTTCATCATACACTAACAACACAAGTAATAAGTCTCAAAAGCCACAGATCCCATACATTAACACAAGTCATAAGTCTCATTAGTAACAACACACAAGATAAAAACAATAATAATTCACTTCATTTGGTCGCTTAGATAAATCAAAATACCCGATGAAAGTGCAGATTCCATTTAACAACAAATGCAACAAGCCAATAAAAAACAGAAATAAGAACCTAAAATAGGAGAAGCAAAACATTCCAAGAAAGAGAATACAGTAAGCGAGAACAAATATTTTGAAGGGCAGGGCTGGTGAATCCACTCAAATGGCGGCTAGAAGGGACTCAGGCTATGCAGTGCAGCATGTGGATGAAAGAAAGGGCTGCTGATGGTAAGTTACGAGGGGAGGGGGGCTGTCGATTCTGGGTTTTACCTTTACAGAAGGGGCTCAGGCTGCATTACAGCATGTAGATGGAAGATAGGGGCCGTGATGGTATGTTTCGAGGGGAGGGAAACAGTGGGTTCTGGGTTTTGCCTCGAAAAAGGGGCTCAGGCTGTGCAGTGCAGCATGTAGATGGAAGAAAGGAGTGGTGATGGTAAGTTACGTGGGGAGGAGGACTGTCAGTTCAGTGTTTTGCCTTGACAGAAGGGGCTCAGGCTGTGAAGTGCAGCACATGGATGGAAGACAGGGCCAGTGACGGTAAGTTTCAAGGGGAGTGGGACTGTCAGTTCAGGGTTTTGCCCTGACGGAAGCCAGCACAGTGTTCTGGCTCAATTGAAATAAAATATGAATAAAGTTTCCAGGATTATATGATTCTAGGATCTAAAATTGTAGATCGTGATCATAATTCAATCTCGAAAGAAAACAATATTCCATAGGATTGGGAATTTTTTCTCATTTAGATCCCAATCTTGACAACTAAGCATGCCAACATATAAGGTTAAAATGGGAGAGTTCAAGAATTTGCCATTTTATACCATCAAAATTTCTACCACCTTTTGTCCCAAAAAAAAAAAACAATTACTACCACCTGTCTTAAGTGTAACAGATCAACTCACACTTTTTAGTGCAAAAGCATTTAATTTTCAACCCAACTTTAAAAAAGTAATTGGTAGGAGCAAGGGAAAGGCAGTCTTAAATTAAATGTCCCCAAAGCAACCAAAGGCCACAAGGAGGGACAAATATAGAATCTGATTAAATCAATATATATATGCAGATAATCAAAATACAATTATATTATGAATTAGAAGACAACCAAGCATACAATAAGTTGAAAATGGAATGCATTGAGTTATAACTATTAATGCATTAGCATCAAATTAGGCCACCCACATACTAATTACACAAAACGAAAAGAGAAACTTAAGAAAATACATCAACTAGACAATTTAAAGAGGGTGTTTGGTCACCCATAAAACAAAGTCAACATGATAACGTGAATTTGAGCCAATTCTGTAATAAATTTAAAAAATAAAACTTCTTTATCAAAAAACTAAGACTTGTTATCTGGTTCTTCTAGTTTGCAAAAACCCTCTAAAGGATTAAGGGGACAGAAAAATCCTAATCTGCATAGGACGAAAGTCTACATCACATAGAGGTATTCAGCAGAATAACATACCGTATTTCACTTTAAGCACAAATTTCTAGTTTACCATTCTGTACAATAGTTTGTACATACATCTTCAATTATGCACTAGGCTAAAATTCAAGCAACATAAAGGGAAAAAGTATACCTAAAATCTAAGGCAAGAAGAAAAAATGAAACATTTTGAATTGAAATACAAGCTTCTGATAAAAAATGGAAAAGAACGAGTACAAAGGTCCAACCTTTTTGTCTTCCGAAATGGGCAAGAAGGGTAGCTTCTTGGCAGTAGCGGCTGCAGCTGTAGGGGATAAGGAGCTAAAGTGACGCCGTTTTCTGTCCGGTTCACCCATGCTCCCCATTGATAACACACCGCAAACCCTAGAACCACCCAAGATAGCTCCACTCACATTATAAACCAACAAGATTTCGTTTAAACCTTCCACAAGGTGCTAAAACTATCTCCAAAACAATCAAGGCTAGTTTTTTTAAACACACCCAGATTATCCAATCCAATCCCTCAAAAACCCTAATTCACACCACACCCAGTATAGCAAAAGGTTTATTTTCATCTACCTTGAGACCATGAAGAATAACACCTCTCTTTCAGTCTCTATGTGTGTGTCTCTCTCCTTCTCTCTCTATAAGGTCTCTGCAAACCGGTTTTCGCATTCTAAACCCGCAGCTCTGATCTCTCTATGGGGCTCGAAGAGGGAGAGGAAAATGTGTAAGATAGTTTATTAACTGTTTTTTCCCCTATGAGAAATAGTGGCCCGAAATTTTGGTAATATTTGGAGGGTACTTTCGGTATTTAAATGTTAATGAGTTCGGAGTTATGGGGCGTTAATCGGATTGGTCACACGTGTGGGAGATTAGAAAAATATTCTTGAGTTAAATTAATATTTTAATTTCTTAATTTTATTTAAAACTAAAGAATTCTGTGAATGGAAAGGAAAAAAAAAAAACAAATCATATGGGTTAATAAAAAGAGCTGAGATCTTGTAAAAATATTAAAAAAATTAAGTAATTTATAAGTAGTGTATATTTTTGCTATTAAATCTTTCAACAAAAATAAAATATATAAAAAAAATTTTAAAAGAATTCAATCATAAAATAATAAATAATAAGAACTATGAATATATTATTTTTTAATTAAAAATTTTCATGAAAAAAATATAAATATTGTATTAGAATTTTCTTTTTTACCAAATTTTCAAATAAACCTGAAATCCAAAATTAACACGTTCTGTTTCGCTTTCTCTTTTACCACACACATTCTCCTTCTTACTCTTCCTCTAGAGCTTTTCCCTAGGGTTGTCTTTACTCATGGGGCATTCACATGGATCAAACTTATATAATCACACAAACAAAAGGAATGAAAAGAAAAAATCTTTCTAGTAAACAAGTCACGAGGGAAAGTATATGTTTTATTGAATATAACTTCCATGAAGAAAGGTAATGACTCTGAATTTCCCAAGATCATGTTTAACTGCAAATTAGAAATTTTTAAATTATGGAAAAAAGGCAGAAAGAAATCAAATCTAAGTTGTTCATTTCCATCACGGCAATTCAAATGCTTAGGCAACCAAAAATAGAAAATACTTTCATCTCTTAAAATCCAAAATCAAAGATGCCCTTTGGAGTTATTCCAACAGTGTCTTGAAAACAAAATAAATCTTAATCAACCTTTTCTCTTAATCAAAACTAATTATACATCTAATTGTAGAGGAATCTTTGGATGTTTCCTTCAAAAGATGATTTACTCTCTTTGAGGATGTGATGTAAGAGTATAAGTTGTTGTCCATCATGAATGTTTGTATCGACAACAACAATTCCAAAATGGAGGCTTCGAGAATACAAGTGTTGAGAGAGGCCTTAGTAGGAGTGAGCATCAGTTGGAATTATCAAGATTTGGTTTTTTTGTTCAATCAGACCAATTTAATTGGATGGCTAATTCATTAAATCTTTTTCGTCCCATACATTTTGGTTGGTTTAGATTCAATTGGATTGTGGTTTCTTGAAAAATAAATCATATAATTTTTTCAAAATGAAGACTTCTTGGAGGCATTGAGAGTACAAGTCTTGAGAGAGGCCTTAATAGGAGGAGTGAGCATCAGCTTTAATTAGCTAGATTTGGTTTTTTTTTTGTTCAATCAAACCAATTTAATTGGACAACTAATTCATTCAATCTTTTTTGTTCCATTCGATTTGGTTGGTTTAGATTCCATCGAATTGTCATTTTTAAAAAAAAAAAACATGTTATATAATTTTTTTTCTAAAATGGAGGCTTCTTGTAGACTGTGAGAATACAACACTTGAAAGAGGCCTTAGTAGGAGTGAGCATCTGCTTGAATTAGCTAGACTTAGTTTTTTTGTTGAATTAAACCAATTTAATTGGACAACTATTTCATTGAATCTTTTTTGTTCCATTCAATTTTGTTGGTTTAGATTCAATTGGATTGTTGTTTCTTGGAAAAAAAAAAGTCTTATATAACTTTTTTTAAAAAGTGAAGGCTAATGTTAGAGTACAAGTCTTGAGAGAGGCGTTAGTTGAAGTGAGCATAAGTTTGAATTGGCTAGATTTGGTTTTTAGTATAGTCAGATCAATTTTATTGGATGGCTAATTCATTCACTCTTTTTTTTTTTTATCTCATTTAATTTGGTTTGTTTAGATTTCATTGAATTGTCGTTTTTTGGAAAAAAAATCTTACGTTATTTTTTTTCAAAATGGAGGCTTTTTGGAGTCTAAGAGAGTACACGTCTTGAAAGAGGCCTTAGTAGGAGTGAACAATGATTTGAAATAGCTAGATTTTATTTTTTTGTTCAATGAAACCAATTTAATTGGACAAATAATTCATTCAATTTTTTTGTCCCATTCGATTTTGTTGGTTTATATTCAATCAGGTTATCGTTTTCTATAAAAAAAAATGTTATATAACTTTTTTTAAAAATAAAATATTATTTGAAAGAGTATAAGTCTCGAAAGTAACTTTATTAATATTAAGCATTGATTTAAATTAGATAAATTTAAATTTTTTACTTATTCAAAACAATTAATTGGACGGTTAATTCATTCAATCTTTTTTGTCCCATTTGATTTGGATGATTTAGATTTAATCAAATTGTCATTTCGTGAAAAAGATCATACATGATTTTCAAAATGGAGGTTTCTTGGAGGTTGTGAGAATATAAGTCTTGTGATAGCCATTAGTATGAGTGAGCATCAGTTGGGATAAGCTAGATTTAGTTTTTCTATTGAATCAAACCAATTTTAGTGGGATGGATAATTCATTCAATTTTTTTTGTCTAATTCGATTTGGTTGGTTTAGATAAAATTGAATTGTCATTTCATGAAAAAAAATCTTATATAATTTTTTTTCCAAAATGGAAGTTTCTTTGAGGCTGTGAGAGTACAAATTTTGTGAGTGACCTTAGTAGGAGTGAGCATCATTTTGAATTAGCTGAATTTGGTTTTTCTATACTATTATACCCACTTAATTGGACGACTAATTCATTCAATCTTTTTGTCCCATTTGATTTGATTGGTTTAGATTCGATGGGTTTTTGTTTCTTAGAAAAAATGTTATATAAATTTTTTAAAAAAAAATTTTATTTTGATTCTTGATAGATATAATAATTTTTAATTTGATCTTCTATAAATTATTTTCGTCAATTTAATCTATTAAAGATGAAATTATCTTTAATATTATCTTTCTACCCAAACTTCATCTATAATTTTTCACTTAATATTAAAGTATAATTTAGTTGATGATATAATTATCTCACATGTTATTCATTAATCTACTTAAGATAAAATGTCGAAATATAAATCAAAATTTTTTAATTACATATATACATGAACTTTTTTCACTAATTGCGTATCCTGACAAAAAATTGAAAATTATGGTTGATTTAGATAATTGCAAACATGATTTTTTAAAATATGATGTAAATGATCTATCACCTATAACTTTTATGTTAAAAAAAATTTTAGTTAATATTTTATTAATTGAGACGTTAAGATATGAATTTAGTTTCGATAAAAAGATAACATTAAAAGTATTTTTATCTTTAAAAAATTAAATTAACAAAAACAATTTATAAATAATTAAATTAAAATTTACTATATCTTTCAATGATTAAAATAATTTTTTTTTTCAAAATGGAGTCTTGGAGGCTGAAAGCACAGGCCTTGAGAGTGGCCTTAATAGTAGTAAGCATCAATTTGAATCAGATGGATTTAGATTTTCCCTCTAAGCAAACCAATTAATTGGAGTGTTAATTCATTCAATCTCTTTTGTCTCATTCAATTTGTTTGGTTTATATTCGAATTGTCATTTCTTGGGAACAAAATCTTATATAATTTTTTAAAAAAATGGAAGCTTCTTGGAGGCTGTGAGAGTATAAGTTTTTGAGAGTGGTCTGAGTTAGAGTGAACATTGATTTGAATTAGTTAGATTTAGTTTTTTTGTTCAATCATACCAATTTAGTTAGACTGCTAATTCATTCAAAAAAAAAAATTTTCATTGAATTTGTTTGGTTTAGATTCGATCCAACTGTCATTTTTTAGAAAAAAAATCTTATATAATGTTTTTTTTAAAATATAGGCTTTTGGGAGGTTGTGAGAGTACAAGTCTTAAGAAAGGCCTTTGTAGGAGTGAGCATTGATTTGTATTAGCTAGATTTGATTTTTTTTGTTAATCTGATCAATTTAATTAGATGACTAATTTATTGATTATTTTGTATCGCATTCAATTTGGTTTTTTTTCAAAATTTGATTTATTTGATTTAGATTTGATCAGATTTTCGTATCTTAAAAGAAATTTTGTATATAATTTTTAATTATTAATATTGAATATTTTCTTAATCTTAATCACAAATATATATATATATATATATATATATACTCTGCTTTGTAATTTAGGATAAATCTTACTTTAGTATCTTGTTGTTTATCTCAATTTCACTCTCCTAACATGTGAATTAAAATTTTTCAATCGAGTGATTTGTGTTTTACACTATTAGCAGAAAACTTGTGATAAAAGTGGTTCACCGAGATGTTTTGAGCAAATGGGGAAAGGAATTGAGTTTTTTAAGCTCACCCGAGAGCCATGTGACATCTTTATTAATTTTTTAGCGGAATGCAAGAACAAGATAATATTTTTCTAATTGTGTGAAATACAAACTGCTCAATTGAAAAATTTTGAACCACAAGATAACAAAGTGCAATTGAGATAAATCACATAATATTAAAGTTTAATTTATTCTTTAATTTATATGCTTGAGGTCATATATATTAAAATTTTATATAGTTGTAATATGCTAATTTATATATTAAAATTTTATATAGTTGTAATATGCTAATTTATCTATCAAAGTACTTCATTCACTAAATATTGATAAATCACCCTAGAAGGAAAGTTAATCATAAATAAATAGAGTAATTATGGTCAATTATAATTTTTAGTAAGGCACTTTTGTCCTTAAAAATCAGTATTTAGCTTTTACTTCTGTTTAAATATAAAAGGTTCAATTTTGAACTTCTTTGCAATTGAACAATTACTTTTACTACCACTTCAAAAGAGTCTTTTTTTTTTTAAAAAAAGGAAGTTAACTAAATACCTCCACATATTTTTAAAAATAAGTGTTTTTAAGAAAAATGAACATCTTCTTCCTCTTAAGAAGTTTAGCCAAAAAGATTACTAGTTTAACAAAAAAATTATTAAAAAAAGTCTCACATAGAACAAAATATATGTTAAAATACTATCATGTTTTAAATTTAAGATATTATTTTAAAATTCTAAATAAGTTTAGGTCCAAGCTTCTAATTTGACGTAATTTTTATACTATGATTAGATTTTGTTATTGTTTTGTAAAGGAGAGAGATAAAAAGATATGTCGACCTCCTTTCATTCTTCTCTCTTTGAGATTAAAAAAAAAAGTAAAATAAAACTTAAAAAAATAGGAGAAAAAAATAATGAGAACTCAAACTTAAAAAATTTGAGTTTTTTGTAAAGCTCCCCTTTTATAAATGCTCCAAATACTTTGTTTATTTTCAATAGTGACCCACCCTCCTGTCTAAAAGTTTTTTCATGTATTATATTTTAATTTTTAAAATATAATACAAAATAATAATTAATATAATTTTAAAATAATAAATTAAATAATAAGAAATTATTTAATCTATTAATCTCTTTTAACTTTTTATTATTATTTTACATGTTTTTATATTATATATTTTATTTTATATTAAATAATAAAAAATTCAGATTTATTATAATATATATATATATATATATATATATATAAGCCTAATTTTATTCCAATAAGTGGTTGAACCAGATAATTGGACCAGAATGATCTAGCTAAGTTTCAAGAACAAGATGACTTGGTTAGTTGGTTTTCTTGTCCTTAAAGAAAAGAAGATGACTTAGTTTTGGGTTTTTAAAGAGTGATAATTTTATGGATTTGAGATATATAAATTTTACATAAATTTATTATATATTAAGAGTCTATTAAGATAAATAAAAAATATATATGTGCAATTAAAATTAAAAATTATGAAGACATTAAATTATATTAAATTATTTTTAATTTTATTTAATTAATTATTAATATGTAAAATTAATTCAAGTCGAAAACATTTTCCATTTCTAATTGGGTTGCCGCATGCAAGATGACGTGGTGCATTTAAATGGCACCACCTTGTCAAATCTCACCAAATGGAGGCCACAGAACGCACGTAACAAAGTCAAATTAGAATAACTACGAAAAATACATTTAAAATATTTTGTTTGGCAAAACTTTTGGAAAAGTCATCGTTCTTTATTTTTAAAAAGAAGTATTTTTTAAGCAAATAAACTGTTTTCGAATTTTAAGTAATATTAGAAATACTATTTTTGAGATAAAAATAATTTCATTAAAAATTATTAATTACTAGAATTGCTTTTAACTTGTTTTTACTTTTAACTTATTCTTTTTTATATAGTCTTAGACTAATAATAAAATTGTTATTATATAATTTAAAAATAACAAGTTTAAATATTAAAAATAAAAAAAATTTATGTATAATTTTTATATCTTTGTGATCTAATATTTTAATTAAAAATTTACATATATATAATTTATATAACTCATTTATTTTATAGTTAATATTTTTTAAAAAAATTTTATATATATTATTTTAATTAAAAAACTTAATAGCAAACATATGAGTAAGTTGGTATAAGTCTAACCTTAAAAATAATTTTTTGCTTATTAGTATAAGGCGTGCCACCCATTTTATCATATACAATGTATTAATAACAGGAAATTGAAAACAAGGATGATCATCTCCCAAGAAAAAAATATATATTATTGAAGTTTTGTTGAATATATTTTCACAACTACTGTATTAAATAACATTAAATTGTACTAATTTATGCTATATTATTTAGTATTTTAAGATGCAATTATCAGAACCTTCGCAATGCATATTACTGAATATTTTGACTAAAATCTCATTTTTAATCCTTTAAACATGAAGTTTTTTTAATAACTTAGTCTCTTATAAGTTTTTATTTTTAATTTAGTGTCTCATATTAGATCATTATTAATCTAATTCCTCGTTACCAAATCATTATAATCTTTAACTGTTAAAAATTAAGACTAAAAGTTTATTTTGTTCTTTTATATATGAATTTTTTTTTTAATTTAGTCTTTCATAAATTTTTATTCTCACTTTCATCTCTCACATATTAAATAGCAATCAATTTAATCCTTTCATCTCCAACTATCTAAATTATTAACAAAATTAATGATATACCTATTAAATGCTAATTTTGTACCGTTAAAACAAATGATTGATAACAATAGTGTTATAAAAAGATAGTATAAGATTGGATTATGATCTAAACTCCAACAACATAGAGTTCATTGTAAAACAATTTTAAGAGATAGAGATGAAGATAACATAATAAAGCCCCATTTTATTCCTATTATGGACTAATCTATTATTGCAAAAGTTGGTGATCATACAACCAACAATCATTAAGAATTTTAATAATGGAATTTTACTCCGGTACCTTCATTTTTCGTCCCTTAAAATCATTTTGCAAAGAGTCTTAAGTTGCTAGAGTTCAGAATAAAACTTAATCCCCTTCTCTCTTTCTCCCCATATACCACATAGTTATCAATCCTCTACTTTAATGATAAAAACTCAGCATTTAATGACTATTTTATCAAATTAAAACATGTCTATATAAAATCTATTCTCGTAAAATTATGAAAAATAAAAAATTTAGTTATTAAATTATTCAAATTCTAAACACACAATAACAAAATTTTAATAAATTTATTTTTATATATGTATCAATTATACTTATGCTAAGTTTAACTTTCATAGTCGATCCAAAGGTCGAATAAAATAGGAGGTTTGTATTAGATAGTCAACAGTCACAGTAAAACTTTGTCAAACTTGTATTAATGTGGATCAACGATGTAAATATGTTAATTCTAGGTCGTTGTCCGAAAGCATCACAGTATATAACTCGAGTATAATGTTAAATGAGCAAGATTCATTGCATCAATGCCCAGATATAATAAGAAATAAGCAAGAGCTCTCACATTTTTGTGAACGAGTGTAGGTAAAGAAGCTAGTCCATAAGAATAGATTACGCTTTGGGATATACATTAACACACTTACAAGTAAATTAATGGAGATAGTGGACATTATGATTAGAAAAAAGATAAATGTAATGTGCTTATAAGAGACAACATGGGTAGGGGATAAGGCAAGAGAATTAGAAACTTTTAGTTTTGAGCTTTGTTATGTTAGCAAGTTAAAAGTTAGGAATATAGTAGGCATAACTATGGATAAAGAGTGGAGGGACAAGGTAGTGGATATAAAAACAATAAGAGTTAGGATAATTGCTTTAAAACTTGTAGTGGATCGGGATACTTTTAATATTATTAGTGTTTATGCACTATAAGTAGGATTAGAAGAACATTATAAGATTAAATTTTGGGAGAACCTAAAAGGTTTAATATAGGGAATATTGTTGTAGATAAGATTTTATTAAGAAGAGATCTAAACGGACATGTGGGGTGTGAAGCTAGAGGATATGAAGGCTTTGGTGAAGGATAGGGCACCAGAGGGGTACTTGCAGAGGATAAAACAATATTAGATTTTTCTTTAGCTTTGAACTTCACTATAGCAACACATGTGTTTTAGGAAGAAGATAAAGCACCTTATCATGTACAAGAGTGGAGCAACATACTCCCAAATTGATTTCTTTTTTATAAGGAAATCAACTAAAAAAATTTCCATAGACTGTAAAGTTATACCTGGGGAGATATTAACTATCCAATAAGGTCTTGGTTATGAATGTTCATGTTAAGAGAAGATTCAAAAAAAATAGTTAAAAAAAAAACCCCAGGATAATGTGATGGCATTTGAAAGGCAAATCACATGAGAATTTTTAAAGAAAGGTGTTAGAAGAGGGGATTTTTGGAAAGTACAAGGAGATGCAAACTACATGTAAAATACTATAATTGAAGGGATTAAGAATGCTGCAACAAAAATGTTTGGTATATCAAGAGGTTTTGGATTAAATGGGAAAGAATCTTGGTGTGGGATGCAAATGAACAAGATAAAATTAAGGTTAAAAGAGAGTTCTATAAAGCTTGACCCTCATGCAAAGATAATGAAAATTGGGAAAAGTATAAAGAAACAAAGAAAGATGTCAAGAAGAAAGTGTCAGAGGCAAGAGATAAGGCTTATGAAGGGTTATATCAATCCTTAAGAACCAAAGATATATGAAGAGAGAAGAATATTCAAGCTTGTTAAGAGTAAGAAGAGAAAGACAATAGACATAGAACAAGTGAAATGTATTAAGAATGACGAAGATAATATCTTGTTAAGGGAACAAGATATCCAAGAACGATGGAAGAATTATTTTCACAAACTTTTTAATAAATGACACATATCTACTTGTCATGTTGAGGCTAAGTATGAAATAGAAGGATCTCAATTATAGTTCTTATCGAAGAATCCAAGAGTTTAAAGTAGTACAAACATTAAAGAGAATGAATAATGGAAAAGCAGTAAGACCTGATAATATACGTGTATAAGAGTTTAGAAAGCAGATGTGTAAGTTGGTTAACAAAGTTGTTTAATGTGATGTTGAGGTCCAAGAAGATATTGAATGAATGGAGAAAAAGTATTTTAATTCCAATGTATATAAGAATAAGGATAATATAGAAAATTGTGCAAATTATATGAAAATTAAGCTCATAAGCCATACTATGAAGTTATGGGAGAAGATTATTGAGTGGAGATTAAGGTTAGACATGAGAATTACAAAAGAACCAATTTGGTTTCATTTTAGGGAATTCAATCATAGAGACGATATATTTATTGAAAAGATTAATAGAGAGATATTAGAGATTTCATAAGGATTTATATATGATTTTCATTTATTTTAAAAAAAGCCTGTGATTGAGTACTGAGAGAGGTATTATAGAAGACTTTAGAAGGGAAAGGAGTTTGTTGGACTTATATTTAAGCAATCAAAAACATGTATAATAAAGCTACAACTTGTGTGAAAACACAAGGTGGATCCACGAAGGATTTTCCTATAATCATATGACTAAATCAAGGTTTAGCTTTGAGCCCTTACTTTTTTAACTTGGTATTGGTTGTACTCATTGAACATATCCAAGAGACAACACCAAGATGTATGCTTTTTACTGATGATATAGCCATTGTTGGAGACTCCAAAAAAGTAAACAAAAAATTAGAGATATGGAGACAGACTTTGGAGATATATGGGTTTCGTATAATTTGAAGCAAAATAGAATATATGGAATGTAAATTTAGTGAAAGGGACACTGATTCTAAAGCAAAGGTAAAACTTGAAGATCATTCCATACAAGAAGTCACAAGTTTTAAGTATTTGAGAATGATAATACAAAATCATAGAGAAATAGAGGGGAACATAAATAATAAGATTTAAGCTGAGTGGACGAAATAGAGAAAGACTTCAAGTATTATTTGTGATAGAAAAGTACCACTTAAACTTAAGGAAAAAATTTATCATCCAACTATAAGATCTGCATTTTTGTATGATACTAAATGTTAGGTGATAGAAAGTCAACATGAGCAAAAATTCAACTTTTCAGAAATGAGGGTGCTGCATTGGATGAGTGGTTACACTAGAAAGAATAGGATTATGAATGAGTACATTACAAAAAAAGTCGGGGTAACACATGTCACAGAAAAGTCAAAAGAAATGCATCTTAGGTGGTTTAATTATGTATAGAGGAGACCATTTGAGGCTCTTGTATGAAGAGTTAACCATATAAAAGATAGTACAATAATTAGAGGTAAGAGAAGAACAAAGAAAAAAATATGAATCAAAGAGACTCCAGAGTGAGTTTATGCACATGTTACTAGGGTGTGGCTAAAATAGGTACGCCTCATCATTTTTTTTATTACAATTCTTGTCTGGTAGTGAGTTAATAATAGGTGTTAATCCACTAAAGCACCTATTACACCTCAGCTACAGGTTTAGGGAAGATCTAATGCTAGTTTAGACATGATATCTTTAAAACCCTAGCTATCTCTAGCTTTTATTGTAAAACACTTGAACCAAGAAAATATCGGGCTATCTTCCAATATAATCTCATAATGTATTAAACTAATTATCAAATACAATCCATTAATGCTCTTGGTAGTTTTCCAAAAAATATCCTTGTTTTATTTGAGTAACCATTGGCAAATGAAAATTGATAACGACACATGAAGATATAGTATAACATAGGCAAAAGAAATAATAGGTTATACTCATTATCCTATCAAATTAGCATAATTTAACATAAACTACATTTCGATTCATCTTCCTCAGCTTAAGTCATTATAAGATCTCTTTAGTATGACAACACAAAATCAACTAAGAAAAAGAAGAAAATTAAGTTACTCAATGGATGAAAACATTCGAGAGGTAGGTTGGATAGAGTTGAGTGAATTTGATCTTAATGGTGACCATGAAGAGGTTAATGATCTTAAATGTACTCCATAACCAAGATCCCTCCTCACCTTAGAGCGGTTTGAGGTCCTATTTTAGAAATAAACCCCACGATCATTAAAGCTAATTGTGCATATTGGTCACAGTGTTTGATCAATGTTTTGGTTGACTACTGAAAATTTACTATCACCAGACTCTAAAATATTATCAACAATACATGGCACCTTCAAAGGAGAGTCATGGTAGTAAAAAGAGATGCGAACATGTACATCATTCACTTTCAACGTTTGGAGGACATGTACTTCATTTAAACAGTAGGGCCTTGGTCTGTTTATGAGGCCCTGTTAACTCTCTTTGCATGGGAACTTAACATGGTGGTGAGTATAATAATAGTCACTGAAATGCCATTGTGGGTGGAGTTCTGGTATTTTCCATTGGAATATCAAATCCCCTAAGTAGTAAGAAGACTTGGGGAGTTAGTAAGGGAAGTTCTAGAGGTTGATTGGACCCCTATTACACCCAGGAATATCAGGTACCTAAGAGTGAGAATCTAAATTCCTTTAAACCAGCCATTGGCATTCTACTTTGACTAGACTTAGAAGATCACATTTGGGTCAGTTGTAGGCAAGAAAGAGTTTACACATTCTGTTAATCCTATGGAAGAATTGGTCACTCCTACCCAAAGTGTGATTGGTCACAATTAAGAAGCATTGTGGCCTTAGAAGCTTATATGGAACAATTACAAAATCTCTTTGGAGTGGAGATTGGCCTAAGCATCTTAAGGGTGCATTTTTATTTTGAAGGCCAAACATTTTCTCAATCAAAATGCTCAAAGATCCACCATTATCTCTATCATAAAAAATGAAACTGGTGTAGTTTATAGACCTTAGTCTGCTCACCCCATGGATTTTGATTTTGACCCATGGGGTGTCCTTGATGAAGAGGGTCACATGCAAAACATAGACATCAATCATGTCAATGTAAAACCATAATAAGAGTCTAAACTACAAGAAGAGTTAGACACAACACTAAGCCTCTCACCAATTAAGACTGATTCTAAGGAATTAGCTCATAGTGACCAAATTAAAGTTGAAGATATAGAAATGATACATTTGGGAGTACTAAGTATAAGTAGCCCTTCTCTGAATCCTGTGAATGTTAATCTGGAGTTGCATGACCTTAAAATTGAAAGTGATCCTGAGTTAGTGAGATTAAGGGACAAGTATAGGGCCTCATGTTAACATATTTGCATCTTCTCATTACTTATAGAAATAATACGAGATACTTTAGACAACAGGAGGAGGAGGAGGGTTATCACTTGTAATAGGTTGAATTTGCTTAAGGAAAGTTTGGAATCTCCAACACCAAAAGTGAATAATTATGCACCTTATAGATTACAAGTTCACCTATGAAGAAGAAATCTTGGAAGCTGAAGTTGATGACAAGTTCACCTATGAGGTGTATAATTATGCACCTTATAGATTATGGGCAAACTCCACTTTTGAACATGGTGAATCAAGCAATACTAGTGCTAACCAAGTCAATCAAAATGGGGCACGAATTACTCAACTTGAATAAATTTTATAGGTAAACAAAGAAGAAATGCACACTAAACCACTAAATTCAACGAAAAACTTACCTACATAAACTGATACATAAATGTGGGCCTTAACTCATGTTACCCACTAAAAAATCACTTTAAATGGTCTAGTAGAAACATGCCATTGTAGTTAACTACTTCACTCTACTCTGCCACAAGCTATAGAGCTTGAGTTATGGTGGGATAATGGCAGAGTAATTTATACTATTGCAACTGAACAATTAATAGATCTTTAAGGTTAGCACAGAATTACTATGTGGACAAAAAATGAAGAGGGAAATAAAGGTTATTCCTATTGGATTATCCCTGTCTGTGAATCTATTACAAGACTCCAAGAAAGTCAATCTTTTGTGCTATCTAATGGTAGACTACAAACTTTAAAGCTAACAAAAAAAGGAAGTTCAACTCTTTAGAGGAAGTCCAAGAAGTGGTCTCTAAGAGAGCTCGTAGGGGTCCACTAATTTTGAGCCTTCTTGGCACTATCAAAAAGAGAAAATTTACTGAGAGGACAGATATAAAAGAGTCAATTTGGGCTAAAGAGGAGTTAGTAGAGAGAAACATCAAAAGATTCAAGGATAATGTTTAGGCTCACCACATAGTGGAGGATTGGGAAAAGATTGTTAATCATTTATCCAACATGTTTGCTAATTGTTACTTGAGGCTTCAAGAGGTTGTCCCATAATAACCTCCTCAGAAGCCATGAGGATTATAAGTTAGAATTGTTGAGGGTTGGGTTATCTCTCAACAATTTTTAGGATTAAACAACTCACTATGAAGTATAAGCCCAAAATTTTATTTCTACAAGAAACTAAGTGTACTAGCTTTAGGATAAATAACATAATGAAGTGGGGCCTTTTTGATTACTTTGAGAGTGTAAAAGCTCTAGGAAAAAAGTGGTAGTTTATGCCTCTTTTGGACTAAGGAGGTGCTTGTAACTATATATAATAAATCATCAACTTGATCCATGGTCACTCTCAAATTAAGGATGGAATTAATTTTGTCTTTACTGGGGTGTATTGTCCACCCAAACTTCATGAGAGGCATATCCTTTGGGAATTTTTGAAATCGATCAATCCTAATGATAAATCCTGGATTCTCTTCAGATTTTAACCAAATACTGTGGCATAAAGATAAACTTAGTTATTGTAATACCTCTAGAGGATCTCAATTGTTGGAAGAAACCATTAACCACCTTGGCCTCATAGAAATGCCACCTAAGGAAACTATTATACTTGGACAAATAATAGAACTAATCTAGAAGAGGTCTGGGAAAGACTTGACTTAGTGCTACATAATACCAATTGGTATGATATCTTTCCTAGGGGCAATGTAGAAGTTCTTCCTCTAGCAGCTTCAGATCACTCTCCAATGATCATATCTATGAACTTTCATTCTCCAAGTCGACATAATTCTTTCAAATTTGAGGCTATGTGGCTGAAATCCAACCAGTGTGGAAATATAGTTGAAAAGACTTGGAATTCTCGCCTTAACGACTCTTCATCCTTCAAAGTTGTACAAAAACTTAAGCTTACTGCCAAGGAGCTCCAGAGTTGGAACAAGTCAACTTTGGAGATTTAAAAAGGAGGATTAGGGATGGGGAAACAAACCTAACTGACTTACAAAAATATATTTTAGACCCTAATAAACGAAAGAAAGAGAATGTGACAAGAGAGCTGGAATTTTTATTAAACAGCGAACAAACTCTATGGGCACAAATAGCTAAACAATTATGGTTATTTAAGGGAGACAGTAATACCAAATATTTTCACACCTTAGTAAATCATGGAAGAAATAGGAATATAATTTATTGTATACAAAAAGAAGATACAAGTTAGACCACAGAACAAGAAGAAATCAAATCTACTGGTGTTAACTACTTTAAAGGAATTCTAGCAAATGAGTCTACCAGAGATCGGGAGGCTTGTCAAAATTATATTCATAATGCGGATATTCCACAATTAACTCTAAATTTTAAATGAACCATTCACTGCTTTTGAAATTGAAACTGCTCTCTTCCAGATGGAAGGCTATAAAGCCCCGAGCCTAAACGGTTTCCCTTCTGTAGTCTACCAACAATATTGGCTAGTACTGAGGAATGATATTATTACAATGGTAGCCTCGTCGTTTCTTAATTGGGATCATATGTTAAAAGTAATGAATTACACTAACATTACTCTTATCCCTAAAAAAGAAAGCTCTACATCATTCAAGGACTTTTGACCATCAATTTTTGCAATGTCACCTATAAACTAATCACTAAAGTTCTAGCAAATAAGCTTCATAAGATAATGAATGAGCTCATTACCCCATTCTAGAGTGCTTTCATTAAGGGCTGTCAATTTTTGAATAATATCATTCTTGCTAGTGAGATTCTTGATTATATCAGAAAGGTCAAGAAAGTTAAAAAATTTTGGGCAGCTCTAAAAAAAGACATTGTTTAAGGCCTATGATACGGTTTCTTGGATTTTTCTTGAAGTCATCTTCTTCGAGATGAATTTTTCGGAACATTAGAGAAGACTAAATAAAGAATGCATCACTACAGTTACATCCAGGATAATGGTTAAAGGGGAACTTTTAGATTGGTTCTCCCCTACTACAGGGCCTAGGCTAGGGGATCCTATATCCCCGTATCTCTTCATCCTCTGTATAAATGTCCTCTCCTTAAAAATGATCAAAGCCCAGGAGAACAAGAGCATCAGTGGGATTAGCATTTGTAGGAATGCTCTGCCTGTTAATAACATTTTCTACGCAGATGATAATATTTTCTTCTTTAAAGCTGATCTTCAATCTTGCCAAGCTATTCATGAAATCTTGCATCTGTTTGGTGAACACTCATGCCTCAAAATAAAATCATTCGAAATCAGATGTGAAATTTAGTCATAATACACCCAATAGATTCATTAAAATGATGAGTAAAATTATAGGGTGTGGTATGACGAAGAAATTTGAATGCTATCTGGGTAGTAGCATAGATTTTAGTCCTTCAGACAGGGCAATTTTGAAATATAGAAGAGGCCATAAACAAAAGATTGTAGAGTTGGAAAGCAAACTTACTTTCCCAAGCTAGAAAGGTAACTCTGGTTAACTCCATCCTTACGTCTATTCTTACGTCTATTCCACTCTACCAAATATCCTATTTCAAGCTTAGCAAAGAAGAAGCGAATAAATGTGATTCCATCCTATCCAAATTTCTTCGGGGAAGTGATAGGAAAAGGTATAAGCCTCACATAATCACTTGGCATAAATTGTGCGAACCTCTTCAGCAAGGAGGGCTAGGTATAAGGAATATAGGAGATCTTAACAATGCCCTTCTTGCCAAGCAAATTTGGAAATTATACACTAACAAGGCCCCTTCTGAGTCAAGTGCTATGGGCTAAATATGGTAACAAGGATCAAATCCATGATCTAAAATGCCCTAGTCAAGCTTCCCCAATCTGGAAAAATCTCTTTTTAGTAAAAGACTTAATTATTCCTCATCTCAAGTGGTATGTGGGGAATGGAGAATCTATTCACATCAATGACCGCCTTTGGTTTAGTCCTCTAAGATCAGATACTAATGTTTCCACTGTAAAGGATCTGATAAGCTCTAATGGAAGATGGGATGAAGTAAAGCTACACAACATATATAATAGCACCGTAGCGGACATGATAAATCGAATTCCCTTCCCTAGATATGACATTACAGGTAGGATTTATTGGGACATTAATAGAACAGGCACTTACAAGGTCAAAGATGGGTACCAGTTAAGTCAACCTCAGTCCCCTCCTAATATAACAAGCTTTAATAATTGGAAAGAACTGTGGAAACTACAGATTCTGAGAAAAATTCTCATATTTGGATGGAAGCTATGCCGCAACGCTCTACCACTCACAGACAATCTAGTCAAACGGGGATTTAAGATTCCAACCCACTACGAATATGGATGTGATCAATTGGAAAATGTGGAACATCGATTTCTTACTTGCCCGATGGCGAGAGTAGTTTGGTTCGGTTCAGACTTAGCTCTTCGATTCGACATGATCAATGAATCAGTGACTCAATGGTTTCAACACTCTTTTGGTCTCACTAGTGGCACAAATAAATTGGGCAACGGACTACAGTTACCTGAATATATCCTCTTGATCTGCTGGAGTATATACAATAGTAGAAATAAGCTCGTATTTGAAGGTAAGCAACCAGACCCTGAACATGTTTTATATGTGATAAACAATCTTGTTTATCAAATGGTCAACAGCGACAGACACGAGCATGTCTTAGATCTGGAAAGGCCAACACAGATACAACGGCAGTTACTACATCAAAGTGGAGAACTGGTCAGCGAGAAGATTCTCATCACTTGGAAAAAGAATAATTTTACTAGACAAATCAGCTGGGGTTCTTTTCTTTGGCATTATGATATGTATCTAACGTTAGTGGGGATTGTTGCTAGGAGACACAGTGGAAGTTTGGACATTTTTCTGCGAGGCATTCGGATGACGTTGGAAATAATTCAAGATCACCACTGGCCCTCGATTCAACTCCACATACCCAACATGAGTCTCTGGCCTACTGAAGTAGCTATTGGTAAAGTTATAGAGTACTTGGTTACTAATTTTCGTCAAATGTCTGTGTTTTGCTGTAGTATTGATCACAGTGACCTTAATTATTTACAGGGGCGCAGGTAGGTGCCTACTTGTTCTCTAGATACTGTTATTTCAAATAATAAAAAATAATAAAAACAAATTATTAAAATAAATTTAATTATTAATAATCTAATTATATAAATAAATAATATAAAATACTTGATTGATATAACTACCTCTATTTAATAAAAAAATTATTATTTGTTGTTATTCTATCTTTATATTTGTATTTACATGTAAAAGTTATGAGGAGTCAATTATATATATATATATTATATCCTACGAGTCTAGGTGTGAGTTTAGGATTTATAAATATTTTATTATCCTCCATAGACACAGGATATTTTGTTCATCATATATCATAAGAAAAATAAAAAATAAAAAAAGCATTATTTAATAAGAAAGTCCAATATCAGTCAGCATCTTGCCCACATTATCTTTCAGTATACAAATGTACATTCTCATCTATAATCTACTTCATCAGTATGCTTTTTTGCCTTTGCCTAGACTAAAAATTAGATGAGTTAGGACGTATATATATGTACAGGTAAAACAAAAGACATAAAAAGCTAAATTCGCATGCTTCATTTTCATTCTTCTTTCATTGCAAGCTCATGCCTCATTTTCTGTCCAACTTCCACGAGTAGTGTCAAGAGTGCTTCACACACTTGAGATGCATCTCCTTCTGAAGTGTCATCTTTAAGCGAAGAATAAACCATCCAAGCATGATCCAGTTTTCGTTCCGGCCGCACCACAACAGATCCAGGAACTTCTGCATCTCGACATGTAACCAGCCCGTCGCTCTTCTCACCATACCTCACCTGCAACAACTGTGCACAAGCAGCCATAGCAGCTCCTAGGGGCATGACCACGGGGAGTTTAGCAGGTTCACCTGCTGATAAGGGAGCAATCACGGGTAGTTCAGCATGTGCAACATGAGATAATGTGGCTAAAACAGCAGGAGAAATGCCAGCCTCTGTGCGAAAAGATACGATAGGGACTTCTCTTGGCAGATGGTGTTGCTTTAAAAATTCCCTCCTCTTTTCATACGTCAAGTCTTCCAAAGCGCGCATGTCACCCTTTGCAAAAAGAGATAAGTTGAATAATCTAAGAGGCTCAGACACCCAAAAATTTGAAAAAAAAACTGACCTCACATCCGAAGGAGATAGTTTATCATGTTGCATACACAACACCTTAAAATATAATTCAGAAAACTCTATCATATTAATCTATTGACATCTATATGAAATGACTCTTAACACAATCATAATAACGACAGAATAAGCAGTCAGCAAACTTTTACTAATTGTTAGACTTGTAAAGTGAAACAAAACAGGCTGGTACGACAAACTTAGGTTTGGATGAAACTCAGCCGAACCCTTTGGTATATTGATTGAGTAATGAGTGAGATTTTTTTTTTTCATGACATACTACCATTATATGTTTTGAATAAGGCAAAATTTTGAAAGAACTATAGATGGTTAAACTAATCAGACGGAAGGAATTTATAGATAGAAAAAGAATCATTTGATGACAAGAAAAAAAAAAGGAACAGATGACAAATCCCGAAAATGAGATTCATAAACTAAACAAATAAAAGCCCAATAAAACTTTTCAATCCCTTCATTACCTCTCCACCATGAGACCAGGAACATAAAAAACACTAGCTGATTCGGTGAATCCTTAATGGAAGCCCAGAAAATAACTCCAATATGTAAAGAAACATTCAGAACTCCTTCATTCCTTTCTAACTATGAAAGCCACCAGCCTGCAAAAACATAGCTTTGCCAGAGGACCTTATGCTCCTTTTTACTCTTAAAATCATTGAACTTTCTATAAGCACATGGGCTTTTAGTTCTGGACCTATGTTGTATTCTCAGAGCAAGTAGGATGTACTACATATACTTCACTCATACAATCCATAAATTAGATAGTTGAAGAGGCTAATTAACTAAGTATCTCATTTGCTTCTTTCTCTTTCTACATGGTACCAAAGCTTTCTTATCTGAGGGGGAAAAAAAACCCAGCAACCACCCATAATTTTGTTTTCTTAAAAGCATACCCGGAGTTGCTTTAGTATGCTGACATGGAATTCAGCTTGATGAGTAGTAGTTGTAATCACACAATACTTTTCCCACCAACTAATGTAGGTTGCATTTTACCAATGAAATATGTTAATGATATTCTTAGCACAAGCAATGATGAACAAGGTATTTATAATTTGAAAGCCTTCATCTAAAACCAATTCCAAACAAAAGATTTAGGTGATTTTTGAGATATTTCTTGGGTAATGAAGTAATGCGGTCAAAGAGAGGTATTCTCTCATAAAGGAAGTATATACTAGATTCAGTTGATGAAAAAGGGTTATTGTGATCTAAACCTTGCAAGACACTTATGAAACCAGATTAGAAATTGGCTGATACTGATAATGGTAATGTACTTAGTGATCTAAACTTTCCCAGCAAGTGTAGTGAGCCAATTCATGTCCTCACCTGCCTCTGTTCATTGGTATGCACTAGTTGTATTGTATAGTATCTACAAAAAGCTCTGGAGTAAGTTATATTTATAATGTTTATGGGTATATGCAGGTGAAAGCCTTTTCTGATGCTAATAGGACAAGATCACTGAGGCTAATCAGCAAAGCCATAGCATGATTAATTGCGGAGGCTGAATATTGTGCAATGGCCACCCAAACAATAGGTGAACTTATGTGGATCAAACATTTTATTGTGTGAAATGGGATTTACCATGTCTCTTCCATTGAAGTTTTGGCTTGATAACACAGCCTAACCAGATATAATTTTATCTGTCACAACAAGTTAGGCAGGATTAACTTCTATGCTCAAGCTTGAGGGGAGGGTTATAAGTATATTGGATTTTAGGTTTAGGTTTAGCCTTATATTCTCCTAGTACTAGTAGGCAGTACTACATGAAATCAAAACACCCTCTAAAGCAAAGGCATTTGTTTGGACAGTGATACATAATAGAATTAATACTAATGATTTGCTTCAAACTATACATCCCAACAAGTCCTTATTACTTGATGTATGCGTGATGTCTTTAGAAGTTCTGAGATGAATAGCCACCTCTTCTTGCATTGTGAAGTGGCTAGGTATATCTGGAATAGACTTTTTGGCCATTTTGAAGAGAAGTGGGTTTTCCCAGCTAGCTTTGGCAATCTCCTAGCTATCAAGTTTGTGGACTGTGGGAGTGATAAGAAACATAAAGCACATTGGCATTGTGCACTACTCGCAACTTTTTGGTGACTTTGGCTACAATTGAAGCTAGATCTTTTAACAATAAAATCCTTCCACCTCAGATTCTTTGGGAAAGAATCACCTTTTTGTTTTCCTTGTAGGTTTCTTCAGATGTTTCGTTAGAGGAAGTGTATCCCTTATGGATCTCCAATGGGACAGGAAGGCTTTGTTGAATTAGATTCTTGGTTCTTTTCTTTTGTTTATTATCTTTCATGTGTGGAGGACCTCTTGTCCTCTTTTCATGTAATCTCTTGTACTTTCTCTTCCTTTTTTTGGATAAAAAAAGAGAATTTTATTAATAAGAAAAAAGATACAAGTAAATACAAGAAAGAAGACAAGCTATCCTCTACAAAAAGAATCAGAAAAACAAAAGAAAGAACAAACAAGAAGCTAAATCAATAAAGCTTTCCAATCCATGAGGAAAACCCCTCTAAACAAACCATTAGAAGAAACTCACCAAGAAGTCAAGAAAGCGATTATATCCCAAAGAAGGTGAGGTGAGAGGTGTTTATTTTTGAAGACTCTAGCATTCCACTCCAACCAAATACACCACAAAGTTGCTAGAATTGCACATATACTTCACTTTTATTCAGTCTATCAATAAACTGGTTTGGCTAATTGATGTGGTACCTCATTAATTTCTTTTTCTACAAATCTTCATAGCTCGAAACAAATCTATATCAGCTCGACAAACCTAAGATTAAAGACACCAAAAGGTTCAGAGCCACCAAGACCGTCCATAAATGCAAAATAACAATAATAATTATTTGATATATCTGCAGAGATCCCCCTGGGCAAGACCAAAGATGAAATATATGAAATAAATCCCAAGTTATATTATCTTTTGAGATGTATCATTTTTTATATATATTTTTGATAAAACTTCAGAATGAAAAAAAATCATATTAATAATATATTCTGCACATACTATTTAATAAAATTGTCGAAAACATCTTTTCAGTCTCCTAACTTTGATGCTTGTTTCATATAAGTCGCTTAACTCTGATTTGTTTCGTATTGGTCCTTTAACTTTATAAAAGGTTCCAATTTGTTCTTTCTTGCCAATGGTATTAGTTTGTTTTGCTCATGAATTGTCAATTTGTTCCAAATTTTTGCTCACAAAGTGCCAATTTGTACTTAATTTTTACTCACAAATTTGCCAATTTATTCCAAATTTTTATTTTGAATTTCAAATTGTTTTTTTTTTTTGCAAACAACAAATTTTTTCTTAATAGGAGAGATATTTAGGGGTTAATTAATCGGTTAGCAGCCTTGTATGCAACTTCTATCTATCAAACTAATGTCGTTAGGAGAAATGAACAAATTGGAATGTTTTTTAAAGTTAAAGGAGCAATATGAAACAAATCAAAGTTAAGGGACTTATATGAAATGAGGGTCAAAGTTAAGGGACCAAAATAATATTTTTGCCAATAATATTCATGCTCTTCTCTTACTGTCCTATTTTTCAAAAGGATCCCCCATATGCCTTCACTAAGACAAGAACTACGCACAATACATACACTTCCTTTTTTAACGGTATTACCTGTCAGTGTATAATTTTTGCATACTGCTAATGAGCTCTATTGTTCTTACTTCGTAATAAATATTCATCTTCTAGTACTATTCTCTTTGTGTTTAAATAATCAGATAAGCACCAAACGAAGACCAAAACCCTCCAACAATTAAATCAAATCTTAGAAAGGCTAATTTCTTCTTCTTTTTTTTGGTTAAATAGAAGATAGAAGCATGTGATGTGGGCCATTTTCATTTTGTGGCTTCTTAGTTCAAAAGATGACAATCTAATACCCTGATTTTGCTCTGCTAACACAAAATATCATGTGCTTTAATTCAATCAAGTATCAATTAGAAATTCCCAAAATCCCATTTGATATCTCCAAATTTCTCTCAATTCCATCTCAATTCTCAAAAGACATTTTTTAACTAGGAATTTGGGATGGAACAAGAATTTGGGGAAGATTTAAGATGAAATTAAGAGAAATTTGAGAATGCTTGATTTAATGATTTAGTTGGGTCAGAAACTGCTTCTATTCTAAACAGCTCTTTTTTTTTTTTTTTTTTTTTGGAGCCCAAACAACGAAGTTGAACTCAGTTTGACAGCTCTAGGGCTCGGACAGGCAGACAGGTTACAAATTGAGTTAGAATTGATAAAAAATTTAGGACTATCATATGGTATTTCAGAATTTCCATTTGATTAAAGCATAGGATTGTGTTTATGGAGCTAACCTCAAAGTTTCAGAATGTCAACTTTTTGAACTACAGGTAGCAAAGACAAGACAACCTAAATTCCAGCATAGTAATATGTATTTTATCTTTTTTTTTTTTTTTCAACGTACAAATATGTCCAACCATTTGAATGTATCCAAAAATTTGGTCCTCCAAACAACTTCAGGCAGTTCAGAGACATCAATAGATATATGTCTACTTAGCAGACACAGATTGCAAGCAATAAAATGCACCAGATCAGATTTTATAAAGCAAACTATAGAAAGCTTTCAAATGCAAGAAGGAAATGTTGGACCAGAAATAAAAATTAAGAATGAAAAACAACAGAAAAACAAAATAGTACATAGACAGAATAGGATCTCGAAAAAATACAAGTGAAATAACAAAAAGGAAATATGGGATAGGACGATTGCAGATTGAAGTGTATATGTTCTTCTGCCTTGTGATTCTGTTGATATAAGTAGATTAAGAGATGATCAGCTGGTTACAAGAAGGTTCATCTTAATGAACCTTGATTTTAGCTAATCAATCAAGACATAAATGACCCCCTGATCCTAGCTAATCAATCAAACATGAATGCAGTGAACAAAAGATGAAAAAAAAAAAAAAACCCAGCGTACCTTCACTACTTTACAGATGAGAATCTCTGTAAGTTTCCGTAAATTGACATAATCACCAAGCTGCCCTTCTCGCAAGAGATCTGAAGCTATAGGGCTACCACCATAGGGACTTTGAGCTAATGCCAATCCAGCAACTTTATCTTTCAAGTCAGACCAATACAATGATAAAGCAGCTGCTGCATCCACTCCTCCCTTGCTATGCCCAAGAAGCAAAACGCGTTTATTGGAGCCCCAGTAAATTTCTTCGATGTACTCTTTTATCTCTTTGGCATTTTTCTCAACTGAAGCCTAATTAATGATCAATCAATATTCAGTAATAGCAAGTAAATAACCAAAAAATAAATTATCTACAAAAAATGGATAATATTATTGTGAGAATTGTTATAATTGTTTAATGTTAATTTAATATTATTCTTAATGTACTTACACTACTACTAACTACTATATATACCTCACTGTGGATCTTAGCAATATGACAGGTTAAACCCATCTTTGAGAAACAGACTTTTGTATTGACAAAGTAAAGTGGTCCATGGTTGCTGAAAAGACCTGCCAATAACAAAACATAAAACTGGTGGTTCGTAATCAATAAATATTGATAATTATTCCAGGTGATCAAACAGAACATGTCTTCCTACAGCTATATCACTGATACTCCCCACCCCACAGAGAGGAGGGGGTGGATACTATCATGGCTGAGAATGACATGTAGTAAAATTGGTATTTTAAAGATAAATGACAACTTTACCTGGAATTAATAAGTAAACCATCGAATTTGGTAATTTATGAACACCATGCCTGACCAAGGTAGAAAAAAATGTAACTAAAACAACATCCAATAGATCAAAGCAAAACAAGATAAAAAATAGGATATATACCTAATGTTGTCAAAAATTTCCATGAATCTCCCAGTACCATCTTCAACTGGGGGCATTTCTGGATCACGTTGAAGCCAACCTATATCATCTGCAGATCCACGCACAGTCCTTCGAGCTCTCTCAATAAGGCTGAAGTTATGAAATCATTTTTCAGTAACCCCATATCAAAGTTTAGATGTAGAAACCAATGCTATGAATTTATATTACAAGAATAGCAGTTGAAACAACACATTTGTTCCCATGATGGCCTAATTAGGAAAAGTGGCTGAGCATCAACCATACTGGGGAGTAACATTATGTGTTTCCAAGTATCTTCTGATCAACTTGATAATAATGTTTGATCCAAAATACATTTTCAGTATTTCACAATATATGACACAGAAAAGAAATTCACATACCAACGTCATATAAATTTAGACTTTAGAGAGATTCATATTACATAAATAGGTTCCATCATACACCAGGAAAGAAGCTGCCCCACGTATTAATAATAGCCATAGTATATTCTGTTCAGTTTATCATTAATTACCATCTTAAAAGTTAATCTACCATCAATGTAAAATACTCTTACAAAAATTGCTAAAAATTGATTTGTGTTGAATCAATAAGATAGAGGAAAATAGTCCACTTTGATTTAGAATGTGTATATAATCACTCTTTTCTTTCATTAATTAAGATACAGAAATAATAGGATAGAGACAATAGTGAGTTTATGCATGTCGCTTTAAGTTAATATTTTTGTATTATATATGACTACTTGAAAGACAATATGACAAATGAAACATGCTGACACAAAATATAAAGGAATTGAAACTAAATGAAAACATTCTAGAAAGAGAGGCAATGACATAGACTATTGTACACAAACAGAAGTAATGATTAATAGAAACTCCTATGGAATTTTCCTTTTTTAGGTTCCAATCTTTTCTAAAATTCATTTCTCTAATTTGATATTTGGTAAAACACAGTATAATTAAAATATCTAACGGTTCAGAAGCAGATAAACCAGATAGAGAAGAAACAAGGTATGCTTTAACAAAGAACAAGCAGTTTTTCTAGATAAATTTGAATCATATATCATAATAAACCATAACCACAGCCTTCATTGGGACTGCACCACATGGCCCACGGGTAATGTCTAACAAATTATTGTCAATTCTAAACCAGGTGCATTCCAATCTAAATTTTTCATAATATTCATCTGCAAGATGCTAGTGGAAATGGATACTCTTGCTCAGGCTTTGCTGTCACCTTTGTTAACCTCTTTTTTGTTTCTTGGTGCACAAGAGAAACTCCCTAGACCCACAAAGAAACAAAAAAGAAACCAAAATAAAAGAAGGAAAAGAAACATGTACTGTTGAACCTTCTTACATCTTTGGTTAATCTGATGGAAACCATTTTAGTTTACAATATACAAAATTCTTAAATAGAACATTTAATTGTTTTTCAATTTTTCTGACCCAAAAAAAAAAATTGTTTTTCAATTTTCCATTTAATAACATTATAACAGGTTACCTTGATATTCTGCAAAAAGATCATGTTTCTTCAGGATTTATCATTAAATGTACTCACAAATAGAGGCAGTTGACAAGCAATACCTTTGGAAAATGGAAATGCCACTTTGTCCAGTATGATTTGAAACTATGAGCGTGCCAGAATTTTGTGATTGATATCCTGTAGAAGTCCTTGTGATTTCATCGTGCATATGTGGAGGTGCAGAAGTTTTGGCGCTAGATGACTCAGCTTTTCTTGAACAGTTTCCATTAGAAGAAATTTGCTCATTTTCTGTAGCTGAAGAAGCCTCAGTTTCTCCAGCAGCAAATGTCACCAGCTCTTGAGCATGGATGCCAGAAGCACGGGATTCTATGGGCGAGTATTCTACTGCAAAAAATGAAAAAGCTTAAGTTATAGGATTGAATAACTCAATGCCTTGTAGAATGGAAAAAAAGTATGAAACAGAGACATTTTGAATCAAATGCATCAGTTGTTACCAAAAAACAAAAAGTGGCAAATGCAAAGCATCAGATTCAGAACTGAATAAAGAAAGGAGAATTAGGTCAATTGTCAAAGTTCCTTCTAGGAATATGCCAAAATCAAATTTGATAAAGTAAGATAGGGGTATAACAGAAAGAATACTGAGTCCTACAATCATGGATCCAGAGATCATAGCAGTCATGATGAAGCCTTACAAACAAGACCAAAATTAGCAGATATCCTGAAACTGATATGTCATAATCAATGAGATATACATAAATCCGTCAACCAAAAACCACAACTTTCACAACTAATAATTGATATATTAGGTCTAGAAAAAAATGACTGGAAGGATCAAATGAATTACAATACAGTTGGATGTGATATAGTTTATGCAAAACATGCTAAAGCAAGGTTTGTACAAGATTTCAAGCTTGTAAACTGTAAATTACAGTTTTAAAATAGGAATCTCATTCTTCGCCTATGCCTAAAGAAGTATTCTTTCATTTTTTGAAGTTGTCTAGTTCTACATTTCATTTAATGTGAACAAAAATAGCAGTAAAAGAGCATACAACTAGAAGACACTTTCTTGAATCAAATGAAAGCAAAAGAACTCAAGAACATTCACTTTTTTCTCATACAACAAGCCTCATAATAATCTATTTGGCTTCCAAGATAGTTAAGAGTGATTGGCTGCGTAAGTATTACTCTAAACTTAGGAAAGAAGAAACTGGACGAGCTTCATCTGTAATAAATGTTTAAATCAAATGAAGCTTGCCTGAATAATCAGAAAAACAACGGGTGAAGTAGGATGTTGTCTGTGCAAGATAAGAAGCAGCTTCATTCAGAGCTGGCACAGATGTAAATAGCTGAGGAATAAGCCCATCATTTGTCAAACCATCACCCTGTGCTTAAAATGATCAGCAATGCAATGGAAATGTATCTAAACAAAACTACCATAAAAAGAAGGATCTGTGTTTAAGAAGAAAACATGCTCGTCCACAGCAATTAAATAGAAGCAGGCCATGACAAGCAATATAATCATTAAGAAGAGAAAAAAAAATTGCAAGGTAAAGCTGCTAAATCCCATCTAGACGCATTTGCTTACTCTTTCTTCTTTTTTTGTGTGTGTGGTTTGGGGGACCGAGGTGGTTGTCATCAAATAAACTTTTCTCCCATGTGCATTCCATCACTTCACTTTACCAAGATTTTTCCTATTACTCAGAAAAAACCCTTTTCATTGCAATTAACATCAAACACTACTTATTCCTGAACTGTATAACTGGTGCCTATATAACCTATTTATATTGAGACATAATTATCTCAAATTTCATATTTCTCCATCATAGCCCCTTTATTTTATCCAATAACAAACAACATTATTTGTTTCCCCTCTCATCTTGTCACCCAACACTTCAGCAAGAGAGTCATTTTCATGTCGAACACTTCATATAACAATAGGACACTTCTCAAATTTTCTCATGTCACCATATCCATTTCTTTCTTGTATCCCAATTTCATGTCAATATCCATGCTTCTTAGCTAATACATCCTTAAGGAAGTAACACAAGCCCCGCTACTAAGAAGTTATAGAACACCCACCTTTAAACAAACCCAGTTCATAAAAATACAAGGAATGAAGTATTCATGGCAAATGCACACACTTCGATTCCAAAAACATATATAGAGTAGCATAAAAGGAAGAAAAACAAAACTTCGCTACTATAAATCAAGAGCCAGTATATGACTTACAGCCAATGGTGTGCTTGATTCCCCATTCTGTGGATTTGGCGCTTGCCCCATTGAAACCAGTTTCTGCCAAATGCCCGAATAAGTTGTTATTGATTAATCAAGGACAGACTTAACAGCTTTAATCCGGAAACAGGGGAAACAAAATTACAAAAAATCAGCGCAAAGAAAAAATTGCAACCACGTCTTACCAAAACTATTATCTGATAGGGAATCAAAGTGATTGCAATTTAGAAGATAGATCTAATTTGAAAAGTGGGGAAAGCAGAATTACAGCGAGCAGAATTAGCATAGGCAGAGATTCATGTCTTGAGTAGAACGTTGAACGGGGTTAGACATGGCAGGGGAACACGCAACGGTGAAAGTGAATAACGAAAGTAGCAGACTACGTCGTTTGGTGTCACTTTAGTTTTCACCGCCTATCCTGTGAAGGTGTGGGCCTAAGTTTTGACGTTTTCATGATAGGATTAAGAGTATTTATTTACTTTTTTTAAGTAAAAATAATTTTTTTAATGTAATATAAGATTGTGAATTTATTTTTAATATAATAATAAATTAAATTAAATTTATATTAAGGTTAAATATAAAATTTTTAAAGTAAATACAGTTAAATAATTTTATTATTTTAGAATGAATATATATTGTATAAAATATTAATTTTATTAATCAAATTATATTTAAAATATTTGTATAATATTGTATTAAATTTTAAGAATATCAAATATAAATTTAATAAATCTCAAAAAATTGATGTAATTTATTCTATAATTAATCATGTTTACATGTTTTACTAAAAATTTTTAATAAAAATAAGAATTTTGCTACAGAAAATTTTAATTAATTGATAAAATATTTAATAATTTGATTTGAAAAATAGACAAAAGTAATAATTTTTATTAGCTAAATATTTTATGAACCAATTAATAACTTCCTTAATCAATATCTTTAGCAAGATTCTAAAAATAAAAAATATAAAAAAAATTAATTAATTTTTAAAAAAAAGTCAAATCAGGTTGACAAGTCTTTCCCATTATACAGGAGAGAGATTGTGCTGCATTTTCAAGTTTAAGAAAGTATTTTCCTTTTTACATTTTAAAATTCATGTACCATAAAATAAGATCTAATTATAAAATTGCATTGATCTTTATGAGAATTTTAAGCATATAGTCACAATTTGTTTTTCCAATTTAAATTCAAGAGAAAGAATATAATTGAATAATAAAGAACTAATAATTCACATAACACTATTCTTAACCACTAAGGCTGAAGAACACCATATTGAGGGTTTGACTCTTACCATTCAAAGTTTATTATGTAGGGATTAAAATATGATAGGTCCAGGTGGTTTTTTTTAAAAAAATATATATGTCTCTGTCTCGTTTATTTATATATTACTTTATTTTCATCTTATTTTTCAGTGAGTTATTTTTAAACTTCTCATAATTAAACTCCATCAAGATTATTTTACCTTGCCCTATTCTCGCCCTAATTTATCATTAAAATATAAAATTTGGCAAAAGAATATTAAAAATTAATAACATATTTACTTTTAAAATATCGAAATATTCAAAAAATTATCCAAATACATAAATGTTTTTAAAAGTTAAAACATTAAAATATTCATCTAATTGTCCAACGTTAGAGGCATACTTGCTATTTGTATTTATACTAAAAAATTTTGGAAAATAAATCCTTCTATTAAAAAAAGAGATAAAATGAAGAAGCATTGCAATGAAAAATCATGGCAAAAAAAAAAAAACAAACAAACAAACAAACACACCTAACATTGTTGGACATTAATATATGGGTAATTTTTTTACTAAAAATTTGAATCTTTGTGGTATGTTTAAAAAAGAGATATTGGAAAGAAAAAAAAAAGAGAAGAGAAGAAAATATATTAATTTTTTTTATTTATTTTTTAAAATTTTAAAGAAAATAAAATTAGAATATTTTATATTAATATTCTTTAACTTTTTTTATTTATTAATTTTAATTATCTCAAATTAAAAAATTTAAAAAAATTTAAATAAGAGAAGAGAAACTATAACATCATATTTTTTTTCTGTCCTTCCCTTTTCATTGAATTCTTTTCCTCCCAAACAATTCGTTATATTGTAAGGCACTATTAAATATCTTGTTATTTAATGTATCTCATTTAACTCATTTAAAAATTAATTAGTGACCGGCGTGTTCATTATTCAAAGTATATTTCACTTATACATTGAATAATTTCATAATATTTTTATCTTTTTCCATTCCTAGAATTGATTAAGAAGACATTTTAAAATTTAAAAATTCCCTTAATCAGACTAGCTTTATAACATGCACCTTGAAAATGTTCAATATAGAAGTAAAATGAAAATTTAACAATAAAATTGTTCATTATTTTAACAATCACATTAATAATTTTCTTAAAATTTAAATATAAACTATATAATTTGGTTAAAATTTTACATCTCTACATTTGAGAAATGTATCATTTCTCTGTAGTTAAAAAGATATAAAAAAAATAAAAAATCTATATTAATAGGAAGAATTAAGAACCAAATATTTTTTTTAATTTCTTTTTATATATAAAAAAATATACTATTTCTCAAATTTAAAAAATCTGAACTCCATGTATGTTTTGCATTCCTTACATTGATTATTACTCACAAATATGTTCATTTTTCTTAAGAAATACTGTATATTGACTTCCAATTTTCTGCACAGAAGAAAATCAATATTTCTGAAATTGGGTCAAAAGTAAAATGGTTAGATAGAGAGAAAGAAGCGAATAAAAGTATAAAACAAGAAGTCTAATCGGAAGAAAGAACATATAAAGGCAGTATAATATAATTTCTCCCCTCTTGATATTCAGAAAGTAACTTGCTACATTAATTAGGCTTTCTTGAAAAGTAGAAAGAGTTTTAAACCATCATGATGATGAAGAAACACCATATTTGAGGACAAATTTCATTTTAGAAGATTACAGGCTACGCATAAGAATGCCTTCAAAAGTAATGCCAGGTCCAAATGCTAAAGCCAACCCCCATTCTAATTCTCCTCCTCCTTCCCCCTTCTGCAAATACTCTTTCATATACTCCATCACATAGAATATGGTGTTGCTGCTAACATTCCCATAGTCCATTAATGCCCTCCTACTACACTCCAGCTTCTCACTACTCAGTTTCAGTGTACTTTCCAGCTTATTCAGAATTGCAGGCCCACCAGGATGAACAGCCCAGAATAAGTCGTTAAACCCTTTGACGACACCGTTACTCTTTGCCATAAGCTTTCTGCAAAACTCCTCAATGTTGGCCTCAATCTTCTGAGGAAGGTCCCTCCCAAGCTTGAAGTTTATACCCTCTTCACAAATCCTCCCATCAATAACACCATGTGTCTCAGGCAAGAATTGCTGAACAGCATAGTTCAACTCCATGAATGGATCCTCTACACCCACTATAGGGTTGGCTCCAACAATTACCGCAGCAGCACCATCACCAAAAAGAGCAGCCCCTACAAGATCATAAGGCCTTTCCTTATTTGGGGGTCTAAACCCAAGAATGGTGGTTTCAGAGGTTGTAAGTAAAACTCTGCTATTAGGATTGTTCTCAGCAATGTCCTTGGCAACTCTTAGGCCAGTAACGCCACCATAGCAGCCAAGAAAATAGAGCATTACTCGACCTACATCGTTGCGAAGACCAAGCTCGTTGGCGAGGTAAAGGTCACCGCCAGGTAGGCGAATCTCGCTTGAGGAGACATAGACAATGTGGGTTATGTCGTGTGCAGGCCTGCCCCATTCCTTGATGCAAGCAAGGCTAGCTCTAGTGGCCATTTCTACCACTGCTGGGTTAGCTATTTCAAGCTTCTGCTTTATCGTTGGTGAGCCCTCTGTGGCTAGCTCGGGGTATTTGTCTAGGATCTCCTTTGACATCACTGTGTATCTTGTCTTCACAGTGGTGTTCCTACCTGGGAAATGAGAAAAAGATGACAAAAGAGAAAAGCTTGTAGATAGATCAAGTACTTGTTGTGATGAATGTTTGTTAGCTGTGCGTATATTCTTAGCAGTTGCTTGTGGAAATAACAGTCATTCTGTGTGAGGAGTTGACAAGTGTACTCAAGAAATGAGAATTCTTTTCAGAAATTCAAACATTAGTGGATCCAAATTTTCTAGTCACTTTTTTGGGTATGCAAGTGTTACTGTTTGAGGAAAAAGTTGCATACGCTAGAAATGATAAGTTATTTTCTAGTAAAAGTACTTAGAAGTAATGAGTCATGTACCTAGTATGATGAATCATATAGTAAAGTGGTGACTCGTGTACTAATGAATAGTACAAGTCATTATGATCTATTGGTTTAAGGTAGAAATAGGAGGTGGGAAGGCATGGAGAGGCATAAGAAACCATAATCAGCATAAGAAACACTAGCCCTCAATAAAATACCACTTTTATCCATTCTTTGACAACTTTCAATTTTGATACCAAATGTGTAAGATATCCTATTCCTAAGCCACGGTATTTAAAATAACCAAAAATGGAACACTTACAGAGGCGCTCCAATTTCTCCTTAATGTAAGAATCTGCACATTTGGTGTCACGGATGTATCCTTCCACCAAGCATTCTTGTGGGATGATTTGGCTTGGGAAGGCCTTTCCTATTGCAAGCACTGCTGCCTTCCCAGGAGTTGGGGCACGCCTTGTGTGTGGCGCAGGAGTAGGATATTGCTGTGTGGAGCTGCCATTAGTCTTTTCAGTTCTCGGCATCTTTCTGAGGTTTCTGTAATTAGCTAGCTTCTATCTTCTAGCTACTTCAGGTTCAATGAAAACTTACTCACAGAATTCAGAAACTCTCGGGTTATAAATGGGAGGCTTCATGTGTTTTTGGAGAAAAGTTAGTGTCAAAGAAGTCTAGCATGATGCGAGAGAAATCACTATTTTATTGGGGTTTGGTGACATATTTTTGAGTTCTTGGTTTGGATGTTTAAAGGTTTCAGAGTTCAACACTCTTTCTATTCTCTTGGTTTGGCACCTAATCCATTTCTAACTTTGAACAATTTTGAATGTGGAGATAGGTGTGAAATTGAGAAAACTGATGGGTCATATGTAATGAGGGAGAGAATCTCTTTCTGTGAGCTTGAATGTAGAAGAAAAACAAGTGTTAAACAACTCAAATGAATTCGTCTGGAAAAATTTGTACATTATGGGAACATCAATATCCTGGCATTCCCAATATGGTTAGTTTTAAAATGCACATGCACTCTGTTCAGTGTCTCACTGACATCACTGTATCCGTTCTGTTGATGTTGGATTGAGCATTTTTGCAGCAGTACTGTATACAGTTCTGGATCTGTACCAAGATTTGTCCCTATATAGTTTTTAAAGAAATTAGTAGTACAAATTTCAAAAATTAAACACAACAGTAAGACTTAATTGTTTGGGTTTCTTCCAAAATAAAACCTCTTTTTTTATTTTTCCTTTTTGGTTTTATTTTCAACATTTCAAGGATAGTGCTTTTGAATCCAAAGAATAGATTTTACATAGATGCAGGCAAGCCTGAACTGTTATGCGAAATTCGAGCTCTTTGGTTTCTAGGCATTGGGATAATAGCCTGAACTGAGTCCAGATAACCTTTCAAGGTCAACTAGATGTTTCTGCAATTTATGGTTCTTTATTCTTCCCTTTTAAAAAAAAAACAATTTAACAGCCCTCATTCTTCCACTACCTTCTGGTCTGATTGTTCAAAAACATGAAAAAGGAAAATATGAATCAATGACATAATGCTCTGGTCTCGACTAAACATTTTCTTTTTTATTTTATCTTTTTAATTCTAAGTGCTAAACCCTCTCCAAGGCCTTGGTGTCACCTTTTTTAACTTTAAATGTTGACAATTGACCTCCCAAACATAAAAGAAAAATAAACAAAACAAAAAAATTTAGGAACTCTTATTATTGCATCACATTGATTATATATTGACCAATAAAATTCAACTAATTTATATATATATATATATATATATATATATATCATGTGAGTCCTATAGTTTTTTAAAAAATAAATATAATTAACTAATACATAAAAATGATGGTACAATATATATCCTTAAAGAACTTTTTTCCCATAACATCACTCCATTACCTACATGACATCTGAACAAACATACACCAACAAATAAAATTTTTTTTTCACTAGATGAAATTAACTATATAAATCAAGTGATATCAATATATTTTATCTCAACTCAATTCTATAATTAGATTGTTAATAGTTAAATTTATCTTAATAAATTTTTTTATTTTTTTCTCTCTAACTCTAGTTATTAAACTGTCTTTTACTATCTACTTTTCATACTAGAACCTTTAACAATTTTTTCTGTATGTCTAAATCACTTAAAAAAATGTTTCAATCAATTTTTTTATGATAAGTATTACTCTAACTTTATCTCTAATGCCGGCAAGCATGGAGGACGAAAGGCATTTTTGTCTTCTCCTTTCCTTCCCTCCCATTTCTCCAAATTCCAAGAGAGGTGTGAATCAGTCCGCCATTGTTGAGGTGTTCGGTTGAATTCGCTGGTATCCACTACTGCCTTCATAGACAACTGTATCTCAAGGATACAATAATTTTGTAAGGCAATTACAAATTGAGATCATCTCTATTGTCCACAAATGATCAATCCATAACACAAAAGGCACCAAGAAATTCAATGGACGGATGGTAATACTTTAACGTCAGCCAGTACACAGAAGAAACTAAAGAATGGGATTGACAAAGGCAAAACCAGGGTCCTTTAGTTCATAAAAGTAACATTATCCACCTCTGAAAGATTATCATGGCAAAGACGGGTGGTAATACAAGGCTGGATGAGCCTGGTGACAGTTTTATAGAAATATGGCAAAACAATGAAATTTTTAGTTAGGCTGGAAGCTTCTGGAGAAGCCACCATCTTTGGAGTGAGAAAAAGAAAAACTTTGGATGAAGTTATAGACTTATAGTGCTGATGTGAGCAATTTGCGATATCTTATCATTCTGGTTTGACAACCTTGCCGCATGATCTGAAGCATCCAATGATTCGTGGATGTCTTACTTGCCTTCCTATGGTTCTCACACCAGCCTCTCTCTCACCCTGCACAGTCAACTTGATCTTAATAATTTCATGGTACCAATTGACTATTGAGTGATAAACTACAACAGATAATAGCCTTTGAAAAGTGTAGAGGATTGATGTATAACAATATCATAAGGCACAATAAACAACCACTTAATAGGTCATTCGATTGTTGGGACAAAAGGGACATTATGCACTAGTTACTGTTATAAGCAATTTCAGCCTTTTTTATAAAGGCAAGGAAAGGAAGTAAACTTCTCTGCATTTGGCCACCCTAACAAGATATAATCATAAGCAAAACCTAAAGCGATCCACCACATCAATCAACTCGAACATATCTATAAACAAAAACAAGATCCTCTCTAGATTTCCAATAATTTAGCTATCTTGATAAATAAGGGGGTAACAGTTATCTCAAGTTTCAACCAAGTTCTAGCATTGATTTCTTAAGTACAAAAATGAAGATTTTTAGGTGTTTGTTTTATAATCAATCTTTACAATAAAATTACGATACGAGGAGGAACATTTTTAAAGTCAAGGATATGGTCTTGAGTTGAAAAAAAAAATGTCCATTTTATTAAACGGTCTGGTAGCAAAAACCCAAGGAATTGAACGTTAGTTTTGTCCTTTTTCAAATATCAACACCATACAGCAGTAAAATTAAGTTATTTGGGAAATAGTAGTTGACTTGGCATTTCTCCAAAATCAAAAGGATAGCAGCTTCAGACAGTAGAAATTTTAGCAAAGATTAGAATGGAGAGAAGACTACTACAATTTCCAAACAAAAAAGCTGAATTGAAATGTAATTTACCAACACATACCATAATCCGCATAGGATGGGATGAATTTCGAGCATGAAAAGTCTGAATCACTGACAATGTTCAACAGGGTGCCGCTGCTGCATCATTTTATATTTGGCTCCCTGTTTTAAAGCTTGAACAACGAAAGGAGGATAAGACAAGAATCAGAAGGTCTTCCTTCTACTGAAATGGCAGCCATAATCAATTACATCAATTACTTCCTGATTAGTGATTAGGGCACAAAAGCAGCAAGAAAATTTTGCAACTCAATATTGGAATAAAGTAAAAGAGATGTCCAATTGTATCTTCAGTTATTAAAAGTAAGACAATTTCCAACTAACTGTCTTAAGCTTGCGCAAAAGATAGCCACTATCATGTTGTCAGATGGTAGAAATCCCTGGTTTCTAAGGGGAAGGCCTAATTGCAATAGCATACACTAAAACTCAAACATTGGAGCTTGAAATAATTTATAATAAAAACATTTAGGGCATAAAATGGGAAGATTAACGAGCCAAAATTGATATTCTCAAAAGCCGATTAATTAAAAGCTAGTTTTCATCTAAGGAAGAGCTCAGAGCAAACACTTAGAGGAACAGAAAATCAGGCCACCTTCCCATCATCCATTTATCCCACTTAAAAACCCTTGACCAACTAAAAGAAAGAAATATGTAGGTATTATGCTATTTCCAGCATGACCTAAAGTTAAGTATATGGAAGCAGGTTGAACATGTACACACACAAAAAGTAAACAATTTTCAGGACTTATTTTTAAAACCCAACTAAAATTTAATCAGCCTGTAATGAGTTCTCAGAAAGCAGTGGCTTAAAATAAGAACTCAAAATGAGTCACTCATTTAACCATACAGCTCACTTACTTTATTATAAGTTCTCTTGAAGTCTGCTATGATTTGCAGGTCCTGTTTTCAGTAGATACCAGATCCATTCTGTCTTCCATGCCCTTCTAACTTCCTCATCTGTTGAATGGCTTAAAATTCCAACATTTTTATAGCAAATTGAAAGAAATGAAAAATAGAGGATTGAAAAAGCAATAAACATGACTTACACTATTTTAGGCCCGGACTTGTTGGAGCTTTATTTTTGTGCAAATCTGCCGAATGATTCTTGCCTTTGCATTCTCTTTAATACAAATGCAGCTTCATCTAATTTTCCCTCAGCCTCTAGAGCAGCTATTAGATCATCTAGGCATATCAATTCCTGATGTAAACCTTTCTCCACCAATTCATAGCACAAACTAAATGCTTCTGAAACCTTGTTACTTTTACAAAGGCCCAGAATAACTGCATTACACAAATCAATATCAACACACTGATGCTTTTCCAAACAAAATACCAACATTTTGCATGCCTCTGATAGCTTTCCTCTCTGGAAAAGAAACCGAACTACTTCTACTATTTTAACACAGTATCCATTATTATAAAGTAACTCTATTATCTCAAATGCTCTATCCAGTAGTCCACGGCCAAAAAGTAGCTGTACACTCTCAGTTGAAAGTTTCATATTTTGTCTAATATTTTTCTCTAACATCAAGACAATAACATCGGCAGATTCATGGGCACAGCCCTTTCCCAAAAGCTTTGCCAGTATAGAGTGCCAAGTAGATGTTTTGGGGAGATATGAACTCTTTAGCATTTTCTCCAGAGTCCCCTTTGCAAGAAGAGGCTTATCCTTCTGAAGAAAACCATCAATCAGAGAATCATATATCTCAATATCAGGAAGAAAATTTTGTCTTAACATCCATGTCAAAAGCTCATATCCATTTTCGTAAGCACCTTCCTTGCAATGCCCCATAATCATTAACTTGTAGGATAGAGGGTCTTGTGTTCCCCTTTTCATTAGCTGTCTAAATACTCTCTCAGCCTTCTTAGCTTTTCCACGTTCACACAAATACTGAAACATAGGGTTATAAGCAGCAGCAAGAGGCTTAGAACCAAAACTGCTTAACAGAACTTCCTTCTCAGACAATTCATCAAACAAAATCTCTGCTGTATCATAGTCCCCTCTCTGACACAAACTACGTAGCAGAACACTGTATGTGGCTGAATCTTCTGGGACCTGCCAATTTTTCATCTTCTCAAACACCTTGAATGCTTCACCCAGGTTTCCTGCACAGCAATGTGCATGAATCAACGTGTTGAAGGTACATGTGTCCGGACTAAATTCCCCATCCCCTATGATTCCTTCCAAGATATCTTTTATCTTATCTAACTTGTGTGCTTCACAGAGTCCTTTTATTAAAGTATTGTAGGTAATTTTATTTAGCTTGAGCCCCCGATTAGTCATCTCTTTAATAATAACCAAGGCCTCATCTACTTCTTGTTTCATACAGTATCCTCTAATTAAAGTTGTATAAGTCACTATATTAGGATTGAAAACCTTGCTTTTCTTACTCATACCGTTCACTAAATTATGTGCGATTTTGACCTTCCCTGCTCTACACAAGCCATCAACTAGTGTATTATACGTAACAACATCAGGATCACAACTGAAACGTGACATTTCCTTAAAAAATTGAAACCCTTGATCAACCATGGAGTTCTTACAAAACCCTCTGATCAAAATATTATATGTATATGTGTCTGGAATAACTCCGTATGTTCTGAGCATTTCATCATAAACATTTCTTGCCATATTCGTCCGACCCCGTCTAAGCAAAATAGACAAAAGACTGTTGAATGTAATCACAGATGGTGAAACACCAATTGACTTCATAGACTGAAAAAGCTTCATTGACTCCTCAAACAACCCAGCTTGACCATAACTCCTAATTAAGCTATTGAAGAATCGGTCCTCAAGCTTAACTGCCCCATTGGATCTTTTCTCAATTGAAAACAGAAAATTTCGAGCCACATTAAGGTTTCTTTCACGACCCAAAATTTCTAGCATTATGAAATAGCCTTGGCCATTGTGAGGGAAACCCATTTCGTGTGCCCACTTAAAGAATTGAAGGGCTTTGGATGGGCTTTTTATAAGGCGAAGGGTTTGAAGCACCGTGGTTTTAGAGAGAGTGGGAGAAAATGAAGATAAAGAATATTGCAGCTCACTCGTCCACGGTTTGAAATTGATGAGTGTAGCCATGGCTTTAGCTCTTTTCGATTTGGTGGATGATCTAGGTTTATCATTATTGTCCAAGTCTTCATCCTCACTATGATTTTCGCTCTGATTCGAACAAAATTTCCTGAATTCCAAAACGGATTACGAGAAAATAACATACAGCGCATAAGAAATGCAGGAAAAGAAAAAAAAAATAGATTTCGGAAGTACACCTGAAAGGCGAAGGAAGCTGATAGCTAGGGTCGAAGATGGAAACGAAATAATGCTTTGCAAATACTACCGATGAGCCACTGCGAGAATGCGTATTGAAGGCCATCAAAGTTGTATTTCTCCGGGCCTCGCTTGGTATTGTGCTTACCCACTAATGGCGTTCCCTTGTAAATGGGATTGAACAAGGTTTTAAAAGCCGGATAGCAACTGGTCGAATTCACGGTTGGGTCTAACGGCAGTCGATTTGTTATCTAACTCATAATAATTAAATATATATTTTTTTAATTTTATATATTATAATATATTATTAATTTTTAATATAATATAATAAATAATACTAAAAATATTACATAAATTCATTACATACATGTTAGAAAGCAATTTTAAATGAAGTGGATCTAAATTTTACATAAATGAATAGCTATATTTCAATACTAATATTTATATGTGAAAATAAGTACAATTTTAATCTTGTATAACCAATGAAAGTGATATATCAAACCACTTATTTGAGATAAATATGGAAAAAAGTATATATTACTACTAGAAGTGATTTTATGATATTCAAGGATAAGAACAAGGAACAAAACATCATTGTAAACCAATAAACATTATGGACTCCTTTGACATATATTGCAGATTGTAAAGTTACAACTAGTAAATAACACACTTCAAAGGTAAATAACAAAAGAATTGAATCATCCCTAAATTGTGTAGGGGTGTGTAGGGGTGAGGATGTGGGTTTTCTCAATGCCCATTAAAAGGGCAACAACCAATAGCTACTCATTAAAAGAATAGAGCACTTGCTCATTAAAAGAATAGAGCTCTTGAAAATTGCCACAGAACTTCGTATCTACAAAACAATCCCTATTAACATGGCAGCAATCACAACTATTCAATGCTCAATGCCCAATGACAAGAAACAAGATTGAAGATTCAAATGTTCCATTCATTGTGAAAATATAAAACACAAACTTACCTTTGTAGCGGCACAACTCTCTCACGGTAGCGGCAAGTCTTCAAGTATTCACGGCGACGACAGCGAAGCTCCTCCACAACAGCAAAGGAGAGGGACACTAGGGCTGAAAGTTGGCCACTTCTGTTTCGTTTTGCAAGCACCAGTACATAAGCAAAATGACATCATTTTGGTTATTTGTAAAAAATAAAGTACTGAAATAAACGATTCAGTCAATTTTTATAAATTTTATTGGTTTTTTTTCATTTCGAATAATTTTTTATTGATTCTTAAAGACTCTTGATTTTTTAATTTTTTTAAACTGATCAAAAAATTGGTTTATTGGTCAAATCAACTAGTCAATCCGATTTTAAAAACTATGGTATTAAAGATTAGGTCAACTTGTAAAATATGCTCATTTTCTAATATTTTTTATTAAATGAAATTTTAAAAGAAGTGTTGTTATAGTGAAGTAATTTGTGTTTAATCTATTTTGTTGAAAAATACTTTTGACATTGTCTATGATGTAGTTTATTTTTTTTCATAAACATTATAATCTTATTTGAGATTAACATTAAGTGAACATCTTTATAAGTGAGATTCAAACTTTAGTTTGTTTGACTAATTTGTATAAATTTTTTTATTATCTAAATTTAATTTGTTATTAATATTATTTAAATATATAAATGATTATAAATATTATTTTTGTAAATTTTTATTAAATTGTTATTATTATAATAAAATAAAATATAAAAAGCATAGTTACATAAATTTATATATAAATACTTTACATTTAATGTTTAATAATATTTAGAATAAGAATATTTCTATTAAGAAGATACTTATAAAAAATTATATATATATATATACACACACACACACACTTCAAATAATTTATACATAATGAGAGGCAAGATGATTTGAAAAAAGATTTAGATAAAAGATAAAGGTATTTTAGTAAAGATGAAATTTTAGTAGGGATTGTTTATTTTAAAATGTTTAATTTTTTTACTTTTATTTTAGGTTAAAAGCGAAAGTTCCAAAATTTAACCTATATTCTAAAATAAAAAAAATTGTTCCTGTTACCACTCAAAATTACTTTTAAAAATTAGCCAAACATTCAACCTTTTAAAAATAATACTTTAAAAAAAGACTTCGTTGCAATAAGTTTGGAGAAACACCCACTTATACTTGTTTATATAAATATATATATATATATATAAATTTGGGCTTGATTGCAGGTTTTTAAAATTATTTTTTATTTTTAAAAATAAAAAACTTGTTTGAATAACATTTTTTTACAAAAAAAAAATAGGATATGTGTTTTGAGAACAAAAAATATAAAATAATTAAAAGATGTATTGAAATCTAATTTTTTAAAGTAAAGAAAACAAAAAATAAGTCTTTTTATTAATAGTATGCATATAAATACATGAAAATAATACCAACATGAATTATTAAAACTAATTTTATAAAACAATTTTAAAGAACAAAAACAACCTCCAAATAGACTCTTCATTTTGACCCTCAAGTTTGGTGTTTTTTTTTTTTAATTTTGATATCTCATGTTTGCTCATTCTCAATTTGGTACCCCACATTTGAAATCATTATCAATTTAATCATTATGTCTAAAAACTATTAAAATATATAACAAACATGCTGAGTTAGAAAATTAAATGCTAACTAGGAATATTAAAAGGCCATTAAACTTGCATTTTTTATTCCTCAAGCTTAGTTATTTTCTCAATTTTTTTCTTCAAATTAAACAATTTTTTTAATTTTGTCTCTTAAGTTTAGCAATTTTCTCAATTTGGTCCTTCAAATTTAGCTATTTTTTTCAATTTGATCTTTTATATTTACTCATTCTCAATTTAGTTTCCCACATTTAAAATCATAATCAATTTCGTTCCTCTATATATAAAACGTCAAAATATTTAATAAAAACACTAACTTAAAAGGTTAAATACTAAATAAAAACATTAAAAGACTACCAAACTTGAACAATTCTTATGCACAGATAATGAAAGGTATTAAAGGGTAAAGATTAAATCTTTAAAGTAGGTTCTATTGTAAGGATTGAATCTCTCTGCTTTCTTCAATACCATTTGTATTTAGGTTAAAAACTTTTAAAAAGCTCGTATTTTTTTTCATTCCTTCCAAGTGGCCAATGTTGTGTATTTTAACTTTTTTTTTTTAAGTATCCCAAACAATACATTTCGAATATATATATAATTATTTTTATAATATTTAAAACATATATTTGATATATATATATACACATATATATATATATATAATTCAAAATTTTACTTCATGTTAAAATAATATAAAATTGTTTACCTAGTAATTTGGTTTGTAAGACAAGACAAAGTTGAAGTGAAGGTGTTAAAAATGTCCTTTGGAAATCACTCTTCATTGATTAGTCCATAGAGGATGTACTCCACAATTTGAGGCTTGGCTTCTATTCCCGTCTGGGAGAGGAGAAGAAGTTGCAATCAAAATGCACAATATTAGAATATTTGAAAAAAAATAACACACACACACACAACACTGTTTGGAATACATGAAAAAGAAAAGTCAAAACACATAGCATTGATTGCCTAGAAGGAATGAGAAAGAAATGTAAATATGGTAACCTCTTAACTTTTGTACTAAGCATTTTGATGCTTTATTCACTGACGGACTAAGTTAATAATAGTTTTAAATATAAAAAATTAAATTAAGAATAAATAAATATGATAGATTAAATTAAAAAAATTTTAAATTTGAGAGATTAAAAATATAAATTTGGTGAACTTTAAATATTCTTACTCAGCATTTTATTTGACAATTTAACATGTTTGTTATATATTTTAATAGTATGTAAATAAAAGAACTAAATTAATATTAATTTCAAAAGTGAAGAATTAAATTAAGAATAAATAAATATAATAAATCAAATAAAAAAAGTTGCTAAACTTAAGGAACGAAAAAAACTTCTTCTCATAGAATGCACCTTTATGGGTTGTTTGGTATTGAACTTTGGATTTTGTAATGTTCTAATGTGATTCTCAAATTTCATTTATAACTTGTAACACAATCTATCAAACATCTGAATTTTTTGCAATTAAAATTTTGAATAAACTATTGTTTTAGTTCTTGAAAAATATAATTTATTTTAAGTTATTTTTTAAATTATAAAAATATTTAATTTAATCTTTAAAAAATATATTAAGTCTCAATTTAGTTTTTATGTATAAGAATTTTATATCTTTTTATAACTCAATTGAAAATTTTAAAGACTAACTTAAGACATAATATATCTTTTAAAAATTAAATTAAATATTTTTATAATTTAAAGACTAAATTAAAATAAATTATATTTTTTAAAAATTAAAATAATAATTTATTCAAAAAAAATTTTATCGTTCTTCTCATTAAAAAAATAAAAAGAAATAAATATAACACATTAATCCACTATTAAATTAATGTTTGTAGGTTAATACTTTAAACTCTAATTATACTCCAATACCAATATACCTTCCATAATTTAACTCCAATTCTAACCAAAGACATCACTGAGAATGTGTTTATTGTGTTATTTTTTTTGCCGGTTAATACTTCAAACAAATAGTAACACATTAACCCAATAGTAAGTTAATGCCTTATTTCTTTTTCTTTTTTCCTACAGAGAATGACAGATAACTTCAACTACAGAGAATTCAAAATCATGTTTTAGCTAAGAGTTTTGATATGCAACAATTTTATTCCAAATATATTGTCTTAAAATATAGGATTACTTAGCACTAGTAATTTCCATCATCTCAATTGTCATCATTCAAACCCAATATTTAATTATTGTAAACTAAAATACTACTTATTGATTAGTTATCTAACTCATTTGGATATTATCAAGTAGTATCTACCAGTCATTTATATTTGAGTAAATTACATATTTTTTAGTTAAATTATATTTATTATTCTTTTAATTTTGAAAAAATGACACTCAATATTCTTAGTATTTAATACAATTCCATACAAACATTTTTATTTAATTTATTTTTTCAATAAAGTTAATATTTTATACAATATAAGTTCATTCCAAAACAATAAAGTTATTTACCTATTTTTATTGTTATATTAAGAATTTCTTATTGAATCTTAATATAATTTTAACTACTTTTTTTTAATATATTAAAAATAAATTTGCAGTTCTATTTTGTATAAAATGTTGTCTTCATCTACAAAAAGCAAATTAGAGAGAGGTAAATGTAATTTTCTAAACTAGGGGTGGTAATTATAATTTACTCTTTATATTGTAACAAATAAAAAATTCTTGTCTAAAATTTAAAATATAAGTCAAACATAATTTAGAATCGACTTATTGATTTTATTAAAAATTAAATTTAATTATTTGTTAAAATATGAATGAATTTCATTAAATTATTAAAAATTGTTTTAAAGTAAAAATAAAATTTTAAATTCTTAGAAATTTTATATGTTATGATAATATTCTTTTATTTTGTAAATAAAATTGATAAAATAATTTAATATAAAATAAATTTAAAGTGAACATAATACTACTTTAAAAATAAATATATGTATTTAAATATTTTATTTTTATCTTAATTTTAAAATCGTTAATTAAAATAAACATATTAATTTTAATCATTATAAAAATAGAAAAAAATGTTAAAGAATAAAATTGAGAATAATATAGTTTAATCTTTAAAAAATAGTTTAATATAATATAATATTTTTTATAATTGTTAATTTTAACTTCACACCTGTTTTTTTTTTTTCATTAAACTTTTCATATATAATTTATATTAACTCGACTTCGTTAAATCAAGAATTTAAATTAATTTTTGACATTGTTTTTAAGACAAGATAAACTTAAACATTATAGCCCAAACTCATCAACTAAATGGATTAACTTATGTCAGGTCTATTTATGAATAGCCTGAGTTGACCGTTTCACCTCTTGAGGTGAGTTTCGTAGATTACATGGCTGTTTCGGAAAAAGACCAGTTCATTTTGACCCCAAAAAAATGCAATTCAAGATGATTTTGAACATGACTGAAAGGTACAAATCATTCCAAATGAAGTAAATTTTTAATTTGTTCTAATTAGAATAAGCTAGAATTATTTGTGTAGACAGATCAACATTTATATTTAGTATTATTTATTAATTAGTTGAGTTAGAAGTTAGTTAGAATTTGGTATTAATTGAAGGTTTTATAGTTGCAAGATAGTTCTCTTTCATCTGTATATAAACATTCCATATGATAAAATGATCATCGTCTTGTTCACTACACAATTTCTTGTTAATCTTGTGTGGCACTGGTTCATGGTATCAGAGCAGAGTTTGGCGAGCGTCAGCTGTGAAGAATTGTGAAGGGTAGACACACACTTGCTGAGAGATTTGATCATGGAATCGAGTCGAGTGAACGGAGAGAATTTTAATCAGAGTACGTTTCCTCAAGCTGATGGAGCGAGTGTTCCATACGTACAGAGGAGTGATGATGGCCCTTTGGCCTTGCAGAATTCAGTCAACCAGGGATGACCTTGGTGACTTCTGCACTTAATGGAGACAATTATCTCACATGGAGTACTACTGCGAGAATTTCCCTTGAAGTTAAGAAAAATTGGGTTTCATAGATGGAACCCTTACTGCACGTACATAAGTGACTGAATTTAGGAAATGGAAGAAAGCAGATACGCTGATAAAGGCATGGTTACTCAATTCAATCTCAAAAGATCTGGTTGATTCCTTCATATATTGCCAAGATTCGAGGAAGTTGTGGACAGAAATTGAAGAGAGGTTTGGTACTAGTAGTGGACCTCAACTATATCATATTCAAAGAGAGATGTCCTCTATTGCACAAAGGAGCGAATTAATCATGACTTACTATGGCAAATTACACAAGTGTTGGGATGAATTGGATAGGTTAATGCCACTACCAATGTGTAATTGTAATAATTGTAGCTGTGAATTGAATAGGAAGCTAAGAGAACATACTGCTTCTAATCGTCTCATGCAATTTTTTATAGGGATGAATTGATAGTTTTGACAGCATTAGAGCTCAAATCCTTAATTTGGATCCACTTCTAGGGGTGAATAAAGCTTATGCTATGGCGTTGAGAGTAGAGAAACAAAGCATGGTGAGTTTGTCTTATGCCACCAATACTAAATCTACCAGTGCATTATTAGCAAGAGTTTCTCACGGTGAAGGGAAAGGAAATTTTAAGAAGGATGGAAAGAAGGGTGATAGATTCTGTGATCATTGCCACACTAGTGGACATATTAGAGAAACTTGTTTCAAAATTAATGATTACCCTGAGTGGTTTAAAGAGTTGAAAAAAACCAAGAAAGGTGCAACAACAAGAAAGAAAATGGGTGCTAATGCAAATATGACAGGAGTTTCGAGCAATGTATTTGAAGCTAAGGGAGAAGAGGATAATAAGCAATCTGAATTGGCATCCATGGTGTCTAATCTTTTCAAGCAAGAAATGGTAAAATACATGAAAGGGAAAGCCTCAGGTGATACAGAACATGCTAACTTTGCTAGTGTTTTAGATTTTATAGGTAACTCATTTGTGATTACAACTCATTTTCTAAAGGCTTTTAGATATTAGATCCAGGGGCTTCCAAGCATATGTGCTCAAATAAAACCATAATGTATCATATTGAAACCTTAAAAATACCCATATCTGTTTACCTACCAGATAACTCTACTGCCATATGTAACCAAATTAGAAACATCAATTTACATCCATCTATCCAGCTAAAGAATGTTTTAATGATTCCCTCTTTAAACATAATTTTCTCACAGTAAACAGATTGCTTCATGACTTTTCGATTTCAAACTTTATAATACAGGACTTGAAGACTAGGGAGATCATAGCAGTAGTAGCTGCAGCAAAAGGCCTTTAGTTACTTGATAAAACTTCCTTTGATCCTATTATCATAAAGAAATTTTGCATACCTAGCATTTGTACTTTCAATTCATATACTTGTAATACAGCTACTATCAATAAAAGTGCAGCCCACCTATGGTATCAAAGGCTGGGTCATGCACCTATTTCTGTTGTAAAAAGAATTCAAAGCTGTAATGATGATTCTCTTGATGATATAAAAATCTGTGACGTTTTCCATTTAGCTTAGCAGCAAAGGCTTCCCTTTCCAGTTAGTAAGTCCAGATCAAAAGATATACTAGAATTAATATATACAGACCTTTGGGCCCTTATAAAGAACCTACATTAAATTCTGAATATTATGTTTTGACAGTAGTACATGATCATAGCCAAGCCACATGGACATTTTTAGTTAAATATAAAAGTCAAGTTCCAGAAATTCTGACAAATTTTATTTCAATAGTCAAAGAAAATTTCAGAAATCTATCAAAGCTATTAGGTCAGATAATGGTTCAGAATTTCTAAATCAAACATGTACTTCTTTATTCAAAACTTTAGGTATTGAACATCTACGTTCTTGTGTTTATACCCCTCAACAAAACAGTATTGTAGAAAGAAAACATAAACACCTATTGCAAATAGCAAGAGCATTACTTTTTCAATCTAACCTACCTAAGAAATATTGGGGAGAGGTCATCCTGACTGCTACATACATAGTAAATAGACTTCCATCTGCTATCTTAGACTAGAAATCACCTTTTGAGATTCTTCTTGGGCACCAACCTCTTTATTCTAACATTAAAACCTTTGGTTGTTTATGTTTTCCAACCAATACCTTGCCAAACAAAGATAAATTTGTTGCCAGAGCTTTTAAGTGCATATTAATTGGGTATGCTTCTAGGCAAAAGGCTTATAAAGCCTATGACTTGAATACACAGAAAATTTTCACATCAAGAGACATTATTTTCCATGATGAACAAGTATATCCTTTTACTAGTAACACAAATGCTAGTGATGATGTTATTTTACCTTTTGTACCCATTGATGTAGATTCAAATAATTCTACCCATATACTTACTAACCCTATTGATGTTCATAATCATATTCCTATTTCTAATAACATTGATTCTATTTCTGATCCTATTTGAAATATTGACACAGTTTTAGTTCAAACAGATCAGAATTTACCTTCCCTTGCTGACTTACCTTCTGTACATGATCAGCATCCACAACCATCTACTGACATAATTCCCTTACCTAACCAGCCAATCTAGAATACACAAAGAACCATTATCAGATCTATAAAACCTCCTGCATGGCTGTAAGATTATGTATGTCACTGTGCCACTACTATATCTGATCATACCTCTAGCACTCTTACCTATATTTCTCAATCAGAACATTCCCAAACTTCCCAATATGGTGGATTTTTGGCAAAAATTTCACATATCCAAGAACCTTACACTTATAAACAAGCTGTAAAACATAAACAATGGGTTGATGCAATGAATAAAAAACTTGGGGCTTTAGAAGCAAATCAGACATGGGAATTGACTACTTTACCTCCTGGTAAAAAGGCTACAGGCTCAAAATGGGTTTATAAAACAAAGTTCAGTGCTGATGGCAGTATAGAAAGACATAAGGCTCGTTTGGTTGCTAAGAGATATAACCAAGTAGCTGGCATTGATTACTTTGATAGTTTTTCACCAGTTGCAAAATTGGTCACTGTTTGAGTTTTTCTAGCTTTCTCAATTAAGTATAATTGGCATATTCATCAACTTGATGTTAATAATGCATTTTTGCATGGATATTTAAAGAAAGAAGTTTATCTTTATCCTCTTGAAGGATATAAAAAAGCTACTTCTAATCAAGTTTTTAGCTTGAAGAGATCTCTTTATGGGTTGAAGCAAGCTTCAAGTGAATGGAATTCAAAATTTACAGCTCAAATAATCAATTATGGTTTTCGGCAATCTGCCAACCATTGTTTGTTTATAAAGAGTTCTCATGATTGTTTCTTAGCACTAATTGTGTATGTGGATGATGTACTTGTGACAGGGAGCAAAGAAGCAAACATTGTTAAGGAGTTCTTAGACTTTATTTTTACGATTAAAGATCTGGGTTATTATGCAAAATTTTTCCTGGGAATTGAGATTGCTAGGTGTCGAGGTGGTACTTTCATTTTTCAAAGAAAGGATATCATGGATATTGTTAAAGATGTTAAGTTGGAGGATGCCAAAACACTATCCACACCTTTGCCTACAGGTTATAAGCCTAATGATCAGTCACCTCTGCTTTCAGACCTAGATGCTTTCAGGAGATTAGTTGGAAGATTGTTATATCTTGATATGACTAGGCTGGACACTCACAGTATACAATTGCTTAGTCAGTATGCTGCTGCACCTATTGAATGTCATTGGAAAGCTGCCTTAAATGTTGTCAGATATCTGAAACATACCTCTTCTATAGGGTTATTTTACAAATACTCAGCAAAAATGAAACTTAAAGCCTTTTGCGACAGTGATTGGGCTGCATGTCTTGTCACTAGAAGGTCCTTAACCGGCTACTGTGTTTTTCTTGGTGAATGTTTGTTCTCATGGAAGTATAAGAAGCAATCAACAGTCTCTAAGTCATGCTGTGAGGCTAAGTATAGAAGCATGGCAATGACAGCATGTGAGCTCCAGGGGATTTCCTATCTGCTAAAGGATTATCAAATGGAGGTTCAAACACTAATTCCATTATGGTTTGATAATAAGTCAACTTTGCATATTTAACTAATCTAGTCCTTCATGAAAGGACCAAGCACGTAGAAATTGATTGTCATATGTTAGAGAGAAATTCAAGTCAGAATTCATTGAGCCACAGTACACTCCCTCCAAACTTCAATTAGCTGATGGGTTTCCTAAGTCGCTTATTCAGCCAGATTTGCACACTTTCATCTCCAAGTTGGGCTTAGTTTCAAAGCCTATCCCAACTTGAGGGGGATGTAGACAGATCAACATTTATATTCAGTATTATTTATTAAATAGTTGAGTTAGAAGTTTGTTAGAATTTGTTATTCACTGAACGTTTTATAGTTGCAAGTTAGTTCTCTTTCATCTGTATATAAACAGTCCATCTGATAGAATAATCATCATCTTGTTCACTACTCAATTTCTTGTTAATCTCGTGTGGCACTGGTTCAATTTGAGGCCACTGATTTCCCCCCCCCCCCCCCCCTCAGTTCCACTAATTTGCTTCGTACTAGTTTATTTCCTCTTTTTCATGTTTTCTTTCTCACCCTTCACTTCTATCATTATCCTTCGTAACAATAAACTGTAATGAAAAATTGGAATCAATAATTATAATTCTAGTTGTCGATTTCTTCCTAGTTCCTTTACTTTGTGTGGCTCTGAAAATCTGAATTTATAAAAGCGAGAACTAAAACATTAACTAACATTTTATTTGAAAGAACAATATTCTCAACATACTAAAATAACATAAAACAATTTCATTATGAAAAATAAAGATTCAAAATGCAACTCCAAGATTTTTTTTTTTTGGGTTCCTAAAGTGAAATTTTAATCATCCTTCATTAGCAACTCCTATGTCCATTTTGGTCAAATTTTCTTGTGACACCTATTTGACATATCACAAAATAATTATCAAAATATTTTAATTAAAATTGTCAATATACTAAAGTTAAAGTAATATAATTCAACAGGGGTAGAAAAACTTTTTAAGTTTACAAATTTTGGAAGGAGTGTTTCATTTAAAAATTTAAATATGAAATTTTTTTGTTTGCAAAAATAAAAATGAGAAACACAATTTTTTTAAAGAAAATTTGGAAACAAAGATGGAGATCATGCGCCTCATTTCATATGATCCCTATTCTTGAAAATTTATATAATTTTTTTTTAAAATTTATATATATTTATTTATAAATATCTTAAGTAACTTTTCTTTTTATTATTTTTTAATTTAAAAAAATTAATAATATATTAAAATAATAATTTTTAAAAGCTATCTTCTATAATTCTTTATTTTATTTAAAAACTCAAATTATAATTAATCTTCTTATCTTGATAAAATTAATTATTTTTCATTAATATAATTTTTTATATTTTATGAAAAATTTATAATATTATTTTAATGATTTTTTTTGACATTTTAAGTTCTTATAAAAAACCCCGTCAATCCTTGTAAAAAATGAAGATAGGAAAGATTTTTTTCTTGATATAAAAATTAAAGATGGAGATAGAGAGCATAATAATACCGGGATAAAAAATAAGGAGACACTCCCCACTTTTGCCTTGGACCTCGGACCGTTGCCATCCCTAAGTCAGACTAATGAGTTAAATATTAGCTTTGATACTTAGAAGTCAGACTAAAGTCTTGGACTTTGGTAGCTCTCTCAACTAATTGCAGTACACTAGTAGATCATAGTATGAAATTAACATTAGAAAAGGCCAGAAATTCAGAATATTAGAAGGCATTCTTTGGCTATAACATCCACTCTTAAAAGATACAGATCAACTTACACCCTGAGAATGTTCAGTTACAAAGAAAGTGAGAAGAATATATTATATATATTACATACATTATCGTTACAACGTGATCTTCTACATTGTATTCACTCTAACAAGCCTCTCTGAGACTTCTGAAGTCATGTCAGCCTGAAGCCTTAATTAGATCGCCGACGATAATAATATCTGTCAAAAAGAAAAATGTACAGAACCAATTATATGATACCACATTTGCATATCTGTCAAGTAACCTGTTGGCATGCCTATGTCTTACACACACACACACACACACACACACACATGTATATATATATATATATATATATAGAGAGAGAGAGAGAGAGAGAGAGAGAGAGAGATAGCAGTACACAAATATCTTGATGCTGTAAATGGAAGCATATTTTCGTAGAAGACGTTCTATGGTGTACCACTCAGAACGATCTGATCCATCTTGATAACCTATGCGGGGCATGTGGATTGATGCTTTGTAGCAAAGATAAATGAAACTTGTGTCAGTAAGTAGCAATCGTAAAATAAAAGCTTTTTTTAATTGTTTAGCTTTGAAATAGTAAGCAAACAAACTGCCTAGGATAGTTTAAGAATTAGAAGTTACATTTAAATGCTCCATGTATAATGTCCCAACAATCTCAGGCCTGCTTTCGTTTTATAACTGTATAACATGATAGCGGGATTCTAGGAAAATAAGTTCTAGTAAAAGATAAGTAGAGCCTTCATAAGAATTCTTGTTCAAAAGGTGCCACTTATCTGTAAGAGCAAATTACTTCTTAATAATCAGAATATGCCACATTTTAAACCTTTCCTCAGAAATAAGCTATATATTGATCCTTTTCCTCTCGTGCCTAGAGGAAAGATAATACAAGAAGGTAATGCACAAAGGACCAATAATGTAGTGGTAGTAAAGTTTAGCATCTAGATGCATGTGGTTTGTAATTTGCTCTTCCATTATGTTTTAAATAATACCCATATATTGATGTCTGTGTAATTACCAGTAAGAAAGAATAAAACAAAAGAACAAAAAAGATAGATTCACATGGGGTGGAACATTTAGGTAAGAACCAAAAATATAAAATCAACCATAAAAAACTAGGAAGAACGTTACCAGAATTTTGCATGGCTGAGAATGCTGCCTTTGATAAGCAACTTTCCAGGTGGAGAAGTGAGATCTTACTGCGAGGCACTTTACGCCTAGCATTATAAGACTGAACTACAGCTAAAGCAACCCACTCAGGAATACTTCCATCCATATTTGGTTTGTCATGATCATCTACAGAGTAACAAGAAGGTTTCATAGGAAAATTTGAAGTATAATAATGAAGCATGTCGGGCATGATATGACTAATATCAGAAAGATCAAGCACTAAGTAAAAACATATTCTAGTCAATTTGAAGTGTTTATATGTAATTTAAAGTGTCGCATCATACTGAAAACAAGTGTCCTCATGTGTTGGTCACAACATGGCTCCTTTTTCGACTAGTGTTGATCCATAATTATGTGTAAGATGATTTCTGCCCTAAAAGTGGAAGGAACTGGGACTGTCTATAGTGTCATAGTGGCTCAACATGGTCCTACACGAAGCACTTTGTAGGCTAGTTGTAGCTTGTAGGTCTTAGTGTAAGCGCTCACCTCCAAGTCTTATAAGATGGAGATCACCAAGATGCAAGTCCCCATGTGCTGAAGCTCGTTCATATGCATCACCAATGCTCGAAGAAAGTTTGGTCAGTGCATCAAACATACCTCCGTGGCCCCAGTTTCCAGATGTATCAACACAGCTGTAAAATCAGCTAATAATTTAGAAATAAAATCAACAACTCACTACCAGATGGAGCGGTAGTCAAAACAGAGTCATAAAGTTGATACATTAAGAGAAATATTCAGCAAGTGTACGTGTTCAAAATTTGGTTCCTCCACAGCAAAATGTTTGTTTGTCTACTGCTCCATCATTTTCTAGTGGAACTATATTAACAAGTCATACACAACCCCAGGTTGCTTAACAGATATACTATTTCTGCTCTTATAAAGCAAAGCCAGAGCCCAGACATAGAATAGCTTATTGCCACTAAAGTTTGAATTATTACAATATGACAATTAAAGCTAATCTTAGCATTTTTTTTTAAGCATATTTAATTAAAGATGAGAAAGTTTTGATGCCAATTGGCTAAATTTATTAACCAATCATCCTTCCCCTCAATAATACGGCAGGATTATGTCCATAAGACTTGGGAAGATTATTTTGACTATAATCCTTTTACTTTGTAATTGATTATCGAAGAGTAAATTTATAGTGCTTGAAAACCATTAATTTGTATCCTCTATTCTGTTCTGGTAATTCTAAAGCTTCACATAATTCCAGCTAACATAATGTTAATAATATTTTTGCAGCGCTAGTTGGTAGTGTAGCAAGGCATTTGAGTTAGTAACTTTTAACTTCTAGGAGTAGTAGCCTAGTAGGCATCAGATTATTGTGCGGGAAATTAGTATGCCACTATTTTGACAATCCCACCCGTATGTATCATATCCTGGTATCTTGAATGTCTATGTTTGAAATGTTAGCACTCTGCATCATGGGAATGTAGGATGCCTATGAATCCAAGATCTGTATTCTCTACACTTGGGAAAATCCCATGGATACTTTGAATTACAATAACTATCATCCCAAAACATAGGCATCCTAATTCCTAAATACTGGGGTATTTGATACCAGAGGCAGAGTAGAAGTGAAAATGATAGCATCCTAAATAGAGCAGATTCTTGGACCATCAATATTTGATCTTATCCTCAGTGCTAATAGTTAATAAACTAGAAAGTACAGTAAGCTAACACGTACTTAACGTTAACAAAATAACAAAGGGAAACACACAAAAATGTCTCTTGTTTTGCAAATTCGTGGAGTAATAAGTTTTGACCTTACTCCTCAATGCTAAGAAATAAGTTAAATGTAACAGAGTACAATAACCAGAAATGTTTTTTAGTTAAAAAACAAAGGGAGACTGATGTAACCCAAGTAACTTAGAGAACCATCCCTCAAAAACTAGCTGTTGAAGGAGAAGAACCAAACTATTTAAATACTCCATCAAACATCTCATTCTACTCAATGTGACTTGGGTAGCCCATATTACCTTAAGGACATTTATACTATTTCCATCCCCATCATAGCACCGTCCCTGAAGAGCAGACGTCCCGGCGGCTGCACAATGCGACACTTCAATGATGGGCCTAAGATAGGAAATGGGCTGAAGGTTTACAGCAGAAAAAGAAGGAATAAGCAACAGGGGCAAAATGGGGTATGTTCAAATAACTAACTCTGGCCATGTAGTAGAGCATGAGAGAGGAAAAAGATACTTAATGCAGGAGGTTTTGTGGGAAAAGGCAGGCAAGGATTTGGGTTAAGGAAGGAGAGTTCTAGCCTCTCGAAGAGCTAAAAATATTTTCTATTCTGGTTTTCTTATTCTGTATTTAAGTGTGCTAGTGTGGTTTAGTGTTACTGTGATATCAGTGTGTTGCTGGTATTTTAGTGTTCATGTGCTGTATTGGGTCTCTTAGTGCTGTAGCAGTGAATATATATCAATATTTTGCTGTTATTGCTTGGAACTCCATCAGAGACACGCACAAAAGCAGAGCAGTCTGCATATAATGTATCAGAAAGCCTTAAGGTTGGGAACAATTATGCAGACCAAAAGCAACATGATTACCATCAAATAATTAAAAATATCTTGCAGCAGAGAACAATGTGATATAATAAAAGTTCAAACAGAAGATTAATTTGAAAAAAATCAATAAAGTTAATCAATAGCTTATTGCAACAGAACAAGAGCTGCAATGAGGCAATTACAAAAGAAAAAGTTGACCTGAATATTATGGCAGGTTCAGATGGACAAACGTTTGATGGATCTGTACAATCTCCATAAACAAAATGAACAGATCCAGTATCTGATGTAATACCACCATCTGGTGGGCTGATAGGGTCATTCACTTTCAATGAATGGTATCCAAGTGCTTCCCACTTAGACAGCTTCTTTTCCTCTGCCTTCTTCTTCGCAACCTCAAGTTTTACACGCTTATCTGCATCCGATATTCTTCTATTCCTCAACTCTGTGACTGAATCAGCACTTGATTTTGATACTTCCTCAAATTTTTTAACCCAGGAGAGATAGGAAGCCTCATCAAGACCAGGATCATGAGAAAGGGAAGCAGAACCTCCTTTTTTAGCGTCATTTGCTTTTAGAAGATTTCTAGGGTTTACCTCAAATTTCCTATCATCCTTGTCAGATATTTGTACATCACGCATTTCAATCACCTTGTCAGTCATAGCATTAATTTCTGAAAAATTAATGTCCCCAAATTTTTCTTCATTAATTTCTCTAGGATCAAGCATATGTAAACCAAATATTATAGATTTCAAATCATTAGTTCCAACTCCTGGCGTTTCTTCATTTTCTTGTTCCTGAATATTATCACCTATAACATTGAGGCTAAGCTGCAATTTCTTCTCAGCCCTCCGCATAATTACCTACATTTTAATATTTGAATTCTAAAACATGTAAATGGCTTCTACTGTTAGAGATTAAAAAAAATTATAAGAACAAAAAGAATGACACCTCCTCTACTGTGCTTTCTGTGACAAGGTTTATGCACAACACATGGTTCATTTGACCAATCCGATGAGCTCGCTGCAGAGCCTGCTTGTCCACTTGTGGATTCCAATCTTGCTCATAGAAAATGACCTACAAAATGGAAGGAAGACTAAATTCTCAATATGATAGAAACTTCTCTTGTATATTATTCAAAACCAACTCAGTACAAAAGTTGATGATGGTATGATGGAACCCAAGTGACTTGGGGAACCCTCCCTCAAAAACTAACTATTGAAGGGAAGAACCAAGCCACTTAAGTATCTCATCGAACATCTCATTCTACTCGATATGGGACTAGGGTAGCCCATACTAACCTAAAGACATCTCATACTATCCCCATCCCATCATATCACCGCCCTTGAAGACACTTCCCTGGGTGTTGCTTCACTCTATTGCGATCAGCCTCTCTGCCGATCAAATCCCTTCACAGGTAGGCCTCTCCGTGCCATCGGCAAACTAAGTTCTCATACCAAATGATAAAACCCAAGTGACTTAGGGAACCCTTTCTCAAGACCTAGCTATTGAAGGAGAAAAACCAAACCACTTAAGTATCCTATCGAGCATCTCATTCTATTCGATGTGAGACTTGGATAGCCCATACTACCCTAGGGACATCCCATACTATCCCCATCCCATCATGGTACAAGAGAAGTGAGGGTAAATGAACTGCAAAATAGTAAAACGGGTACCATGGCAGTACCTTGATACAATAAATGAGCCAAAGAAAAATAGCAAAGAAGCAAAAATGATATCTAACTTTTGAGAGGTTATACTCTCCTTTTCCTTCAGAATTTTCTCCTTGCCTTCCATGGGACCATGCTCCCCATGATAAAGCCAGCCATGTGTCAGAGTTTGTTACTGCTTAATTCCCTCTCTAGCCCTCTTCTCTTTCTAGAATATACTTTGGCCTCCCCTTTCTTGGGCTTGACCAACTTCCAGCATCCTTACCCTTTCTAGTGTAAGTTTTTATGACAGTAGGCCCATCACAATATGTTTTTTACATCCAAAATGCTTCAATCTATCTGTTAAAATTATGGTAGTCCTGTGGACTTAAGTTACATAGCCATATTTCCAAGATCAACTATAACACTTCCAACAAACAGAAAATTATATTTAAAGCCAATCATAACAACAGCAATCACACATAGGCAGTCAACAGAACTACAGAAGTACTAGTTTAATTTTCCTCTTAGCCAGCAGAATTCAGAAAATGAAGGAGAACCCAAAACTACTCACATAAACATTTGATATCACACTTAAGAGGAGAACTGTCATCTATGCAAAATTTGCTCCAGAATTAGAATTTGCATTATTAAATTTAAGATGTCTCTAAATTAGAACGAGGTTCTTAATTGCAATTCTACTAAGCTCAACCATTAAATACATGTTTCTAGAACAAGAGAACTATAAGATTTTAGATCTGGAGCAAACTTAGATTCAAGTCTAAAAGAGATGAGAAGGAATCTAGAAGTCTAAAATAGGGTTGTTAAACTCATGAGTTAATTAAACAAATTTAGGAGTTTAGGTTAGAAAACGTGTCAGCTTCCAGCCAAACTTGGTTTCTAATGGACTCATGGTAAACATGTGTATTTGCCATTGTTCTTAAAACCAGACCGGACCAGCCAATTCAACCAGAAAACCGGTGAACCGGCCACTTGTCTGGTCTGGAATAACCACAAAATCGGCCAACCAAAAAACCGGTCAAAAACCGTTTAAATCAGTCAAAAACTAGGAAAACTGGTAAAAACCGGTCATACATCAAGAAGAAGGAGGAGGAGGAGGAGGAGGTGTCCCATGTACTGCAAGTGAGGAGAAAGAGGAGGTGAGGAGGTGCTGTGACATTGAAAACATGAAGCATCCCATCTACCCCAAATGAGGAGAAACAGGAGGTGCATTTGTGACATTGGAAACACAAAAAAATAAATGAAGAGGGAAATGAAAAAAATAAAATATAAATAAAAATTATAATATGATAAAAGTAGCTAGAAAAGTGCAATAAATATTTAGTTAATATGGCAGAAAGAAGAGATGAAAAGTACAAATTACAAGAGAAAGAAAAAAATTAATAAATGTTAAGTTTTTTTACACTAAATGTTAGATATTTTTTTAATTTAGTGAATGATATATATTTAATTTTTTTTATGAATATGTAAGATAAATTATTTTTTATTTTATTTTACATGTAATAAAATTTATAATATATTTATTATATTTATTTTTAAGTAATTTATTCATTTAATTATAATATAATATGAATATAATATAGATACTGGTTCAATCACATTTTAATTACGATTAAACCAATGAACCATGAACTAGTTCCTCCACCAGTTCAATATCCAGTCCGATTTTTAAAACATTGCTATTTGCATAGAAGTTTACAAGTTTGTACTTCTGATCAAATTGGTGCTTAGACTCTGACCAAGCCCAGCCCACAACTGAAGAAAAATGGGAAACACACCCCTTTTCTCTCAACAAAATGCCCTCAATTCAGTTAATTGCCCTTCCAATAAATGACTTTCAAATGGATGGATAACTGAAACTATTATCTCAATCTCAGGATAATAGACATATAACCTTATTTTCCTAGAATGAATAGCTAATTCCACACTTCAGATTAGTTTATGCAGTGATATCTTGCATTTTCATCTATGGACTAACAAAAGCAGCCCATATTTTAAAGATTTTGGACTCTTTGAGGTCATCTAATGTTGACATTTTGCTCCCAACAGTCATACTAGTTAGAAATATTGCTTCTTTCTGCCAGGGCTACTTTTTCTTTAGGGGTGGGATGTCAGGAGCACAGAAATAATTTTATGAAGTATTTATTTAAGTCATAATTTATATGCAGCATTGAAAAAAAACTAGACTGGAAATATTCAACTAAAAGTATAAGATATCCAGTCAATCTAATACAGAAAAAATGAATAAATAAATAAACAACAACACCAATGAAGAAACTTCTTATTCAAATTTTAAAATGAGTCACACATATAATCAAGTTCAAATTAGTTATACTTATATGGTTATATACCTAAAGCTAGATATTACAAAGAATTAACAATTGCAAAACTTTAATCCATTAACCCTGTCAACCATTGTGTTATGCTTCCTCGAAGAAGGATACAAAAAAAGTTCTTAAATATCAAATAGTTCTAGTCTAGAAACACAACTACAACACTATTATAATACCCATTTACATATAAACCTGAAGTTTATGCTATCAAAAGGAATTCAGAATTAAACAAGTGAAGACATATAGAACACCATGAATTGCCCCCTTTGAAGGCAAAAGAAAGCACAAACTATGAAATGTGTCAAATGAACAGAGGTAAACCTTAAAAAGACATTGGTCATAGTGAATGCCAAAAGGTAGATCTTAACGTGTACAACTGCCCCATCATTCTTAAGTTCACGTATATATACCAGTATAAAGAATTAAACAAGTGAACGCATTAGAAAGATTCCAATTTAAAAAAGAAGCCTTAAAGCTTGATGAGACTTAACAGTATCAGCAGCCACAAGATTCAAACCAACTCCCCCAGCTCTTGTTGAGATCATGAAAACAAAGGCTCCATTTTCATCAGTTTCAGAATTAACTGACAGGCCACTGAAACTTCTTATAGCAGCAAAGCGCTCCTCAGCCCTAATTGATCCATCAAGACGCTCATAGGAATATTTTCGTAATTCCAGAAAGTCCTACATTAATCAAGACATAAGCCATCAAAATTTTCACCTGATAAAATTAAGGAATTCTATGCATTTGATAGGGATCTAACCTGCAAAATGTCAAGTGTTTGGGTCATTTGAGCAAAAAGAAGGACACGATGTCCAGAATAATGCAACTTCTGAAGAAGATGGTCCAGTATCAGCAGTTTACCACTGGCCTGGTCAGGAAAACGTTTATAATAGCATGGTAATCAATAAAATATCGCGGTGGAGCAAAGTTCATATGTACATAAGCAAAATCCAATGGAGAACAAATATTTAATTTCTTTCAGGAAACTATAAGCAAAGTTCAAATTTAGTAGCTCCTGAACCCTTTCCTTAATATATCATGGAGCTAAGTAATTGGAATTTGAAAGATTATGTATTATGCTCCATGTTTATTGTATTTTAAAATGTCATTCTCTCTCAGAGACTTTTCTTGGCTCAGTGACATGTCAAACTTTTAAGGCATTGGTTGTAACAAGGCCACAGATTATGTGAAAGAGAAACTAAAGCATAAGTGATAAGTAGTCAGAAATGCCAGACAAAAACTATTAGTGGTTCATAGTCATACATAAACTTCAACTGGACCCAACTGATACATTGTTTGACTCCAGGAAAAATTTTTCTTGTTTATTTTTAATTTTCTTCTTCTTTTTCCTATTCTATCCTCTCTTCCTTTTTATATCTTTTATTTTTTCTTTCTTGGAAAATGGGAAATGCAATACAAACAAGTTTCGAGTACTGCCCAAACAGAACTGACACTATTTGTTAAAGAGTAAGAGCCAGAATAAGTTAGAAAAACAGTGATAATTCCCACATGATCAAGTAGTAAAAATGAGATTAATAGTTACCTGAACCAAATGTTCACCCTCTTCATAAGGTTCAGGCTCAATACCTGGAAAAAGATAAGGATGGCTGCATGCTTTCCTTAGCTGTAGCACCTGCCAAAAGTAAAATATAAATGTAAAAACCACAATATGCCCCTTAAATTATTTGGGTGTGGGCAATATGCATGCTGAGTCTTTTTGGTACACTATGGTGTAGCAAATTTCAAAAGGATTATAGAGTTGGAAAGGGGCTTATTTTTCTCTTGGTGGGAGGATAATGTTAATTCAGGCTCCTTGTCTAATATCCCCTTGTACTATCTTTGTTTAAGACTCTAGTGCAAGTTGCTAATAAGATTGAGAATATTATGCAAGATGTCTTGTGGTCTAGGGGTAGTGAGTAAAAGAGATCACTTGGTTAGTTGGGATGTTTGTTGCAAGTCAAAGGAGGATTGAGGGTTGGGTCTGGGTACTTTGGTGTCCATAAACATCTTCCTAATGGCTAAGTGGCTTTGGTGTTTCCCTTTGGTGCTACATCATTGTGGCCTAAGGTGATCAAGGGCAAATATGTTATTCAGCTGAATGGTTTGGGAAGCTAATTCTAGGAGCCTTGCTACTCATCCATGGCCCCAGGAGTTTATCTCTGAGATATATCCTTCTTTTTCTTCAATGCTTTCTTTTTGTGTTGGAGATTAAACTTGTTTTCAGTTTCACAAGGATCATTGGATTGGTGACTTTTCTTTTCTTGAAATTTTTCCACGACTTTTTCAGTTATCTTCTTTGCATAATGCACCAAATTTTGGGTTTTTAGTGGAACAAAGCAATCAATATACTTGGAATTTTCATTTTTCAAGAAATCTTGATGACATACTTGTGGATGATCTTACTTGTCATTAGAAATACTTACTGTTCTGTGTTTACTTTTTTCACAATAGAATGATTTGGATTATGGATTCTTTGGATTCTTATACTTATGCATCTTTCTTTAAATTTTTAATTCAAAATCCAAATATTACCTCTCTTCCTTTGTCTAAGCATTTTCAGGAAGTTAAGTGCCCTTTGAAGGTAAAGGAATTTGTTTGAACAAAAGTACTTAATAGAATTAATACAAATAATCTACTTCAGATTCAAAGACCCAACAAGGCCTCATCACCAGATCTTTGTGTGATCTGTTTCAGAAGTTCTTGGCATATCTAGAATAGGTTGTTTGACTTCTTTGAGGAGAGTTGAGTTTGCCCATTAACTTTGGGGGCATTTTTAGCAGTCAAGTTTGCAAGGTTGCAGAAGCTAAAGGAAAGTAAAGCTATCTGGGATTGTACAATCTTTACTAGCTTGTGGTGTCCTTGGTTAGAATGAAATGCTAAAGTGTTCAATCAGCAATTCCTTCCATGCCATTAACTTCGGCAGAGGATTATTTTTATGTTCTCTTTGTTGATTTCTTCTAATAGTTTTTCTAGGGGAGTGTCCCTTATGGATCTTCAGTGGGATTGACAAACTTTTCTGATTTAGAGCTTGAATTGTTTTCTTTTATTTATAGAGGATCCTTTGTCCTCTAATTTTGTATCCTTTTGTAATCTCAATAAATTCTTTTTTCATTTAAAAAACCAAAATATGGATTGCTATGGAACTGAGTGCAAAAAACAAAAACCAAAAATTCCACCTGAGACTATATGTAAGATACAAAACAATGATATCAAGAAACCAACTCTCCCACAAAGCTTAAGCAGATGAGAGATATCTAAAGAATGGTTTATAAGGGATTAGGGTTTATGGGTTAGGAATTAGGAATTCGGGATTAGGAATTACAATTTAGGATTTAAGATTGAGGGTTAAGGGTTTAGTTATAGTTTAGGGAATAGGTTTTAAGATTTGTGGTAGAGTTTAGGACATAGGGTTTAGAGTTTAGGGTTTATGTATTAGTGTTTAGGTTATACAGACTATGAATTAGGGTATAGATTTTATGGATTTTGGGTTAGGGTTTAGAATTTAGGGTTTCTATGTTGTCTTGTGTGTGTTGTGAGCATTGTGTCTCGTCTGTGTGGTGTGTATTGTCTATGTTGTGAGTGTTGAGTTGTGAGAGTCGTTTGTGTTGTGAGTGTTGTGAGTGTTGGCTGTTATTAGGGATTGGGGTTTTAGAGTAAAGTTTATAGTTAAAAGATTATGGATTAAGGTTTAGGTTTTAAAGTTTAGGGAGTCCAGAATCATGCACTGATCAAATTAAACTGAATACACCTTATAGTAATATGAAAATTCAATTATTATATCAGAGAATAATAGAAATGATTAAGAAGCCAGCAACGTCATTATGAACCAAAAATGAGTGACAATTACCTAACAAGACATGCAGACCTTTTGCATAAGCTCAATATTGAACATAAAAAATTTGATAGTTATAAATACAAGCTAAGCTTATGGCCCTTTGCTCTGTGGCTTGTTCACTGTATAAATTCTAATCTGAATTAGTGTGCTACTAACGACCATACAATTTTGGATTTAGTTTAGTATTCAGATTAAGAGTAAGAACGCAAGAGGGACAAAGGTAAATAAATGTGTAAAACTAAGAGAAATGAGTAAATATCACAGAAATCTGAACCACCTCTTCAGATGTTCCATTTGAGTAGTTAATATCCTAGAAAAGGTTAAACTATTTAATATTTAATATATTTTGAATTAGGAAGTTGTTCATCTTTATCTTTTTATTTTAATGGCTAGTTTACCTCATCATTTGAAACTATTATTTCTTTGGGCCCTCTATATAAGTAGCCCTTTCCCTAGTTGTAAAGCAATTTTGCATTGAGTGAATAATATTCAGATTATTTAGTTCCCGAGTTATCTTCTCCCTTTTTTATTATCTTCCCTCTTGCCTTATTATCTCCCCCTTCTGTCTCTTTCCCCATTGGTCGTACATTATCTGACCTACCATAAAATGACAATTCAATCAAATAAATGTAATTGACATGTCCTACATAAAAATCACAAGTCCTAAAAGGCAATGCACAAGTAATTTGTTGCTGAACTATAGTCAGCAAGCACAAATGCTTACAATCAATCTCCAAAGCAGAAAAACAAGATTTTAAAATATTTACTGCTCACAATTGTGTTGGCCTAAAACATTACTAAATATAAATTCAATATAGCATATGGAACAAGAGAGATTACTTTGTCACGAAATGAATGGGAAAATTAACTCTTATTTTCTGGGCTATTGTACAGGAAATATATAGAGTTACAGAGAAGAAGAAAAAGGAAATAATCTAATCTAATCCCAAAATTCTAGGAAACAAATCAGCCTATCCTAATCCCTTGATTTAAGGGATTTATATACAACAGATTTCTATTCTAATTATTTCTAAATTTAAACTAATCATATCCACATAAATCCAGCCATATCTTGACACCCCCCTCAAACTGGGTAATAAATGTCTTCCATTCCCAACTTGGATAGGAGTCCTATAAATCTTGAGCTGTAAAGTCACTTAGTTAGGATATCAGCTAGTTGTAGGTTTGAGGGAATGTAAGACATGCACACCAATCTTGCCTTCAGCTTTTCTTTGATGAAATGTCTATCTATTTTAATGTATTTTGCCTTCTCATGTTGTACGGGGTTATGAGCAATGTTGATAGCAGATTTTTTATCACTGTACAGTTTCATAGAGCCTTCAAGTTTAATCTTCAAATCATCCAGAATTATTTTAAGCCAAATTAGTTCACATATTCCTTGGGCAATAGCTCCGAATTCAGATTCTGCTGATGACCTTGCTACAATATTTTATTTCTTGCTTTTCCACGTTACCAAGTTTCCTCCAAGAAAAGTGCAATACCCCGTAGTTGATCTTCTATCCACCAGAGACCCAGCATAGTCTGCATCCGTATAGGCTTCTAGAGTGAGAGCATTGCGTCTTCTGAATAAAATTCCCTTTCCTAGACTGCCCTTCAAGTAGTGTAGTACTCTGTATGCTGCCTGTAGATGAGATTCTCTAGGGTCATGCATAAACTGGCTTACAACACTCACTGAATAAGCTATATCAGGTCTAGTATGGGCAAGATATACAAGTTTGCCAACCAATTTTTGATACATAGCTTTATCAACAATCAGTTCTTCCTTAGCTTCACATAACTTATGATTCAGGTCCATGGGAGATGAGACAGGTTTGCATCCTCCTTTTCCGGTTTCCAGCAATAAATCTGTGACATATTTTTGCTATGATATAAAAATTCCTTGGGATGAGTATGCAACTTCAATGCCAAGGAAATACTTCAACTTTCCCAACTCTTTTATTTCAAACTCCTTTAGTAATCTACATTTCAACTCCATTTTCTCTTTTTCATCATTTCCAGTGACTATAATGTCATCTATATACACTAGAAGAGCAGTTACCCCCCCTCCATCCGAATGCTTAATGAAGAGAGTGTGATCTCCTTGGCTTTGGTGGTAACCAGAGGATTTCATAACTCTAGCAAAACGACCAAACCAAGCTCTTAGTGATTGTTTCAAGCCATAGAGGGCCTTCTTAAGCTTACATACTTTACCCAGTTCACCCTTAAATCCAGGTGGTATATTCATGTAGATCTCCTCCGTTAAGTCCCCATGGAGAAAGGCATTTTTTACATCATATTGTAGCAGTTGCCAATCAAAATGTGCAGCTATAGACAACAGAATTCTAACAGTGCTCATCTTGGCTACTGAAGCAAAAGTTTCCTGGTAGTCAATGCCATAGATTTGAGTGTATCCTTTTGCCACCAGTCTTGCTTTATATCTCTCAAGGGACCCATCGGCTTTATACTTCACTGAAAAAATCCATTTACAATCAACTATATTCACCCCTTTTGGTTTGTCAACAATCTCCCATGTTTTATTTTTCTCTAGAGCTGTCATCTCCTCTCTCATGGCATCTCTCCATTCCCTTTTTGAAGCTGCCTCAGAAACAGTGTTAGGAATAACAACAGTATTTAGACTCAATAAGGTTTTTATGGGATGGAGACAAGTGGTTGAGAGAGACATAATTAGATAATGGGTATAGAGGTCTCTTGGTGCACTCTTTAGTGCCTTTTCTTATTGCTATGGGAAGGTCTATATCAATATCAAAAGAATTAGTATGTTCAGCAGGTAAAGGAGAGCTTACTGTGGCTTCATTCACAAGTTTTAGGTTGGATTCTTGGACTTGAGTCAGTTCAGGGGCAGCTTTCCTCCTTGAATACACCCTTAGGAAGCTAGGAAAGTGTTTTGTAGGATTAGTGAAATTAGGAGTAGGAAGAGGAATGGGATCAGTCACAGTAGGTGATTTTGACATTTTTGGTTCATGGCTAGAAGGGAGATCAAGGTTATTTATGGGTTCAAAATATTCTCTAATTTCTTGAGTAGGAGATTGCCCTTGTTGAGGTGGGGATTTAGGAAAGAAAGAGGTATTTTCAGCAAATGTCACATCAACTGAAATATAGAATTTTCTTGATGAAGGGTTGTAACATTTGTACCCTTTTTGGGTAGAAGAGTAACCTAGGAAGATGCACTTGGTGGCTCGTGGTTCAAGTTTTTCCCTTTGATGGCTATAGATATGAACAAAGGCAATACATCCAAAGATTTTGGGAGTCAGATTATTAGAGGTTCTGAAATGAGGATAAAAATTATTCAGCATTTCCATAGGGCTTTTGTTGTCAAGAACACTTGAGGGTAGGCGATTTATCAAATAAGTGGCAGTTAGAACAATTTCCCCCCAATAATTTTTTGGAACATTCTCTTGGAAGAGTAGTGCACAAGTAGTATTTAGCAAGTGCCCATTTTTTCTTTCTGCCACCCCATTTTGTTGGGGGGTATTAACACACGAATAATCATGAATAATTCCATGGGACTGAAAAAAGGGGAGTAAGGTTTGGTTGAAGTAGTCCTTGGCATTATTTGTTCTAAACCTCTTTATTTTCACCCCAAACTGATTTTGAACCATAGAATGAAAATTGGGAATGATAGAACTAACATCAAATTTCCGTTTAAGGGGGAAGAGCCATGTAACCCGAGTGCAATCATCAATTAAGGAAACAAACCATCTAGCTCCAGTAATGTTTGGGATTGATGAAGGTCCCCAAACATCACTATGAATTAAATCAAAAGGATTAAAGCTTCTTTTATTGCTAATAGGAAAAGTTACACGAGTATGTTTAGCAAATTCGCATACATCACAATGAAATTCTGAAATATCTAATCGTTGAAATAGATGGGAAAACATGACTCTTAAAACTTTGAAGAAAGAATGACCAAGCTGTAAGTGATACATCCAAATAGACCTTTTATTAGAAAACTTTAGGCAAGACAATGAGAAAGATAGGTTACTGCTGCTTCCTTGGGATGGTTCAAGATAGTAAAGGCTGCCTCTTTCCTTAGCAAGTCCAATCCTCTTTCCCGTGCCTTGTTCCTGAAAAACACAGTGATTTGGAAAAAAGGTAACAAAACAGTTAAGGTCTTGAGTGAGTTTTTGGATAGACACAAGATTGGCCAAAATTTTAAGGACATGAAGAACATCCTTAAGGACAAAGTTAAGAGTGATATAGATCTTACCAATTCTAGCAACAGTAGCAAGAGAACCATCACCCACAATAATTTTTCGGTTACTTGAGCAAGGAGTGTATGTGTGGAAAAATTGAAAGGTAGGGGTCATATGATCTGTGGCTCTAGAGTCTATAGTCCAATTGCAATCATAACACAATTTTGAGGCATTTATGAAAAAAGAGGATGAGAGTTTACTTGAAAAAGTAAGTGAACAAGCTCCAGAAGGCTTTTCAAGGGAGCCTAACAAATTCCTTAGTTGCTCAATTTCTTCACTATTAAATGTTCCCATAGAATTTTGCTCAATTTTTGATTGTTCAGCCATATGAGCTTGAAGCCTTTGTTGTCCCTTCCATTCTCGGCTAAGGGGCTTTCCATATAACTTCCAGCACTTCTCCCTAGTATGCCTAGGTTTCTTGCAATAAGTGCACCAAAGATTTTTCTTTTGATTTACTTTACTGTCATCTCCATTCCCTTTCTCCTAGAAATCTGTTTTGATAGCAAATGCAGACCCATCTGTACTTTGGGGTGGCTCCAGCATCACATTTCTCCTACTCTCTTCAGCCCGTACAAGGGAAATGGTCTCTTCTATAGAGAGTGTATCAGCTTTTCCTAATATTTGAATTCTAACTTGATCAAATTCAGATTTCAGGCCAGCCAAAATTTCATACACTCATTCCCTCTCAATGAAACCCTTTAGGATTGTTGCATCCTCTATGCACTTCATTTCAAATACCCTATAGTGGTCTAGTTCCTGCCACAGAGTTTGTAGAGTATTTGCATATTCAGTAACAGTTTTCTCACCTTGCTTGGTAGCTGCTGCTTTGACCTTGATATCATATACTTGTGCAGCATCATTGGCCTTTGAATAGGTACGTTGAATGAAGTCCCAAATGTCTTTGGCAGTGGGTAGGAACATACAGGTATCACTAATCTCAGGATCCATTGAGTCCCATAGCCAAGACTTTATCATTGAGTCTTCATCATCCTATGCTTCAAATGCAACCTCATTCTTTGCAGGACCAATACCCGAAATGTGGCTAATTTTGCATTTCCCTTTCAGGTAGGTGCGTACAAACTGAGCCCACTTAAGGTAATTCTTCCCATTGAATCTATAGGAGGCACGAATATTTTGTAAGTCGCCAATTCTCTGGATTGCATATACTTCTTCGGATTGGCTAGATCTTTGGGTGACAAATGTCTCAGATGTTGATATGATGGAAGAAAAACAGCAATTGAGGTTGCAGAAAGTTTTAGCAATTAAGGCTAAAATGGAGGGTGGAGGTTGGCAATGAAGGCACAACCAGAATGCTTGAGGCAATCAGAGGGTTCTTTTTGAACCAAGCTCTAATACCATGTCACGAAATGAATGGGAAAATTGACTCTTATTTTCTGGGCTATTGTACAGGAAATATATAGAGTTACAGAGGAGAAGAAAAAGGAAATAATCTAATCTAATTCCAAAATTCTAAAAAACAATTCAGCCTATCCTAATCCCTTGATTTAAGGGATTTATATACAACAGATTTCTATTCTAATTATTTCTAAATTTAAACTAATCATATCCACATAAATCCAGCCCTATCTTGACACTCTTTTACTATGGACAACATAAAAAATAAGGCTTGAGTGCTTGACTTACAATATTCTGTAAGGACTGATGATTTGAAGTTCCAGAAGATAGTGCAAGTAACTTAGGAAGCTCCCTCCTCAAAATTGACATGTAGACCTTTTTTTGCAGGCTAACCAGGGTTGCCATCCTATCATGACAAGCATTTTAGGATTCAAATATGACAACTTTGCATTTAGAGACATCAGAAAATAATGCATGAATTGCCATATAGTTGCTTATAGTTTGCTAAGTAATTCCAAATACAACTTACACAGTTATCTCAGTGAGGGGTGGTAACACTAGACTTCCACACTCAATAAGCTTTGATTTGGTTCGACGAAGCATAAAGGCAGCTAATATGCTTTTCAGAATCTTAAGTTGTTTCTTTACCTTCAGTGCATCTTGACCTGTTTAGAAACAACAACTGCAACAATTAGAAAAGGACATGTTACTCAGTTGGAAGACAAACCTTCTAACTTATGACAAGGCTCTTCTAATATTTTTTCCAGGAAAAAAGAAAAATTTTGAACATGCTTGACACCAAAAAATGATAATTTCCTAACCTATAGACCATTGATCTACGGAAGACATCGATCAAAATCAAAAATCAAGAATCAAGAATTGAGACTTTTGAAGTATGCAGCAACCTTCTAGAATAGCCAAACTCTTCAGAACCAAATAATACCAAGTAAAAAAAAAAAAAAAAAGACAATAATAACCTGATGTAGGATCACTGATGTCCCTGAATGTGGAAAGGAACTGTTCTAGTGTACCAAAGACAGCAGGCATACAAAAATGCATCAATGCCCACAGTTCAGATAGGTTGTTCTGAATAGGTGTGCCAGTCATCAACAACCGTCTTGGCATGACATAGCGCTCCTTGAGAACATTATATAAAACCTGTTAAAGATTCAGAATTTTAACCACCAGCACCAACAATCTTACCAAGCGACAATTAAAATGTCTTTTGACTGTTCACAAATTACATCATCTAGTTTTTATATACCAGCCCATTTGCACTATAACAATGACTATTGAGTCAAAACAGTGAAATTCTACTCCAATTTGTCAGTTTTTCAATTTAATTGCAAACTTAACATTAAACAACTCAAAAACAAAATGTATAACATAGAGGTGTAGTTTGCCCGGCCATGCCCAATAAGTGTGATGCTGAACAAACATATTGGATGTAATACACAATGACTACTGCTTCATAAAACTGACTAATTTCTAGACAAGTTCAACATGCAAAAGCATATATTTAACAAAATACTATACATATTCATTTTATAATGTCTTCAACATACACTTGAAGGGTTTTTAAGTCTTTGAGCTTCGTCAATAATTGCATACTGCCATGGTATTTGAGCAAGAACGTCTTGATCCATCAGTGCAATGTCATATGTTGTTAACAGCACGTCAAAAGGCAAGAAGTCCTGACAAGAAGTTCATGTACAAAAAATATCAACATATATAAACATAATGGGGATCTTGCACCATTAAAAAACCCAAACCAAAAGAATCAATGCGCCCATGAAAGTAGTAAATGTAAACAGAAAAACTAGTGTAAGTAAGCCATATAGAATAGAACGCAAGTAAATCTGCATACTTACATTGACTGCTGATGGATTTCCTTTCACATGATCATGAATTTTCATGCGTAGGCCGCGCCGGTGTTCTTTGTCTCCAAAATATTTGAATACTTTTAGTTTGGGGGCAAATTTAACTATCTCTGAAACCCAACCATCTGTTACACTTAGAGGACATAAAACCACTGCAAAAAAGTACAAGAAAATCAGGAAAAGAAAAAGAATTTCCTCAAATATATGTTGCAGGAAAAATTGAAGTTTTCAAACCAAATAAAGTTTTCCTTACTCACAAAATGGACCAACTGACAACTGGCACACTTTTAAATAGCTTAAGAAAGAGATAGCTTGTAAAGTCTTGCCCAGTCCCATCTGCCAATGATTATATATAACTATAGCAAAATAATAATAATAATAATAAAAAAAATATTGTTCCCAGCATATAGCATACGAATAATATGATTGTCAACTTTTTTTAATTTTGCATCTGCTGAATTCAAAATCGTAAAGTAAGATTTAATATCAAGCACAGTACCAAACGGTTGACCCTCATCAAGATAATGCAGCTCAGCATAACTGAAAAAACGAGAAAAAATTGATTCACAGCAAAAATCATAGTTGTTAATGGTGTGCAATTGCATGCACTATTGACAGTTGAGCAACATCATGGTTGTGGCATTACCCATGTCATTTGGTGCATCAGTGGCAACTGCCATCTACGCAATGTCCATGGCACATGTTATTGGGACAATTTGAATTAAGATGTTTCTCATATAAGCCCATTTTAAATTTTTCTTCCATTGTTTATAAGGCTTTTTTGGTCCCTGATAAACCCCAATGCCACAAAGTATATAAGAGGAGAGGAAAAAAAGAGAAAAGGGAAATGGCAGCAATAAAAGTATATTCTAGAAAAGGTAAAAAGAATAAGCTGGCAGAGGGAGAAAAAGGAGCTAACTAATTCCCTAACGGTTTGTGCAGAAGGGAGTGAGTGGGGAGAGGAAGTGTGCAAAGGTAAGTGGGGCCCAGGACAGTTGAGAAAGGGTATTTAGCATTCTAATGAGGAGAGCGTGGGGAATTTGGGATCGAGAAGGAGAGTGCTAGCCTCTCGAATGCTAGCAACCTTAGAGTTTTATCCAAGCTTAATTTTCTTACATAATTGCTGTTTTCTATTTAGTCAAGGCTAATTCTCTTGTTGAGAGATATTGTGAGCCTGAGAAGGATTGTAAATTTCTATTCGGTAATTGTTCCCTAGAGCAGGAATTATTGGCGATATCTGATGAACCTATTCGGCCGCATGTGGTATTTTTACTGGTCTCTAACATTTTGGTATCGAGCAAAGGATTTATTCAGGGATGGCCAACACCGTAAGCGAGGTAGATTGGATAATGTAGAAAATGATATAGCCGTGATCAAGGAAGACATGAATGAAGTCAAGGCTGTGGATGATTGAATTGAGGAGGTGATGTCGCGATTAGAAGGTAAGAGAGGCACTGCAGAACAATACAGTGAACGGTAGAATTCCATCACGGGAAAACAATGGGAAAGAAATTGCAGTAGGGATGGAGAAGGAGTCAAATAGATTTAGGAAGCTAGAATTACCCTTGTTCAAGGAGAAGATCCGATTGGGTGGTTGTTTAGGCGAAGGTATTTCTTGTCGTTAATGGAATAGTAAAACAGAAGCGCTTCGAGGCAAGGCCAATGTCGCTTAGAAGGGAAGGCTCTTCACCGGTACCAATGGCTAGAAACCTGGTCAGCCGGTACAAGGTTGGCCGGAATTTCAAGAGAACTCATTGAAAGATTCCATCACTCCCAACTAGGGAGACAACATGAGCGGTGATGGCATTGAAACAGGGCATGGGCACACAGAGTCTGAGAGAGGTTTGAAGAATCGACGGGCGCTGCCGAGAGGCATCGATGAATGTTTAATCGGCATCGTTCAAACGGGTTAAAACCGAGATCCGAAGCGAGTTCCGGCTAATCTGATCCGGATCCCTAAAGGACCTCAAGTGAACCTGGCCCACCGTAGAAGAGAAGAATGGCGTATTGTCTAAGGCCCAAGGTAATTTGCTACACAAAGCAGATGAGGGCGATGGGCCGTTAATCGCTGGGCCGACCGAAGAATATTTGAGTAGGTCACTAGTCGGCCGGACTCAGACGCAGCCATAGCCACTATCATCGAGGAAGCACCGAAACTTCGAAGGAGACACAAGTCGGGAAAACACCGCTGAACGCCGGGTCAAGACTTGTGTTGGCGGAAAATTCGGGAGATTGACAGAGGCGAGGCGCGAGGAAGAGGGCTTTGGGATTATGCTTCAAATGTGATGAAAAGTATAGCCCAACACACCAATGTAAAAACAAGCAGCTTCAAGTCTTGATATTACAACCAAAGAAATGAGCGGGGAAGTCTGGGAGAGGAAGATGCCGACCAGAAGAACATAAGGATCTAACCACAAGAGGAGAATCACATGGAGTTATCCATGAACTCAGTGGTGGGGTTAACCAACAACAATACCATGAAAGTGATTGGAAGTTGTTTCTAGGGAGAAGGTGATGATACTTATCGATAGTGGGGTTCTCACAATTTTATTTCCTCGATTCTAAGAAGGATAGGCGTCGCACTCGAGAAACCAGCACCTTTGAAGTATCGGTTAGGGATGGATATAAGGTAAGGGGAAATCAATTCTGCCCAGACTTGAAACTAGAGATACAAGGATTACCTCAGTTAAGGTAAATTTCTATGTGTTTGATATGGGAGTGAGCGATGGTATTAGGAATTGAATGGTTAAAATCCTGGGTGAAGTAAAGGTCAACCTGGGCAACTAACCATGAAAGCGGGTGGGTCGAAAGAAAATGCTTGAAGGGAGACCTGGCGTTGGCAAAACTCTAGTTTTCCCTTAAATCTCTTATGAAGACATTAAAAAGGGAGGACAGGGGATTCTTGATTGAATTTAGCGCATGCAAATGCGAGGGAGTGAAGTGGTGCAATTCAACAAAGCAGAGGAAAAAATACAAAGAAGATGTGCAGAGTTATTGTCAATTTCGAAGTAACAACTCGACATGTGATTGCCGCCCAACGTAACCCAGGATCACTCCATCACTATTCGAGTGGAGCCCAACCTCCTAACATCCGACCATATCGCTATCCTCATTCACAAAAAGGAAGAGATTGAGAGACTTGTTAAGAGATGCTCACCGCAGTGAGTCATAAAACCAAGCAAGAAATTTCCGTATTCAAAGACGCTAGTAAAGAAGAAGGATGGGAGTCAGCGCTTTGTGGATTACTGCCTTGAAACAAAATTACCATACCCGATAAATTTCCCATTCCTACAATTGATGAGCTACTCGATGAACTAGGAGGAGCTACGTATTCTCCAAGTCGGACTTAAAGTCCGGTTACCACCAAATTAGAATTAAATCTGAGGGATGAGAAAAAGCGCTTCTTCGGACTCACCAAGGGCACTACGAATTCTTAGTAATGCCTTTTGGCTTCGACTAACGCCCGCCATTACTTTTCAATTCCTCATGAACGACATCTTTAAGGACCGGTTAGCCAGAAGTACATATTGGTATTTTTCAATGATATTTTGGTGTACACCAGATAAGTCTCGCCAATATCCAGAACCTTCGACACCCAAGAATTCGCAAGAACACAAACTAGTGATCAACCTCAAGAAGTGTGTCTTTGCTCAACCGAGGTAGAATATCTCGCATATTATTTGAGAAAGGGGTGCAAGTAGACCTGTGCAAAATTTCAGCCATGGTTAAGTGGCCAAGACCAAAGGACTGAAATCTTTAAGAGGTTTGGGGTTAATCAAGGCTCTGAGAAGTTTGTGAAGAACTATGGCAAAATAGCTGCTCCAATCGACAATGCTATCAAGAAGGATGCTTTTAAATGGGGTGAGGAACCACAAAAAGCCTTTGAAAATCTTAAGAAGGCTATGCGACCCACGCATTCGCGTTTTGGCCATGCCTAATTTCACCATACCCTTTGAATTGGAACCGATCGTCAGGAGTGGTGTGTGGGGCGGTACTAATGCAAAAGGGAATGACCAATAGCTTTATTTCAAGAAGGCTCTATTTGTGTTAGCGTAAAAAATGGCGCCATTATCTCATTGGGCTATCCATTTATTATCGTGACAGATCGAGAGCAAGTTTGCTTTGAACAATGGGAATTAAGTGTGGAACAACAAAAATGGGTGGCTAAATTGATGGGATACAAGTTCATGATTGATAAACCTGGAAGGGAAAATAGAAGCGAACAGATGCTCTCTCTGAGGGCAAACAACATTGAATTGCCAGGCATTGTCGTCAGCTTGTGGCAATCAAGACTTAAAGCAATGGGAAGAGGAAATTCAAGGAGATGAAAAGTTATGTTCAATCTGGCGTGGTGATTTAACCAAACACCACCTGAAGGTTATCTTTGTCACGGAAGGGTACTTACTCTATGAAGGCGAATGGTTTTACACAAGAAATCCACTAGGAATTCCTCGATTAATAGCAGAGTTTCATGTCACTCCCATGGGAGGACATTCGCTATCGAGGACATATAAAAGAATGGCAACATTTGTTTATCTGGGAAGGGATGAAGAGAGATATCCAGGCCCATGTGGCTAGAGTGTCATGTCTGCCAACAAAACAAGTATCAAGCCATGAGTCCAAACAGGTTTACTACAACCAATACCTACTCCAAAGCAAGTGGAAGATATCGATAGATTTTATCACTGGACTACCGAAATCATCTAAGTTCGATACCATTTTGGTAGTGGTGGACCGATTAACCAAGTATGGACACTTTATACCCCTATCTCACCCATTTATTCTGACCAAGGAAGTAGCCATTATTTTGTAAAGGAAGTTGCTAAATTACATGGGTTTCCGAATTCAATCATTTCCAGGATAGAGATCTACTGCTCATGAGTTTATTTTGGCAAGAACTTTTCAGATTGTCGCACTACGTTACGCTTATAGTTCCTCATACCACCCGAAACAGATGGCCAAACAGGTGGTAAATCGAAGCTTAGAAACCTACCTACGTTGTTTAGTAGAGATAAACCAAAGAGCTGGGTGACTTAGTTAGCCAATCAGTATTGGTTTAATACCACTTTTAATCAATCTGGCAGGATGACTCATTCAAGGCTCTATATGGCGTGGACCCCAAATTTTTGAAGTTTCGAGATATACCATCTACAAATGGAGGAAGTTAATGAGCACATCGCACAGGAATGCAAAGTGATCAAGAACCGAGGAAAACTTAAAAAAGCCCAACGGGATGAAGCAATTATACGGATAAAACAAGGAGGGAAGTGGAGGAGGAAGGACTCGGCTCTACCTCGAAATCGAGGCCCCATAGAATGAAATCCTTAGCCAAGAAGTACAACGAAGCTAAGTCCAGAGATACTATGGGCCTTTTAAAGTCTTGGAAAGAATCTGACAAAGTTGTATATCGACAGATTTGCCACACTCGCTAGAATTCATCCCGCTTTTCCATGTATCACGCTTAAAGAAAAGTATACAACCATCTGGTCTCCGATTTACCTTTACGCCAGAACTTACTAATGATATGGAGTTATTGATTGCAACTGTGAAAGCAAGTTCAAGAAGTAAGACAACTAACCAACAAGCAAAGCGGGAGGTACCGATCAAGTGGAAAATCTACCAAGACATGACAAAGCACATGGGAACTTTACGAAGTCATCGAGAGATCAATTTCGACTTTCACCTTGAGGACAAGGTGAATCTCATAGAGGAGGGTAATGATAAACCCTAATGCCACAAAGTATATAAGAGGAGAGGAAAAAAGAGAAAAGGAAATGGCGAATAAAAGTATATTCTAGAAAAGGTAAAAAAGAATAATGTGAGAGGGAGAAAAGGAGCTAACTAATTCCTAACGCCAGGCGAAGGGAGTGAGTGGGGAGAGGAAGTGTGCAAAGGTAAGTGGGGCCCAGGACAGTTGAGAAAGGGTATTTAGCATTCTAACAGAGGAGGAGAGGGGGCATCGGGAATTTGGGACTGAGAGGGAGAGTGCTAGCCTCAATGCTAGCAACCTTAGAGTTTTATCTCAAGCTTAATTTTCTCCTGTAATTGCTGTTTTCTATTTAGTCAAGCTAATTCCGTGTTGAGAGATATTGTGAGCTCAGAAGGATTGTAAATTTCTATTCTGTGTAATTGTTCCCTAGAGTAGGGAATTATTGGCAGTAATACAGTGAACCTATTCAGCACAGGTGGTATTTTTTTCTGGTCTCTAACAGTCCCATTCATCTAGCTAGCCCTAAGTTTCATGCCATTCTCTCTCTCACACACCCTCTCTCTCACAAGTCACACCAAAGTTTCATGTTAACTACTTCTGCAATTATGATTATTTCTTTTCCTACTCTTCTGCTTTTCTAACTTTCTAATTATTTCTTACCTTCCTCTTCTTTGTCTGTTTTGAGTTTCTTTTTTAAATTGCTGATTATTTTTTCCCTGCTTCTTCTTCTCTTCTAAGTTACCGATTCTTTCTTCCCCTCAACAGCCAGCACTTCCCTCATTAATCTGTAATTCCGTTCTCTCCAGGTCAGTTATTATTTTGTTTTCCCTTCATATGTCATTCAAGACTAGGACACTAGGTGTAGGAAAAAATCACTAAACATTTAGTACTTTCTAGTAGATATCATTTATGGAGGGAACATGATAGGAGCTGACAAATTACTAAGAACGAAAACTAGAAAACAAGGAAAATTGAATAAACACTATATCAGAATCTGAACAACAATGTTTATTCAATAGAAATTAGTAATTGAATAAACACTATATCAGAATCTGAACAACAATGTTTATTCAATAGAAATTAGTCCTTAGGACGGACAAACCCAATACATAAATGATTCAATGACAATCTGAAAATTAGAGAAAGGAAACTAGTGGGTATTTATACTGCCATACCCTCCTAAGTGCATGCTAGAAGGTAGGACAGAGTGCAGCAAAATAATTTGATTAGTTAAATGATAAATGACTACTAGAAAGTGGCGTGCCACATGGAGAAAATGGGTCCACTACCTGGAAAAGGTTGGGAGTGGATATGCCAAGTAAATCAATAAGCCTAGTGCTTGCTAGAGTAGTTTCAGCCACCTTTTTCCTTCTAGAATAAGTCAATAACGGCTTATTACTAAGCTTCCTATCAGAACAGTAGTTGCTAATAGATTTCTTTCTAAAGATATCTTAAGACTGGATCACTGGATGCTATATTTTGGATGATGGCTTGAGAATTTATGCCTTGAGTGTTTATGTAGTTAATATCCTCATATATGTTCAAATTATTTTCCATCTCTTTTTATTAAATTATATAATTCTGTGTGTCACAGTTCAAATTGTCAAGTGCAGTGCATGGCTTTAGGATCCCCTATCACAAAGTGCATGGTGCACCATGGGATGTACTCAACTAAGACAATAATGAAGATCAAAAGCAGAAAAATAAAATTTTGAATGAATTACACTCCTTGCCCCTAAGAAACGCTAAAATTAACAAGCCTCCCCTCTATTTTGAAAAGATGTCATACACTGACCTCCCCTGCAATAAAAAATAAGTTACAATTTCACCTATTTTAATCAAAGTATCTTTATGGTTATTATTTGTGATAAAAATTACCACTCAAGCTTAAAGAAAAATTTTATCGTACAACTATAAGACCTGCATTGTTGTATGATACTGAATGTTAGGCAATAAAAAGCCAATATGAGAAAAAATTCAACATTGATGCTGTGGTGAATGAGTGACCATACTAGAAAAGATAGGATTAAGAATGAATGCGTTAGAGAAAAAGTTGGGGTAGTACCTATTATAGAAAAGTTAGTAAAAACGCATTTTAAGTGGTTTGACCATGCACAGAGGAGACCATTAGAGGTTCGTGTACGAAGTGCTAACTAGATAGAAGATAGTCTAATAACTAGAGATAGGGAAAAGCAAAAAGAAACAACAAGAGAAACTATTATGATAGATTTAACTATTAATAATTCAACTATAGAAATATGCAAAAATGGAACACATTGGTATCGTTTGATCCATATATCCGACCCTACTTAGTTGAAAAAAGTTGTTTGTTGTTGTTGTTGTTGTACCTTATGTTTATTATTTATATAAATAGCAAGTATTATATATGTATTTGACCAATATAAGACAGTCACTTTTTAAAATTTTATAATGAATTAAATTTATGATTTTCAACACAAAATAAATATCATTGAAATAAAGGTTTTAAAAATATAATTTAGAATAAGTTTTATTTTTAATAAAAGAAATCAATATTAGAATTAAAAATATTTTGGTCACTTTTTACCTTCAGGTTTTGTATATTTTCAAAACAAAGGTAAAGGATGTGTAATTTAAGTATCTCCCAAGCTAAGGGACCATAATTTACCCCAAAATTTTTAAATTTATATATATATATTTATGTACACCCTTCTACCAAGATAAGACTGTATGGTATAGGATGAAATAAGGAAAAAAAAATATTTTTTCTTTTTAGTAATAATTTATACAAGTAAATTGGCAATTAAGTTTATCTATTCATTTTGAGATTTAGGGTTTTATAAAACAAAGATTTAGAATAATTTGGGTCTTCTTTGAGGCCTAAATAAAATTTTGGTGTTCCTAAACTAACCTGATTAAAATCTAGAATAACATTTATTTTATTTTTGATGTAAAATAGTTTATTTGACATAATTCAATTATAACTCAAGTTTCACATCAACTAACAAGAATATATCAACTACGTTAAAATATTGTTATTTTTTATTTTTAAAAGTAATAATTAAATTTTAGGCTTTGGAACAGATTCAAGTTTAAAATTCAATCTAGTTATTTTTTGCTATTTCTAAGATACTTATGAATTCCAATTAAGCAACAAGAAAAGAAAAAGGAAAGGAAGTTTTAAAGACACATGCAATACAGTGAATTGAAATCAGAAGTAAAAAAAATCTGGTGGCTATGCTAATATACATAGAACTAGATTGTTTTTCCAGCAAGTCATGTTTGGCATGCAATATAGTGTAATGCTTATCAGAATAAGTAGTACTGAATAGTATTATCTAACCTATGAAGCTTTTATACTAGTGTATTGCATCAACTTATAAAATACCTGGTGGTACAAATAATAATATCAAATAGGATAACAGCATTATACTAGGTTATGTATATTAAGTTATTGGAGAACATGTTCTCCCTTATTGAGTGAGACAAGTTGCGTCAGACTTTGCATTTACATCTTTGCACAACTAAACAGCATTCTTTGACAAAGAAAGGAACAGACAGAAATGAGCTAAGATGAGAAAGAAGGAATGAAAAGAAAAAGATCTATTTTACAAAAATTCCTAACTCAATAGCTCTCAAAGGGCACTTAACAATTTTTTGCACTTTGTCCTTTTGTCCGACAGAATTAATTCTTCTCCTATTGCTTCCATTCCATCCCTATTTTGCCATCAAGATTCAACCTTTCGATTGTTATTTTAACCCATTAATCAGTACTTTATTTAGCATTTGATGGACCCCAATATTCTAGAAGGTTTAGGAAGGAAGGCAGAGGGTAGAAAAGGTATGGGCAGGCTGTTATGATTTGGGTATAATAGGGCAAGGGGCACGTGTTACACTTACATTGGATGGGTTTTGATTAGTTAGTACAGTGAGAGACATATAAAAAAACATGAGGGCAGAATGAGGGAGGAGAGGAAAAAAAAAGTGAGGAGTAGTGGAAGAGTGCTAACCTCTCAAAAGCTAACTGTGAGGTTGCATTTCTGTGTGTTTTGCTGGAGTGTGTCCGTTTAGCCTATGTTCTGTTATTACCTTTGTGCTATTTCTCTTGAGTGTGCTCTGTTTAGAGGATTATGAGGTTCGGTTTGCCGTTTGTCAGTTTTTTTCCAGTGTTTTTCTGTGGATTGGTGTTTGTATCTGTGTTTTCATCAATAATAGCAGAGGTATTACTCAGTGATATACACAGGGCTCTATCAGAATTCTAGTATTTTTATTTGGAGTTACATTAGAATCTCTTGATAGGAATAGGATTGCCTCTAAACAGGCCAACAGTATTTCACTTACCTTGATTATTTTAATAATTGAATATAGAATTATTCAATTTTATTAATAGTCTTGGGTTATTTTCCTTTTGTTTCTCTTCATGCTCTACATCACAAGGTCTCCTCATGGCAACAATTGGCAGCTTTCTTGATTTGCCATAAATATAGTAATAATACTAATGGAATTAGAAAAAGAAAACTTGGGTTAAAATGGTAACAAGATGCATAACTAATCCTCTTCTTAAAGATTTCAAGCGTGAAGAGTGTTTTCTCTAGCACTTTGAATATTGAAGTAAATTTTCAACATCATAGCACTGCTCTACCCTTCCTATACATAATCACTTCTTCATGGAGTTTCTACATGTTATCATTCAAACCAGGGAAGCCCATGTGTAAGTTTCATTGTCTTGACAAGGTAATCCAAAACCTGTCCATGTTTCATTAGTAAACCTTGTTAGTTTCTCTAAATAACCCCAGATAATTCATCAAATGCAACATTGAGAAATTTTAGCTTTCCAAGTTCCAACCAGCAACTTCTGCTGGTGTGTAATGAATTCAATGAAGCATAAAGCTCTCCAATATTGGGTATATGTTGGCTTTACAGGATCATAACTATAGCAAAAAATGAATTCCAGAAAATTCACCATTTTAAAGGGTGAATTTCTCTAACTGTAAGACCAAAAAGATACCAAATATTTTCCCTTGATACTGATTAGCCTCCAAAATAAAATTGAACAAAGCATACCTCGTCACCTGCAAGTAAAGAAGACATTTTGATCACTAAATGATGAAATTTGTTTCTTTAGCGGGGAAAAGAAATCTGACTCATCTGAAATTAGTTAGTTAGTTAGTCAGTCTACGTTTCAAGACTAGGGCATCAAGTAAACAAATTTGCCAACCCCAAATAGTTTGCTTACCTTGTTTTCAAGAAACAGATACAAAACGAGAAACAAAATTAGGAAACAATAACGAACACAGTTTTATTGAATTGACATTTATCACCGAAAAACAAAATGCATTGTTGTATTCAACCATTAAAATGTTTAGATTGTCTTTCCCTGAAAAACAGTGCAAACTTACTACGACTCTGCTAAGCACACATTTTGGTAGATTAATTGAAAAAATAAACCACTGATTTCATATTTCTCATTCGTTCTTGATTCTTCAAAAAGAAACTCCCTTACAGAAAACTCCTCAAACCAAGAAATCATAATTCCTAGTTTAAATTTCTCAGTCCTTCTGAGCAACCAAACGCAGTTAAATAGAGACTAAAGAAAAAAACCTCACCGAGGACAACATTGACGCCGAGTTTATATCTTCGAATAAGCCACGAAACTCCCTCCAGTTGGTAGGGTTTGAGGGTCGCCTTGAGCCCAAGCTCGTCGTGGTTAAGAGGCGCGTCGTCTGCTCGTGCGTCATGATCGAGTATTATTTTCGCCGCTACTTGGAGCCTCTGATGATAGTTCATATTCAAACACAGGAAGTAACGTTGAGAGGGAATTCTCAAACTCGCGGGAGTGAGTGCGTGAGGAAGCTGGTGTTTTTTAGAGGTTTTGAAGTTCGAAATAAGTAGCTGCGAGGGAGTGGATTAACGTATCGACAGAAATGATCTTCCTATGTTGACAGCATCATTATTCACTTGTTACCGCGATAGCAACCTGTTTCTTTTTTTTCTTTTTTTTTGAGAGGGGGGGGGGGGGCCGATGTTCATTTTTAAAAAAATTTTTAAATATAAAATAAATAATTATTATATTTTAAAATAATAAAATTATATTGTGAGAAATTATTTAATTTGTTATGCTCTTGATATTTATTTTATTCCTTTTTTTATTTTTTACATATATTTTAAAGGCTAAAATGTATCATGCAAATATTTTCCTAAACTGTAAATGAAGTGTAGATACTTTTAAACTATAAAAATTGATTTAAAATTTTTTAAATTTTATAATTTGAACAAAAATTTTATCTATTAATTTTTTATCTAAAACTGTAAAGAAAGTTAGACTTATCAAATTAATTGATAAAATTTTTCACACATAACCTAAAGTTTAAAATAATTTTTTTCACATAAGATATAAAGTTTAAAAAAAATTTACATAAAATCTAAAGTTTAAAGGGATTTTAAAGTTTAATGTTTTAAGTTTTATATAATTTAATTTTATTACCGTGTCATTAGTCTTTTAAATGAAAAAATTAATAAAAAAATATTTTTACACAAATTATAAAATTTAAGAGTTTTAATTTAACTTTTATGGTTGATGTGGTTATCAACATATAACCTAAAATTTAAGAAAATTTTTACTTTTTTAGTCTTTTATTTAATTTATACTTTATTTTATATGTTAATATATAATTTTTGAGACTAATGATAAAAAATAAATATATATTTAGGCATTAGATACTTTTTATCTGACTTATATTAATAAATAAATAGGGTAACTTATATCTAATACTTTATATATCTTTCAAGTTATTTCATATATTTAATATATTTATTTTATATAAATTATAAAGAAATTAATTAATTCTTATAAATTTATTTTATAAAATATGAAATATAAACATATTTATTTTTTATTTATATTTATATTTTCTTATTATGCATCATTTAATAAATTAAAAATCACACAAAAATTAAGAATTAAATTTAAAATGATTTTATTAATTTATTTTTGAGGTTTATTTGAATATTAAATATTTGAAAAAAAAATATTTTACCCCACCAAATTATGCTCAAATAATATATCACCCTCATGAAGTTTTATTTGTACCAAATTATTTCCTTCAACTATATAAAAAAAACTGATACAATTATTTTTAGGATTAAAACTAACAAAATTTTAGCATATGCCTATCACATGATAACTTTCTTTTCTTTTCTAGTCTAATTTGCACAAACAAACGCGATTGGTATCAATATAAAATGCAATATTCTACATTGTGATCAGTTCAGTATTCTTCCACATTCCAAAACGCAATATAAAAGGGCCTATTGTGTGTAAAACAAGGAAATTGACTTATATTTGTTAGAAAAATATCGGCTCATGTTAAAATTATTTTTTATTTTTTTACAATAATGAGTTGATGGATGATTCATTTAAGAAGATCTAATGAGTTTGAAATTGGGTCGTCACACACAAGTAAGAATTTGGTAAGTGGTTAAATGTAAGCATAAATTTTATCAAAACTCTTAATAAAAAATTTTAATAAAATGACTCATATATATAAGTTAAATCTCTTCTCTAACTCTAATTTAAATGTACAACAGTCACTGCACAACTAAGATATACAGAAAAAGATCTAATCACAAACCCTACTCATTTCAAATCTGATCATAACATAATTAGGTATGCTTTTGATTCAATTTGTATGAATGTTCTAACATCACGTTTTGTTTATGGGTATCAAATCTCTTACAATTGGTATCAAAGCCTCCATTTGTGGTGCTTTGACTTGAAAAATGTTGAGATTTTTACATGAATATCTATGTATGTTCTCATTTTTATTTGAATTAGATTTGACTTATTTTTTTACAATTGATTGAAGGCTTTTATTCCTCTCTAAATAAATTTTATTTTGACGTATAATGTGTCTAATATGGTTGTGTATTATGTGAAAATTTTAATGTTGAATTTCTTATCACAAGTATGAAATTTTCGAATTTTTCTTAGAATTGATTACATTTTCAGCCTCTTTTAATTTAATTAATTATTGTTCATAGCATTAGAACATGATTTAAATTTAAATGTATAAGTCAATTGAATCAAAAATGCCTTGGATTGCATTAAATTTGAAAAAGGAGATAAATTTGCTTTTTCTCATCAACAAGCCTTTTCCATTTCAAAATTTGAGTTTTTCAAAATTTTTTTATTTAATTGGAAGTTTCAATTGGCTTAGAAATTCTAAATTTACAAAAATCCTAACATAATTACTATTAAAATATCTTAAATCTGACTTAAAGATTCAAAATTTAAATCTAAGGAGGCAATTTTTCATGTTTTTTCAAAGCCTAAGAATTTAAATCCCAAAATCGCATGATTTAAGCTAATTTTTTCAAAAATAAATGCATTTAGTCATTTAAAATAGCATATTAAATCAAAGCCCCACAATGTTGAAAAAAAAAAATACATTCTTTAAACCAACACGCTAATATATTCTAAATATTTATGCTCCTGGCACAGCTAGCAATACCAATTCAAATTAATTTATGCCATATGATATGCGAAATTTCTTAAACAAGATAAATACTCATGTAAATTGTCTCACAACTTTTATAGTTCATTGAAACCATCTCAAGTAACTTGATTAGTTTGTAATATCCAACATTTTCAACCATGCAATATTTGCATTGATAAGAAGTGTAGAGAGATTTGTCATGAACTTTCCAATGTTATTCTCCATTAATCTAGTAATTTGTATAGTGATATCGGATATGTATATTGAAATAATGAAAGTGATGATATCTTAAATAAATAATTTAAAATATAATAGATTATGTGTCAATTTATAATTTAAAATATTGATTTAAATTTAATATATAATGAGTGAAATAGTAAATTAAAGCTTAAATTTAAATTTTAAATTTTAAAATAATATTTTTCTATTAATTTAAATTTTAGAATTTAATTTTCAGCACACATTCTTTTTTATTCATACTTCGTGTATAATCTCTTCATCTATTCGTCTCTTTCTTTATTAATGATTTCTTTTTCTTTCTTTTTTTTCTTCTCTTCACTTTTCAATGCACATCTTCCTATATCTCTATTAATTCTTACTCTTCATTTTAAAAGTTAAATTTAAACTTAAATTACTATACCTCTTTTTAATCCCCAAGTGCCATGCCATGAAAAGCTTAATTTTTAAAATGTTGAGTTATTCACTCTCGTATATATTTTTGAGTTAAATACAAATTTTTTTTTTAAACTTAGAATAATCTACAAAAAAATTTATAAACTATACACATTGATTAATAACCCCTCAAATATTCATTTTAGTGCGAAAAACCCCAAATACCAAATTATCATTAAAAAAATTCATTGCCACATCAAAAAAAAGTATTAAACATCAGTAAAGGTGCTTTGGTCATTTAAATAAATATCTCAATATTCCAGAACCCCCAAATCTTATGTCACTGAACCAACGTTACTCTCCATTCTCGTTGCCATTATCGTCCATGATCGTCAATGAAAATTTTGATTGTTCCATTTAAATTACCAAGAGGAGAAGAATGCTACAGCAATTGGAGAAGATGAAGATTGGAGAAGAACATTGTTGCGATTAATGAGAAATTCGATTGCTCCATTCAAATTATCAGTGACGTCGAACTACTGATGAGAAACCCAAAAACATCATTTTCATTTGTCGAAGAAGAGAAAGTGGTCTTACTACTATCAGAGCTTCAACTTGAAGTTATTGGGGAAGTTTTAAAGAGGTTTCCAACTATAGTTACCAACAAACACGAAGAGGAAAATGATAATGAAGAAGTTCCGCTAAAACTTATTCATCTAACAAATATGAGAGGGCCAAGTATGAGATGAAAGGGTTAGCGTAAAAAATGCTTTGTGAAAATTCATCTCAAAATCATCTTCACAAGGAGTCCTCATACTCTGCATATGATAATCGTCTGCAATTACTTGGTCACCATTTTTTGTAGGCTACACCTTTCAAACTTGATAATGTGGGACAAGTAATTAATTTGCATTGAATTTGTAGATATTTTAATTGACAGAAAGATTGCTAAGGATTTCTCCCTGTTATTTGATATGAGGAACATGAGATTTAGAGGTTTGGGGTATTTTGAGGTATTTTAATAATTAGATATTTATTCAAATGACCAAAGTATCCTTACTGTTGTTTATTATTATTTTTGACGTGGCAACGAAATTTTTTTTAGATAATAATTTGGTATTAGAAGGTATATTTGCACTAAAGTGAATGTTTGAAGGGTTATTAGTCAAAGTTGGTCAAAGTTTATAGTTTAAGGAATTTTTTGCACATGATCCTAAGTTCACAAGAGTCTTTTGTGTATTTTACCCTATATTTTTAAAAAAGTTTGTATAAATTATATTTTATATAATGATATGTATAAATCTTACAATAATTTAATAATAATCATGTCAAAAATCTTAACACGAATACTTTCATGTATCCCATAATTAAAAGGTTAGAGATTTGAGTTCATCAAATTTTGTATGAATTTATTTTATCTTAACAGTTAAGTGAATAAATTAAAAATAAAATATTTTTAAAATATTTTACTATAATTTAATTTTTTTAAATTATCAATTTTAATTAGATGCATAATTTTTTATTGAATTATTCTTTTGATCCTTATACTTTCGTTTAATTTTTAATTGAGTTTTTATAATTTAAAAATTTATAATTAAATATCTATAATTTAATAAAATTTTAAATTAGTACTTATTGTCAAATTTTTGTTAAAATTATATAAAATTTTGTTAATATTATTAACATAAATTTATAATATTAAAATAATATATTAATATATCATCAAAATTTAACAAAAATTTGACAAAAAATTAAATTTCTAAAGTAAATTACAAATTTGTTAAATTATAGAGACTCAACATTACATGTTTTTAATTTATAAGAACTCAATTAAAAATTAAATAAAATTATAAAAATAATTTAACTAATTTTATATTAAATTTGTAACACGTCATAAATTTATATATAATTTATATAAATTCAAATTTTATCATATCCATACACTAATTAAAAACCTTTCAATTTTTTCATTTGGTTAAAAAATTTCGGACACAATCCGTACAAGCGTAATAATATTGGCAAGATGCGATGAAAGAAGAGTTAGTTACAGGAATAATAATTATTGTGGACTCAGAGAAGCCACATGTTGAGATGGCCGAGTTGGTCTAAGGCGCCAGATTAAGGTTCTGGTCCGAAAGGGCGTGTGTTCAAATCCCACTCTCAACAGAACGTTATTTATTAGTATGGCTAAGTTTTGGAATGCATTATTTGTGAGGTTAAATTCTTTTTACATTCTTATATTTTAACAAATTTTTAATTCAGCATCCATTTCTAAAATTTTGTCAATATTATATTAAATTTATTAATATTATACTTATTTATATTATAATAGGTATGAGATCTTCTAATAATTGATATAAAAAATAATATATTTTATAGTATAAAATAAAATATTTGAAGTGAGAATATGAAAGAGAAAAAATAATGATAGTAAAAAGTTATAAGATAATAATAAAGAGTTAAATAACTTTATAAATGGAGGGAGAAAAATTAGATCATAACTGACATTTAATATTACCTTATTAATACTAAATATTAAAGTTATTATAATTATTACTTATTTAAATAACATCTAAATAAAAAAATTAAATTGATAATAAATTAAATTATAAGAAACTAAATTAAAAAAAATTTTATGAGATCAAATTAAAAAAATAATCATCTATTAGGGATTAAAATAATCGTACGCACACACTAACTATAGGCTTCACATGCATAGATGTGCATTAATTACGCATACACTAACTATAGGCTTCACATGCAAAGATGTGCATATACACATTTATTTTTTTTGATTTTTAAAATATAATATAAAATTATTATTATTATAATTTTGAAATAATAAATTAAGTGATAAAAAATTATTAATCAATTATTTTCTTATAACTTCTTATTATCTTTATATTAACAAATAGAGTGGAAGTTTCATACTATATGACTATTTAATTTTTAATACTCTCTCTATTTATTATTATTCATTTGTCAATATTTATTAACCAACACTTGATGTTTAATTTATTCAAAGTAAATTTTTATTATTGTGAGTTCCTTATTTATTGACATCTAGTTAATAATAGATTAAGGGCATAATGAAAATTCAATACTCCCTAAGTATTATGCATACAAACATACACACAAAATTATATTTACTTTGGGATAATAAGTAAGGTATTATAGGACTTGATTGAAAATTATTTTTTTTATTTTTAAATTATTTTATAAAATTAATTTTGAGAATTTATGTAACAATAAAAATGGCGAAAGCATTTTTCTGTTCCTAAAATTTATATTGATTTTTAATTTTATCTTTATAATATTTTTCAATCATTTATCTCTAAAGTTTTAAATTATAATCAATTTTATCTCACAACTTAATATTATTTAAATTGCTAAAAAAATAATAACATATCATATAATGTGTAATATTAAAATATTGAGAAAAATAAAATACTAACTCAATAATTTTGAAAATATATTTGATAGTACACTTAAATTTTAAAGACACATTTGACAATAAAATTATAAGAGTATGACAATATTTTAACAACATTTAAATACTAAAAAAATATATATTTTTAAATTATAATATTTTTATTTTCACTCAATCAATATCAAATATAATAAAATTTTTCAATAAGAGCTTCAATGAATACTTCTTCATATACAACTTCACATTTTCTTCTAAATGCAACATCTATTAAATAGATTTAATAGAACTCTATAGCATGCATAACATTCTATGACTTTAGTGAAAGAACTTCATTATTAGCGACAATGAGAGTCATAATCTATATAATCTCAATAGAGAATATGTTTTCTCTCATATTATCTATCACCATCATCATATTCTTATTTCTTAGAAATAATAAAAACACATGAAAAAGCATTGCAAAACAAGCAAATCTCTATGTCAATTAAGAAATAATCTACATATAAATTCATAAAAAGTTATATTAATTATATTATGTAAGCTTTTAATATACAATTAATATAAAATCTTAACAAATTTATTCTTGTAAAATTATCAAATATAATAATTTAAAGATTAATATTAAAGTTAAACTATCTTTTTTAAAAAAATTAAAATAAATAACATAATTTATATAAATACTCATAAAATACATATATTTTGATCTCCTCTAAGTATTTATAAATTAGTGTGTGAAAATATTTTTTGATCGAAAAAACTCATGCATTGCTTACAAGATGCAACACCTGGTCCACACAGCTAGGAGAAAACGGGGAATAAGCAAGACAAACAGCAAAAACCAGTCAAATCAAAAGCCTGCTAAGCCTAATTAAACATTACATAATCAAAGCAAATTAACTAACTCTGTTAACTAAGATCCAGTCCTACAGGGCAGCCTTAACTCCAACCGGGGACTCCAAGCCCAATTCAAAGGAAGAGCATTATATCTATGTTTCACCAAAAAATAATTATATCAATATTATAATAACGTTTAAGTATTTTAATTATTAATTTTTAAAATTATATATTATATAATATAACATATAAAATAAAATATATAGTGTAAAAAAAATAAAGTTAATAAAAAGTTACAAATAAAAAATTAAATAACTTTTCGTTATTTAATTTTTTATTTTAAAATATAATAATTATTTTTATATTATATTTTAAATTTTTTTTAAAAAAAAAATTGACATATAGTTTTATTCTTGCAAAGCCTCTTGTAATACTTATGATTCGTATTGACCCAACTCATTTGTCACCCTAAGATCTGGCTTAAGGTTATTAATTTTGGACTTCAAAAGTTTAAAAAAAAAAACACGATTTGAAAAAGAGTGAGATCGAACTTTAGTTGTTAAATGGCTTCAAAATTTGTATCAATATTCTATTTAGACCAAAACAAATTTGTAATTTTTTTATTATCTTTATTAATTAATATAATTATATGTCATATATATATATATATTACTAATAACATTGTCATATAATAAATTTATATAAAATTATTCTTGTTAAAATTTAAAATGACCATTAAATTAATTTTTATATAATTTTAAGGCTTCAAAATTTGTATCAATATTCTATTTAGACCAAAACAAATTTGTAATTTTTTTATTATCTTTATTAATTAATATAATTATATGTCATATATATATATATATATTACTAATAACATTGTCATATAATAAATTTATATAAAATTATTCTTGTTAAAATTTAAAATGACCATTAAATTAATTTTTATATAATTTTAAATTTTTAATATTCAAATGAAAATATTTTAAGAAATGAAGTGTTTTAACTTTATCTAAAATTCAATTATATTTTGATTATAATAATTTTATTTGAGATTCAAATATAATTAATAAGTAATGACATCTGAAAAGAAAAATATATATTAATTAATAAAAATAAAAGTCAAAATTAAAATTAAAATTTCGTACAAACTTAAAAGATAAAAAATTAGTTTTAGCTTTATATTTATTATGTACAAATTTCAAAGATAATGACTAAAAAAATAAAAAAAATTAGCACTTGGCGACTCTAAATTTGGCCTCACATCGAGATCCACAAATTTCTTGCGAATTTAAACATACATTTAACCATTAAAAATAAAGCAATTAATGACAAGAACATAAAAAGCATGTTTTCTGAACTGTAAGTTGTACATCACCATAACAAGGAGAGGAAAGGGGTGCATACACAATCAAATTGCTATCAGATAGAATGACATTTTCTCTCTCAACGGATTTAGATTTACATTATGGCCTAATTTTCATTTCAGGTTTATCAAATTTCGCCAACATTTCCTTTTCCAAGTTTTTCTCCTCCTTTCTTCCTTTCTTCCTTCCTCGATTTTTCCTGTGATTCGCTTTCTTTCTCCTGTGTTCATATAAATTTGTGTTTTCAGTTACAGTGGCGATATAAAATGGCAGAGAGACAATCGAGGTACGTGAAGTTGACAAGGGATCGAAGTCGATTGCAGGAAGATATCACTCCCGGAGAGCTTAATCAACCGATTGAAGTTCCACAGGTGACGTTCCTTTTACGTTTCTTGCTGTCGAAATACTAGTATTTCGTTTGAGAATTGTTCCTTTTATGATCTAAAATGGCTTTTGCATTTGGTTGTGGATTTCTTTTGAGTCCTTTGTTAGTTTATTATCCATTTATTGAAGTCTTTGTTTGTTGCCTCTGTTTATTTGTCTTTGTTCCATTTCTCGAAAATGAGGAAACATCACAATTAAAAAGAAGGAAAAAATGTAAATGCTCCATTAAAATTGTAGGTTATTTACAGATCCTTCGAACTATTTGACATAGCTTGCTTCCTCTAATCAATAACTTGAGTTCCACGCTTCCAACATTCATCCTGCACCTTGAAAGTTTCTTTTGAGATTGGGCTCTCGAACATCATTAGAGAATGTTGTATTGAGCCGTTAAAGTAATTTGGTGGATTTTATTTCATAATTTAATTGTGTTTAGGATTTATTTGGGAATTTATATGTTTAAAGTTCGGTATCTCATTGCCCTGAAATTCCTTTTCTTTAATATTTTGGAGTTTAAATATTTGAAGTAAAGTTATGTGAAGTTCACAAAAATTACTTGCATGAATGACATTTTGTTTGTTAACCTGTATGTAAATTTATGTTATATTTTAACGAATTTCACACAACTTCATAAAAAATGAACTTATCAAATGGATGAACCACCAGGGAAATTCAAAATTGTGCTTTCTGCAACCGTATCCATAGAGACCTAGGTTGTACAAGAAGTGATGTTTTCATTTCTAATTTTCTATACCTAACTTTATTATTGATTTAATAATGTAAATAACTTTTTTGTAATAGTTTATTACGTACGAGAAGAAGCTCAAAACTTCCTTTCTGCAGCCATATCCATATAGACCTAGATTGTATGAGATATGATATTTTTGGACTTGTTTGAATGGAGTTCTAAACATTGATTTTTATTTTTGAAAACAGAAAAATAAAAAACCTATTTGAATTATTGTTTTTAATTGAAAACAAAAAAATAGAATATGTACTTTGAGAACAAAAAAATATAGAACAATTAAAAGATATTCTATACTTTAATTTTTTAAAATAAAAAAAATATTTTTTTTTTCATGTACATAAATATATGACAATAATAATAACAAATTTTATAAAATAATTTTAAAAATAAAAAACAAAATGACATTCAAATAGGCCATTCATTTCGAAATTTTTATAACTATTTTTATCATTGATTAACATGTTTCGGTTCTAATGTTTGAAAATACGAAAAACAGTGATTGAAAAAGACAACAAAATTTTTTTGTAACACTTTAATATTCAATAAAACTTGTATAAATGTTAAGAAATCTGGAAATTTAAAAGTGCACTAAAATGCGTCTTGAATTTGGTATTTTATTTTGTTTTCATCATCATCGCTTAGTAACATCTTTTTTTTTCTTTTTAATTTTCTATAGTTACGTGCTCAAAGGTGTCTTGAATGTGGGCAAACCCTTCCTGAAAGATATGAACCCCCAGCAGATGAAGATTGGACAACTGGAATCTGTGGTTGTGCTGAAGATACTGATAGCTGTAAGATTCTGTCCACTTTACCATAATCAGGTTAACTAATGTGTGTGTGTATATATATATATATATATGTATGTATGTATGTATGTATTACGTTCTCTTGGGATTTATCATGTGTTTCTTTGTGATATGAATGCCTATTAAGCAGTGGAAGTGTTGAGTGTCTGAAGAAAGGTTTTGAGAGGGATAGGGGAGGCAAGAAAGTAGAAAATAATGGGACTATGTTATGTAGGAAGACAGAATACTTTAATGGGACTATAGGAGGGAAGAAGAAAATGGTTTAGGTATTTGACTAATGATAAGACTTTTCAATGCTCGCCATCCAATTACTTGTTAGTTGTTATGAAGATTACCTCAGTATTATATCTGTAAATGAATGTCCTAGGTTGTGATAGCCTGAAATTGGCTTGTTTTAGAAAGATATCTCTTTAGGTTCTCAAAAGGAGCAGTTGATGAAACAATGTACAGTTCAAATAATGGCAAATACTTATTCGTCTCTTCTCATCTAGTGACTTTTTCTTGGGGAAGGAGGAGGTGGAATCATAAATTATTGAGCACAGCATTTAAAATACTGAGAAACTGTTTATGGGGGGAAAGGAAAAGGATGGAATAATATTGTCATCATAATTATATTCATCGTGAAGTAGATAATATAGCTCTGCCTTGGACAGGAAGGAAAATTATTATCATGAAATTCTTATATATCAACGAAATTTCTCTTTTCTCCCAGTGATGTAGGACAACAAGACGCAACAATAAATTCCTCAAAGTAATTAATCAATAATAAGGATAAGTATTTATATGAGAAAAGCTCTACACTTATAGATAACTGAAATAAGAAAATTATAATCGTACTAAAGTACTATGATGAGATAACATCTCACCAGGTTCAGCTCATATACCTTTACTCCTAACTAAATCCTTTTATTAGCCCAATTAATTAATTACAATGTATATAATTCCCAAATAATAGTTAAATCATAAAATAATAAAATAAGCAATTATTCTTCCTTATTATATTATCCTGCATCATTCTTCTTTGGATGAAAAAAAACTCAAAACATTTAATTTAGTTGGTTAGTTTTTTTTATTAAAACAAGGTTAATAGACAGCATTTGATTTATTGATCATAGTCTTTCCCGTGTAACTGACTATAAATTTTAATCCCATAGTACTTGAGAACTTCTTGTTGAAGAAATTCAAGCACCTCTAAGATTATCTCCTTTGAGATTTTCTCCACAATCATACATCTTTCTACAAAAATGGTGCTTGTGTTGTAGGCTGCACTGGATTATTCTGCCCATGTGTTCTGTTTGGGCGTAATATTGAAACATTGAAAGAAGACATTCCTTGGACCAATGCATGTGTTTGTCATGCTATTTTCGTAGAAGGTGGAATAACACTAGCAGCTGTGACAGCATTTTTCAATGGCTTGGATCCTGATACAGCATTTCTCATTGTCGAAAGCCTGTTTTTCACTTGGTGGATGTGTGGCATTTATACCGGTCTGTTTCGACAATCTTTCCAGAAGAAATATCATCTCAAGGTGATTTATTCACTTGCAGTATTAGTATTTTGGGTTTATATCTTTAAGAAGTAATGATTGGTTTCTCGGAATTTGTTCTACATATTTGCACCTGGTATAAAATTTTGTTTTGAACTTGAAATGGCATGCATCTTTGTATTAGTCGTGTATACTTCAGTCATTCACCACTTATATATGAAATGATAGTCCTACACATAATTAAATTTCATTAGTTTTAGTAATATCATGTTAAATATTTGCCAAGTTAGTTTCTTAGGGCATCTAATTAGTTGTAGCTATTTTAGAGTGTATGATTGCAATTGATGTCAGCAATCATTTTTAGTATTCATCAAAATTTTGAAGAAGTATTACTTTTACTACTTGAAGAAGAACAAGCAAATATTGAAAATTTTTGAATTTGGCAAGACTTTTTAATATATCTATTTCCCTGGTTGCAATTTGCAATCAACTTTTGCCGTAACTTTTAGTTCTGCCCAGAATGGCCATTATTGGTCCCGTGTTTATAAACTGATATGAAAATTGAGACAGTACAAGTATAGTTCATGCTAGATAATTATTATTTAATTATTACTTTGTACAGTACAGCATGACTTCTTTACCCATTTTGATATGTTTTGCTATATAAATATCTTATTTTTCCAATTTGGCAAGCTTGTAAATCAACAATTTTTTGTCTGTGGGGAGGGTTGTTTTCTTTTTTCTTTTGAATAGATTTAGTCAGGAAGGGATCTAGAGTGGGTTTTAACGGAGTGGTTTGGAAGTTCAGAATTTACCATAGCGTACGGGACAGAAAGAGGAACAAAAGGGTCAAGATGGCTCTAATTTTTGATGTATTTATATAGAAATGCTTGTACAGATTTAAAACTAATACATGTAGGGCCTGGGTCTAGTACAGATGCACCTCTTCAGATCAGAGTTGTAGTTTAAGAAGTGTGTGTGGTACCGGTGGTTCAACCATAAATTGTACTGACAGAACTGTTTTCTCGGGATATTTGCAGAAAAAGAAGCGAAATAGGATGACTTTAAGGTCTCCTTATCAAAGGGAGTTCAGTATGAGAATGAAAAAGAATGTTGATTATTGCTGACTATTATGATGTAATATGATGATTTATTTTACAGTAGGATTAGGATTTCCAGTAGGAAACATGGACCACACTCAAAATTTTGGACCCTGCATGAATCAATGAATATTTGTTTGGTGCAAAAATAGGATACTTATTCAACTTATGATAGTAACTTGCCTACTGTGTTGCCTTAGGCATTTATTCTTGAATTGAAATATAGATCTGGTAGTTGGACTTATTGATGGAATTGCCATTTTATAATTCTCATCCCATAGTAATTGGCAAGCTAATAAGTATGGACATTCAACATGATTACATGAATTTGGGACACAACACTATATGAATACAATGACAAGATAAAATATGTAGTGCTTAAATACACAGATTGAAGTGTTTTATGGTGTCTGTATGAATGTTAGACATGTATTCATGTTTCGGTAGCAAGGAGCCATTGATGACCCATTCTGTTACTTTTCAGAATTCACCTTGTGATCCCTGCATGGTGCATTGCTGTATGCATTGGTGTGCTATATGTCAGGAACATCGGGAGATGAGGAGCCATCTATCTGATAATGTCACCACGCAAGCAACCGTTACTAATCCTCCTCCAGTTCAAGAGATGAACCCTAGTGAGAAGGAGGCTGCATCGTCTGCACAATCTTCTACAAATACCCAGAAAAACAATTTGGAGTTGCAGCCTGTTTAGGAATTTGCTATTTACACGGGTCAAAATAATATTCATTCTCACCCTTCATTTCTGCTTTTTTATTTGTTTGAATTTATTTATTATTTATTAACAGAGGCAGAGTATACAGTTTCGTGATGGATAACGGTTCTTAAAGTTAAATGAAATGTAAGAGTTTAAATAAAAATAATAAATTCAATTATTTTATTTCTTAAGAGAAACATGCGGCCCCAACACTATTATTTTGTTCTTATAATTTTAGATAATTTTTAATTTAATTTTATAATTTTGAAATTTATAATTGAGTTTTTATAATTTAAAATTGTTTTAATTTTAATTTTATTATTAAATTTTGTTAACTTTATTAATCATATATATATAAACTTGGAAGTGAATTTCATTCAAAATTAAATAAATATTTTTATGTCCATTAAAAGGCATTTGTTATCATGGTAAAAATATTATTATATTTAAGATATTTATACTTAAAATAACAAGTAAATATTTTTTTCAAAAAGAACAAAAACATGGTTTACTACCAAACCATACCCTTTTCTTCACAGTCACAATGCACAGGAAAAGCAATTCTTTCGTCTTTCTCATGTCAAAAGAAATTTAAACTTAATACTCTCAAGTTCATGACTAGCATCATCAAATTTCTTCTTCATAGTTATTCTAGCACGTATGTGATTGGGCATTGACTCTCTTCCTCTCTAATTTTTCTTTCAGGTTTTTAATCCAACATCTACTTAATAGAGGTCTTCTTTTCCAACATCTAATTTATTTGTTAAGTTTTTTAACAATTTTTTAAGATTGTGTTGATGCAATACAAGAAAACCCTTGTTATGACGTTTGTTCATTATGGATCCCTCTTTAATGTTTTCTACTTTTTGTGGATTATGGCTTTTTCTTGTATAGATGAGAAGAAAATGTAGGGAGAACTATTAAGAAGAAACTGTACCTTTGTTATATTGGTTGATGTTTCACAAATTTTTCATTCTTCTTTACTCACCATCCCTTTGTTTTGCATATTATGGATGTCCACATTCCCATAGGTTTCATAATGCCTATGAAGATCAAGCCCTATGATGGGAAAAAAAACCTACAAAACCACACTAACACCTTTATTTCTACCATGACCATCCTCACCATGATGAACACCAACATTGTCACCTATTTTCCAATGTGTTCACAGGCTCTCCTACTTGTAGTGGTACTCTTTGTTATTGGCGAACTCCATCAGCATCTCATTTGATGAGCTCTTTGACTAGTTCATCTAGCACTTTGCAACTATTAAGGTTTGCAAACAAAAATCCTTGGACTACCTTATCATGTTTGCCTAAGAGAAGAATGAGATGTTATAGTGCTAGCGCTCCCTATTTAGTAAGGTCACCTTAAAAAATTGAGATCTCCTTAACCTGGTCGCCATCCATGTAATCAAGATAAGTGTTTGTCATGCCCCTTTCTTCTCCTTCCTCACACGTAAGCACCCTAAGAACTTGGGCAACTTGCTTGGCCATGTTGACAAGTATATTGTGTAGAGGAGAATACCTACATCATGAAGCATGTGATGAAATCAAATGCACAGGACAATCATCTAAAAGAGTCAATCTGGGAGAAGTGCTTCAAAAGCCCCAAAGATTGGGACTTGAGACAAAGGTCACCTCTTAAAGGCCATTTTTCCTTATATATGTCCCTCAGCAAGCATACTTTGTGCATCCTTGACAAAGTATACAACTTTAATATTATATACTTCTCACCCATGCGCAAATTGAGAAGAACCAATAAGCAGGTGGATTGTAGCAAATATTTTTCATCGAAATTACATCCATTTGATAGACAATTGCATTCAATTGAAGGATGTGATCAAGGACCTAATTCAATAGGATAACATTAACAAACAACTCGAGTGTATCTTCCAAGGTGATCAAGACAGTGACAAAAGCAAAGAGTGAGACACGAGGCAAGTTTTAGAACACACAAGAGTTATCAATGTCATTATTGGATGACTCCAAAGCTACTTTTGATAAAACTAACAGCAAACCTTCATTTATTCGAAAAAACCTTAACCATAACAAAAATCGCATTCAAAATAGTATCACCTAGAGAGTTGGAAACAAATGTACTATCAATTTTTGTGAAGACCCCTAGCTCCCCTCTGGTACCCTTCGAGCTTCTATCCAAGGCCCTTTAAACATCTTCGAAATAAATTCCACCCTCAATGTTCAAGAAAACATATCAAACTCCTGGCCCCCCAACATCTCATTCCTTCTGCCAAGCCACATCCTTAATGAAATGATCTCCACCACAATTATTATTGAAAGTAACATCAAAGACCAAAATGCTTGGAAATTAACACGTGATGGCATATTCACTATTAAATTAGCTTATAACCTCTTAGCTAAAAAAATATAAAAATCAACCCAAAAAAACCTCCTAGACTTGGAAAATAAAATGCCACCCAAGAGTAACCCTTTTCTTTTGGTAAAATTACCATAAAGCTATCCTTACATCGAGTAGGCTTCATAAAATAAATTTCCTTCCTTCCCCAACTTGCCAAAGCTATAAGCAAAATAAAGAAACTGTCATTGACATTCTATGCCACTATGTAAAAATGGTTTGGCTAAACCTCAAAAACACCAAAAATTTCTTTTTTGATGCTTTTGAAAAATGGATAGAAAATAACTGTGCCTCAATCGAAACCACCCCTTTAAATATCCTCTTTAACACTCTTTTATCCTTTAAGATTTTAATTGACTGAATATTTTCTTGTCTTATTCAATCGTTTCGTTACAAATATATAGACAATGATAATACAATAATTATATAATAAAATCCTATAATCAGGCTATCAGAATAAAAGCCCAATTAGGCTCAATAAGACTAATAGAGCTAGTTAACACTCTCCCTCAAGTTGGTGAAAAGATGTCACACATGCCTAACTTGAAAATTAGCGTATGAAACATTTGTTTGTTGAGACATTTGGTAAATACATCAGCATGTTGCTTTTCTGATGTCACATAAACCAGGCTTAATATTCCACTAGTAACCTTCTCTTTGATAAATTGCCTGTCAGTTTCAATGTGTTTTGTTCGATCATGCTGAACTGGATTATGAGCTATACTAATGGCAGCCTTGTTATCACAATACAAGGATAACTTCTCCTTTTCCAGTAACCTCAGTTCTTCTAATAGCTTCTGTACCCACATAAGTTCACAAACTCCTTAGGCTATAGCTCTATATTCAGCTTCTGCACTGAATCTAGCAACGACACTTTACTTCTTACTTCTCCAAGTAACCAAATTTCCTTTTACAAGCATACAGCATCAGGATGTAAATCTTCTATCATCTAATGATTTGGCCCAATCTGCATTTGTAAAGGCTTTTATTTGAAGGTGACCATATTTGAAAAAAAGTAATCCTTTCCCTAAGTTAGACTTTAAATATTGCAAGGTGTGAAAGACAACCTGCATATGGGATTCTCAAGGATCATGCATGAACTGATTGACTAGACTGACCACATAGGGTATGTTTGGTTTAGTGTGAGAGAGGTAAATAAATTTTTTAACCAACCTCTAGTGTCTCTCCTTATCAACTGACTTCCCAACCCCTGATTGTAGTTTATGATTACTCTTAATAGGGGATTCTGCCCGTTTGCACCCTAACATGCCAGTCTCTTCTAAGAGATCTAGAATATACTTCCTTTGAGAAATGAAGATTTCTCTCTTTGATATAGTAACCTCAATTCCTAAGAAGTATTATAGTTGACTGAGATCTTTAATCTCAAATTCTTATGCCAATAACTTCTTCAATCGAAACATCTCTTCTTGATCATCTCTAGTCATTACTATATCATTAACATAGACGATGAGAAGAGTGACTTTGCCTTTTTTATGTCTTATAAAGAGGGTATAGTCAGCATTACTTTGATGATAGCCAAAGGAAACCATGACATTACTGAATTTGTCAAACCACGCTCTTGGGGATTGTTTCAGTCTATATAGAGTCTTCTTCAATTTACACACCTTTCCTTGACTCTGTTCATTATTAAACCCAGGTAAGATCTCCATATACACTTCCTCTTCCAAGTCTCCATGAAGAAATGCATTCTTGACATCAAATTGGTGAAAGTCCCAATCGAGATTAGCTGCACAAGATAAAAAAATTCTAATGGAGTTCATTTTTTGCAATCGGAGCAAAGGTCTCCTGATAGTCTACTCCATAAGTTTGTGTGAACCCTTTGGCCACCATTCTAGCTTTGAACTATTATATTGAACCATTAGCTTTAATACCCATTTGCAAACCACTAATTTCTTATCTGATAGAGGAAGGATCAAGGCCCAAGTCTCATTCTTAGACAAGGCCTTCATTTCTTCAATCATCGCTTGCTTCCACTTGGGATTAGTAATAGCTTCCTTCCAATTCTGTGGAATAGATCCAGAGGAAATAGACAAGGTAAAGGCTCTAGATGATGGGGACAAGAAGTCATAAGAAACAAAATTAAACATAATGAAGCAAAGTGGTTTTTCAATGCTATTTATGGCAATCCAAAGGAAGAATATAAAGTTAACCTTTAGCAGAATCTGCATACACCTACATTAAATTATGATAACTGGCGTATTGCTGGAGACTTCAATGACATTAGAAATCTAAATGGAAGGATATGAGCCAGAATAAATATGTGGAAATGTCACGTCTTTAATGATAGAATTGAAAAATGTGAACTTATTGAGTTAGACACTATAGGCTCTAGTTTCACCTGGAAAGGTCCATTAACTCGTGGGAATGAGAGATTATTCGAGAAATTAGATATAACTCTATGTTATTCCTCTTAGAGAATCCTTTTTCCAAATTCTAATAAAGCTTTGTTAAGAGCTGAGTTCTCGGATCACCATCCACTTTAGATTATGATAAATGGATGGACAAGGAATCTTGAGAATTATCCTTTCATGTTTGAAGCAGCATGGCTTACACATGAAGGATTTAAAGACCTGATGCAACAAAAATGTGTTTGGGAATGCTTTTCAACATAAAAGTCACATTTTGGCCCAAATAGATGGGATTCAAAGCAAGACACATGCAAGTAAGACATACCCTTATAAACTAGAGGCTACCTCTACAATAGAAGTTAAGTGAAATTCTTCAACAAGAGGAAATAATCTAGCATAAAACAATAATTAGATGAAATAGAAACAAGACACTTGCCTTCAAGAATGATGAAGGAAACTGGGTTGAGAATCCAGAGGAAGTCAAGGAGTTGGTGACAAACTATTTCCAAAAATTATTTCAGGAAGAGAACCTAAGACAGATTACTAATACCTTATCGAAGCCTTTTACACCCCTAAGGGAAGACTTACTGGCTAGTCTTACTGATTCTATAATTAACCAGTGAAGAGGTTAGGAAAGGAATCTTGTCAATAGGTGCCTTTAAGGCTCTGGGTATAGATAGCTTCCTTAAAATCTTCTACCACTAGAATTGGGATATCATAGGCCCTAATATTATAAAAAATACCATAATATTTGCCAGAAAAACCTCAGTAGTAGACTATAATAGCACTATAATTGTTTTAATCCCTAAAGTAGAAAAGCTTAAATTTGTCACTCAATTTTGTCCAATTTCTTTGTGCAATGTGATTTGTAAAACTATATCAAAGATCAATATGAATAGACTCAATCCTATCTTGCCCACCATCATCTCTCTCTGTCAAGTAAGTTTTCTCCTAAGCAAACATAATGAAGAAAATATAGTTATAGTCAAAGAGATGCTGCACATTGTGCAATGTATGACCACCAAAAAGAGGTTTTTTATGATCAAAGTGGATCTGAAAAAAGCCTATGATCAAATGAATGGTCATTCATAGAAGGAATTTTTATGGAATCCCACATTCTAGACAATCTTAGGAACTTTATAATGAGGTGTATCTCTTCATTTAAAACCCAAGTACTATAGAATGGAGACAAAACTTTTGAGTTTACTCCTATTAGGGGAATAAGACAAGGCGATCCTATTTTGCCCTACATTTTTGTAATGTATATGGAAAAAATTTCCCATATCATTGAAGACGCAGTTGATTCAAGGGATTGGGAACCTTTTAAATTTGGTAAATAATGACCCATAGTCTCACACCTACTATTCATAGATGATCTACTTCTATGTGGGGAGTAAGAAAGCCAAAACTATGATGGAATGTCTAAATATTTTCTGTACACTCATGGGTCAGAAACCAAGGGAAAACTAGCATCTTGTTTTCAAAAAATGTGGATATAAAGCTAAAGGAAGAAATCACAAGTATAACATGCTTTGTTCCTACAACAGATCTGGGATCCTATTTAGGAATACCAATAATGCATAGCAGGTAGAAGAAAGCCAAGCACAATTACCTTGTAGAAAAGGTAAAAAAGTGACTTGCAAGTTGGAAAAGGGCTAATCTCAGTATGGTAGGCAGAATCACCCTTATTAGATCAGTAATAAAATCAATCATAGTTTACACCATGACAACTTGTCTTCTACCAAAAACCAATTGTAAACAACTAAAGAATTAGAAAGAGATTTTATATGGGGCTACGATTTTGATAAGAGAAAATTTCACCCTATTAGCTGGAAGCACCTTTATAAAGAGAAACAAAGTTGAAGGTTGGGAATCTAAAAAACCCAGGCTATGAATGAAACATGCTTACTCGAACTTGGTTGGAAGCTCTGTAATAATCAAAATGATTTCTGGATAGATATTCTAAAACAAAAATACAGTTTCAACACTAACTCCACGTTTAAGAAATAAGGAACAGACCTATGGAGAGTCTTGTTGGAATTTGCCACTATTTGGAGAAATTCTTAGCATGGGAAATGGGGTGTGGTAACCAAATCAACTTCTAGAGTGGTAAATGGATACCTGATTCAAAATAACTATGCTACTACACCAACATGTTTTTAAATGATAGAACCTAGAATTGGAAAATTTTGAATATTGTGGATAGCAGGAGTAATTGGAATTGGAACTTGTTCAAAGACCTTCTTCCCCAAGATATACTACTTAGAATTAACGCAATAGCCCCTCCCTCTCAACTTTGAAAATAAGGACAAGATGAGATGGATTGGGGAAAAAAGTGGCAAATACAGTGTCAAATCAGACTATTCTTTAATTATGCGTAATCAACTAAGCTCTAATTAATTCTAGCATTTGGAAAGCCGTATGGAAATGGCCAGGGCCTGAGAGAATTTGATGTTTCTTATTGCTAGTAGTAAACATCAGAGTCCACACAAACTCACTAAGGAAAATTTAGGGTGGTTTAAGGGATATATGCGCTATGTGTAGAATACATACAAAAACTACTATTCATGCAATTAGAGACTGCTATAATGTAACCCAAATTTGGAATAAACTAATTAAAGCTCAAAATTGTATTCCCTTCTATTCTAGCAACCTTTAAGATTAGATTCTAAACAGTTTAAATAAATCAAAACCAGATAAAAGAGACATACCATGGAACATTTGTTTTTGTCACTTGATGGTTTCTCTAGAATTGGAGGAATAAGAGTGTATTTGACCCTGATTTTTGCCCTCTAGATGGTCCCCTTGGTTTTGTCCTTAGCTTTACTAGAAATATCACTAATACATCTCCTTATTTCTGTTACCAGGTTTAGTGCATCGATCATAGCAAGGATGTCCGATAGAGGCCACCTAAACATGGTTGGATTAAGCTACATTGTGACGGAAGCAGCAAAGGTAATCTTAGCCTTGCGGGAAATGATGCTCTCTTATGCAACCACACTGGGAGTTGGGCCAGAGGTTGTACCAGGAACCTTGGACGGTGTTCTACCTTTAACGCCGAAGCTTGGGGCGTGCTAGATGGGCTTAACCTCGCTTGGGATCTGGGCCACCGTAGAGTCATCCTAGAGACTGATTTGACACCCATAATGACGAGTACCACAAGATCTAATGGAAGGGACAGTAACTCCAATCCTCTCAAATTTGAGCCTCAACATGGTGTTGGGTAGATAGGTTTGGGATCTTCCACCATTAGAGTTGCTGCCTACTCTTTCCGCCGATGCCTCTCATCCTGGGCTTGTTAGGGCTAGGGTGTGATTTCATTTTAGGTTGGTTTTTGTTTCTTTGGGCTTAGGCCCCTTTGTTCTTACAAAAGAAAGTAATATTTTATTATAAAAAAATTAAAACTTAAAAGAGTGTAAAGTGATCCGTATAGCTTTTATTTGATATTGAATAAAAAAAGTTATTTCCAATATTAACTCAATCATATATTTTGAATGGTGATTGACATGTAGTCTCTAGTAATACCGTTCTTGAACACCATTTAGGGGTTTTCTCTCGAGGGGCTTTGGACGCTATTAGTTGGCAGCGATCGAAAAATGTTCGGGTGATGACTTGCAAATCTTTCCTATTCACTTACACCTAGAAGCATTATAAATACATGACTACTTTTTGGTATTTAGGTACACAAACATTGTGCTTCACTTAGTTTTCTCTCACTCTTTGACTCCTTTGCTCACTTTAATATTGAAAGTGCAACTGTATTCTTTGCTTTATTCATTGTGTGCAAGTTTCTCTTACATTCGGCCACCGCTCTTAGATAGCTCTAGTAATCCAGTCCATAACAAAATCATCAATCTTTTAGATAATTTTGATAAATACATCTAATTAAGATAATAAATTTTGAATATATTTTTAGAAGGGTTTCAAAAATTACAAAGACTTTTATTATAAACGAAACTAATTATATATTATTATTCTCTCTATTCTCTCCGATTCATACTAATTTAAATATTAAAATCTAAGATAAAGTTCTAACTCTATCGTAACCGAATTGTCTTTTATTTCGTAAGCTTTCACAGTCCACATCATTCAACCGTCAAATCGATTGAACTTATTGAAATTTTTTATTTATCTATTAATTTGTAAAAAATAAAATTGAAATCAATAACTCTTATTTAATGGCACAACCTCCTCCCTCCGGGGACCCCTTGCTTTCCTCGTTTCCTCACTTTGAATTATCAATATAAAACCAACGAACATGTGTGTGTTTGTGTTCACAAGCAGCGTGCAATGTACTATTGTTCCCTCAGATTGGGCAAACATAATTACATATGGGACTTGAAGTGACATTTGCATTGTAAGACAAGTGGATCTGAAATATTATGAGTGTAACTAAATGAAGTTTCTCTTGGCCCTGAGTGCCGTTTGCTTCGCTATTTTTATCTTTCCACTGTCGTCTATTACTTCAGACGTTCTGATATTCAGGAATCATGTGGTTCTCTATGCCTTCACATTTCTTTGTGGTCCCTTTCACAAGAACGTTTTGACCTTGTCACCCCCATTTTTTGTCGTTCACGGGAGATGTATTATGGCCTTTCTATAAGTTTTTCACATTTGCAACTGTAATCTCTTTAGCAAGTGGTCTTAGGAATGGTCACTTTCTTTAAAGAGAGACTATTCGAGTATTTTTGAAAAATTTTACAGATAACAAAGTCCTTAGAAACTTATTACTATCCAAAAACACGTTAAATCTTAACAAATCTGACTTAAGCTCATCATTTTTCTTTATAGAGATAGAACTTTCTTAGCAAAGATATTTTAATATATATGATTCAAATTTGAAATATTATTTAGAAGGCTATATAAATTGTAAAATATCTTTTTGAACTAAAAATTTATTTAGAACCCTGTAATTTGTGCAAAACCTCCTTTTGTTAATTTTTTCATTTAAAATTTTAAAGAAATAATGATACATTAATAAAATTAAATTATATCAAAATGTAACAAAAAACTCTTAAACTTTAGGCATTAAACAAAAAATCCCTATGAATGTTAAATCCTGTGTAAAACAATCCCTTTGAACTTTTGAACTTTAGAATAGCCTTGAATAGAACAATCTCTTAAAAAAATTCGATTTATCTATTAGTTACAATTTTGAATGAAAAAATTAATCGAGAGAATTTTTTGTACAAATTATAAATTATAAGTCAATTTTGATAATTAAAAAGAATTATATGCATATGATCTATATATACGTTATTTCATCCAAATACATAAAATTATAATTTTTTTTTGTTTTAGAAAAGTTTAAAAAATAATTTAATGGCCAGCGGAAAATTCAACCTCCAAGTTCAAGTCTTTTATATATATACATAATAACAATAATAATAATAATAATAAACTATTTAGACTTAGCAGATGGGCTTTACTATTTATGCCATATTTAAAACATTTATTTCTTACCAGTGCATTTCAGACTAATCTTAATAAATGGTGGGTTCAAGGAAAAATATTATGCTGTTAAATTATAGAAACTTGGTGAAATTTAAATGGTAGGGTCATAAAAAAAATTTCCCATACTTCCCTCCTTGTAGAAAGTGAATCCAATGTGCTAAAGTGGTCTACTTTTACTTTGATGCAGTTAAATGTTATCCAACTATTACTGAAACAACAACATTGAGAGTCGTTGTTTTCACTCACGGCTCCAAATTTAAAGGGTTAAAAAAAATTGAATTATTGTATAGCTTATTTAATTTCAAGATTATGTTGCTCAAGTTTTTGCATAAATAACAAAAATTACTTGTATTACAAATAGAAAATATACTATGTATATACCAAGAACCGTTGAAATTAACATTTACTATAGATTGTTGAATACTTTTACATACACAACCTTGACAACACTATTTTTTTTTTTCAAATATTAATACCTTTAGCCTGCTCCTTCTTTTAACTCTTAAAATTGTAACGTACAATTGCATGTGAGAAATGACTATAATTTGAATTTCTATTGCTTTATAATATTATATATTAAATATATTTTTGTGAGATGTGAATGTATTTTTGTTGTTATTTATTAATAGAGGTAAACTTTGAATTTATAACTAGTTTACGCAAATTTGTTTAAACTCAAATGTTTGACAACTTCAGGAAGAATTATGATCATAACAACATTTAATTTTTTTTTTAGAACAATTATTGGGTCAAAAAGATAGAGTAGAACGAAATTAAAGGAGTGAGTAAATTATATTTTTATTAAAGATTTTAAAATTATATATTTTTATTTTTATTTAAAAAATCATATTATCTTTTTATGAGCGATTAAAGAAATTTATAATTTCATCCATTTGAATTAAAACATCATTATATTTTTTATTTATGTAATTAAACATATATTAGACTAATCTAAAAAATTTTAAACAAAATAAATATTATTTTAATTCAAAAAAAATAATAATGAAATAATGATTTTTAAAATATATATTTTTAATAAATTATAATTTTTTAAAGAATTTAGTAATACTATTAAAGGTATTTTAATTAAAAATGGTCAAATTCAATCTTATTAAAAGTCATTGAAATTCCCTTTTTATTTCAATTCCTTGAAGCATACTCAACTTCCCCGTAAGCCTCGTCTTCAAATTCAATTCTCCAACACTAGTACGCGGGTAATGACAACTTATCAACCAAAATACATCTTTAAAAGAATAAATTTTAATAAAGTGATAAAATATAAAAAATAAATAAATAAATAAATCTTTATTTTTTTTATACCTTATCACTTCATTAAAATTTATATTTTAAAAGATGCATCATCCTTATCGGTACTATCCTAAGGTAGTGCAAGAGAGAATAATTTGTCGTAACGTCTTCTTAAAACATGTTTGCCTACAACATTGGACATGTTTGGGAATCTATGGGTGACATCGATAATTTGAATTAGCCCTTTGTTAGGGATCTCTGGCTCTTCAAACATGCTTCGTAGGCCTTTAAAGGAAATTTTGATGATATCCTTAATATCTTGTTTGGTAACTAGCCCTACATTTGGTGTAAGCCCAATAGTTGTTTCTAGGAAGAATCCCTCGATTATGACACGTCTTCTCTTTTCCAATTTTTTCATACAATTACAATTCTCTCTTGTGCCATATCTCGTGGTAAATACTTTTTAATGAGTTCTTTTTAGATTCTGCATTATTGGACACTACAGAGATTATTTTGCCAATGGGTGAGCAACATATAGGAATGGTAATAAACAGGTATTCATCTATTCTTATTTAAAATATTTAATATCTAAATCTTAACTGAAACTGAAAATAAATATTAATTTTAATATTTATATCCAAAACAAAATATTTGAAATATCTAAAACACTAAAAAATAAGTAATAAATATTATATATTAAATACTTTATAATCAAATAATCTACATGATATCTATCCCAATAAAATAAAATTTAAATATTATAAATGATTATAAAAATTATTTGACAATAAAATTTTTTTATATAATTATTATAAACTAAAATTAGAAACAATAATTTTACTAACACTAAAAGTATAAAATTTTATTTAATAATATATACTATTTAATTATTAAATATCAGATAATCTATCTGTTCATAAGATATTAAAAATTAATATCTTCATTTACTTAATATTCAATAAATAATTATATTTTACTATTTATATATTAGATATCATATTTTTTTTTGAGAGAATACCATCAGATTATAATATATATCAATTTTCACTCACCTTAGCAACATATTGATTCTTTTAAGTTTGGTTCATCCATCTAATCAAACTGACCCAATTAGATGGTTAAAAAGACTAACCAATCAATCCAATAATTTGAACATCAACTCATCTAATTTAAAAAAACTTTAGTTAGTTATGATTAAATTGGATAATCAGTTTTTAATTAAAAAAATTTATAAAATTTAAAAAAATAATATTAATTTTTTTAAAATTTTAACCATAAAAATATACATTTCCAATAATAAAACTTACATTAAAATTAATTCAAGATAATTCTAAAATAAATTTAACATGAAATGAAATATTTTTTACTTTATATAAAATACTACAAATTAAAGCATAAAATTTAAAATAACAAAACAAAAAAACTGAACCACTCAAATAATTGTGCTTTACGTATTCGAAGTGTAAAAATAATGTTGAATAGTCTGAAAAGGCAATGCAGAGTGAATAAGGTATAAGTGATGTCAGAAAGTGTTTCCGGAAAAGAAAGGTATGCGATAAAATAAAGGGAAAGACAAAGTGATGGCAATAGAGAAGACACGCCCTATCTTTGATGGAATAATTCCAACAAGCTCAAGGAATGGTCACCAATCCAATGACCTAAGTTTTAGTGGGTGACACACTTTTTTTCTTTTTTCTTATACATAACTTTTCTTGCTGTGGTGGTCCAAACTAAATCTTTAAGATAAGATATGAAATTTAACTCATTTGGATGCATGCAACAAGTTTTTTCTTTCTTTCTTTTATATATATATATATATATATATATATATTGAGATGGGAGTGGTCCTTGATGAAAATAGGAATAAATTATACTCTTATATATTCTATTATAAAATTTTTTATTTTTTTAAAGATTAAAAAATTTATAATTTTATTTATTTTCAAAAAATATTTTTAATAATGACATTATTAATTTTTTAGAAAAATTATAATGTATTAAAAAAATTTTAAATTTTATTATTTTATTATTATTTTTTTGAGTAAAAAGTGATAAATTTGTTTTATTTCAAATTAAAAAATATAAATTTTTATATTATTTAAATATATAAATAATAAATATAAAGATATTTTAGTTAAAATAAAAAAAAATAAGTTTTTATTTTTTATTTTTTTAAGAAAACAGAATATAATTTTTTAAAACATAAAAGAATAAATGTATAATTTTAATATCTCTCAATGGAGGCTAGATAAGTAATGTGAACAATACATTTTAATTTTCACATAATTTAGTATATTCAAAATTTTAATTTTATAATTTTATATTTAAACAATTAACATTTTATATCAACATATTCATTAAATATTTTTAATAAAATCTAACAAAATAATTAATATATATAATATTTTATATTTTTAAAGATTAATTTATATAATCACTACCTTTATATTTTTCAGATATCAATATAGTCATTACTATACTGAAGTGGAAAAATGGTAAAGAGCAAAACTATATTGAAATGTCACATCATGAAATGCATTTTGGGGTAGAATGCAAAGGCATGAATACAATATCAAATTCGTTTTCTTATGAGCTTACCTAAGTTTTTGTTTTTGAAATTAATGCTTGCATATATAACTAAATCAGCCAAGTGTTGTACTTCGTGGGCTTTCTGCAATGGTGGATAGCCATCTTTCTATGAAACTCAATTTTTGTTTTTGCTTTGAGTTTGGATCAGATCCTTGCCTACTTCACGGTTCTCCTCCTGATCATGTTTGGTTCTAATAACTCTGCAAAATTGACCTTATTTATAGAGTGAAATTTTTGTTTGTCCAAAAAAACATATATATATATATGAAATTTTTTAAATGAAAAAATAAAGGAGAGATAAATAAAAGATTAACTTTAAACGGATTAGTGTTAAAAACATATATTTTTTAAATGTTAAGTACTTGGTACAAGGAGGAAGTTATCTAACTTTCGAAAGTTAACTAACTATTGTTTATGAGATAATAATTGAATGTATGTGTTGGTTTTACAAAATATAGAACAACTTATATATATGTATATAGTTTTTTGCTTACATGATTTCAATGAACTTCAATTGAAGCTTTTTTCAATTGAAAACATCTGTTACTTTAATCCTAAATGGAGCCAAATTGTCAAATGTCTTGGGATATATATGTTTGGGAATGAAGAGGAGAAGTGAAGTGAAGGAAAGAAATTAAAGAGAAAGAGAAGGGGAGGGAAGGAAAGAAAATATTAAGTGGTGTTTCTCTTCTCATTGTTTGAATCCTTTAAAATCTCCTAATTTAGGATAATTAAAATTAATGAAAGAAGAAGGTTAATGAGGGTTAGTACAAAATCTTTCAATTTTTTTCATTCCAAAATTTAGAAATTCAAACAAGGAGAAAGTTTTAAAATTCTCTTCTCTTCCCTTCTCTTCCCCTTTAGTCTCTTTAATCCAAATTTAGGAATGAGGAGGGGAAGGGAAGGGAAGGAATTAAAAGAAAAGGAAAGGAGAGCGAAGGGGAGGAAAGAAAAGGTTAAGTGATAGTTTCTCTCCCTTTTGTTTGAATCCTCCAAACTCTCCCAATTTAGAGTAATTAAAATTAATAAAGGAAGATGGTTAATATAAAATCTTCTAATTCTTTGCCCTCCAGAATTTTAAAAAACAAACAAGTGGCTAGAAGGTTACCATATTTCCTTCTTTTTCCTTCCCTTTCCCTCCAAAAGCCCCTTTCCAAACACACTAGGATGTATCTACTTCTTCTCCTATATTGTCTACTAGCTGGACTTGTTCCATATCTTCAATTTCACATGCATAACATTGATTTTTTTTTATTATTAGTTACTTTATATATATTGATTACTACTATTTTGTAAACTCTAATAAAAGTAGTCACATTGATCAATTTTGGATGAATTAACATGACTTATAATGAATTAGCACAACTTTTAACTTTAGTAGGCTCCTCTTAACTTCTCTTAACTCAATCAAACAAATTGATAAATCTTAAAATCAACATAATGTTAAGAATAATGTAAGAACAATATAAGTGCCTCTAAGAATGTGTATAAAGGAACTCTCCATTAAACCTGGCATGACAACGGGTGGTTTAGGTGGGTTAGGTTAAATATAGTTAGATTGTTAATGATCTAATTAACTATTTATGAACCAAATTTTCTTTTTTAAATGGGTTATACATGACCCAGTAACCCATTCATTAAGGGTTAAACCCAATCCATGTATATACAGATATATATGTGTGTGTGTGAAAGTACATATGTGTATACTAGTGTATATATATGTGTGTGTACATATATATGTATTTATATGTGTGTATGTGTGTTCATGTATTTATATATAAATATATGCTCATTTATATATGTTACATATAGATGTCTATACACACTCAAAAATGTGTATATGTAGTTACATGTGTGAGTTAGTATGCCATTGCCAACATAGGACTCCAAAGCAAGTAGAGAGCACATACCCTAAGTTTTGCATCTTTAAGGTACGCATTAAATGTAAAGTTATGGTTTTTGTTGTTTTTTAAGTTAGAAACTAGTGTTAGATCCATTTTTAACATATGTAAACATGAAACTTGTTGTTATGGGAAGATCAAATGTCTTTTTTATATCCTTTATATCAAGAACCTTTGAACATGTAGCATATCCTAGCAAGGATATCATTTAAGTACTGTCCTTGAAATGTAGCTGAGTAGACTACGTAAACTTTTCAAGATCACTGTTTTAAGCAGATAATCATTGTTAGAGCTTTTTATCCCGAGTTTGTATTTGCATTATGCTTGCTCATTAGGTATAGAGGTGGTTCTTGACACACAAACTTCTCGTTTGTTCCCCCAGACCAATTAAATTCAAGTAGTGCTTTCATCCTAGAAGGTACGTTAACTTTAGATTAAGATTTAGTTTAAATTCCATCTTTTTCTTATAAGGGAAGGATTCTCATATAAAAATGGGTTGATTAATAACAATCTACGTACATTTGAACAAAATACCAAGAATCTTCATGGAGGAAAATAATATTAGAGAAGTGGGATGGGTAAAATCTAGTGACTTTGATGTTGATGGAGATTAAGAGGAACTTCATGTGTTCTCCACCTTAACCACAAGCTGCTTGAGGACCCATAATGGAGATTAATCCTAGTATCATTGAAGCAAATTATAGTTATTTGTACAAATTTTTGATAGGCATTCTAGTGGATCATCATCGATTCTTTGTTGTTCGCGTACAAAATTTAATCAATCATACTTAGAGGTTATAAGCACAAGTCACATTTATAGGTCATGACGCCAACATATATATGATCCACTTCCAAAGGCTTGAGGACCTCTTTCTCATGCATACCATGGGTCTGTAGTCTGTTCATGGGGCTCTGTTAACTTTATTCCCATGGGAGCCAAATATGGTGATTAGTAGAACTATAGCAACTAAAATTCTAATATGGGTAAACTTTTGGGGATTTTTATTAAAGTACCAAATACCCAAAGTTACTCAATGATTGGGTGAGTTAGTTAGTGAAGTACTAAAGTAGCCTGGACTCTTACTGCACCTCATAATGTCAAGTTTATAAGGGTTCGGGTTAGAATACCAGTGAATATACCATTATTGATGGGGTTGCTCCTTAGTTTTAACTCAGGAGAACACATTTGGGTTTCATGTCAATATAAAAGGATCTACAAGTTTTGTAGATCTTATGGAAGGATCAGACATACCTATCCTTAGTGTGATTGGTTGTCTCAACGAATCACAATAGCTTGGGAAAACTAAATGGAGCATCTATGTGATAGATTTAGGGTGGAAATCAGATTAAGTATATCTCATTTTCATTTTATCCCTAAAGCTTGATATTTTCTTAATAAAAACTCAAGGAGATTAACCTTTGTTTCACTTATTGACACTCTTAATATGGTGGAGTATAGGCCGTGGTCTGCACATCATATAGATTTTAACTTTGATCCATGGCGTATTATGGATGAAGAAACCAACATTTGAAGTTTTGAAGTTGGATAGATGAGTTTGGGACAAAATAACCATTTTGGCAATATACAAAAGGGATCCCCTATTGAAATAGGTTCAGGAAAAGCAACTGATGATGACATTGTCCATCAAGAGGATTTTAAGGAGTTACTTGACCTTCCAATGAAGGACTTCCCTAAATAAGTTCCATCGTTATCTATTTCTAAAGCTCTTTAAGATCTTAAATTAGATTTTAATCCTAAATTTTCCAAGTTGAGGGACAAGTATGACCTCTCTTGTCAAAGAATGTGTATTTTTTCTCTGCCTATAGAAAGATTGGAAGCAAAGTCACATGAACACTTTGGTGAAGGACATTTTCTCAATTTGGCAGAATATGTCTCTGGTGAATTTGAGATCACTAACACTCGAATTGTTTTGAGTGATAATACTTCATAACGTTCATAGATTATTATTCATGATATAGCTACCTTTATCTCATTCATTAGAAATTGCAATCACTGGATATGTTTAAGAATTATAAAGCTTAAGTTGAAAATCAACTCAACAAAAGAATTGAGAGCATTAAATTTGACCGTGGTGGTGAATACTATGGCATATATGACAGATCAGGTGAACAACGTCTAGGACCATTTGTAAAATTCTTAGAGGAATGCGGTATCATCCCTCAGTACACTATGCTGGGTTCGCCCATTATGAATAGTGTTACTGAAAGATGAAACAGAATGCTTAAAGACATGGTGAGGAGTATGATTAATCATTCTACTTTACCTGAATCATTCTAGGGATAGGCATTAAAAAGCACAGTATACATACTGAACAGAGTTCCAATTAAAGTAATTGAAAATACCCTTTATGAGTTTTGGACTGGTAAGAAGCCTAGTCTAAAGTATTTTCATATTTATGGATATCCAGCTGAGGCAAGCTCCTATAGGCCAAATGAAAAGAAACTAGACTCTAGGACTGTCAATTGCTACTTCATTAGATACTATGAAAGATTCGGGAGTTACAAGTTTTATAATCCCATAACTAAGTCTATATTCGAGATGCATAATGCTCGATTCTTTGAGGATGTTGAGTTTATCGGGGTGGATAGGGTCAAGGACTTTGTATTTAAAGAAGAATATGTTAATATTTCTTTAATTGCTCTTGAGAATAATCAGAAAATGATTACTATACATGACATTATTCAAGAATCAACTTCGAATCAAGAAAATGTCATTAGCCTTCCCCTAACAAGTTCAAGAAGTTGTTCTAGATGAAAAAAATCTACAACCTCAAGAACCATTGCCATTAAGAATATCAACTAGAGAAAGGAGAAGTGCAATTTCATATGATTATATTGTGTTTGTCTAAGAACATGATGTTGACATTAGAGTGATGGAAAATGATTTAATTAATTTCCATTAAGCCATGGAAAGTTTTAACTCTCAAAATTGGATTGATACCATGAATGAAGACATAAAGTCAATGAAAGATAATAATGTGTGGGATCTTGTCCCATTGCCTAAAGGTGCGAAGTCCATTGGTTGTAAATGGATATTTAAAACCAAGAGGGATTCAAAAGGTGATATGGAAAGGTTCAACGCACGTCTTGTCGTTAAGGGCTTTATACAGAAAGAATGCTTTGATTATAAAGAGACTTTCTCTCTAGTTTCATAGAAAGAATCTTTTCAAATTATAATAGCTTTAGTGGCATGCTTTGATCTTAAGTTACATCATATGGATGTCAAAATAGCATTTCTCAACGCTAACATTGATGAAACAACCTATATGGTGCAACTAAAAAACTATGTGTCTGGTGATGCAAAGTTAATTTTTTGCAAATTAAAAAAATCCATCTATAGACTTAAGCAGGCGTCTCATCAATGGTATCATAAATTTCACCAAGTTATTACCTCATCTGATTTTGAGGTGAATTTGGTTGATGATTGTATATACCACAGATTCAATAGGAGTAAGCACATTTTTTGGTTCTATATGTCGATGACATACTACTTGCTAGTAATGATATGGGCTTGTTATATAAACCAAGAGCTTTCTAGCAAAGAACTTTGAAATGAAAGATCTTGGTGATGCAACCTTTGTATTAGGGATTCAAATACATCAAGATTGCTCTTGAGGTATCTTTAGATTATCACAAAAAGCCTATATTGAAAATGTTTTTAAAAGATTTAGCATGCAAGATTGCAAACTATGTGATACTCCTGCGACTAAAGGAGACAAATTCAGACTTAATCAATGCCCTAAAAATGATTTTGAGAAAAGGGATATGCAAAAGATTCCTTATGCTTTAGCAGTAGGGAGTCTAATGTATGCATAGGTTTATATGTGTCCAGATATCGTGTACATTATTGGTAAGTTAGGAAGATATTTAAGTAATCCAAGTATGGATAATTGGAAAGTAACCAAACGAGTCATGCAGTATTTACAAAGCACTACATGCTCACATATAAAAGATTAGATAAGTTAGAGATTATTGGATATTCAGACTCTGACTTTGCTAGATGCCAAGATATTATGAAGTCTACATTAGGCTATATCTATCTAATGGCTAGAGGATTAGTGTCTTAAAAGAGTGCTAAATAGAAACTTGTAACTCCTTCCACCATGGCAGCTGAGTTTATAGCATGTTATGAGAAATCTAATCATGGAATATGGTTACGAAACTTTGTCACTGGGCTGTGAATTATTGATGGAATTGAAAGACCACTTAAGATCTTTTGTCATAATAAATCAGCAATCTTATATTCTAATAACAATAGGAGCTCAATGAAGTCAAAACATATAGACATCAAGTTCCTAATTGTTAAAGAAAGAGTTCAAAGTGAACTAGTGTTTGTAAAGCAAATTGGCACAAATTCTATTATTTGGATCCACTTACTAAAGGACTACCGCCCAAGGCCTTTCATGAGCACATTATTCATATGAGTGTTATGTCATTTGAAGATATTTAGTTTTAGTGGGAGTTTGTAATTTTGCTTTTATGTTATAAACACATTTTTAGTTATTTTAATTTATGTATATTTTGAGGGTATTTTCTACAAAAATAAAGTTTATTTCAGTTTATTCACACTTAATTTTGGTATAGTTTGATAAGGTTTAAGGTGAACCAATTGAAAATAGACATATTTAGGTGACACTGCATGAAGTTTTTCATGCTATACATCCATACTTGATCTATGTCATTTGATTATGTTGATATGTGTGATCAGGGATGACTTACTTACGATAAATGTAACAAAAGTTGCCTTGGCTCTATGTTAACATGATTGATGAATGAGATTGTTCAAAATACTCTTGATTATTATAGCAAAATTTTGAGCTCATAAGGTTATTTTGTGACATTCAATTATAAGATAATATATATATGTATATATATATAGAGTACAAATAGGAGATTGTTGGGTATTTTATAGACTTATATATATATTAAATAAATAATTATATGTCAACTGTTATCATAAGAAAAGAGTTTGATTGAATATTAATAGGCCTAAATCATAAGTATAAGCTTATATATATAAATGCCATAATTATAATTTCTAATTTTATGATGAATTAAATTAAAAATAAGAAATTCTAGTACAACTAATTAAGATTATAGTCCCCAAATTATAAGTTTAATTTTTTTTTGATATCTCATTATCAAACAAGAGATAAATTTTTTTTTTTTAAATTCGTACTTATTAATTTAGAAGACCAATAACTATAAGACCAAAAAATAATTATGAATTCAGGTACACTTTCATATTTAGTTTTATTTTCTTAATAATTTGACATGGTTGATTTCTGAATTTTAATTCAGTTTTATATATTCAAAATATTTTCTTAAAATCTTATTCGAAGTAATAGTACTTGGAATAAGGATTGTTTACTCAGTATATATGACAACGATGAGTTTATTAGAATAAAACAGATTCCAATACCACGTTATAACGTTAAGGATAGAATTTATTGAGATGGGAATAAGAGTATGGTTTATAAAGTTAAATATGGTTATAATAGCGTACATGATACCAACCATAATAATACTCACGGTTTTAATCGATGGAATGTGCTATGGAAATTAAAGATTCCACGGAAGATTATAATGTTTTGTTGGAAGCTTTGTCACAAAGCTCTTCCCCTCCAATCAAATCTTGTCCCCAGGGGTTACACAATCAATACGAAATGCGGTTTTGGTTGTGATAGCTTGGAAGATACAGAACATCTTTTTTACCCCATGGCGCGTGCTATTCGGTTTGCGTATGATATTCTTTTACATTCATATCTATTAAATTTAACAGTACCTTAAACAGTTTTTTAAACAGTACCTTCATCTAGTAAACTCAGTCACACATCAGATTATGGTGAGCCGAAACTCGGCTATCTATACTACCAACGATCAATATCGACAACATAGTCCTTTGATTAACCCACAAATAAACTCTTTCAATTTCAACACAATTCTGTTTTCCTGGAGAAAATTTAAAAAGGATCGCATAATTGTTTGGGCATTGTTTCTGGTAACAAGATCTAGCACGAGCAAGATAGTCGGATTGGTCTTAGATTTCAATCATACAATTCTGGAGCTAAACCTTAAAGGTTTTCAGACTACGTTAGAAGCTATCAGTCCTCGCAAATAAACCAACCTCCAAATTTTGATTCCCGGCACCAAGTTGGTAAAGATGCTTCAGAATGTTCAGAATTTGCCTAAGGATGTCGCTACCATTGGAGATGATGTGATGTTTCTGTTATCTAGTTATAATAGGGTTGATTTTAAAGTCACAACAAATAGTAATGTTCACCTCCCTGATTATTTCAAAGGAGTTGTGGAAGGTATCTTTTATTTCCCTTTGCCTGTTAATTATTGTACTTTAAAAAAAAAACATTTCTCACTTGCACCTTTATATATATATATATATATATATGTGTGCTCGCGTGCGCGTGCGCATAAAAAAATTATACATTTATATACACAAATTTGTATTTACATTTGTACAAATCTATATAGATTTATATGTATATATATATTTTATTTAATATAAATAAAATCTTAAATTAAAATATTATATAATATAAAATAATAAAATAACATAAAATAAAAAAAATAATATTGTATCAAATGATTAAGTTCGAGTTGATTGAACCCGATCCCTAATATAGACTATGCATGACCCAACCAAAAATAATGCGTTGGTCAAAATAGTTGGATTTAAATTGTAATTGGATTAGGTAATTAATTATTTGAATCATAGGTTATTTTAATACCCCTACTCTCTCTGCCTCTCTGCCCATTTTACATGCATGATAAGATCATATATGGCAACTAATTTTATTGTCAAAGGGATGACTAAGTACTCATCTTCTTGGGAGAAATCAAGGATGCAATTGATGATTCTAAGGTTACCCATAACTTGAAAGCTAGTGCTAAGACAACATACTGCCTTTAAGAACTTAGAAAAGTTGTTAAAAAATAAGAGGAAGGAGTAAAATGAAATTGAAGCTTGATGGAGGGTAAAAATGACATACCAAGGTATTCCTTGTACTAACAATGGAGATTGGGAGGTGGAGAAGGACTGGACGGGACTGATTCTACAAAGGTTCAAAGGAAGAGATGGGTTTGGGAGGTTGAAGATGGGAGAACAAATGGAAAGGGAGAAAGAGGTGGGGTTTTGGCCAATAGGGGAGAAGAGAAGGAAGAAGAAAATGAGATTTGGGCACATAGTTGTCTTTTCTAAAATGTTAATAAAGCCAAGTTAGGTATTTTTTAAATTTGAGAAAAAACACTTGTAGAGATGAATTTCTAAGTAGCTAAAAATAGGTAATGAATATAATTTCTACTTTGAAATATTTGTATAAAAAATCTCGGTAGAATTTAGTAAAATAGTGTTAATATTCATAATATAATAAATTAAGATTCAAAAATTTATTGAGAGAGGTATTTATATTTAATATATAATAATATTTTAAATAAAAAAATTTTATAAAAAATTTTAAATTCAAAAAATAAATTATTATAAATTTTCTCTTACATCTAGTGATACGTTTCCCAAAGTATCTGGCAAGTTGTCCACTGGAAAATTCTTCAAGTGCTTAAGCCAAAAATTTCTTCAAGTGTCCCTTACTTCCATGCCAATACGAATACATAACATTAAGTCTAGCGACCTTTCTACCTACTAATTCATAATTTAGAACAGTTTGGGTACGTATCCATTTTTTAAAAATATTCAACATCTATTAAATATTAAATATATATAAAATAAAGTATAAATAATAAAATATAACTATATATCTTTGAGAGGGTATTGCCGTTGCACGTAGAGTTATGTCTCTCTGATCTTGTATTCTCCAAAGGAACTCAATTTCCACATAATTCTGTCAGGTACGCCATGATGCAATGCTTTGTTTTAATGCATTCAGTACTAATGAATTAAAAAGGAAAAAAAAATTGGGATATTCAGAATTTTCTTGGACTTTTCGTCATAAAAAACTCACCAAATTTTATTCACGTCCACCATATGTTATCTAGTATGAGGTCTGCCAGTGTCAAACACAACTTAATTGTGGTTTATCCACCTAAGATTAAATGAAATAATCTTTTCTGCTTTAACGTTTTCATAAATATATTATCATTTAAATTTTCATAAACTTTTAATACACTTTTGATATATAACATTTTTCCTTATAACAAAATTTGCACCCTTATTAATTAATTGGACAACAACTCCATTTCCTCTCTTAACAGAGACATTGATGGAACTATCAAGCTCTTTCAAAAGCCTTCAGATATTAATTATATGGTTTTTACAATCACTTTTAATAATCCAAACCTCTTTAAAGTCATGAGTAAATGCTTCTGTTACTATACAAAAAGATTACTTTTTTGCTTGTTCTCACAAATATTGCTTATATTTTTGGCTTGAATTCTAGACTTGTTTAAACTTGTAAAATTTCTCAATATGACTAAATTAATTTTTTACATCAATTTAAGGCTTATTTTTGTAACAATAATCATTTTCTAAATTATTAGTTTTCCTTTAGATGCTACAAAAGGAGGAAATTTTCTTTTCTGATCAAATTTAGTATTTACCAACCTCTACCTGTATTTACATTCTTATCAATAATTGGCTTTTTTATTTTTTATTTTTGAAAATTAAAAGGTTTTGATTTATGTTTTGATAAAAAGTCTCATTTCTTTTCACATTTATGCTTTCAAAGCAATGATTATTTCTGTTATTAGTATAAGAAAGTTAAATTTTTAGAATAAAATTAAAATTTTTAGACATATCGATTTATTTTTTTCAACAACACATTGATTCTAAATTGTTTCATCCAATGTTTCAAAAATTAAATCAATCATTGAATTATTTAAAATATTGGTTCACGATTTAATGATTCAACTATAATTGAAGTGGTATTAATATTATATATTAATTTTATAATATAATTTAGTATAATAATACATATTTTATATAATTTAATTATAAAAAATAAAATAAATATATGATATATCTTATATTTTTTAGACAAATTAATAAAAATTATAATTTTTTTGAAAATTAAAAACTCGTCATGATATACAAATTATTTATTACACTTTATTCTCATTTGAGAATTTACTCAATTGAGACATTCCCTCTTATTCTCTTTTTTTATTTTTTTCTCTCTCTCTTACTTTTTTTCAAATGGCTCAATATTCTCTTTCTTCTATTTTATAGTAAGTTTTTTTTTCTCGTTTTTTTTTCTTCCTTCTTGATCTTCTTTGTTTTTTTTCCCTTTCCCCTTTATTTCTCCTTTTTTTTCTTCCCTATTCTATTGATAATTTTTCTTTCCTCTTATTGACAATAGGAAAACCTATGGAGAAAATTAATTTTTTGTAGATTGATTCAACCATTCAACTAGGCTGGTTTTAATCATTTCTATCAATTTTTGACCAATTTTTTACAATATTGATTTCAAGGGTTAAATAGACTGGAGTTATGGTCGGTTCATCAGTTTATTTGGTTAGATTGACCAGTTTGGTCTAATTTTGTAAATAATTTTTACCATATCACTTCATTAAATTTAGACTAAAATGTACAAAACTCTTTTGTACTTTAGTCCATGGGCATATATCCCCTTCGTACTTTTAAATGTGACCCAGAATTCTCATGAATTTTTAAAATGTTACAAAAAACTCATTCCAGCCAATTTTCCATCCAAAAACTAATGAAAGAATGCCACGTCAAACATAAGATTGCCACATAAGATTTTTGACTAAGGGTAAAACATTCATTTCAGAATTACCCATAAAAAAGTCACCTAACCTAACATCTCTGTAAGGTAGAAGTAAATTTTGAAATCCTTTTAGCAGTGTTCCACTATTTGCAAAAGTGTTTGCGGCATTCGCCATCGTCCGTCGCGTTTGCCACTATCAGCAGAGTTGGTCGCTGCATTCACCACCATCACCCACTTGAACCCTAATTTTTCTCATCCACCATAGTTAACCAACATTTTTCCTCTACCACTGTTCACTTACCGTTCACTAACATAAAAATCAGATATTCATAATGGATTTTCTCTTTGTTTTCCTTCACTCTCTTAACTCAGCAAGAAACTGGTTGATAGATATTTCAAAGCATATAATTTTAGATGAAAAATAATATTTTTAGAATATTAGTGAATAAAATCTCCAACACAATGAGTGGGAAAAATCTAAACTTAATATCTAGCTACTTTGACTTATTTGTTGAAATAAAGACTCTTAATAGTGTGTTTTGTAAGAATAAAAGAAAAGAGGAAAATTTTTATCATGACATAGTGATATCTTAGAAAATTAGCCCCCTTTCATCTATCATATTATGTTACATATATATATATATATATATATATGTTTTAGGGCTTTCTTGAACTTAACACTATTCTTACTCGAGAAAAATAAAATGAAAACATAGCATTCAATTTGAAAAAGGGAAAGAAATACAATGCAGAACCAGAGTGTGACGGGGCTTCGTTCAATGGTGGGGTATGGTGATGCCAGTGGTGGGCTTCAACCTTCGCGGTGGCAAGTCTTCGTCACCATTGCCCGTGGAGCTTTAAGTAGGGAAGCATGGATGCATGATATTGAAGATGGAGGTACAAATCAACACTTCATAGCGATATTGATTATGGAGGTAATTTTGAAATGACTTTTTTGCCCTTAGTCAAAAATCTTATGTGGCAGGCTTATGTTCGACGTGGCACTTCTTTGTTAGTATTTGGATAAAAAATTGGACGGAATGAGTTTTTTTGTAACATTTTAAAAGTTCATGGAAGTTCTTATTAGAAAACATGATAGAAAATTTAAAAACTACCAGTTGTGTCTATTGAAACTTTACATTTTTTATTCCATCTCCTGTAAGTCATTGTCCATCAAATATATTTTCATTTTAAGTACTGCCCAAACTAATTTTTATCAAAATAAATTATAGAGAGGTTGAAGAAAATGTTTTAAAACTTAGATCAAACTAGTTCGATTGAGAATCAATCATCTGTATGATCTAAGCAACTTCACATAATTGTTTTAATGGTTAGATTTGAGAATTGCAGGCTGAACCAAGTTGAATCGATTAGTTTTAGAGAGAACCTAGTAGTTTTTTGGTTAACCATTAAATGAATCAAGATAGAGGATAGATTCTCTTGTTTATTAAATGAGACTCAATAATAAAGTCCAAACCTGCTTGTTTTTTCCTGTGAACTAAATGAGCTAGTCTACAGTTCATTTTTTATTTTAATATTTAATATTTTAAAATTATTTTAATACAAATAAAAAGTAATATTGTTAGTTTTTATTCTTATAATATGAATGAAAAATTATTTAAAATTTTTCTTGTTATAATTAAAATTTATTTTTTAAAATTATATAATATCATTGTAATATTATATATTAGTTTGTTATAATTAAGTTTTGTGTGATTTGAAATTTATAAGTTCCATAAAAAGTGTATTTAGACTAAATTATTGAACTTGTAATGACATTTTTTTTTTCAAATCCTAACATAGTATCATATATATATATATATATATGAACTAATTCAAAAACAATTAATTAAGATATCAATTAATTCAATCTAAAACCTTAAAAAAATTATATGTCTATAGGCTATAGTGAAAAATATAAAATAAAAATAAATAAAATAAGTTGGCATGAATTAAGTTGACTCATTATTAATTAATTTAAAAATTAGACTGGCCCAACATACTTTGCTTGAACCCAAAATAGGCCAACTATATAGGTTGGGTTGACTCATTTTACCAACATTATAAGCATATCACTTTGTCTCCATATGATTTATTTTGTAAACACTAAACTATTTTGTGATATTTTTGTCTAAAATTAGTTTACATCATTGTACTTTAAAAGTTATTAGTTAAAATTAATTTACACCAATGTAACTTGGAAGTTACCTTTCAAACCTTCTTCTACCTTCTCATTTAACATAATTACAGTTTAACACAATAATAAATTAATATTGAAAGATATAAGATTAAGTACATTGTAAGAATGATTGAGATGAGAGAATCTATCTTTAACCAACAAGAAAAGTTGTGTTACTTATATTAATTGAACATTGCATCCAAACTAACTTCAAGTAATTATTATATAATTAATTTGATTAAATTTTAGTGAAAAAAGCTATGGAGTAGTTAAATATCAACATAATAAAACAATAGAAAAAAATGTCATAAATTTTTTTAATACTTAGACTCGTTTATTTAAAAAAAATTTAAAATAATTAATTTTTACTTCAAATTATGTCCTGCATATAAATTTATTAAAGAATATATAGGTTACATTAATTATTTTATGTAAATTTTAAATATATAATCAATATAAAATTTTAATAAATTTATCTTTAAATATTATTAAATATAATAATTTATAAATTTATATTATAATTAAATTATTTTATTGATGAAATTAAAGTTTACTTATATATTTTTTTAATAGAATAAGTTGAATATATATAAAATATAATATAATATAAAAATAATATTTAAATAATATATTAGAGTGAATCTAAATTTAAGTAGACTACCATTCTATTCAGACTCAAATTTATTTTTTTAATACTCAAATTTAAACTTAAATATAATAGATAAATTTTATAAATATTTATAAAATTTAAATATTTTGATCATCAAAGTTATAACCATAAGAAATAAAATAATTTTAAATCAAAACACAATAAATAAACTATAATTTTCTTATTATTAACTCACACTCAAAATTATACTCAACCACTTTAATAGATATAAAATTATTTTTAAAAAAATCTGCTCTCATTTCTATAAAAAAATAAATGATAATTATGTTTCTTTTTCTTAAAATATTTAGATACAACATTACACTTTTTTGTTCATTTTAAAATTATATTTTTATTTTATTCTCAAAATTAATAATATAAGCATTAAATAGTATGATCAGGTAGTAGACATTCCGTACATGAAGTCAATGTCTTTGTCAGGCTTTTTTTAACCAAATGCCACCCAAACACGCTGTTTTTTCTCTCTCTTATTATAAGACTTGGTCTTCCTTTCCTTCCACGCTGCTAGTAGTAGACAAATTAACTGTACTCGCCAACAGGGGTCCACACGTGTACGTTGGGGAGTCACTGTTGAAACAGATGTCCATAGCCTGCAATGTGTTTCTGGGTTCTAGAGATCGACGGTCATGATTTGAACAAAAACCAGTTGTTGCTACGCCGAGAAATACATCACACGTTGCGGGATACGCAGGTCATTTATATCTTTCTATCATTTTACCATTTTACCCTCATTGTTCCTTTTATTTTACTCTAGTTGCCCAAATGTAATTTTTAAAATTAAATAGAGTGTCAAATTTAATTTAATCATTTTTTTAAAAAAGGACAATTTATCATCTGTCATGAAATTTTTTTTATTTAAATGAAGATAATTAATAAATGGTAGCAATAAGTTTGTTTTCAAGAAGCTTAGAAGCTAGTTAAGTAACTACTGATAATTCTTTTATTCGTTTTAGCGTTTGAAGTAAATATTTAACTTGGAGATCCTTGTTTTTTATCAATAAAAAAAATTAAATTTCACTGTTTTTTTTAAAATCTAATTATAACATTAAGAGTTTAAGACGTCGAATTTTAAATATAACAAGAGACCTCTAATTGTTTGAACATAAAATTAGAATGTTAATTATTTATAAAAAAAATTAACAGTGTTAAAATGATTTGGAACTCGTTTTCAATCCATCCAAAGGCCAATTTAGAAAAAGAAAATGTCCGAATTGTTCAACTTGTTTGACCTGATCACTAGCTTATAAACAAAATTTTAAAAATAAATGAATAATTAGTACAAATTAATTTGAAGTGAAGAAGAATGTGTAAATAGATCAGTGATATTTTTTTTATTGGGACAAAATTTTCATTTTATATATATAAACATATTAATTGATCCAAAACTTTAACAACAAAAAAATAATTTTAAGTGAAGATAATGATACTTAATATAAAAAATAAATACATTAAGTTAAATATATTTTTTTAATTATCAACTGAATTGAGTTTAATGAAATAAATTAATTTTTCTTAATGTAATGAATTAATATTTAAATTTTTGTTAAAAAAATATTTTTATTTAATATCTAACAGTTTTTTTAATAAAAAAATATTTATAAAAAATATTTTTTAATTTCAATAAATTTAATCTATTTTTGTTCGATAAATTATAAAATTAATTTAAAATTCTAGTAATATAAATTTTGCTTAATTTTAATTAAAATATAATTAAAAAATTAAAAAAAATAAGAGAATATTAAAATATAATTAATATGTTTACTAAACCACTCGTCCTCTATCAACTCGTTTATAAATGAGTTTCTTTTATAATATAAAGGTAACATTTTGTAGAGTTCGGCTCGTAGTTTTGCTTTCGTTCTCTCTCCTCATTTAAAATAGAAAATAAAAAAGAATGATTGATGGGAGAAAGGACGATAAGAGATCGACCGTTGGAGAGGTTGACTTCTCCATAGCACAACCCATAACATAATAAAAAATAATAAAATTTTGGAGAAATCAATCTCAAGGTCAAACTAAGAGATAAGAGATCAAACTCTTTTTTTTTTTTTTTAAATAAAAAAAATAAGAGATAAAAGAAGAAAAAAAAAGAACAGATGTTGACCTCTTTGTATCATGTCCCATAAAAAATTAAGAACTCGTACCGCCAAACATAACGTAAGGAAACTATCATTAAAATTCTCCTTTGTCCTCCTTTCAACATTTTGATTGAGTCTTTTCTAAGATCAAAACTTCTGAAAATTGGGATTTTGATGATTTCACCCTCCAATCCCAAGTTAAGTGCTAGAGAATAAAGAGAAATTATAAAAACAAGACAGCATGCGTTTATTTGATTTCTATTTTTAGAAATAATTTTTTGTTTGTAAAAAATTAAAAAAATCAGAAAACAAAAGCCTAAAAATCTGCATGTAAATTATTTCGCCCTAAGTAATATTCTTACCGCCATATAATTATTAAATTATAACTTTTACGTTATATATATCACATATATAAATGTTTGAATTTGTTGATTATATATGCAAGATTGAAAGTTCATGAAATTGAAACCATAAAAAGAATGAAGTAGCTTGTAAAAAGAGATAAAGATGATCAAAATAAGGCAAAACATACTTTTTGGTAAGATGAATGTGAAGTGAGGAGTGGGGTTATGAACTCTTGTTGTCAAGCTGTGACTTGCTCAGTTTGGCTTTCAATTAGGATATGCTACAAAAGTACTGGCATATGCATATTTATTACGCATCATTTTCTGTCTTCTTAAAGTGATCAAACAATATTGTAATTTATGGATGTGATTGAGCCCACGGAAGCTTCCTTATATGTAACCCTTTTAATTTCTCAATACCTCACACTCAATTACACATTTAACTTTGTTTCAACCTTTTTCATGTTAATAATAATTTTTAATTTTTAACTAGGAAAAGTTTAGTAAAAATTATTAATTTTTTTTATAATATGATAAATTAATATTTAAATTTTATTAAAAAAATACTTATATTTAATATTTGATAGTGCATAAGCCTATGTTATAAAATAAATAAATAAGTTCTTTCTATGATAAGTCAGATGGCACGCCCAGAATAAATAAAATAATTAAGAGAGGCTGTTTGGCTTATGTTATAAAATAAATAAATAAGCTCTTTCTATGATAAGTCAAAAAAGAAAAGAAGCTGTTTGGCCTATGTTATAAAATAAATAAATAAATAAGCTCTTTCTATGATAAGTCAGAAAAGAAAAGCATTTTCTTTACTATAGAAAAGAGGGAAAAAAATTTGAATTTCCCTTTACAAGAAAAAATAAAGAAGCAATTATTTTTTAAAAAACAAAATTAAATATTTGCTAACTCAATTATTGTTTACCGTTCTTTTTATGCATTATGCACTCCTAGTTAATTACCCATAACATTTTTCTTTTTATTGACTTGAGAAACTGAAATTAGTGTCACATTTTCACTTTTAATTTTTCATTTTGTCAATCAACATATAGATTAAACCTTGTACAAATCATAAATAATCTAAGAAATGCCTTCTTTCCCTCTTTCTGCTACATTTTTCAAAGAATTATATACAAGGTTTCAATTTAATTAGCTTTAGGTGAGAGCATCTAAACAAGAGATCTTTATAATACATTTAAATAAAGTTAAAACTCAATTAAACTGAGTTGTGTGTACGTAGTTTTGTCTATTTATATATTACCTAGTAATAATTATTATTTTTTAGTGATTACTTTGTATTTAAGTATTAAAATGTCATGTTAAACATTCTGTTAAGGCTTCATAGAGATAACCAAATGAGGGACTAATTGGTTGATATTTAAAAATATTTAAAAATTAAATTGTATATTATAAAGATTGAGATTTGAGAATCTAAATAGTTAGTGATCACTGTATCTTTCAAAAGTTTTTTTTTTAAAAAGGCCTGTAGTTATATATATATATATATATATATATATAATGGTTTTTATCAGGATTTTGTCTGTGAGAAAATGAATTAAGTGATTGATTTATAAATATATTTAAGATTTTAAATCTTTTTTTATAGTTTAAAAAACTTATACTTTTTTTAGAAACAATAAAAATTATAATTTTACTTATTTTGGTTAAAATATTTTAAATAGTAATATTAATTTGTTCAGAAAAATTAAATTTTTTTAGAAAATATTTTTTTAAAAATATTTTTTTATTATTATTCATTTTGAATTAAAAGTAATAAAGTTAATCCATTTTAAATAATAAATATAAGAATATTTTAATAAAATAAACGAAATTTATAAATTTTTTATTTCTCAGAAGAGTGTCATTTACTAAAAGAAAAAAAAATTTCTAAACCATATATTAGTTATATTAAAAGGAGTATATATATTATATTATATTCCTAAAGAGAAAAAATATTGATACAAACTCGTAATAGGTAAAACATAATAAAAATAAAATTGCATAAATACTTGTATGCAAATTAAAAACTTACGGGTAAAAGAACCCTTTATATTCTCAAACTTCACTGATTTTTAATTTTTTTTAAAGCTTTTTTATTAATTTTGTCTCCAAACTTTCAAGTTTTGTTCTAAACCATAATATTATTTATTTCATTAACGGAATTTATTTATGCTAAAACTCTTACTAACATAACAAATTAATTATAATATGAATTGAGATAAAATTAACAACAACTATAAAGTTTAGAAACAAAATTAATAATGACTCTAAATTTTGAAAATTAAAAAAATACTTTTATTCATTGTTTTTCTTTTTAGCTTGAATTTTCAGTTACGTTTTTTCTTTCTATCACTTCTAAATTCTCTTTGCCTCAACATACAGTTCCAAAATCTTCATTAATTAAAACAACAATGAATAAAAAAATTCGCTTTAGTAATTTTTTTTATTTGAATACCATATAAGACCAACTTTTAATTGAAGTAAAGTTTTAACTAAAAATAAATTTAAAATAGGGGGTTATATTAAAAAGAACATATTAATTTTAAAATAAAAATGAGATAATTTAATTACTTTAAAGTAAATAAGAAATGAAATCAAAGCTAGAAAATAAAGTTTAAGATAATTTAGGAGTTGAAAATTTAATTTTAGAAAAGAAAATAAATAAAAATTAGTAAAATTATATTTTTTGTCTTTCAAAATTTAGAATCATTATCAATTTCATCTTCAAATTTTATAATTATTATCAATTTTATTATAATTTTTAATATAAGTTATTTTTCATGTCAATAAGAATTTAAACTAAATTATTACAAATGTAAATTCTTTGAGTGTAATGAACAACATAAAATTTAAGAAAAAATTGTCATAATTAATAAGTTTAAAATTAACATTGATAAAAAAATAATTTAGAGGCCCAAATTAATAATGAGTTTAAAATTTAAAAATATATAAAAGAAATACCCGTGTGAATAAGTAGTCACTAGTCAACAAATACAGCGAACTATGCATGATTTTCATTAATCTATCTCAATACTTTCGTTCTTTTTTTCTGAATAAGTAGTCACTAGTCAACAGATACAGCGAACTTTGCATGATTTATACAAGAATGCGTTCTTAAATAGACCGTGACCCTGTCAAATCATATATATTTGTTTTGGGCGAATTCATTTAATTTCTTCTTTTAATAAACACTTAAAAAGACTTTTGGTTGGGACATATATATGAGTTGTGTTTATATATGTTATCAAATATTTGGATGTTGATAATTTATTTTTGAGCGGAGAAAAAAAAAGAAGAGTAAATTAACGATGGGTCGTGGAGGAGTTTATATATTATGAAGTCCCATAATTATTAACAAACGTTGTTGAGAAAAAGAATCACATGGTTCTACACTGCAATAATAAAACACAGGTACTTCCACATTCAACATGAGTCCCTTTCAAAATTTTCAAAACATAATTAGAAGTGTGGTATGATTAAAAGCATGAAAACGAAAATTCAAATAACCCAGCATGAAAATCCATATGGAATTAATCATGATGATCTTCTTCTGTATTGGGCCACATAGAGCGAAGACAAAGAGATAGTGGGTCCACAGAAATTTAATGTTACCCCGCGTGAGATTAACCCTCCCTCCTCCCTCTGCCTCATAGCTAGTTAGCTACTACTTGTTGTCACCAAATTCCACTATTGGAGTAAGTGCTTGGTGTTTTTGCTTTTTAATGTTTTTCTTCGTTATTTCTTTTCACATTACTTACCACTTACTGCTTTGATTCCAGGGATTCCGATTCTTTCTCCCTCCTCTATCTTTTCGGGTTCTGAATTGCGTAACTCACTTAAGGCGCATTTCTGTAATATGCACAGGTTTTTATGGACATATTGGTAATTGCATATCAACAAAATATCACAGGACACTTCACCCCCAATTACCCTCTGTCTGCCGAGGCCGCCTCATAAATCATAATTCATAACTCAGCTTCCCTCACACAGACACTCACCTATGGAGAGAGAGAAAGAGAGAGGGTGAAAACTGAAAAAGATTAACACTTATCTTTTGAGAAAGAAAGAGAAGGGGACAAAAGGGTTCAGCTTTTGGAGGGTGAAAGTAAGATCTTTTTATTACTCATTCATTTGGAGCAGAGAGAGAGAGAGAGAGAGAGAGAGAAGACTTAATGTACACGCCATTAGAGTGTCTAAGGAGGCAACCAGAGAAACACAGGTAGATTAGGTAGAGACTGCAGTGCAGATTAGGGTTTTGAGATTGGAGACCGAATCTCACTTCTTCACTGAGTTTCATACTGTCATAGGTGAGTTCTTCTAGTTGCCCTCCTTTTAAAAACCCTAAAATACCCATTTGTTTTTCTTCCAAAACCCACAATTTTTATAGCATAACAACCAAGAATTTTCTCACTATGCTTACTTTGGTTTTGCAGGTAGCTAGCTAGTAGAGTGAGGAGGAAGCCCGAAACGGCGTCGTCGTGGTGGACCTCCTCCGGGAGAGAGAGGGGGAGAGAAATGTTGGAATACGCATGGGGGAACCCATCAACAATAGTTCTCGCCGGAAACGAGGAAGCCGCCGCCACTGCAGCAGCAGACTCCGACCAAAGCCACCGGCAAATCTTCGACCACTACGCTTCTCATTCCTTATTACCGGAACACCTCTTTCCTCAACAACACCAAACCGGGCTCACACCCACCACCGTGACTACTACCGCTGATTTTTCTCACTACCACTTTAATCCCCAACCCCACCACAACCTCCACCACTCCTTCTTGGACCCACGCGCCTTCCCAGGCGCGTCGTCGCCGCCTTCCTCCTCGTACCCTCCACCACCACCTCCTCCCATGCTATCCCTAGACCCTCTCCCGGCCGTCAACGCCACCCACTGTGGGCCTGGGCTTCTGGTCGTTCCGAAGTCCGAGGATGTCGGCCGGCACATGGACTTCCCGGCGTCAAGAATTGGGCTTAACCTGGGTGTCCGCACGTACTTCTCGTCGTCGGAGGATGACTTCGTGAGCCGGCTCTACCGACGGTCCAGGCCGGCCGAACCGGGCTCAACCATGACATCGTCTAATTCACCACGGTGCCAAGCCGAAGGCTGCAATGCGGATCTTTCGCTGGCCAAGCACTACCACCGCCGACACAAGGTGTGCGAGTTTCACTCCAAGGCCGCCACCGTCGTCTCCGCCGGGTTGACTCAACGATTCTGCCAACAGTGTAGCAGGTTGTTGTTGGACGTTGTGGAGTGACGGAAATGCCCCTCCCGGAATTGTGCCCTCGGAGCCAATCATTGGCCTCCCCGTACGTACGCGGGGCTGATCCCGAGGGCATTTGCGTCCGGGGAGAAATATCACTTGTTTTCTTTTTCGTACTCTTTGCCTTTGCTTCTTATGGTAGCTTAATTAGAAATCTGACTGAGTGATTCATAAACCAAATAAATTGATTTTTCAATAATCCAAAAAAAAGAAAAGCCATTCGTGGATTTCGAAAGGACAGAAATAGCCTTTTGTATCTCTATTTTCACCGTTCCCTTCCGTTTCCACCCATTGCACTTCCAAAATGGCAATGCAAACGGAAAACGATGATGTGACTCTTTGCTACTTTCCGAGGATGGTTGGTGCAAGAAAGTTAAATGAAAAGACGGAAATGCCCTTGGGAGGACTTTCGTAGGAACAATGATTGACCCTCCCCGTACACGGGGAAATCCCGAGGGCATTTGCGTCCTTAAATTAACATCGTCTCAATTCCACTCTCAGTTTACGTACTACATAACTTTGCTCCTTTTCAAGTGGAAACTGTCAACAACACCTGCATTATCAATATCAAGTATCAACCATCAACATTCAATTATTTATGATCATAATCTTTTCAAATATTTGAGAAAAAAGTATTAATTCTTGAAAAAATTATTATACGATTTTTGCAGGTTCCATCTTCTTTCCGAGTTTGATAATGGAAAACGAAGCTGCAGGAAGAGACTGGCAGATCATAATCGTCGCAGAAGAAAAACTCAGCAGCCAAATCAAGAAATCCTGAAATCCCAGCTTGAAAATGCAAGAAACTCTACTTCTGATAGTATTTCCAGTAAGCTTTTCTTTCTACCTTCACATTCTTCTCGCCTCTCTGTAATTAAGGTTCTCTATGTGAAAATTTTTCTTTTTTGGATAGACATGACATTAACAAATTGTAAATGCTTAGTCTCGAAGTAATTGTTAATGTGTGATAGATTTATGTATAGTTTCACTGAGAACATATTATTCTTTTATAATTATTAAAAATTGATGAGCTTAAAGAAACAAGAGTATAAATTTTAATTTCTGCTATTTGTTGGGTATTTTGTAGGGTCTCCACCAGATTCTGGAGCTCAGGCAATGTCGTCGGTGACAGTGGCGGTGTCGCCGCCGGATTATTTCCAGCAAAGGGCATATCAGAATCCGAATAATAGTTCGTCGGCAACATCAAGCTCACTGTTCTTCTCAAGCGGATAGTGCATGTCAGAGCAATTTGCATGGCTATATATATACCTAGGGAAATTAATGGAGGAGGATCAAATAATAACACAGTGAACTTCCACTTGTAACTTTTCTCCCCAATTTAATTTTTTAAAAGTTAATTAATATGGTATTAGCAAAATTGATCTAAGGTCTCTCTCTCTCTCTCTCTCTCTCTCTCTATATATATATATATATATATTTTTGGGTCGCAATTAAATAATTATAATTATAGTTTAATTAATTCTAGAATCGATGCTGGAAAATTGAAAGATAATGAAACTGCTCAATATAATGTACTTTTACTTTATCTTTCAGGTTTTACTGCTTGTAATTAATTTTTGCTTATGGTAAATTTAAGACTATGTTAGTAATTTAGTTTTTGAAAGGGGAGCTTACTAATTTTTTAAGTCTAGCAGATATTAATTATATAAATTAAAAATTAAAAATTTTAAATATTATATATGATAATTTTTATATTAGACGTGGTTAAAATATTTAATAGTAAAATTAAAATGTATAGTGTCTTAAAATTTTAAAAATTAATTTGTATAATTATTTAATATTAATATTTTACATTAATATGTTAGGGAGGTTAAGATGTATAACATTTTAAATTTTAGAGATTAATTTTTATAATTAACATTTTAAAAGTATTTTTTAAGAATCACATTATTATTATAGTTTAAAATTGTAGTTCCCATTCGTGATTCAGAGCTGAACATGTTTCAAGGATTACAAGTTCATATTGGGCTTTTAAAAAATTGTGTTATATTTAAAGAGTTAGAATTTTTTTCAGTTATTTATTAATTATTATTTAATTATTTTATGTTTTATATAGTAATAAAAATATTATTTTATATAAATTTTTTAAAAAACTTGTTGAAGGAAGAGTTTCAATTTTCCATAACAAATTACCCCTTTCAAAATTATACTTTCTTGTTGGTCCTGAATTATCTCAGAATAATGCAAAGATGAAATAGAACATAAATATATAGATTTCGATATTCAATTATGTACTGTTATCTAATTCTGCATTATTATTTCTTATTGGATACAGGACAAATTCAATCGTGAATATATAAGAAATTACAAATAGTAACAATCCCACGAAATTACAACTGCTTTTGGGACAAAATATACTATATTTAAAAATTAAGGGAAAGAGAGTCGTACTTTATTTTAATATCTTAATTTTGACTTAAATTTTAATTTTTTTCTTAAATATTTTTATATCAAAATATTGTCTATATTATCAATTAATTTACATATAAAAAAATAAAACATCTTTAAATTTAAAATATTGAGTTTTAAATTAAATATTCATTAAACCTAAACTTAAATGTAACATTATTTTTAAATTTATTAGTTTTTATATGTAAGGTTCACAAACTGATATATTGATAATAATATAAATAATATAGATATTAAAATTGTTTCTAACTCAAATTTTTTGTTAAATAAATTAATGGTATTAAAATTAAAAAATAATTAATTTTTTAATATTAAAGAATTAAAATATAATTAATCCAATTGAATATAAAAATTAAAATTTAATTCAAAATTAAGGGAAAAAATTATTTCACCAAAAACAAGAGACAATACATCCCTTAAATACTAACTTTTATAAATCTTGAAGCGCTTAAATCAAAACTCATCCCCTTACAATGTAAAGAAGGAGGAGGAAATTAATCAAAAAGCTGCTGCCCTTGAAAAAACCAGATAGGGTGTAGGGTGAAAATGACTGAGGCATAGGCATCAAAACATTGCAATTAACGTTTTATTTATGTATTAATCAAAACATTGTGGATTAAAGAAAATTAACGTTTCAATTCACTTAACCCAAACTATTATTTTTTAAAAATAAATTTTTATTAAGTATTTTTATTATGTATTTTAAGTGCTTTTTAAAATTTTTACATTTATCACTTAATATCATCAATTATATTTTTTTGTACAATTGAAAGAAATGATAAAATAAAATGATTGAAAGTATCATCATTTAAAATAAAAAAAATTTATATACATGTAATATGTCATTTTATTTATGTATTCATCAATAATATCCAATCAATTCTTCTTACTTTTTTATAGTATGTGGACTCATTCATATAAAATAAAAATAATTGATTAAATATTATTGTTCAATGTTCAAATGAGGTAATATAATATAATATAATATATATATATATAAGAATCTCTAAAAGTAATATATGACACACATTAATTTATTTTATTATTTATAAAAATAAATAAAATAATTTTAATATTAATTTATCTTAATATATATCTATAGATAAGAAACAACTAATCTTTTCTTATCTTCATGAGTTAAATACATTTTTAAATTATTTTTTAAAAAAATTAATTACAAATATATATTTTAGTTTTTCATAAAACTCAATCCACCAACCATACATGTGGGTTAGGGTAATTTGAGTTATATGATAACTTTTTTAGAATTCAATCCAATCCACTGTATTAATTAGTCCAAGTTAACAAAAATCACAACCCAAACCAATCTAATGCACGAAGGCTGTTAATGGTCCATATAATCCATCAAAATAATACATATATATATATATTAATCTATATAATTAATTATAAGAAAATTTTGATCTGATTTAACTTGCGAGTAATACAAGTTGACTTGTATAATTTATGAGTTAATTTATTTTTAAAAATTTTGTTAATTCATGAAAGGAAACAAAATCAATTAGTTATCACCAAAAACAAACCCACAAATCATAAATAAAATGAGTTAACATGTACCCACTTAGAAATGTGAATATTTTATGTGTTTAAATTGTTTGGTTTAAAACTTTGATTTGAATTGTAACAGATCATGGATCGACTTAATAAAAAATAGATTGACGTTTATATTAATATACTAACAAAACATAGACTCAAGTTCAAGCTTGTTGTTTCACATTTATTCAGGTTGAGTTTAGCCCAAAGGGCCAAACTTGACTTGAATTTTTTAAAAAATATTTGTTAAATTTTTTTAATATATAAATATCTTATAAATATTTTGGGACAAATTATATATATATATATAAGATTATATAAGTTTACTATAACAAGGAAGGAAGATTTTAACTTTCAAAGTGATGACCATGAAGAGATCGAGAAGAAAAGAAATGTGGTTGTGCTTTCTACTAAGCTATCTAGGATGCTTAGGATTAGTTTTTATCATTTTTAATATTTTGACTAAAATTTATATTAAATAAGTTATTTTAAAATTTATATTTTAAATATTTTATGACTAATGAAATAAACTATTTTATACTTTATATATATAATAAATTAAAAATATAATATATAAAATGGATTGGGCTTGAAAACACAAGCCCAACTCATTTTTTTGTGGGCTTCTTTTAAAAATTAATATTTGAAATTTAGCCTCAAATTTAATTTTGTAAGGAGTTAAGTTTATTGAATTGGGCGAGTAAGTTTTAGCCCATAATGAGGTCTAATTTGTAATTGTATGTGATTGTTATAGTTATATTGTACTACTTTCAAGTATGTGATTAGATTTATTATGGTTTCTTGTCTCACCTTATTATTATTATTTTTAAATGGTAGGTTAATTGAGTTTGGCTCATTAAAAATAGGTCAAAATAACTCAAAATCTCAAATTACTTAATGTATGATGATTGACGGATCAATTCACATGAATCGAATTGATCCGTTTTAACAGTTATACTTAGAGGTTTACTTTTTGAAAGAGGGAATTTCTTTATCATTATATAGATCATTTTTGATATCTGTATTTGATAATAAAAAATATTCTATGTAACAATAAAAAATTTTAAAAATACAGAGGTCAACTTTTGGAGACATTGAATTTTTCATAAACTAGTTCTTTACGAAGAAAAAAAAGTTTAAGTATTATTTTACTTACTATCAAATTCTTTAATAGAAGATTATATGTGTATATTTTTTTTAGGTCATATAAAATTATCCTCCTTATGATAATATTTTTTTAAAGAATTTTTAAATTTTTTATTTTTATTAAAAATAAATAACAAAAACACAAAAAACTATATTTAAGTATAATATCCTTTTATTATATGTTATAAAATAAAGATGGCCTCTTTTTTTTTTGTCAAAATTATGAATGTTTAAAAATTTACTAAATTCTAAATAATTTAATTTTAGTTTATGGAGATTACATAATAAAAAAAATTCTTTATACACACAATTGAAACTTAAAATTTTACTTTAAAAAAATTATTCCTACTGCTATAACGAATAGGTAAAAATTGCCTTTTATCACAACAACAAAAAGAGTCGTTGCAATGTGGCAGCGTCAGAGAGACTCTTAGTGTTCAGTCAAAATCAGGTTAGGATTTTTGAATAGCATTATATTAATTTGTTTCGCTAACAATACTGTATGCTAAGACAACGTTTCATGAGACTTTTTTTGTTTTAAAGACTATTTTAAAATATAAAAAAATAGACTAATTCTGTATGATAAATTAAAAATGTTGAGAAGTATTTAGTATATATTCATGCATGTAGGCATCATATTATTAATATTATTGCTAATAGCTTATCTGGCGAAACTTTTGGAATGAAGAAGTTACGTTGTTTATCCTTTTTGAAAGTATTTATTTTAAGAAATTAAAATATTTGATAAATAAATATTTTTAAAAAGTAATATAAACAAATTTTAACTTTAAAGGAGATGTTAAAAATTTTAGCTAACTTCTAGCTATTTTTAGTAAAAGGAAGAAGTTGAAAATTAAATATTTTAGGACCAAAATATCTTTATAAAAAATTTTTGTTTATCATAACATTCTTAGGTTATTTTTGCTAAAATTCATTACAGACACAAAATTTTTATATATAAATTATGCTTATGATTTTAGAGTAATTATATATATTATTTGAAGACATAATATAAATTTTAAAATTATAAAGACTTAATTAAAATTGAGTAAAATTATAAGGACCACAAGAATACTATAATATTTCTTTTTATACAAATTGATTATAAACTGTTTCTTAAATACTAATAAAATTATTTTTTTATTGAATTAGTCAAACAAACAGTTGCTCTCACAATTTTTTTTGAACTCAAATTAAGAAAAATCGTTTTAAAATATATAAAGTAAATGTTGGTTTGGAAGTTTTGGAGTGCTTCTAAAACCTGCTTATTTTTAGATGAAGTTTGGAAATAAGTGTTGTGAAAAAAGAATTGTATTTGAGCAATTTAATTAAAATGTACTTTTGTGTTTGAACAAAAAGTATTTTTTATCGTAAAATTCTCAAAAATAACATGTTTACATTTTAGTTTGCTATTAGTTATGAATATTTATTATTAATAATTAAATAAAATATAAAATATTTAAATAGATAATTTTAAATATCTGTTAATATCATTTATTTTATTGATTAAATAAAAAATAAAAAATCAAGTTACAATATAATCATATAGAGCATTTCTGAGCAATAACATAAATGACAAGACAGAATTGCTTATATGTTCGTTAAATATGAGCAAATACCACGCCAACTTTATAAAGAGGGCCATCCAAAATGGAGCAACAAGCAAGCATCGTGAACTATATTAGGCTAATAATTGTCGATCAGTATTTAAAATTTTATTAGACTTTGATTAATAGAATTTTTTCTATTTGCAACCATTCAAAATTCAATCATTTTACCTGCCATTTTGGAGAGAAAAACTGTGAGAATGTTGCCGTTTATAGAGCAATAAATTCTATCAGAAATTAGGGCAAAAGAATATGAGTACTTGAAATTTTATATATACTTAATAATATCTATACCAAAACATGTAAATTCCTTCTATTGATTGAGATCTTCACCCACAATGGAGTGAAGGGCATTCGGTGCCTAAGAAAGTTTATCAAGTTCTTTTTTTCTTTATATTTTGAATTAAAGAAAAGCAAAATTTTAAAATTTAAGAAAACATAAATTTAACTAATTTGAGAATTTATCAAATTTGCAAATTCAATAGTATATTTCTTATAAAATTTTGAAAAATATAAGTCTAGACACTTCCCATATCCTTTAAATGAGAAGTATTTTCTATTACCTTGATGAATCAGTGGTTAGCAATGCACAAATTGGAGCACTTTCTTTCCTAATACTTTTGAAGGCTTTGGGAGAAGAAAGTAGTATAAGCCTTCACCGAAGTGTGCCTCTGTTTTCAATTTTATGTTGTATTTAGTTGGAACAAGCATGGTAGAGTTTTCACCCCACATGATTCCCTCCCTTTTAGCATTTTCACCCCACATGTCTCAGTTGACTATTCAGCTCAACGGCATGAAGAATTCATGGCAATAAAAGATGCTTGTAGCTTCATATATTTTTCCTAGTAATCTTGTTTGTTCATATATATATGGAATAATTTAGTTAGGTAATTAATAGCTTTGTCTTCCTATATAACTCCATGAATTTGTTGGGTACAAATATCTAATGACTATATTTTTATTTGCAAGAGATGGCTGGTGAAGTGGAAGAGGATCCTTTTGACAATTTGGTTATAACCAAAAGTTCTTTAGATGTATATTGTATCATCTGATTTATGTTTTGATCAATAAGATTTATCAAAAAAAATTATTCCAAATTAGAGAGCTTACATGATATATAAAATAAAAATATTTTCTTAAATTCTATTGGACAATATAAAAATAAGATGATACAACAAATACAATTAATTTTCATGTGGTATCAAAGCTTATCTCTAAAAAAAATCCCATGCAGATTTGAACTCATTAAAAGTTTGAACCAAATTTAAGTATCCCTTCCCTTTCTTCAATTAATGCCTTTTTTTAAGGATGGAAACTCCTTTCAAATTGTCCAATATAAACTAAAAGACAACTAATAAAAAGTGAGTATAATAGAAAAAATTAATTAATTTTTTATAATAAAAAAATTTAAATTTAAATTTTTTAATTGTTCATATTGAGTATTTTAAGCATAATTATTTCTGATAAAACATATCTGTAAAAAATTAAAAAAAAACCTAAACGACAACAATTTTAGATGACGGTCTTAATCAATTTCGCTGGTTTTCGAGGGAAAAAGATGTTTTAAATGGATGGTTGAAAATTCCATGGCAATAATGGCATGTCTAATAAACTCAATGAAGCCTTGTCTCTCTAGAAAAATCAGGGAATGAATCTCAGTAGCTTAGTGTAAAAACTAGAATAAGTCAATATTTCAGTACTCTTTTTCCCTTGATCAATGTTTTATCCTATAGGTTTTTCCCAATAATGTTTTAAATGAGGCATTTTCTTACGCAAGAAAGAATATACTCATCTTCCTTTACTAGCATTTTTTCTATTGGATTTCTTAATAAGATTTCTTTATATAGTATTACTGCAATTCTTGTAACTTTAAGTCCATGAACCTAAAAGAATGGGTGTATTTTTCACTCAGATAAAGATAGGGAAAATTACAGTCCATTCCCTTGAAGACTAAACTCCGAATCCCAGTGAAATAAGGCAAATAATGGATCTGAAGAAGTGAATAAGGTATTATGTTATTGTTTCATTGAAGCACTGCAAGTCCTGTTTTAGTTCCCCAAATGGCAGCTTTACAGGCGTTCTCTCAATGTCAAGAGTCATACCCATCATTTTCTTCATTTATGAGTAGGGCCTATACTTTCATTATTACTTTCATGTTGATCATAAAACACCAAGTGAGATGAAGAGTGTGGACCCTTCGCTCTTTCTATGCAACACAACCCTTTAAGGCTTTAACTCAAATCAAATAATGCCTCTGCTATTTGTACCATCATACATACTTTTCAAACCTCTCCACGTGGAAAGTTCTAAGAGGAAATATACTTTTGTTTTCGTTAATTTAATTCTTTTATAAATATTTTTTATTAAAAATATATAATTTTATTTAAATTATTATCAAACATTAAATATAAATATTTTTTAATTAAAATATATATTGTAAAAAATTAATTCATTCTATTAAATTTTAGTTCTGTTGATTTACATTAGTCTAATTTGATTTGGTTAAATAATGCAAATTTAATTGAGATTTTTTTTAAGCTCAAATTGTAATAGCGTTTTTTCATTTTGGTGATCTTTAATTGTAATTTTTAAAATAAAAAATCATGTCGGAGAATGATTTCTATTTTTAAAAAAAATTACTAAACAAGCCCAAAATATTTTTATTAACGGCATAAATGTATATGAAACAATATTAACATGAGATTCCTACAACTAAGTTTACAAATCAACAATTGGTTGGTTTGAATACTAAATACGTTGTTTTTTTAATTAAAGTCTTGAATTTAATTTTTATTTATGAAAATATTTTCGATGAGAATTCTAACCTCATTTTAGATCCTCAATAACACGGAATCAAATTGATCAACTTTAAATGAAGAAATTTGTTGACATTAAAACACAACATTGCCTGTATATATCGAAATATTTAAGCATACTTTTGTATATATATTTATATATTGCATCTTACAAAAATATATATAATAGCAAAATCAAGCAAATTAAGATACATGATCTATAAATTGAGACATACTTAAAGAAAAGAAAGTCATTAAGATAAATATAATAATTCAGGAAAGAGTTTGTAATCTAGCTAGATCACAATGAGAGAGAGAGAGAGAGAGAGTACAAGAAGCATATGGCCAAAAGAAAAGAGATAAATCAAAGAATTGATATATATATATATATATATATATATATAACACTAAACATGTAACTGATTCCATAATGTGTAGTAAAACTAAATAAAAATCATAACAGATATGAGTTATGATTATTTCTTATTAATCCAATAAAAAACTCCAACATATTTAAAATCCTACATGTATGTGTACATACGGTCAAAAAATTATCCAATTTATTTTTTTGTTCAAAACTCTGGCTAAGAATTATTTCACAAACCTATTTTTTATAATGAAAAACAAAAATATACTAAATACGCTCTTAGTTTCTACCAATAAATATAATACGCTAACCAACTGGGCTACAAGAGGCCAAGAGCTCATTAGATAAGAGTTTTAATTTCCAAAATATTTAAAACTTAATTTATTAGATATATAACATAAACATTTTAAATTTATTTATCATGTTTATTTTAAAATTACGCGATAATAATTTTCTTTTTCATAAATTTTGTGCCCAAAATCTTTGTAAACAAGTTTTTAATACCTAAATGTGACCACTGCCAACGTACCAATTAAATTATAATATTTTATATTTGAATTTTTTGTTTGTTTGAGAGATTAAAGAGATAAAACTTGCCATATATTATATATTATATATTTTATTTTATATTTTATAACATACAATATATTATTTTATAACACTGACAAGAGTCTAAAATATAATATAGTTATAGAAACTAATTTCTAAAAATATTGCCATCCACTTAAATGAAAACTCTTGTAAGTTGCTTGCACTCGTACCGACACATTATTTGTTAAGCATGTGAGCAAAAGCACATTTTACGTACGAAAACGAGGAGACTTAATCAAAGAGCGTTTTAATGATAGCAGGAAAGCAGTTAGTGATTAAAAAAAAAATGGCAAAATGTGGAAACTAAGAATATCAATAGGTTCGACTATTATATATATTCAATAATATTTATATAAATAAAATATAAAATATAAAATATTATTTAAAAATAGATAATAAAATATAATTATTTATTTGATATTGAGTGAGTTGGCGTTTTAAAATCTATATTATTCTAATACAAATAAGTAAATAAAATATTTGAAATTTAATAATTAAATAATATATAATACTTAAATATAATATATTATTAAATAAAATTATATGTTTTTAACTAGCTAATAACGTGTTATTAGAATTATTATTTTTAATTTCATTTTATGATAATAATATGGAGTTTTTTATTTTAAAGTGATTTTATAAATATTTAAAAAAATTTATTAAATAAAGACTCAGTATTGAATATTGAATATTGAATAAATTACTTAATTATAAAGTATTTAATATCAATTATTAATTATTTTTTTATTTTAAATATTTTAAGTGTTTTAAATATCAAGTAATTTTAGATATAGATATTAGAGATAATATTTTTTAAAATTTAGTTAAAATTTAAATATTAAATATTTTAGATAAATGTAAATACAAATAAAAATAATAATAAAAAGAAATAAGTACTCGCCCAAACTCATCTTATTTCATTATTTGCAAAGGTTAAGGGGTGGAAACTCATACTCTTTCAAGTTAAAAGCAATATTATTTCTCTTAAGTTAGGGTTTGTAGTCATGCATTACGAGAACGAAACATGACAATGATTAAGTGTCACCTTTATCCAATTGGGTTTTGATAACTTTTCCTTTGCCTATACCAAACTCGTATCACATTAGTCATTGATTCCAGTGTAACCACTTTCCGCCATTATTGACGTAGACACGCTTAGACCAAGCAAGAAATGCAGTCTCATGGACCAAAAAAAAAACCTATCAATCAAAAAATGATTCAATGGACGACAAAACCCACGATTCTTTTTTCGTGAAAATAAAAGTTTTAGGCCTTTTGCTTTACGGCCCACTTCTGTTCATGGTTTTTAATCATGTTTTTGTCCCTTTTTTTTTTTTATTTCTTTCGTTATTCTTCTTCTATTTTTTTAAATAAATATTTGGTGAAAAAAACCTTATTTTTAATCCAAAATAAAAAAAAAACTTTAACTAATATTATAAGGACACTAGTTTGCAAATCCCTTAAATAAATTCCACTCTAAAAATTTGTTATATTTATAATAAAAGTTGTAGATTTACTTAGTTAAGAAATTTTCTCTCAAGATGTGAAGATTTCTGTCAAATATTGTTTACATTTTTCTTCTTATAATAAATTCATTCCTCATATGACTTTTGATATATCTCTCAAAAGCACAACAACCAATTTAGTCGGCCCTCCATTTAAAACTTGAGATTGTTTTCCTTTAAATTGAGCAAATTAATATGAAATTTCATTTTTCATGATATTTCTCTTTTCAAACAAAAATGTCTATGTCATTTTCTTTTTGAAAATCATGCATATTAGAATTGAAAAAATGTAAATAAATTAAAAGGAAAAAGGAGTTTTTGAAGTAGTATGGTATAACGACAAAAAGGTATGAGATAATTGGTGGGAAATTCAATTCCTTTTCATATACATTCATCGGATGTTCTGGTAATAGTCCACTATATTGTTGTCAAGATTTGAATATACATAAAGATTTAATGATATATTGGCCCCTAATGCTTTTTGCACAATTAGTGTTTTCTTTTTTACCTCTCTTCCTAAAAGAGCATTTACCAAAAGAATGTATGCAATAATTTTTTTTAAAAAAATTAGTATGCATGTTAAAAATGTGTGACTCTTTTTTTCAAAAGAAAAACAATGATTCAATCTTGTCCACTCTATGAAATTTTTATCTAAAATTTGATGTTAAATTTAACAATAAACTGAATTAGGTGCTAAATTTAAGTTAGTTATTAGTTTTGTGTAAATAAATAATAGTTCAGTCAATTTAAGTTATCAAATTTGGTACTAAAAATTGGATCAATTATGTGATGAAATGACAAAATTGAATTACTTTTATAAAATAAGATAATCAAATTGTTTATTTCTAAAATAAAAAGACCAAATTAAAATTTTTATGAAATTAAAATAATAAAAAATACATTTAAGTTTTTTTTTCATTCTAATTTTATCGGAGGTCCCCCCGAAGGGACATTTTTAAGCATTGTTTGATTTGTAAATTTCGAATAAGCACACACAATTTCTTTTCATATATAACAACCATTTTCGCGCATGCTTTATGTCCACAAAGTAATTATCATTGATAAATAATTATTAAATTTATAGACTTGAGTTCATATAAATCATATATTAATCAATTCATGAGTTAATATTTTAGTGAAAAAATAGAGAACAATATACATGTTAAAATTAGTAATTATTAAAAAATTCAATTTTTAAATAATATTTAAGCCATATTATTATCTATTTTATCCACAAACTATTAACTCGAATCCATAAAAATATTTTCCTTAGATCTGTTCCTTAAACCACTATTAAAATATGAACAATAATGATATCTTATGGTAATTGAAATCATGCAACATGCATGCAAGTCAAAATTGCAACATTAGAACCAATTAAAATTTATCATGGAATTAAATATCTTAATAAAAAATGAGTAAATTAACGAATTAATTTTTGAAATATGTATGTTTTTTTAATTTAGTTCTTAAATTAATGTTTGTCTTTTAATTAATAGAATGTATAAAAGTTAACTAGTAGTACCATAATTATTATTTGATAAATTAAATCTTATTCAGCAAAAAAAATGTACATAATGCATTTTGATAGTGTGAAATTTGTAAAAGAAAACACAATGCATAAAAATATAAACAATATATTTTAACCATGTTTAATTTATAAATTTAATGTATTTTATTTATTTTATTTTTGAATAAAATCTCATTTATCATTAACAGTTAAATTAATATTCTTAATGTGATTGACAAGTAACTTTTCATCTATTTTATTAACTAAAAGATTAAATTGTTTGAGAAATAATCTTTAAAGAATTAAATTGTATCTATTTTAAGAACTAAATTATAAATTTATACTAAAAATATTAAATAAAGATAACTATTATGTTGAGTTAATTAAGTGCAATAAAACTCTCAACCTTAAGCATCTTAAATAAGACCTTGAGTTATTTGAAGAGATAGGAATGAAAATTGAGAGCTTTAGATCTAAAACTGTTGAGATTAGGGCTTGATTGACCCCAGTGATCACCTTGTAGCATGCCTGAGCTACAGCTTCTCTCAAGGGATCAACCTCGAGTGTGTAGAGATCGTTTGGTCTAGGACCCGAACACCTTCCCACCAACATTGCCCACAAAACCTATATATACGAGACTACCCTCTCGTACTCAAGCTCACTCATACTCTCTCTAAGCCTTCTTGTTAATTTAGCAATCCAATGCACAATTGAGTCAACTTTCCCCTAGTGTTTCTCAGTTCTTGTCCCTTTTGCAACCCATGTGCATTATTCGAGTTCAATGTTTGGATCCACTTCAGTGACAGGATCATCAACATGTACATATTCTCCTTGAAATTAATTAAAAAGATAACTAAATTCAAGAAATTTATTTATTAGAAAGACTTTATCTTAATGTTTTCTTCTTAATAAAGATTAGTCTCAAATTCAATATAATTTGAAATATTTTTAGTTTTTTTTAAAAAGATAATTATTCTCAAACATAATATTGATTTCTTTTACTAAAATTATAAATTATTATAAAATATATATATTTATTAAACTTTTATTTTAGTGTTATTTAATTTATGTTCAAAAGCATAAATTTAATTTATTCTAAATTTTTTTAAAATTTATGATAGGACTTGCACTTATTAAAATGCGTGTAGTAAATTTGTTTATGGTTGAAATGAAAGACATGCAAAATTTATATTTTAAGAACAGACAATGGAAAGAAAAAAATTACCGAAAAGCAAAACAAAAGTTATCTTCGCGTCCTTTTGTTGTATTGTCGGTGTAATTAAATTTGATGCGCGCATCTATTTAGTTATAAGGTCAATTTCGTTGTTTTTTTTTTTTTTTCGCTTTCGTTTTGGTAATTGTGAGGAGGGGAAGAGAATTATCCAAAATCAAGGAGTGAGTGGGATGGATGTAGATGTATAAGAACACTTGCATCAAAACTGAAAGCAGCACATTATGTATATATGACTATGAAATGTTTTGAGTCTTCTTTACGTCCAAAGCTACAAAAGCAGTTTCTAACATCACTTTCTTTAGGTTATGAAGTTGATACGTTTGAGTCATCACTACGTTTAAAAGATGAGAGAGAGCCAACAGCAAATAATGATGGACTTCAACTAACTGCATCATAGAAAGCAGAGAGTGAGAGTTCCCGCTTCTTGAAGAGAAAACAACTGCAAACATTTTAGTGTCTGGTAGAGATCGATATTCACAGATATTCAGAATAGTCACTTTTTATCTTCAAATATTTTATTTATCTACAAGACTGCCCAACTTCTCATTTTGCTCACATTTAACAGTGCACTGCCTTCAATTTAATTTTGTTTTCTTCCTAAGTTACTTCACTTCTAAAGCAATTTGGTAAGGTATCACATATTCTTCAATAAGGCTCATTCGCTATTCTTAATGTGCTCGCCATTGAGCATATATAAAGTAAAAGAAAATTGTTTATGGTCAAAATGTACCCAAAAAATGGGGCTTTGATTATATTTGTAGTCATACTGAATTTTTGTTTTTTGTTTTTGTTTTTGGGTTACTAAGGAAGTAAGTATTAAAAAACTTGAGAATTTTTTTTTTAGTTTTTAAAATCTTCTTTTATTAAAAATAATTATATTTAAAATATTATCAAATACTAAATGTAAGAATTTAAATATTAATTTATTAAATTATTAGATACAAGTTCTTTTGAATACACTTAATCCCGATTCGTACGTAGGAATTGAGAATAAAGGGAAACGGAGAAAGCATAACCATGCTTAAAGTTTTGATACACTGATAATTAATTTGTCCTACATCGAGTAATAAAGTGTTATTGTTGAATTCAAATAATGAATTTTTTTATTAAAAAAAAAGTCTGCCAGAAGTATAATTAAGTTTCATGATCATATTATTCAAATTGAGACATATTTCTTTAAAGAATAAATTACATGTAGTTTTTATTTGATGGTATCATTTATTTATATATTTATTTTACTTTTTACTCCCAAGACATTAGTGTGCTCTTCTACTGAAATGGATCATTTTATCATGCAACAAGTACGAACATTTAAGAACGTCGTATTGTCTCTTTTGGTTGCTTCCCTCCACTGTGTTGAAAATGAGTTGCAACAAAGTTAGTTTTAATTATAAAACTTGTAATAAAGTTTGAGAATTTGCAAAAGAGTCCCATTTTCCCACAAAATTTTGGCCACTCGTACCTTTATAATTGTTAGGCAGAAATTGCAACAAGTATGCAAAGAGAATGAGACATGTAGCGTAGATATAAGACTCTCAAGTACAACCTTCAAATTATTAAACTGCTTGTACAAACGTTTAAAAAAACAACTCCATTTATTTTATCCTATGCAAATAAAAATAAGTGCATACATAAAATAATACTTTAAAACTAGTATAATTTTTATTTAATTCAAACCAATTTTGTGTTAATTCTTTTCAATAATCAATTTTTTTCTCATGGTAAGAAAATAATATTTTCCCAACACAATCATGTGATGAATATCTATTTATTCATCCTTAATTTAAGCTAATTTGTTTCATTTTTTTAATTTTTTCATAAATTTTGGTAGATTAATCCGTAGACTGACCTGTTCTTGTCGTTTAACCTATGTTTTTGTTTATAATATCATAACCTTTCTCATAGGCATTAATTGTAAACCAAAAACCCAAATAATTAATACTTGATGTGTTACGTACAACTATGTATTCAATCCGTTCACGCTTTTTTTTTGGGGGGGGGGGGGTGTTCAAACATTCCCTTCACTTTTTAAAAAATCTTTGTTAGTACGTACAATAATCCCTGTACCTTATTTATATTCAAAGTACATATATTGTTGAAAAGATCTTGATTTAAAAAAAAAAAAAGTAGTTGAAAAAGTTAAATGATATTGACATTCCCTTCACTATTTTTTATTTTGTGGTCAAACGTTTCCCTTCATTTTTTAAAAATCTGTTTTAGTATTAATTCCTTTAGCTTATTTATGTTTAAACTAAAGAAGTAGTTGTTATTATTACTTATTATTTGTATCTTCTAAAATAAGAGAATTGATAAAATGATGAAGTTTAAATAAAATAAAAATTATATAAGTAAATCTTAATTAATATAAGATGAATCTTGATGTATATTTCTTTTTTTTTTTTTTAACTTTATCACTTTTTTCACAATCCAAATACGTATTTAACGCGAAAGATAAATATATGTTTTTCTGGTACGTCAATCAGAAGAAATAATGTTCTATCTCCTGTTACTATTGATCTAGTATTAGTTTCTTTTTAAAAATAAAAAATAAAAGCTCCAATAAAAGTATTTAATAATTTAATTTAGTTAATTAGCACAATGAAAAAAAAATAAAAAGAGAGAATATTTTATTGATTAATCGATCGAGAATAAATCAATAAAATCATAATGAATGATGAGTAATGATGACTAACTACCAAGATTCTTTCCATTATTATTATGTTTCATATTATTCTTATACCTTAAATAATTAACATATCCTAATCCAACATGTATTAACTAATTAGTTAAACTCATTGACCCTTTATATATTACTTCATATCAAAGCTTTCTTCTCCATCTTTCAAACTTCAAACCACAAACCCAAAATCACTAACCCATCATGTTTTTCTCACACAATCCCTTTCTTTCTCTCTTCTTCATCCTCTTCTTCTTCCTTTCATCCTTACAATGCATTGTCTCAAGAACAATCCCACGTCACACTCACACATTCCCTCCAGCACTCACCAAAATAGCCATCACAGACCATAGTTTCCATCTCCAACGCCTTGTTGAAGCTTCAAGAGGCAGCCACATCACTGGCATTTCACATATCAAAAGCTACTTCTCCCATTTTGGCTATCTCCCATTGCAGAACACTACTTTCTCCGATCTCTTTGACGCCGCCTTTGAATCGGCACTGATCCTGTACCAGCGAAACCTCGGCCTCGGCGTCACTGGCAAGCTCGACGCGGACACACTTTCTCAGATCATCACACCGAGATGTGGCGTACTAGACAAAGTTCATAGTCATGGCTTGCATTCCACGAAACATTATGAGTATTTTCCGGGAAAACCTCGGTGGGTGCGTTCGATGCCGATGACACTCACCTATGCTGTCTCGCCGGATAATATGATCCATAATTTGAGCTTACGAGACATAAAAAAAGCGTTTAAGCGCGCGTTCTCGAGGTGGGCTTCGGTGATTCCGGTGAGTTTTGTGGAGGCTGAGGATTATGGTTTTGCAGATATCAAAATAGGGTTTTACAGTGGCGATCATGGAGATGGAGAACCGTTCGATGGAGTACTAGGTGTGCTAGCCCATTCATTTTCGCCACAGAGTGGGCGGCTCCACCTTGACGCGGCGGAGACGTGGGCAGTGGACTTCCAGGTGGAGAAATCGGCGGTGGCGGTGGACTTGGAGTCGGTGGCCACGCATGAGATCGGACATTTGTTGGGGTTGTCTCATAGTTCAGTGAAAGAGGCTGTGATGTACCCTAGTTTGAAGCCAAGGGACAAAAGAGCAGAATTGAATATAGATGATATAAAGGGAGTGCAATCTCTATATGGGTCAAACCCTAATTTTAGATATGGGTCATCCTTAGAATCTGATATGTCTGCAAATGAAGCTTCTAATTTGGGAGGGAAGTCTTTGAAGGTGGTTGGTTTCATCATGTTTTCTCTAGTTCATGCCTTATGTGCCTGTTTATAATTTTGACTACAGTTCCCTTGAACCTTTCCTTCTATAATTTGGAATAGATTAGGGATATCTTGGGTCAAAAATGGGGAAGAAGGAATTAAAATACCTTCATATATAGTAGAATATATATATTACAGAGATTAGTGTATTTACGAAGACGATAATTGTAGTTGTTGTGATGATAGTTATATATAAATATATAATCATGCATTGTGTATCCGTGACTCAGTCGTTATAAGGCTTTTGGTTCACGTTTTCTATAATATATATATATATATATATGGGTTTGACGCACCGATCGATTTGTTGGTTTGGTTTGGTTGTTTTCTTGTATATTAATCAAAGCTAATATTTGGTGATTAGTTAATATGGGATCCACACGTGGTTCTTTTTCGATCTCATGTCTGAGTATTGAGAGGCCCATGCATGTTTTGAATTTTGATCTCTTTGAAACAATTTGTCTCTCTAATTAACTGGGATTAATTTTCTTCTTCCCTTGTGAGTTTTGATTCATTTGGTCAAACAAATTAAATAGCCCAATGGTGGAAGCTTCAAACTTGAATGAGTCCAATGAGTATATATATGATATCGGAATAATATTGCAGCTTTGATCTCGAAGGAGATTGTTGTTATAAAGTAAATGTGCGATTCTCAAATATGAAACTAGTGAAAAATGATAATTATATGCTCATATATATACATATCATTTAATATCATACTGTTGGATGTGATTTTATTTTATCCACCTATTAATTATTAAATCATTTTGATAATCACACTTATAAGTACTTATACAGGGTGAATAGATAATGTGTGTAAGTGTAATTCTATTTAATTAAGACAACAGATTATTTAAAACAAAATAACTTTAACATTAATAAACTATTTAACAATAGATAACGAACAAACATAACTTTTTTTTTAATAGTCAGGCAAAAAATTAAAAGTTTAAGAAATTAAAGAGATTAAACACACAAAAAAAATCTTGATTAATAAGCCTAACAATGACCTCCATCTAATCTCCTTATAACACAACTGTAATGTTTGGCTTAACTAGGGTTGTAAGTAATCATTTGGGTCAGTTAAGTTAATCCCATCAATCATAATTAAGAACCCTAGTACCAAAAATTAATGTCAATTGACTCAAACAACTTAAAACCAAGAAAGTTGAAATGGAGTCAAACTCAAAATGTAATTTCCTAAAGTTAGGGGAAATTTGAGGAAATAAGAAGAACATCTCCAAGAATCATAAAATTACTTTCAAAATATTGAGGGGATAAAAAACTGTGAAGACAAGATAAAATTATTCAAATTAAAAACCCCTCTGATAAACTAAAATGACATTTTTGCCCCACTTAAAATTTTTTTAAAAAAAGGTACCTCTGGTCTCCAAAAATTGAAGAAAAAAACTCCAAGGATGGCAAAATTCTCTAAGTTTGGCAGGAATTCTTGTGTCCCATTTGAAGATCTAAATATAATGAGTTTATTTTTTTCTGGGGATTGAGATGGGGGCAAAATTTTCTCAAAATAAATTTGGAAGTGGAGATGGAGATCATACCTCTCGTCTTGCAAAGTTCTTGTCTTGAAAAATTTACATAAATATTCTTAATATATATGTATATTTAAATATTTTTATTTGTAACTTTTCTTTTTATTATTTGTTAATTAAAAAATTTAAAAAGTATACAAGTAACTTTAAAAAATAGCAGAATTCTTAAAAGTCATATTTTATCACTTTTCTTTTTATTTAAAAACTCTAAAATTATAATTAACTTTTTATTATCTTGGTATAATTGAGTATTTTTTTTATTATTATTTATATATATAGTATGAAAAAATTTATACTATTTTTTTAATGAATTATTATCGACACTTTAATTCTTTTTGGGGACCTTGAAAATCTTTGAATTCCTGTAAAAAATGAGAATAAAAAAAATTTTCTGTGTGAGAAATGAAGATGATGATAAAAGACAAAGATAAACATAAGAAGGGAAAGCAAGGAAGAACTCCTCATCCTCACTGCCCTGTTACCATTCATATCCACGGGTATAAGAAAGTTCCAATTAGTTGGTTTCTCAGGAGAAAAAAAAAAGTGAAATTAAACGTTATAAATGCAATCAAGCACAATGGATTCAAAATGTAACTTCACCAAAATATTGTTATAAATTTAGAAATTAAAATTTAAACTAGAAAAATTAAAAATAGTTTTCCTCTCACCTAGGAAGACCTTAAGAATATACCATCAATAATTTGAATTTAAATTGGCAATTTTCAAAACACAATTTGACCCTTAATTTCCATCAAGAATTCAGATTTTGAGTTTCCTTGAAAGCCATAGCATCTTTAACCATAGCTTTTGACTTGCTTACAAAACTAGCATCCGTGGATTTGCACTCACCTCACCTATCTCCACTTTCCAACCTAAAGACCGACTTATGGGTCAAGCCGAATTAAACTAGGCTTAGGCCTAAGTCCGTTGGACTTTTTACATATGGGCTTGGATCCAGGCCTAAGCCCATGACAATTATGGCTCACTGTTAATTAGTGCCTAAGCCAATGGGTATCTTATAATTCTTATTTTAATTTTTTATAATTAAATTTAAAACCTTAAAGTATATTTATTACTTTAATTTATTTGTTGAAAAAATTGTTAAACATTTTAGAAGCCTTAAAAATTAAGTAATATCCCTCTCAGACATAAAATTTTGGGAGTTTTAGTATTTGTATATACTGAGTTATCATGAAATAGAAATGAGAATTGTTAGAATTTTCTTTTTTACATGTAATATTGAGAAAAAAAAAATATTGTAACGTGATATGGTTATACAAGAATTACAAAAAATTTTATTCATTAAATTATAATTATACGCAAAAACAAATAAACAATATATCAAAAACCAAACAACATGGACAAAGAATGTCTGAGGGGCTTGGCCTAATGAGACCATAAATCCAGTAAGTTTAAAGCTTGGAATAATATTGTTTTAGGCCTACAAGTTCATTAATTTAAATTCGATATTAAACTTAGCATATATGAGTTAAATATGATGATGGGCTATACTATCTAGCCCATAAACAAGTCCAGTGGATAGTATTGCATTCATATGCACTTCTTTCATGCCTTAGACAAAACAACACCCTTTATACTCTTTATAGATGACAATTTACGTTCTTCTTTAATTATTCTACTTCGCTGAAACACGGTGATAATGAGTGAATTGAGTGACACTTTCATATATATTTTTTTAAGAGATAATTTTATTTGAGACATTATTAAATATTTATATTAAGATACTTCTTTTAATAAAAATTTAAATTTTAATTCGTTATATTATGAGAGATATTTTATTATATCTAATTTGGTTGTCACTAATACATTTTAAACAACTCATCTCATGCATAAACTAAACATTTGCTACATCTCATTTAGGCACTTTCTCTCATTACCTATCCTTCTAACCAGAAAACCATGAGTAACTGAAGGATTTAAAAAGAAGTAAAATCAGCATTTTCATTTTCTCAAGCAAATAGGAAACCGAAAAAGGAGAGAAACTTGTATAAAAGCAAAAGTTGCAAGAGGAAACAAATTAGTAGATATAGGAAACCATACATCAGTCCATAACTGATAAAACTCACAGTATTCCTGGCTATATTACTTCAAAGTAAGGATGACTAGATAATTTTTCATGTTATGGTGTCCCTACAAAGTATTCCAGCAACAAACTTAACCATAGCACCATCAAAGGCCAGCTTTTTCTATCCATAAACTTGTTCTTACACCTGCTTACAGGTAATAATGTTAGTTTTCACTCGTTCACCAACAATAATTTGGTTTTCCCCCAATCAACTAAAATGAATTTCAACGGTTTTCACTGCTCACTTACAAAACTAAGGTTTTCCGTCCTTTGAACTAAGATCAACTAAAAAAAATTTAATCCCGAAAAGGTTGTTTTGCTACTTTTGACTTACTCCAAGATTATGAACATTAATTATGTCATCCAAAATATTTTATCATATAAGATGGCAGGCTTCAAATGAAAAACAAACATGGCCTACTTAAACATCCAAAAGATGGTGAAGCTTTGAAGTCATTTGATGTTCAATACTTTAAATTTTCTGAAGAAGTCAGAGATGTCATACTTGGGTAGAAAATCGATGGTTTCAATGGTTTTGGAGTATTGGACACTAATTGTAGCATTTTTCTTCTTATTTTGATTCATATTTATCATGAATTTATATGAAGCAAACATATTTTATGCTATATCTATGATCATACTTGGGAAACAAATTCCTAGAAATGACATACTTTTCAATTTACAGCCACAAATTAAAGAATTACATAATTTGTGAGTTGATGACATTAATACATTTGATTATTTAACTAAATACATGTTCAAGAGAAAGTTTCTCCAGCTGTGAACAATGAGATTTGTTAGGCTTAGGTAATCTATCTAAATAGAATACTACACTTTGTCCAATATGCAATTTAGACCATCAAGAGCCTCATAGAATTAACTATGGTAAGAAATGGTACTTCTTGGATCATCATAGATCTTTACATACTAGCGCAATATAAATATAGATTTGAAATCATTTTGATGCGACACGAAAGTAACATTTGTAAGAATTCAATTTTAGATTTACCAAGAAAAAGGTCACATAATAAGAAAGGTAGTGAAAGCAAGAAGCTCAAAAATGTGATTCTCATGCGAAGGTTATTCTTCTGGGAAAACCTCCAAAATCAAAATTCTCCTGATATGATCTCATGGGAAAGTATATGCATGCAAACCTAGAAATCAAAAAGGACTAGCTAGGAACAAGGAAATTCTATGAATTAAACCAAATATAATTAACCAATTTGTCTGTAACCTTCCTCTATTAACTCTAACGTGATCTCCCCTCCCCCCTTTCTCCCCAAATCTACAATTCATTGGGTGAGTGAACTTCTGCACATTGGTAATATAAGAATTATCAAATAATGGCCTTTAAGATGTAGGGACACCTTAATTATATGTTGGTGCATGCATTAATATATATATATATATATATGTGTGTGTGTATATATACGTACCCGCAGGAATGAATTAGTCCTTTTCAAACAAACAAACCCTAGTGCAGAAAAAGTGTTACAAAAATTTTCCATTGTCAAAGAAGAGATTACGTGAATGCGTGTCAACCAAATGACGGGAAGTGCGAGTGACATACAATCATATAATAATGAACATGCATATGCAAGAAATGAAGATGTGCTATGCAATTGGACGAAGTGTAGAGAAGAGGAGATGGAAACGTCACATATTCTATCCCATCATATATAATTAAACCCAAAACACAAATATTTTGTCTACATAAATCTCTTCTACTTGCTTCCATTGAAATTCAAACTAGATATGTTTAAAATGAAATATCTACTACTCAACTATTCGAGTTTATCCATACTAATTCCCTTCAACAAATGTTACTTTTTCAAGTTTATAATTTAATTTCTTTCTAAAAATAAGTATGTCTTGTACCCAGACAGGAAATGTGTGTGTGTGTGTATATCCACGATGTCATCAGCTTTTTCAGGGAGGACCAAAAGTGGATTTCTAAAAAGAATATATATCATGAAGAGAAGTAGTAGTCAAAGCTTTTTTTTGTTGGGTGCAATGATTATCTGAGATTTGAACTTTCAGCAAGATTTTATTATGATATTTAATGAAAAATGTTTTGTGAAGAGAATCTAGATAAAACTTGCATTTCTTTATAAAATGTCACTCTCCTTACATTAATTTGTTCCTTTTGTTCTTTTAATTTTTTTCCCTTTTAATAAGATGAACTAAACATTCTTTGTTCTTCTAAAGAAATATATAAAGTTACATAACTACTCTTCCTTCTATTTTAAAATAAAAAAATAAAAGTTATTAATCCTTAATAATAATAATAATAATTATTATTATTATTATATAAATTTTTATTTTTTATTATCAAATTTTTTATTAAAAATTATATAATTTATATAACTTATTCTTTATAATTGATTCTTTTAATTTAAAATATATATTTTATTTTAATTAAAATTTTCTATAAAAAATTATATATTAATCTAGTGCTTATAATAATAACAATTATTTTAAATACATGATTATGGTCTAACCCTTAGCATGGATCACGGGTTATGTATTTTATTTATTATAAAAGCCCATCAATTATCACGTCATTATCAAGTATATAACCTAAGCACACACCTCATCCCCTCCATCAAACTCATCTGTATTACATTTTACAAGATTCAGACAAACTAAGAAAATACAACACGATGCTCACTGCAATCCGTTGAAAGGCACTTTATTGGATTCAATCTTAGTATATTTATTTTACAACTTCGAAGTGTAGCCATCTCTCTCTCTCTCTCGTCTCTGTACACATTTTCATGCAAAGGCTGAAAGGCACAAAGTACATAGAAAATTGGAAATGATAAAACCAAGACATTGACCACCGTATGCTTCTATTATATAAATTGAAGGCAACACTATACATATAGCACATGAATATATAAATGTTTTTACCCTTGTTCATAAGCATCAACATTACACACAAATCTCATAATTAAAAATGAAAAATATTGTTCCATTATAATAATAATGCTTCGTGTTCATCATTTAAAAAGCTGAGTAAAATATTAAATAACCTACTTCAGTAAATTACGTGTCGTTTTCTCCAATTATATGTATGAGCTTCAGCATATAGAGCCATAGACTAGCGCGCAGAGCTAGGAGGTGACAATTCTATTCTAATAAAAACGCTATAGATTTGTCAAAAGCATAGGCCAGACACATGCTCCTTCCACTTAATTCAATATAAATTTTACATTTAACTTATATATAATTATTAAAATTTTTATTATTAAAATTTTTAATTAAAATAAAATATATAAAAAATTATAAAAATAATTAATTATAAAAAATAAATTATATAAATTATATATATATCAATTTTTAATTTCAAAACATAATGATAATGATATAAAAATTATATGTTTTCATAAATTTTAAACTTCTGTTAATGAATTTCTTAACACATTGCTTAAAATTTATTTTAATTTTTTGTTAATATTTTTATAATTTTAAATTATTAAATAATTTATGAATTAATAAAAAAATTTAACCAATATCATAAACTACCTGGATAAGAAATTCTAAACTTTATATGTTTATTGAGTAATTAAGATCTTATAGGATTCAAGATCTTCACAGCGCAAAGGTTGGGAAGAATAAGATATATGAAGCCGACGACTCTAACTTTATTTTGTCTTCTTTATTACACTCCCTTATCTAACTTTTCCATTATAATTTGCAATGAACATTTGTTTGTATTTATAGCTGAAAGAATTTACTATATATAATTTCGTAGTATCGGTATATTCCTCAATAGACAATTTAAATTAATGCAGAAACTATTAATATATAAAATAATCAAAGAAAACATTATTACGTATTATAGTATATTAATATTTTATTAATCTAGATTATTTATTTATGATTTAATAATAATTATTTTTCTTATCAAATCACACATAAGACATTGCGTGTGTGTGTGTGTGTATATATAGTAGCATGGGATTAGTGCGCTTAATTAATTAATTAGATGTTTTTGCTCTTCTCTTCTTTACTGGTCCATTATAAGAAACATTAACGTAGAGAGAAATTGTAGTAGTTGAATAACGAGAAACGCCTTACTTACAGACTTATATGATCACATTGGAGCTTACGTGATCGAATTGTATTTTAAAATGCATATTTGAAAAATATTAAACATTAAATCTTAAACTAAAAATTAAAATACACGAACACTACCTAAAAGTTTGTACAGGAGTGAGGATATGTATAGAAAAGTATATGTGGTGAGTTTTACATACATAATTTTGCACAACAAATTAAAAGGGCAACATAATCTCAACAGTTTTGGTGTTAATATATATAATAGTTATGTTTTGTTTAAGACAAGATATTTTTTAAAAGATTACAATTTCTTTCATAATTAGTGACTATCAAACAGCGACATTATCAAAATTTATAACTATATATAAAATCTTATTTCCCTCCCTTGTGAGAATTACTTATGAACAAGTGCGAAAACATAATTGAACTCTTATTTAATTAAAGAAAATATTCCACCGAAGTGTGCCATTTTAATTAAGGCCAACCTCTTCAATGTTAGTTGTCATTTAAGAAGTCTCTGATTTATTAATATATAAGATGATCACCTGCGTTATTTAAGATATTAAGTATCATATATAAGCATATATAACAATATGGACAATATTTTTACAGTAATAAACCTTAATTCATTAAATTTATTATCATAATCAAACTTATCAGATCAGACATAGTTATAAACTTGATTTCACTTTTATAAAATTATTAAGTATATGATTATTATAATAAATTTAATAGAATGGAATAAATTTGCATGTTCTGTCATTGTTAATTAGGTTTTATAATAGATTCAAGTTGATAATATTATTACTCTTACATAAATATAGAATAAAAAACTCAAAATTAAATATGAACATATTAACTTGTGAAAAATAAGTTAATCAGACCATCTACATACATTATATATGGCAAATTTTAATTTTTTTGTGTTCATGAACACAACTGCAAACAAAACAAATTTTCTTCACTACTAACTCTAAATTTATATAAAATTGTTTATTACCTTTTAATAGATTGAAAAGTATGCTACAATAAACATTAAAACTTATATCGAAACTAGTTTATCACCTGTGCGTTACACGGAAATATTACAGTAACATCACATGCAATTACTTGATCCAAGCACAGAAATTAATATATAGAACATCTCCTAAAATGATGTGTATGAAATAAAATCCAATCTAAACTACTTTAAGTGATGTATAGTTAAGTGCCATTAGATACATAGAGTTATGAGTTAATATAGACACTAAATGTGATTTAATGATAATGAGTAAATTTAGATATTATATATTCAAACCTAAACCTCTATGCAAGCCACTAAGTAATGGTTAAGTAGTGAAGAGTCTAGGGTCGTTCACAAATAAATTAGATTCAAACCCTTTATCCCTCATGAATTAACCCAAAAAAAATAAAATGACGTGGATTATCAACTAAAAAGTGATCGGATGATATATCATGCATAAGTTCATTATCCCTCCCTCAACAATAGCAATACCTTACTCTAATTAACACACAAAAAATTACATAAAGAACTTGTTTTTAAGAGGTTAATATGTTTTTTTCTGCCATATATAAGATTTACTTTAGGATTTCCCTAATATTTTTAATTGATAAGAGAAGAATCTCAAAGTGTATCTAGCTTTGCAATAAATTCAACTGATTTTAATCATGATTTAGACTCATATACAATTTTATCCTCAAAATTTTCAATAAAAAAAATTTCAATCATGAGGTAATGTATTGTAAAATATAAAAACTGTTATTTTTTTTAATTAAAAAACCTACCTAAATTGCTAGACAAAATATAAAGAAGTAAAATATAGATGAATCCTTAGCAAATGTGTGGTTGGTGTTGATTTAAATGATTGCATTGAAGAACGAGAATTTGACTCTGAGAAGATGCATGTGAAATTTAGCCATTATTGCATGTGTTAATATGAGTATTAAATCCTACATTTGGAAAGTTGCTTGTGATTTTGGACAAGGGAAGGTGGAGGTAGCTAGAGATGAGGGTATGTATGAAGAGGAAGCCAAGCAAGCATGTGACTCATCTTGATGAGGATTGATTAGAGAGAAAGGAAAGTGTCTAGTCAGATCAATAAGGAAGATAGATAGATCCACCACCATATTGGGATCATCATTTTTTCTTTATACTAATCACCTTTCCTCTATTCCCAATTTAGAATCACATCAAAGTTATCCAAATACATTAATAAATATATATAACATAAAAGAATGTACAAATGAGTAGAACTCCAAAAAATAAATTTTAAATGCACCAATCTTATGTACAAAAATGTATTCTTTGAAGTACTTTAATTATAATTAAAAGAAGAAAAAGATGATGATGATGGTGAAGAAGATTAGAAGAAGAAAGAGAAAGAGTTGCTGATGCAGATAACTATTGAATAGAAGGTGACTAATATGAATAGAAGAAACCAAATGAAAGGTGATAATCTCTCCAATTCTCTTTTTCTGTCCTTTTGATTCAGAATATACAGTGTAATACTTGGCCCTATATATTATACACAGTTCATCGTAATAAAGTTAAAGTCTTTGTTGTCACTTCGGAAGCCTCCCAAACATGTAGGAACTATACTAGCTAGGATTTTACTTGGATATATCATCATATAATTAAAAACCATTTCCTCTTGAGGTTAAGAAATTAATTAAAAACCATCTAATAAGAAATAAATAATGAGTGGCATCAACATTTCCTCTTGAGGTTAATTTCTCTAAGAAATGTTTTAACAGTATTTATCATAGTGAATGTATATATCAACTACCAAATTCATAATTTGTGTCATACAAAATGGAAGATATTTTTTTTTATCACCATGTCTTTATTAATGTTATTACATCTCCTTTATATAATTAAAGAAAACAAGAATTCTTAGTTGAACTGAAACTAGGGTAGGGAGAGGAAATTTAAGGAGAGGATAAGAAGAGAATAAAATATTATATCATGAAGGCTTTAACTAATTTGGTGTGACTTCAAAAGCCCAATGAAAAAAGGTTTTGTTGGTTTCTCATAAATGGCCAAAACAGCAACAGTGAAGGAAGCCTTATCATCTTGTATACTTTGGAGATACTTCACAAACTACCGGTCAACACAGTACAAATCCTGTAAGAACTAAAAAACTAAAAGGAAAAAAAAAAAACTATATGGACAAAGAGTCACTCATGACTTAAATGAATGGTCTAGAAACAACCACCCACTTAGAACTCCACCTAGCTAATCTTTCTTCAACACAATCCAATTAGAATTGAATCTTCTCCATTAATCTTTTATAATAAATTTTTTATAGTATAAGAGAGATAGAACTTAATATATATATATATACAAGTTGATCTTTATTTTGTGTGAATCTCTTCTTTTTTAATCTCTCTCTTATTCAAATTCAAAAATATTTAAAGACAATTTAATTCACCAAAAGATCAAACTTTTGTTTCAAATAATCCCAAAAAAAGAAAAGAGAAAAAGATAAACAACTTTGAAGAGTACTACCATACTAAATATTGAAGTTACGTAGTGGTAAAAATTTTCCAATTCTAAGACCATTCGTTTTCTTTGGCATGGACAATAATAGAGAGGGCCTAGCAATTAATTAAAGGCCTTGAATGAATCTGTAAAAGCTATACCAGACCCTTCAGGTACTATGAATTTTCGCCCCAAAGTAAACACAATGCATTCAATTCTCCTCAAGAGACTCAACTAAGTAAAAATTGAGAGTCGTGTTTAATTTCTTTAATTCACACAGTCAAACTCAAACCCTACAGGCCATGGTACTACCATTTCTTTAATTCCTCACCATTTGTCATAAAGAAAAAGTCCAGAAAAGAAAAAGGCAAAGACTAGGAGAAGAAAATCAAACTTAATTATTCCACTACATGCAGTTTATTATGACTCTTTAATTAACTTTATATGTTAAGATTTAGGACCCTAATAAACCTTGCACTCAATTAATAATAATAATAATTAACCTTTAATTTGCGTCTCAGTTTTGGATTCTATAAAATATCATTTTCCTTTAACTTCAGTTAACCTGCTTCATGCACGAAACCTACTTCATGTTCCATGCATTACCACATGAAATATTTAAAAAAAGAAAGAGTGAAAGATCTGCTAGTTAAATTGTTTGTGGTTAAATATGATTTTATGCTTGTACATTTTTTGAAGAAATTAACAATTATAATTAGGGAAATGAAAAAGAAGTGAAGAGAAATTGAAAAGCTTGAAAGTAACTGATGCCATATATATAGCTAGAGATCAACTAGCTAGTAGGAAAAGTTATATATAGTTTTTATTCTTAAATTACTGAAAAGCCACTCAAAAATAAAGAGAGGTAGCTAATAAGTGATAACACTCAGAATACACACACACACACACACACACACTCTTTGCAATTAAGCTAATAGTTATATAAACAACACTACCACAACATTTTGACACAAAAAGTCACCTATATATATATATATTTTTTTTTTCTTTTTTTTTTTTTTAAGTTTTCTTCTTCATCTTCTTCTCTGTCATCTTTTCTTAACACATTACATCCTTGAGAAGCTTGTACCTGCGCGTGGTGGGCCGCGGCGACGGCGTCGGACTCTTCCCCTTATCGGAGGCGGCGGCGCTCTCTTCACGATCATGATGTTGTTTAATTTTGTCGCTACCAGAATATTCCGACCGGTTGGTTGAAGCGGCTTCGTTTCCCACAGGTTTCTTGGAGTTGGAGAAGCTGCTTGTAGTACTACTATGTCTTGAGTTCTTCTCCTCGCTTTGGCACCAATCGCACAGTTCAATCTCAGCTAATTCGCCATAGTAATTACTACAATACCTGCAACCCAACAACAACAATTAATTCAACTAAACTAAATTAAACTCTTAAGCTTAATTCACCCATAAAATAATAACATATGTATGGGTATATATGTATGATAAAGATTGAAGATGGACTATAAGCATCTTAAGGTCCAGTACAGTACATAACATATAGTTGTGTAAAATAAAGATGCAGTTATAAGTATCTATCAGATTAAAGATTGGTATGTATGTATGTATTATTGATCTATGAATGGATGTATGTATGTAGATATGTATGTGAGGATGATGGTGATAGTGGTGACGATGATGATGATGAAGGAAAGATGGGGGTGAGGTGATATATATCATACGAGTGCTGGAAGCGATGGCGGCATTTGTTGCAGCGGAAAAGCTTGTCGGGGAAGCCAACGTCACCGCACATGCAGCAAACAGTTTGAAGATCCACCATTATTTGGTGCTGAGAACAGTTAGAAGAAGCGGAAAGAGAAACACAGGGAGAAATGAAGGAAGGAAGGAGATTGTGAAAGTGAAACAAGGAGAGAAAAACTGGAAGGAAAGAGGAGAAAGAGAAAGAATGGGGAAAAGTGTTTATATAGAGAAATCAGGTGCAGTGGGGTTGAGTCGGTGTTTTAATATTATATTATTAATTTTTCTATATTAAAAAGAAACCTTTAAAATATATGAATATAAAATACTTTTCTTTTAATAAATCTAACAGATGTGTTGTTAATTATTAAAATTTAGAGAAAAAAGAAATAAAAAAAGTTGAGAGGGGATATATACACAGGTAGACCACAGGTTGCTCGCAGTCGTTTTCAGTTAGGGCAGGCACCGAGAGAGAGAGAGAGAGAACCTTAAAAGGGAGAGAGAGATGAAGGGGAGGGAAAAAGACATTTGTGTCCCCAAGGAGGGCTGAGCTTGCTTTGATTATCAATTGCTACCTATTATTTAATTTAATTTTTGTTTGTTTGAGTTATTGTGGGTTTTGGAATTGCCATATAAAATTGGGAACTTAGACATCAATGGTGGTACCTATCAGTATCATCACCCACGCTACTTCATCCCACCCTCGCATACACGCAAATCACAGATTCTCATTCTCTGCTACAATACAAACGCCTTTTCTTCGGTCCGCATCCTCTAAACTGAGTAATAATAATTTTTTATAAGGTTAAAAGAAAGATAAAAAAATATTTAATTTTTAATTTATTCAATATATTTTTATTAATATAATTTTTTTATTTTTTTATTTAAAAAGAATTATTATTTCTCAACTTCAGAAAATTTAAAATCTTTTTCGTCTTAGCATTTTTCTCTTAATTCTATTTCTCATCAATATCTTAAACAAAGTATGGATATATATATATAATTGTATAAATAATAAATATGAATCAGTTTAATTAAAATAGATAAAATTATAAATTTTTTTATCTCTCAATAATTTTAAAAAATATTATTAATTTCTTATACAAAATTTTATTACATAAATAATAATACATGTCACAAGTGGTATTATGCTATTGTTATTTGTTTACATTACAGTCAATTAATGTTTAGATTACTTTGTGCACTCGTTCTGTTGGATCAAAATTTTGTTTTCTTCAAAGCCATAAAATTGTGACCACTCTATTTTTTTAATTACTTAATAGAATATTTAATAGTTTTTAAGTAGAAAAAAATAAAAAATATAATTTTTTACTAAATTAAATATTTTATCAATCAATTAAATATTTTTTTAACTAGTATTTTAAAAGTATTGATTAGTAAAATTTTTATTTATATTAGTATAAGAAAAATACATCTAATATATATATGGGATTAATTAATTACGACTGACATATATTATATAGATGTGAAATTTCTACGGTGGATGGTAACAACCTAATTAGATAATGATTAACTGTCTTGGCAATTAATAGTATGAATGAGTAGAAACCACATGGGAATTGCAAAAACCGATGTTACAAATTGATTAATCAAGTCATGTTATGAGAGTTGCGACAACAATCTGATTAGGAGGTGGGGGAGAGAGATTAATTAATTAGCTTAGTGCTTTTGCTTTACATTAAATCAAAACTTCATTAATGAAAGAAAAAATTATATAAACCTGCCCTTTATATTTACTATCTCTTTTGTTTTAAAATTATGTTTATTCTTTTTATTAATAAAAATAATTCTTTATATAAAATAAGATGACTATGATTTAATTTTACTATGACTGTATCTATATACAATTAAATTTATATTTATAAATTTGACATGAATTTTTTTAAAAAAATATTTACATAACATTGTATCAAATTTTAAGAATACCAAATATAATTTTTAAATTCAAAAAGATAATAAGTATAATATTTTTTAAATCTCAAAAAAAATTGTGTAATTTATTAATGTTAATGAAACATATGAATTGCAAGGCACATGCAATCCATGTGCACAATTTAAACGATTATTTAATTTAATTCAGCAAGTTTTAATTACTTGCACAAATATTTATTTTTTATTATTATTATTTTTGTTTTTGGGAGGGGAGAGAGAATATAACTAAGGTTTTTAAATAATAGGTTGTTGTCACCTACCTTATAAGCAGAGACACATGGTTAGACCAAGTCAACTTATACGTCCTTGGATTGTTGAGATTCTAATCAAGTTTCCAACAGACTTGCACTCTGTACATCGTTTAGTTGTCCATCATAGGATTCCTTTTGCAGTTTAACACTCTTGATTTATACTCTCATCAAAAAAAAAATATATCTTCAAATCAAAATTTGATCTCATTTGTTATTCATTTATGTTTTGTTAATTTTTATCTATTACTTTAACCTTCAAAACTAAGGTAGGTGACAACTGTGGGCCCTGTTATTTAACCTTCAAATATAAGATTAAAAACAATTTTATTGTATTTTCAAATTAATGATGAAATAATTAAAGTCATGAAAAATTATTTAACTTCTTAAATTCCTTATATGCATTTTAGCTTCGCACTCTTCCTATTTTTGTTCTCTACTATGATCGATCACATTTATTTTAAATTTATATTTTATATTATTTATGTGTTAATTAATATATGACTTTGGAGATGAATGATTACAAAACTCTAGAACCATATATCATAACTAGTGAACTTGAAAAATTTGTTGAGAAGTTAAATAATTTTTTACTCTTCTATCATTTTTTATTCCCCTCATATCTCTATATATTATTAAAAAGAGAAACATTTAATATAATATCATATTATATATATATAAATAGTATATAATCCAAATTAGTGACAATACTATCTTTCATGATTTAAAAAAAACAGAGAAAAAGAATGTACATAAAATAGTATACATTTTATGATTTCCAGTTTCGACAATGATATAATTGATATTCATATATATTTTAAAAGTTAGCTATATGTACAAATTAAAATTAGATAAATAATTAAATTCTTACTTTAAAATGTATTTTCGAAAAAGAGAATCTGAAATCAACGGTCAAAATTAATATTATTCATGTGTTTAATTAAATTGATAGGGGACACCCGACCCATAAAGGTCACGATGACATCACATATTTACAGTGTTCAACTTCATCAAAACATATCCGAAAACATAATTATTGGATTAATCACAATCCTATTAAATCTCTAATTTTGCTAATTATACACTTATATTGTGCTATCTCAATTATGTCGGGTGGATTAGGAATTTACCTATTATTTATACAAAAAGCTATTAGGGCAGTACATGGGGTTAAAATATATTTTTTAAAATTATAAGTCATATATAAATAACTTTCTTCAATTATAAAAGTTAATTTGAGCCTCTTATATATTTTATAATTTGTATAAAAAAAATTTCATTAATTTTTTATCCAAAATCTTAATGATAGATAGACACCTTAAATTAATTAAAAAATTTTTTTTGTACAAAATGTAAAGTTTAAGTTTTTTATTTCTTTACATAAAACTTAAAATTTAGAGGACTTTTCCTTACAATATCTAAAGTTTATAAAGATTTTTTGTATATTAAATTTGACCTTAAATTTATAACTTATTTCTTTTTAGCATGTCACCTTTCATTAAAGTTTTGGATAAAAAAATTAAAAAGGAAAGTTTCTTATAAAAATTATAAAATTTATGAAGTTTTAAGTTAATTTTTATAATTAAAAAATTAATTACCTGCACATAATTTAAATTTAAGAGCATCTTTTTAAAATCAATGAGATCAATTTTTATTGGTTATTTTGATCTCATGGATTTAACCACAGTCACCAACTCCCTATTTTTGGATTAATAAGAAGGATTTAACTAAGAATCACAAGGTTATAAATCTTCTTCAAAGTATAATTCATCATAAATTAATAATTTAAATTATTCTTAATAATAAATATAAACTAATTAATTTTGGTTACGCAAAAAATATTAAAAGAAATTTTATATATGAAGCATTTATCACCTAAAGAAATGAACAAAATGAAGTGTACATTTATGTAATTCACCTTCACTTGATAGAAAATAAAGGTTGGAAAGAACATCTCTGATTAAACCAATTGCATCAAGAAATGATACATATGGAACTTGGAAAAGTGGTTGCTATGCAGAATTATTGGACTTTTATGGCTAAGATGGGTCAGGATATGATCATGATGCATGGCTTCCACGTTTTCAATCTACGTGTTCATAAGAGAAATTCTTAGTTGCTTATTTTGTCTGTAAGATTTGATTAAACTCTTTTTATTTGTTTATATTATATAGGTTTCTTAGTATAAAATAAAAAATTTATTAAATATTATTTTACTAATCACTATAAAAAATATGATTTTCAATGCCGGAAGTTTAGTGACATTAAGTGACAACTATTTTGTTATCATTGTATCTTTTCAATGGTGACTTTTCTACTTTTAGTAAGATAATTTATTATAAATTTATAAATAAAATAACACAATATATATATATATATATATTAAAAAATCTCTTATTTATATTATGAGTTTGATAGCTATATTAATTTTTACAATTTTTTGGTTGTATTAAAAAAATAGATATTATTTTTAAAAAATTTTTAATTACAAAATTTATATGATTTACATAACTAATTAATTAACTCTATAAGTGACTGTTTTAAAAAAAATATTTTTTAGAATAATTTTTTTTATTAAAACATTTAATAAAAAAAATTATAAAAAGTTATATTTGAGTCTAGTTAAATGAATAATATGACCTAAAATTGAAGTAATTGTCTTGATGACTCTTCAACTTGTGTATGTAATTAATTAGTTTGAATATCTATAACGATTAGTCTTCCAAATAGTTATTCTTGATCGGCAAGTTATATAAATTTTGAAAACACGTTTCCAAGATTGTACTCCTCAAGAAAAATCTCCACGTCATAAGCATTTGTGTCAACCCGCATTCATGTCTATAACTGTTAAAATTGTGAATTTAAAATAGTAAAATCTCACGATTTTACATGGCAAAATTAAATGTATTACTCGACTAAAATTATTTAAATTCAAGTAAAGTCAAATCAAAATTTGGTAAGTTGAGAGTAAACTAGTAATTTTAACTTTAAGTTCATTTTTTTATAATATAAAAAAATTCATTTGTATGTGTGTTTTTTTATTTCATAAATACATATTTGTCCTTAAATAATATTTTTCATCAGCCTCAAAAGTTATTTAAAATTTGAATTTCAAAACCTTATTTGCGTCATCAAGTATATAATGTTCGGATTAGCTTGCTTACCTCTCTATTACAGTATTACTGCATCAATGCAAAATTTTGAAAAATAAAAGAATTATATAACTAACATTAGATTACATTCAAAAGTGAAGCCATTTCTACTTATTTTCTAACAACCATCTGGTTAATTCGTACACTAATTAAGAAAGTCAAACTTGGAAATAAAGATTTTTAGAAATGCCTAATATTTTAAAATGGGTTAAATTTATCCCCTAATATTGTTGTGATATTTTGTTCATTAATTATCGGATTTGACCAAATTGCAATCATTCTTTCTTTTGTATTTTGCTTTCATTTTAGATTGAATTATGTTTATATACTGTTTCGTAACTTTCATTCTGTATATATATTTTTTCTATTTTAAAAATATACACAATATAGTTATTTTAACGTCAAATAATAACCAAAATGCCTATGAAAATAAGATTTTTTTCTTTATAAAAGCAATATATTTTATTAGCAAACTATATTTTTTAAAAAACTTTTACTTCAATTTCATTTATTTTTCGTTGAAAATTATAAATTTAAAACTAAATTACTGTTTTTATTATTAAAAAATATATTTTTTATCTTAATTTAATCTTTGAAATATAAAAATTATCAATTTTTTAAATAACTTAATCTCAACATTAATTATATAGATTTCCCTTTATTAATTACATATATACTATATTGTTTGAAAAAAATCTTTGAAAGGCATAATTAATTATTTTTATCTTTTCAGAACTAAATTAAAATAAAGAAAATATTTTATTTTTAAAGACCAAATATAAATAATAATTTATTATAATTTTATTTTAAATTTTAAAAGTGACTATTCAATATTTATTATATCACATAAATAACAAATATAAGTATTTTATTAACTATAAAAAAGTAATTATTTGGAACAGTTAAAAGTGCGAGTGTACACACGCGGAATGTTGTGAGAGTGGGCATTGGTTTGACACCAGAGTGTAGAAGAGGGTAAAAGGAGTTAAAAGTGAAAGCAAGCTGAAAGTGGAGAGCAGGAAAAGACAGAAGAGGACCATATAATGCCTTCAACCAAAAAACAGAAAAAAGGCAAAAGCAAAGGGGTCAACTTCGTAGTGGTTCGTACCTATTCTTTGTCTTCTTCATCGTAGCCGTAGGGGATGTCTTGGTAATTAAATTAATTCCTATGGATGTTTTCGGAATCTAACAAACCCCAAGTACAGTTCTGTTTGGTGAACTTTAACAAAGTCTACGACGCCATAAATGGGACTATAAAAGTAGAAAGCAGTCCTCAGGTTATACTAGGGTGTTTCGCGTGTGTACAAGTAGAGTCCAACAGATCAATGATCTCAACCGTTGACTATTTACTGAGTGGGAATATTGCGGTAGATGATGAGGAAGTGATTATGGAGATGATAAGCTTCATGTGGGACCAGTTCTCTTTTGGCTTAAAATATTCTAGTGTTCATCATCCATTTGGGACCCTCTTGATCAGTATTGGCCTTCAATAATACCTCAACAATAATTTTTCATTTTTAGTTGTAAATGATGGATGCTCTTGAATTTGGTTCGCAAACTGTTTTTTCCGATTTGTTATTATTAGAATCCGAATTTAAACTTTATAATTATTTATTTACAAAATATGAGTAAGAGTAATATTAAACATTTCAATATTGTAATATTAAACACTTCAATATTACCAAATTTTTAGTATGTTATTAAATTATACCTAATCATTTATTAATAGAAATAAATCTTACAAAAAAATTAATTTTAATATGATTGTCTTTAATATAAGAATAACTTATTGTGTGTCTCTACTTCACTCTTCGTTCTTTAATCAAAGTCATTAGAGTCTTTATGGATGTTTTAAAAAAAAGGATGTGATTTTTTTTATGGAGTTATTCATACTATTGATTAAAAAAGATGAATTTTTTTACTCCCATAGAACTTCTTTTAAGAGATGAGTTATAATTTACTTTTTGTGATTTGATTAAAAATTAGTTTGTTGATCACATTTGAAATGTGTCATTCTACCTTTGTAATTTTTTTAATCAATGTGGCTGATATTTTTATCCCGGTACAATGGAGTTGTGTGAATTTTAAAATTCGTAATTAATGTTATTATTAGAAAATTGCTTTTATATAAATCGTTCGTAGTAATGTAAAATTCTTATTGAAATTAAGACGATATCTAGAAAATAAAAATGGTAATTATTCTTTTAAAAATAAAAAATACCTTTATTAATCTATAGTTAAAAGTTTTAAATAATAGATTAAATTACTGTTATAATTTCTAAAAAATATACTTTGTCTCAATTTAATTTTTAAAAGATTTAATTCATTAATTTCATCCTTCAAAAAATATTCTCTAAACAATTTAATTCATATATTAGTTATATGAATGCTCAAATGGTATTAATAAGACAAAATAACAACTAATATGTCCAAATAACTAGTATTATGGCAACTTAAAATGTCAATTAGCATGATTAATGAAACATCCATATAACTAATGTGAATATTAAATTTTTTGAGAAACATTTTTAATTTGGAGGACAAAATTGAGAATCTTAATCTTTCATATACTAAATTAAAAAAAAATATTTTTTTAAAGATTAAACAATAATTTAATTTAAATAATATTAGTAGATAAAAAAATTGCTAAGAATAATATTTTATTCTTCAACTGTATATGATATTTTAATTTTAATTTTTAATTTTTTAATTTTATTCCTTATTTTTAATAAATGCTACAATTTTTTCTTCATAAATGTTGTTAGTTATATATACAACTTAAATAAAATTACTCTAATTAAAATAAAATTAAGTTATTAAATAACTCATATAAGGCCTTAAACAATCAAAAGACTAAATAAATAAAAAATAAGATTAAAATTTCATACGAAATTAAGATACAAAAAATAAATTTGTCATAACGTGCCAAATCAGTCATTGAATAATAGTTAGCCACCGTTTTACGTAGTCCTTGAGGTCCATATCTTGAAAATTTTTGGCCACTTTCTCTTCCTTCACCATTTCCTGCTTTCCCTTCCTGCATCTTAATTTTTATCTTTCAACAGATTTCTTTCCAGTTTCAATGTTAAGCGAAGAAGAAGTCTCATTAAAGGTTTAAACCTCAGATCGATGAATAAACTTACTTTTTATGTTGTTGGTACATTGATTCTCTGTTTATTTTCTTTTATTCCCTTTTTTTGGTCATTCTATATTTGAGTTATATTTGGCTCAATTACAGGTCATATTCTGTGCATGCCTAGATTGTTTTAAGCGTGTGTTTCATCCAAAAGATAATATATATTTTTTATTTTGATTTATCCTCACATGTATCACGCTTTTTGAGAATGAATTATATAAAAAATATCAATATCAAACATACAACATATACAACTAAACATAGATGTATCTATATTTTATAGATTATAATTGTGAGGATCTTTTTAACGTGATAATTTTTCGATTGGTTCCCTAGCTTCAATATGGTGTTTTTATATTTGTATTTTTCTAATTCAATCCATCTATGCTAACCTTGATTTATAACATGCTGAGATTATATTTTTCATTCCAAAAATCAAGAATGTTCATGAAAACAGGTTTTTTTTGTTATAAATATTTTTTATTAAAGATAACTTTGATCGAAATATATATGTTTGATTACAATCTTCAAGTCTTATAACAATAGTGATTTTATGTGGAGTGGTTTTTAGGATCAATAAACTTTTTGCAAAAAGTAACTCCAAGAACGAAGAATCAAAGTCATCTCGAAGTTTAAAGCTTTCATGCACTCCTACGGCTTGGCGATAAGGGAGTTGTACCACCACAAGTATTTGCCAAGAAAGCTTAACTTTTACATAATTAAAAATAAAAGCTTTAATTTCTATTTTTTTCTTCACAAATAAAAAAAATATTTCTACTATCACTTAAAAAATTATTTTAAAAAAAATTAAATAGACCAAATATCTTTTTTTTTTTTTAAGTTGTTCGTCGTTAAAAATTTGGTCAAACAAACGTAAGAAGGTTAGCTACTGTGCGTGGGCTTGCGTTATATAAAACGAGCAACGCGTCAGAAAGTCATTTTGTCAAATTTTGTGATAAAGCACTCTCTCTCTCTCTCTCTCTCTCTCTCATGAGAATAACGTGTTCCATGTACCCATGGGGTAGGGTCTCTCATTAGTACGTATTTTGTACGTATTACAACAAGTAGGAATGCTCATAAATTGGGTAATATAGTCTTTGAATCAAATTCAAATTTTGAGCCAATGGAAAAATCGATCCTTATTTATGGTCTTATCAAAATTTTTAAGTCCCCAAATTTGAACTCATTTACTTAAAAAAATTAAAAAAATTAATTTTTTTAAATTATAATTTATCAATATATAAATTTATAAAAAAAATTATAAGTTATATCAATTATATTATATAAATTTTAAATATATAATCAGTATAAAATTTTAATAAGTTTAACTTAACAAAAATATCAAATATAATAATTTATATATTTATATTAAAGTTAAATTATCTTATTAATAAAATTAAAATAAATAACATAAATTTTATATATAATTTTTTTAATAGAATAAATTAAATATATATATTTATAATATAAAAATAATATTTAAATAATTTATATAGAATAAATTTAATTAGTTACTATCTTTTAAAGACTAAAATTCATTTCTTTAATACTTAGAGTCAAATTTGACGAATTAATTTTATAGGTATATATATAACATGAACATTTTGATTACCCTTAATAACAGATTTTGCAAATTATATCTAATATTCCCAAATTCTCCAATTACCAGTGACTTAAATTCATCCTTGATGCTATTGGATGTGTTTACTGTTAATTGTTAGGAACTTCTTCTCAAATTTAATTTTAAAAAAAGTATTGTGAAGTAGAAGTAGTTTGTGTTTAAAAGTTTAGCTAAGAGGTATTTTTATTAATATTTGAAAGTAATTTATATTTAATAAATTTATATAAAAATACTTTTAAATAGATAAATGATTATAAATATTTATTATTGTTAATTTTTATTAATTAAATAAAATATAGAATATCAAATGTTAATTAGTTTATTGTAGGCTGCTTGTTTTCCATATTTAACAAGTTTATTTTTACAATAGGATCAATCTCTTCTTCATTCAAGTCCAGCCGCCCATATTAAAGAGAAAATTATGCTTTTTATTTTTTATTTTAAAAAATTACACAATTTTCAATTGTTAAATTGATATTAATTTAACATAATGTTTATACCACCGTTATGTGATACAGTAGCAGGGCTTAGTTGTCCACAAATGTTGCAAATTTTGAGAAAATATATTAATAAATAATTATTTAGAATAATAGATATTCTATTTTTATATAAAATTTTAAATTTAATTTTTGTATATGTAAATATTTGTTAAATGTTTTATCAGTTAGTTTATACCAAATTAATTATAATTTAATAAATATTTAGACGCTGATAATTTCAAAAAAAATTAAAAAGCATATATTTTTTAGGATTAAATTGAAAACTTTGTAAAGATATAATTCACTCTTGAATTTAAGAAAAAAATTAATTCTTGAATACACGCAGTTAGGTCTATAGAAGGTAGTCATGTAGACATATATCAAATGAATTTTACTTAAAATTTTATATCTAACACGCATGTACGTTTATTAATATTGATTTATTACTAAAATAATAATACTTATACAGATTTTAAAAGTGCGAAAATAAGGCAAAATCCATTGTTTGTTCGTGAAGTCTCATTCGGATTTTATTTTAGTTCTAAAAATTTGTTTTGGTTTAATATATAATTCTGAAAGTTTTAAAGTAGATTATAATTTTAAAGTGTTCAACATGACCTCACATGTCACCTTACAAGAGGAATAGGAAACAAATGTGGAACTTTGAATTCAACTCAAACTTATAGTACATGTTTCGCATACAAAGGTGTGAAAATTGATGAAAATATGGTATTTTTTGGATTTAGAATGATATTGAAGAAGCAAAATTAGATATTGTCTAATATTAAATATAAATATTTTTTTAAAATAATGATTTAAATTTTAATTTATCAAAAAAACTCGACTTTTAAAGTCACAGTGGATGCCATGCCAAAAACTTTTATTAGCAGGGTTAAGAAAATTAAGGAAGATATTGAAACATATATCTAAAATTTAAATAAAATAGATAGAATTAAAAACCTCGGGACTAAAAATAACTTTGATCTAATTATCATAACTAAAATATTACTTAATATTTTAAAAGTAACAAATTAAATAATCTATGCTTTATTACTAAAATAATCATAACTAAAGCCAATCCGTCTTTTCAAAGGAAAGATGAGTGTGAAATATTTGCAAGTCCTCGATCAGTACTATTTTCTATTGGGATGGAAAATGAAATACATTTCCTAATAAGCGTAAGCGGAGAAAGAACAAGAAATCCCTATCAATTGCGAATGTATTTAATTTTTATACTTGAATATCCATTAACTGTGAATTTAAAATAGGAATACATTAAAGATGTTGAATAAATTAAGACTAAAATGAACAATATGCATTAATAAAAACAGAGGGTCTTTTGAAAAGATTAACATAAATTTGACAATTTGATAACTAATTTTTTTTTTATTATTAAAGGTGACCTAATACACGAGATTTGAAAAAAAGTTCAGATGTACATAATATTGCCTCTGTTAATAAATAAATTATTTTTAATATTTCAATTTGTTAAAAAAAATTTTATAACCAAATTCTTTTATATTAGAACAAATTGAATGTTCTTTATAAGAAAACATGCATATAAGGAAAAAATATGATTCAAGACTTGTTATCAGCTAATTAAGAAAAAAAATTTCGTGGATGACATTTATATATATTGCATTTTCTCCTTCGTTATATAGCAAAATAAATGTGCTTAAATTTTCTATAGCAAAAATTTATTTGGCTCTTTATATTTTAATTTAAATTACCATAAATGTGCTTAAATTGCCCTGTGGAAACTTAATTCATTAATACTTTATTACCGTGTCTTATTTTGCCATTAATAATTGGATGGAATGAGCACTTGAATATCTTCTTTGTGAAAAATTTTTAGGTAGAATTTACTGCTCTACTTCATTAATATACTGATCAATAAAATTTATTTATTTTCATTTTCTATATTATGTGAGTTTTTTAATTTAAAATAAAAAATTAATAAATATCATTAATCAGTGTATAAATAAAATGTACAATTTATACACTTAAAAAAAAATTTCTTAATTGTGATCATTTTCTCTCAAAGTTCTCAATTAAATGCCTTAATTTTCTAAATCCTTATAAAAGTTAATAAAAACGTTTGTTTGGAAGATAAAAAGAATAAATAGGAAAAGAATAGAAATGAAAACTTTTATTTGAAATTTTTTTATTTATATTCAAAATTAAAATTTCTTTTCTCTTCTTATATTTATCATTTTTTAATTTACACATATTATAAGAGAAAATATTAAATTTCATTTTAAATTAAAAAATTTTACTTCCCTTCTTTTTCTCTTTCATTTTCGTTCTCCCAAACAAATCAGACCCGATCTCTGTTCTTGAAGCCCCAAATTAAATCCCTCTATTTTGTCCATCCAAACTTTAATTCAAGAAAACTAACTAGGGCTTTCAGGCTTTTGTCAATTTTTAAGGAATATCTGCCAAAAAAAAAAAGAATATATGAAACTGAAACTCTGACATATTATATATATATATAAATATATATATATATATTTATATATTTATATGAATCGCCTCATCGAATTTATTCAAGTTAGCTTTAATAATAATATATATAAAGTTTGTAACCTATATTTTTACTTTTGGCATAGTAGGCAGCATACATTTATACTTTATTAAAATAAAAACTCAAAAAATCTAAGTCATAATAAACTTAAAACTAATTATTGTTGAATCAAGAGTGTTAAAATAAAACTCATTCAATAAATATTATTTTTAAAATTTAAATTTGTGTCTTTATTTTTATAAAAATAAGACTACTATTATTTCAATCAACAATTTATTGATACTTATATATATGCTTTTGTCCCTTTATAAACAATTCCTTTTGCATCCAATACAGAATAAGCGAAGCAGATGTATGGACAGAAATTTAAGTGAGTGATAGACGTAAACTAAAATTTGCAAAACCACAAGTGTAAAGGGAAAAGGTCAAAAGGACACACATGCACCACTCTGTGACTACAATTTGGCCATCACTCTCATATTTCGATCTACAATGATCACCACAACTCTGCTTCACACAAAAGGATCACCTAATGAAAAAGCCATTAATGATTCCTTCCATCTATCTTCCTTTTTCCTTTTCACACTTATGGGTTTGTGATTTCAATTTAACCAAAAGCCACAAGAAAAAAAAATTATTATTCTTCTTGAATTAATTGAACATATATTTAAATTTTAGTTTTATATATATAAAAAAATGAGAAAGCATATTTTAGTCCCATGACTTATAGTCTAATTATAATATTTGTATCTGAACTTTAGGATATTTTAGTGCCCTTGAAGTATTACAAATAGAAGTTGATTTTTTATCATTTTTTTTTGTAAAAAATAAATTATTTTTCATAATAAAATTATAGCATAATTTAATTTTTAAAATGTTAAAGTTAATTCTATTCATTATGTGATTAATAGAAAATAAATTTTTTTAAATAATTAATTATTATTTTTATAATACTTCAATAAAGAAAGTTTTATTTTTAAACTAATATTATAATTAGAATATAATTTAAAATTAAGATATTATTTTCCCTACAAAAGATTGAAATAGAGTTTGATCTTCTGTGATGACAAACTGTTAGGATTATAAAAAAAAAAAAATTAAATATGATTTTTTTTTTAAAAAAAAAGTATATGTAATTAAAACTTTAAATCTCTATCAAAAAGTGGGGTTGTTGATGTTGATGGTTCATTACAATTTGTGTTGAAAAGAGATGAAGTTGATCGATATAGTTGGGGTTGGCCAAGCTACCATTTGTTTTGTGGGGTTTTGGGAATGGATTCTCTATTCAAATTATATTAATTATTTCTCCAATAAACTAATTTAATGAATTGACCTTCTTTTTTATATATAACTAAGCCATATCATCCATTCAAATTCTACTTAATTGTCACTTTAAAACATTATTAGTTACACCAATCTACACAGGAATGATAATTATATATGTTAGGGGTTCAAAATTATTAGAAATTAGAATAAATTAAATATATATATATATATAATAATTACAATATATATATACACACACACACACGCAAAAACTTGGACCACAATAACAATATTGTAGCTTTAGTTTGGTTATTTTCTCCCACCAATCACTACTTTCCATTTCTGTGCATTTTAACTAAAAATCTTTAGCTTAAAGTTATTACCCTTAAACATTAAGATACCCTCTTCCAAGTAACCAAAACACATACTGTATTTATTTATTATTCTTTCATTTGAACCTGAATGCATGCAAGTTTCTCTTTAATAATAAAATATTTACAATTTCATCAACTTTCTTCATATATAATCAAAATGTGACATAATATTTGTTCTACAATATGGATCAACTAAAAAAAAATGATACTTAACATCAGTTTCGCTTTAGCTAATAATACATTAGTAATATATTGTGCTTTTGTTTTCTAGAATTGAAATCCTTGTAGAGCACAAAATGTGTCACAGATTTTTATTTTTGCAATAAAAAAGTTTCTCCTATATATCAACCTCGTACGTTGAATTGTAAACCATAATCTTTAAAGCATATATATAAATACCACCTAGCAAATTAAAAACAAAAGATAATATGGAAATGCACAGTTTGATTTAAATTCAGAATGTAATTAATCTAGTGTATAAAGTCATAGTTGTTTATATATATATCCACCAAATCCTTATTATAAATTACCATAGCCAGAGAAGATGCGTGAAGTCCCGAGTAATTTACGAACTAATTAAAGTTGCTTCTTTAATTACTTAACAATAAAAATTAAATTTTGATGTGTTCATACGAAGTCTATAGCTTTGTAGAGTGAAAACCACATATATAGATATTCTAAATAGATAAGTTCATACAGGCATGCAGTACATGCTAAACACTATATATATCTATATATATAATATAGAATTGAATAAATTATTCTTCTCTTTTTAGAGAGATACTGAAATTACATCATACTCTCTTTTTCAAGAAATGATAATTAAAAATTTATAATTTTGTTATTTTGATTCAAATATTCATATATTATTATTTATATGATTAAATATATATTTGATGAATACAATTATGTAAATTTGATTGTCCATTGTCCTTAAAAAAAAACAGAAAAGAAAAGGATATTTTACCTCGCATGAGTCCCACGTCAAAAGAAGATGATGATCAAAGTATACTTTCCGTAATTGTTTTTCAAAATGACAATGTTGGATGGGCCATCATAAGTGTCCATATCCAAATCGGTCTCTTTGAGTCTTCAAAAAGAAATGCTTCAGTCTTTGTCAAGATCTACGATTCTACATCAACTTCGATCCGAATCTCCTTTTTCGCACTATTTAATTTATTCTTTTCACTATCTAATCCTGAATATCATTTGAGAAAACCATCAATATTTAATTAAGCTTTATTAAAGTTATTTAAGACTGGACTTTGGCGGCTAACTAAACTTTTATTCAAATACTAATCATACATATATAAAGCATCTCTGTGCTGTTTTACAAGTTGAAAATGTCACATTTTATATATATATATATATATATATATATATTTACAAGTAGCATCATCAATATCTTGTGAAGAAGGCATATAATCTTAAGTTACTACATATATTTTTGCGATGATTTAAAAAAATATTAAGAAATATAATTATTGCAAATCATAATTAATTACAGTTGATGTTGAAAAACTTACTGAAGCTGTCGTATTATTGTAATTTCCAGCGATATATATGTATGTATGTATGTACGTACCACAATTTATAAGTATAAAATTTATTCCTCTTCAGCTCCTAAGTTTCACTCTTATTTATTTATTTATTGCTCTAATGTCCTTTTAAAAAATAAGTATATAATAATTATTTGACTTGTTTAAATTAACAAAAATTAATTCTATAACTTTTTATTAATAAGTTGATGGCTAAGATGACAGCAGTTTCAGTCTTTTAAAAAAGAATATATAAGTTCAAATTTTAAAAAATACATTTGTTATGCATGCTTACCTTAATAGTTCGGACCCAATAGATATTAGTCTAAAGCATAAAGTGACTTAAGAATGTCTTGAGTTTTTACCAAAAAAAAATGCTATAAATTTTTTAAATAAAATAAAATTGTCCTTGAATCAATAAAAATTTCTGAATTATTCATGTAACAACTTGGATAGCTTTTGATACCATAAAGGGTCTGATTAGTGAAAAAATAACATAACAATTTAATTACAAAGTGATATACTATGAACTTATGATTTTTATTTTGTAGATATAAGTCTATCATTTAATTAATTTTGTATTTAATTATTTCTCCTCTCTCATAATACTGTGAGAAATGAGAGTTAATTGATTTGTATAAAAGTTTTTGAGAGAAATGAATGAATACCTTGCATACATAATGATCCCAATGGCGTCTACATCCTCGGTTGTCCAAGAAGCAGGCAATCCTTGACAGTTATAATAAAACGACACCGTTTCCTCACTTTTTTTTTTCTTCTAAAATTCGCATCTCAAAACTCACAGTTTTAGCCCTCCAAAACGGTGCATTCCAGATGGATCATGAGGCGATACAAATGGAGAATCGAAGGTTCACAATGGTCGCCAGTGACAACAAAGACGAACCACCACATCATCCACTAAGGATCCTCTTGCAGGAAAGGTGCAGCACATCAAGGATTGACAGACGGTGCAGTAAAACAGGGACTTCACAAATAGAGAGAGAGCTAAGAAAGATCATCAAACGAACTAAGTGAATAGAGTCGAGAGAGAGATCACTAAGGAGTTCGTAGTAATCACCTCCGTTAGCCACTGTGGTCATCACTGCTATTGCTACCGCCACCCATTGCCGTTGAAGGAGAAGCCATCATTGAAGGTAAGTGAACACCTCTGTTTTGGGTTAATAGCTTCAGGATTGGTTTGGGGTAGTCCTATAATGCTTTCCAATACAGATGTTTGATTCTTAATTTCTGAATTGGGTAGGATTTGTTTTTGTTGATTTTCTTTGGGACATGGTTACTGCAATATAAAACATGGTCACTGGCTTGAAATGGTTCTATTTTTTACCATAATATTTTTTAAGAAATTGTTGATTCAGAATGGTGTTTAATATGAACATAGAGTGATGTTATAGCCTTGGCTTGTGCTTCTTTTTCCATAACAATGAGTTTAGTTACCATCAAAGTAGGCTACTAGATTATGTTAATTCTTTTTCATTATAATTTTTCTTGATCCATTGGGGACTAAGGAAAGTAAATTACATCTTGTATAATAAGTGAATGCTCATGGTGGATATGATTACTACTAGATGGAATGTAAGGATTGTTATGATTAAATTTAAAATTAATTGACATAGTTGTTAAGAGATGGAATTTAAGGAGCTAATGGATTAGATTTGAATTGGTAAATTGGCACCCATTATTATTAAAAAAAATTAAGAGGATACATTTAACATTTTGTGATTGAGTTTGATGAATGCTTATTGATTTGGGAGGCCATTCCACTAGTTGGTAAGTGGATATGCCTAGTTTGAATTGGAAGCTGCTGTCAATCACAGTCGGATAAGCATATCCTTATTGTTGCTAAATTGAATTACGGGTTGTTGTTAGTTTTTTTTTTATTATTGCATTTAAATTAGTAAAGAGATGTTGCTTGTTGATAAATTGAATCATGGGTTGCTCTATTCTTGAATTTTTACTGGTTAGTTAATGTTTATATGAAACTTCGATGATTGAAAACAAAAATTGAATCTTGTTTTTTATTTTAGTTCTACAGGTTGAAATTACAGGGTTGGATGGTTCCACGGGCTTTGAATATGCCATATGGTGAGAGTGTGAAAAAGGAATTGCTTGATTTCTTATACTTTTGTTTTGGGTTGAATTAGTGATGTGGTTGTGGATGTTCCACAAGCTTTGAATATGCCATATGGCTGAATGTGCCAATTTCATAGTAGAAGCAGAAAAAAAATTCTGAGATCAAAGTTGGATTAGATGATGATGAAGTTCTAGTACAAAGCTATAGCCCATTCTTAATTTTTGTGCTTTAGTGTATTATCTGCATATTACCTTCTACTTGTGTTTAATCTCTCTCTCTCTCTCTTAGTCCTGACTCGAAAAAGATGGACCTTGAGACAAGAAGTTTGCAGCCAAGCATAAAGCAATGCTACTTGCTAAGTTGATGGAATACAAACCTGATCTGAAAAAACTGAAAAGAGAATTTAACAGGTTAACTGAAAACTAGATGAAGATCAAGAAGCAAAGATAAGATGATATGGACTTCAGTTATGGCCTTTTGCATGTAAATGGATATTGATATTCATTGTAAATGAGATGGGATTTTGCAATTGAAATGGGAGTTGAGAATTGAGAATATCTATTTTCAATTAAAAAAAACTATTTTTCCATTGAAGCTTAGTATTTTAGTTTCAGGATTTATGATGTATTGCAATTTTGTTAGTATCTCCTTTGACCAAAATAGATAGCAAAAACAATACAATACAACACCAAAACAGCCATCAAAATAGCACAATCTAAAAGCAAAATCAACATAAAACAGAAAAAAGAAAAAGAAATAGGCAGTAGCAACAATACCACCAAAATAGAATACAATACCAAAAAGATAAATTTTGGCCAGCAAATAGACAGCAAAAATAAAGGCAAAACAACATCAAACAAAGAATAAAATTTGCCAACATACAAAAGGAAACAAATGAATCAATGTGAAAGAAATATCTCAAAAATTAAGCTAAAAAAATCTTATTACATTGATTGAAATTATCAATTACAGTAGATATTACACAATAATAAACAAAATCTTCTCTCACTGATGGATCAAACTTCTATTACATAACATATAAATACAATAGAAAAATATAAATGATCCTTACTAATGGATCAAACTCCTATTACACAACATAAAAATACATGATCATTCTTTTTCTATGATTTCTAGTTGTAAAGTGCTTTATGAAGGTAGCTTCCATCCTTTCCATGAGCCTATTAACCTGTAAAAGACATGAAGAGTGAACTCAAAATTGCATAACTTCTAGTCTAAGAGTTTGTAATCAATTGCAACCTTTCCTTTGCACCATCAAGTTTGAGCAAATGATCTACCTTTTTAGGATCATCTGCAAAGACTTACAAACTAAAATAAATTTTAACTAAATGCTACTAAATAGCAAAAGCATTATAAGAAAAAAAAATAGAATTTATTCATCTCTAATATCTGAGAAAAGTGGAACACAAAAAGAAATGGAATGTTTCGAGAACCTAACTAATAACCAAATCTATGGTTATATATGAATTCTTCTAATATCTATTGGATTGGTATTTACAATCATCGAGGGTACTTATATTTTCTTTCATAATCTTTCAGAGTTTCTTGAAAACGACAAGGATATGACCACAATTTTACTATGAATAATCACAACCTCCAAAGAAAAGGCAATATAAGAAACCACAAATTATCTTCACAAGATTATTTTAATTCACTTATTTGTAGTTTGGGATGACATGCTTGGTTGGAGCCAAAATAAAAGACATGGAGATAAGATGGAAGAATCTAAATGAATGATGTATTTGGCAAGCATGCATACTGTATATTGATGCTATACTACCATGCTCAAATTTTCAACTTCTACATTGTTATTGAATTAATGAATTGCATATCTTTTCCAAACCCAATAAAACCCTCCCCATCACACCACTAATGTCCACACTCTACTCAACAAACTGCTCATAATTAGAAATCAAAATTAGAAAAAAGCTCAATTCCAAAAATATCAACCAAAAAATCATAGATACAAGACACCGATGAAACCCAATTCCAATTAAGAGAAAGTATGTTGATATTAAGAAGCACTCACTTGTGTCGCAAACAGTGGCCTTGACAGTATAACCATGATGAAGAAGAAGCTTGACGAGCCATGAAGCTATATGCCCAAAAGCACCAGTGACGCACGCCACCTTCCCTGCACTGTTTCTCATTCTTGTTCTTGAGGTTGTTTGCTTTACCTGCGACGATAGCCTCTATAATAACCCGATTAAAAATTAAATAATTGGGATAAAAATTAATGGAAAACCTTGAAATATTATTGGGAAGTGATTAAGAATATTTTCCTAAGCTCGTAATTTAAATTTTAAAATTTTTTGGAATGAAATTTTTATTTGATGGAAAAATTTTATCTGCCTTTAAGAACTTAGCAGATATTTTTGGAAGGCATAAGATCCTCAAAAGATTTCCAAATCCCTTTCATATTGTCTTATATTCTTGCCTAAATTAGGAAAGTGCATCCAAAATTTGTTTAGGGCAAAGTGTGAAAAGACCAAAATGTCCTTGGATGCCTTAAATATTCAAAATTTTTTATTTCCTTTCATTTTTCCCTTTCCTATCTCTCTCCCGCGCGATTTCTCCTCTCTTTCCCTCTCACCATTATGCCATGCTATCGTCACCAGAACCATCGTTCGCCATCACCTATACCACGTCGCACCATCGTCGGAGTGAGTAGCTCGACGCCGTCAAGCTCCAGCTGCCATTCCCTACCGTCGACAAACGCCACAGTCACCAAAAATGGCATCTTTTCCAACAGGCATTGCATCTTTGATTCAGCCAAAAAACATCGTTGTTCGGCTACATCGTCGCCACCAACAGCTAACCCGAGTTGCCTTCTTCCTCCTTCAGTTGCCAACTGGCGAGGAACCCCGCTGCCACGCGCCGTGAATGAAGGAGAAATGTTTTAGAGCTCCATCCGCGTTTCACCAAAAAATCACGGTTAAACAGCATTTTTCACCAAACTGACCTTAGATCCAGAATCCTCATGCTTTGGGCTACATTTTGGACTAATTTTTGACGCTAGCCATTATCCGTCGCTGTGCACCACCGCGAACCACAGTTCAACGCCGTGCGCCGTTATCGGAGTAGATGGAAAGAAGCAGGGACCAAATTTTAAACTTCTGAAACTTTCGGTACCATTTAAAATACTCTAATTTGATGTTTTCCTATAAACTTTGATTTCGAATATGCCTTAATGATTAGACTGAAGTAGAAATTAGGCATTTAATTGTAGAAAAGTATAATTGAAAGGAAACTTGCATAAGACTTGAAATTGTTTCCTTAGAAAACTAATTGTGAGAATAATCTTCGAGGAAAAAGGAAAACCTTAGTTTAAATAGGAGCAAACGGTAAAAGATAGAGTAATCTACACTCCTCTGACTTTTAACTGATGTTGTTAATTACTGATTTAAGCATGATTTGTGTTGAATGGGAATGAGTGCTGAAAATAATTGATTTACATGAGAATTATATATATGAGTATATGAGATTGCCTGTGTATTGAGAATGCCTGTTGCATGTTTGCTAAAATTTGGCTATTGGGATTATATGCCATAAGGACGAACTAACTTAGGGTGAATATTCAATAGCTAGTATGGGACGGCTGTTGAACATCTCCTATACAGACGGTTTTGTAAATTGATTGATTTTATTTGAATTGTTCTACATCTGTTAAGGATTATTCATTAAACCAGGACAACCCTATAAAAGGTTCAATGAGTAAAGGGCGAATAACCTATATGAGGCGATGTTTTGGTTTAAGTATAATATCCTATAACCTTGAGTATTGGTCGGCTATGTGTATGTATTCTATATAGACTACATGAGGATGAGAATTAGCTGTTGTGCACATGCTGGGGGATGCCCTGGATGTTGATTCTCACCCGATCCTTGAGTGGGTAATTGGTGTTACAGATCACACTCACAATATAGGACGTTGTTTTTGGGTGATTGGTGTTGCGGATCACACCTAACCAAAACCATGTTTTTAGATAAAAAGGCATGCAACTTAAGATGAATAATGAATGATCACATGAGATGCGTGGCAGATAAATATATGAGAATTTTCAAGCATGATTTTAAGTATGATTTTTCAGATTTAAGATATTATACTCATATTATTTTGCATTGATCTCCTATATTCATTTTGAACTTAAAAGTACTTAGTAATTCACATGTATTTAAACTGATTTGGGAAAACGTTTTCTGTGCCTCGGCACAGCTGAGTATCCAATTGTTTTGTAAATATTTAATTGTAAATTGCTCTACTGGGATCTAATGATCTCATTAAATTGTTTACTCAGATGATTAGGAACAGAGAATGCCTAGGAGATAGCTGGCAGAAGAGGGATGTCAGGACATCCTTGGAGAATTTTAGAGCCGCAATGTGGAATTAAAATTAGGCTTGAATTTATATATAAATCTGTATTGCTAATTTTTGGGTTATATTGATAAAATTATTGGATATATATGTTGAATTTGGGCTATTATGTAAATGGAAAAATGTCTGATTTTTAGGAAAAACTCTGCTGAATTTTTGGTAGGGATTGTTTTGGAGAAATAGATGTGTATAATGAATTTGATGAATTGTAGTCTTATTTGCTAATGTATGAATGAATTTAGTACCATGATGTAGTATATCTAAATTGTATCTAAATGGTTGTTAGAATTTATATTCCAGAATATAATATGGTTTATAATGTGATAATAGAAATGCTACATAGGATTTATAGTTGAGTAGAATTTGAATGGACTGTGAGAAGATTCTATTTGCGTTATTAATCAACTTATACAATTAACCCATCCATGTAGTTCAATTAAAAGCAAATTATCAAAATTGAAATTAATCAATACATAAAAAATTTTGTAATTTAATTTTAGGTAGAAGTATATTTTTTGTCCCTAAACTTTATTTTAATTTTTAATTTTATCTTTAATTTTTTTTTGTGACCAATTTTGTTATTAAGAGTGAAACCACCATTAAAACCGTTCAAGTCATATACGAAGTATACATTGAATAATTTCTTTATGTTTGATAATGATTAAGTAAGAGTGAAAATATTATAATTTGAGAATATATATATGTTTTTTTTAGTATTTGAATGTTATTAAATTATTTTTAACTCTTAAGATTTATTTTTAAATGTCATATTATTATTTTTCTCGTTAGTAATTTAGATAGTATTAAGTCATGAAATGAAATTGATTACAATTTAAAATTTTATGAACAAAATTAATAAGAAACAAATTTTAAGAATGAAATTAAAAATTGATGTAAAATTTAAAGACATAAAAAATATTTTTATCTTAATTTTAACTATAAAAATGGTCATAACGAATGTATTTAAAAATATTAAACAAAATAACTTACTTATTAATAAAATATGAAAATTTAAAGGATTAATTGCCAAGTTTATAAGTTAAAGATTTTTTTTTATATATTTTTAAAAAAAACCTCAATCGCATTTATTTTATTTTATTTTTCCTGCTAGATTAGACGCAACAACCTTGTCCGGATCCAGAGTAGAGTGGAATGATGGCAAAGCAACAAAAGAAACCCCACCCCACCTTGTGATGATGGATGGGTATCACTATTACCCTTCAAATTTTGCATCCTCATTTTGAGACTTCACACTTGAAAGGCTAAGAAACAATGCAGCCCCAAAAGCACAAGACACAAACTTCAAATTGACAACTCTCTTATCTCACATGATTTTTTTAAAAACAAAAAATTTAAGTGAGGGAAGTACACTTTTTAAAATTAAAGCTGGTTTTCGAATTAAGATAATACTTATAAAAAATTTATAAATAATATATCAATAAGAGATCAATTGAATTTAAAATTAAATTATATAATTATTATGAATTAAATATAATTAAATAAGTCAACTCTCATTAATTTATCTCACACATATGTATACACTAAAATTTTGCATGTATAAAAAAAATATAAAAATATATATTAATTTTATTTTTAATTTTTAAAATACATGTTAATGAGTCAATCCCTATTGGCTATTCTTTTATTGTAATTTTTTTTACATGACATATTTTAATTTATTTATATTATATAATATATAATTTTAGATATCTTAAACAAAAGCTTTGTAAGAATTATAATATAGAAAGATATAGGGGCCTACCCATCCTTTCCCTGTTCACACACACACCATTCTTCCACTTTGTCCATTATGTGCCCACAACACCAACGGTCTGCAAATATGCCTGCACCTTAAAGAGTATTGGATTCCGTACACCCACCGCTTCTAATTAATGGTGGATAAAATTAACTTGGATAATCTCTTCCACAAAAACGAATTAGATATTCTATTTTATTGAATTCATTTGAGTTTCAATATTTTTATACACTTAACTCTCTTCATATTTGATATATATTAATGAAAAAAAATTATCTAACTCGCTACAAATTAATATTTTCGTAAAATCCTTCATGTAAACCTTTCAAATTTTGATTTTTAAAAACTATTATATTAGTTCTCTTTTCAAAAAAATTATACGTAGTGTACTTAATTATTGATTTAATTTTAATTTAATATGCTATTTTTTTTAAATTGGATTCCACTTGACAATCTTGTCCTTTAATGAGACCCACCAAGAAGCATAAAAATTGTTATGATAAAAGTGAGTACCAAATTTGGCCCTTAACCAATGTTAGTATAGATTTTTGTGTATTCAATTTGATGATAAGGGATGGGCCTACAAGGCCTGCATTACATGTGAAACTCAAGCAGTGTGTGGGGCCCATTAGATTTGAGAGAGATAGGAAGATGGCCCTCATTTTAGATTTTCGGGTAACAACTTCTCAGTAAACTATTCAACATAGTGCTTAACCAACCACAGTCCACTCAACTACGGTCTGGGGTGAATGTGGAGTGTCTCACCCGGCGAGGGGAAACAACAATAATTATCATAAAGAAAGCTTGGCTTACAAATAGGACAAGTCAACAAATTCTTAACACACTTATTGGAATAAAGACTTTTACACTAAATCAATAAGAAATAATCATAAGAAAATGACTAATTTTTCGTAACGGATTAAATTAAAATTAAAATTTTAATTAAAATATATATATTTAATATTTAATAATATTTTAAATAAAATTATTTCTTGTAAAAAGATATTTGTGAGAAACTATATATATATATAATAACTTTCTCCTCCTAAAAGGTTATTAGAGTGATTAATAACATTTTTGAGCTCAATTTATTATACTAATCTATCTAAACTTAGTTAGCTTTGATCTTCTCAATTCATATAAATTTGAAATTAAACCAATTTAGTTTGTTTAACTCTGGCGTTATATGGGTCATCTTGGTTTTTGGTTTTTTAAAATTTAAAGTTTGAAACTTAGTGTAGTTATTAATTAAGTAAAACGATATAAGTAGCTAAAAGTAAAATAAAAATATAAAAAAATATTAATATTTCACAACGTATTGAATAAGGTTTGAATTCTATTATTAAAAAAATTTAAATTTAATATCTAATAATATTTCAAATAAAATTACTTCTTATAAAAAATACTCATACTAAAATATAAAAACATATATATATATGTATATATACACACACTTAGCTTGTACATACAACTTAATGTAGTTATTAATTAAGTCAATTAAATAGTTATAAGTAGCTAAAAATAAAATAATATGTCATTCAACATTATAATATATAATCTATTATCCATATAATTTTTTTGGTATATATCAAAACATTATAGTAAAAGAACATGAATAAATATAATAGTATAAATGTACAATACTTTTGTAGTATGTATGTGAATGCATAAATATTCACAAACACAAATCTTATGACCATGCATGTGTGAGTTGAACTATCTCGTTTTGACAGTTATAACTACGGTTAACTATGTCTTGTTAATAAGTTACCCAAGCAATTAATAACATTAAGCATATAAGCAAAACCCGTGAACATTAATTCTGCCAAAAAAAAAGAAAGAAAGAAAGAATGCAAGATATCTGTAATTTAATCCCTTTTGTTATAGTTCTTGACATAGCTAGGCAAGAATTGACACCCAAAAATGCAAGGGTGATTTTTATGACTAAGATTTGATATTTAATAGCTATGACTGTACACATATATTATGGAATGTTATGTACTGGAATTTTGTAATGAAACATGTGAATATGTGATCATCAAATGACAAGTAGAAAAGGCTGAAGGAGGTACAATGCAAAGGGATGTGCAGAAAAAGTCAGTGTTGTCATAATAATATTTCGAAAAAGTCTCCTCATACAATACAATACAATAGCAAAAACAGCCCACCCACACGTGATGGACCCAACTATATATATTTATATATTTGAGCTTCTTTGGTCCTTTATATATATATATATATATATATATAAAATACTTATAAAATAAAAATTATAATTGAACATAATAAATAATTTTCTTAATTTTCTTAAATAATTAAAATACATTACATAAAATTTGAAGATTACAAATTATTAAAATATATGAAACACATATTAATATCATAAAATAAAAGTTATCAATTTTTCTTCATCCACTATCCTTGTACTTTTTCTTGCCAAATCTTTTTAACATAATATTCATTTTTATTTATAATTCAAAATAGTAAGATATATTAATCAAATATAAATTAAAATATTTAGATAAATTAAATAAAAAATTAATAAAATTGCAATTAAGGTCAAATTCATATAACTAATTCATTGTATAAATATTAAAAATAAAATATATTTATAAAAAACCAAACCAACCCTCCTCTATAGGGCTTAACGGGATAATCCATGGAGTTTTATACATTTTGACATATCTAATTTTATTCAGGATAATGTCAAACATTATATAAATACATCCTAACAAAAATTCAAAGTTTAGTCTTTTAAATTGTAAAAAATTCCTAAATTATAAGTCATGTGTAAATAAATACCTTCAATTATAAAAATTGACATAAAATTACCTCAAACTTTATAATTTGTGCAAAAAATCTTATGTTAATTTTTTTTATCTAAAACCCTAATAAAGAGTAAAAATGTCAAATTATTCAAAGAATTTATACATAAAGCCTAAGATTCAAGAATATTTTCTACACAATACTTAAAGTTTAAAAGGAATTTTTCACACAAAGGTTAAAAGTTCAACAATTTCTTTTTTACACTTTGATACAATTTAATTTTCCTCCCGTATCACTATTCTCCTAAGATTTTGAATAAAAAAAAATTGACGAAGATATTTTTTGCACAAATTGAGAAGTTTAGGAAAATTTGTAATCAATGAGAAAAATTACCTCTAAATAACCTATAATTCAAAAAAAAATTTGTGAATTTGTCTTTTAAATATAATAAAAAGAAGTGAGAGGCAATTTTTTTTTGCAAGTATCATCTATTATTAAAAATTTTATTCAAGATATTTTTAGACATCAAATATTGACATCTTTTTCAATAAAAATTTAAAAATTCATTCATTATGTTATAAAAAATAATTTTTTTCATTAAATATATCATTCATTAATAAATAAGAAGTTATTTAATTTCTTGTTCTCTTGTAATTTTTTCCTCTATACCTTCCTAGTCTCTCATCTACATTATATAATTTGAGAGATGAAAAATTATGTAACATAATATAGTCATAGATATTGAGTTGTCTTTAATTGGATTGAAAAAATAAATAATCGAAGTGTATGTAAACTAATTTTTCATAATAAAAAAATTGATTCATCAATCATTTGGCTAAACTATTATAATATTTCACTTAATTTTATAACTTGGACTTGATAATTGATGTTACTTTTTTCTCAAAAATATCTTAAATAAAATTGACATTATTATAACCGATATAAGTATTTGTTTAATTAAATGTGTCTTAATACTTAATTTTTTTAATATTTATTTATCTACATATTTATCAAATCAATTAAATCTATTAATAATTTAGTTTAAATTATTCATATGGTTGATACAAATTTTGTTACACTTTTATAATATACATACTAATTATATTTCATCTAAACATTATAAATTTACTTAATTTAAATCAATCTATTTGTATTCTCTAATACAAATTATATTTCATTCATATATAAAAATTATTTTTTTATCATTATTTATTTTATCTCATCTTTGTTAATATAGATCATTAAGATACTATTTGTTAATAATATTATCAAAATTTAATATAATTTCACCAAAAATTTATTAATAAGAACTAATTTAAAATTTTTTTAAACTATAAAAATTCGGTTATAAATTTTAAAATTATAAGCATTTAATAAAAAATTAAATAAAATTATAAAATTACAAGAATAATTTATCCAATATAAAATTATAAAATTAGTGTGCTAATCCTCATTCCCTTGCATTACCTTGTCCTTTCTTTTGCACTTGTGTCCCCCTTTCCTGCTACGGTGGGAGACAAGAATCCCATGGGTCAAGTGACATCAAATCAAACATTAAAAAATAAGTACAAGGACGATACGCAAGAGATTCAGATACACCCAACTTGTACTTACGAATCAATTATATATTTTCCATACAGTTGGGCACAACTATCACCAACAATATATAATAGAAAAAAATTCCGGAGAAATTACAAAAGATAATAAGAAAATCCTAGTAATTACCTCGATCTTAATTCCACTAAAGAGCAATACGCCCACTGTCCCATATTTTAATGGTATGTATAAAATAAAAATGAAATGTTTAATATATCACGTCAACACAAGCTTTTGATTTTCTACGAGTTATATAATTTTAGTATAAGACTAATCTTTTGGAGTATTTAAACTATTCTTTTTTTATTATTATTTATAAGTATTTTCCTGGGCTCAAACTTCAAACATTACGCAGAGGAATTTTTAAGTCCAAATTTGCTTTATCCATTGATGATTAATATTTACAATATACGTTATAGCCTAAATTATATATTCATTCTATTTACAATTGTCATCTTTTACAGAAATGTGCTCATTGAAGAGAATAAATTAGGTACATATAATATGCAAATCTTTGCAATGAAATTGATAAATGCATTTGTAGATTCATTTTGGGGAATAATACTAATGGTTAAGGGATCCACTATTAATTGAAACACTATCATCACTCTTGGTATACAACTATACATGCTGCTCAGTTTTATAATTTAGCTTTGCTTGGGAAGCTACTGTGAAGCATCATTAATGATGATCACAAAATCTGGGTTGCTCTTCTAAAGCAAAAATACTTAGGTGACAAATATATTTTTACTATAACCCTTCTAGCAAGGATTCCTGTTTTTGGAGAGCAATTATCAAAGCAGCCAACTGCTTGAAAGATGGGTTTATATAGCATTTGGGAATGGCGATAAGGTAAAGTGTGGCCTGATAATTGGGTATACACTAATTCTCTCATTTCTTTTGTGCAGGAGGTAGACCCTAACACTTTGAACACTTACATGAGGGTGTCCTTTCTGATCTATGGTGGTGAATGGAACATTAATATGCTGAACCAACTATTTCCAGATAACATCACCCTAAAGATTAAAAACACTCCCATTGCTCACCACATTCTGGTGTTAAAAAGCTTTTCACACCCGAAATGTATCACGAATGACATAAAACAAAAAAAGAAATTTGATTTTCAAAAACACGTTTCGAAAATCAATTTGAAAAAATAGGCATTGCCACGAAAACTTTTACTGTAAAAGAAAAACTCTGAAAAACTCTTTTTATTAAAAAGATAAGGCAAATAAACAAAGGAAAACTAACCTGCAAAATAGAGATGGGTTTCGGGAGTCAGATGAATGTGGGGAAGGTGTTAAGCACCCCACAATACCCATTCATAGGATGGTTACCCTAAGATAAATGTATAAAATATTAACTAGGCCTAAACTTATTTTGTTGACCCCTTATTATAAACAAAAAACCATAAATGAGAAAAATAAAATAAAAAGTGATAGGAACAAAGAATAAAAATTGAACAAGTGAACAACCTAAATAAACAAAGAACAATTAAACTTTCAATCCAACTTTTATCCCATAAATCAAAATCAAAACTCAAGGACAACAAAATACAACCACTAATCACAACAAAAATAAAAGGAGAAATAAACACGAGGAAAACAAATGTGCACTAAATTCTAAAGTAGTCAGTGCAATTTTTTATTGGCCAATCGCATGTCGTTAGATTCTATCAATCAAAAATCAACAATGAAACTAAAGGAAAAAAAAAACCAGTATAGCATCACATTTAACCATTTCAGGACATGTCTTCAGCACTCAAATGAAAGATTCTCCACAAAAATTAAAGTAGAATGTAAGGACCATATCAGCAGCATCAAACCATGGTTTTGACAGGCAAAACACACCTTTTAACCATGAAAATTGTAATCACAACAGCAGTTATTTGGCCACACAACAAGTCTGAATTTTTAACATTCAAAGTATCTTTTCATCATAAAAATCATCGCTAAAACAATGTTTATCAAACTATAGAACAAATCTGACCTTTTCAGCATTCAAAGTGGCTTTAATTCATGAAAACATAGCCAAAACGGACCCTGTTCCAGCACATACAAATCTGAATTTTTACATTTTCAAAGTGGTTTTTAACACACAAGAAACAAAAGCCAAAACAACATTTCTTTATTTACAAAACAAATTTAAATTTTTGCAATTCAAAGTGGCTTTTATCCCATGAAAAATAACATCAAAACAGCCCTCATTCAAACATTTGAACAAATCAGAAATTTTGCTTTCAAAATTGCTTTTAACTCATCGAAAACAGAAGACAAACAGCCCTCATTCCAATATCAAAACAAATAAGAATTTTTGCTCCGAAAATGACTTTAGACCCACAAAAAAAAAAAGAAGCCAAAACAAACTTTGTTTAACTACACATCCTATCAGAATTTCAGTATTTAAAAAGAGTGATTTTCAGTTTTAAACAGATAAGAATTTCAGCATGCAAAATGAATGACTCTTCATCAAGATACACAGAAAACAAGACAAGAACATGGAATAAGGAAGAGACAATTCCTTATCACAATGTCAACAGAATGGAAGAGTGAATTCTTGGGAATTTCTAGTAAACCTAACAATTGGCTAGGGAACTCCTAGTCGAAGCTAAACATATAAAACACACATAGAAAACCAAGGAAAAGTTTGAGAGCAATTCTTATGCAAGAAACTCTATCAACACCATTGACATGCTAAAGAAGGGGAAAATCAAACTAAACCAAAGATAAGTCAAAATAAATAAAGAAAAAGAAAAAATAAAATTATTTACAATGCGGACTTGACCTAAGATATTAGTCTAAGGCCTACTACCCAATGATTAGACTAAAAGTTCACATAGTTCGTCAGAAAAAAAACCAAATCAATTGGTTGGGATGTTATGATTTTTGTGAAAAGAGAAAGGAGCAGATGATTGCCATGGATTCACAAACAAAACAATTTGAAAGATTGGTTAGTGCGTTTTAATTTAAAAATTCACATTAATATCATGTTCTTACTCTTTTCATTTTCCATTTCTTTACCTTATTGGATTTTTTTTTAGAAAACTTACATTCTAAAGACCTAAGTGAAAAAATAAAATAAAAGAAATGCATGACTTCAAACAAGAGACTTGAACAACAAAGAACCACCAAAATAACACATGCTTTAAACTTTCAAACACCAAAACATACATGACCAACTTGGAACATGACATAAACGACAAATTAACACAAGCTTCGACCTCAAGAGGTTTAAAACATTCAAACATACTCAACAAAATTGACAGCGCATTGATACCAAAACAGAACTTGCATTAATCTTAAAGAAAATTTTAAAATACTAAAACATGCCTCACAAAAATGCTAAAACAGGTTTCACAAAGTTTGGGCAGAATTTAAGCCACAAAAACCATACCTAAAACACCTTAGAAGAAAGCACTAAAATGTCGAAAACCAGATTTGCAAAGACTGACAGCATACGAAATACATAATAGTACTTAAAACACCATAAAAGAAGCTTCAAACTGTTAAAAACATGATATACAAAAATTAGGCAGCGTGGGTAACATAACAGCACTTAAACACCATAAAAGAAGCCATGAAAAACCACAAACATGATTTACAAAAACTTAGAAAGCGTGTGAGCAACATAACAACACCTAAACACCACAAGAAGAAGCCTAAAAATGCTCTAAATATGAACTACGAAAGCTAAAGAGCATATGATTACATAACAGCTTCTAAACACCACAAAAAGGAGCCTAAAAATGCTATAAATATGAACTACGAAAACTAGACAGCATGTGGGTAACATAACAGCAATTTAACACCACAAAAAGAAGCTCAAAACGGCACAAATATGAAATAAGAAAACTAGACAGCATGTGGGTAACATCAGATCTAAAACACCACAAAAAGAAGCCTAAAAACACCATAAATATGAAATACCAAAACTAGACAGCAGGTGGATGGCATGACAACACTTAAACACCAGAAAAAGAAGCCTAAAAACACTATAAATATGAACTACGAAAACTAGATAGCATGTGGGCCACATAACAGCAATTGAACACTATAAAAAATCTCAAAATACCACAAACATGACTAACAAAAATTGGATAACATTAAAACAATAGAACAGCACCAGAAACACATTAGAAGAAGTTCTATATCACAAGAACAAGACTCACAAAAGTTGGACAAATAATCAAAACAGCTCTTCCACACCCACATTTTACTAACATGTTTTGAGATGTAAGAATCAAGCTTCAAACGCATCTAGACAGCTACCCACAATGTTTCAATTCAAAATCATACTTCAAGATGTAAGAAAAACATGCTCAGAACACAATGAACAGCCACCACATGTTTTCACAGAAGCTTGACTCCAACATTTACACTTTAAGGTGCCAAAACATGTCCAAAATAAAATGGCCAGCTACCACATGTTTTCTCACCAATTTTGTGTAAAAAACATACTTTGAAGTGCAAATTACATGCTCAAAACCGAAATGGACAGCCAACACATGTTTACTCACATATCTTGACTCTAAAACATACACTTTAAGATGTAAAAAAAATACCTGAAACAATGTGGACAGCACTTACATGTTCTCACACATCTTGACTCTGAAACAAACACTTTAAATTGCAAAAGCATACTCAAAATAAAATGGACAGCATATAAACACAAACAACACTCAGATTATACCCTTAAGAAGCACACCCAAACAAACCTAATGAGAATTAAACAGCATATAAACATCAAGATGGCACTTCAAACACCATTTGATCATTTTAAAATTAGGTTTTTAAGTGAGAAAGATAAGCTAAACAACCTGCACTTAAAACAACACCCTGAAACACCATTTGAACCCTTTAAAATGAGGTTTTAAGTGAGAAAAGTGGATCAAGCAACCAACACTTAAAAAGAACACTTTAAAACACTCTTTTGATGCTCTCTAAGGAGGTTTTCAAGAGATAAAAAGCAAGAAAAACGCTAGCGCTGAAACAGAACCATGATGTTACTACTTAGGCACTTTTAAAAATGGATTCCAAGTGGTAAAATACACCAGCACCAAAAGTAGCATCTTAGGACCCTCATTTAAGCACCTTAAAATGGGTTTTAAGTGGTAAAAAGAAAGCAAAACATCATCACTATAAAACATAACCTTGAACCAACATTCAGGCACTTCAAAAGTGGATTTCAAGTAGTGGAAAGATGCCTAAACATCAACACTAGAAAACAACACTTTAAAAGCTCTTTATGAATGATTTTTAGGAGGAAACACACCACACAACCATCACTTAAACAGCACTTTAAAACATCAGATTAAGCACTTCAAAGAGTTTAAAGAAGAAGAAAACACACTAAAGTGCAGCACTAGTAACAGAACACTTTTGATCATTGTTATGGCATTAAGATATAAGTTCCAAGTGGGGTGAACAAGCTAAGGACCAGCCATTAAACCAGCACTTTTAAACCACCATTTGAACATCCAAAAATGAAGTTTCAAGAGGAAGAACAAACTAACCACCAACAATTTAACCAGCACTTTCAGTGTACCATTGGAACATCTAAAAATGAGATTTCAAATGAGGAAATCAAGCTAATCACCAGCTATTAGACCAGCACTTTTAGGCACTTAATACAAAACTTAACAAACTTAAACATCATTGAAAGAAATGAACATGAGGTGAAATCAACCCCAGAGCACAACCAAAACAAATATGGATTCAAATAAGAATTTCAGCACACCGAGATCGAGTTTCAAAGCCCCCAAAAGTGAGTCAAAAGGCATTAACACATAAGGCACTCAAGCTAAAACTTTGACACAAAGATATAGCATTTGGGAAACATTAAAATGATTCAAAATATCTCTGAAACACCAGAACTTGGAATCAGGCCAATGATATAAAAATGAGAGTCAGAAATTTGAAAACAAAACCAAAATGAGGTTCACACACTAGCTACCTAAATTAATAAACCCAAAATAGAAACAAAGAAGACAAGAAATACAGCAAAACACCAATCACCGTGTCATATACTCAAATCTAATTTTGAAACACAAAAATGGGGCCAAAGGCAGACAAAAAATCCAACAAACACACATCATCCATTTAGCAACACACCATTATTTCAACCACTAAGATAAGGGTCAAACTCACCAGAAATACAATCAGGACATCGTCACCATATTAGCATCACAAGGCTGTAAGTTTAACAAGCAAAACAAGGATTTAACACACCAAAATTACAGAAAATGCAGAACTATGTTCAGCCCCAAAAACAGAATCGAGTAGAGAGAAACGAAAAATAAAGCTCGAAAGGGGAAGAAAGCATCATCCAATTCTCAGCAACAAATCAATGGGGGAAGTAAAGTGGTACTAGATGAAAAACAAGAGGCTAGGATTACTTACCTCTCTTGGCCAAACCGAGAGGAAGTCACGAAAATACCGAAGTGAAGAATGCTAAGCGATTTCAGGCACCCCACGTCGTCTTTCAATGGTGCAGCGACGGCAGCACCCTCCGGCGGTCACTACTACAGCAGCGGGACGGACTGGAGACGAGGCAGAGAGCTCACTCACCCTCACCTTCCCTCTCCCTCGCACTATCTCTTTTTCTTCTCCCTTCGAAGGAGACGGAAGAAAGTGGATACGAAGGGGGAAGACCTAACATGTTTTCCCCCCAATTCAGTGTCGAGGTCTGTCCAATTTCCCTTCTCGTCTCCCAGCTATATTTCTTCTCCAAGCATTTTCTTCCGCAAGCCCTGCCATTTCCTCGTGGATGTTGCGCGAAGTGTATGGTGCTGAAGCCCCATTTTGTCTCTTTTTATTTTTTCATTTTGTTATTAAATAATTTTTTTTGTATTTTATGATTTTTTTCATTTTAATATTCATAGAAATAAAAATAACTTAGAAGGTATAAAAAAAATTGATACTGTATATTTATTAATATTTATTGTATCCGATTTTTTAAAAGCTCTTAATGAAATTTAAAGTCAATAAAAAAACCTCTAAAATGAAGCCAAAATTACATGTGAAATTTACATTATTAAAAAAAATTATCAAATATAATATGAAAAGTATAGCTTTGAGTAATGGTTATAAGTTTGTACAAGCCAATAGAAGAGAGGATCAAGAGATCAAAAAACTCATTTCTTTTCATTATCTGAAACTTACATATATATAAGTATGTTTATATAGAATGTGTTCACCTTATATGACTATTTACTACCTGACTTAACTAATAAATAGAAATTAGAAAACTAACTTGCACCAACTAACTGTACTAATTCTATATATATACAAATAACTTAACATCCCCTCCTCAAGTTGGGAATGGATTGAAAAGAAGTATCAACTTGGAAATGATAGTTTGAAACTAAGTAGTTAACAGGGACTATGTAAAAGCATAAGCAAGTTGCATGTTGCTTGGAACATATTGAGGGATTATGAAATTTTCTTTGATTTTGTTGCAGACCAAATGGCAATTGATCTCTAAGTGCTTAGTTCTCTCATGAACACAGGTTTAATGAGATATGAATTACGAACTGGTTGTCACACCAAAATGGTATTGGGTTAGGCACTTTAAGCTGAAAATCTTGCAAAATGTATGAAATCCACTAAAGTTCACACACTGTGGAAGCCAAGCTCCTATACTCAGCTTCGCAAGATGACCGAGAGATAGTGGTTTGTTTCTTTGTTTTCCATGAGATTAATGAATCACTAAGAAATATGCAATATCCAGTTACGAACCTTATTGTAAGTAGACATGAGGCCCAATCACTATCACAATATGCAGATATGGTTAGGCTACTGTCTAATTTTTAAAATAAGCCAAGTGAAGGAGTTCCTTTTAAGTATCTAATAACATGAAGAGAAGCTTCCATATGACTTTTGTGAGGAGCTCCCACAAACTGACTAAGTTGTTGTATTGCAAAAGTAACACCAGGCTGAGTCATGTTTAAGTAGAGAAGTCTTCTAACCAATCTCCTGTATTGATCTGCTTTAGTAAAAAAGGGTGAATCTTCATTGAATTTGTGATTTTTCTATAAAATAGTCACAACTGGCTTCATATTTTCAAGTCTAATATCAGAAATAATATCTTTCAGATACTTCTATTGAGAAAGAGAAGTTCCATTTGGAAAATGAGCAACCTCAATGCCAAGAAAGTACTTGGCATTTCCAAGGTCTTTGATGGTAAAGGTGGAATGTAAGAATTCTTTGACCTTTCTTATCTCCAGCTCACAAGATCCAACAATTAAGACATCATCTACATATACCAATAGTGCAAGAAAGCAATTATTAGTTTTCTTAAAAAATAGACAATGATCATTTGGAGACTTTTGAAATCCAAAATTTACTATTTAAGCTGTAAACTCTGAATTCCATTCCCTAGATGCTTGCTTCAACCCATATAGAGATTTCTTCAACTTACGTACTTCATTCTCTTTAGCTTTCATGTATCCTTCTGGTGGTAGCAAATATACCTCTTCTTTTAAGTACTTATGGAGAAATGCATTATTTATGTCCAATTGATGCATGAACCAGCCCCGCACAATAGATATAGCAAAGAAGAGTCCAACAGTAACAAGTTTGGCAACAAGAGAAAAACTCTTAAGGTAATCAATGCCAGTTGTTTGATTGTACCCCTTAGTAATTAGTCTTGCCTTATATCTTTCTATGGAACCATCAGGATTAAACTTAACTTTATAAACCCATTTGGAGCGTATAGCTTTCTTTCTAGGTGGCAATGTGGTTACTTCCCATGTTTGGTTAGCCTCTAAAGCTTATAATTCTTTTTCTATAGCCTCTACCCTCTCTTTACTTTGTGCAGCCTGTTTATATGAGTAAGGTTCTTGAATTTTGACACATTAGACATGAATGCAACATATTTATGTGATTGAGGAAATCTATGCAATGTGTAAGAATGATTTGTATGTGTTTGACAAACATACTTATTTAACCAAGCAGGTGGTCTTTTGGGTTTGGTGCTTTGTCTTAGGAAAGGAGCAAAAGAGTCAATAGATTGGTTTGGTATAGTGGTCTCAACATGATGCATGGTTTCAGTAGACATAGTTAATTATGGTTTAGTGTAAATTTTAGAATTGGGATTTATGATAGGATCAAATATTGGAGTGAGATCCTATGTTACTGGGATATTAGGCAGAGGATTTGGTGTTTCCACTTGCATCATACCTTTGTATAGAAATTCTTTTTCATAAAATTCCACATCTCGAGAGATAAGAATCATGTGATTATTAATGTCATATAATTTGTAAGCCTTTTGTCTATGAGCATACCTTATGAAAATGCATTTATATGACCTAGCATTAAGTTTATCTTTGTGTGGAAGTGTATTTGCTAAAAAACATAGGCAACCAAAAACTTTTAATCTGGAATAATCTGGTTTGTAACCAAAAAGTTTTCAAAAGGTGATTTCCAATTAAGTATAGCTTTAGGAAGTAGGTTTATTAGATATATTGCAGTAAGTATAGCCTGCCCCCAAAATTTTTCTAGTAAGTTAGCTTCAAATAACAGAGCTCTAGCAACTTACAAAAGATGTTTACGTTTTCTTTCAACAACTCCATTTTATTGAGGAGTGTATGAACATGTTCTTTGGTGCATGATTCTAGATTTAACAAACAATTGGGAACATGAGAGGTTTATGAATTCAGTTCCATTGTCAGTTCTGACAGTTTTAATCCTAGTATGATATTGGTTTTCTAATGTTTTGATGAAGTTATAAATGGTTTGTGTGACTTGGCTCTTATGATTCAACAAAAAAGTCTAGGTTACTCTATTAAAATTATCTACTAAAGTCAGTACATAATGAGCTCCATTTGGACTAGATTTTCTATTGGGTCCCCAAAGGTAAATGTGAATTAATTCAAGAATGCATTAGGAATATATTGTGCTTTTCTTAAAAGGTAGCCTCTGTTGTTTAGCTAAATGACAAGTGTCACAAGCTTGGTCAAAATTTTGAAATTCTCTGATACGGTTTATATTTTTTAGTATAGGTGTAGAATAGTTGCGCAGAAGTTTTATTATTGATAATAGGGCAAGCATTACAAGATGTTAAGCCTACAAATTGTTTTATTACAGATTTATGAAATGAAAAAGAATCCAAAATGTAGAGATTCCTAAGAACTGATCCTACATCAAGTATCTCTTTACTCTTCTAGTCTTGTATGTGGTAATGAGACAAATGGAATGTAAAGATTATATTAGCATCTTGGGTTAGTTTATTAACAGATAACAAATTGTATTTGAATGAAGGTATGAGGAGTACATTGTCTAATATTATTTTGGAGTTAAAAAACACTTGGCCAATTTGGTTAGCTTTTAAGACAGTTTTATTAGGCAAATGCATAGATATATGATTTATTAAAGATTGAATATGCTGCATTAGATTTTGGTTATAGCACATATGATTTGATGCTCCGGTGTCAACAATCTAAGTAGAATTATTTAATAGGCTATCACTAGTTAGAGTGTTACCTGAAAAATCTGACATCCTGGCAAAGTTCACACATTCTTCAATGGTAGCAGTTGTATTCTTTGTGTATTTAGCCATTTCCCGTTTAATAAGGAATGAAACCATGTTCGCAAGACCTCCTTTGTCTTCTTCCCAGTCTTGATCTAATGTATCAATCACACCATTAGTAGTTACTACCATGTTTACCATATTCTTCTTAGTAAACCCCTTCTTTGAATCTTTAAGTTCTTTATACCAATTAAGATACCTAATTATTTTGAAGCATATCTCCTTTGTATGTCCATTTGTGTTGCAATGATTACAATAACGTTCACCTTTTTTGCCATTATCTTTTTTCTTTCCTTCATTCATCTTTCGCTTACTTGTTTTTGCCATCATTGCACTTGATTCAACTTTAGTGGATGCATAAGCCAAATTCACTTTTCTCTGTTTCTCAACCCTTAGAACCATAGAAAATGTCTTATTAACACTTGGTAGAGGATCCAAATTAAGGATCTGACTTCTTATGCCGTCAAAGGTTTGATTAAGTCCCATTATGAACTATAATAGCTTCATGGAAGTGTTCATTTCTTCCATCCTTTTGGTGATTCCATAGGAACAATTGCCACAGCTGCATTTTGGAATGGGCATCAGTCTATTCATCTCATCCCAACATTTATGCAATTTCTTGTAGTATATGGTTACTGGATTACTCCCTTGTTCAACAAATGTAGTTTCTCTATTTATCTGGTATATTTGAGGTCCATTATTGACTCCAAATCATTCTTCAATTTCTTCCCACAGCTTCTTGGAGCATGAATAATAGATAAATGATTCTGAGATCTCCTTTCTTATAGAGTTCAGAATCCATGATTTGATCATCGAATTAACCTCCTTCAATTTCTTAAAACCAGCTGCATCTCCAGGAAGCCTGATCAAACTATCAATGAATCCAAGCTTGTCCTTAGCTTCAAGGACGATCTTTGCAGCGACGCTCCAGCTTAGGTAGTTACTATTCGTCAATTGTGAAGTGACCAAAGCCATTCCAAGTTAATTGGAACTTAGCAACGTTAAAAAACTTTCATCAATCTAACTTGAGGCTACAACGGGTATGGTAGTGCTTGTAGACTCTGAACAATCTGTCATCTTAGCCTGTCCAGAATAAATAGCACTTATGCTTCAGATTAAGAACTCATGTTCTTGATTGGAAGCTCGTGCCTTTCAAGATCTCAATCCCCATTCTGAATGAGCTCTGATACTATGTACAAGCCAATAGAAGAGAGGATCAAGAGATCAGAAAACTCATTTCTTTTCATTATGAGACTTACATATATATAAGTATACTTATACAAAACTTGTACACCTCACATGACTATTTGCTACCCGACTTAACTAATAAACAGAATATAGGAAACTAACTTGCACCAAATAACTGAACTAACTCTGTGTATATACAAATAACTTAACAAAGTTCTTGTTATAGACATCTCAACCTAGATTATAATATCAATTGAAAATGGGTTTGGTTTCTTAAAGCTCTTGAGATTGCGAGACACTTTGTTTGGCTGATCCTCCATAATGCCATTCCCACCAATGCCCTCTATGCAAGTAGAGGTTTGAGAACTAATGCTTCATACATTAGGTGCCATGCTGAGCAATGTAGATAAGTAGACAGAATTTTGAACTACTCCATTTTCAATGGCAAAACCCAAGCTGGGCCAAAATAGAGATTAGCAAGAAGTGTTGGTTTTGGTGAGGCAGTAAGAGTTTAATGGTGCAGAGGTTTCATTGGGGGAAATAAGAAGCTCGAAGATAATGCATAGTATCAAGATGAGAAGCCTAAAGAGTATTGTAGATTTGTATTATGAGGTTTCAATGTTGATAAGAGTATGAGATATTTGACATTTTAAAGATAGCCACAGCATTAATTATACCTATATTGGACTAGGAGGAAATGTTGATAGATTTCTTCACAAATTTCATGTCAATATGTAAAAGACTGACTAGACTAGGTATTCAAACCCTTGAACATTTGTAAAGAGCTCATCAAGGCATGAACTTGATGAGCTCATAACAGACAAATCATAATCTTCTATAGTAATGTAACTCTAAAGCCTATGATTTCGTGACTAGTTACTACATGGCTTACTCCTAAGCTTAAATACAGATCTAGCTCCATTCTATGATAAATGCAAAAAATTGACATAGAACTAATATTTAAATTCATTAATTTTTTCCACAATCCACTCTCCCAATTTGCAGTGCTCATGTTTCTTACAAGCATCAAGGGCTATATTCAACATTGAAATAGTGGGTTCAACTAGCATTGTCTTTATAAAATTCTCAAGTTCATCCATGTATCCATGATGGCTGTAGAGTTCAATCATGCAGTTGTAGTGCACTAGCTGAGACAAGACACAATACTCATTCATCATTGACCTAAAGCACTGGGCACCATACTCAATAAAGCCTTCTTCTACACAAGCAAGTAGAATACCATGAAAGGTCACATAGTTTGGTTTGATTCCTTCCTCAACCATAACCTCAAATAGCTTAAGAGCCTCCTTAGCCTTTCGATTGTGACAACATCCAAATATTATGGTATTCTCCAAAGGACCACCTCTCTGAAAGCTGTCCTCTTAAGAACCTCAAAAGCATACCCAAGACATCGACATTTAGAATACATGTCAAGCAAAGCAATACTAAGTATAGTACCCATCTCAATTTCATGTCTAATCATGTATCCATGTACTTTTTTGCCATGGTAAAGTGCAAAAGTATTGGCATAAGCTGCGAAAAGGGTTCCAAACGTATATTTAGTTGGTTTTGTCTCCTGTTGCATCTCTGGAAATATAGTTAGTGCTTATTCACTTAATTGATGATGAGTATAACTAGTCAACAAAGCATTCCAAGAAATCTTATCACGCCACATACTCATTAGGCCAAACAATACTCTAGCATTATTCAAGTTCCTACATTTACCATACATGTCAAGAAGGGCATTGTCAACCATAAGGTTCAAGTGGAAGCCATGTTGCTAGATATATCCATCAACTTGTTTTTCCATTTCATGATTTGAAAGTCTAGCAGACAAATTTAACATCAAACTAAGAGTGACAATATCCACTGATTTAATTTCATCAAGCATCAGATATTAAAAAATCCAATGCCTTTAACCATTCAGAAGAATGGGTATACCCTGCTAACATTGCATTCCATGAGATCATATTACGTTCAGGCATCTCATTGAAAAGTTTTCTTGTTAGATTAATTCATTAATTTATTAGATTAATTGAATTAATTTGTGGATAATGTTAATTAAATATTAATATTATAATTAAAATTAAAATTTTAATATTTAAGATATAATATTTTCTAAATATTCTTACTGGAGGTTATTAGCAATTAGAGTTATCACATCTTAAACCTTAATCTGAAAATTAATCTGTCGTCAAAATTTTTTTCTGTCTCTCTCTGGTCTCCATTATTCTCTTTGATAAAATAAAGGTAATTGTGGTTGGAGACTCTATCACTATCTTTGAAATTTAATCTTATAGCTTCATTAGGTACGTATCATAACTCTTTCTTATAGCTAATTGTATTATAAATATAAATCTAAATTTATGTCCTACTAAATTTAGATTAGCCTTTTAATTCCTACAATTGGCATCAAAGCTAGGTTGAAGTATTATCCATTGACTATAATTGATTTTGCCATAGAATCTTGGTCTCTATAGTAATAAATCTATATCTGTTTTTGCATTATAGATCTGTATCACATTTGCCTCATTTTTGCATTCTGAACTTATCTTAATTGTGTTTACCTCTAAATTATGCTTGGGTTTTGGATTTTTTTGTTTTGAGTAAATTTTTTTTTTAATCAAATGTTTACATTTTGAAATTATGCATCAATTGCTCATGAGAAGATGAACAAAACCTCGTCTGAACGATATTTCGATGGCAACCATAAAATACCAGAAAGCTTGAAAATTTTGAAATTTTGGTCAATTTAGTTTAATCATTTTTGGAATCAATCTTGCAATTCTGAAATCATAAGAAAGATTCTCGTCGAGAATGTGACAGAATCGTGATTGAAATGGTGGCAAAAGACGCCGAAAATCGCCTTAAAGCACTGGGTTTTATGGCCGAGTCCGACATGGCTTTGGGTCCGGTCACGCAACCTAGCTTAAGGTGGAAGATGACCTCCTCATCCAAAATGCACCGTTTTGATTATTCAAAATAGTGTTTTTTTGTTTAGCGACAAATTCGCAAAATAAACCGCACTGGGCCTCGAACATGAGATGTTGCTATTTGTCCCCTGATTTTCATGACCACTGTGGCACGCCCCTATATTTGTCAGTTTAAAATTTATTTATAGTATAATGTCTTTTATTTAATTTAATTATTAATTAGTTAAATTTAATATTTAATAATTAAATTAAATTTCTTTCAAGGGGGAATATTGGCCATTTATTTATAAATTTAATTTTTTTGGACTAAAATAAAATATTTTACATCTAATGGTTGTGAGTTTGCCTATCGTTGACCCAATTACTATGATATTTTGTGGTTAAAATTTTATATGTTAATTAATTCTTCTTAAATTGATTAGAATAAATAAAACTTTCTATATTATATTAATGATGTACATGCCCTATCGGTGTTAAAAAATTAATATAATTTTGAAATTTAAATCCTAAAATTCTAACTAAGCCTTAATACTTAAATAATATTTTGTGTCCTATTGATGCAAATATTATCGAAAACATTTGTTTGTTGTTTCCTATTAAGCCAAATTAATGTGAGTTTTCTTCGTTTATTATAGTCTGAGACCCTTAGGTAGGATTATAATAAACAATCTTGATATTTATAGATGTATGAAGCTAAGTTTTTATGAAGGAAACATTGTTTTAATAATTATGTTAACTGAATATAATTAATGTTTCCTGATATTATTTTCTTGGTTTCTTTGATCTGAAAGCTTTCTTTAGTGAAAACTCTAAATGGGACTAACTATGATGATGGAAAAGAGTCCATGGATTTATATTTAATCATCACTAAGGAAGATTTGGCTTTTAAGGAACAGAAGCCTGTTGATTTGACTGACAATTCTGGAACTGTCGAAAGGGTCTACCATAAATAGTGGCATGATTCAAACAAGATCTATTTGAATGTTATGAAGTACACTATTGATAAGACCATTAGGCAGAGCATCTCAGATAAAGAATTGGCTTCAGAATATTTAAAGAACTGTTAAAAAAAATTTAAGAAGTTTGAAAAAAGTTAGAAGGCTTACTATATTTCTCTCCTTGACACCTATCGCTATGATGGAGTATCTGGAGTCAGTGAACATATTATGAAACTTATTAATTATCATAATAAGTTGAAATCCTATAGAATGGATTTAGAACAGAGTATACCTCATTTATCGAGTTTTACAGTCCCTTTCTATTGAGTATAGGGTACTTCACATTACATACAATTCTCAAGAGGTAAAATGGTCTATTAACCAAATAATATCTATTGTGACTAAAGAAGAAAAGTCAATTAAGAAGTTTGCTTCCCATCCACAATCTATTGACCAAATAATATCTAGTTTGCTTTGAATCTAATACGTTTGAAATATCATGTGATTCTTGGTGCTTAGACTTTGGAGAAAATGTTCATGTAACAAACTCTTTATAGAGTCTCAAAACTAGAATTGATGAAAATTCATCCATGCTATGGCACCAATGCTTGGGCCATATTTTCAAAGAAAGACTGGAAAGGATGGTCAAACAAAAAGTGTTAGAAAACTTGGATTTCTCTTATTTTAAAGCTTATATTAATTGTATTAAAGGAAAACTTCTTGTTAGAACTAAGACAGAAGGGGTAAAGAGGTCCAGTAACATATTGGATTTAATTTAGACGAATATTAGTAGACCCATTACTCTTGTAGCTATAAGTGGATTCAAATATTTCATCACTTTCATTGATGACCACTCTAAATTTGTGTGGATAGATTTATTGCATAAGAATTCTAAATCATTAAATGCTTCCAAAGTCTTCAAAGCAGTTGTTGAGTTAAAGACTGGTAAAGTTATTAAATCTGTGAGATCAGATAGCGGTGGTGAGTATTATGGCAAATATACTAAAACTGGAAAAAATCCTAGTCCTTTTACTTCATTTTTATAAGAACATGGTATTGAAGCTCAATATACCATGCCAGGCACCTCTCTGCAAAATGGAGTTGCTGAGAGGCGAAATTGCACGTTAATGGATATGGTGAGGAGTATGATGAGTCATTCCTCTCTGTCAGAATTCTTATGGGGTGATACCTTGAGAACAACTGTGTATATTTTGAATTAGGTCCCTAGTAAATCTATGCCAAAGACTCCATATAAATTATTTACTAGTAAAAGGCCTAGCCTGAAACATCTTAGTGTGTGGGGTTGTAAGGCAAAAGTGAGACCATATAATCCAAAACTCAAGAAACTAGATTCAAGAACTGTTAATGGTTTTTTCATTAGGTACTGTGTTGATTCTAGAAGTTGCAGATTTAATTGTCTTTCTTACACTTCTAAAGTTATTAAATATGACAGAGTAGTTTATTTTGAAGATGACTTAGATAGTGGGAGAAATACACCAAGAACCATTGAATTATGCGATGAATTTACTGATAAGTTTCTTTTGACCTTATCAACTCCATCCACTGAAATTGACACTAAAAGGAATGACAATTTTGCTAAAAAATCCAAATGCTCCGTCTATCATAGACTTTCAGGAACAGGATATGGAGTTAGATAGTCTCATAGAATTCGCAGACCTGCTATTCCAGATGATTTTGTGGTTTATTTGCAGGTATGTGAATATGATATTACTAATGGCACAGATCCTACTTCCTATAGTGAGGCAATAGTAAGTTCCAATTCCCATGAATGGTTGAAAGCCATGAATAAAGAGATTGCCTTTATGTATTATAACCATATTGGGAACTTGCTGAATTACCAGAGGGATAAAAGCCAGTTAGTTGTAAATGGGTCTTTAAGACCAAGTGGGGAGCTGATGGTGAAATAGAAAGGTATAGAGCCAAACTTGTAGCTAAAGGTTACAATTAAAAGGAAGACATTTATTACACAAAGACTTTTCCCCAGTGTTTACGAAGGATGCTTTAGAGTTGTCATAGCTCTTATTGCACAACTTGACATTGAACTTTACTAAATGGATGTCAAGACTGCTTTCCTAAATGGGAACTTGTTTGAAAATGTGTACATGGCTCAGCTCGATGGATTTATCAAGGCAGGGAAGAAACATCTTGGGTGCAAGTTAAATCGATCCATTTATAGGCTAAAACAAGCTTTCAGATAGTGGTACTTGAAATTCCATGAAGTTATCATCTCACTTAGCTTCATTGAGAATGCTTCTAATAAGTACATTTATCAAAAATTTGATGGGAATAATTTTATAATCTTGGTTCTCTATGTCGATGATATCCTATTGGCTAGTAACTCGATAAATTTCTTAAATGAGACTAAACACATGCTATCATGCCACTTTGAAATGAAAGATCTGGGTGAAGCCTCATTTGTTTTGGGTATCCAGATCCATCATAACAGATCTCATAGTATATTGGGTTTGTCTCAGGTGAGTTACATTGACAAAATACTGAAGAGATTTAACATGTACTCTTATACTGCTTATGTTGCACCTGTCTAGAAAGGTGAAAAATTGTGTAAATCTCAGTGTCCTCAGAATGATAATGAGATTACTGCAATAGATAAAATTCCATATGCTTTTGCAGTTGGAAGCTTTATGTATGCTCAGGTATGTACACGTTCGGACATTGCTTTTACGATTAGTGTGCTTGGAAAATACCTAAACAATCCTGGTCATGACCATTGGAAAGCTGCTAAGAAAGTTAAGAGGTATCTTCAGGGTACGAAGCATCATATGTTGACTTACAAAAAGTCTGATCCTTTTAAGATCGTTGGTTATTCGGATTCAGATTATACATCTTGCATTGATGATCGTAAGTCTACTTCTGATTACATCTTTATGATATTTGGAGGAGTTGTTTCATGGAAAAGTTCCAAGCAATCTATTACCTCAACTATGAAAGTAGAATACGTCACTTGATATGAGGCCACCCACCAAGCCATATGGTTGAGGAACCTAATATCTAGCATGCATCTTGTTGATTCTATATCAAGTTCTTTAACCATATATTACGACAGTTCGTCTGCTGTATGTTTTTCTCAAAATTATAAGAGCTCTAGTCATACTAAACATTTTGATGTTAAGCTCCTATTTGTTGAGAAAAGATTGCTAAATATCAGACTCGTTTGGTTCACATTTATGGTAAACATATGTTGGCAGATCCGTTGACCAAGGGCTTACCCGTAAGAGTATTTAAAAAAACATGTAACTTATATGGGTTTTATTGAATCTTTTGATGTAGCCTTGGTTTAGTGGGAGTCTAGATTTATGAGTTTTGATGTATATATTATTTATTTCATTCATTTAGATAATGAAACTTTATTCTATTTATTTGTTTTCTTATCGGATTCAGTAATCTTGTGTTGTTTCATTTTCTAAACTTTGTATTATAAATGAATTTTGTTCTATGTATACCATCTTAACTATACATTACGTATTCTATTCGTTTAGATAATGAAACTTTATTCTATTCACTTATTTTCCTATCGGATTCAGTGATCTTGTGTTGTTTCATTTTTTGAACTTTGTATTATGAATGGATTCTAGATTGATGAGTTTCAATGTATACATTATGTATTCCATTCATTTAGATAATGAAACTTTATTTTATTCAATTGTTTTTCTATTGGATTCAGTGATCTTGTGTTGTTTCATTTTTTGAACTTTGAATTATGAATGGATTTGTTCTACGTATATCGTCTTAACTATATATTATGTATTCCATTCATTTGTTCACTAATTTTCCTATCAGATCCAATGACCTTGTATTATTTCAATTTTGAACTTTGTATTATGAATGGATTTGTTTTATGTATATTATCTTAAATATACATTATGTATTCCATTTGTTTAGGCATCGAAACTTTATTTCATTCACTTGTTTCCTTATTGGATTAAGTGATCTTGTGTTATTTCTTTTCTGAAATTGGCTTGAGTTAATCATGAATGGATTGGTTCTATATGTTAATTATAAGTTATTAGTGATAAGTTTGATTACTTGCTGGTCCATTTGGGTAGAGGACCCAACCACAGCTCTACGTTGGTTAGTAATCATTCTATCATACTATTGACTGAGAATAAAAGAGAGAGTATTTTCTATGATTAAATTAATATTTAATTAATATTATCTAAGTTAGAGATTGTTGGATTAATTCATTAATTTATTAGATTAATTGAATTAATTTCTGAATAATGTTAATAGAATATTATTATTATTATTATTATTATTATTATTATTATTATTACAATTTTAGTTTTAATATTTAAGATAAAATATTCTTACTGAAAGTTATTAATAATTAGAGTTATCACATCTTAAACTCTAATCTAAAAATTAATCTATCGTCAGAAATTTCCTTTGTTTCTCTCTCGTCTCCATTATTCTCTTTGATAGTATAAGGGTAATTATGATTGCAGAATTTATCACCATCTTTGACATTTAATCTTATAGCTTCATCTAGTATGTATCATAACTCTTTCTTATAACAAATTGTATCCTAAATATAGATCTAAGTTTATATCTCACTAAATTTAAATTAGGTTTTCAATTCCTACAACTCTTGCCTCCCTTGTTTTCCCGCTTGTTGCATACCCTGACACAATTGAAGTCCAAGTAACCAAATCTTTTGAACTAAGTTCATAAAAGATCCTAGAACCCTCGTACAGTTCACCACACTTCACATACATGTTAATAAGGACCCCCGGACGCGTTAATAAGAGAGCTTGAAACAACATCCTCTTGGAAACCTAGTTTAGTAACAACTCCATGTATTTGCATTCCCTCCTTTAGTGCAGATATACTTGAACAAGCAACAAGAGCTTAGAGAATGTAAAATTTAATGGCCTAATTGCTACTGAGGGCATCCTAGAAAACATGAAAATTGCGTCCCTACCATCACCATTATCAAGATGCCTCACGATCACATTCCAAGTGATAGCATTTGGATACCGTCACATTTAGCATAGACATCAACAAGGGAACTCCCCAGAATTACAGAATTACATTGTCATGAAAACCATATTTCATTATAAGCCCATGAATTTGCCTTGAGAGATTAAGCTCAGATGCTGCAGCACAAGAGCCAAGAACGCTAGCAAATGTGACCTTATTGGCATAGACTCCCAACTTATTCATACAGAGGAATAATGACAATGCCTCATCTGGGAAATAGGCTGTGATCATTGCATTCCAAGATCCTCGATCTCTTAGTGGCATTTCCTCAAACAACTCCGTGGCATCATTTAGAAAACCACATTTTCCATATGTTTCAATTGCACGATTAAGAAGAAAGATCGGTGTGGCGTAGGAGAGAACGTAACCAAATGAGACTCAACCTTTCGAGCCTCAACAATTGCATGTTGTGAGGAACAAATCTGGAAGAGATGAGCATACAGAGAATAAAGGAAGAGTTCGGGAAAAGCAAAGAGTATGGACACGGCTTTTTGGAGGCGACCAGCTTTGAGATGACTGAGGATTTTGTTTATTGATTTTTGGGCTTTGGTGGCTTCAGTTTGGGGCTTTAGATTTCTGTAATGAAAGAAATGGTTGAGTACAGAGGCAGGAGTCTCACTCATATAACAAACAATGATGGTTGGATATTTAAATTTTCAAAACTTGGACTTATGTTGTGGATACCAGTTTCCCAGGGCATGCTATCCTATAGTGCTTGAAACAATTCCATCTTAATTCTCTCTGCTTTCTATCTTATTGCCTCATCAACAAGTGATCTCAATGATACAGAACAAGCTGACAACGAAAATGTAACGAGTCCTTTTAGTTGAGTATTACTCAAGTCCTTTGCATTATACTACTTCAAATCTTCATTTTCCTTTCCTTCAATTTCTCACCTGCCATTGTGTGTCATTAGAAACAATTTTTTTTTTTTTATAATTAGATTAGCATGGCTTTCTTTATGAAAATTTTGACAGCCCCATAACATAATTTCTATACAATATAGCATGGCTTTCTTAATTAAACTATTCTAGTATAGTGAAGTTTGATTGCAAAACAATAAATAATAAATAATTATGTGAAAAGGATCATATATGATTCAATAGTTGCTTTAATAAGAGGATGACATGTAAATGAGAGAAAAATAAAAATGAAAACAAACTATGAATGTAATGTTCATTTGAAACAAAATGTCAACGTACACTCTTAAAATTAGGGCGTGATACAATGAATATCAACCATGTATTTGCAAGTGGGCACATTTTCTAATAAGCCCAAAACCACCAATGGCACAGTGAAGACAAATTGTCATTACTTATCCTCTCAGTTAGTCTTGTGGGTCACTCAACAAGTTTCCATGTACCTACATTTCTTGAGCCTCTAATTCAATTATATTATATACTTCTCAAAAACCACAAGTGTTGGGAAAGGCCTGAAGACATGGACATGGCCCAAACTGTGTATTCGGTGTCGCCCAAAAACCCGGGTTCGAATGTGGCAGGTGAAACCACTGCAGCCATGGCAGCTGCGCCTCTCTTGTATTCCGGAAGGCTGACCCAAAATACACAAAGCTATTGGTGAAGATGGCCCAAAAGGTGTTTCAATTTGCATTGCAATATCATGATCCTGATGACATTTCCCAATTTCGTCCAATCAACTGTTGTAATTTCATCTACAAAGTCATTGCCAAGATTTTGACAAACAGGTTAAAACCCTTTATGGGCAGCTTGGTTTCCCACAATAGAAGTGCATTCATCGCAGGAAGACAGATCCAGGACAATGTGATCTTAGCTAATGAGGTGTTCCACTTCCTAAAAATAAAAAATAAAAGCAAAAACAAGAGGGTAATGGCTTTAAAAATAGACATGAACAAGTCTGACAACCGTCTATAATGGGATTTCATTAAAAAGTCCCTTCGTGTATTTGGCTTTGCGGATAAATGGATAAAGATGATTATGGGTTGCATCTCCACGGTGACTTACAGAGTTAGAATTGATGGTAGTTACAGTGAGACAATTACTCCTACTAGAGGGTTGAGGCAAGGGGATCCCCTTTCCCCTTTACTTCTTTGTGCTTGCAACTGAAGCTCTTTCTTCCATAATTACCAAAGCCACTTCTGAAGGCCGCTTTATTGGTTTGAAATTCAAAGATTCAGATCCAAGATTGTCCCATTTGTTCTTTGCAGATGACACTATGATCATGTCTAGAGTTGATGAGGCAGATACTTTTGAACTTCAACAGATGTTAAACAAATACAAAACTGCCTTGGGTCAAGTGATTAATTCAAGCAAGTCTGGAATTATTTTCAGTCCAGGGTTTTCTGGGCCAGAGCAAGATAGGATGGCAGTATGGAATTCTCCGGGTAAATACTTTATCTTGGATGAAAGATAAAGTTTGGAATAAATTGCAGGGTTAGAAAGATAATTTATTATCTTCTGCGGGTAAAGAAACTCTCATCAAGGCAGTGGTTCAAGCAATCTCGTCGTATGTGATGTTAGTTGTTAAACTCCCTAAATATTTCTGCAAATCTCTCTCGTCTATGGTTGCTAGATTTTGGTAGAGTGCAAGCAACAAGTAAAAAGGCATTCACTGGGTAGCTTGGAAGGAGTTAGCTAGAAGGAAGGTAGGTATGGGTTTCAAGGACTTTACATGTATGAATGCGGCGCTTCTTGCTAAGCAGGCTTGGAGAGCTTCCTTGAATCCAAATTCCCTTTGGAGCAGAACATTGAAGAGATTATATTTTCCCAACACAAACTTTTAGGAAGCTAAGCTACAGTGAGGATTTTATTGGATCTGGAGGAGTATCTTAGAGGGAAGAGACTTCCTTAAAAACCACATGTTATGGTTGATAGGGAATGGAGAAGATGTTAACGTGGGGAAGGATAAGTGGATTTGCTCTAATGAAATATTATGGCCTACTTCAGATGCTAACTTAAATTTAAAGGTCAAGGACCTCTTAGACAGTGAAGGGTGTCGTTAGATAGAAGATAAAGTTCTGAATTTAATTGATAGATCTACCGCTTGATTGCTTCTAGCAACACCAATTGGGGGCAACAGTAGAGATAAAAGGATTTGGTCTTTCACCTCTAATGGGATTTACACGGTCAAGTTAGGCTACCAGTGTGCAGCTTCGGCCTTCCTTGAAGACTCTGAGGGAACTAGCATGGATCACCACAATCCAAAGCCTTTATGGTCAACAATTTGGATTTCAAACTTTCAACCTAAGATTAAAGCTTTTATTTGGAGAGCCAGCAAAAATGCTCATCTAGAGATAACCGGTGGACTAAACCAGATGTTTATGAGGTGCAGATAAATGTGGATGCTGCCTTGGATCTCTCATTCTCCCGCAGTGCTTTTGCAGCTATTCTGCGTGATTAAAAAGGAGATGTTTTAACAAGTTTCACTAAGAGATTCCCTTGCTCTAATTCCCTTTATTCAGAAGCTCTATAAGTTAAGGAAGCCTTTATGATCACTTCTTCCCTTGGGATTCAGAAAGCAATAATGGAATCAGACAACTCACAAGTTATGGACTACTGCAATGGTAAGACCCATCTATGGCAGCTAGACAATATTCTTCAGGACACAGTGGCCCCAGTTAGGAATGATCGAGGTTTCAATATTGCATGGACCATGAGAAGTTGCAACAGTGCGGCTGATTATGTGGAAAAAGCAACTTTGAACCATTCTCTCCCCTTTAATTGGATTTGGACCCTATTTGTTTTGTGTCTATTTGCTGTTTGTGGCCTTTTTCCCTTTTCTTAAGGTGTGTTGCTTAAGCTTCTTTTTCTCTGCTCTGGAAGTGCAGGCTTTTTCTACTAGTTTAAGTTCTATTTCGTTGCCTTGCCTAGCTTCCAAGCTCTTGGCCTTTGGGCTGCTGTTCTCAATGAATCTAGCTTTTCAAACAAACAAAAGAAGATCAAGTAGCAATTGACTTTATTGACTTGTTGGGTGTTTTTTAAACTTATTGATCCGTTGGGTCGTTGACCCATACCGGCACTTTTTTTAAAAAACATTATTTATCAACTTTTAAAATTGAAGAAAAAGGAGTAATTTATTTACTCTAGATGTTAAAATTATATTCTCATATTTTTTTGTTTTAAAAATATATACTCTCATTTTTTATAGATCAAAAAATTTATAATCTTATTTATTTTGATCAAAATACGTTAAATGACAATATTTTTTAAAATATAATTTATTAAAAAAATATATTTTAAACATTATTATTTCATTGTGATTTATTTTCAGTTAAAAATGATAAATTTATTTTATTTTAAATTTAAAAAAGTAAAATTTTTATGTTGGTCAAATATATATATAATTATATAAATAATAAACAAAAATGTTTTGGTCAGTAAAATTATAAGTTTTTTTTATTATTGAGAAAGTAAATTTTCAAAAAAAAAGTACAATAATTTATTCAAAAAAATGAAAAGAAACCTCAGTTCTTTAATTATTGATAATTTATGAGTATGACATCTTAATGTATGAACTTGTGAGTAATAATGGCAACAAGACAAGGCAGGGATAGGAGTGTCAGCTCCCCGTTTTCGTGCTTATCCTTGTCTCTCATCTCCATTCCACACATTAGGGAAAAAAAATTTTCTATCTCCATTTTTCACAGGAATTTAGATATTTTTGAAACTTTCACAAGGACTTAAAATTTCAACAATAATTTATTAAAATAATAGCATAATTTTTATATATAAATGAAAAATATTCAATTCCACCAAGATAATAAAAAATTAATTATAATTTTAAAGTTTTTAAATAAAACAAAGAGTCTTAAAAATTGACTTTCAAGAATTCTACTATTTTCAAATTTACATGTTTTACTTTTTAATTTTTTAATTAACAAATAATAAAAAAATTACAAAAAAATACATTTAAATAAATACATATAAATTTAAAAAAAATTTTAAGTAAATTTTCAGGCATGAGGATCCATCGTGGGGGGCCATGATCTTCAATCTCATCCCCATCTTGTGAGAAAAAATTTCTATATTTGAGTCTCAAAATGAGACAGTTGCCGCAAAGATCCCCAAATTTAAAGAGTTTTGTCATCCCTACTTGTGAGATAAACAAACATAAAATTATTTTTCTTGTTTTGATTAATTGTGACTTGGTATTTTATTTAGTGGTACATAACTTATTATTTGAATTTTTTAGATTAATTTATACATATTTATATATATTATCAATTCAACTAATTTTTTTACTGGCTCAATGGTTGGACCAATAATTTAATGACCCCATCCTCTTTACTAGTCCAATGACCGATTTGGGTCCAACTAATATGGTTTTGATAATTTAAACTATTATATTAAAACTATTTCAAATGTTTAATATGTATTATCTAAAGACATTTAAATCAAATTGTTGAGTATTTATATATTTTTTTGTTTTTTAAATGTTTATAATATTTATTGTAATTCTTTTCTTTAGTAATTTTATAGTCAAAATAATTTTTTCATAAAAATTGACTATACACAAAATGTTTTTCTCATAATATTTTTTTTAAAAATTATTTAAACCATTTTAAAATAAGAAGGAATTTTTACCTTGTCCATATAATAAATAAGAAGGAATTATTTTTTCTAGCCAACTTGTATATATTTCATCACCATTTATATATTATAAAATAATAAATTATTTACATGTATAACTTCTTATAATAAAAAATTAAATTAATAATTTAATCTTTAAAATATTATTTTTCTCTTAATTTATTTTTCAAGTGATAAAGTTTCTTAATTTATTTTTTAAAATATTTTATTTCAATCAAAATAGTCCATCTATTAAATCATGATATATATATATATATATAGACTAATCCAAGTGATATTTTTTATGTTAAATTACTCTCATGGTCAATATAACCGATTCTTCATAATTTTAAATTTTATCATTGAATTCTTATAATTTAACAAATTTTTTGGTTGAAATTATGTTAATTTTTGTTTATTTTTTTCAATATATATTATCTTAACACTCTAAATAAGCATATTTTTATAAACAAAAAGAAGAACAAATGAATAATGATATAAAAAGACATACATACATATATATATATATATATATTGACATGAAATGCACTTTATATTAGGTAATATGAGTATATTGATTTAAATTAAGTAAATTTATAATGTTAAAATGGCACATAATTAGCATATTAACAAAATTTAATAAATTATTGACAAAAATTTAAGGTTATGGACTAAATTAAAATTTTTTAAAACTATAGAGATTTAGTTATAAATTTTTAAATTATATAAATTCAATTAAAAACTGAAAGTATATGAATTCCAAAAATAATTTAACTTTTTTTTTTCTTAATGCGACTTTGTTTGAGCAAAATTTCACAAAAGTTACATCATTTTAATAATCACATAGTTTTATGAAATTTTTCCATCTCATTTTTTTAAAATAAAATGTAACCTAACAAGTTTAGGTCATAAGTGAACAATTAAGTGACTCTTATTATTACTGTTTTAGAGAAAAAAAATAACAATTTCATTTTATATTAAAAATTTCACTTGCATTCACTTTTATATTAAAAAAAATCACAATCTTATTTTACATTTAAAAAATTATTAATATAAAATAAATTATAAAGAATTTAAATTAATTTTTTTAAAAATTAAATAAATAATAAATGTAATTAAATTAAATTTTAAAAAAATCAGTGTAATTTACTCCAAATGTTATATAGGAAAACGAGTGTAAAAATTATGTAAATTTAATATTGAGAGTAACACTAATAGACTATTCCAAACACAGAAGAAAACAATTATAAGTTGGCATTGGTAGTATCAAATTGAACGTGCAGCAATTTGATTTGGCAACAATAATTCTTACACATATTTATCCAAATAAGAAATTAGTAATGATTGATGGATTATTTTATTATAATGGCATAAGATTTAATGAGGGCATGTGACAATGCACGTGCAGTGGTAATGCTTTGGGATCAGCAATCCTCGTGGTCACGTGATTCAAGGGTCCTGTATGTCCTTAAAGTAATTCACGAATGTCAAAGCTTTGGACCTCTCGCTATGCATCCGCGAATGATACTCCATGATCGGGGGGATTATAGATTAGATTGCATGTGCATTTATATTTACGAGCCATTTATATTTACGATTGCCGTTAAAACTTAAAATTTTACAAGATTTATTTTAAAAGCTAACAATTTAATTTAATTTAAATTAACTAAAATTAATAGTTAATTTATATTAGTTTAATTGATATAAAAAGTATTTAATAAATTAAATAAGTTTAATAAGATAAATATATGTATATCAAATTATAATATAAAAATATAAGTATAAATTATAAATATTAAAAATATTTTATTTTATTATCTAACTATATAATCAAAAAAAATTAATTTCTCATCTGATATAATTTTTAAATACTTTAATTTTAAAATAAAAAATTTAAATTCATCAGAGTAATAACTATTAAAATAAAATATTTATAAAATAATTTTATTAATATTAATTATATAACATTAAAATGATTCAATAATAAAAAATTTTATAATTTTGATGGACTTGATGATATTTTACCATATGTAGAAACAAAGTATAAATTTTGTTTTTTTTTTTTAAATGTAGGTATATATGTCTTTGTATGTATGTATTTTATTCAAATGTTATTAATTAGTAATATATATGTATGTATGTATGTATGTTTTTTAGTTAATAAGTTGTTATGATTTTTGTTTTAATACAATATAAGTAATTTTAAAAAATAATTTGTTATAATTTTTAAAAAATATATTTAAAATTTTGTCAAAGTAATATTTGAAAACTTTTTAAATATTTTTTAAAATATTGAAACTAAACCAAATGTAAGAGTGTAATATTCTCATATAAAAAATTTTAAAAAATATTTTAAGTACACTAAATAAGTTTTTTAAAATTTATGAGAAGCACGTTCATAAAAATGTGATTCTTAAAAATAAAAAATCTATTCAAGTAACAAAAGCTCTCTTAAAATTAAGATATTGATTAAAAATTCATCTATTTTATTGATAAAATATTTAATAATTTAAATTTTGTGAAAAGTAAACTAAATGTAATAATTTTTAATACCTAAAGAATTTATTAACAAATTAATAAAATTTTAATTAGTTCCCTAAAAATATTGATTGATTTTTGACACTGGTTACCAGAACTCAAATAATAATTTACTTTAAATTTTAGACTATATATATAAATATATATTGCTGGAGATTCCGAGTTATGTGTATAAATAAACAAAGAAACAAAAAAAAAAAAAAGAGAGAGATTACTCCCATGTGATTTATATTAAAATTAAATTACACTTATATGCTTTTTAAAAGTTGATTAAAGATCATTAAACTTGTAGTTTTGTGTAATTGAGTAGCAATCTTGAATATAATTTTGAAGTGATATGAAGTTATTGTTGGATTTATAATTGAATGAAACACTTTAAATTAAATGAAACAAATTAAAGTAAACTGTATATAGTTTACACACAAATTAATTATGAATGTCGTTTTTTGTCTCCTATGCAGTATCTCAATCTGAGATTATATTTATAGTTCACTTGCATATGGGAATCGATTCAATAAGGATTATAAATTTTTATTATATATTCATCCGATGCGGAGAAGTCATTCTTGTGTGTGTGTGTATTTATATATATATATATATATATATATATATATATATATATATATATATAATTTCTATAAAAATGTCAAAGTAAAATACATTAGTTTGGTTTTACTATAATTTAATTTAAAAGAAAATTAAGTCATAAGTCATCAGTCATAATTAACACATTGGAGGCTTCACGTCATCTCTCTCGAAAACCAGAAAAGAAAATCTCATACCTCCGAGGATGATCATAGGTTGATTATAAGCACGTAGGATACTATACTTTTTATATTTAGATTTTAATTTGTTTATTTAAAAAAATTAAAATATATTTTTTAAATTATGACTTATCTATATATAAATTTATAAAAAATATATATAAATTACATTAATTATATTATATAAACTTCAAATATATAATTAAAATAAAATCTTAATATATTTATCTTTATAAAATATTAAATATAATAATTTGTAAATTCATATTAAAGTTAAATTATTTTATTAATAAAATTAAAATAAATAACATAACTTACATATATCTTTTTTCAATAGAATATATTTATAATATAAAAATAATATTTAAATAAATTATATAAAGCAAGTCTGCATTTGAGTAAGATATTATTCTACTCAAATCTGAAATCGTTTCTTTAATTTTTGAATCTAGATCCAACAAATTAATTTTTTTAGGATTTATAAATTATAGGATATAAGATATTTTTATCATCTTTACACTCAAATATATGCCTTTCTCTTTTTCCTTGCATTCCTTTAGGATTCCCCAGTATGATCAAAAATGATTTTAAAAGTTATTTAAAATGACTTTACATACCAGTTTCTTAATGCAATAATTAAAATTTTATTTAATAAAATTTTTAAATATTAAAAGTTATTATTTTTATAAAATTTAAATTATTAAATACTTTATCCACCGAATAGAAAAAATCTTAAAATAAATGTTAGCAAAACTTCATTAAAAATAGTCACAATGCAAATGATGCCTATAACTTTTGGACTATCCCATGTGCATCAGTCAACCAATCATTGAATATGCCGACCTTAAGCGCACTCATGTATTCTTGACTATACAGAAAACCATGTACAGACAAACACGAGTGATGCTAACATGTATTTTAAAACAAATGAAAATGGCTCACCTTGACTTATCACCATCTAATTAACCAACTAAAATTACTCAACTATCCCTGCTAGAGGCTTTCCTTTAAATGTTGTAGAGGTATATTGGTTAGACTCTTGCACTCTTGTAAGTTTATCTAATTTAATTTTTATTATATGAAAATTAACTCAGGCGTTAAAAAGTTGAAAGATGTAATTAAAGAAATGTTTGATTTTATTCTCGTTTTTTCAAATTTTTAAAACAGATTCATGAGATTAGTTTTAAGAATATCTTGTATTGTTTTTATTATGTATTTATGAATATGTCATTAATAAAAAATTTTATTTTATTTGATTTAAGAATGTAGAATTCATAACATCTTTTAAATGTTAGGTAACAATTCTCATTAGTTCATTTTCTTTAAAAAAATATTATGTTTTCATAAAAACTCCGTCTCTCTCTTAGATAAAAGAGAGATAGAGTGCGGAAGGTATCACTGCCCTTAGATGTTTTGAATTTTTTTTCGTAAAATATATATTTTATTTTGCTATATTCAAATAAAAATAATTTTTTAAATAGGATTTCTATTTATATATTTTTTAAATAAAAAATTCTATTTTAAAAAAATAAAAAAAGTCTTAAATCACTTTTCTCTCATAGCGTTAACTGATCATCTTGTGCTTAAAAGTTCGTCTACCGTATACAAAAGTTCCTAAAACTACTGGAGTGTGACCTTTCATACAACTCATGGACATGTCTCTTTCGATCAGCAAAATAGTTGTCCTATTACTCCTAACTCCGAAGTTTCCTTTATCGCAATCAATATTACGGGAAAACATTGATCTATATATTTAATGAGATGCTTATTTTTATAATAACCAATACTGTTTTCATGAAATTAAATTAACAATTACTAGTAAAATAATATAAATTTGTGTAGATTTTGAACTATCAGTTTTTTAGTTAAAGTTTTTTTTCTTACTTTAAACCACATTTAGAAAAACAATTAAACAATAAATAGTTGAATTTTTAACTTTTGAGAGTTATAGATATATAATGCATCCAAGTACAATAGTTTATGATAGTTTTAATGAAAAAAATATACTATATATCTAATTAATAATTGACTAGGTAATGCTCACAAAATCATATATGTAATGTATAACTATTTTTTGAAATATAAGAAATTAATCAATTTGAATCCACACAAATGATTAAAAATTCAAAAATAAATTATTGTTTCGTAAGCATCCCTCCTCATGAAAGTCTTCTTGCACCCAACGATTAATTAAATAATTATAATTAAGTAAAATTATTTAAAGTTTAAGTCTTTTTAAGTTGAGTTTATGTAATCTTTTTGAATAAATAAAATAATAATTTTACTTAAAATATATAATTAAATACAAAATATGTTGGATTTGAGTGTCACGTTAGGTTAATGTATGAAAACAAAATATAAGTAGTCAAATCAATGAATGAATACATGAAAACAAAATAACCGTACCGGCTGGAAGGACAATAATGTACGTGGAAGTACTCTTGGCTACCGTAGACCCTAAACAAAACATGCAGTAAGGAAAGTGAAGGGACCACACACGCAGATTGTGGCAGCAGCACGTGCCACCCTCGTGACAGTGATATGTTAATTAATGAGTTATCATACACTCAATCGTCCTTCCCCCTTTCCTCTTTTTGCTTTCACATTTTTGTTTGCATTTATGACACACAAAAGTGATAGCCAGCTGGAACCCTTAACTAGTTGTCGGTGTTCCTATCTTCTTCCCGCCTTTCTCTCCCTCTCTCTCTCTCCGTTCTAATATAATTTTTATATTTTTATTATTAAATTCTAAAATAAACAAAATTAATATGTGTCTTAAACTATTCTCTTTTAAAAAATAAAAATTTCACTTATTTTAACTAAAGCATTCATATATTTATTATTTATATAATATATATGCATTTTATTAATATAAAAATATTATTTTTTAAATTTAAAATGAATTAATTTTATTATTTTAACTCAAAATAAATAATAATAAAATAAAAAATTTTTAAAAAATAAATTATAATTAAAAATATTATCTTAAAGGTATTTTGATTAAGATGAAGAAAATTTTAAGTTAAGAATTGTAGGTAATTTTAAAGAAAAAAGAGAAATTAGACTGTAATTTATACCAAAATTTATGATACAACTCAATTATAATTTAAAATTAAATTATATAGTTTTTACTTGGCACTAAATAAGTACGAAAATGAACTCAAAAGACAAAACTTACTAGTTAGAGTCTACCATTACCAATAAAGGAGTGGCAATAATTAGTAAATTATCTTATCATGGAAGAAAGAAAAATGAAAAATAATAATCATAGTGACTTGTTTATTTTTTTGGCATATAATATATATTTATTTTTATTCCATTTTCCATATACTTACACATCACTATCCAGCAATTAAAAATATATATGTAGTTGCAAATTTTTCAATTTTTTTAATAATTAAAAAAAGTTTTAGAAAAGAAGTATGAGAAAAAGATTTGTATTTGATAAATATTTTTTCATATTTAAAAAGTAATTTATGTTTAAATAATGTTTAAAAAATAAATACTTTTAACTATTGAATTGGGTAGAGATGGAGAGATGGAGCTCTAAAAGGTTGACCCTCTCTTTTCTATGCATAAAATAAATAAAAAATAAATTAAAATATTGAAAAAAAGAGAAAAAATAGGGTTCAGTTAGTGAGGATTCGAACTTAAAAAACTCGAGCTCTCTATAATTAAGCCCTATTGAATTACGTAAGATATAAAAAATTTATAAGTAATTATAATAATTAATAATTTTATGTAGACGTATGATTATCTTAAAAAATAATAATTTTTTAATTCCATTTTTGCTTTAGAAGCTCTATTTTTTTACTTCCTTTTTATAAAAAAATTAAATTATTTTTATAGTCCTTATCATTTTACTAAATTTTTAATTATGTCTCTATAGTTATATTCATATAGTTTAACAAATTTTTAAATTAGTTCATATTATTAATTTTTTGTTAAAATTAAATTAAATCTTATTAATATTATCAACACTTTAAATATTTATGATTTGTGTTAACAAAAATAATAATAATAATAATATAAAAATAAATTATATATATAAAATAAAAATATAATATGTTAAGTAATATGAATAGATTTATTTGTATTAAGTAAATTGACTAAATTCATAATTTTAATTAAAATGATATATAATTAACATATTATTAAAATTTAAAAAAATTTTGATAAAAATTTAAGTTTATGAACTAATTAAAAATTTGTTAAACTATAAAAATTTATTATAAATTCTTAAAGCATAAGACATAATTAATATCATATTACTTCAAACCCACTTTGGCATCATCCATGATATTTCTTGCCTCTCCTCTAGTTTTTTTTATCACAACATGTGCAAGTTCTGCATAGTTTCAGACTCAATATGTTAGTTTTATCGATGATATGAATACCTTTTTTGTACTTTTCATTATAATAAGTTTAAATCGACTTATTTTCTTTGTAACTGTTTTGTTAAATTATAAAAATAAATATCATATTGCTTACTTATATAATAAAGAAAATCGAATCAGTTAAACTAAAAACTCAAGTAAGTTCTGTTTACCCCCTAATATATATGTTCCCATAAATATGTGAATTCTCAATACAAAAATTGAGTGATTTAGTAAAATTTTTTTACAAAATTAAAGAAATAAAAAAACACGTTAAGAACTTTACATGAATTCATTCTCATATTTAACACTTTTTTAATCATTTTAAGCTTTAATTTCGTCACGCATGCTACAAGTAAAACATGAAGACATTACAGTTGCATAAGTACCGAATCATGAGTATAGTTTTACATTGAAAGAGACGATATAAAAATATGTAGTTTTGAGTTTAGTGAAATTCAATTTTCAAAAAATTAACTTAAATTAACAAGAGAGTGACAACAACATCATGCTTTTGTAAACTTATGTGTTCATTATGCTGTTTTTAGGTCTCAAGATTAATTTATAATTAACATGAATAATAATATGCATATATATATTTTTGTTCACTATTTTTAAATATAAAAATAAAAAATTAACAGTCATTTTAATAAATTATAAATTCAATAAAATTTAACATATATTAAACAGTTTGACTATAATATATGTTAAAGTAAACACACAATAAATCAATTTTTATCTATTAATTTTGATTTATTTTTTAATTTAATCGATTAACTTATTTTTCTAGTTAGTCATTTAATTTAACATAATGTTTTTAAACCCATTTTTGTTTTTGATTTTCACAAGTACGCATTTTCTGTAGAGTAATAATTTTATAGACTTGAATCTATATATAAAAATTATATATAAATTTTTCATATATTAATAGTTTAATAAAAAAATATAAAAAACAATATGCATATATAGTTAAAATTAGTGTTAATAAAAAATTAATTATTATACTATTTTTTATCATCCATGGAAAAAAAATTAGAGTGATTTAGTTGATAAAAAAATTAGTAAAAATAAATGATATCTTACTTTCTATTTGTTAAATTTTTATGATATCATTAATGAATTGTATGGGGCTCTATAAATTAAAACAGTGTTAATAAAAGTTTTAATTTTTAAAACAGTAAAGTTTTTAATATTATCTTCATAATATTTTTTATTAGTCCTTTAATTTAAAATAATATTAATATTTAAAAATCAAAATAATATTTACTCCTTTTTAAAAATAAAAAAATATTCACTCCTTTTAAAAATTAAAAGAGTGGGATGAGTTGAGATAAGGAGTAAAGTAAAATTTGAGTTAAAATAAAAAAAATTAAAATGAGATTTTTTTTTTTTTTTAAAGAAAGAGGACTCTCGCTCTTGTCCCATTCTATGCTTGCTCATGCTCACTCTCTCTCCTTGCACGTTCTCCTCCTTCCCATTCTCGTCGTCAATATATCAATCTCCTCTTCTATTCCTCCCACCTCGTCTCTCTCCTCTCTTCTTCTCTCTGTACGTAGAGATCTGAGAGAACCAGAGAGAGCAGCGAGAAGACCCACACCCCAAAACCCTTCTCGCAATTCTCATTCTCCATCTCTCTCTGAAAATGGACATGTACGTTTCAGACTGCTTTCGCATTGATGACCTTCTCAACTTCCCCAACGACGACCTCACGACCTCCTCCTCCTCCTCTTCCTCCACCGATTCCCACCACCTCCACTACCAGCCGCCGCTCCCTCCGCCGCAAAACCCATTTCACCACCACCACCACCACCAAACCTCCTCCCTCAATTTCCTCGATAATTTCCCTTCTGCCCCCTCCACCGACTTTACCGCCGATCTATGCGTCCCCGTAAGTTTCATCTTTGACTATCAATTTAGTAATAATTACTCTGGTTTCGCCCCAAAACTTTTTGAAAGTTCATTGATTTTTCTGTTTTGTTTGCAGAACGACGACATAGCAGAGCTAGAATGGCTCTCACAATTCGTAGACAACTGCTTCCACGACATTCCTGCGGCAAATGAGAAGCTGGGTTCCTCCGCTCTCCAATCCGACACGTCGTTTCCCAGCAAAGCTCGCAGCAAGCGTTCGAGAGCGTCCGCTCCCGACGCTCCGAAATCGAGACCGAAAACAGAGGCGTACGGCGGGTCGTCTTCGTCGTCAGGGGAGGGATCAGGTGTGCGCAGGTGCACCCACTGCGCATCAGAGAAAACCCCGCAATGGCGAACCGGACCGCTAGGACCCAAGACGCTGTGCAACGCGTGCGGGGTGAGGTACAAGTCGGGTCGACTGGTACCCGAGTACCGACCCGCAGCGAGTCCGACTTTCGTACTGACTCAGCATTCGAACTCACACCGGAAGGTCCTGGAGCTCCGAAGGCAGAAGGAGACACTGATGAGGCAGCAGGAACAGCAGAGGCAACAACAACAACAAGAGCAATGCTATCTTCACCAGCATGAGTTCAAAGTACGCTGATGTGTCACTTGTGGGGTAGTTTTTAATTTGCCTTTTCATTATACACATGGATGATGAATGATGGATTATAAAGTAAAATCCAATGAATGAATGAATGAGGACTTTCTTAATGTTACTTTGATGATGGACGATTTCCGCTTTTCGTTTCTGCCTTTTTCTTTTTTCTGTGGCGAAAGTGACAGTTTCAGTTTGTTGTTGCGCTTTCTAAAGCTTGTTCAGCACCCCTTGTTGCCTTTTTGAGTTTGGATGCGTTCAGAGAAGTTACTCTAAAAGGGAGAAAATTAGGGAGGATTGAAAAGGCACTCCACGTGATATACAAAGCTTGTTGATAAAGCTAATGCCGTTTATGTTGGACTTTTCGCAAAAGCCTCTAACAAGTCACACGTATAATTTGGTTAAATTATGAGCACACAATTTTTATTAACTATAAAAATTATTTTAAAATTTTAAAATTTTTTTATTAATTTTTTATTTAAATTTTGAATAAAACAGTGATATATCAATAAAATCAAATTATATGAGAATATACAAATTTTGTTTGAACTTACCTTGTGCAAAATTTTTTTATAAGTTTTAGGCCTTGTAAAAAATTTCTTTAAACTTTATGCTATGTAAAAAAATTTCTTTAAATAATTTTACTTGTTATTCTCTATTAGAGTTTTTGATGAACAAATTAATAAAGATATTTTTTTGCACAAATTATAAAATTTGAGAGAATTTTAAATTAATTTTTATAATTAAAATAAATTATTTTTACATGACTTACAATTTAAGGATGTTATGTGAATTTTAACTATATAATTTTGAAAGGAAAATATTCAAATAAAATAAAAAAATATGACTTAAAAATAGTTTAATAATTTTATTTTTATTAATTATTAATTATAATTATATGCATATTAATTTTTATTTTTTTGACTAAATTATCAATATATGATAAGTTTATGTATTAATTTATATAAACTTGACTGTATAAATTTACTATTTATCTTGAAAAGGTTAACTAAGAAAAAGAAATTCTGTAAAAGAAAACAGAAACTTCAATTCTTTTATTTTTTTAAAATAAATTACATTAATATTTGTTTATAATTGGACTAAATTACACTTATTACTTCACTGATTTTAAAATTGATAATTAGCTTTGTTATAATTTATTTTCTCAAGAGTACCAAGTATGATTTTTAAAATTAGAAGGGTACGTAATAAATGTAATTTTATAAAATCTAAAAAAAGAATGATGTAATCTACTCTTTAGAGTTTGATGATTCTATTTTCTTATTAATCATTAGAATAAATGATATATATATTTAAAATATTTATTAAATTACAATTAATATTTTTATTTAAAAATTATACTCACAATAACTTTTAATTTAGTTTTATTAATAAAGCTTTTTTTGCATAATATCACAATAATATTATTCTTAATATTACAACAAAAATATGACATTAATCATATTGTTTGAAGAAAAGGTATCATTATAAGTCAAATTAGATTTGGAAAAAAACTATTGGATCATAAAGGACCACTAGATGTGCTTTTCTAATTTGGAAAGAACTAATTGAGTTTTGACAGAATCCTTTTGAAGATGCTTACACCTCACTCACCTCAGACTTCCTTAATTGATAGTGTAAGATATTAATTTGACTTCCTAATCACAGAATAAAGTTGAAGGTTGCTCGTCCTGTTTTGCATTCACAATAAATTAAAGTAACGAATACGGTCAATTATTTATTGTAAGACGGTTCAATTGAGTTTATGAAGCAGTCTTTTATAATATAATAAATTAATATTTAATGTTTAAAAATATTTTAATTAAAATTATCTTTAATAAAAATTATATATAATAAAAAATAGAATTATATATTGTCATTTCAAGAGTAAAAAGTAGAAATGATTTTAAAATCATAATAACACGAAACATTGTTCACAAAAAAGAAAAGGTTTTTGAAATTTGAAATAGGTATTAACAGTTGTATTTACCTTTTTTCAATTAACAAGAAACGTTTGCTTTTATTGTTTTTTATTTTTATTTTCATTAAAAAAATGTGATTAAAAATATATGTTTTTCAAAGTTTAATAAAAAATATCTTTTAAAAATAGGCTGAAAAAAAGCCATCGGAAAAGTGTTTTCAACATTTCTATATAATAACTAGTGGTATTTTTATAATTTTTTAAAACTTAAATCTTTTAATAATATAAGTGTTATTATTTAATAATAGCTAAACTTAAAAATTAAGTAAAAAAATATAATCATTTAAGTCATTTGATACAAAAATAAATATAAAGAAAATTTTAACATTACATAACAAATATAATTTTAAAATTTTAAAAATAGTTTTTTATTAAGATTGCTCATAATTTTTTTTTCACTCAAAATTTTTTTTAAAACATTCTCAATCAATTTTTTTATTTACAACAAGGGTATCTAAACTCTATTATTAAAAACTTACTAATTTGATCTGAAATTTAATCACAATTAAAGTTTCTTATTTTTTTTATAAATATATTATGTAAGAATAAAATCTAAAATTTTTTTCATATACTTTATTTATATTATCAATTAAATCAAAACTCGTAGAATTTATTGCTCAATTTGATTATCAACTAAAGAGCAATAAAGTCAGAGTGTGACTCGTAATTCGTTAACATGATGATGTTATCATTATATTTTGTTCAATTTATTTTTACTTTCAATTATATTTGTACTTCAAAAAAAGAAAATTCTTTTGCATTTTTTATAGTTCATTGTTGAATTTTATGGTTAATTGTTTATGCAAACATGGATATGCAAACATAATTGATGAATTTTGATTTTATGCTTTTTTTATTCAATATTTATTTTTAAGTATAATTTCATTCTTTACTAAATTGCTAGATTATTTTTTGGATAAATAATATTTTACTAAGCTGAGTTAGCAGCTGTCAAGATGGCCGAGTTGGTCTAAGGCGCCAGTTTCAGGTACTGGTCCGAAAGGGCATGGGTTCGAATCCCATTCTTGACAAATTTTTTGTACTTACTCATTGAGGAAGCATTAAATTGATATTGTTTCGTGAGGAAGTCAAAATAAAACAGATTCCTATGTTTAAGAGTTTTCTAATATTATTATCCAAATTTAAATTGTTGATTTTATTAAAAATCCTTCACCGTTATGGAAATCTACACTCACACTTCCTTCCATTTTAATTTATACTACAAATAAAAGAAATCCTTGAAATTAATTTTTGGAAGCTTAAATTTTATTAAATTTTAAAATTTTTTTTTATATCTCATTTTTTGTGTGACAAATTACAAAACAACTAAATTTATTCTAAGTTTTAATATAACAATAAATACAGTTAAACAATTTTATTATTTTAAAATGATAACATTCATTATAAAATACTAACTTTATTAATAAATTTTTTTTTGTAACACCGTATTAAATTTTAAAAATATTGAATATAATTTTGGAAACTAGAGATGTTTTGCTTTTTACATTGCATTGCTGATGTGACAAATTACAAATACAACTAAATTTATTCTAAGTTTTAATATAACAATAATTACAGTTAAACAATTTTATTGTTTTAAAATAAACAAGTAAATTATAAAATACTAAATTTATTAATAAAATAAATTAAAAAGATTTTTGTAACATCATATTAAATTTTAAAAGTATTGAATATAATTTTTAAAACTAGATATGTGATAAATATAATTTTAATAAACCTAAAAATTAATTAGTATAATTTACTCTAAAACAATTTATTTAAAAATACATATAAATGTTGACCTTCCCATCGTATCAATGGCATCTTATCCAATAGTTCTAAGCGGGTTAGTACACTAAAAATAAAATTAATTATCTCGTTGACGCAAAAAATAAATAGTACTCGCAATAAATAAACTCATAAATATTGGGTCGAATTCATGAGCTTACCAACAAGTCCAAGAAAGGCCCAATTATAACCCTTTTTTTTGTTTTTAAAGCAATATGTAGGCTTCACTTTCACGTAGTCCAACCCAAATACAAACCATCAGTAAATTGCCTCTAATGCCCTAAATGCTAAATCCCCAATCAATTTTGGTAGAAGCAGAACAAACGAACGCTCGCTAGATTTCTCAATCTCTCAAGTCTTGTTTCGAGCATTACAACACAGAGGAGCTAGAGAACGAAGCACAGCACACAGCAGCATTTTGTAACTCGTGATTGTTAGATTCTCTCTTCTCAGGCTCTAGGCTCTCTCGCATAGGAGCAAGGTAAATTGTATGATTTTTCTCTTTTCAGCTTTCTCCCACAATCTCATCCCACTTATATGATCAGTAATCTAGCTGTGGTTGAGTATTTGTATGAAGTTCATTTGAATTTCTTTTAAACAACTATTGGATTCTGTAGTAGTTGAAAGATGGGTTAAAGTTTTTAGCATGATATGCGCAACTGCCATTTGTCTGCCCCCTCTTTGTTTTCCCATTTTCCTTAGTTACATGATTTTGTATTTGATTGGATATATTGAAAATTACTAGTAGTTTTTTTTATGCATAAGAAATACTTTATCACTTCTTGTGGACAGCAATCCCTCTCTCTCTCTTCCGTCGTCCTGTTGTCATGGTGTTATGTTTCATGCCCTTTTCTTTATATCTCTGTCCCTTATATTTTTCTCTTGATGTTCTTAGCATTCTAACCCATTTATTTGTTTCTCTACCATCCACTCTTTTTAGTAAGTAAATAATTACCTGAAAATTTCTTATTTCTGTGTATCATATCATTGTTCACTTCCTTTCCTCCTAGAATGCATGTCATATTCTTTTTTTTTTTTTTGGTTTGATTTGCAAATGATATTTTCTTTTTCAAATTCATTATCCACTTCAGCTTTATCTCCCAATTCGGCGGAGCAATACTTATTATGATAGACTTGTGTATTTGTAAAGTAAAATTGGAAATACTTAGTCATGTAGTCATGTTTCCTATTACTAAAAGGAGCAATAAGATGTCATACTAACAAGCCATTAATCAATGTTTGAGTCCAACTTAGATGTTCCAATAGTCTTTTTGGTGCTTTCATCTGTTCTAACTATTGGATCATTGCACTTTAATATGAACGAATCTCATAATTTTCTGTACTTGCATCATTGGGAACATAATTGTGACGCTGCTAACTTTTTAATTTCTCCCTTCCTTTCCAAGATGGCTGGGCTTTTAGGGTATAGTGGCCTTGCGCCCAAGACAAAGAATTTGGTAGTAGCTGGAGGCTTGACAGCTTTTGTCTTCGGGGTGTACTACTACACCATGAGGGCTGTTGGAGGTACAGATGAACTGCAGGTAGCAATAGATAAGTTTGAACAAGAGAAGAGCAAGAAAGGGGCTGAGGCAAACACTCCATCAAAGGCTTAAATCATCTTGCTTGTGTAACAACTACAATACTTTGTGGGTATTTTTGTCTTAGGATTAAGGTTTTATTTATATACCTGCCACTTCTCTTTCCAGCTTGAGAATATGAAAAGAAAATTTGAATAAAGTAGTTAAAAAGCTTCAACCAGCTTTTTGTACTGAGTGATAGTAGAGGAAAGTATACTGAGAATTCATTTGTGATAATTGAACACTTAAATTTGGAATCATAATTCACGTAAGACAATTGTTGTATTGTCACATATGGAGTTAGGGATGACTGTCACTACTAACATACAATGACCCTCATGCCTTGGCTCCATTCATGTTTGATGCTCTAAAACTAGAGTTTTCAATATGAGCCTAACCCCTAGGTTCGACATTTAACTCACCAAAAATGGTAAATACCAACCCTCATGGAACCGAATTGGATTGACCTGGCAAGTTGAACCTGAGTTATACGGGTTTGAGCTGGATAACTTGTGGTTAGCTGACTCCACCTAGTAGAAAAAGACTTTATTTTTTGTTGTTGTTAGGTTTATCAACCAATTTATGATTATTTTTTGATGGAATTGTAATTTTAAAGCTTGGTTTTAATTATTATTTTTGAAAATTGAAGAATATGATTGTAACATCATTATTAATCTTTTCTGTTAATCTTATGTAAAATCTCCTATTTTTTTGGTTTTTTCTTTTATTTTTTTAATTTTTGGTGGGTTGGCTAAAATAAACCGAACCAACTCAGTTCGGCATGTTTTGTCCAACCCACGATGAGCCGACCCTTATGACTTGGGTCGGCTCATATTGACAACTCTAGCAAAGAAACTTTTATCTCTCCTTTTGGCCATTTGGTATGGTTTTGGTATGGTTTTCTCTCCTACTAACATATCAAAAGTATGTTTGGTTAGGGGATAACTTCCTATATGTTTCTAAGTCCTCCTTCCATGGTGGCTTGCCATTAGCTTCATGTGTTAGGTCACCATTTTTGGAAATAGGTTGTGAAGCATTTTTCCTTGGGGGGCAATAGAGCTCAGGGTGTCTGGCGATTATCATTTACTTAGTGGATAATGTGTATTGTTTAATGTGAAAATTATATTGGAAAGGACTTTTAAGGACTAACTATGCTTTGTGTGGATTTTTTCTTTTTGGTAAGGCCAAAAGAAACCCAACAGTCCTAAAACCATAGTAGTATACTAGGCTTTTCATCATAATTTATTTATTGTTTGGTCTCATCTAAGAATGCAGTGTGAATGTAATTATGTGCATTGTTACGCATGGTTGTGCATGATGTTGTGGTTGGTGTTGTGCGAGGTTATGTATGATGTGTGTGGTTGTTCAACGTTGTGAGGTGTTGCGCATGATGTTGTGAGATTGTTTAATGTTGTGGAGGGTTTTAAAAGATTATGAGTGTGTGTGGTGGTGTGAAATGTTGTAGGTGTTGCGCACGGTCTGGTTAGGTGTAGTTTAATGTTATGGCAATGGTGCAAGGTTGTGCATTATTTTTGTAGTGTTGTGTAAAGTTGAGGATGATGTATGTGATGTTGTGTACTTTAAATGTTCTTAGCGGTGTTTTATAAGGTTGTACACAATGTGCATGGTGTTGTGTAAAGCCGTGAGATGTGCATGATGCATGGAGTATTTCGTAAAATTGTGCATGAGGTTATTTACCATACCATTGTTTGTAGAGCTAATCTATTTTTGTCTCTTGTTGTCAAATATCAAGAATTCCCAAAACTAATCACCAATTCAAAAATTCTGTAACGAATCTACGAGGGTTCCACAATGGCTACATCCAATTGAGCCTTGAAGGAATTTATTGTAGAAGAGTCACCATTATGTATAAAATAACCTTAAATGTGGGTGGTGAAAAACCATGCACACAATGATGCAATTTCCCTGTTTCATCAAATAAAAAAAGGTTATTGTTCCTCACTTTTCTTCTTCGTTTTAGATGTGGACGCCATGCAAGGGCAACTACAATAAAGAAAAATTCCAATGGAAGGAAAGCTTATACTATTCATCAGACGCATTGGAGAGAAAGCTTCCATGCTGAATCTTTCGCACTTTTTAGTTCATGTTTGATATTACATGATTTCAAAGGGTACTAAATATACTGTTTAGCTGATGCTTTCAGTGTAAATTTACATGTGGTTTAAGCTTATCATCTGAACCTATTTGTACTTTTGGTAGTTGAAAAATAGTGTATCTCTTTGCGGTAAAAAAATGATGAAAAAAATGATTCCTGATTTATTTAAAATAAATTTTTATCAATGTGAGTCTTTTATTTTTTTCTTATTGCAGAGTAAAATCCTAACAAACCTGGGATTTCTTTTTTTGTTAAAGAAAAGCTTTTCTTTTATCTCCTTTAACTATTTACTCCTCTTGCCAGTACCTTTGAGTGTAGTTTTCTTTATGGCTATCAACAATTACTTGTTCCAATAATTTTTTTTAATAAAAAAAGTAGATTACCAGGAAAAAGAATACATATTCCAAAAGAGTAGGTAAAATAGCAAAGACTTGATAAAGAGAGAAACGCTCTAGTTATTCTCAAATTAATATAGAAAAATACACATGAAATTTTCAATTAGGAAAACGTGGAAACATACGTCAAAAATCGAAAAAACACAAATTACACATTGTACATCAGAAAAATTTTTTTTAAGTGGACTCATAATGGTGAGTAAATAAGAATACACTAAAATGAGCATCTCATCCATTTTCATCACCACAAATGGGTAAAATATTTGTTTTAATGTTACAGTAAGATAGAAGACTAATGCAACAAGAATTTTGCATTTTTGTCACTATATTTAAGTCTCTAATCTCGCCGTAACCTTAAAACAAATATTTTTGACATATTATATATATGCCAGACCTTGCATGATTTCCCTAATGGTTGATATCACTTATTTGCAGGGAATAATAAAATTTAGAAAGAGAATGTGAGAAGTTAAACTGTAACTATTCATGGACGATCTAAATCTGTTGTTTTTCCTTTCGGCCTTGGCTAATTAATAGATTATGAATTTAACTCAATGATCCAAGTTAGAGACACCTGAAGCCTCTGCAAGTGTGTGTTTCTGAGACATTTGAAGCTGCTGAGATTTTCTCAATTGTCGTTCGTCTCAATTTTTTCTTTTTTTTCTCTGCCTTTTGCTTTACCAGGCTTATTTTCTTCTGGGTCATTGCTGAAATCTCGAGCTGTTTTGTCTCTAACTTGTTCTGCAAAAGTACAAGAGAAAGTATTATTACAAATAGTATAAATGCCCTCATTTAAATAAAAAACTTACAAATAGTATCTCAATGTTAATAAAATCACTGAATTATTAACGCTTTGATGTTGTGCATGCATACCTGAAGTTTCTTCATCATTTCCATAGCTATCCTTGTTTGCTCCAATTCCCAGTCGTCTATGGCGGCTTCCTTTATTCTCATCCTACCAAAAGGTTTATATGATCATAATTTTAAATTTTGGCCAAAAACAAAAACGTTGAACCTAAGTTAAAGTTAACTAACACACTTCATGTGATCTTTTATATTTGCATTTTCATCCCAACTTAATGTTAGTATTTAAAAATTGTTGAAGTGATAAAGCAATCTCTTTTATCAAAGTTCATGTATTAATTTTGTACAGAAAATATATTTTTTGTTTTTTCAAAGATATAAAAACTATATTTAAATTTTTTTAAATAAATAATTTTGTAAAAAAGATATAAAAATTTTATTTAAATTTTTTTTATTGTTGAAGTATATATCTTTTAAAGACAAAAAAGTAATTTATAATTTCTTTTATTTTTACTTTTTTCCCCTTTCAATTCTCACCTGTCCATGAGTTGAACATGTTTGGCTCTCTTCCAAGAATCTCTTTCAGCTTCCAGCTTCTGCATTTCCACCTCATTCAAGAACGCATTGTAAGGTTTCGGTCTGCTCAGCAATCTTCTTCGTCCATGATCTCTTTCAGTGCCTCCAGATTTAGAGGCTCCATACATGCTGTTGATGCAGGCAAGACGACTCTGACCTTCATATACAGTGCTCTCTTCTTTAACTGAAGGCAATGTGATGCTGTAAAGTTCATGCTCAGGAGCCTCAAGAAAGGTCTTGCATGTTGATGAAATACTCAATTTGTCGCCTTCGTCACATGAGCAATAATATCTGGTCTGAAAATTGGAGGGTTTGCAAAATTTATTGGCATTCTCCAACCATTCATCTATGTCACAGAAGCTTGAGGAGCAGTTGCTATTCTCATTCTCATTGCAGCAAGTTCCAAAGCTCTGAAAAGAAAAGGATCACATCAGTTTATTAACTATTTCATCAAGCTCAAGAAACGCGAAGAAGATTAACAGCGGAGCCTCAAAAATCAAAGATCGCTATTCGACAAGAATCGAAACCCTAGAAGATGAAACGACGATATTTCTTGAAGGAAAATGCATAGAGATACATACATACATACATACATACCTGGCTTCTCGAAGAGGGAAACTCGGAGGCAATCTCAGAGTAGAATACCTCTGAATTGGCAGAGGAAGTGTGAGTGGGAATCAGAGAGGTGGTGCCATGGCTGCAAATGGGAGAGGGAGATTCAGGAAGATGGGATCCGAGTTGGCCAACATAGGCATCTCGATTTTGAATTCTCTTCGCAGTTCTAGTTGAAGAGAAATGTACTTGTGATGATGATGACTCTGTGTGGTTATTGGACTCAGAGATCACACTCTTGTTCATGCTGCGATGAGGCAAATCTTGAATGTGGGATTTGTGGAGTGCGTGGTTTCTTGCACTCAGCTCTCTGCACATTCTTCTGTGTTTTTAAGTATATTGTTATTTCAACAACAGTAGTGTATAAAAGCACGCAAGGTGCCAAATTCTTGTGTACTGATTTTTGCTACATATTGAAGCACTAATCCCGCGGAGAATCTTTGGTACATTGTTGAATAATGTAATACAAATTGTACCTAATATTTTAAAATAAAATCTTCAAGATATATTTAATGTAATGGTTAAAAGTATTTTTTCCCCTTAAATTTGTATGTATTTTAATTTTATTTTTTATCTTTACTAATTAATATTATTTCTTATTCTAACCTAATGTCATCTATATATATCATTAATGTTAGTGTTCCGAGCATCTAGAATAGTTTAAATGAGACTAAAAGATCATTAAGTTAGTCTTTACATAATTTTAAAAGTATTTCAAAAGTCTTAATTTTTTAATTTTAAATATTCAATTGAAAACTCCAAAAAATTTTGGAAGTATTTTTGTCTTATTTGAGTTTCAATTATACTGTGACTAAATAATTTCACTTTACCTTTACATGTAACTAACTGATAATATTTGGAGAGAAGTATATTAATTAGTAATGATAAAAGATAAAAATGAAACCAAAAAAAGATAAGGGACAAACTTAAAATCCTATACAAAATTAAGGGATAAAAAATTGATTTCCACCTAATGTAATTAATAAAATTAATGTGTTACTTAATACATGATAATTATGAATGCATAAAAATAAAAATTAGATAAAAATAATTTAATTTTTGTAATATATTAAATGTTCAAATAATTTGAAAGTCTCTGAATTTTTTTTGCCTTCATCTGTTGCTTCATCAGAATACGCGGCGCATTTTTCCTGTGTTTATTCTTCTTCTCCATATGAAATTTGCATTTTTCTACTTCTGCTGAAACGCCAAAACGACTAAACTCAAAAGAAAAGCCTTTATGGGTTCTAATACCACCAACAACACAAAGACACATATTTCCAAGTTGGGTCCTCACAATTTCTCCCCAACATTCATAATGTCAATTGAATCTCATACATGTTCAAATAAATCTCATATGCTCTGTTCTAGGCAGAAATTTATCAGCGGGCAAGTGTTTGTTCTTCATCCTTTTGCAATTTTGGATTTTCATTGTTACAACTCAGTATCTCACTTTGGTGAATTAACAAACCAACTTCCAAAAATAATTTTCCATATGAACAAGGAATTGAAACTGTGTCTTTCTTCATTTGTTTAGTATTAAGAAATTCTAATTTTATTCCAATTACTGCACATGCAAGGAGTTTACGACTGACAAGCTCAGAATAGTTTATATATCAATTTACTGCGCTATATATATATATATATTCTCTCTTGTTGGGAAGAGAATTACAAGTTAGCTGATTTGAACTATGTTGGGTTGTTTATTTCTTTAATGCTTATCATAATACACTTTCTCAACACATAACTTCTCTTCTGCAATATGGTGTCCAACTGTCCATCTGTTTCCTAATTGTTAATATCATATTCTCAATCTGAACAATCCATAATATGTTGAATTTTTGCAAATTCTGTTATTCCTGAACATATACTCTTTAGTAGTAGAGAATAGAGAATAGCGATGGAAAAATTATTGACAAGTGAATTGTGCGAAATTTGTACATCTTGATTGTGTAGCTCTTTATAGCATATTGTCTTTGGATGAAATACAAGTTATGCAAAAAAGAGCTTGCTCTTTAACTGTGACTTCCACAACCATTTGATTGCCCATACCCTTGCGATAAGACATGCGACCATCTGATTTCAGATGAAAAATCAAAACTTGATCAATCCTCTCAATTTCATTCATTTTCAATTCAAGTATACAACAAAATAAGATAGAGATTAGGTCAAAATTCAATCACCCTCTCTTTTTCAAGATTTAGCAGTAGTAATGGGGTGAATGTGATGAATCCCATTTTTGAGATGTAGTGTAGATCATTTAGTTATAGTGAAAGATGAACGAATTGCTCTTCATGTAATGGGATCTTTCCATAAATCTTCCTTTCGCAAGAGGAATAAAAAGTTTATGCCATTATTTTTTCACAATTGCGTCAGTTTGAAGCATTGAATAATTTGAATTTAACATTTCTGTAAACTAACCAAATCAAATTCTTCCCACGTTTTGACTTGGCTTAGCAATACGTGTTTGAATCAAAGTATAAATAATAAGAGTGTTCGTAAAAATCAATTTTTTATCATAAGAAAAATTATGAGCTAAAATATAATTAATAATACAAACTAAATCGTTACGATGAGCACCTGCTTGCGTACTACAAATTATGGCTTAAATGAACTAAGACAATAATGAATTTTCACCCATCCCTACATTTTTCAAAATGTAAATCAACCTCTAATCTCCAATTCCCACCAAATAACACCAGTACACAAAAGAACACATTCAAATATAAGAAAGAAATTTAGTCGAGTCAATATTTCAGCATTTCAGAATGATTCAAAATGCATCAGAATGATTCAGTGTTTCGGCATTAAGCAAAACGCGCGACGGAAGAAGAAAAAAGCAAATTTCATATGAAGAAGAAGAATAAACACAGGAAAAATTCAGAGGATCTTCTCCAGTCATTTTAGCCTTTTTATGGGCATTAATAGGTCAAATTCATAACTAACACACCAAGTGACCTATTATATTTACTTATATATATTCTAAGTTGTACAAACGATGAATGAGCTCAAATGCAAGTATTTTTACTATAAACTAGTTTACACCTTTGTGGTACAATACAAAACCATGATTACTAATATTGTGAATTTACATTTATAAATCCATAATTCATATACACAAGTTACTACATATATATATATGTATGTATGTATGTATGTATGTATGTATGTATGAAATCATTCTAAATATTTTAATCCGTCCTTTGCTCCTCATTTTTTTTTTGGTAAAAGAAAGAAGCACCTAGGCTAAGACACTCCTAAAATACTAGAGGAAGGCAAATTGCTAAGATCTTCAGCTAAAATGCATCTTTAGTTATCGGGAAGCTCATCAAAGACATGGAGCCCATGTGCCAGAGAGTGGCCTAGCTTAGCTAGCCTATCAGCAACATGGTTCCTATTCTTAGCAACATAATATATATGCCAATTCTCTTTACTTGAAGTAATACCTTTAATCCTTCTCACATTGTGCGAACAAGGGTGATGAATAGAAGCTTTCTGCGTTATAAGCTCCGCTACTGTACTAAAGTCTGATTTGAGGATTGCATAAGACCACCCATTAGCATGAAGTATCGTCACTCTATCCAAAATGCCATAAAGTTCTGCATACAAGATGCTGCAAGCTCCGATATTTTTGCAAAAACTCTTGATGTGATGATCGCAAGCATCTGTAATAGTCCATCCATCAGAAGCTCTTGTATCTGTCCAGAGAACCGACCCATCTACGTTACACTTGACCCAACTAGCTTTAGGGGCCTCCTAGTTTAGTTGACCATTCGCCTTCTGATGAGAAGCGTGGTGGACCTACAAGTCAAGGGTACTATGAGTATTTTCTTTAATAGAAAACATGATAGAGAAGAAAAGGTCATTCATTTTACTTCCTTGATCATTAAATATAATATCATTGCAATTGCTCCAAATTTTCTAGCAAATGGTGTCGAAAGCAATGTTTCAATTTTCAATGAAATCTTACCCAGCGTTACTCTTGTGATTCCAGTCCAGCCAATCTATTGAAGTCTTTGACAAGAACTCAGTCCATTTATTGGGCTTAGTAAAGCAGAGCACAGATTAGTCATAGCACCACAGTTTCTTAGAGCATGAAGCACTGATTCCATATCTCTCCCACAACAAGGACATATGTTATTGTCAGATAAGTTCTTGTAGTATCTATGACTATTCGTGAGCAATTTTTCATGGACAACCAACCAAAGAAAGGATCTATGACTAGTCTCCTACTCATTTGAGCTACCTAGCTAGCAATTGAAACATTCTAGTATATAGGGAAGCATTATTGTGAATTTACATTTAGATTGCATGCATTTGGCAAGCCACCACCCATGCAATTACAAAATGACAAATGTGTCAAAGATTCGTATTGATGGCCATTCAATAAACTTTATTGTAAGACATATATAGGCATAAACCTCTATATTCATATAGGACATACTTAACTGGAATCAAATTCCATTCCAGTATAAACTCTATATCTCATGATCAAAGCATCCACAAGTAGTGAGAAAAAAAAAGTCAACAAAAAGGGCTATTATGAACTATGAACATAATGTTTAGGGGTATTTTGATTTGGTAAAAAAAATAATAATGGAACAGTATATTGTAAAAAAGTTTAAGTCTAAATTAATTGAAAATTGATTTTTCGAGGATCAAATTGAGATATTATTTCATCTTTCAAGAATTAAATTAAAAAAAATATGCATATTTCAGATACCAAATCATTAATTTACGTATTTTTTAATTTTTCACAAGTATGTTTTAATAAAGATAATTTTATTTGAAACATGGATGAATACTGAATATGAGCACATTCTTAAAAAAATTGTGGTTCAACATCATGTAAAAAATTAGTTTCTTTGACTAGATTTAACTCTTATAATTGTCTACTGTGAATTTGCAATTTGCTAGATTGCGGGCAATATCCCTTGTTAATATTTGACATATTACTTTTATGTTTCATAAAATACACAGTAAGATGTTTCTGTTTGATAAATTATGTATGTAGCCATGTTTGCCAAAAATTAAGGTTTTACTTTCATTATATTTGACTAGTTGACTAACCCCAGGTTTTAAAGGAATAAGCCTTTTTACTATATATAATTAAACATAAAATTAATGGACAAAACTATTTATTGAGGTGATATCTAACAAAGAAGACATGAGTTTAGAAAATATAGTTAGTAATAGAGGTTTACCTTAATACTCTTAGTCTAGATTAGATCCAAATTCAATATGAATTGAGGAAACTCTTGAGTTCTCACTAGAGATGGGGAAGAATAGAAGATTTCAAGGAGGATTAAGCCTCCCTGTATAGATTTGGTTGGTTTGGTCATTTTCATCTTTCAAAATGATAAATTTGTTAAATCACTTTGTAATAACCTAGTTTAAAATTAAATAATTGGGATAAAATAATTGAAAACCCTAAAAAGTTGTTGGGAGGTGATTAAGAAAATTTTTCTGAGCTCATAGTTTAAATTTGAGAATTTTTTGAAATAAAATTATATCTGATAGAGAAATTTTATTTGTCTTGAAAAACTTAGCAGATAATTTTGGAAAGCTTATGATAGCTTAAAAATTTTCAAATCCCTTCTATGTCATCCTAAATTCTTGCCTAAATCGAAAAATGCATCCAAAATTTATCTAATGCAAAGTGAGAAAAGACTAAAATGCCCTTAAAAACTTTAAAACCCTATTTTTCTTCATTTTCTTCCCACTTCTCTCTCTCTCTCTCCTAGTCACTCCTATTTTCTCTCTCGTGTGTCTCACCTTCATGTTGCTCAGCCTCTATTCGCCCACCAAACCACTGCACATCGTCAGTCTATCGTGCCTTACCTTCCCTTCTTCGATCAGACCAGTTTTGTGTTGTTGGACTGCTGGTGACTGGCATTTTAGCTACCCAGCAACACCCTTGAGTTGCCAATCACCTTCACCGAGTCTCTCACCGTCACCAAAAAATGCCAAGAAAGGTTTAGGGACTTAATTGTAATTTTTTAAAACTTGTGGTATACATTGAAATACTCTAAATTAATTGCTTTTTATATATTGAATTGAATTGAAGGGATGGATTGAATAAAAATAATGAAAACCATAAATTGAAAAATAAGGACTAAATTATAAATTCTAAAAAAGCTTGGTATGAAGTAGAATTTTAGAATTTGATGCATTTCTGTAATCCTTAGCTTGATTAGGACTCTTATGAATGTATGGAATTAGAAAATGGAAGAAAATTATTGGAAAAAGTTTCAATTATAAGTTTAGGGACTAAACTAAAAAGATTGATATATTCTGTTTAAGCAATGTAAACCATGTATATTCTGAAATTTTGAGTGAATTAAGTTCATTTAGCCTCCTAGAAGTATCATAGAGTGAATTGGATAATTTTATAGCTAAATACCAACTTTGGGATAAATAAGGAACTAAAGTGAAAACTTATTTCTTAGGTATTGAAAATAAGTTTTAGTTCTGAATGTTGGTTACAAAAATGTACATAAGTGACTTGAAGAGTTAATCAAAGGAGAAGGAGAAGAATCTTAAGTTAAGTGAAGGAAATCCTAATTAAGGTAGAGTAATCTACACTCCTATTTGTTTTGATAAATGTTTATTGTGAATTAATTGCTGTGAATATATTTGTGAACATGTGTTGAAAAATGTGTGATGGATTAGATGAGTATAAGAAAAGACCTACATGTGTTTAAAATGTATTGAAAAATTCTTTGCTTCTAGTTTTGATTGGACTATTGAAATTTTATGCTTATAGTGCAGACGAAACCTGGGATGGATACTTGACGACTGGTATAGGGACAATTGTCAAGTATTCTATATTCAGATCTACTTTTTAAACTTCCATTATTTGAACACTGAAATGGTCTGTATATGTTAGGGTTTACCCGTTAAACCAATACACCCCTATGAAAAACTATAAGAAGTAAAAGGAGGAGAGTCTATAAGGGGGAATGGATTGGTTTAAGAGTAAAGCTCTATGATCCTAAGTATTAGTCACCTATATGTATACATTGCCTTATAGTAAGGATAGAGAGATGAGACCTACTTGTAATGTGTACATGATGGGGGACGCCCCTTTTTGATGTTAGGTTCTCAGTCACATGGAGGACGGTCTTGTGATAATCACCGGGAGGACAGTCCCAGTGATAGCAACAATCTTAGTCACATGGAGGACAGTCTTGTGACAATCACTGAGAGAACGGTCCACGTGATCTTAAAATGAGATTGGAAAATAGCAGGCAATAAATTGTGATTGATTTATATGATTTTATGCATATATACTGATGTCATAAATAGATATTTGAGATCCTTGTAGCAACGTAAGAGCGTTATACACTGGATATGAAAAATTAGCTGCAGGCATTTTGAAAATGATGGTTTTCATAATCACTTATACTCTTGGATTGAGAAAATGATTGACTTTTAATTTATGGATAACCATTATATTTCCCATGTTTATTGATTTATGATAAATGAAGCTTCAATTCATATGTTTTATTAAATGAATGAAATTAAGGAGAGGTTTTCTATACCCGGACGGGAGTATAGTTGAACACTCAACTGTTTTGAATAAAATTATATGTATATTAATCTACTGGGATTCAAAATCTCATTAAGTTGTGTGTTCAGGCAATTAAGGGCGTCATGGCGCCGGGAATTAGCTTGGGACTGGATATATTTATTGTGTAAAATTGCAGAGAGACCGAGAAGCTATGGCATAGCTTAGGGTATAAATTGTAAATGGCCTTAACATGGTGTTTATTGATCACTGAATTTTTATTTGGAGATATTTATGTACTATGGTAATAAATGGTTAAGTTTTATATCTTGTAGTTATTATCTCAAATAAAATTTATGAATGGTAATTTATATCTCAGAGTATGTTGATGGCTATATTGTTATAATGATTTGATGTATTAGATAAGATGGTGTTGAGTGAAATCTGAATAAGGATAGCTATTTGGGTTACATCAACCAATAACAGCCCTGATCGATGCATATTTTGAAAGGAAAAATTTTTCATAGCATTTCATGCTTTTTAAATTACATGCTATGATAAGGGGGTCATTACACACTTTATTAAGTAATTCCAAATATCAAAATATTTTAAAGCTAATTTTTATATTCACTAAATTTGGAAACTAAGTTAAAATAGATAGTGAATTTCACTCTAGATTTCTTGACTAAAATTAAAGTTAGGAATTAAACTAATATTTTTAGTGTTTAATTCAGTTAAATGTTAAATTTAACATCAAATTTTAAATGAAAATATAATAAAGAGAACATGATTAGATCATTTAATTTCTTAAAATAGGAGGGTGATTATTTACTTTCAAACCTGAACTTGAGATGAAAGAAATAAACTCAACAAAAAAGAATACAGAATGCAAGAAGAATACTCGTTGAATTTTATTCTAACTCTTAGTTATTTATACATGAAGAGTAAATGAGATGCACGTGATTGAATAATGCACGTGATTGAATAACTAATACAAGTGTTAACCAACAAACTTAACACTCTAGTAGGAGTTTACATGTGTATCTTTATACTTTCACTCCCCCCTCATGTTGGAGGTGCTTTAAGTAGCCCCAACTTGCCCTTGAAATCAATGAATTGGGATTGGGCTAAGGCTCTGGTGAAGAAATCAGCTAGCTGCTATCAAGTTGGAATGTATTGGGGATTGATGAAACCTTCTTTAAACTTCTTTCTAACAAGATGACAATCAATCTCTTTTGTGCATTCAAGAAAAACTGGATTGGCTCTAATATCTAAAACATTGATTATCACACCATATAGGAATAAGAGTATTTACATTAACTTGAAAGCCTTTTAGGATATAAGAAATCCCTATTTGCATATCTGGTACTTAGTTTACCAAAAGGATTAAAGCTATTGGTTGTTAACATAAGAAGTACATTTCGAGGATCTGAAGTAAAATCAAGATTTGCTAAATCAAATGTCTTCCAAGCTTTTAAATCTCTCAAATGTCTATTGTAACAGTTCAGCCACCCACTTGCTAGTATTGTCCGTTTTGGACCTAGTGTAATAATCGCATTTTCTTGAGTTTAGGTATATTTTAAATTTATGAATTTGGCAATTTTATGTCTAAAGATTTTAATGAAATTGGCCTAAAGATCTCTAAGATGATGGAAGGGACTAAATTGAAAGAAAATGTTAAGGACTAAAGCGAAGGAAATAAAGTTTTCATAAAAGGACGAAATATAATCATTACACCTCCAAAATATATCACGCATTTATGATACGTCATTATGATGCCAAAAAAAATATGAAAACGTAATGATTATGCCGATAAAATATCTAGAAGTCATTATGACGTTAAAAAATATCAGGGGGCAAAACAGATAATTTTTACCCAAGGGTAAAATAGTAAGTTTATCTAGGGATAAAATAGTAATTTTACCGCAAGGATAAAATTATCATTTTACTTGGGACATGATGATAAATTCCCTCAAGAATAATCCCTCAAATTTTCAAAATTGTTGGAAGCCAATAAAGGGGTAAAATAGCCATTTTGGCAAAAGGGTAAAATGGTAATTTTACACCTTGGAGATAAAATTGCTATTTTATCATAAAAATATTTATGGAATTTATATTGTGGCAATTTTCAAAATTATGAGGCAAAAATGTAGAGAAAAGGATGAAAAAAATTAGAGAATAAAGTAAGAAATTTTTTAAAAGGAGAAAATGGTCTTTTACCTTATTGTTTAAAGGCCACCGCCCTTCTTCTTCCTCAAAGCAGCATCTAAGACGTGAGAACAGGGGAGAAAAAAAAGCTGCTGCACATGCAGTGAAGAAGGAAGGGAGGTAAAAACATGAAAGAAGTAAGGAAAGATCAAAGTAAAATCATTTCTATTGGCAAACCAAGGTAGCTTTTCATTCCTATGCAATTTATTTCATGTTTCATGGCTATTTTCAAGCTCTTGAATGTCATCCATAACTGCCATGAACAGTACCACTTTCCTTTCTACATGCTTAAAATGCCAAAAATTCTATTGGTATTTGCTTAAAATGATGTATGGTTGCATATTTGAATGTTAATTTAAAGCTTTGAAGTGTTTGTGATAATTTTGCAATTTTAGTTCCATTTCCATAAAAATTCCCTATGGTTGAATCATGATGATATAATGCTTGGATGAACATGATTTTGTTGGAAAGATCATGTTTCATGATCTTTTTATGTTGAAAATGGAATAAATGAAGAGATTTGATGGAAACCATGATGTCTTCTATTTTCTTTCATCTTGGCCGTGACTATGTTTCACTATGGAAGAGAAAAGGTTGTAGAAAATTATCTATTTTCCTATCATGATTTCGGTCAAAGATGGAGGAGGAGAGAAGGAGTGAATTTGTTATGAAATAATATGGTTTTCCTTTTTCTCTCTGCTTGGCCAAGGCATCATGTTGGTAGGCAAGAGATAGATCAATTTAAACTTAACATAAATAAATGTTGGTGTTGTTTATGGCTAAGGTAAAGAAAGAGAATTTTTATTCAATAACAAAACATTAGTTTTTCCTTTTTCCTTCACTTGGCCGAAATTAATAAAGTGTAAAACAAAGGATTTTTTTTGAATATTATCCATTTCACATGATATTGTCTTGGTTATGGATGAAAGGAGAAAGAAAATTTTGTAGCTTGATGAAATGACATATTTCCATTAATTCTCCTTCCTTGGCCGAGACATCATGTTGTTTGAAAAAAGAATATTGTGAAACCTTGCCTAAGATTCTCATGGTGTTTTGGCTAATAGTAAAAGAAAAAGGGAAATTGATGATTGGTTAGATTATTTCATTTTCTCTAAATTCATATCCTTGACCGAAAGCATGATGAACTTTGTGAGAAATGGTTTACAAAAATATTTCATAGCTTTTGGTCAAGATAGGGAAAGAATGGATGTCTTTGTGTTAATGGGTTTCTTAAAATGAAAAGCTTCAAAATCATGTTATCCTAGTAACTTTAAGGTGTATTGAGAATGTGAAATTTGTTTGTATACATACCTGTAAGTATGTTATCAGAATAGAAATACTTTTAGGTATGTATAGATGGATAAAGAATGAAATGGAAATGGGTGGCAAAGAAAAAGTGCAAATGTTCACCTTAGGACCCTAAATGTGAAAGGGCAAAATATGGCATGAAAAGTTGTATAGAAATGGAAAGTAAATTATAGAATTACGTTTATGAAAAGGGCTAGAATAGAAATTGGGAAACTAAATTAAGAAGTTGCTATTTTTCCCTTATTTTCTTCTCTTGGCCAAGAATAATACCTCCATTTTTATGCAATTTGACCTTGAAATTATTACAAGGGTCATAAATTGTGAAGATATAGTATCATGATAAGTTAAAGAAAAAGAGAGGGAAACATAGATAAAGAAAGGAAAACATAACAAGAAAGGAAAACATAGAAATATAAGAAAGAAAACTTAGAGGAAGTATTTCTGTTATATGTTCTAGGATAGATAAGCTTGTAACCGAGTGACCAATTGTCAGTATGAGATGGCCGTTGGGCATTCCACGATTGTGTTATGAATATGGATGGTTAAACATCCACTTGGAGTGAAAATTTTAGAAAATGCCGTGATGGTTGCAAATTCTAAATTAGTGTAGCCTAGATGGCCAATAAAAGGAAACATTTACTTAGAATTTAGCATAATCATGGATACAAGCTAAATCATCCTAGAATATATGTAAGAGATAGCGTACTGGGAATATGATCCACTGGTAAGGGGTGGTGATTCCATAGCAGCATGATCCGCCCAGAAAGCGGAGAGGAAATGATCTATGCAGTAGTAGTGATCTCATGAGCTTAATTTTAACAGTGTGCCTTCGGGCATAGACATACAGTTGCCTCTAGGCATAGATACATAGAAGGGTACTGGATCCACTGAGGGATGCCTCAGATAGTACTAGTGGCAGAATGGTCACATAAAGAATAAAATTATCTCATTCATGCAAGTAGTGGTACGTGGAGTAGTTCACTGGGTAACGCTCCTGACACTCTTAAGTCTTTCTTTCTTAGAGAATTGGCTGTTAGCCATAGATTGTTTACAGTTTTTCTTATGACTGATATTTGTTTTCTTATGAATAATGAATAGTTTCCCTATATATCATTGATGTTCAGCAAATGTTTCATATAATAATGATACTAGAAAATTTATAAGGTGAATGGTCAGAATTGTCATGATACAGTGCCATATAATGTAATTATATATGTATACCATACACATTTAAGAGAATTATTTATTTAATCCCATAGAATGAAATATGAAATTTTTGGTAAAGAATGTAGAACTATTTTCTGTATCACTGTGGTGGTACATACTAGTGCTTTCAAAATAAATTGGGAATGTTTAGCTACTGAGAATTTGTTTCTCATAAGTTATCCTGGTATGTATCAGATAACCAGGTATAATCTACAAATAGAGATAGGAGTAACATTGATCGGAAGATTAATTTGGCAAGAGAATAAGAGTTTTGGTAGTCTATGGAGAAATGATATAGGAACATTATTAAAAAGGGTTTGAGTGGCAGGACTATTGCCTCGTTACTCTATGAAACAAATTGGATTTGTATAGCGTTGTAAACATTAGTTGTATGAAAATAGATGAAGGAAGTTTAAATTTTTTTGTTGTGTTATTATTTTAATTTATATAGTCTTTCACTGTGTAATGTATGGATGTAATACCTAGTAAATAATCCCAAACCTAATTCAATTAATAAATGGATAATATTGAAAAAAGAAAAATTTTACTCGAGTAATAACTAAGGACGAAAGTATAGATAACATGCTAGTCTTATAGCTAAATGGTTTATTATGGAAATTATTTCTAAAAATAAGCTATAAGATTGGGGTGTTATACCTAGCCATCACGGTTTTGTTTCTCCCACCCCTATCTCTTGGTCCTAGACCTCAAGTTTTCACGAGAAAATGAATCATCAACAGAAAAGTATTCGCACCCTTTTATAAGGCATGCTTCTTCTCCTTTCTAACTGATGTGAGACTTTACAATCCACCCCTCTAAGGGAGCCTAGCATCCCCGCTGGCACACCGAATGGGTCTTGGCTCTGATACCAGTCCAGCTAACCACTTGTTGATATTGTCAGCTTTAGGCCTAGCCATCACGGTTTTGTTTCTCCCACCCCCCTCTATTGGTCTCAGACCTCAAGGTTTTGCTGGAAAACGCATCATCAAGAGAAAGGTATCCACACGCTCTTAAAAGGCATGCTTTATTCTCCTTTCCAACCGATGTACGACTTTACATTTACCATCATTGTTCTTTTCTACAACATGCCACTTCCTATGTTCAGCAGTCTTAGATGATATGAAAAGCCAACAACTTAAGTGGAAAGTATCGTAAAATTTTTGTGGGTTGTTTCTTCTTATTTTACAAACACTAGTCACATCGTTATCCCTTGGTTTCCATATAGATGTATTAACTTTGGATCCTTTGTCTTAAGTTCTTTGCTCTCCCAGCTTTTTAGCGGCGGTTTTTTCGTTGCTAAAGTGCATTACAATATTCTTGCAACGGATATTACTGCTGCTATAACTTTTGTTTAAATAATTGATTTAAAAAAGTTATAGCAACAATAATATTTGTTGCAAGAAACGTTAGCAACAAAAAAAACCGCCGATAAAAAATATGGCAGGGCTGCACACTGCATAAGGCAGAGGATCCGGACGCTAGATGTATTACGTTTTTTTACATATATCCCTATTTGTATCCTCCCCCTAGTACAACATATAATCATTTGAGCATACATAAATTTTAGTATAATTCAACCTAATTTAATTGATAGTCTTCTTAGCTGCATAAAAAGAAGGTGGATTAATCTTTGCATGTTCAAAAGCATCTCTCAATAATTCCAACATCACCAATATTACTTTATTACTTATTTCACACAAACACTTAATGTAATACAATTTTATCAAAAAAGACAATTTTGAATATTTCTCACATCGTTCATACAATTTTTGTGGCAGTCGATGTAACTCTCACAATAATTAAACTTTGTGATGGTTACACTTGACTGCTACTAAATCTGGGTCAGTAAAATTGTTTTTTTGTACTGCAATACAATTTTATTTATTTGCTATTTCATGTCTTTTTCGTCAACCCATTTATGATGGGTTGACATTAAATGGTTCATTTTTATCAAAATCATACCCAATTATTGTTGCGCTAGTCACATGAATCTTCTTTTTTGAATTGTATTTCACGTGTCGTCTCCATCTCGCTCTGCTAGGGTTAGGCTAAAAGTGAGTAACGCTGCTTGAGGGGCTACCGCCTATGGCAAAAGCCCCTCCCCTTGTCTCTTTTTATTTGTTTGTTGTGTTTTTATGTTGTTTTTTTCTCTGTTCTAGTGTAGGAGTTCTTCCTTTCGTTTATGGAAGATTTCTATTCTTCCACATGAAAGATATCTACTCTTTAATTGGTAAGAGTTAAATACTGTATTGAAGATTTATAGCCTATTTCATCAGATTTACAACTCTGGAGATTGATTTTTTAAAAAAGAAAACAAGAGATGACTTAATCATCATAAAGGATTAGGAGGTGTATTGCGTCTCCTTGTATCACTTCTAATTTTTCTTGTATTTTTGTTTTTATTTTGTGTGATTTAAAACCTATTTGATTTAAGTTGTTTAAAACATAAAAATAAGAAAATTTGTTCAAATAATTATTTTTAGACATAAAATAAAAAAATAGAATATATATATTTGAAACCAAAAACACAACAATTAAAATGTGTTCAGAATTTTAATTTTTTAAAATAAAAAGATAAAAAACAAGTCTTTTTATTAATAATGTATATATAAATACTATTAGTATAGATTCTAAAAATTAATTTTATAAAACAGTTCTTACTCATTATCTAAAGATGTTTCTTCTATTTGTCAAAAAAAGAAAAAAAGAAATTCATACCTGCTTATATTAGCTTGCAGGTTAAACAGTTCAAGTTGTAAATCACCTTTTTTTTTTTCAATTTTAATATTTTTTATCGTTGTTATTTATATTTTCTTATCTATATTATTTATTATGTATTAGAGGTTTGTATTATTATTATTATTTTGTTAAGTATACATATTAAATTAAAATCAAATTGTATTTGGTTTGCACGGTTTTTTTCTTAAATATTTTTTATAGGCAACCTATGCGCCAATCTATTTAGATTTGTCTTCTAAACTTGTTCAATTCACAGGCGATCCAAACCCTGTTTTGACATTACCATGTTTCCCATCATTACTTCAGTTGGCTTACCTTCAAGTCCAATAACAATTAGAGAAACAAATCTCCAATTTGAAGCAATTGGCAACATTGATCTTGGCCTATCCCTTTCTGGCATGCAATGGATTGAATTGATATTAGAAAAAAAATAGGCGTAAATTTTAAATTTTTAATTAAAAATTGACACGTTTATAATGCAATTCTTCTAATTTTATTATTAGTCAAAATTAAACCTCCTTTGTAAAACTTATACTTTCATTCATTTTATAATATTAATCTTTATTAAATTATACCTTGTTAGGAAGCATTTTTTTAAAAATGTTAAGTCAATACATTATAATTTATTGAGTTAAAAACCATAAATTTAATTTATTTTAAAATTTTAAAAGTCACTTTTTATGTTGGTCATACTTATTTATATCAAATAATAAAATAAGTAAAAATAAATTTTATTTATTTATCAAATGAGGATAATATAATTGTTCAAAATAGAAAGAAAGAAGAAAAATATAATTTATAATTAATAATCTATCAAAACATGAGAGAGTAAGCGAGAGCCACTTTCTTACATGTCAAAGTTACTTCTTACAGCAGTCTCAGTCACAGATGCGTACAAATGGTTGAGTTTGAGAGTTAATTTCTAAGTTTTCATTTTCCGCCACTAAATGTTTGATTGCAACTGCAAGCCAAAGGCCGTGTCAGCCTATTTCGTTTGCATGCAAATATTGCTGAAATTGAAAGTGATATAAGGCAATAAGCACACTCCTTTCGGCAAATGGCATGTTAGAGAGGCAATAATAACTAAAGCAAGCACAATAAGAGAGGAGAAAGGTGACAATTTCTCTACGTTTCTATAAGTATGAGATAATCCATTGATACTCAAGAGTGTATGTTCACACATAGTACTATCAGTATCACATTCCTTAGGAGTAGTCAGATAAAGCTAAAAAAGCTACTCAGATATTATACTTTTTCTTCTCTTAGATTATCTCACCTAAACATAACATTGAGAATTTCTTGGAAGACAAAAAAAAAAAAAAAGGAAACGGAAAGAAAAGTAAAATTTTATTTTTGACCTTTTTTATTTAGATTGAAATTTTAATTTTAATTTTTTTATTATTTGGATTGAAGAAATGAGAAAAAAAGGAAAGAAAAGAAATGTTAAACTCAGATTAAAAAAAATCAAATATAACTATTCGGTTATCCTTCTTTCTCCTCCATTTTCTCTCTCCCATTCAAACTCTTTCTGAAAGGTCCCAATGCAGCCTTGCTAATTAAACTCTGTCAACGGAAATTCAAGCATATTTCCAGTTAATTTAGTTTAAGACTATATATATATATATCTATATATATATCTATATATATATCTATATATATATATATGCTTGAACGAAAATCCTAAGTGTGTAACTACATGAGTTTTATATAGAGGAGTATATTTTTTATTTAATTGGGGGAACAAATTAAATCAATCTAACGTGTAAAGGCATGACCCAAGTGTAATAATGATTTTTCTATGTATTTACAAGTATATATAGTAGAAAAAAAACGGCAGATTAACTATATATTCAATAATATGTAAAAGTAAAACCTTGACTACAAAAAAAAAAAAAGATCTAGTTTAAGAAACGGTTACAACAACCGACGTTTATAGTCCGTCAGCATGTCTTCCAACGACGTTTATAACAATCAAGGAGTAACCGTCGCTAGTTCTTAAGAGTATCTAACGACGATTTTAACCCACCAGTTTATGTACACGTTAGGCTTTTAACATTTATAATCATCGTTAATTTTTTAACTTTGTCATATTTAAATCTTAACAATGGTTAAGGCCGTTGTTAATTTATTAGTTGTGTCATATTTAAATGTTTGGGATTTGCTTTATCCAATTTTTTTTTGTAATATTCACTCAATATAAATTAAACATGCATATATAGAAAATTTAAATGAATTAAAGTATATTGATTCAATGATTAAAATATAATTAATATGTTATCAAAATATAATTTACATGCATGAACTTTAAATATAAAATTAATATCCAACAAAAAGTTCATGATTATTTCAAGATCACATAAATTCATAAAATATATGAGTTCAATTACAAAGGTCTCCAGAAGCATGTAGCTATATTTACAAGTTGACAACACACAACTGAGGGAAAGCCAGGAAACTTAATTACAGAATGGAAGCAAGATTTTAAGAAAGTGAACTTAAAGTAATTAAAGATACTATTCATTATTCGCTCTATGTATGAATATATGCTATTTGCTGCTGAGCTGAGAGAGGCATTCATTCAACTTTCAGACAGGCAAGTTATTTTGTTGATCTTCCGTCATAGTGTCAGTCGCAGTCACACTTAATTCATTTTCTTCATTCCCAGCAGAGCTATCATTTTCTTCGACTTCCATGTTGTCATTGTTACTTGTTTGTCTTCTTCCTCCTCTTATAGTTTGTCTGCGACGACAAATAAGCCATCCATGTATTTGTCGGACCGATTTGATCACAGCATCCACAGCGAGAAGAGTCCATACGATGAATGCGACTAAACCCAATAATGGGAATAAAATAAGGAGAAGCATTACAACTACAATAATACCAAATAAAGGTGTAAATCTTCTTATTATGGGACTGCATGTGGATCGTTTTCTAAGTTTAAATTCTAGAACCAAACCCACAGCGTATATGGATAGATTCACAAAAATGGCTGACATAATAATGTTGCTATGCTTATCAAATGTTAAATTTGCAGATGTTTTGTTGGATTGTTGTTGAACTTGCACAAGACCAACCAAGGTAGTAATAAGAAACAACATAATAGCATGCAATGGTGAAGTGTTAGACTCCACTTGTTGCCCCAGTGATCTGTAACACAAATCAAATAAAGTTAAAATAGTATTTTCAAATATTAACAAATAAAAATATTCAGTGGAAACTGGAAACTACATTTTCAATTCAGAGACTATTACTGGTTAGATTAGAACATGAATATCAAATTCAAAACTACATCGAGTACTAAGATAAGAGATACATATAAATAGAATCATAACCTCTCTGAAAAGCTCAAATTCGATGGATTTGGACGCATATCTTCCTATTTGGCTTGTTGCAGATGATAATTACAAACTAAGAAAACACGAAGAGGCGAGAGAGAGAGAGAGATGCAGATCAAAGAACTTGGTATTAGCTAGAAACTAAGTAGTGATTATTTTTGAGTTGGGACGTGATTTCATGGTATAGTTATATATATATTTGATAAATATAAAAGATTATTTTTGAAAATTTTAAAATAAAATAAGGAGGGGTGTAAAAAGATCCTGTTTGAATATAAATTTTAAAAATTATTTTTGATTTTTAAAAATAAAAAATAAAAAAATATTTGAATAATTGTTTTTTAACAGAGAAGAAATAAAATAAAATGTGTTTTGAAAATAAAAATACAAAATAATTAAAAGTTATTTTAAACTCTAATTTTTTAAAATAAAGAAAACATAGAAAATAAATTTTTTTATTAATAGCATGTATATAAATACTAGCATGAATTTTTAAAATTAATTTTATAAAATAAATTGAAATAAACGTACTCTTTATATTTTTGCTTTGGAGATTAATAACTGAAAAACTATGAGTCGCATCATAAGCCTTATCAACAGTGACGAGGAAAGTGAGAGAGACTGAGAGTGGACAAATTCGAGAGTTCAAATATTATTGCCTCCAAGTCATTCGAATTGAACCGTCAACATCATTTATTTTGTCTGATGACTCTGATCTTAGGAGTTGAGAATCGAGATACTTGTTCTATATTTGATTGGTCTAAATAAATAAATTTGATATTTTTATTATTAAATATGGATATAATAAAAATAAAAATGATTTTGCTTTTGTTGAAGAAGATGTAGCTTCCTTGAAGAATTTGATCATGTTCATGTTCTCCTCATGATGCTCATCATGCCCTCAGGCTGAAAATTTATCCTTAATAGAATTAAGGAGAGAAATGGCGCAAAGATATATACTTCCTTTTCAACATTTTTTAGCAAAAGCAAGTGGGAGATTTTTGTGTTTGAGCCTTGCTAGCTTCTTGCATCCCTTGTCAACCTCAGATTGAATGATTTTTGAAAGAATTTTTATGCATGAAATAAGGAGTTAGGGAGATAGAGGATCTTTCAAGTTTCAAGTACTAATTTTTTAATTATTATTTTTGTAGATTAATTTTTTATGTTTATTTTTAATTTTTAATAAATAAAATAAAATATATTAAAATTTTGAAACAATAAAATAAATTATATTAAAAAAAACGCATAAGGTGATTCCGCGCAGGCTATAACCCTTCAAGTACTACGCCAGAGCCTTGGTCGTTGGCGTTAGGTCAACGTCATACACACATATCGGATGAGAATATTTTTGCATAGGATTTGACACGGACACGTCCACTTGCTATTTTAAAAAAATTAAAAAGAATAAAGAAAATTCTGCGTCTTACATTTTATTTTCCCTCTCCTTTTGAAGAAGGAGAGAAAACGAAACAAAAAAACTTGACCTTAAAACTGTCTGAAAAGTCGAACTTTCCATAGCAAGCCCCCTTCCAATATTGGGGGAGCAAATCAACGATGACTCATCGCGTCGCTTTGGAAAACAAGCTTTGGGGAAAACTTGCGCGTACAAAATAAGCACAATATGATGTGACATCAAGGCCCACAAGCACATGTGAAACTCAAGTCAGAAGGACTCTCCCAAGGTAAAACACCAAAACAGCAACAAGTGACAACAAGATCAAATACGGCTTTTACGCGAAAATATTTTTTAATATATTTAAAATTATTTTATTTTAAATTAAATTTATAAAAATATATATTTTTTTAACACAAAACATTCGGTAATATTATTAATAAATTTTTTTAAAATTTATTTTAATTTATTCTTGTTACACTAAATTTTTTTTTTAAAAAGAACGAATCTTTTGTAAATTTTATTAATATTTTAATAAAAAGTCTGTAATAATTTTTTTAATTTTGCAAAGCAACTTTGTAAGGATAGTTTTATTTGTTGTTAAATTTGTTTTAATATTTTAGCAATATATATTATTACTGTTATAAATTTTGTTTAAACAATTAATTTAAAAATAACAAGTTTAAAATTTTATTTTTTATAAATTAAATTAAAAATATTTATAATTTAAAAAAATATTAAGATTAAAAACTTAAAAAAATTGAATGAAATATTAGTTATATAATTATAACTTTAAAAATTATTTAAATAGATATTACATTAAATTTAAAAATAACTAATAGTTTGAAGTTATTTTAATTCATATTTATTATTTATTTTATTAATAATTAATATATTAAATATTAATTTATTTATTATTAATAAAATAAAATAATTTAATAATTAATATAAAATATAATAATTTAGAATTTGATTTATATATTTTTAATATATTAACAGAAATGTCAATATATTTAGATATTGTATTTTGATTTTAGTTAAATAAAAATAATTTAAGATAAATAAAAATATAAGTAGAAAATTTTAAAATTAGTGTAATTTTTATGTAAATTATTTTTAAAGCTATAACCATATAACTAATATTTCATTAAAGTTTTTTCAGTTTTTAATCTTAATATTGTTTAAATTATAAATTTTTTAATTTAATTTGTGAAAAATAAAGTTTTAAATTTATTATTTTTTAAATTAATTATTTAAAAAAAAGTTATAGCAGCTGTTAAAATATTGAAATGCACGTTTGTAATGAACAAAATCACTGTTAAAAAGTTACTCTGCAAAATAAATAAAAATATCTGCCATTACAAGTTTTTTATTAAAATATTAATGGGATCCAGAAAATAATTTAAATTTACTTATACTAAGAGCAAATGTAAAGTAATAAGAGTCAATTGCTCTTACTAAATACAAATTGTTGGTCAAATTGATTGACTAGCAATCCACTTTTATTAAGATCAAATTGAGGTGAATTTTAAATAGAGTTTACTAATAATATTAATAAATTTATAGTATTACAGAAAAATGGCATATTTTTGTACATTTAATTTAAAATAAAATAATTTTGAATATATAAAAAAAGATATTTTTGTATAAAAGTCGAGTCTCTATTTATTGATTTTAATTTTTTTAAAAAAATTAATGATTTTTTTAAATAAATTGAATCATATGAGACAAGAGAGCTTTACCTCTTTATATCAATATTCTATCAAATAAACAATAAAAGATTACAAAAGGATATTTGATTCCAAATGGTTAACATGCATAATGTACATATTTTTTTTAATATTTAAAATATAATATAAAAATATTTATTATATTTTAAAGTAATAAAATAATAAGTAATTAATATAAAATTAATCAATTTTATATTATTTTGTTTTAATTTTATTATTATTATTTTTTACTCTTCTCCTCAGATTATATATTTTATTTTATATGTTATATTATATAATATATAATTTATAAGATTAATGACTAAAATAATCTTAAAATCATTATAATATAAATGATATGCTATTTTTATAACAGAATAATTTAATATATAAAAACCTAGCAACAAAAACAACACAAAAAATGTACAGAGGGGATTGAAAATTTCCTGTGTAATAGATAATAAGTTGTGCGCAGGTCTTAATTATTTCCCTTCTTTTTTTTTGGGGGGGGGGGGGGGGGGAAGGGGAAGGAAAGACAAATTCTCATTCAACATCAACTTGTGACAGTACATCATTCCTAGCAACGTTAAAAACAGAAAGTGGAAAATATTCAAACCACAAAAGATTCCAGTGCAACAAAAACTACCAAATTAAATTTAAGACCTCATTTAATGTAATTAGTGAAATTTGGCCAATATACCATGGGTTTATGCTTTAATAACACTTTTTCTTTTGATCTTGAATATTCTTAATTTTGAATGCATGGCTGTTTTTCTAACAGTAATATCAAAAAGAAGTTACAGCAAATCCATTTGTTGCATCAAAATAAACCTCAGTTCTGTAAATTATAGTTTTAAATGGATAAATTTTCTGCTTACGGCGATATTATGCGAGAAAATGACAATTAACATAATTTTATATAAATTCACTAAATAGGTTATTCATGAAACTAACATTCTTATGATTTTTAGATCTTTAGATAAGGGACCTTATTGTCTTATTGGATCTTCTCTCGAGTTTCAATAAACTTAAAATTTATACTTCAATTTAAAAATGTGTCAAAACTTAATAAATAATAATAACTTAATAATTACATTTAGATTTTATTTTAGCAGACCTTAATAGATCATCCATCAATCCGTTTAATTTAAAATGAATCAAAAAAATAAAAGAATTAATGGGAGCCACAGAATATTTTCTAGCATGTTAAACTGATCCTTCTTGCCATTTTGCAGGCATTGCCAAAAACAAAAAAGGCTTTTAGATTATGCTACTCTGTCCTTTGCCTTACACATGTGTAACTCTATATACATATTTGTTTCTTGCACATTTTTTTCCGACTAGGTTATAGGCATTACATATTTCTACTTATATTTATCACCATTGATAATAATTGTTTGTTTAAAATATTTTCTTAATATTTTTATGTGGGTATGAGTTAGAGATAGATTCAACCAGATAGATAATTTCTTATGCCATTATCGATTATTATTAGATTGCATGCATAAAGATGAGGTAAATAATATTTTTTAAAACAAGTATTTTTTTTCATTTGTAATACAATGTGATGTGTGAATCTTACTTGCCTTTCTTTATTTGTTACAGATTACTTGGCGTCCATATGCTACTAATGATATACTCCAAATGATTCCATAGTATTGTCTAATAGGCCTAGATGTGTGGCTTGCTAAGCCACCACTAATTTGTTTTCATATAATTGAATGACACCATCCTAATCGAATGTTTCGTCAGTATGCTTTGCAGCAATTATAACACTCTAATCTTATAGCTTATTTTTAGAAATGTTTTTCATAATAAACCATTTGGTTATAAGACTGATATATTATCTATACTTTCATCCTTAGTTTTTATTTGAGTAAAAATTTTTAATTTTCTTTTTATTAACATTTATTAGACTTGGAACTATTTACTCGGCATTATATCTATACATTGCACAGCAAAATACTACATAAATTAAAATAATAATGCAGCGGTAATCTACAATGTCATTCACATGATTTTTATTTCATTTAATATTTACATCAATATACAATGTCAATAATACATATATTTTACGATATATAAAGTGTTTATTAGCTTCTAAGGGTAAGGAAGCAACAATCCTACTACTCATATCCTTTTACAAAATTTCTACTAGTAGATATCTTTCACATATCTTGACATATATGCCTATTTCTTATATACATCCAAAAATGATTTATCCTAATCCCATTTCCAAAATATAAGGGATTTAGGATAAGTGGGCTATTTCTACATATGTTGTCTCAACTTCGAGCCACACCAGGAATCTCGGTATCTAATACATGTCACATACAATTGTGAGAAATAATTTCTCATTAGCTTTACAATCCTACATTTTAATTTAATCTGAAATGTACCACCGTTGTGTTATGAAAAAGTAGTTATACATTTTTTATTAAAAATCTCATTTTTCATTCTATGGGATTTAATAAATAATTCTCTTTAATGTGTATAATATACATATGTGAATATTTTATAAAATAGGGTATTATGACAATTCACCTTATACATTTTTCCAATATCATGATCATAAGAAAAAATATTTCTGAACATCAGTACATATAGGGAAACAATTTATTATTCATAGGAAAACAATTATTATTCATAAGGAAAATAGCATTCAATTTTTGGCTAAAAGTCATCTCTATGTAAGAAAAGACTTAAGAGTGCCTACTATTATTTATATGAATGAAATAATTTTATTCTTTATTTGATAATTCTGTCACTGGTACTATCTGAGACGTCCCTCAGTGGATATGGGTATCGTGTGGTCACTACCCTTACCACAGATTATTTCATATACAGCGAGAGTTTTTTTCCTTTTCACCCTATAAGAGACTGCTTTAATCTTTTAGAAAATTAAGCTCACGGAATCTATAATATCTATTCCCTTGAAATTATTATTTTTGGAATAATTTTAAAAATTTTTCGCAAGAACTTAAATGAAACAAGAAATTGGGACTTAAATGAAAAGAATGACGTCTAAGCTGGTGAAGCAGCAGTACTTTTTGCCAAAAGTGCCAAGCAGGCGTCAAGCAAAGAGTGCCAATCAGAGAATCCAGACGCATTCTAAGCGGGTTAGTACACCAAAAGTAAAATTAATTATCTCGTTGATGTAAAAAATAAATTGTACTCGCAATAAATAAACTCATAAATTTTGGGTCGAATTCATGAGCTTAACAACAAGTCCAAGAAAGGCCCAATTATAACCTTTTTTGTTATTTTTAAAGCAATATGTACGCTTCACTTTCACGTAGTCCAACCCAAATACAACCTATCAGTAAACTGCCTCGAATGCCCTAAATGCTAAATCCCCAATCAATTTTGGTAGAAGCAGAACAAACGAACGCTCGCTAGATTTCTCAATCTCTCAAGTCTTGTTTTGAGCATTACAACACAGAGGGGCTAGAGAACGAAGCACGAAGCACAGCACACAGCAGCGTTTTGTAACTCGTGATTGTTACTCTGGCATAGGAACAAGGTAAATTGTGTGTGATTTTTCTCTTTCCAGCTTTCTCCCATAATCTCATCCCACTTATATGATCAGTAATCTAGCTGTGATTGAGTCTTTGTATGAAGTTCATTTGAATTTCTTATAAACAACTATTGGAGTCCGTAGTAGTTGAAAGATGGGTTAAAGTTTTTAGCATGATATGCGCAACTGCAATTTGTCTGCCCCTCTTTGTTTTCCCATTTTCCTTAGTTACATGATTTTGTATTTGATTGGATATATTGAAAATTACTAGTAGTTTTTTTTTATGCATAAAAAATATTTCATCACTTCTTGTGGACAGCAATCTCTCTCTCTCTCTCCCGTCGTCCTGTTGTCATGGTGTTATGTTTCATGCCCTTTTCTTTATATCTCTGTCCCTTATATTTTTCTCTTGATGTTCTTAGCATTCTAACCCATTTATTTGCTCCTCTACCATCCGTTCTTTTTAGTAAGTAAATAATTACTTGAAAATTTCTTATTTCTGTGTATCATATCATTGTTCACTTCCTCTCCTCCTAGAATGCATGTTATATTCTTTTTTCTTTTTGGTTTGATTTGAAAATGATATTTTCTTTTTCAAATTCATTATCCACTTCAGCTTTATCACCCAATTCGGCGGAGCAATACTCATTATGATAGACTTGTGTATTTGTAAAGTAAAATTGGAAATACTTAGTCATGTAGTCATGTTTCCTATTACTAAAAGGAGCAATAAGATGTCATACTAACAAGCCATTAATCAATGTTTGAGTCCAACTCAGATGTTCCAATAGTCTTTCTGGTGCTTTCATCTGTTCTAACTATTGGATCATTGCACTTTAATATGAACGAATCTCATAATTTTCTGTAATTGCATCATTGGGAACATAATTGTGACACTGCTAACTTTTTAATTTCTCCCTTCCTTTCTAAGATGGCCGGGCTTTTAGGGTATAGTGGCCTTGCGCCCAAGACAAAGAATTTGGTAGTAGCCGGAGGCTTGACAGCTTTTGTCTTCAGGGTGTACTACTACACTATGAGGGCTGTTGGAGGTACAGATGAACTGCAGGTAGCAATAGATAAGTTTGAACAAGAGAAGAGCAAGAAAAGGGCAGAGGCAAACACTCCATCAAAGGCTTAAATCTTCTTGCTTGTGTAACAACAGCAATACTTTGTAGGTATTTTTGTCGTAGGATTAAGGTTTTATTTATATACCACGCCACTTCTCTTTCCAGCATGAGAATATGAAAAGAAAATTTGAATAAAGTAGTTAAAAAGCTTCAACCAGCTCTTTGTACTGAGTGATAGTAGAGGAAAGTATACTGAGAATTCAGTTGTGATAATTGAACACTTAAATTTGGAATCATAATTCACGTAAGACAATTGTTGTATTGTCACATATGGAGTTGGGGATGATTGTCACTACTAACATACAGTGACCGTCATGCCTTGGCTTCATTCATGTTTGATGCTCTAAAACTAGAGTTTTCAATATGAGCCTAACCCCTAGGTTCAACATTTAACTCACCAAAAATGCTAAGTACCAACCCTCTTGGAACCGAATTGGATAATTTGTGGGTAGCTGACTCTGCCTAATGAAAAAAGACTTTGTTTGTTGTTATTGTTAGGTTTGTCAACCAATTTATTATTATTTTTTGATGGAATTGTAATTTTAAAACTTGATTTTAGTTATTATTTTTGAAAAATGAAGAATATGATGTAACATCATTATTAATCTTTTCTATTAATCTCATGTAAAATCTCCTATTTTTTGGTTTTTTCTTTTTTTTTTTTTAAGTTTTTGGTGGGTTGGCTAAAAAAAAGGGGACCAACTGGCATGTTCTAGCAAAGAAACCTTTTATCTCTCCTTTTGGCCTTTTGGTATGGTTTTCTCTCCTACTGACATATCAAAAGTATGTTTGGTTAGGGGATAACTTCCTATATGTTTCTAAGTCCTCCTTCCATGGTGGCTTGCCATTAGCTTCATGTCTTTCATCATCATTTTTGGAAATAGGTTGTGAAGCATTTTCCTAGGGGGGTGTAACATCCCAATATTATAGCCTTTCTTTATAAAATAATTTCTCAAATAAAATAATTAGCTACAAGATTGACATGTTATCTTTATCTTCGTCCTTAATTTTTTAATCCGAGTAAAATTTTTCTTATTCCAATATTACCCATTTGTTAATTAAATTAGGTTTGGGATCATTTATTCGGTATGACATTCATACAATATGCAGCGGCAAAACTAAATAAATAATTAGATTTAGTTACAACGTTATAAATAAAACTTGCATATATTTGCATATATTATCATTTTTATACATTGTTACACATATATTTCAGGATATGTTTAGTGATTGCCGTCTATTAAGGGTAGGGAGGAAATAACCCTGTCACTCGATCCCTCTTTTTGTCAAAATTTACACTTTCACCTATCCCGACATATATATATATATGCCTATTTTACTATATACATCCAAAAATTTTGTTTATCTTGATTCTATTTTCAAAATATAAAGAAATCAGAATAAAATGGGCTAATTCCTACATGTTAGCATTATATTCAAAAACGTATCTATTTATCCACCTTACTAAGGGTGAACTACTATGATAGTCACCACATAAACTCATAAGACAACTTTGATTATTCCCAAAAAGGGAATTTTCACCTACACTGTGTCCACTTCGATCCCCGCCAAATATTTAAGTATTTGATACATGTCAGATATAATCATGAGAATATTATCTCAGTAGTTAAGCAATTTTCTTAATTTCATAAAACATCTAACTTGTACTACCATATTACTACAAAAAATCATTTCTTCTTTAAATTTATGCAATGTAAATATGAATGAATTATATGAACTTATGTAGCATTCAGTCATTTCAAAAGTTAAACTATAATTTATAATTAAAAAATAAATCAATAAAAATTAATTTATAGCAAACCATTCACAAGGAATACATCTCAATCATTTCTTGACCTTTTGAAGCCATCACCTAGTGCCTTTTACCTCAAGGATTCATTTAGTGTGTTTATCCCTTAGGTGTTTCCTTTAGTGCTATTACCATAAGGGATAATTTTGTACCGTTTCATCCCTTCGATATTCATTTAGTGCCATTTGATACCACTTCACCATAAGGGGTACTTCAGTGCCATTCCTCCCTTAGGTGTTCATTTAGTGCCATAATTCACATTATCACAATATAACATTACCACAACGTCATTTAGGACCATTAAACACACCACATAAATTTGGCATTTACATCCTCATGCCATTAGCATCAATCAATACATATATATATTCATTAAACTTTAATGCCATAAATGGTACCATTTATTTTAACATCTACAAGCTATCTATTTAAATATCATATTTTTGTGTCAACACAAATTGTATCAAGTACACATTTCATTATTTTATCCTTTCTCTTTAAATTTTTTATCAAAATTTATTAATCATAGCTTCTTTTTTATTAAATGATGGAACTTGAATTCTTCTTAAAAGAAGAGACAAATTCATTCAGCCTTAGGAAGGGAGAAAAGCAACTTAGACATAATCATACAAAATATAGCATTTATTTCACCCTTCTTAATTTTTTTCTTCAAACATTCTTTTCATACCAATTCAAGGAAATCATTGGGCCATCATGATTTTAATGCTACCCATTTATTCAACACTCATTTCATCTCAACAAAATAGGGGAGTTTTTGGCTAAAACCACCAAGGAAAAAGGAATTGTCACTTTCAGTATTTTCCTGCCTTTTTAAGATATCTATTATGATTTTCAACATTAAGGAATTATACCTATTATCTCACACTTCATTTTGCAGCATTTCGCAGCATTCTACAGTAACTTACAACAGAATTTTATAGCAATTTATAATTTTACAGCATTTCACAGCAACTTATAGCAGTATTTTACAGCACATAACAATTTTACAGCAACCTACAGCAACTTATAGCAGTATTTTACAGTACATAACAGTTTTACAGCAACTTACAACAGTATTTTACAGCACGTAACAGTTTTACAGCAACTTACAACAATATTTTACAGCACATAACAGTTTTACAGCAACCTACAGCAACTTACAACAGTATTTTACAGCACATAACAGTTTTACAGCAACCTAAACAACTTACAACAGTGATATCTTGGCCAAATTTCAAGCAAACAGGGGAAAATGCATTTTCAATTTCTTTCTTCCTCTTCAAGAGTTGTTTCATCATTTTTCTCACATCTAACATCACAATATCATACTATATTTAGAACACACCATTGGCAACTTAATCATCATTCATCATCAAGAAAGTATTAATGTCGGTGGATGCAACATAATTATAAATCCCATAAAACAAGCTCAATCATACCTTCCAACTAACACAAATTCACATATTCACTCATATAAATGCATTGCAACAAGGTTTCAAGCTTAAAATGGAGTGGAGAGAGAAATTGTTACTGTTCATGGATGTGGGGAAAATGGCAAACTCCAGGAAAATCACCATGAAACCAAAAATAAATAGAAGAAAGTTGCTTAACTACCTTGCTTTTCTAATACAAATGATGTTTTCTTCAAGTTTTATGAAAATTTTCTTCTTCCTCTTCCCTCCCCTGTGTGTTCTTCGTGTGGCTGGGTTTTTGAGAAAGAAGGAGAAAGAAGACTTTTAAACACAAATTTAAAATATCTAATGTGTCCCTTTTGTAAATTTGCTTTTCTACCCTTCATTTTTCTTGTCTCTTCTTTCTTTTTTCATTCTTTTTGGACCTAGACGTCTCTTAATTGGATAAACAAAATTATGAAATATATGAAATAAAATGGTCATCCTATTTGTGTGAAAAAATGACAATTTTACCCTTTGGGGTAAAATTACCATTTTGCCATTTTTAGTTAAAATGACCGTTTTACCCCTCTCTTGCTTCAGAATTTTAAGGGAAATTTCTTAAGAAAATTTTCTCCAATTTTCTTAAGTAAAATAGTAATCTTATTCCTTAGATAAAATTACAATTTTACCCTTTGGGTAAAATTATCATTTTGCCTTTAGTTAAAATTTGACTGTTTTGTTCTTTTTTCCTATTTTAAAATTTTCAAAGAGGTTTTAATCAAATCTTTAGTCAAAAATAAAAAAAGTTTAACATCTAAAACATCCTTGGAGATTTTAAAAATTTACAGGGGGCAATAGAGCTCAGGCTGTGTCGTGATTATCATGTAGTTAGTGGATTGTGTGTATTGTTTAATGTGAAAATTAAATTGGAAAGGACTTTTAAGGTCTAACTATGCTTTCTGTGGATTTTTTTTCTTTTTGGTAAGGCCAAAAGAAACCAAACAGTCCTAAAACCATAGTAGTATACTGGGCTTTTCATCATAATTTATTTATTGTTTGGTCTCATCTCAGAATGCAGTGCCAATGTAATTATGTGCATTGTTATGCATGGTTGTGCATGATGTTGTGGTTGGTGTTGTATGATGTGTGTGTGGTTGTTTAACGTTGTGAGGCGTTGCGCATGATGTTGTGAAGGGTTTTAGAAGACTATGAATGTGTTTGGTGGTGTGAAACGTTGTTGGTGTTGCGCACGGTCTGGTTAGGTGTAGTTTAATGTTATGACAATGGTGCAAGGTTGTGCATGATTTTTTTAGTGTTGTGTAATGTTGAGGATGATGTATGTGATGTTGTGTACTTTAAATGTTCTTAGCGGGGTTTTATAAGGTTGTACACAATGTGCATGGTGTTGGGTAAAGCCGTGAGATGTGCATGATGCTTGGAGTATTTCGTAAAATTGTGCATGAGGTTGTTTACCATACTATTGTTTATAGAGCTAATCTATTTTTGTCTCTTGTTATCAAATATCAAGAATTCCCAAAACTAATCAACAATTCAAAAATTCTATAACGAATCTACGAGGGGTTCCACAATGGCTACATCCAATTGAGCCTTAAAGGAATTTATTGTAGAAGAGTCACCATTATGTATAAAATAACCTTAAATGTGGGTGGTGAAAAACCATGCACAACAATTTCCCTGTTTCATAAAAAAAAAAAAAAAGGGTTATTGTTCCTCACTTTGCTTCTTCCTTTTAGATGTGGACGCCATGCAAGGGCAACGACAACAAAGAAAAATTCCAATGGAAGGAAAGCTGATACTATTCATCAGACGCATTGGAGAGAAAGCTTCCATGCTGAATCTTTTGCACTTGTTAGTTCATGTTTGATATTACATGATTGCAAAGGGTACTAAATATACTGTTTAGCTGATGCTTTCAGTGTAAATTTACATGTGGTTTAAGCTTATCATCTGAACCTATTTGCAGCTTTGGTAGTTGAAAAATAGTGTATCACTTTATGGTAAAAAAATGATGAAAGAAAAAATTGATTCCTGATCTATTTAAAATGAGTTTTTTTTTTTTTCTTATTGCAGAATAAAATCCTAACAAAGCTGGGATTTCTTTTTTGTTAAAGAAAAGCTTTTCTTTTATCTCCTTTAACTATTTACTCCTCTTGCCAGTACCTTCGAGTGTAGTCTTCTTTATAGCTATCAACAATTACTTGTTCCAATAATTTTCTTTTAATAAAAAAAGTAGATTACCAGGAAAAATAATACATATTCCAAAAGAATAGGTAAAATAGCAAAGACTTGATAAAGAGAGAACCGCTCTAGTTATTCTCAAATTAATATAGAAAAAACACATGAAATTTTCAATTAGGAAAACGTGGAAACATACGACAAAAATCGAAAAAACACAAATTACACATAGTACTTCAGAAAAAAAATTTTAAGTGCACTCATAATGGTGAGTAAATAAGACTACATTAAAAGGAGCATCTCATCCATTTTCATCACCACAAATGGGTAAAATATTTGTTTTAATGTTACGGTAAGATAGAAGACTAATGCAACAAGAATTTTGCATTTTTGTCATTATATTTAAGTCTTTAATCTCGCCGTAAACTTAAAACAAATATTTTTGACATATTATATATATGCCAGACCTTGCATGATTTCCCTAATGGTTATCACTTATTTGCAGGGAATAATGAAATTTATAAAGAGAATGTGAGAAGAAGTTAAACTGTAACTATTCATGGACGATCTAAATCTGTTGTTTTTCCTTTCGGCCTTGGCTAATAAATAGATTATGAATTTAACTCAATGATCGAAGTTAGAGACACCTGAAGCCTCCGCAAGTGTGAGTTTCTGAGACATTTGAAGCTGCTGAGATTTTCTCAATTGTCGTTCGTCTCAATTTTTTCTTCTTTTTCTCTGCTTTTTGCCTTACCAGGCTTATTTTCTTCTGGGTCATTGCTGAAATCTCGAGCTGTTTTGTCTCTAACGTGTTCTGCAAATGTACAAGAGAAAGTATTATTACAAATAGTATAAATGCCCTCATTTAAATAAAAAAATTACAAATAGTATCTCAATGTTAATAAAATCACCGAATTATTAACGCTTTAATCTTGTGCATACATACCTGAAGTTTCTTCATGATTTCCATAGCTATCCTTGTTTGCTCCAATTCCCAGTCGTCTATGGCGGCTTCCTTTATTCTCATCCTACCAAAAGGTTTATATGATCATAATTTTAAATTTTGGCCAAAAACATAAACGTTGAACCTAAGTTAAAAGTTAGCTAACACACTTCATGTGATCTTTTATATTTGCATTTCCATCCCAACTTAATGTTAGTATTTAAAAATTGTTGAAGTGATAAAGCAATCTCTTTTATCAAAGTTCATGTATTAATTTTGTACAGGAAATATATTTTTTGTTTTTTCAAAGATATAAAAATCATATTTAAATTTTTTTAAATAAATAATTTAGTAATAAAGATATAAAAATTTTGTTTGAATGTTTTTATTGTTGAAATATATATCTTTAAAAAAAAGTAATTTACAATTTCTTTTATTTTTACTTGTTTCCCCTTTCAATTCTCACCTGTCCATGAGTTGAACATGTTTGCCTCTCTTCCAAGAATCTCTTTCAGCTTCCAGCTTCTGCATTTCCACCTCATTCAAGAACGCATTGTAAGGTTTCGGTCTGCTCAGCAATCTTCTTCGTCCATGATCTCTTTCAGTGCCTCCAGATTTAGAGGCTCCATACATGCTGTTGATGCAGGCAAGACGACTCTGACCTTCATATACAGTGCTCTCTTCTTTAACTGAAGGCAATGTGATGCTGTAAAGTTCATGCTCAGGAGCCTCAAGAAAGGTCTTGCATGTTGATGAAATACTCAATTTGTCGTCTTCGTCACATGAGCAATAATATCTGGTCTGAAAATTGGAGGGTTTGCAAAATTTATTGGCATTCTCCAACCATTCATCTATGTCACAGAAGCTTGAGGAGTAGTTGCTATTCTCATTCCCATTGCAGCAAGTTCCAATGCTCTGAAAAGAAAAGGATCATATCAGTTTATTAACTATTCCATCAAGCTCAAGAAACGCGAAGAAGATTAACAGCAGAGCCTCAAAAATCAAAGATCGCTATTCGACAAGAATCGAAACCCTAGAAGATGAAACGACAATATTTCTTGAAGGAAAATGCATAGAGATACATACATACATACATACCTGGTTTCTCGAAGAGAAAAACTCGGAGGCAATCTCAGAGTAGAATACCTCTGAATTGGCAGAGGAAGTGTGAGTGGGAATCAGAGAGGTGGTGCCATGGCTGCGAATGGGGGAGGGAGATTCAGGAAGAAGGGATTCGAGTTGGCCAACATAGGCATCTCGATGTTGAATTCTCCTCGCAGTTCTGGTTGAAGAGAAATGTACTTGTGATGATGATGACTGTGTGTGGTTATTGGACTCAGAGATCACTCTCTTGTTCATGCTGCGATGAGGCAAATCTTGAATGTGGAATTTGTGGAGTGCGTGGTTTCTTGCACTCAGCTCTCTGCACATTCTTCTGTGTTTCAAGTGCGTCCGGATTCTCGTTTGGCACTGTATAAAACACACTTTAGCAACAGATAAAACCATCGCTAAAAATGCCAACCAGCGCCAAGCAAAGAATTTATGGCAGAGGATCCAAAATCATAATTCATATACACAAGTTACTATATATATATAAATGAAATCAGTCTAAATATTTTAATCCGTCCTTTGCTCAATTTTTTTTTTGGTAAAAGAAAGAAGCACCTAGGCTAAGACACTCCTAAAATACTAGAGGAAGGCAAATTGCTAAGATCTTCAGCTAAAATGCATCTTTAGTCATTAGGAAGCTCATCAAAGACATGGAGCCCATGTGCCAGAGAGTGGCCTAACTTAGCTAGCCTATCAGCAACATGGTTCCTATTCTTAGCAACATAATATATATGCCAATTCTCTTTACTTTAAGTAATATCTTTAATCCTTCTCACATTGTGCGAATAAGGGTGATGAATAGAAGCTTTCTGCGTTATAAGCTCCACTACTGTACTAGAGTCTGATTTGAGGATTGCATAAGACCACCCATTAGAATGAAGTATCGTCACTCTGTCCAAAATGCCACAAAGTTCTGCATACAGGAAGCTGCAAGCTCCGATATTTTTGCAAAAACTCTTGATGTGATGACCGCAAGCATCTCTAATAATCCATCCATCAGAAACTCTTGTATCTGTCCAGAGAACCGACCCATCTACGTTACACTTGACCCAACTAGCTTTAGGGGCCTCCTAGTGTAGTTGACCATTCGCTTTCTGATGAGAAGCGTGGTGGACCTACAAGTCAAGGATATTATGAGTATTTTCTTTAATAGAAAACATGATAGAGAAGAAAAGGTCATTCATTTTACTTCCTCGATCATTAAAAATAATATCATTGCAATTGCTCCAAATTTTCTAGCAAATGGTGTCGAAAGCAGTCTTTCAATTTCAATGAAATCTTTCCCAGCGTTACTCTAGTGATTCCAGTCCAGCCAATCTATTAAATTCTTTGAGAAGAACTCAGTCCATTTATTGGGCTTAGTAAAGCAGAGCCACAGATTAGTCATAGCGCCACAGTCTCTTAGGGCATGAAGCACTGATTCCATACCTCTCGCACAACGAGGACATATGTTATTGTCAGATAAGTTCTTGTAGTATCTATGACTATTCGTGAGCAATTTTTCATGGGCAACCAACCATAGAAAGGATCTATGACTAGTTAGCTCCTCATTTGAGCTACCTAGCAATTGAAACATTCTAGCATATATGGAAGCATTATTGTGAATTTACATTTAGATTGCATGCATTTGGCAAGCCACCACCCATGCAATTACAAAATGACAAATGTGTCAAAGATTCATATTGATGGCCATTCAATAAACTTAATGGTAAGACATATATAGGCATAAACAACTCTGGATCCTCTGCCGTAAGTGCATTTCAATATTATTACAACGAATATTATTGTTGCTATAACTTTTGTTTAAATAATTAATTTAAAAAAATTATAGCAACAATAATATTTGTTACAAAAAACTTTAGCAACGAAAAAAACTCAAAGAACTTATGAGAGAGAATCCGGATGTGGCATAAACCTCTATATTCATATATGACATACTTAATTGGAATCAAATTCCAATCCAGTATAAACTCTATATCTCATGATCAAAGCATCCACAAGTAGTGAGAGAAAAAAAAGTCAACAAAAAGCACTATTATGAACTATGAACCTAATGTTTAGGGATATTTTGATTTGGTCAAAAAAATTAATGGAACAGTATATTGTAAAAAAATTAAAATTTTAAATTAATTGAGAATTAATTTTTTTAAAATCAAATTGAGAAATTATTTTATTTTTCAAGAATTAAATTGAAAAAATATATATCTTTCATAGGTCAAATTATTAATTTATTTAATTTTTAATTTTTTACAAGTATTTTTTTATAAAGATAATATTATTTAAAACATCATTGAATATTGAATGCGAGCACGTTCTTAACAAAATTATGGTTCAACATGGTGTAAATAATTAATTTCTTTTACTAGATTCAACTCCTATAATTGTCCACTGTGAATTTGTAATTTGCTAGATTGGGGGCAATATCCCTTGTTAATATTTGACATATTACTTTTATGTTTCATATAATACACAGTAAGATGTTTCTGTTTGATAAATTATGTATGTAGCCATTTTTGCCAAAAAATTAAGGTTTTACTTTCATTATATTTGACTAGTTGACTAACCCCAGGTTTTAAAGGAATAAGCCTTTTTACTATATATAATTAAACATAAAATTAATGGACGAAACTATTTATTGAGGTGATATCTAACAAAGAAGACATAAGTTTAGAAAATATAGTTAGTAAGAGAGGTTTACCTTAATATTCTTAGTCTAGATTAGATCGAAATTCAATATGAATTGAGGAAACTTATGAGTTCTCACAAAAATGAATCTAAGAGCCATAAAACCCTGGACTTTGATGAACAATATTTAAATTTCCATTTGGTTGCTTCAATGTATAGAGTTTATAGATGATTGGTTATATTAGCTCTTAATCCTGCATCATATAGAAGGCTTATAAAGTTATAAAGGAGTTGGGACTATACGCATGAACTTCTATACTTAATCATATTCCCACCTAAGAGCTAGAGATAGGGAAGAATAGAAAATTTCAAGGAGGATTAAGCCTTCCTATTTGGATTTGGTTGGTTTGGTCATTTTCATCTTTCAAAATGATAAATTGTTTAATCACTTTGTTAAGTAATTCCAAATATCAAAATATTTTAAAGCTAATTTATATATTCACTAAATTTGGAAACTAAGTTAAATAGATAGTGAATTTCACTCTAGATTTCTTGACTAAAATTGAAGTCAGGAACTAAACTAATATTTTTAGAGTTTAATTCAGTCAAATGTTAAATTTAACATCAAATTTTAAATGAAAATATGATAAAGAGAACATGATTAGATCATTTAATTTCTTAAAATAGGAGGGTGATTATTTACTTTTAAATTAGGGAACCTGAACTGGAGATGAAAGAAATAAACTCAACAAAAAAGAATACAGAATGCAAGAAGAATACTCGCTGAATTTTATTCTAACTATTAGTTATTTATCCATGAAGAGTAAATGAGCTGCACGTGATTGAATAACTAATACAAGTGTTAACCAACTAACTTAACACCCTAGTTGGACTTTACATGTATATCTTCATGCTTTCACTCCACCTTCATGTTGGAGGTGCTTTAAGTAGCCCAACTTGCCCCAGAAATCAACGAATTGGGGTTGAGCTAAGGCTTTGGTGAAGAAATCAGGTAGCTGCTGTCGAGTTGGAATGTATTGGGGATTGATGAAACCTTCTTTAAACTTCTTTCTAATAAGATGACAATCAATCTCAAGGTTTTTTGTGTGTTCATGAAACACTGGATTGGGTCTAATATCTAAGACATTGATTATCACACCATAGAGGAATAAGAGTATATACATTAACTTGAAAGCCTTTTAAGATATAAGAAATCCCTATTTGTATAACTGGTACTTAGATTACCAAAAGGATTAAAGCCATTAATTGTTAATACAAGGTGTACATTTCGAAGATCTGAAGCAAAATCAAGATTTGCTAAATCAAATCTCTTCCAAGCTTCAAATCTCTCAGATGTCTCAACATACTATCATTTTTCTTTTCTACAACATGCCACTTCATATGTTTAGCAGTCTTAGATGATATGAAAAGCCATTACAAACATGACTTAAGTGAAAAGTACTATCGCAGACTTTTTGCAAGTTGTTTCTTCTTATTTTTACCCACACTAGTCACATTGTTACCTTTTTGTTTCCCTATAGATGTATCCCTATTTGCATCCTTCCCCTAGTATAACATAAAATCATTTGGGCATGCATAAATTTTAGTATAATTCAACCTAAGTTTATTGATAGTCTTCTTAGCCGCATAAAAAGAAGGTAGATTAAGCTTTGCATGTTCAAAAGCATCTCTCAATAATTCTAATATCATCAACATTGATTTGTGATTTATTTCACACAAACACTTAATGTAATACAATTTTATCAAAAAAGACAATTTTAAATGTTTCTCACACGGTTCATACAATTTTTGTGGCGGTCGGTGTAACCATCACAATAATTGGACTTTGTGATGGTTATACGTGACCGCCACTAAATCTCATTCAGTAAAATTGTTTTTTTGTAGTGCAATGCAATTTTATTTATTTGCTATTTCATGTCTTTTTCAAATGGACTGGTTTGACCCAACGTGCAACAACCCATTTATGATGGGTTGACATTAGATGGTTCATTTTTATCCAAATCATACCCAATTATTGTTGCGCTAGTCACATGACTTTTTTTTTAATTGTATTTCGCGTGTCGCCTCCATCTATGGCAAAAGCTAGGCCCTTGTCTCTTTTTATTTGTTTGTTGTGTTTTTATGTTGTTTTTTCTCTCTGCTCTAGTGTAGGAGTTCTTCCTTTCCTTTATGGAAGATTTCTATTCTTCCACATGAAAGATATCTACTCTTTCATTGGTAAGAGTAAAATAGTGTATTGAAGATTTATATCCTATTTCATCAGATTTACAACTCTGGAGATTGATTTTTTAAGAAAGAAAACAAGAGGTGACTTAATCATCATAGAAGATTAGGAGGTGTGTTGCATTTCTTTGTACGATTTCTAATTCTTCTTGTATTTTTGTTGTTATTTTGTGTGATTTAGAGCCTGTTTAATTACAAATTTTAAAAATTATTTTTAGTTTTTAAAAACATAAAAATAAGAAATTTTTTTTAAATAACTATTTGCAGACAATAAATAAACAAATAGAATATGTATTTTTGAAACAAAAAACACAACAATTAAAAAGTATTCTGAACTCTAATTTTTTTAAAATAAAAAAAAATAAGTCTTTTTATTAATAACATATATATAAATACAGGAAAACATTATTAATATAAATTTTAAAAATTAATTTTATAAAACAGTTCTTACTCATTATTTAAAGAAGATGTTTTTTCTTTTTGTCCAAAAAAAAAAGAAATTCATACCTGCTTATATTAGCTTGCAGGTTAAACAGTTCAAGTTGTAAATCACCTTTTTAAAAAAAAAATTTAATATTTTTTATCGTTGTTATTTATATTTTCTTATCTATATTATTTATTATATATTAGAGGTTTGTATTATTCTTATTTTGTTAAGTATACATATTAAATTAGAATCAAATTGTATTTGGTTTGGACGGTTTTTTTCTTAAATATTTTTTATAGGCAACCTATGCGCCAATCTATTTAGATTTGTCTTCTAAACTTGTTCAATTCACCGGTTAAATGGACTAACCGCGATCCAAACCCTGTTTTGACATTACCATGTTTCCCATCACTACTGATACTTTTATAATGTAATTCTCTTTTTTATTATTAGTCAAAATTGAACTTCCTTTATAAAACTTATACTTTCATTCATTTTATAAAATTAATTTTTATTAAATTATACCTTGTTAGGAAGCATATATTTTAAAAATTTTATGTCAATACATTATAATTTATTGAGTTAAAAACTGTAAATTTAATTTATTTTAAAGTCACTTTTTTATGTTGGTCATAGTTATTATTTTATATCAAATAATAAAATAAAAGAATTTTAAATAAAATAAGTAAAAATAAATTTTATTTATTTACCAAATGAGGATAATATAATTGTTCAAAATAGAAAGAAAGAAGAAAAATATAATTTATAATTAATGATCTATCAAAACCTGAGAGAGTAATATATACTCCTTTATTAAATCAAGGGAGAGCCACTTTCTTACAGCATTCTTAGTCACAGATGCGTAGAAATGGTTGAGTTTAAGAGTTAATTTGTATTTATTTAAATAAATATAATATTTATAATATTATAATGTTAAACAGATTCTTATTACTTAATTTCCAAGTTTTCATTTTCCGCCACTGAATGTTTTGCGTGCAACTTCAAGCCAAGGCCGTGTCAGCCCATTTTGTTTACATGCAAATATTGCTGAAATTGAAAGTGATATAAGGCAATAAGCACACGCTCCTTTCAGCAATTTGCATGTTAGCTTCTGCGAACTTCTTGTTATTGCCTTACAGCAATTAATTTGAATGTTAGAAAGGCAATAATAACTAAAACACAATAAGAGAGGAGAAAGGTGACAATTTCTCTACGTTTCTAAAAGTACAAGAGAATCCATTGATAGTACTCTATGTTCACACACAGTAGTATCAGTATCACATTCCTTAGGAATAGTCAGATAAAGCTAAAAAAGCTGCTCAGATATTATACTTTTTCTTCTCTTAGATTATCTCACCTAAACATAACATTGAGAATTTCTTGGAAGACAAAAGAAATGGAAACGGAAAGAAAAGTAAAATTTTAATTTTGACCTTTTTTATTTAGATTGAAATTTTAATTTTAATTTTCTTATTATTTGGATTGAAGAAATGAGAAAAAAGGAAAGAAAAGAAATGTTAAACTCAGATTAAAAAAATCAAATATAAATATTCGGTTATCCTTCTTTCTCCTCCATTTTCTCTCTCCCATTCAAACTCTTTCTGAAAGGTCCCAATGCATCCTTGCTAATTAATTAAACTCTATATATATATATGCTTGAGTGAAAATCCTTTTGCAAAGCTTCGTGTAAGTGTGTAACTACATGAGTTTTATATAGAGGAGTATATTTTTTATTTTAATTGGGGGAACAAATTAAATCAATATTGTTTATAAGAAGTGTATGTTGCTTGGGATTTTCACATGTGGGTGTTTGAAATTATTGGTCTCTTGTGCATGCATGTATATGGTGAGTTGGTGACTAGAGGTAAATTAAAGGCATGACCCAAGTGTAATAATGATTTTTCTATGTATTTATAGGTATATATAGTAGAAAAAAACGGCAGATTAATTATATATTAAATAATATGTAAAAGTAAAACCTTGACTACGAAAAAAATCTATTTAAGAAACGGTTAAAATAGATATTTAGCGACGATTTTAACTGTTGCTAAACTTTTAGAACGATTACAACAACCATCGTTTATAATCCATCGACATGTCTTCCAACGATGTTTATAACAATCAAGGAATAATCGTCGCTAGTTCTTAAAAATATCTAGCGACAATTTTAATCCGCCAGCTCATGCACACGTTAGGCTTTTAACATTTATAACGACGATTACAACCAGCATTATTTTTTTAACTTTGTCAGATTTAAATCTTAACAATAATTAAAGCCGTTGTTAATTTATTAGTTGTGTCATATTTAAATGTTTGCGATTTGTTTTATCCAATTTTTTTGTAAATATTTACTCAATATAAATTAAACATGCATATATAGAAAATTTAAATTAATTAAAATATATTGATTCAATGATTAAAATATAATTAATATGTTATCAAAATACAATTTACATACATGAACTTTAAATATAAAATTAATATCCAACAAAAAGTTCATGATTATTTCAAGATCACATAAATTCATAAAATATATGAGTTCAATAATTACAAAGGTCTCCAGCAGCATGTAGCTATATTTACAAGTTGATAACACACACCTGAGGGAAAGCCAGGAAACTTAATTACAGAATGGAAGCAAGAAATTAAATTAAGAAAGTGAACTTAAAGTAATTAAAGATACTATTCATTATTCGCTCTATGTATGAGTATATGCTATTTGCTGCTGAGCTGAGAGAGGCAATTCATTCATTCAACTTTCAGACAGGCAAGTTGTTTAGTTGATATTCCGTCATAGTGACAGTCACAGTCACATTTGATTCGTTTTCTTCATTCCCAGCTGAGCTATCATTTTCTTCCACTTCCATGTTGTCATTATTACTTGTTTGTCTACGACAAATAAGCCATCCATGTATTTGTCGGACCGATTTGATTACAGCATCCACAGCGAGAAGAGTCCATACGATGAATGCAACTAAACCCAATAATGGGAATAAAATAAGGAGAAGCATTACAACTACAATAATACCAAATAAAGGTGTAAATCTTGTTATTATGGGAATGCATGTGGGTCGTTTTCTAAGTTTAAATTCTAGCACCAAACCCACAGCGTATATGGATAGATTCACAAAAATGGCTAACATAATAATGTTGCCATGCTTATCAAATATTAAATTTGGAGATGTTTTGTTGGATTGTTGTTGAACTTGCACAAGATCAACCAAGGTAGTAATAAGAAACAATATAATAGCATGCAATGGTGAAGTGTTAGACTCCACTTGTTGCCCCAGTGAGCTGTAACACCAACAAAATAAAGTTAAAATAGTATTTACAAAATATTAACACAAAAATATTAAGTGGAAACTGGAAACTATATTTTAAATTCAGAGACAATTACTGGTTAGATTAGAACATGAATATCAAATTCAAATACAAAATTGGTCTGTTCTACAAATGGAAATTAAGATATATGTCTTTTTCGCCGAAGATTTTATAGGATTAGGCCTAGGTATATTCAATCAAAGATCGATGAAGCTATATATGATATATATATATATAAATAATTTAAGAGTAAGGTTGATCGAATCCCAACCCGATGGATATCTGAAAAATGAAAAAAAAAATGATAAAGGGAAGTCAACAAACCACACAGATCTGCTCTACCTCAGTCACAGAGAATCTTCAATATCTTCAAACAAACAAACAAACAATAAAACCTTTTTCTACCGAGAGAGTTATATAAATAAATGAAATGATATTAATATATTATATCTTGATATTATTAATAGTTAAATATATCTTAATAATTTTTTATTATTTTATTATTTTTATTTTTAATTATTAAACTATCTTTTATTTAATTAATTTTTTGTATAATAATCTCTAATTATCTCCTCTATTAGACCAAACCAGTTGCTTTTGGATCCTCTGCTGGGTGCTCCTTGGTGGGTGCCTGTTGGGTTTTTTAGCGGCGGTTTTATCCGTAGGTAAAGCGTGTTTTAATATTATTGCAACGAATATTATTGCTGCTATAAATTTTGTTTAAATAATTAATTTAACAAAATTTATAGTGACAATAATATTTGTTGCAAAAAACTTTAGCAACGAAAAAAACCGCTGCTAAAACGCCGAGCAGGCCCCCAGCAGCAAAACGCCCAGCAGGGAATCCGGACGCAAACCTCCTACCGAATGTCAATAGCAGTACTATCCAAGCTTAATTTCAGAGTCATTAGCACCAAACTCAAAACTACATCAAGTAATAAGATAAGAGATACATATAAATAGAATCATAACCTCTCTGTAAGGCTCAAATCCGATGGATTTGGACACATATCTTCCTATTTCCTTCGCTTGTTGCAGATGATAATTACAAACCAAGAAAACACGAAGAGGCGAGAGAGAGAGAGAGAGAGAGAGAGATGCAGATCAAAGAACTTGGTATTAGCTAGAAACTAAATAGTGATTATTTTTGAGTTGGGACGTGATTTCATGGTATTTATGCATGTAGTCCACCCAGTAGTGGTAGCAGTGTGCCCATTTCACCCTCTCTTTCATAAGCACATTGACGGTGGTAGCAGCGTCATACACCCACATGCATGGTAGAATTAAAGCAGTCGAAGGGAAGGTAATATACATGTAACGTCTCTCTTTTCTTTAAAACTATTGCATAATTCAAAAGTGATTCTAGAAGAATTTATTGGAATATTGTGCTCCCTATGACTTACGTGGATCCCATTAATTAAAGGTTTAGATCGATGGAGCCATTTCGACATTTGTTTTATTGCATCACATGCCATTAAATTGTACTCCACTCTTTTAGGGTTTAAAAGATTACACTCATTTTGTTAAGAGATAAAAAATTTAAAATTTTCTATTTTAATAAAAATATCTCTATATTTATTAATTATTTATATAATTATATATGTATTTGATAAATATAAAAGATTATTTTTGCAAATTTTAAAATAAAATAAGGAGGGGGTGTAAAAAGGTCCTGTTTGAATATAAATTTTAAAAATTATTTTTGGTTTTTAAAAATAAAAAAAATTTCAATAATTTTTTTTTAACAGAGAAGAAAGAAAATAAAATGTGTTTTGAAAATAAAAAATTCAAAATAATGAAAAGTTATTTTAAACTCTAATTTTTGAAAATAAAGAAAACATAAAAAAAATTATTAATAGCATATATATAAATACTAGCATGAATTTTAAAATTAATTTTATAAAAATTCAGATAAACCTACTCTTTATATTTTTGCTTTGGAGATTGATAACCGAAAAACTTTGAGGCGCATCATAAGCCTTATCAACAGTGAGGAGGAAAGTGAGAGAGACTGAGAGTGTAGAAATTAAAGAGTTCAAATATTGTTTCCTCCACAGTCATTCGAGTTGAACCGTCATTTATTTCGTCTGATGACTCTGATCTTAGGAGTTGAGAATTGAGATACTTGTTCTATATTTAATTAGTCTAAATAAATAAATTTGATATTTGTATTATGAAATATGGATATAATAAAAATAAAAACGATTTTGCTTTTGTTGAAGAAGATGAAGCTTCCTTAGAGAATTTGATCATGTTCATGATCTCATCATGCTCGGGGTATCAGGGGAAAATCAGACTGAAGATATACACTTCCCTTTTCAAGATTTATTAGCAAAAGCAAGTGGGAGATTTTTGTGTTGAGCCTTGCTAGCTTCTTGCATCCCTTGTCAACCTCAGATTGAATGATTTTTGAAAGAATTTTTATGCATGAAATAAGGAGTTAGGGAGATAGAGGATCTTTCAAGTTTCAAGTACTAATTTTTTAATTATTATTTTTGTAGATTAAATTTTTAATATTTTAATAAATAAAATAAATGATGTTAAAATTTTGAATTAATAAAATAAATTATATTAAAAAAACGCATAAAGTGATTCAGCGCAGGCTATAACCCTTCAAGTACTCATCCATCTCTTTGGTCTTTGGCGTGTTATTCCTTGATTGTTCAACGTCATACACACACATCGGAAGAGAATATTTTCCAATAGGATTTGATACGGACACGTCCACTCTTCCTTTTCTCTACATTTACTATTTTTAAAAAATTAAAAAATTTTATGTCCTACATTTTATTTTCCCTCTCCTTTAGAAGAAGGAGAGAAAAAGAAACAAAAAATCTTTGACTTTAAAACTGTCTGAAAAGTGGAACTTCCCCTGGCAAGTCCCTTTTCAACGATGACTCTGCGCGTCGCTTTGGAAAACAAGGTTTGGGGAAAACTTGGGCGTATAAAATAAGCACAATATGATATGATATCAAGGCCTACAAGTACATGTGAAACTGCAAGTCAGAAGGACTCTCCCAAGGTAAAACACCAAAAGAGCAACAGGTAACGACAATATCAAATAGGGTAGTAACACAGAGTTTGAGTCATAGCTTTTATACGAATTTTTTTTAATATATTTAAAATTATTATATTTTAAATTAAATTTATAAAAATATATTATTTTTTTAACAATACGATAATATTATTAATAAATTTTTTTAAAAATTTATTTTTATTAAAAATCAATTGATTCTTATTATACTAAATTTATTTTTAATAAGAATAAATTTAAAATGTTTTGTAAGTCTGAGTCTCATTAATATTTTAACAAAAAGTCTATAATTATGAATTTTTTAATTTTGTAGAACAACTTTGTAGCGATAAATTTTACCTTGTTAACGTTATTTTAATATTTTATTGCTACTATATATTATTGCTACTATAAATTTTGTTTAGACAATAATTCAAAAATGACAAATTTATAATTTTATTTTTTACAAATTAAATTAAATATTTATAATTTAAAAAATATTAAGATTAAAAACTTAAAAAAATTTAATGAAATATTAGTTATATAGTTATAAATTTAAAAATTATTTAAATAGATATTACATTAAATTTAAAAATAACTAATAGTTTGAAGTTATTTTAATTCATATTTATTATTTGTTTTATTAATAATTAATATATTTCTATTTTTTATTAACATATTAAATATTCATTTATTCATTAATAATATAATAATAGAATAATAAAATAATATAATTTAATAATTAATATAAAATATAATAATTTATAATTTTATTTATATATTTTTTATTTTTTAATATATTAATATAAATATCAATATATTTAGATATTATATTTTGATTTTATTTAAATAAAAATAATTTAATATAAGTAAAACATTTTAAACTTAATGTAATTTTTATTTAAATTATTTTTAAAGTTATAACCATATAACAAATATTTCATTAAATTTTTTGAAGTTTTTAATCTTAATATTGTTTAAAATAAAATTTTAAACTTGTTATTTTTTGAATTATTTGTTTAAATAAAAGTTATAACAACAATAGTATTTATTGCTAAAATATTGAAACCTATTTTCGCAACGAATAAGACCGCCGCTAAAAAGTTGATCTGCAAAATTGATAAACAGTTCCTCCATTATAACCTTTTTTATTAAAATATTAATAGCTAAATTTACTTTTATTAAGATTGAATTTAGAGTAATAAAAGTCAATTTACTTTTACTAAAAGTGAATTGTTCGACCAACAATTTACTCTTACTAAGAGTAAATTAAGATAAATTTTAAATATAATTTACTAATAATATTAACGAATTCGTAATGTTACAAAAGAAATAGTATATTTTTTATATTTAATTTAAAATAAAATAATTTTGAATATATTAAAAAAATATTTTTTTACAAAAGTCGAATCTCTATTTATTGATTTTAATATTTTTTAAATAAATTTTGAGTAATATGAGACAAGAGAGCTTTACCTCTCTATATTAATATCCTATCAAATAAAAAATAAAAGATTACAAAAGGATATTTGATTCCAAATGGTTAACATGGGTAATCGATGGAACCATTTCGACATTTGTTTTATTGCATCCCATCAAATTGTACTCCACTCTTTTATGGTTTAAAAGATTTCACTCCTTTCTTAACAGATAAAAAAATTATAATTTTATCCATTTTAATAAAAATATTTTGATATTTATTAATTATTTATATAATTATATATTTATTTGATAAATATAAAAGATTATTTTTAAAAATTTTAAAATAAAATAAGGAGGGGTGTAAAAAGGTCCTGTTTGAATATAAATTTTACAAATTACTTTTAATTTTTAAAAATAAAAAGATATTTAAATAACTATTTTTTAACAGAGAAGAAAGAAAATATAATACTTGTTTTGAAAATAAAAAATACAAAATAATTAAAAGTTATTCTAAACTTTAATTTTTTAAAATATAAAAAAATATAAAAAATAAATTTTTTTTATTAATAGCATGTATATAAATACTGGCATAAATTTTTAAAATTAATTTTATAAAATAATTTTTAAAAAATTCAAATAAACCTACTCTTTATATTTTTGCTTTGGAGATTAATAACCGAAAAACTTTGACCCACAATAGATCCGCAAGCAATAAAGAAGCAAAAAGTGAGTAAAATTAAATGGTGTTACATATATGTAGTAAGTCAACAAAAGTACCATCCCAAGCTTAATTTCACAGATTCATTAGCACCAAACTCAAAACTACAAAACTACATCGAGAGATACACATAAAAATAGAATCATAACCTCTCTGAAAAGCTCAAATTCGATGGATTTGGACGCATTCTCCTATTTCTTAGGCTTGTTGCAGATGACAATCAACAAACCCAGAAAACACGAAGAAGCGAGAGGGAGAGAGAGAGAGAGAGAGAGAGATTGAGTAGTTGTGATGATTTTTGAGTTGTGAAGTGTGACTATCTCTTTCCGTGGTATTCATAGGCCGGGCTTAATTATAATTTCTATATAATAATAATTATATAGAAATTATAACTAAAATTTTATATTTATACTTTTATTAAAGTATTTGGTATACTTCAATTTTTCCTATATAATTTTAAATGTTTAAGGATATATAATTACATTAATTTTTAAAAATATACATCATATCTAGAAAAATTGACTAAATTTTAAAATTTAAATATTGTTCAATTATTTAATATTGAAATAGGCAAAATAGGAAAAATTAAGGTATAACTTAAAGTGATAAAATAAGCAAAAGTAAATTTTATGATTTCAAATTTTATATCAAATTTTAATTTTGTCTTTAAAATTTTTTTTACAGTCAATTTTACTCATAAAGTTTTGAATTTTAATCAATTTACAATTTAACATTGTCTAAATTATTAACAAAAAATATGTGGCATATGACATGTAATGTTAAAATATTGGCAAAAAAATGAAATATTGACTCACATCAAATTTTGAAAAATATTTGATAGTATATTCAAATTTTAGATATACATTTGATAATAAATCTTAAGAATCACTATAAAAAAAGTAAGATTTAGTGGCGACAAAAAAAGTTGCCACTGAATCAAGGCTTTCAGTAGTGACAAAAAGTGTCATCATTTTGACTTTTAGCAATGACTTTTGTCGTCATTGAAAGTTAAAATTTTTGTAGTGAATATAAAGAAAACTTTGATAACATTTAAATACTAAAAACAAAAACATATATTGTAAGATTATAACATTTCCACTCTCACCTAATCACAATTAAATGTGACAAAATTCTTTAAAGGTAACTTTAATAAAATACTTTATATACGACTTGAACGGTTCCAATGACAATTTTATATTTTTTTTTAAATGTAATGTACCTTGAATATGTTCAATGGAAGAGCTCTGCAACATACATAACATTTATAACTTTAATGAAAGAACTTTGCAAATCAACACAGCAAACTTTACCACTAATAATGATAGAAGCCAAAATCTAGTGAACCTCAATAAAGTCGCTTTACTTAGCCACTAATTAAAGCTTCGAAAAACTTGTTGTTTAGACTTGGTGAGCAAGTTGAGAAAGAAGAAATATGTGGAACTTCTTTGTAATCTAATAATTTAAATCTATATATATTAGAGATAAAATTGATTGCAAACATTCTTATTTTTAGTGTTTCAATGTTGTGAAATCTTGTTTATAATCTTATTATTTATTATCAAATGTGCCTTTAAAGTTTGAGTGTACTATTAAATATGTCCTTAAAATTTGTGTAAGTTAATTTTTTTTTGCTAAATATTTTAACTTTACATATTAGATGTTATGAGATTATTTTTTATTAATAATTTAGATTTTGTTATACCGTTGTATAAAATCGATTATAATTTAAAATTTTATAAAAAAATTAATTAAAAAAAATTTAAGGAAGAAATTAAAAATTTATTTAAAATTTTAAAACATAAAAAGTAGTTTTGGCAATAAAATATAATTTTCTAGAGAATTATTGAAGCACCTTTTCATCTGTACGAATTATTTATAAGAATAGATAATTTGTTCCCTCTATATTTTTTCCCGAGATAATAATAATGACACAATCCCTCACATATATTTACATTGTACATTTAATATTTATTCAAAGTAATCGTAATTCATGACATCTAATAATAACACTCAAGAATGATTAATTTTTCGAGGTTTGACAGTCACTTGCATATTAAAAATTAGAGGATAGTGCTTGTTAATTTTTTTAAAAAATAATTCAAAAATAATTATTATATTTAAAAATAATAAATTATATATATTATTTGAATAAATTACACTCTCTTTCTCTAAAAGATGTTAAAATTGTACTATCCTCTTTTATGGTTTGAAAGATTACACTCTTTTTTTTAAAGAGATAAAAAAATTACAATTTCATCTATTTTAATAAAAACATCCCTATACTTATTAATTATTTATATAATAATATATGTATTTGATAAATATAAATGATTATTTTTGAAAATTTGAAAATAAAATAAGGAGGAGTGTAAAAAGGTCCTGTTTGAATATAAATTTTAAAAATTATTTTTGGTTTTTAAAAATATAAAAATATTTGAATAACTATTTTTTAACAGAAAAAAATAAAGTACATATTTTGAGAATAAAAAATATAAAATAATTAAAAATTATTTTAATTTTTAATTTTTTAAAATAAAAAATAAAATTTTTTATTAATAATATGAATATAAATACCATCATAAATTTTTAAAATTAATTTTATAAAATAATTTAAAAAAATTGAAATAAACCTACTCTTTATATTTTTGCTTTGGAGATTAATAACCGAAAAACTTTGAGGGGCATCATAAGCCTTATCAACATTGACGCCGAAAGTGAGAGAGACTGAGTGGAGAAATTAAGGAGTCCAAATATTTCTTTGGAAGCAAGGAAAAAGAAACAAAAAAACCGACCTTAAAACTGTCTGAAAAGTCGAACTTCCCATCGCAAGCCCCTTTTCAATATTGGGTGAGCCAATCAACAACGACTCATTGCGTTGAAAACAAGCTTTGGGGAAAACTTGCGCGTACAAAATAAGCGCAACTTGATATGACATCAAGGCCTACGAGTACATGTGAAAGTGCAATTCAGAAGGAGCTACAAGTACCAACAATACCAAATAGGGCAGTAATACGAAAATATTTCTTAATATATTTAAAATTATTTTATTTTAAATTAAATTTATAAAAATAAATTATTTTTTAATAAATTTTATTTAAAATTTATTTTAATTTATTCTCATTAAAAATGAATTGATTCTAGTTACACTAAATTTACACTGAATTTAGAATGTTTTGTGAGTCTCATTAATATTTTAAATTTAATGTAATTTTTATTTAAATTATTTTTGAAGTTATAACCATATAACTAATATTTCATTAAATTTTTTTAAGTTTTTAATCTTAATTTTGTTTAAATTATAAATTTTTTAATTTAATTTGTAAAAAATAAAATTTTAAACTTTTTATTTTTTGAATTAATTTTTTAAACAAAAATTATCACAACAATAATATTTATTGCTAAAATATTAAAACATACATTTGTAACGAATAAAATTGTTCGTAAAAAGTTGCCATTAAAAGTTTTTATTAAAATATTAATAAAATCCATAAAACAAATTAAATTTACTCTTACTAAAAGAAAATTTACAGCAACTAGAGTTAATTTGGTCTTACTAAAAGTAAATTGTGAGTCAAATTAATTGACTAATACTCTACTGAGCAAATTGAAATAGATTTTAAATAGAGTCTATTAATAATATTAACGAATTTTATAGTGTTACAGAAAAAATAATATATTTATATATATTTGATTTAAAATAAAATATTTTTGAATATATTAAAAAAATATTTTTGTACAAAAGTCGACTCTCTATTTATTGATTTTAATTTTTTTTAAAAAAATTAATGACTTTTTTTAAATAAATTTTGAGTCATATGTGACAAGAGAGCTTTACGTCTCTATATTAATATCGTTTCAAATAGACAATAAAAGATTACAAAAGGATATTTGATTCCAAAAGGTTAACATGCATAATGTACATATTATTTTTTAATATTTAAAATATAATATAAAAAATATTTATTATATTTTAAAGTAATAAAATAATAAGTAATATAAAAATAATCAATTTTAAATTATTTTGTTTTAATTTTTCATTATTTTTATTTTATTTTTTTACTTTTTTCTTTATACTATATATTTTATTTTATATTTTATATTTTATATTATATAACATATAATTGATAAGATTAATGACTAAAAAATTTTAAAATTATTATAATATAGATAATATGCTATTTTTATAACAGAATAATGGGTATTAGGCTTATAACCTTGTTTTCATTATTTATTAGTAGGCCATGTACAGGGCTACGGTTTCACTTTAGTACTCTTTAAAATTAAATATTATATTATATCAAAGAAGATAAAATAATTTTTATTTTAAAATTAAAAATTTAACATTCACTTTAATGCATTTTCAACCATTAGTAAAATTAGATTGCCATTAATAATAATAATAATAATAATAATAATAATAATAATAATAATAATAATAATAAAACTTGGATAGAAAATATGAATGATCAAAATATTCATATTTTATGAGTATTTATAAAATTTATCTGTCAAATTCATATTCGAATATTAAATGAGCAAGTCTAAATTTAAGGAGGATGATATTCTATTCAAAACTAGACCCTTTTATATAAAATATTTAAATATTATTTGTATATTATAAATATATATTTATTTTATTTTATTGAAAAAAATATATACATAAATTATGTTAATTGCTTCAATTTCATTAATAAGATAATTTAATTTTAATATAAATCTATAAATTATCATATTTAATAATTTTGTAAAGATAAATTTGTTATAATTTTATATTAATTATATATTTAAAATTTACATAATATAATTGATATAACTTATATTCTTGTTTTATAAATTTATATGTAAATAAATTATAATTTAAAAAATAATTATTTTAAAATTTTTTAAATAAATGAATCTGTATCTAAATATTTACAAATTTTACAAATTTAAATATAAAATACTCATTCATGTTTGAATTCGGATAAGAAGACTCTGTTACCCTACTCATCATCATCTCAATGCAATGCGATTTTATTTTCTGGACTCGGGCCCGTATAAGTCCTTTTATGGCTTGGCATTAAACAGTCTACTTTTATGAAATTCATAAAAATATATTTTTAATTATTATGTGTTACCAAATAAATAAAAGATATTAATTTAGAATAATAACATAATAATACGTAAAAATTCTTAGTTAATATTAAATATATATAATACTATTATAATAAGATTTCTATTTGGTTCAAATTTTTAGTACATAATTCATTCTTGTTTATCATTTATATTTTTTTCTATATTAGAGGTTTGTATTAGTATTGTTTCTTTAAATACACATATTAAATTAGAATCAAGTGATATTTGGTTTGGAAGGTTTTTTTTTGTTTTATCATGTTTTGTATCACTACTTCAGTTGACCTTCAAGTCCAATAGCACTTGAGAAACAAATCTCCAATTTGAGGTAATTGGCATACAACACATGGCCCACCCCTTTGTGTACTGCTGTGGATCGAGTTACTATTATTGTAGTTATAACGCAATTCTCCTAATCTTATTATTAGTAAAAATTGAACTTCCTTATTTTATAACAAAAAACAAAATTTATACTTTCATTCATTTTATAATATTAGTTTTTGTTAAATTATACCTTTTTAGAAAGCATTTTTTAAAAATTTTATGTCAATATTATAATTCATTTAGTTAAAAACCAAACCTCTGATTTATTTTAATATTTTAAAAGTCACTTTTTTGTATTGTTCAAATTTATAATACTTATTTTTTTATATTAAATAATAAAACAAGAGTATGTTAATTAAAATAAGTAAAAATATTTTTTTTGTATTTATCATATGAGCATAATATAATTGTTCTTTCTCTATCCTTAATTAGTTCTTCCTCTGTCATTTTTCCAATCTCAACAATAATTTATTATAAATAAATTATTATAATATTTAGAAGATTATAATTATATACAGATTCCTATTACTTTCCAAGTTTCCACCATTGAATGCTTTACCTGCAACTGCAAGCCAGGCATTCTCCACTTGTTTATTAATTTCAGTAAATAATATATTTCTAATTTAAAGATTTTGTTAACAAATATTCCGATTGATTAAATATTAAAAATTATTATTTTTATTATTTTTTTACTTATTTTTAAATTATTAAATATTTTAAGTATTAAAAATAAGCCTTAATTTAATTAATCAAGAGATTGCTAAGTTATAAAAAGTAAAAAAGTGAAAATGTAGTCAAAATTCCAAGTTGGAATCGACGAATCAGAGTGAGCACCACCTTGATGACATCTATGGAAGTTGCATATTGGAATGAATTAAACAACATTGACTAAAGACTGTTAATTATTGCCTAGATCTATGCTCCATTGTGGGGACAAACTAGGAAAACAGTTGGATACGGAAGCGACATTTAAATCTAACGTAGAATATGTTCAAATGTTAGTGCATACACAGTCATCGTGTGGTTCTTTCCCAAATTTGCGTAAACTTGTAGTCCAAGATGTTGGCAATTACATAAAATGACTTTTTGTATTATTGAAGTCCTTAATCTAAGTATCATTTCATATTTACAATTTTATCCACTGTAGAAGAATAAATCTGTCGCATGCACGGTCAAAGTTGTAATTTGCCGTACCATTTCCGCATTGATTCAAAAGTCAGATGTGAAACAAGGCGTTAGTTAGGTTCATAATAAGTGAATTCCTACAAGGAACGGAATTCGTACAAGGAAAGCATTACATCAGCAACGAGAGGATTCCCATTCAAGCATACGGCTGAAATAAAAACACATATTAAAATATTATATATATTTTTAAAATATAGTACATGTAATTTTTTATATTTTAAATTATATACTTAAATATCATGTATTTGACTCACTCACCGACTCTATCCATATATTATATTTTAATCAATTTTTTCTCTTCCCCATTTATTCTTTTCTTTCTTCTTTTCACGTGTCTTTTGTCTTCTTTCCTCCCATTTTTCTTTTCGTTCCTGTTTTATTTTCTCTCTCATTCCTTCTTTCTCCTTCTTTTCTTTATGAACCGCCCTCCCTTCCTTTCTTGATTTTTTTTTTGTCCTTCCTTCATCCCATCTTCCTAGAGAGTATTTTAAGATTTTTTATTCTTTTTTTTCTCCTTCTGTATACCCATATTTTACCAAATTAGTATCTTAATCGATTCATCAATTTTTTTAGTTGGAACGATTAAGTTGATTTGATTTTTGAATAATTGAAACTAGGCCCCATAAATAGTAATGAAGTGTTACGAGATTGTGAGAGTTAGGTGACTAGTCGATGAGAGATGATCAGTTGGACCATTAATGAACAAGGTGGTCGAGCACTCTTATGATGAACAAAAATATTTACAAGGAAAAAATGATCAAGTTAAACTATTTTTTATTTTGTGAAAAATAAGTCTTTTTCAGAGTAGTATTAATCATATTATCCAATGTTGACATAAAAAATGTTCTTTTTAAATAAACGAAAAATAAAAGTAGTCGACGTTAAAGAATAAAAAATCAACTTTAATTGATTATATGATATTTCTGTATTACAGTTAGCAAATAGTTAAAAAATTTCACTTTTTGTCATGATTCAAGCGTTCGATAATGTACATATGAAGTTTTAAAATTTAGACATTATAACAATATTACTAAAAGTAAGTATAATTTAAAGAGATAAAATATAATTTTCTGGAGAATTATTGAAGCACTTTTTCATCCTAACGATATTTTTCCTGGTAATACAAGAAAAAATTAAAACTACTTGCTAATAAAAACAACAGCGGAAGCAAAATCAGTAATTGTGAAAAGAATTATGTTATTTAAGTCAATTTTAACAAGGTGGAAGGACATATTAATTAACTTGGATCTCAATAGATGTACTTAATCTGATATTGCCCTGAGCAAAGACAACTAAGAACGTTTAATTTTTACAATATTAATAAAACAGAAAAATATGAAATATTTAAAATAGTGGATTGGAATCGGATTCTCCATTTGGAAAAATAAAAAATTACATGCACATTCGCTCTCTCTGTAGGCCTTATCAATAGACACGCTTTCGCTGACACAGCGACGCAGAAAGCAAGAGAGAATGAGAGACAGACAAATCAATGAGTTTAAATATTATTACCTTAACAGTCATTCAAATTCAACCGCGAACGTTGATACAAAAGCTTCTCATTTATTTTTGTCTTATCTCAAGAGTTTATATACTTCAATTCTTCTGCATTTAGTCCAAATTATCAAACTAATTAAAATAAATAAGGAATCATCTTAATTGAAGTGAACCTCAGTTGGAGCCAAATGAATTAAAAAAACTTTTAAGAAAAGATAATTAAATTAATTTCCAAAGGTGTCATCGATATCAATTGGCTTAAAGCTTTTTTTTTTTTTTTTTACTATATTAACAATTTTATCCTCTAAAAGAAATGGGAGCGATCGAAGATATACAGCATAATCTCCATAGCAACATAGAATATAGATGGATAAAATTAAGCACCTTTATGAAGTTAAAGGTTTGAAAATCTAGCTTTCTCACAAGTTAATTGTGAATCATTTGTTAATGATTCAGGAGTTTCTTTACAAAATTGTTTCATTAATATTAATTATTATAATATTTTTATTTTATATAAATTAATTTTAAATCAAGTATTAATTTTTTAAAAAAAATATTTAACTAAATAAAATTGGATTATAGAATTTAAGATTTAATGGGGAGATACGAATATTTTTTATACATACTTTAGTAAATTTAAATATTTATTTTTATATAATTATAAGATATAATATATATAATGTCTTTTTTTAGATAAATTAGTATGGTAAATTAAAATTATAACAAAAATACAAATAATTTAAAATAATTTATTGGATAAAAAACCTTAATTTAATTCAATTTACCAAGTTAAGCTGATTAATCCACCATGATGATGGTTTGGGGTTTTATTTTCTTCAAATCATATAATCCTATAAATTTTTACCAGACTTCTCGTTATACTAGTCAATCAATATAACCCGTCAGTACTAGTTAGCCTGTTTTTTTTATTATTATTTAATTTTTTTTATACTTCATGAAGATGAGAGTCTAGCTATGATTAAAAAAAAACCTATAAATCAAGTAATAAAAATGAGCTAACTCGATTTTGAAGAACTTTATTTTATATATGTTTGTTTAAGTTGTTTGATTTGTGAAAACGTATCAGAAGACCTGGGGATCATTTTGTAATAAGTGAATAAGTGGTTACTTCAGTTAAAGTTAGTTCAGAACCTTTGTAACTTACACGTTTGGTATTTTGCATAAATGACAAAGCCACCATGGCATAATATAATTCAAATTTTCAGTTTCATTCTCTTCTCTGATCTTGTTCAATTTGATAATTTAATTTAGATTTTATTATATATATTGTTGAGTTTTAGATCTTGTTATTGTTTGAGATTATTGTTGTTATATTGTATTATTTTTAATTATGTTATTCGTATTTATTATAAATTTTCTCTTCATTTTTCTCTTATTTTTTTAAAATAATAGCTAGGGGTAGGATTAATAGGTCAACTCATTTAACTCACAATTGAATTTTTTTAATTCATTAAAAAATAGGTCAAAATATCTTGACTAACTTAGTCTGTAACTCGTTTTGCCAAAAATAATATCAACTTATATCATATTTATTAATGGTGTTAATAATAAATATGTGTGTGCCTAAGTATGTAATAAAATATTAAAAAATTCATTTGCAACGGTAATAAAATGCCTAACTTGTTGCCATTACTTATCACAAATTTGGTCTTTTTTCTTGTTTCAAGTTGTTTCGAGCTAGTTCTTTATCTCTCTCTCTCTCTCTCTGTGTGTTCTAAAATGATTCCCTAATATTTTTACAATGTTGTAAAATGGTTACCAAAATTTTTAATACTTTTGTACGAGAGTTCCTAAGGAGTTCTAAATTGTTCTAACATGGTCTTTTCCTTTTATGGATATAAGGAAAGTTTTCAGAATTAATGAAATTATAATTTTTTTGGATAAAAACTTAAGAATATAATTTTCTCTAAATTTAGTTTAAATTATTTTTTTGTGAAATAAAATTTAATATCAAGGAAAAATAAGAATATATAACATTCAAATAATATTAAATAATTGAAAAATATTTCAAGTTTAAAATTTAGTCAGTTTTTTTAGATATGATCTATATTTTTAAAAATTAATATAATTATATATCCTTAAACATTTAAAATCATATAGGACATTTATATATACCAAATATTTTAATAAAAGTATAAATATAAAATTCTATAAATACCACGGAACGTGATAGTCACACATGACAACTCAAAAATCTTCACGACTCAATATCTCCCTCTCTCTCTCCCTCCCTCCCTCCCTCTCTCCCTCCCTCTCGCTTCTTCGTGCTTTCTAGGTTTGTTAATTGTCATCTGCAACAAGCCTAAGAAATAGGAGAATGCCTCCAAATCCATCGAATTTGAGCTTTTCACAGAGGTTATGATTCTATTTATATGTATATCTCTCTCATCTTGATGTAGTTTTGTAGTTTTGAGTTTGGTGCTAATGAATCTGTGAAATTAAGCTTGGGATGGTACTGTCATTGACTTACCATATATATGTAACACCATTTTTACACACTTTTTGCTTCTTTACTGCTTGCGGATCTATTGTGGGTCAAACTATCGCAGGTTGCTTCCACTACAGCCACCATTACTACATCCTCCACCATCGCAATCAACTCCACCAATCATCTCATTCTCACCATCATATTATTTACTCGTCACCGTCATCTCATATCTCATCTCATCATCATCATCATCATCATTGCCATGCCATCCATGCTTTCATTGTTTTCGAAAATAACCTAAAGCTTCAAGAGGATAGTGAAGATTCAAGAATATATGATCAGAGTACTAGGAGTTCCCTGTGACTAAGGTAGAGTAGATCTGTGTGGTTTGTTGACTTACCTTTATCATTTTTTTTTTATTTTTCAGATATCTAGCGGGTTGGATTCGATCAACCTTACGCTTAAATATTATATATATATATATATATTCTCTCTCCTTAGTTAAGATTCTCCAACCCTCTAGTTAATCTAGTAGCTAGTTTGGTTGGTTTATAAAATCGATCTGTTTTTAAGTTTTTAATTGGTCCTTTCCCCGAATATACGTGTTGTATCATAGATAGCTTCATCGATCTTTATTTGAATATGCCTATGCCTAAGCCTAACCCTATAATATTTTTGGCAAAAAAGAAATATATCTTAATTTACATTTATAGAAAAGACCAATTTTGTATTTGAATTTGATATTCATGTTCTAATCTAACCAGTAACAGTCTCTGAATTGAAAATGTAGTTTCCGATTTCTACTTAATATTTTGATGTGTTAATATTTGAAAAATACTATTTTAACTTTATTTTGTTGGTGTTACAGCTCACTCGGGCAACAAGTGGAGTCTAACACTTCACCATTGCATGCTATTATATTGTTTCTTATTACTACCTCGGTTGGTCTTGTGCAAGTTCAACAACAATCCAACAAGACATCTCCAAATTTAATATTTGATAAGCATAGCAACATTATTATGTCAGCCATTTTTGTGAATCTATCCATATACGCTGTGGGTTTGGTGGTAGAATTTAAACTTAGAAAACGACCCACATGCATTCCCATAATAGGAAGATTTACGCCTTTATTTAGTATTATTGTAGTTGTAATGCTTCTTCTTATTTTATACCCATTATTGGGTTTAGTTGCATTCATCGTGTGGACACTTCTCGCTGTGGATGCTGTTATCAAATCGGTCCGACAAATACATGGATGGCTTATTTGTCGTCGCAGACAAACTATAAGAGGAGGAAGAAGAAGACAAACAAGAAACAATGACAACATGGAAGTGGAAGAAAATGATAGCTCTGCTGGGAATGAAGAAAATGAATCAAGTGTGACTGTGACTGTCACTATGACGGATGATCAGCAAAATGACTTGCCTGTCTGAAAGTTGAATGAATGAATCGCCTCTCTCAGCTCAGCAGCAAATAGCATATATTCATACATAGAGCGAATAATGAACAGTATCTTTAATTACTTTAAGTTCACTTTCTTAATTTAATTTCTTGCTTCCATTCTGTAATTAAGTTTCCTGGCTTACCTTCAAGTGTGTGTTATCAACTTGTAAATATAGCTACATGCTGCTGGAGACCTCTGTAATTGAACTCACATATATTTCCACAATAAAGGTTGTACTTTTACATATTAATTAATAATGTGCCTTTTTTTCTACTATATATACTTATAAACATGCACATAGAAAAATCATTAATTCATATATGTTTACTTCGAAAAATGATTATTGCACTTGTGTCATGCCTCTACCTCTGGTCACCAACTCACTGTTTACATGCATGCACGAGCTAGAGGCCAATAATTTCAAAGACCCACGTAAAAATCTCACGCAACAAACTCTCATAAACATTGAGTTACTTTATTCGCCCAAAATAAAAAGATACTATACTCTCATATATTACACACACACACACACACAGAGTCTTAAACTAAAATAACTGAAAACGTGGTTGAATTATTTAATATTGTATCAAATATTTGCAAGTAGCTCAAATGAATTTACATATTTCTTGCTAGTCATCTGGCAGATTCCTCCCACTCCCACCAGCGAAGCTTCGTGGCAAGTGAGTAATGTTTTATTTTTATTTTTTTAATTGAAATAAAATAGAAATTAGAAGGAGAGAGAAAAAGGTAGGCGAAGATGAGAATGAAATTTGGGTGTCACGTGAGAGACCCGTAGTCTACAGGAATGAATTGCGAAGTTGGTAGTAGGCTAGTGTGTATAATATTAATAGGGTCTATAGGGAGAAGGGTTGTCGTTTCATTTGATGTGCCTGTTTGTTTCCGCAAACATGAATGGTGCTATAGCACCATAGTAAAAAGGAGTGGGCATGCACGTGATCCAAGACAGATATTGGTGTGTGGTGTGCGGTGTGCTATACCACCATAATAATGATACATTACTAACTTTTATGCTTTATCTCACTATTCCGAAAACCGATTCACTTATGTCGGGCCCCTGCTTTAAAAATATCTAATTAATCATTTTTATGAAAAAAATATTTAATTAATAAAAAATATTACTTTTATTAATATTTTTCAAATTTAAAATTATTAAATATTTTATCATCTAATAATTATTTTTTTCTTAATTAACATTCTAAGACACTAGTTAATTAACTAATTATATCATTCTTTTTTAAACTATTAGTATTTTTAAATTTATCTTTATTTTTGATTTCTTTATTATTATTCCTGCATTTCGTATATGTTTTACTATAATTTTGATGCTGAAGAACTTTTTTCAAAACGTAAGAAAACTGTAATTAATTTCCTATACTTTGTTTGTAAGAAAACTGCAGATAGTGCATAGGGATTTTAAACGTCCAAAGCTGCAAGTTCTAAGCATGCTCCAAGCGCGTGTAAAATATTATATTAGGTATTCTTTTAATGGTTAAAGTTAGGAACTAATAAATTACTTTTTAGACATATATTCTAAAATTAAACTATTTTTTAAGTACTAAAAATACCAAGTATTCTTCCTGGTCTTTAGAAAAGGCAAATATAACGAAAACACAAAACATAGGAATTAAGGAAGAAAAAAAACTGAAGTTTATCATGTATAATCATGTGTTGGTTATGTGAGAATTACAGAGGACGAAACGAAACAAGAGAGAAGAAGGGATAGAAAGTCAAAACCCAAAAGAACAACCCTTGTGGTGGAGGGTAGGCGTCCGTACGTGGGATAATATATACAAATTGAAATTTGAATATTCTCATTATTTTATTCTCTTAGTTAAAACAAAATATAGTGAAAAAGCTGAACGCTTCCATTTCGATGTGTGGGTGTGGCAAGGTGCATGCATGCGATGATTTAATAAGTGCTTCTAGCCAGCAATCGTACGATAAAGAGATTATAAATTAAACGAAGCAATTGTGAAAATCTAATTAAAACTAATCTAATCCCACTTCTATTGTCGCTGTCCTCCATTGAAACTTAGACTCTATAGCAGTGATTTTGTAGATTTAAATTCGTATCAATTTTATATAAAATTTTTACAGCTTCATAATTTAATAAAAAAAATAATATGCAGTAGTTATAAATTATAATTAAAAGTTGATAAAAAATTAATTTATTAAATTATTTTTTTATTTGGTCTATTAAATCAATAATATTTTATTTTTAAATCAAGATGTCAAGATTTACATCAAAACTCATAGTTTTTTCTTCTTTATATTAAAGTTAATCTATCCTACTTCTTATTCCTTTTTTAACGGTTTATGTGGATTTTGAGATCTTTGATTAAAAGCTGCACAAAGTCAAACGATTTGAATATGAAAGATAAAGACAGAAGTAGGCGAGCGGTCGGTGGCAGTAAAAGTCAAAAGAATTAACAGCAGTTTGTGGATTGTGGTTGGGTGGAATATACATTAAAATATTATGAGTTTTTTAGACTTAAGATTTTGAAGAATTATATTTTATGTTAGTTTAAGTTGGTACTTTAATTTTAGACTTGAAACTGGACTTTCTAAAAAAATGGCTGCAACTGATCTACCTAGAGATGGATTTTAGACTTGAAAATTTTAATTTAACTTCTAGGAGCCGAAATATTTCTCTCACAAATTTGGTGTTAAAATGAATTAGTTTTGTATTTTTAGTGATTTTCCTAAATTTCTACGGTTGAAGGGACTAAAATGCAAAATTTTAGGAAATTTGTATACTAGGCAAAAATGGTAAATTTTCAGAGTTTAAGAGTTTTGATTAAGTTAAAGTTAGAGTACCTGTGTGTTAAGACTAGAAATTAGAATAATTTTCTAAGACTTTGTATTAAAAATTGCTTAAATTATACCTGTGGTCCCTATACCTTCACTACAAATATAAATATAAGTTGGTCCATATAATTATAATTGGTATAATTTGATTCTTATAATTTGAAATTAATTGTAACTTGATCCCCACTATTAAATTCTGTTAAGTTTTCGGTATCTCAATAATTATGTGGCGACCACATGGAATGTCTTTAGTACAGTAAGCATCTTTTAAAATTAAATTATAAAAAGAAGAAAAAAGGTAATTAAAACCGCCTCAAACGTGCACATGAATTTTTAAATATTATCTAAATTATTTTTTATTAGATTCCAAATCTTCTTATATTAAAATTACTCATAGAATTTTTCTCTATTCAAAGCATCTAACAAATTAACCACCAATTTTGAAAGAAAATAAAGACGGGATATAAAAAATTCAAATTATAGAAACAATGAAATAGAAGAGACACCTCTATTGGTTGACGTTCAATAGTAACAATAGTGGCGAGAGACATGAATGGTCATCACAACTATGAAGAAGAAGAAGGGAGTCCTCCACTGTTATCCATCATCAGCTGCCATTGTTTGGCCCATTTCTTGTCAATTTGGGTCTTCAGCCTTGGACTTTCAAAATAGGGCCTATTTTTTCTTTACCGTAATACTCTTAACTTCTTTTTTAAAAAAAAAAACTCTTCACAAATACAAAATGATCATATGTATAAATTATACTTATTTTTTTGAAGTAATTATATATATATATTACTCTAAAACATATTAGAGCATAGAGAATTTATATATAGATTTATATTTTTTTATATTTTAACTAATTAATATTAATAACTTAATAAAAATAAATATTTATAAATATTTATTTATTTATTTCAATAATATTAATAGAAAAATAAATTTATATATAAATTTTTAAGGTAATTTTGCAATAAAAATAATTTTTACTCAAATTAACCAGATAAAATTACTTCTTTTTCACAATTTTTTTCTTAAAATTTTAATTTTAAAAAAGTAGTTTAAAATAAATAAATTTTGGGAGCTTCACGAAATGAGTGAACCATTTTGTTGTGACAGGTCCATATTTGGGGTTTTTGTTGATTTAGTTTGGACGATCTTGAGATATTTTAAAATTAAACTATTCACATCAGTTTAACATAATAATATACATACTAGTTTGAGTTTACAGTATGAAATCAAAACAAATTAAATTATAAATGATTATTTTTAAGTGATTTGATTTGGACTATTTAAATTTTTTCAATTTACCAATTTTATATATTAAATTTTATTAACCAAATAAAAATAAAATATTTTTTAATATATAAATACAAAAAATACAGTAATATTTTATTTATTAACAAAATGAAATTATATATGTTATTAACTAATACGTATCCAAACAACATTATAAAATAAATAAATAATAATTATATTTTTATTTTAAATTTATTCCAAATAATTATAAAATTGAACTAGTTTCAAAGTTAAATTTTTATGACAAATATAATATAGACTAGTTAATTTAATTTTTTTAAATATAAATTTTTAAAATTGATCTCTAGAGAAAACTAACCAACACAAGTGAAAAAAATTATTAGAATATTAAAGTAAAGTAATTTAATACAATTTAATTTGAGATTATAAACATTAAACATATATATATGCATATTTTTAACAAAATTAAACAATTAAAAGTTAAAGTAGATATTTTAACAAAATTAAACATTTTTGCTTCAAAATTTTAACAAATGATACAATATAAATTTCATAAATATTTTTATAATAAAATAACAATTTTACCCTTAGTGTAAAATTATCATTTTGCCCCTTTTACCAACATGACTATTTTAGCTCTTTATTGACTTCCAAAATTTCAAAAATTTGGGAGATTATTCTTAAGAAAATTTATCATCATTTCCTAAGTAAAATGATAATTTTATCTTTGTGATAAAATTATTATTTTACCCTTATGGTAAAATTACTATACCCTGGGTGAAATTACCATTCTATCTTTGGATAAAAATTATCTGTTTTACCCCTGAATATTTTTCTATAGTCATGATAACTTCTAGATATTCTATTGACATAATCATTACGTATCATAAATGCACAGAAATATTTTGGAGGCGTAATAATTATATTTCGTCCTTATTTAAAACCATTATTTCTTTCACTTTAGTTCCTAACTTTTTTTTTTAATTTAGTCCCTTTATCCTTTTCAAAAATTTAGGGCAATTTAATTACAATCTCAGGCATAAAACCGCTAAATTTTATAAATTTAAAATGTATAGGATAATGAGAAAAATGCGGATATTACATATCAAACAATAACTTTTCAAAAAATTTTCACACTAATTGGTTTATCTCAAGTCAAGGTAAAGAAAAATTTAGCTAATACAATTGAATAACCAAATTACAAGAAAAGATCTCAATGAATAATAATTTTACAACTTAAAAAGAAATCAAGGTTTAAACATATTGTCGTATTATAAGTAATATTCATGAAAAATAATAATTAAAGTATCAGTCATCTCCGTAAAGTTTGTCAATCAAATAATAATGTAGATATAAAATTATAAAAATTTAGTTTATTCTTCATATTAAACTAATATGTTAAAATTCATAAATAAATGCAAAAAATTTAATTAAAAGAGTAAAAGTATGCATAATATACATTATCTTTTCATTAGGACGTTGACGTATTTAGGTGGTTCGCCAATTCCACAAGTTCAACCCCGACTGTGAGGTTGTCCTCAAGGGTCCCCATAACATGACTAATATATAACATATATTTAAATACTTCTTTAACAAGATTAAATTTCAAAACTTCAGCAAAATTAATCTCCAACACTAACTTTAATTAAATTTCTTTAATTAAATTTCTATTATTCCTTACATAACCCACTCAACATGCTATAAGATATATATATATATATAAATTCTTCAATTTTTTATTTCAAAAATTCTTTCCAAAATTCTATCTATCTCATTCAATGATTTTTAAATAAAATAATTCCTAACATAACAATTTCTAAACCTGAAGTCACTCAAAATTATCACAGCTAAAATTTCAGCTTTAGAATCATTTTGGGAAATAAAAACTTTTGTTTTGAGTTGTGAAGCTTTGAATTGAGGATTGATTGAATCAATTTACAACATTCAAAAACTCCCCCAGTTTACTTAGAATATTCAAGAGACAAATTATAGAACCCAAAGCAAAAATTTCTAAGCAATCTTTCCGAAGATAAAAAGCTTCAAAATGAAAGAAAGGAAGTAGAGATTTATCAAACCAAACTACAATCTAGTCCCAATTCTCCCCTCCATTCGATCAAGAATAAGGTGAGAGAAAGAGAAGAGAGATACCTTGCTCCTCCCTCACACATGGTGGTCGCCGGGGGAGAAAATGGTAGCGGTGGCCGGTAGATGTACGATGCCAACTTGTGGTGGCTTGTGGTGGAGAGAATAAGACGTGAAGGGAGAGAAGTAAGGAAAGAATTAAAAAAAATGAAAGAAGAGCATCAGTCCAGAGGAGAGAGAGGGGTGTTCCTTCTGGGAACGGATCCTGGCTGGCGCCTCATTTGGCGCCTGTTGCGACAACGACACCGTTTCGTCGCATTTTTTTTTTTTTACAGATAATGAAACGACGTCGTTTCGCTGCGTTACTAATTCGGTTTTTCGCGGGCGAAAACGACGCCGTTTCGTCGTATAATTTTCAATTCCAGCAGGCAAAACGATGTCGTTACTCCTTTAGCAGCAAAAACAAAAAAAGGCAATGTGTAAAATTCCCGCGCGCGCGTCTCCTTCTTCATCAGCAAGCTTCTTCGTCTACGTGAGCGCATGCCATTTCCTGCAGCGTCCACTTCACGGCACCGTCTCGTTCGCAGCGTCGTCGCCTTCTCTGCCGTCGTGGTCTGTCGAAAATTGTCGTCTTCATCAGCATCTTGAACTGTGTGGCATTGGAGCGTCTCGACCGCGTCTTCATCGGCATCTTTTTCCGGCGTCGTGGTCTGCCGTCTCCTCTGCGTCTTCATCAGCAGTGTTTTTTGGCGTCGTGGTCTGCTGAAGTGTAAGGACATGGTTGTGTAGTGGAGGTGGAAGCCATGAAGGAGAAGTAAGAAAGGAATTAATCCATTCTCTCTGAAATTGGGAATTACAGACAAAGTGAAGGAGAAAGAGCTATGACGCTTTCGGCGAGGAATTGAAAATTATACGACGAAACGGCGTCGTTTTCACCCGCGAAAAACTGAATTAGTAACGCAGCGAAACGATGTCGTTTCATTATCTGCAAAAAAAAAAATGAAATGCGACGAAACGGTGTCGTTTCGTCGCACAGCAGGGCACCCAGCAGGGGATTCGTTCCCGTTCCTTCTATGCCTAAATTGATTTCGCAAAAATCATATTTTCTCCTTCCTTAAAAAAAAAACTCCTTCCTTATTTGAAAGAATGTAATTATTTTAAATTTTTTTTTAGGTAAATGAATCCTGAGTCCAGATTTTTTAAAATTTTACAAATCCAAGTATTTTTGGATTCAGATAAGAAGACTTTAGTACCCTACTTTTATCCAACTCGTCATCATCTCAATGCAATGCGATTGTATTTTCTTGCAGTTTCATGTCTTTGTGAAATGGGCTGACTGGACTCGGGCCCGTAAAAGTCTTTTTATGGGTTGGCATTACACAGTCTACTTTTATGAAATTCATACAAATATTTTTTTAATTATTATATGTTACCAAATAAATAAACGATATTAATTTAGAATAATAACATAATAGTACATAAAAAATATTAGTTAATATTAAATATATATAATACTATTATAATAAGATTTCTATTTTGTTCAAATTTTTAGTACATAATTAATTCTTGTTTATCATTTATATTTTTTTCTATATTAGAGGTTTGTATTATTATTATTTCTTTAAATATACATATTAAATTAGAATCAAGTGATATTTGGTTTGGAAGATTTTTGTTTTATCATGTTTTGTATCACTACTTCAGTTGACCTTCAAGTCCAATAGCACTTGAGAAACAAATCTCCAATTTGAGGTAATTGGCATACAACACATGGCCCACCCCTTTGTGTACTGCTGTGGATCGAGTTACTATTATTGTAGTTATAACGCAATTCTCCTAATCTTATTATTAGTAAAAATTGAACTTCCTTATTTTATAACAAAAAACAAAATTTATACTTTCATTCATTTTATAATATTAGTTTTTGTTAAATTATACCTTATTAGAAAGCATATTTTTAAAAATTTTATGTCAATATTATAATCCATTTAGTTAAAAACCAAAACTTTGATTTATTTTAATATTTTAAAAGTCACTTTTTTGTATTGGTCAAATTTATAATACATATTTTTCTATATTAAATAGTAAAACAAGAGTATGTTAATTAAAATAAGTACAAATAATTTTTTTGTATTTATCATATGAGCATAATATAATTGTTGTTGCTGTATCCTTAATTAGTTCTTCCTCTCTCACTTTTCCAATCTCAACAATAATTTATTATAAATAAATTAATATAATATTTAGAAGATTATAATTATATACAGATTCCTATTACTTTCCAAGTTTCCACCATTGAATGCTTTACCTGCAACTGCAAGCCAGGCAGTCTCCACTTGTTTATTAATTTCGGTAAATAATATATTTCTAATTTAAAGATTTTGTTAACAAATATCTCGATTGATTAAATATTAAAAATTATTATTTTTATTAATTTTTTACTTATTTTTAAATTATTAAATATTTTAAGTATTAAAAAGAAGCCTTAATTTAATTAATCAAGAGATTGCTAAGTTATAAAAAGTAAAAAGTGAAAATATAGTCAATATTCCAAGTTGGAATCGAAGAATCAGAGTGAGCACTACGTTGATAACATGTGTGCAAGTTGCATATTGGAATGACATGAACATGAATTAAACAACATTGACTAAAGTGACATATAAGACTGTTAATTATTGCCTAGATCTGTACTCCATCGTAGGGACAAACTAGGAAGAGAGTTGGATACGGAAGCGACATTTAAATCTAAAGTAGAATATGTTCAGATGTTAGTGCATACACAGTCATCGTGTGGTTCTTTCCCAAATTTGCGTAAACTTGTAGTCCAAGATGTTGGCAATTACATAAAATGACTTTTTGTATTATTGAAGTCCTTAATCTAAGTATCATTTCATATTTACAATTTTATCCACCGTAGAAGAATAAATCTGCTGCACGCGCTGTCAAAGTTGTAATTTGCCGCACTGATTCAAAAGTCAGATGTGAAACAAGGCGTTATTAAGTTCACACAAGAAAAATATTATATCACGATGACCAAGAAAATAAATAAATATTATATAATTATGTTCTAATTAATTAATTATCTATCCACATGACCGCCGCCGAAGGGGAAACAATTAAGTGATTTGTATGCGTTGCATGACCTTAATGTAAATGGTCTGCTCATTTGTTTAAATAAAATTATAAGATATTTTCTTTTGTTTTTAAAGAAAATTCATATCAACGTTCACTTCAAACAAATATAACATTGCGATTCGCAGAAAGAGTAACGAGAGGATTCTCATTCAAGCATACGGCTCAAATAAACTGCAATAAAATATTAAACATATATCAAAATATTATATATATTTTTAAAATATAGTACATGTACTTTTTTATATTTTAAATTATATACTTAAATATCATGCATTTGACTCACTCACCTACTCTATTTATATATTATATTTTAATCAATTTTTTCTCTTCCCCATTTATTCTTTGTTTCTTCATTTCATGTGTCGTTTCTGTCTTCTTCCTTCCCATTTCTTTTAGTTCTTATTCTATTTTCTGTCTTATTCCTTCTTTTCTTTCTGAACCGCCCTCACTTCCTCTCTTGATTTTTTTTTTTCGGTCCTTCCTTCATCCCATCTTCCTAGAGAGTATTTTATGATTTTTCTTTTCCTTCTTTTCTCCTTCTGTATATCCATATTTTACCAAATTAGTATCTTAACCGATTCAAGAATTTTTTTAGTTGGAACGATTAATTTGATTTGATTTTTGAATAATTGAAACTAGGCCCCACAGACAGTACTGTAGTGTTATGAGATTGTGAGAGGTTAGGCGACTTGTCGAGGAGAGATGATCAGTTGGACCACTAATGAACAAGGTGGTCCAGCACTCTTATGATGAACAAAAATATTTACAATGAAAAAATGATCAAGTTAAACTATTTTTCTTTGTGAAAAATAAGTCTTTTTCAGAGCAGTATTAATCATATTATCCAATGTTAACATAAAAAAGCTCTTTTTAAATCAACTAAAAATAAAAGTAGTAGACATTAAAAGGATAAAAAATCAACATTGGTTGATTATATGATATTTCTGTATTACAGTTAGCAAATATTTAAAAAATTTCACTTTTTCTCATGATTCAAGCGATCGATAATGTACATATCAAGTTTTAAAATTCAGATATATATTATGATAATAGAACTTAAAGTAAGTATAATTTAAAGAGATAAAATATAATTTTCTGGAGAATTATTGAAGCACTTTTTCATCTTAACGATATTTTTCTTGGTAATACAAGAAAAAATTAAAACTACTTGCTAATAAAAACAACAGCGGAAGCAAAATCAGTAATTGTGAAAAGAATTATGTTATTTAAGTCAATTTTAACAAGGTGGAGGGACATATTAATTAACTTGGATCTCAATAGATGTACTTAATCTTGATATTTCCCTGAGCAATGAAAAATAATTATAATTAATAACAGTAAAGAACGTTTAATTTTTACAATATTAATAAAACAGAAAAATATGAAATATTTAAAATAGTGGATTGGAATCGGATTCTCCATCTGGAAAAATAAAAAATTACATGCACGTTCTCTCTCTTTCTGCAGGCCTCATCAATTGACACGCTTTTCACTGATACAGTGACGCAGAAAGTAAGAGATAGTGAGAGACAAGACAAATTAATGAGTTTAAATATTATTACATTTACAGTCATTCAAATTCAACCATCAACATTGATACAAAAGCTTCTCATTTGTTTTTGTCTCATCTCAAGAGTTTAGATACTTCAATTCTTCTGCATTTAGTCCAAATTATCAAATTAATTAAAATAAATAGGGAATCGTCTTCATTGAAGTGAACCTCAGTTGGAGCCAAATGAATAAAAAAAACTTTTAAGAAAAGATAATTAAATTAATTTCCAAAGGTGTCATCGATATCAATTGGCTTAAAGCTTTTTTTTTTTTTTTGGTTTACTATATTAACAATTTTATCCTCTAAAAGAAATGGGAGGGATCGAAGATATACAGCATAATCTCCATAGCAACATAGAATATAGATGGATAAAATTAAGCACCTTTATGAAGATAAAGGTTTGAAAATCTAGCTTTCTCACAAGTTAATTGTGAATCATTTGTTAATGAGTTTAAATATTATTACCTTTACAGTCATTCAAATTCAACCGTCAACATTGATTCAAAAGCTTCTCATTTATTTTTGTCTCATCTCTAGAGTTTAGATACTTCAACTCTTCTGCATTTATATTAGAATTTAAATATTTATTTTTATATAATTATAAGACATAATATATATATAATGTCTTTTTTTTAGATAAATTAGTATATTAAATTAAAATTATAACAAAAATACAAATAGTTTAAAATAATTTATTGGATAAGAAACCTTAATTTAATTCAATTTACCAAGTTAAGCTGATTAATCCACCATGATGATGGTTTGGGGTTTTATTTTCTTCAAATCATATAATCCCATAAATTTTTACCAGACTTTCGAGTTATACGAGTCAATCAATATAACTTGTAAGTTAGCCTGTTTTTTTTATTATTATTATTTAATTTTTTTTTTATAATTCACGAAGATGAGAGTCTAGCTATGATAAAAAGAGCCTATAAATCAAGTAATAAAAATGAGCTACCTCGATTTTGAAGAACTTTATTTTATATATGTTTGTTTAAGTTGTTTGATTTGTGAAAACGTATCAGAAGACTTGGGGATCATTTTGTAATTAGTGAATAAGTGGTTACTTCAGTTAAAGTTAGTTCAGAACCTTTGTAACTTGCACGTTTGGTATTTTGCATAAATGACAAAGCCACCATGACATAATATAATTCAAATTTTCAGTTTCATTCTCTTCTCTGATCTTGTTCAATTTGATAATTTAATTTAGATTTTATTATATTGTTGTGTTTAAGATTTTGTAATTGTTTGATATTATTGTCCTTATATTGTATTATTTTTAATTATTTTATTTGTATTTATTATAATTTTTCTCTTCATATTTCTCTTTTTTTTTTAAATAATAGGTAGGATTAATAGGTCAACTCATTTAACTCACAATTAATTTTTTTAATTCATTAAAAAATAGGTCAAAATAGCTTGATTAACTTAGTCTATAGCTCGTTTTGCCAAATATAATATCAACTTATATCATATTTATTAATGGTGTTAATAATAAATATGTGTGTACGTAAGTTAGTAATAAAATATTAAAAAATTCATTTGTAACGGTAATAAAATGCCTAACTTGTTGCCATTCCTTATCACAAATTTGGTCTTTTTTCTTGTTTCAAATTGTTTCGACCTAGTTCTTTACATATATATATATATATATATATATATATTTATATTTATCTGTGTATGTGTGTGTGTTCTAAAATGATTCCCTAATATTTTTACAATGTTCTAAAATGGTTACCAAAATTTTTTATACTTTTATACAAGAGTTCCTAAGGAGTTCTAAATTGTTCTAACATGGTCTTTTCCTTTTATGGATATAAGGTAAGTTTTCAGAATTAAGGAAATTATAATTTTTTTGGATAAAAACTTAAGAAGAATATAATTTTCTCTAAATTTAGTTTGAATTTTTTTTTTGTGAAATAAAATTTAGTATCAAGGAAAATAAGAATATATAACATTCAAATAATATTAAATAATTGAAAAATATTTAAAGTTTAAAATTTAGTCAGTTTTTTTAGATATGATCTATATTTTTAAAAATTAATGTAATTATATATCCTTAAACATTTAAAATCATATAGGACATTTAAATATACCAAATATTTTAATAAAAGTATAAATATAAAATTCTATAAATACCACGTAACGTACGTGATAGTCACACATCACAACTCAAAAATCTTCACAACTCAATACCTCCCTCTCTCTCTCCCTCCCTCCCTCCCTCTCTCCCTCCCTCTCGCTTCTTCGTGTTTTCTGGGTTTGTTAATTGTCATCTGCAACAAGCCTAAGAAATAGGAGAATGCCTCCAAATCCATCGAATTTGAGCTTTTCACAGAGGTTATGATTATTTTTATATGTATATCTCTCTTATCTTGATGTAGTTTTGAAGTTTTGAGTTTGGTGCTATTGAATCTGTGAAATTAAGCTTGGGATGGTACTGTCATTGACTTACTATATATATGTAACACCATTTTTACTCACTTTTTGCTTCTTTAGTGCTTGCGGATCTATTGTGGGTCAAACTATCGCAGGTTGCTTCCACCACAGCCACCATTACTACATTCTCCACCATCGCAATCAACTCCACCAATCATCTCATTCTGACCATCTTATTATTTACTCGTCACCGTCATCTCATATCTCATCTCATCATCATCATCATCATTGCCATGCCATCCATGCTTTCATTGTTTTCGAAAATAACCTAAAGCTTCAAGAGGATAGTGAAGATTCAAGAATATATGATCAGAGTACTAGGAGTTCTCTGTGACTAAGGTAGGGTAGATCTGTGTGGTTTGTTGACTTCCCTTTATCATTTTTTTTTTTTCATTTTTCAGATATCTAGCGGGTTGGATTCGATCAACCTTATGCTTAAATTATATATATATATATATATATTCTCTCTCCTTAGTTAAGATTCTCCAACCCTCTAGTAGCTAGTCTGGTTGGTTTATAAACTCGATCTGTTTTCAAGTTTTTAATTGGTCATTTCTCCGAACATACGTGTTCTATCATAGATAGCTTCATCGATCTTTGTTTGAATATGCCTAAGCCTAACCCTATAATATCTTTGGCAAAAAAGAAATATATCTTAATTTACATTGATAGAAAAGACCAATTTTGTATTTGTATTTGATATTCATGTTCTAATCTAACCAGTAATAGTCTCTGAATTGAAAATGTAATTTCCAGTCTCCACTTAATATTTTGATGTGTTAATATTTGAAAAATACTATTTTAACTTTATTTTGTTGGTGTTACAGCTCACTGGGGCAACAAGTGGAGTCTAACACTTCACCATTGCATGCTATTATCTTGTTTCTTATTACTACCTTGGTTGGTCTTGTGCAAGTTCAACAACAATCCAACAAGACATCTCCAAATTTAATATTTGATAAGCATAGCAACATCATTATGTCAGCCATTTTTGTGAATCTATCCATATACGCTGTGGGTTTGGTGGTAGAATTTAAACTTAGAAAACGACCCACATGCATTCCCATAATAGGAAGATTTACGCCTTTATTTGGTATTATTGTAGTTGTAATGCTTCTTCTTACTTTATTCCCATTATTGGGTTTAGTTGCATTCATCGTGTGGACTCTTCTCGCTGTGGATGCTGTAATCAAATCGGTCCGACAAATACATGGATGGCTTATTTGTCGTCGCAGACAAACTATAGGAGGAGGAAGAAGAAGACTAACAAGTAACAATGACAACATGGAAGTGGAAGAAAATGAATCAAGTGTGACGGTGACTGTCACTATGACGGAAGATCAACAAAATGACTTGCCTGTCTGAAGGTTGAATGAATGAATTGCCTCTCTCAGCTCAGCAGCAAATAGCATATATTCATACATAGAGCGAATAATGAATAGTATCTTTAATTACTTTAAGTTCACTTTCTTAATTTAATTTCTTGCTTCCGTTCTGTAATTAAGTTTCCTGGCTTTCCCTCAAGTGTGTGTTGTCAACTTGTAAATATAGCTACATGCTGCTGGAGACCTCTGTAATTGAACTCACATATATTTCCGCAATAAATGTTTTACTTTTACATATTAATTAATAATGTGCCTTTTTTTCTACTATATATACTTATAAACATGCACATAGAAAAATCATTAATTCATATATGTTTACTTTGAAAAATCATTATTGCACTTTGTGTCATTCCTCTACCTCTGGTCACCAACTCACTGTTTACATGCATGCACGAGCTAGAGGCCAATAATTTCAAAGACCCACGTAAAAATCTCACGCAACAAACTCTCATAAACATTGAGTTACTTTATTCGCCCAAAATAAAAAGATACTATACTCTCATATATTACACACACACACACACAGAGTCTTAAACTAAAATAACTGAAAATGTGGTTGAATTATTTAATATTGTATCAAATATTTGCAAGTAGCTCAAATGAATTTACATATTTCTTGCTAGTCATCTGGCAGATTCCTCCCACTCCCACCAGCGAAGCTTCGTGGCAAGTGAGTAATGTTTTATTTTTATTTTTTTAATTGAAATAAAATAGAAATTAGAAGGAGAGAGAAAAAGGTAGGCGAAGATGAGAATGAAGTTTGGGTGTCACGTGAGAGACCCGTAGTCTACAGGAATGAATTGCGAAGTTGGTAGTAGGCTAGTGTGTATAATATTAATAGGGTCTATAGGGAGTAGGGTTGTCGTTTCATTTCATGTGCCTGTTTGAGTGTTGTTTCCACAAACATGAATGGGTGCAATACCACCATAGGAAAAAGGAGTGGGAATGCACGTGATCCAAGACCAGATATTGGTGCGCGGTGTGCTATAACACCATAATAATGATATGTGACTAACTTTTATGCTTTATCTCAGTATTCCGAAAACCGATTCCCTTATGTCGGGCCCCTGCTTTAAAAATATCTAATTAATAAAAAAGTATTACTTTTATTAATATTTTTTAAATTAAAATTATTAAATATTTTATCATCTAATAATTATTTTTTTCTTAATTAACATTATAAGACACTAGTTAATTAACATGATTATAACATTCTTTTTTAAATTATTAGTATTTGTAAATTTATCTTTATTTTTGATTTCTGTATTATTATTCTTGCATTCATATATATTTTACTATAATTTTGATGCTGAATAACTTTTTTCAAAAAGTAAAAAAATTGTAATTAATTTCCTATACTTTGTTTGTAAGAAAAGTACAGATAGTGCATAGGGATTTTAAATGTCCAAAGCTGCAAGTTTATAAGCATGCTCCAAGCGCGTGTAAAATATTATATTAGGTATTCTTTTAAAGGTTAAAGTTAGGAACTAATAAATTACTTTTTAGACATATATTCTAAAATTAAACTATTTTTTAAGTCTTAAAAATACCAAGTATTCTTCCTGGTCTTTAGAAAAGGCAAATATAACGAAAACACAAAACATAGGAATTAAGGAAGAAAAAAAAGTGAAGTTTATCATGTATAATCATGTGTTGGTTATGTGAGAATTACAGAGGACGAAACGAAACAAGAGAGAAGAAGGGATAGAACGTCAAAACCCAAAAGAACAACCCTTGTGGGGGAGGGTAGGCGTCCGTGCGTGGGATAATATATTCAAATTAAATTTGAATACTCTCATTTTTTATTCTCTTTATTAGAACAAAATATAGTGAAAAAGCTGAACGCTTCCATTTCGATGTGTGGGTGTGGCAAGGTGCATGCATGCGATGATTTAATAAGTGCTTCTAGCCAGCAATCGTACGATAAAGAGATTATAAATTAAACGAAGCAATTGTGAAAATCTAATTAAAACTAATCTAATCCCACTACTATTGTCGCTGTCCTCCATTGAAACTTAGACTCTATAGCAGTGATTTTATAGATTTAAATTCGTATCAATTTTATATAAAATTTTTACAGCTTCATAATTTAATAAAAAAAATAATATGCAGTAGTTATAAATTATAATTAAAAGTTGATAAAAAATTAATTTATTAAATTATTTTTTTATTTGGTCTATTAAATCAATAATATTTTATTTTTAAATCAAGATGTCAAGATTTACATCAAAACTCATAGTTTTTTCTTCTTTATATTAAAGTTAATCTATCCTACTTCTTATTCCTTTTTTAACGGTTTATGTGGATTTTGAGATCTTTGATTAAAAGCTGCACAAAGTCAAACGATTTGAATATGAAAGATAAAGACAGAAGTAGGCGAGCGGTCGGTGGCAGTAAAAGTCAAAAGAATTAACAGCAGTTTGTGGATTGTGGTTGGGTGGAATATACATTAAAATATTATGAGTTTTATAGACTTAAGATTTTGAAGAATTATATTTTATGTTAGTTTAAGTTGGTACTTTAATTTTAGACTTGAAACTGGACTTTCTAAAAAAATGGCTGCAACTGATCTACCTAGAGATGGATTTTAGACTTGAAAATTTTAATTTAACTTCTAGGAGCCGAAATATTTCTCTCACAAATTTGGTGTTAAAATGAATTAGTTTTGTATTTTTAGTGATTTTCCTAAATTTCTACGGTTGAAGGGACTAAAATGCAAAATTTTAGGAAATTTGTATACTAGGCAAAAATGGTAAATTTTCAGAGTTTAAGAGTTTTGATTAAGTTAAAGTTAGAGTACCTGTGTGTTAAGACTAGAAATTAGAATAATTTTCTAAAACTTTGTATTAAAAATAGTTTAAATTATACCTGTGGTCCCCATACCTTCACTACAAATATAAATATAAGTTGGTCCATATAATTATAATTGGTATAATTTGATTCTTATAATTTGAAATTAATTGTAACTTGATCCCCAACATTAAATTCTGTTAAGTTTTCGGTATCTCAATAATTATGTGGCTACCACATGGAATGTCTTTAGCACAAGTAAGCATCTTTTAAAATTAAATTATAAAAAGAAGAAAAAAGGGTAATTAAAACCGCCTCAAACGTGCACATGAATTTTTAAATATTATCTAAATTATTTTTTATTAGATTCCAAATCTTCTTATATTAAAATTACTCATAGAATTTTTCCCTATTCAAAGCATCTAACAAATTAACTACCAATTTTGAAAGAAAATAAAGACGAGATATAAAAAATTTCAAATTATAGAAACAATGAAATAGAAGAGACACCTCTTTCGGTTGACGTTCAGTAGCAACGATAGTGGAGAGGGACATGAATGTTCATCACAACTATGAAGAAGAAGGAGGGAGTCCTCCGGTGTTATCCACCATCAGCTGCCATTGTTCGGCCCTTTTTTGTCAATTTGGGTCTTCAGCCTTGGACTTTCAAAATAGGGCCTATTTTTACTTTACCGTAATACTCTTAACTTCTTTTTTTTAAAAAAAACTCTTCACAAATACAAAATGATCATATGTATAAATTATACTTATTTTTTTTGAAGTAATTATATATATATATATTAATCTTAAACATATTAGAGCATAGAGAATTTATATGTAGATTTATATTTTTATATTTTAATTAATTAATATTAATAACTTAATAAAAATAAATAAATATTTATTTATTTAAATAATATTAATAAAAAAATAAATTTATATATAAATTTTTAAGGTAATTTTACAATAAAAAATAATTTTTATTCAAATTAACCAGATAAAATTACTTCTTTTTCACAATTTTTTCTTAAAATTTTAATTTTAAAAAAGTATTTTAAAATAAATAAATTTTGGGAGCTTCACGAAATGAGTGAACCATTTTGTTGTGACAGGTCCATATTCGGGGTGTTCGTTGATTTAGTTTAGACGATCTTGAGATATTTTAAAATTAAATTGTTCACATTAATTTAATATAATAATGTACATACCACTTTGAATTTACAGTATGAAATCAAAACAAATCAAACTGTAAATGATTAATTTTGAGCAATTTGATTTAGACGATTTAAACTTTTTCAACTTACCAATTTTATACATTAAAGTTTATTAACCAAATAAAAATAAATTTTTTTAATATATAAATACAAAAAATAACCAAAAAATATAGTAATATTCTATTCATTAACAAAATGAAATCATATAAATTATTAACTAATACGTATTTAAACAACATTATAAAATAAGTAAAAAATAATTATATTGTTATTTTAAATTTAGTCTAAATAATTATAAAATTGAACTAGTTTTAAAGTTAAATTTTTATGACAAATATAATATAAACTAGTTAATTTAATTTTTTTAAAATATAAATTTTTAACATTGCTCTCTAGAAAAAATTAACCAACACAAGTGAAAAAAATTATTAGAATATTAAAGTAAAGTAATTTAATACAATTTATTTTGAGATTATAAATATTAAACATGTGCATATTTTTAACAAAATTAAACAATTACAAGTTAAAGTAGATATTTTAACAAAATTAAACATTTTTACTTCAAAATTTTAACAAATGATACAATATAAATTTCATAAATATTTTTATGATAAAATGACAATTTTACCTTTAGTGTAAAATTATTATTTTGCCCCTTTTACCAAAATAACTATTTTAACCCTTTATTGGTTTCTAGAAATTTCAAAATTTTAGGAGATTATTCTTAAAAAAATTTATCATCATTCCCTAAGTAAAATGACAACTTTACCCTTGTGATAAAATTATTATTTTACCTTTGTGGTAAAATTACTGTACCCTTGGTGAAATTACCATTCTATCTTTGGATAAAAATTATCTGTTTTGCTCATGAATATTTTTCTATTGTCATGATGACTTCTAGATATTTTATCGACATAATCATTACGTATCATAAATATACAGAGATATTTTAGAGGCGTAATGATTATATTTCGTTCTTATTTGAAACCTTTATTTCTTTTACTTTAGCCCTTAACTTTTTCTTTCAATTTAGTCCTTTTATCCTTTTCAAAAATTTAGGACAATTTAATTACAACCTCTCAAGCATAAAACTGCTAAAGTTTATAAATTTAAAATGTATTGGATAATGAAAAAAATGTGGATATTACATATCAAACAACAACTTTTCAAATAAGTTTCACACCAATTAATTTATCTCAAGTCAAGGTGAAAGAAAATTTAGCTAACACAATTAAATAACTAAATTACAAGTTATCGAATAATAATTTCACAGCTTAAAAAGAAATTAAAGTTTAAATATATTGTCATATTATAAGTAATATTTAAAGAAAATAATAATCAAAGTATCAGTCCAGAGGAGAGAGAGGGGTGTTCCTTTTATGACTGAATTGATTTGGCAAAAATCATATTTTCTCCTTTCTTATTTGAAAAAATGTAATTATTTTAAACTTTTTTTAGGTGAATGAATTCTTTTCATGTCTTTGGGAAATGGGCTGACTGGACTCGGGTCCGTATGAGGCCTTTTATGGGTTGGCATTACACAGTCTACTTTTATGAAATTCATAAAAATATTTTTTAAATTATTATATGTTACCAAATAAATAAACGATATTAATTTAGAATAATAACATAATAATACATAAAAAATCTTAGTTAATATTAAATATATTTATATACTACTATTATAATAAGATTTCTATTTTGTTCAAATTTTTAGTACATAATTAATTCTTGTTTATCATTTATATTTTTTTTCTATATTAGAGGTTATTATTATTATTATTATTTCTTTAAATATACATATTAAATTAGAATCAAGTGATATTTGGTTTGGAAGGTTTTTTTTTTATCATGTTTTGTATCACTACTTCAGTTGACCTTCAAGTCCAATAACACTTGAGAAACAAATCTCCAATTAGAGGTAATTGGCATGCAACATATGGCCCATCCCTTTATGGACTGCTGTGGATCGAGTTGCTATTATTGTAGTTATAACGCAATTCTCCTAATCTTATTATTAGTAAAAATTGAACTTCCTTATTTTATAACAAAAAACAAAATTTACACTTTCATTCATGTCATAATATTAGTTTTTGTTAAATTATACCTTATTAGAAAGCATATTTTTAAAAATTTTATATCAATATTATAATCCATTTAGTTAAAAACCAAAACTTTGATTTATTTTAATATTTGAAATGTAACTTTTTGGTATTGGTCAAATTTATAATACTTATTTTTTATATTAAATAATAAGAGTATTTTAATGAAAATAAGTAAAAATAATTTTTTTTTGTATTTAGCATATGAGCACAATATAATTCTTGTTGCTGTATCCTTAATTAGTTCTTCGTCCGTCATTTTTCCAATCTCAACAATATACAGATTCCTATTAATTTCCAAGTTTCCACCATTGAATGCATTGCCTGCAACTGCAAGCCAGGCAGTCTCCACTTGTTTATTAATTTCGGTAAATAATATATTTCTAATTTAAAGATTTTGTTAACAAAAATCTCGATTAATTAAATATTAAAAATTATTATTTTTATTAATTTTTTACGATTTTTAAATTATTAAATGTTTTAGGTATTAAAAAGAAGCCTTAATTTAATTAATCAAGAGATTGCTAAGTTATAAAAAGTAAAAAAGTGAAAATGTAGTCCAAATTCCAAGTTGGAATGAAAGAATCAGAGTGCGCACCACCTTGATAACATCTGTGCAAGTTGCATATTAGAATGACATTATAATGAACGGTAAGTAAAGTGATATGTAAGATTGTTAATTATTGCGTAGATCTGTGCATACGCTGTCATTGTGTGGTTCTTTCCCAAAATTGCGTAAACTTGTAATCCAATATCTTGGCAATTACATAGGATGACTTTTGTATTATTAAAGTCCTTAATCTAAGTATCATTTTATATTTACGATATTATCCACTGTATAATAATAAATCTGTTGCGCGTGCTGTCGAGGTTGTAATTTGCCGTACCATTCCTGCACTGATTCAAAAGTCCGATGTGAAACTAGGCGTTAATTAGGTTCATGATAAGGGAAATAAATAAATATTATATAATTAAGTTCTGATTAATTAATTATCGATCCACACTAAACATTATAATGTGTTTTCTTTTCTTTTAACGAAAATTCATATCGACGTTCACTTAAAACAAATATTACTCTGCGATTCGCAGAAAGAGTGACCAGAGGATTCTCATTCAAGCATACGGTTAAAATAAACTACAATAAAATATTAAACATATATTAAAATATTATATATATATTTTTAAAATATAGTACATGCAATTTTTTATATTTTAAATTATATACTTAAAGATCATGCATCTGACTCACTTACCTACTCTATTCATATAGTATATTTTAATCAATTTTTGCTCTTCCCCCTTTATTCTTTTTCTCTTCTTTTCATGTGTCTTTTTTGTCTTCTTCCCTCCCATTTCTTTTAGTTCTTGTTCTATTTTCTCTCTTATTCCTTCTTTTCTTTATGAACCGCCCTCTCTTCCTCTCTTATTTGTTTTTTCAGTCCTTCCTACATCCCATCTTCCTAGATAGTATCATAAAGATTTTTTTTCTTTCTTTTCTCCGTCTGTGTATCCATATCTTATCAAATTAGTTCATCAAATTTTTAGTTGAAACGATTAATTTGATTTTATTTTTGAATAATTGAAATTAGGCCCCACAAATAGTAACATAGTGTTACGAGATTGTGAGAGGTTAAGTGACTAGTCCATGAGAGATGATCAGTTGGACCATTAATGAACAAGGTGGTCGAGCACTCTTGTGATGAACAAAAATATTTACAAGAAAAAAATGCTCAAGTTAAACTTTTTTTATATATGAAAAATAAGTCTTTCTCACAGTAGTATTAATCATATTATCCAATGTTAACATAAAACAAAGTTCTTTTGAAATCAACTAAAAATAAAAGTAGTTGAGATTAAAGGATAAAAAATCAACTTTGGTTGATTATATGATATTTCTGCATTACAGTTAGCAAATATTTAAAAATTTTCACTTTTTGTCATGATTCAAGTGATCGATAATGTGCATATCAAGTTTTAAAATTTAGACATTATAATAATATTACTAAAAGTAAGTATAATTTAAAGAGATAAAATATTATTTTCTGGAGAATTATTGAAGCACTTCTTCATCTTAAGGATATTTTTCTTGTTAATACAAGAAAAAATTAAAACTACTCGCTAATAAAAACAACAGCGGAAGCAAAATCAGTAATTGTGAAAAGAATTATGTTATTTAAGTCAATTTTAACAAGGTGGAAGGACATATTAATTAACTTCGATCAGTAGATGTACTTAATCTTGATATTTCCCTGAGCAATGACAACTAATTATAATTAATAACAGTAAAGAACGTTTAATTTTTACAATATTAATAAAACAGAAAAATATGAAATATTTAAAATAGTGGATTGGAATCGGATTCTCCATTTGGAAAAATAAAAAATTACAGACACATTGTCTCTGTCCGTTTGCCTTATCATTAGACACGCTTTCATTGACACGGTGACGCAGAAAGCAATAGAGTGAGAGACAGGAAAAATTAATGGGTTTAAATATTATTTTTCTACTGTCATTCAAATTCAACCGTCAACATTAATACAAAAGCTTCTTTCTCATTTATTTTTGTTTAATCTCAAGAGTTTAGATACTTCAATTCTTCTACATTTAGTCCAAATTATCAAACTAATTAAAATAAATAAGGAATCATCTTAATTGAAGTGAACCTCAGTTGGAGCCAAATGAATTAAAAAAACTTTTAAGAAAAGATAATTAAATTAATTTCCAAAGGTCACATCGATATCAATTGGCTTAAAGCTTCTTCTTTTTTTTTGGTTTACTATATTAACAATTTTATCCTCTAAAAGAAATGGGAGCGATCGAAGATATACAGCATAATCTCCATAGCAACATAGAATATAGATGGATAAAATTAAGCACCTTTATGAAGATAAAGGTTTGAAAATCTAGCTTTCTCACAAGTTAATTGTGAATCATTTGTTAATGATTCAGGAGTTGCTTTACAAATTTGTTTCATTAATATTAATTATTATAATATTTTTATTTTATATAAATAAATTTTAAATCAAGTCTTATTTTTTTTAAAAAAATTAAGTAAATAAAATTGGATTATATAATTTAAGATTTAATGGGGAGATACGAATATTTTTTATGTATACTTTAGTAAATTTAAATATTTATTTTTATATAATTATAAGATATAATATATATAATGTCTTTTTTGGATAAATTAGCATATTAAATTAAAATTATAACAAAAGTACAAATAATTTAAAATCATTTATTGGATAAAAAACCTTAATTTAATTCAAGTTACCAAGTTAACTTGATTAATCCACCATGATGATGGTTTGGGGTTTTATTTTCGTCAACTCATATAATCCTATAAATATAATCCATAAAATCCATAAGTTAGCCTTTTTTTAATTATTATTATTTACTTCTTTTTATTTTATAATTCATGAAGATGGGAGTCTAGCTTTGAATAAAAAAAAACCTATAAATCAAGTAATAAAAATGAGCTAACTCGATTTTGAAGAACTCTATTTTATATATGTTTGTTTAAGTTGTTTGATTTGTGAAAACTATCAGAAGACTTGGGGATCATTTTTGTAATTAGCGAATCAATGGTTACTTCAGTTAAAGTTAGTTCAGAACCTTTGTAACTTGCACGTTTGGTATTTTGCATAAATGACAAAGCCTCCATGGCATAATATAATTCAAATTTTCAGTTTCATGCTCTTCTCTGATCTTGTTCAATTTGATAATTTAATTTAGATTTTATTATATTGTTGAGTTTAAGATTTTGTAATTGTTTGATATTATTGTTCTAATATTGTATTATTTTTATTGATTATAATTTTTCTCTTCATATTTTTTTCTCATTTTTTTAAATAATAGTTGAGATTAATAGGTTAACTCATTTAACTCACATAATGAATTGATTTTTTTAATTCATTAAAAAATAGGTCAAAATAACTTGATTAACTTAATCTATAACTTGTGATGGGTTAACTAATATAAGTTGAGTTGATATGTTTTAACAATTATATTTAGGTCATTGGTTCACTAATTTGATTAGTTGGATGAAAAGTACAAATATTTTTCCAAATATAATATCAACTTATATCATATTTATTAATGGTGTTAATAATAAATATGTGTATGTAATTATGTAATAAAATATTAAAAAATTCATTTGTAACGGTAATAAAATTCCTAACTTCTTGCCATTACTTATTACAAATTAAATTTGGTCATTTTTCTTGTTTCAAATTGTTTCGAGCTAGTTATATATAAGTGTGTGTGTGTGTTCTAAAATGATTCCCTAATATTTTTATAATGTTCTGAAATGGTTACCAAAATTTTTTATACTTTTATACATGAGTTCCTAAGGAGTTCTAAATTGTTCTAAAATGGTCTTTTCCTTTTAAGGATATAAGGTAAGTTTTCAGAATTAATGAAATTATAATTTTTTTTTATAAAAACTTAAGAAGAATATAATTTTCTCTAAATTTAGTTTAAATTATTTTTGTGTGAAATAAAATTTAATATCAAGGAAAAAGAAGAATATAAAACATTCAAATAATATTAAATAATTGAAAAATATTTAAAGTTTAAAATTTAGTCAGTTTTTTTTTATATATGATCTATATTTTTAAAAATTAATGTAATTATATATATCCTTAAACATTTAAAATTATATAGGAAAAATTTAAATATACCAACTATTTTAATAAAAGTATGAATATAAAATTTTAATTATAATTTCTATATAATAAATTATAATTAAGCTCGGCCGATAAATACCACGGATAGCCACACATCACTACTCAAAAATCATCACAACTCAATATCTCCCTCCCTCCCTTCCCCCCCCTCTCTCTCCCTCTCCCCATCTCCCTCTCTCCCTCTCTCTCCCTCTCCCCATCTCCCCTCCCTCTCTCCCCATCTCCCTCTCCTTATCTCCCTCTCCCCCTTTCCCCCTCCCTCTCCCCCCTCTCCCTCTCCTTATCTCCCTTTCTCTCCCTCTCCCCATCTCCCTCTCCTTATCTCCCTTTCTCTCCCTCTCCCCATCTCCCTCTCCCCCTCTCCCCCTCTTTCTCCCCATCTCCCTCTCCTTATCTCCCTTTCTCTCCCTCTCCCCATCTCCCTCTCTCCCTCTCTCTCCCTCTCCCTCTCCCTCTCTCTCTCTCTCCCTCTCTCTTTTTCGTGTTTTCTGGATTTGTTAATTGTCATCTGCAACAAGCCTAAGAAATAGGAGAATGCGTCCAAATCCATCGAATTTGAGCTTTTCACCAAGGTAATGATTCTATTTTTATGTATATCTCTCTTATCTTGATGTAGTTTTAAGTTTGGTGCTAATGAATCTGTGAAATTAAGCTTGGGATGGTACTGTCATTGACTTACTGTATATTGTTAGATTAATTAATTAATTATTTATTTGTGAATAATATTAATTAAATATTAATATTATATTATTATAATTACAATTTAAATTTTGAATTTAAATTGAAATATTTAAAAAATATTTCACCAAAGAAGCTATTATATTAAGAGTTGTCACATTTGAAACCCTAACCTTTGAAAACTCACACTCTCTTTGCAGTTAGAGTCTCTCTCTCTAAAAGTTCTCTTTGTGTTTACGGGGCATTGCGGTTGTAGACTCTATCTCTTTTAATATTTTAAATATCATGGCTTCAATAGGTATATTTTATAAATTCTATTTTATTAAATTATATTATAAATTAAGATCTGAATTTATATCCCAACAAATTCAAATTTAGTTTAATTCAACAAATGGTATCAGAGCAAGGTTAATAAAACTTAGCCATTAATATATATATATGCTCATATATGTGTTTATGCGTATTCAAGTTTTAAGATTATATGAAACAAATTTTGTTAAAATTATTTTGTATTATTATTATTATTATTATTATTATTATTATTTTGTTTGTTTAGAATAAATTTTTTTTGGTTGATAATTTTTCACTACTGCACTCTGCTTTGGGGATTTTATTTTGTGCCAAAAAAAATCATTATTTTCACTCCTTTTTTTTCTTTTCGAATTGGCGCAAATTTTTTTATAAATTTGGTTTAATTATCTTTTATATTAATCCTGCAATTTGGAAATCATGGGCATAATTCTATCAATAGAATGTGGCAGAATCGCCACTTAAACGGCGACCAAGGATGCCAGAAATCGCTGGTAAATGGCGAGTTTTTCACAAACTTTGGGTCAAATGGTTCAATCAAAATTTGACCCATTTTTTGCCATTTTGAAATCATGAAAGCCCTTGACTTGTAGAATATGGTGAAATCGCCGTTAAAACGGTCGAGAATGATGCCGAAAATTGCCAGAAACCGTCGAATCTAGCGGTGGGTCCGATGGGGTAGTCGGGTCGGGTCACGAGACCCGGCTGGAGGTTGAAGACGAGCCTCCTCCAAAACTCCAAAACGCACCGTTTCAAGCTTCAAAACGGCGTCATTTTATCTTACTTAAAATGGCGTCTTTATAATTAAAAACCAAACGATGTCGTTTTGGTGACTCACAAAAACGGTGTCGTTCAAGTTAACTCCAAACGACGTCATTTTTCCAATCCACTGAAACGGCGTCGTTTTGTGACATCCTAGGTAATAGATTGACGCCGGAAAACGGCATCGTTTTGTTAGGCGAATAATTCGCCGAATTGGTCACGCTGGGTCTCAAACACAGGACGCTTGGGTTAGGCGCGAAATCCGTGACCGTTGCGGCACGCCCTGAAACTTAGTATTTTATCGTTTTAAAATATATTCGTAGTATGATTTGTTTTAATTATTAATTAATTGCATTTTAATAATTAAAATTAAATTTGCATAAATTTAATTTTATAACCAATTTTTTTTAATATCTAGTAATTGTGAGTTCGCCTATCGTGGACCCAATTATCACGATGTTTTGTGATTAATTAAAAAAAATCCTTTCTTTTTTAATCAAATTAATTTTATTAATTGATTATTCCTTAATTGATTGGAATAAATAAAATTTATATTATATTAATAATGTACATACCCTATCGGTGTGACAAAATTAATATAATTTTGAAAACTTGAGGCCTAAAATTTTGTCTAGCTAAAAGCCCTAATGCTTAGATAATATTATGCATCCTATCGATGCAAATATTATCCAAAGCATTGGTTTGCTTGTTGTTTTTTATTGAGCCAAATTAAATAAGTTTTATTATTTTATTATAGTCTGGGAACCTTAGGCGAGATTATAATAAACAATTTTGATATTAATAGCTGTATGAAACTGAATTTTGTGAGGAAAATTTTGCATAATAATTATGTTGACTGGACATAATTAATATTTCCTGATTTTGTGGCTTCAACAGTTTCTTCGATCCAGCAGCTATCTTCAGTGAAGACTCTGAATGGGACTAACTATAATGATTGAAAAGAGTCCCTGGATCTATACTTAATCATCACTAAGGAAGATTTGGCTCTTAGGGAATATAAACCTGCTGATTTAACTAATAATTCCGGAGCTGTCGAATGGGCCTATCATAAACAGTGGCATGATTCAAACAGAATCTGTTTGAATGTTATGAAGTACACTATTGATAAGACCATTAGGCAGAGCATCCCGGATAAGGAATTGGCTTCAGAATATTTAAAGGCTATTGGAGAGAAATTTTAGAAGTTTGAAAAGAGTCAAAAGTCTTACTACATCTCTCTCCTTGACAACTGTCGCTATGATGGTACATCTGGAGTCAGGGAACACATTATGAAGCTTATCAATTACTACAACAAGCTGAAATCCTATAGAGTGGATTTGGGTGAGAGTTACTTAGTTTATCGAGTTTTGTAGTCTCTTCCCGTTGAGTATGGGGTACTACGCACTACTTACAACTCTCAAAAGGCAGAATGGTCTATTGACCAGATGATATCTATTGTGACTTAATAAGAAGAGTCAATCAAGAAGTCTGCTTCCTATCCATAATCCATTAATTACTTCTCTCAGGGTTCAGGCACCAAGACTGGAAAGGGTTATAGAAAGGGAAAGAAGCTTGAGAATCAGAGTAGTGGTAAAAAATATTTTGGGCCTAAGAAAGGTGGGTACCAAAATAAGGGCCAGAAGAAGAAGTCTTTTAAAGTGGAATGTCACTACTGTAAGAAGCCCAGTCACAGAATATCTGATTGCTTTAAGCTGAAAAATAAGCGCGAGAAAGAAGGTAATTCTCATACATTTGCCCCTCTAGCTCTAGTTTATTTTGAATTTAATACCTTTGAAATGTCCTGTGATTCTTGGTGGTTAGACTCAGGAGCAACTGTTCATGTAACAAACTCTTTATAGGGTATCAAAAATAAGAGGAAACCAAGTGAAAGGGAGAAGACTATCATTGGAGTTGAAGGAAGCGCAGCCGTAGTTGAAAGCATAGGAACCATTACCTTGAAATTACATACTGGACATTGTTTAATTTTGGAAAACGTTGTTTATGTACCCTCCTCTAGGAGAAATTTAGTTTCAAGTTCTTTGTTGGACATGTGTGGTTATTCCTTTTGGCAATCAGATGGTAAAATTGATGTTTATTTTAATTCAATTGTTGTTGGGACTGCTTCCATGGTTAATAGATTGTACTTATTGAAGATCAGTAGCGATCTTGATATTGCTTCCTCTGCATCTGCTAATGTTGTCGTGGGACACAAACGTCCTAAAATTGAAGAAAGTTCATCCATGTTATGGCACCAACGTTTAGGCCACATTTCTAAAGAAAGACTGGAAAGGATGGTCAAAAAAAGGGTGTTAGAAAACTTGGATTTCTCTAATTTTGAAGCCTGTATTGATTGTATTAAGGGAAAATTTTCTGCTAAAGCTAGAAAAAAAGGGGCAAACAGGTCTAATAACATACTAGATTTGATCCACACAGATATTAGTGGACCCATTACTCCTGCAGCTATGGGTGGATTCAGATACTTCATCACCTTCATTGATGACCACTCTAGATTTAGGTGGATAGATCTGTTGCATGAGAAGTCTGAATCATTGAATGCTTTCAAAGTCTTCAAAGCAGCTGTTGAGTTGAATACTGGTAAGGCTATTAAATCTGTAAGATCAGATAGAGGTGGTGAGTATTATGGCAGATATATATCAAACCGCGTAAATCCTGGTCCTTTTGCTTTATTTTTGCAAGAACATGGTATTGAAGCCCAATATACCATGCCAGGTACCCCTAAACAAAATGGAGTTGCTGAAAGGTGAAATCGCACGTTAATAGATATGGTGAGGAGCATGATGAGTCATTCCTCTCTGCCAGAATTCTTATGGGGTGATGCCTTGAAAACAGCTGCATATATTTTGAATCAAGTCCCTAGTAAATCTGTTCCAAAGACTCCATATGAGTTATTCACAGGTAAAAGTCCCAGCTTGAAACATCTTCGTGTATGGGGTTGTAAGGCAGAAGTGAGACCATATAATCCAGAGCTCAAGAAATTAGATTCAAGAACTGTCATTGGTTTCTTCATTGGTTACTGTGTTGGTTCTAGAGGTTGCAGGTTTTATTGCCCTTCTCACACTTCCAAAGTCATTAAATCTGACAGAGCAATCTATTTTGAAGATGATTTGGGTAGTGGGAGAAATGCACCAAGAACCATTGAATTACGTGATGAATTCACTAATTTTCCCCTTCCGACCTTACCAAATCCATCTACTGAAATTAGCACTGATGTTGTTGAAAATCCAGAAGCTCTGCCTGTTACAGACTTTCAAGAGCAAGATATGGAGTTGAGACGATCTCAAAGAATTCGCAGACTTGCTATTCCAAATGACTTTATGGTTTATTTGTGGGAATGTGAATCTGATATTACTGATGACACAGATCCCACTTCCTATAATGAGGCAGTAGTAAGTTCCAACTCCCATGAATGGTTGAAAGCCATGAATGAGGAGATTGCTTCTATGTGTTATAACCATGTTTGGGAACTTGCTGAATTACCAGAGGGATATAAGCCAGTTGGTTGTAAATGGGTCTTTAAGACCAAGCGGGGAGCTGATGGTGAAATTGAAAGGTACAAAGCCAGACTCATAACTAAGGGCTACAATCAAAAGGAAGGCATTGACTACACAGAGACCTTTTCCCCAGTGTCTACAAAGGATGCCTTTAGAGTTGTCATGGCTCTTGTTACACAACTTGACCTTGAACTTCACCAAGTGGATGTCAAGACCGCCTTCCTGAATGGGAATTTGTCTGAAAATGTGTACATGACTCAGCCAGATGGATTTATCGAGACAAGGAAGGAACATCTTGTGTGCAAGTTAAATCGATCTATTTATGGGCTGAAACAAGCCTCCATACAGTGGTACTTGAAATTCCATGAGGTTATCATCTCACTTGGCTTCATTGAGAATACTTCTGACCAGTGCATCTATAAAAAATTTAGTGGGAACAATTTTATAATCTTAGTTCTCTATGTTGATGATATCCTATTAGCGAGTAACTCGGTGAATTTCTTGAATGAGACTAAACATTTGTTGTCATGCCACTTTGAAATGAAAGATCTGGGTGAAGCCTCATTTGTTTTGGGAATCCAGATCCATCGTGATAGATTTCGTGGTATATTGGGTTTGTCTCAAGCGAGTTATATTGATAAAGTATTGAAGAGATTCAACATGCACTCTTGTACTGCTTGTGCTGCACCTGTCCAGAAAGGTGAGAAATTGTGCAAATCTCAATGTCCTCAGAATAATAATGAGAGGATTATAATGGATAAAATCCCATATGCTTCTGCAGTAGGCAGCCTCATGTATGCTCAGGTATGTACACGTCCAGACATTGCTTTTGCGATTAGTGTGCTTGGCAGATACCTGAGTGATCCTGGTTATGACCATTGGAAAGCTGCTACGAAAGTTATGAGGTACCTTCAGGGTACGAAGCATTACATGTTGACTTACAGGAAGTTTGAGCCTTTTGAGATTGTTGGCTATTCGGATTCAGACTATGCATCTTGTGTTGATGATCGTAAGTCCACTTCTGGATACATCTTTATGATGTCTGGAGGAGCTGTTTCATGGAAAAGTGCCAATCAATCTATTACAGCTACCTCGACTATGGAAGCAGAATATGTTGCTTGTTACGAGGCCACCTGCCAGGCTATATGGTTGAGGAAATTGATATCTGGCATGCATCTTGTTGATTCTATATCGCGTCCTTTAACCATATATTGCGACAGTTCGTCTGCTGTGTACTTTTCTCAAAACTATAGGAGCTCCAGTCGTACTAAACATTTTGATGTTAAGTTCCTATTTGTTAGAGAAAAGGTTGCTGAATCTCAGACTCGTTTGGTTCACGTTTCTGGTGAACATATGTTGGCGGATCCGTTGACCAAAGGCTTACCCGTAGGAGTATTTAAAAATCATGTAACTCATATGGGTTTGATTAAATCTTTTGATGTAGCCTTGGTTTAATGGGAGTCTGGATTGATTTGTTTTGATGTATACATTTTGTATTCCATTCGTTCAAGTATTAAAACTTTATTTTTTATTCACTTGTCTCCCTATCGGATTCAGTGATCTTGTGTTGTTTTATTTCTGAACTTTGTATTATGAATGGATTTGGTTCAATGTATTAATTATAAGTGATCAGTGATAGGACCCATCTAGGTAGAGGACCCAACCACAAGCCTTATGTTAGTTAGTAATCATCCTATCAGACTACTGATTGAGAATAAATGGGAGAGAGTATTCTTCCATAATTATATTAATATTCGATTAATATTATCCAAGTGGGAGATTTTTAGATTAATTAATTAATTATTAATTAATTATTTATTTATGGATAATATTAATTAAATATTAATATTATATTATTATAATTTCAATTTAAATTTTGAATTTAAATTGAAATATTTAGAGGATATTCCACCAGAGAAGCTATTATATTAAGGGTTGTCACATTTGAAACCCTAACCTTTGAAAACTCACACACTCTCTGTCATCAGAGTCTCTCTCTCTAAAAGTTCTCTTCGTGTTTACAGGGCATTGCGGTTGTAGACTCTATTTCCTTTAATATTTCAAATATCATGGCTTCAACAGGTACGTTTTATAAATTCTATTTTATTAAATTATATTATAAATTAAGATCTGAATTTATATCCCAACAAATTCAGATTTAGTTTAATTTAACATATATATGTAACACCATTTAATTTTACTCACTTTTTGCTTCTTTATTGCTTGTGGATCTATTGTGGGTCAAACTATCGCAGGTTGCTTCCACTACAGCCTCCATTAATACTACATTCTCCACCATCGCAATCAACTCCACCAATAATCTCATCGCCACTGTTCATCTCATTCTCACCATCTTATTATTTACTCGTCACCGTCACCGTCATCTCATATCTCATCTCATCATCATCATCATCATCATCATCATCATTATCATCATCATCATTGCCATGCCATCCATGCCTTCATTGTTTTCGAAAATAACCTAAAGCTTCAAGAAGATAGTGAAGATTCAAGAATATATGATCAGAGTACTAGCAGTTCTCTGTGACCGAGGTAGAGTAGATTTGTGTAATTTATTGACTTCCCTTTACCATTTTTTTTCATTTTTCAAATATCCATCGGGTGGGAATTCGATCGACTTTACGTTTAAATTATATATATATATATATATATTCTCTCTCTCCTTAGTTAAGATTCTCCAACCCTCTACCTAATATCTACTAACTAGTTTGGTTCGTTTATAAAATCGATCTATTTTCATGTTTTTAATTGGTCATTACTCTGAACATACGTGTTATATTATATATAGCTTCATCGATTTTTGTTTGAATATGCCTAAGCCTAACCCTATAAAATCTTTGACAAAAAAGAAATATATCTTAATTTACATTTATAGAAAAGACCAATTTTGTATTTGAATTTGATATTCATGTTCTAATCTAACCAGTAACAGTCTCTGAATTGAAAATATAATTTCCAGTTTCCACTTAATATTTTTTTGTGTTAATATTTGAAAATACTATTTTAACTTTATTTTTGTTGGTGTTACAGCTCACTGGGGCAACAAGTGGAGTCTAACACTTCACCATTGCATGCTATTATATTGTTTCTTATTACTACCTTGGTTGGTCTTGTGCAAGTTCAACAACAATCCAAGAAAACATCTCCAAATTTAATTTTTGATAAGCATAGCAACATTATTATGTTAGCCATTTTTGTGAATCTATTCATATACGCTGTGGGTTTGGTGCTAGAATTTAAACTTAGAAAACGACCCACATGCATTCCCATAATAACAAGATTTACACCTTTATTTGGTATTATTGTAGTTGTAATGCTTCTCCTTAGGTTATTCCCATTATTGGGTTTAGTTGCATTCAACGTATGGACTCTTCTCGCTGTGGATGCTGTAATCAAATCGGTCCGACAAATACATGGATGGCTTATTTGTCGTCGCAGACAAACTATAAGAGGAGGAAGAAGAAGACAAACAAGAAACAATGACAACATGGAAGTGGAAGAAAATGATAGCTCTGCTGGGAATGAAGAAAATGAAGCAAGTGTGACTGTGACTGTCACCATGACGGAAGATCAACAAAATAACTTGCCTGTCTGAAAGTTGAATGAATGAATTGCCTCTCTCAGCTCAGCAGCAAATAGAGCGAATAATTACTTTAAGCGAACAATGAATAGTATCCTTAAGTTCACTTTCTTAATGTAATTTCTTGCTTCCATTCTGTAATTAAGTTTCCTGGCTTTCCCTCAGGTGTGTTGTTGTCGAGTTGTAAATATAGCTACGTGCTGCTGGACACCTCTGTAATTGAACTGACATATATTTCCGCAATAAAGGTTTTACTTTTACATATTAATTAATAATGTGCCTTTTTTTTATACAATATATACTTATAAACATGCGCATGGAAAAATCATTAATTCATATATGTTTAGTTTGAAAAAACATTATTGCACTTGTGTCATGCCTCTACCTCTGGTCACCAACTCACTATTTACATGCATGCACTAGCTAGAGGCCAATAATTTCAAAGACCCATGTGAAAATCTCACGCATATTCGCCCAAAATAAAAAGATACTATACTGTTATATATATATATATATAGATGATGCAGTTAATCAAAATAATATTTTGGTATTTCCCGTGAAGGTTAACGTCTTAAAACTCATGTAGTTACACACTTACACGAAGCTTTGCAAAACGATTTTCATTCAATCATATATATATAGTCTTAAACTAAAATAACAGAAAATATGCTTGAATTATTGAATATTCTGTCGAATATTTGCAGCTAGCTCAAATTAATTTACGTATTTCTTGCTGGTCATTTCGCAGATTCCTCCCACTCCCACGAGTGAAGTCTCGTGGCAAGGAGAGAGAAAAAGGTAGGTGAAGATTGAGAATGAAAATTGGGAGTCAAGTGAGAGACCCGTAGTCTACATGTATATAATATTAATAGTGAATATAGAGGGTAGGGTTGTCGTTTCATATCATGTGCCTCTTTGAGTACTGTTGTTTCCACAGACATGAATGAGTGCTATACCACCACAGTAAAAAGGAGTCGGCATGCACGTGATCCAACACAAGACACCGGTGCGTGGTGTGTGGTGTGTGGTGTGTTTTAATGGCTTTATCTTACTATTCCGGAAACCGATTCCCTTTGTGTCGGCCTCCCGCGGTCTTGTGCCGTCCATTACATCATCTTATGCATCACATTCTATTATATATCCAAACTTTTTTGTTCTGTTTCAGGAGTTGTTCTGGTTATAAATACTGTTTAACAATATCTAATTAATTCTTTTTTATGAAAAAATATCTAATTAATAAAAATATTACTTTTATTAACATTTTTAAACTTAAAATTATTAAATATTTTATCATCTAATAATTATTTTTTTTCTTAATTAACATTATAAGACACTAGTTAATTAACATATTTATTATTTTTTTCAATTGAGTATTTTTAAATTTATCTTTATTTCTGATTTCTTTAGTATTATTCCTGCATTTCGTATATATTTTACTGTAATTTTGATGTTGAATAACTTTTTTAAAACATAAGAAAACTGTAATTAATTTCCTTTACTTTTTTTTTTCTACAATCACAAGTTTGGTTAATTGCAGCGATGATCAATATGCAAAAAGACTGTACTTTTTTTTTCATATTTGTTGTGATTATAATTAGTTTTAGAAACGTAGAGAAATTGTCACCTTTTCCTCTCTTGCGTGTTACTTGTGTCTTCTTTAAGCCTTCGTCCTATAGTGAGGCACATCATGAGAAGATCTTTATTTTATTTGTCTTAATAAGTGCTTCTAGCTAGCAATCGTACGTTAAATATATTATAAATTAAACGAAACAATTGTGATAATCTAATTAAAACTAATCTAATCCCACTACTATTGTCGCTATCCTCTATTGAGAGTTAGACTCTATAGCAGTGACTTTATAGATTTAAATTTCTATCAATTTTATATAATGTACAGCTTCATAATTTAATAAAAAATAAAAAATAATATGCAGTATATATAAATTATAATTAAAGTTTGATAAAAAAATTAAATTATTAAATTATTTTTTATTTCATCTGTTCAATTAATAATATTTTATTTTTAAATCAACATGTCAAGATTTACATCAAAAATCATAGTTTTTTTTCTTTAAATTAAAGTTAATCCATCCTACTTCTTATTCCTTTTTTCCTTTATTTGTTTTAACGGTTTATCCACCATCAGCTGCCATTGTTGGGCCCATTTCTTGTCAACTTCGGTCTTCAGCCTTGGACCTTCAAAACAGGGCTTAGGAGTACATGGCCTATTTTTTATTTATCGTAATACTCTTAACTTCTTTTTTTTTTTGTTTTGTTTTTAAACTCTTCACTAATACAAAATCATCATATGTATAAATTATACTTATTTTTTTGAAGTAATTATAATATATATATATATGTATATGTATTACTCTAAAATATATTAGAGCAAATAGAATTTTATGTAGATTTATATTTTTCAAAAATATTTATTGTGATTTTATTATTTATATTTTAATTAATTAATAAAAATATTTATTTATTTATTTAAATAATATTAATAGAAAAATAAATTTATATATAAATTTTTAAAAAAATTTTACAATAAAAAATAATTTTTATTCAAATTAACGAAATAAAATTACTTCTTTTTCATTGTTTTTTTTTTAAATTTTAATTTGAAAAATGTATTTTAAAATAAGTAAATTTTGGGAGACCTTAACGGAATGTGAACCATTTTGTTGTGACAGGTCTAGATTAGGGATGTTTGTTGGTTTGGTTTGAATGATTTTGAGAGTTTTTTAAATCTAATTATTTACATTATTTTTATATAATAATACACTTATCCATTTGAGTTTATAATGTCAAACAAAATAAAACGAAATCAAATCATAAATGGTTAGTTTTGAGTGATTTTGTTTGAACGATTCAAGCTTTTTTATCTTATCAATTTTATATATTAAAGTTTATTAACCAAATAAAAAATAATTTATTTTAATATATAAATACAAATAAATAACCAAAAAAATAAAGTAACATTATATTCATTAACAAGATAAAATCATATATAATATTAACTAATACATATTCAAACAATATTATAAAATAAGTAAATAATAATTACATTATTATTTTAAATTTAATTTAAATAATTATAAAATCAAACGGGTTTCAAAATTAAATTTTTATGATAAATGTAATATAAAATAATTAATTTAATTTTTTAAATATAAATTTTTAATATTTCTCCTTAGAGAAACCAACCAAGACCAGCGAAAAATAAAATAAAATATTAAAGTAAAATAATTTAATATAATTTATTTTGAGATTATAAATATTAAACATATATATGCATATTTTTAACAAAATTAAATAATTACAAGTTAAAGAAGATATTTTAAAAATAATAGATTTTATATAAGAGTGTTTTTTTTAATATAAATCACATATATATTATAATTATATATATAAAAACAATTTGGTTCAATTTTTTGACACACTAAATCATAAACCAAATCAAACTATCAAAAACATGTATAAACCAAACTAATTCAAATCAATTTTAATTAATTTTATTAAATTTTTGCTCGATTCTATTTGATTTAGTTAAGATACATCATTTTTAATAAGTTTTAAACATCTCTAGATGGCAGTGGCGCACCCAGCAGACCTTAGGTAAAGTAGCTGAAACATTAAGTGACTAGTTTAGTGTACTAAAAATGAAAGTCAAAATTACCTTCATTTTTTAATAAATTATTTTTTAAAAAAATTATACTGTTATTAAAAAAATATTTTAATTAAAATAAATAAAATTATAAATTTTTTTATTTTTCAATTGAAAAGAATGTAAATTTTTAAAATAAAATAAAAAATATATAATTTTGAAATCCCTTAAAAAAAGAGTGCAGCATATTTTTTTATTGAACGTCAATATGTCGGTAACATTATTGATGAATGGGAACACAAAATTGGGCTCACTCATGGCAAACGATTACAACAAAGCGTAAGGGCCGGAAAAAAGCCCAGATCATTATAGGAAGATACATACTTGGTTTGAATGTCTTTTCGGTCATAAAAAAGCACGTATTTATAAAAGTTGACCGGATGCAATATGTTTCTTAAATACTATTAAGTGTCTTATAAATAATTTGATTAAATATAAAGTATTTTTATTTATTAATATATTTTATGACGCTTTATTTAAAAAGAAATCATTTCAAAATATATATAAAGAAATTGGCAACTACACTTGATTAATATAAGAATAGTTCAAAAAACCATAGAGAAAAATGAGGGAATGGTTATGACACCCATCCAATAAACTTAAAAAATAAGTCTAGCTAAAATTTCATTCATTTTCAATTTTTGTATGCAATAATTTTTTGTAATAAGAAAGAGATAAAAAAAGAAAACTACATTGATAGAAACCAACTCTAAATGAGTTAGACACTAAATTTTTTTTTAATCTTTTTTTTATTGTAGAGAAATGCAAAACTTTTCTCTTATAGAAAATTCAAACCTAATTTAATCAAATAGTACAAGAACTGGTGGGAAAAGAAAGGAAATTTTTTTTTTTGTGACTAAAAGATCAAATAAAACAATTACAGTCAAGAAAAAGTAACAGAACATCAGATAACAAAATCATAACAACTTCGGAAGGAGGGTTTTACCAAATCAAGAGAGGAAAAGAATTATGGGATCCAATCTTAACCAAATTGGTAGTATACTAGTTAACTCTGTTGAGAATATGTGAAACCTTGAATTGAGTCTTTCCTTTTAAATATTCTTAAATATCTTAAATCTAGTGGAAAGAACTATCAACCTTATGAATGAGATGGATAGCCTCAAGACAATCAGTTTCAAGAGCGATGGAGGGAATGTTCAAATCACAAGTCACAACTAGTTTTAATAGCCCACAACTTAGCTTGAATGTTGATTGTGATCCCAATAGCACCAGAGAAACCATGAATCCAATTACAATGTTCATCCCTGAAAACACCCCCAATCTTGTCCTAGCCAAGGTTTCCCAAGGAGTTACCATTCGTGTTAATCTTAATAGTGCCAGCTGCAGGTTTGGTCTACTGAACATAAATCAAGTCTTCGGGAGTGTGATTGGGCAACAAAGTATCAGCTTTTGAGCACAGATAAATGAGGTCATGAATGTTATTACTAGTGTGAAATATGTTCAGTCTGCCTCCCCCAAAACCTGCTCATTTCTAAGTCTTCAACACCGCCAAATAGTACAGAGGAAGCGAAGACCAGTAGTTGAATCCTTCCTACGAGGGTTGAAACCATTACTACCGTATTTGAGCCATTGCGTGCAGTCCTAAGTGAAGAAATTCTACTTGTTTCTAAATCCCATAGCTATCCAAATCTCTATAGAGAAGTAGAAATCACAAACTCAATGAAGGAAAGACTCTCGGGCCGAATTACAGCAGCTGTAGTAATTAGTTGTGTGGAGACCCTGTCTTTTGTGAAGTCATTTGTGGGAAAGCATCATGGGCAGCCATCCAGATAAAGACTTTAATAATTTTAGGGATGTTTAACTTCTAGATCCACTTCCAAGAGCTGTCTTCGTACACATGGATAAAATGAGAAATGAGAAACTTATAACCTGACGAGACAGAGTACTTACCTGAAGTCTCTCCCATCCAGATGATGGCATCCTGAATGGAAGAAAGAGAGGAAATAAGAATGCTCTTTATAACATTTGATTTATCACTGGTAAGAAGATTGACAACTTGATTAAGATTCCATCTGCCAAGCTCGATGCACTCTCTAACCTGTAAACTGGAATCAAGAGAAAGATAGATATGAGGGTTTAATGCATGTATGAGGGCTTCATTACCCACCCACATGTCTATCCAAAACCTAACATGTCTGCCATTTCTAATCTTACTTTTGTAACCATGTTTGAGAGAGTTGGCTGCCTTGATAATTCCTCTCCACACATAAGAATTAGTGTTAGCACATTTATTTTCAAAAATAGAATTATTCCTCAGATAACGATTCTAAAAAATTATCACCCAAATTTTATCTTTTTCATGCAAAATTCCCCACACAAGTTTACCAAGGAGGGTAGTGGTCATAGAATTCGTGGTTTGAATTCCTAGTCCTCCATTGGTTTTAGGAGTAATTAAGGTTTACCAATTAATGAGATGTAAACCTCTACCATTGCCTTTACTATCCAAAATAAAATTTTTAACATGCTCGTCAATGGAGTTACAAATATTATTGGGGATCCTTAGGGTCTGCATGGTATACATAGGTAAAGAATTGAGAACAGGTTTAGCAAGAGTAATCTTACCTACTTTGTTAAGGATCTTTCCTTTCCAAGCCCTAAGCCGTTCAGTAATTTTAGAGATAATAAATTTAAAATAATTATTTCTAACTCTACTTTGTAGAAAGGGGATACCGAGATACTTACCTAAGCTTAAAGCAAAAGAACTATAAGAAATATTAAAAAGGCTATCTTTAATACTGTTGGGAACTTTAAGGGAGAAAAAAGCTTTGGATTTAAACTGATTTATCTTTATACCAAAAGCAAGACAGAAATTAAACATAATATTACTCACAGTTCTAGTTTGATTGATAGTTGCTTCGAAAACAGCAAGAAATCAACAGCAAAAAGAAGGTGGGAGAGGGTAGAGCCATTATTGGAAATTCTAATAGGTAAACATTCTCCTTTATCAATATTCTGGCTGATGAGCAAAGAAAGCTTTTCCATGCATAGAACAAAAAGATAAAGGGAAAGGGAGTCCCCTTGGTAAAGGCTTCTAGTAGGATTGAAGCTAGACAACTTCTCACCATTCCAGAGGATAGATAAAGAAGAAGATCTAACACAATGCATAATAAGTTTAATAGAATTCTCATGAAAGCCAAAGTCACAAAGAGTGTTTTTGAGGAAATTCGAGTTAACTCTATCATAAGCTTTCTTCATATCAATTTTGTAAGCAATCATACCTCTTTTACTTTTGTTTCTTTGAATGTGATGAAGGACTTCTTAGACAACAAGAGTGTTATCAGAGTTGCCCCTACTAGGGATAAAGCTACTTTGAATAGGGTTAATCAAGTCACCAAGAAAAGGACAAATGTGATTAACTAAAACTTTAATAATGATTTTAAAGATGATGTCACTCAAACTAATATATAGGCTTACAATGGTTAAATCTCATTGGGTCATCTTCCTTAAGGATGTGGACAATAAGGGTTTCATAGATAAAAAGATCAAAATAACCTTAAGAGAAAGCCTTCCTCAGGAGTTTCACCACTGAATCACCAATAATATCCCAATACTTCTTGAAGAACAAGGGTTGGAAGCTATTAGGGCCAGGGGCTTTACAGGCTTTCATGGTCTTACGAGCGTTCCAAACCTCCTCCTTGGTGATGCCACGAGTGATGTTGATAGCATCCTGGGTAGTAAGCTTGGGATGATTCTCTATGTTAATGATTCCAGTAGCTAACCCATCGTCTTGAAAAAGAGAGAAAAAAAGTTAGTATCTTCTTGTTTAAGAATAATATCATTAGTGCACCAGTCATCATTAGGGAGAAAAAGTCTTTACGTTTTTATCTAATAATGGTCTGAGTATGAAAAAATTTAGTATTTCTGTTACCATATTTGACTCATTATTCTGTTACGATAATTACTTAAAAAGTTTGGGAAACCCTCTTTCAAACGCTAGCTATTAAGGTGGGAGAACTACTCCTCTTAAGTAACCCATCGAGCAGTTCACCCTACTCGATGTGGGACTTCTCCCTATCATACAAAGCACATCCCTTCAAAAGTCGATGTCTGCGGCAACCACTCTATTGACACTGATCCATTGATAGCTCTTTTCACTCTTTGGCAGTTTCATCTAACTTTCAGTATTCAATATGATCCACTCTATTGACATTAGTTTATTGATAGCCCTTTCCACTATGGCGGCTCCATCCAACTTCCAATATTCAGTACACCGAACTCTCTTTCAAAAGCTAGCTGTTAAGGTAGAAGAATCACTCTTTTTAAGTACCCCATCGAGTAGCTCACCTTACCCGACGTGGGACTTCTCCTCATCGTATCATGTTCTCTGAACTTTTTATACCAAAGCATTTCTTTTTGGGCAAGGGTATCCTCAAGTTGTTTCCTAAGCTCTTTTTGGATTTTAGTGAGGTAAATAGCTAGAATTTCTAACATCCAAAACTTTTTGAATGCCATTTAATCTAGGGTTGGGGACTTTATTGCATTGGAAGATATTACCAAAGACATTTATGTCAAATTCCAAAGAAAAATGTGGTTGAAACTGTTCAAGCAATCTAAAAACATTTGTTCACGTAGACACATTTTCTAACAATAATTTAAACCTCTACTTACGTTGATCGTTGTAAAAAATAATTAGTTCTTTTTACTAAATCATTATTTATTATTAAAAAATTGGTGGTTAAATTAAATGATATACATTATATTATAATTTCAAATTTGTAAGAATTTACTCATTATTTTATATACAATAGAAATGCTTTTTATATAAATATTTTGAATAAAATAAAATTAATTACTTCTTTATCAAATTATCTTTTACATAATTAAGAAAATAATATTTTTTTATATATGAAATTAGTATATATTAATACTAATTTAATATGACTCAATCACAATTAGACTAATAAATGGTGTAGCGGCCTCTTTAATTTAACGATGGTTTGACTTTTAAAATATGAAATATTAGTACTGGATTTTATGAAAGAGTTTAAAATACGAATCTTACTTGGCAATTGTCTTTATCTCTCCCTTTTCTTTTGGCTCAAAATGCCTTGAATGGATTTTAGGTGCTTCTAGATCATTTCCTGCTTGAAAGTGATCGATGAACGGATCTTCCATGATGCATTAACTGTGACGAGATGGGTGATTGAATTGCGCAGCTGTTACTTGAATAAATTATTTAATTGATTAATAAAGTATTTAGTAGATAAAAATTATATTTTTTTTATTCATTTTGAAATTTAAAATTATTAAATATTCTATATCAACTAATCAAATATTTTTTAAAATCAATTTCAGTTTCATAAAAACATAAAATGAAATCCAAGTTATATCCATCCATCTTCCAATTTTGTTTCTAATTAAGTGCATACGTTTTCATTTCATTCTTGTTTTTATTTGAGGTTGCTTCTACGTTGCTGATTTGAAGTGAGACTAAGAAAGGGTAAATAGTTGATCACATGTGAGAGTTAATTTTAGCCCTACAAATAATAATTTTATTTCTTAACATAGTTTGAGAAAGTATAATTTATTATTGTTGGATGGAGCCCGTAAGACCAAAAATTATAATTGTTAGTTATGGTATAATTCTTTTTTTTAATTATATTTAATCTAAATATCACACAATTCGATCATGATTTAGACTTCACTCAAACTTATGTCATAAAATAATTATTATCATACTTTGATTAATAATTTTTCTCTAAAAAGTTATCTTGTTGGGATTCTAATGCTCGTAACATTGGCCAACAATCTCTTCCTTAACAATTTATTTGGCCAATAATTTTTTTTATAATTTATAACTTTGACTCTGATATTAATTATTGAATAAAATAGTTACTATTGGACTAAATTAAAAATTATAACTATTAATTAAGATACAACTCTTTGTACTTTATTGCATATAATCTAAACATCATGTGATTTGATTATGAGTTAATTAGCCCTCACCTAAAATTTTGTCATATGACAATTATTATTACACCTTATCCAACAATTATAAATGAAAATTTGGATAAAAGTGATATGTTATTTAAGTATATTTTAGTAAAGTAAATTAAGTATACTTTTCCGTTTTTTCCTATACATTATAATAAACAAACCTGCTCAAAATGAGAGTTTTTGTATCGGCTTTCTCTTTTGAGATTTGGAGAGATCAATAAACAAGTACATATATGTTGCTTCGGCGCACCTTTTTTTTTTTAAAAATGTAAACTATTTTGAGAATGCAAGTATATATGATGGATATATATATATATATAGCCTTCGGCTCTTCCATAAACCTGAATAGATCTTTTTTCCATTTTTAATTTATATTTATTTTCAAAATTATTAACATCTAGAAATTTATTAAGAAGGTAGAATTTTTTCAATGAAATTTTTTTATATGTAAAATTTAAACTCTATTTTATTACTTTTCACTTTATTCAACTAATTAATATTTTGACAAATTTTTGAAATTGATGCATGTACTGCCCAAAACTAAAAAGAGCTTGTAAATTGTATTATGACTTTTCTTCGAAAGTTTATGTGGCCGATACGTATTCTTGAGTCTCCATCTCCAAATAGATTCGGACCTATTTTTTTGGCCAACGAACATACCACCTTCACGTCTTCTCAATAACAAATATTTTTTTGGCTCTTTTCAAAATTTCGTCTTCCTCCTGTGTTCTATTTCCTTCTAACAACAATTGACTTTCCTTCTTTTTTTTTTTTTCGTTTCTATTGGGACAATTAATTTTCAATGTTGTTTGCTTTTGAGTTTCTTATTTTTCAACACTTAGCTTCTTGTGCATTCAATAATTGAAGGTATAATAATTTCTTTTATATATTAGTAATATATATATTTAATTTCGTTTGTTCTCATGTTTTTTTCTTTACAATTTATATGATGTCATAATTTTTTTAACTGTGTAATTTGATATATGTGGGGACAGTTATGAATAAGACAACTATTAGTTGCATTTGCATTTACAAAAAATGACATCATATTAAATGAAGTAGGTGATTTTGCATTTCCCTGCAACATGCAACGTCCCAATATTAATAACAGTTAAGCATGACATGACTTTTGATGTATGAAATTTTCTGGTCAGAATAGTAAATTTTGGTTTCATATTGGTTGTATGAAATTTGCTAGTCAGAATAGCAAATTTTAGTTACAGTATATGCATGAAATTTGCTAGTCCAAATAATCAATTTTAGTTCCATCAATTAACCTATTTTTCAAAGTACTAAAATTTGCTAGTGAAAATAACAAATTTGGTTAACTGAAATTTGCCACTCACACTTGCAACTACCACACCAGAAAATTTTGCTTGCCTTTAATTTGCTCGTGAGCGAATTTGAAGAGACAAATGTCAATTTTTAAGCAACTTTCTATTACTAATAACAAATTGCAAGCAACATGTGATCGATTTACACAGTAAAAATAGTATATTTTTGTATTTAAATAGTTTAAAAAATGATATTTTTAAAATTCATTAAAAAATTATATTTTCATACAAAACTTTTTTTTATTCCTAAAATATTTATTTTTTCGTTTTTAATTAAAAATATCATGTTTAAACAGATTCTATTAATTTTTTTAAAAAAACTAAAATAAAAAATGACCTTATAAGTTTTCTATAATCAACGTGTAACATACCTGATAGATGTGGAGATATCCCTATAGATTTACATAAGAGGTATCATGTATAAGTTTTTGACATTCATATATGATTCATAGAATATTAAATTTTTAGTATAAATAAAAGATTAGTTATCTGTTTTGTTATATATTAGATCTTGGAGTTTTTCAATTAGTGTATTTAAATCTTTCTCTTTAGTCCTTGACTTGTAAAGTAGCTATAATGGGAAGGGTTAGGATTAGAGTTAGAAAGGAGACCTAATATATATAAATGATATTGTCTTATTAGCCCTCCTATTACGAGTTTTAGAAAAATTAAAAGCATATACTTAATTATTTATTAAATTTAGTTTAATGTGTGTCATAATCTAATAATTCTTTATTTAGTATCTTTTAATAAATTATAATGTTTTAAGTAAAATAGTATTAATTAATATAAGCTCATATTTTTTAACATCATGATCCCTCCTTTGTGTGTTTTAGGCCTTTGGCATTTCTGTGTACCAAAAGGTATAACATAATATAATTGCAAATTAAGTAGACTCTTTTGTACCAAAACAAATTAAAATTTCCTTTAAAACTTCTGAACAATTTTGCATCAAATACTATTCATTATTCAATGCATTGAACATATATATAAAATTGTACATGACAATTCACACGCCCTCTTTAGGCCTTTGAATTTATAATGTAATTTTAAGTTGAGAATGATATATTTTTTTATATTTAAAGAGATAAAAAAAATAAAAAATTTAAACTAACAAAGACTTACTCTAAAGAAATTAATGATGAAATATTTTTTCTTTTCATAGAGAAATATATAATTTCTTACATTTAAAAGATACAATCTCATTAATAGATTTGAGTCTTAGAGAATTGCAAACGTGCCGCACCAGTATCAATTGAACAAATTATATAAATCCGCATGTAAATAATCATTATTAATTGATGAATATTATTCCCTATAATTTTTAGTTCCGATCGATTACTGACTTGGTGAAAATCATAAGTCATTGAGTTATTAATCGGTTGATTCGGAATATAACTGAATTGATTGCAAAACTATGTTATTCACTAGTGTATGAAAAGATACTCAAATTTTTTTGCTGCTCCTTCCAAATCCAATTTTCAAGTCCATGGAAGAAGAGCAAATTTGACTTGGTCAAGAAACTTAATTGCATGCAGCTTACGTCAGAGCATGCGAACGTAAATGATAAATCACATAACTACTTATGGACAAACAAGATTCATGGACGCAATTAACTTCCTGTAGAAGCACTATAAATACTAAGGCTAGCTATAGATTATAAGCACTTGAAGACATATAGAATCCCTATCTTCTAAGATCAAATATTTAATTTATATCTGTTTCAAATGGGACCATCCCTTTTATCCTCCATTAAATCCAGAGCCCAAAAGATTAAGGGAGAGATGTTTTCATCAAAAGTTGATCCCTACTCTTTTGTGTGTCCTTCTGCTTATGACACTGCATGGTTAGCTATGATACCTCAATATTCTTCTTCTGAACCTAGTAATGCTAGGCCTATGTTCAGGAATTGTTTGAACTGGCTGCTCAATAACCACAAAGAAGATGGGTTTTGGGGAGAGTGTGATGCCCTTGGAAACCCCACCATTGAAGCTCTTCCTTCAACTCTTGCTTCCATTGTTGGACTGAAAAAGTGGAATGCTCGCTCACTTATGATAGACAGAGGTACAAATATTCCAATTTCCAAGGCTTTTAATTTGGTGCATCGTTATATATCTTGATATATTCTAGTTTTTGGATGTTGGACAATGTATATTAATATTTTCAAAATGTTAAGTGTAATCCAAGGTTTAAAAATATGTATTATGCAAAGTTATTTTTTTTATATTTGATTTTAAGTCATATCACGCTTAAATGATTATATTCTTTTTTATTAATTTTTTTGTTTTACTATTATTAATTGATAATATTTATATGGTTTTTAAAAAATTATAAAAATTAATAACACTAGTTGTTATATGAAAAACATTTTTTTAGCCTATTTTCAAAAATATTTTTTATTAAACTATACCAAACACATTTTTTGCCATACTTTTTAGCTTAAAACAACACAATACACTCTTAATATCTAAGATGTTTGGTGTTATACCCCAAAATACTAAAAGCCTAAAGCGGTATCTCATAATACCCAAAATTATGAAAATCACATATTTCATGTATTGTGAGCTTTATTAACTTTTATAAGATACTAATTACATCTTGTCTATGATAATTTTTTATTGCCAATCTTGATTAAATATCATATTATCTTATAATTTTGTATCTTATACCATGATGTCCAAAACATTGATTTAACAATATTGCAAAACCCCTGATTAAAAAAAAAAAAAAAAAGAGGAAAGGTTGAATATTTTAGTTGAAGATTTGATTGTGAATTTATGATATGTAGGGTTTCTGTTTTTTCTCAGGGTTGTCATTTATTTATGCAAATCCTGAGAAGCTACTCAAAGATGTGAAAGACAATTGCCCTCGTTGGTTTGTCATTGTTCTACCTGCCATGGTTGAACTTGCTTGAGACAAATGGTTTAGAAGTTGTCTTCCCAGAAGCAGTAAGGGAAACAGTGTCGTATATCTTTAGCTGTCGGAAAAGTTTTCTTAACAAGTACTTATTTATCTCCTACTGTCAAGCATCAACAAACATTTATATTTTTAAAGTAAATTATACTAACTTTTTATAAAATTTGATTAAATTATACATATTATTTTTTTAATTTAAAAAATTACACTTACTTTTTCTCTAACTTTATATTTAGAATAAGATTATAATTTTATTTTCAATTTATATTAAGTTTATATAAAATATTTAATATAACAGTAAAGGCTATCGAATAATTTTATTGTTTTGTAATAAACCTATACTTTATTGACAAAAAATAAATTAAAATAGAAGTTTGTTTTTATATATTGCATCAAACATTAGGGCACTATATATATACATATATATATATATATAATTTCACTAAACCTTGAGAGAGGTTGGTATAATTTACTCAAACCTATATACTTTTTGAATTTTTTAATTAGTTGAAAATTCATTAAAAAAACTAAAATGTAATTGCATGAAAATGTAGGGAGAAACTTGTAGGGGAGCATTATTACCCTCCATTGTTATCATATCTTGAAGCTCTGCCTCCATCATATGCGGTTCGCGAAGAAGATATATTAAGCAATTTGAGTAGTGATGGCTCATTATTCCAATCACCCTCTGCTACAGCAAAAGCATTCATGGTTACTAGAAACAAAGAGTGCCTCGATTATTTACAATCTTTAGCCCAAAGATGCCCTAATGGAGGTTCATAATTAACTTTGTTTTCTGTCTCAAATTATCAAAGTTCTTTTAAAAAATTATATATATTTCTCATTTTAATTTGCTACCTGGTGCATATATGGTGCAGTTCCACAAGCTTATCCCATGGATGAGGACCTTATAAAGCTGTGCATGGTCAATCAATTGGAAAAGTTAGGGTTGGCTGAGTATTTTACACAAGAGATTGAAGAAACTTTGGCACAAATTTACTGGTAAAAGCACATGAGTATTTCGCAAGTTCAATGATGAATGTTTACAGAGCCTCAAACCTTATGTTGAGTGGAGAATATGAAGTTGAGGAAGCAAGTTCGTTTTCAAGAAAACTACTACACAAATTTCTTTCACCACCAAATACAGACCACCAACCATCAGTGAAACTCTCCCTGTTTCACAAAATGGTAAAACCTATAATATTTCTCTTATTCTTAACAAATAAAGAAATATTTATGGACGTAAATTCATATATTATTATCCGTTAAGTATTAAAAGTTTAATAAAAAATAAAAAAATATGTATATAGTTAAAATTGACGGTTATAAAAAAATTTAATTATATTAAACCATTTTTAAAATTATATTATTTTTAAATTTAGTATATTATATGAACATTTAAAAGATTCGAGTCCATACAAATATTTTTCTTTGAAAATATAAACTCCCTCTTTTAGAGATATCAAATTTACACTATAATTTCTTAAGAATATACAAAAAATTTAAAAATTTATTAATTTTGACTAAAATACTTTTAATGATAATATTAATTCTTTAAAAATTATAATTTATTAAGAAATATGTACATTTTAAAAATTATTATTTTAATATTATTTATTGATTTAAATATAATAAAATTAATTTATTTTAATTAAAATAAATGATATTCTAAGTTTTTTTTATAATGTGTAACTTTTAAAAATGAAAAAAAATATATATTTTTAGTCCCTCTTGAGGGAGAGGAGAATATAATTACACGCACACATAAACACAATAGAGGCTTCACATGCATATTTAATTTTTGAAATATAATATAAGATATACTTATTATATTTAAAAATAATAAATTAAATAATGGGTAGTTATCTAACTTTTTATTTTTTTATAATTTTTTATAATTTTTATTTTTTTTTGATTATGTTTTCATATCTCATATTTTATTTTATATTTTATATTATAAAATATATTATTTTGTCAGATTACTAATTAAAAAAGTTCAAAGTCATTATAATAAATAACAACAACAAATAAGTAAATTTTTTTTATTTAAATAAAATTGACTATATAAATTAAATGATATTAACATATTCTTAGAACGTTTGTATTGTTGGTCCATATTCATAAGGTTTAATAAAGTTTTATATTGACTTATATTAACATTATCTAATACAATTGTTTTTTTTTTGGACTTGAAACTGATTATGAAAAAAACATTAAGTAGAGTGAAAAAGTTTCAAATTGGCCCATACATGTCTCAAAACTGCAACCTTCACGTTATTTGAATGACGTTTTAACCAACTGAGCTAATAGGCCTTTTTTCCTACATATATATTTCTTAATAATAATAAACAGCTCTATATATAATTATATACTTATGATTTATGTTTAATTATGCTAATTTATTTTTGCCATGTAGATTGAGCATGAGTAGAATGTTCCATGGCTTGCTCGCCTGGACCATTTGGAACACAGAATGCGGATTGAAGAAGAAGAAGCCAATTCATTTTGGGTAGGAAAGGCCTCATACAATAGGTATGTTACGTATGTTTATGCATATATACATAATTAAATTATTTATTTTATAATTTTTAATACATTATGGAGATGAAAAATTGGCCTATATACTGCTAACACTGATCACTGGCAATTCTCCTGTGTAGGATATCATACCGTCATAACGATGAACTGCTGGAACTTGCTATTACAAATTATGAGTTTAGGCAATCACTATACAAACATGAATTGAAGGAACTGACGAGGTCGCTATAAAGCAATCTCTATTAGTTTTTGTGTCAAGAAATTAATTAACCTTTTGAATTCACAAACTTGATGGATTTCATATATATATATATATATAATTACTTTCTATTTTCTTTTAATCTAATTGCATTTGGACAATCAATATAACAGGTGGGCTGAAGAATTAGAAGAATTAGGCCTGACCAGTATGGGATTTGGCAGAGAGAAAACAACGTATTGTTACTATGCTGTTGCTGCTGCTACTTCACTCCCTCATGACTCTTATATAAGAGTGTTAGTAGCAAAAAGTGCCATTATAATTACAGTTGCTGATGATTTCTTTGACATGAAAGCTTCTCTTGCTGAACTGGAAAATCTCACTGATGCAATACAAATGTAACCTAAATGAAATATATATGTTGGTTGAGCCGAGCCCACCATTTTGATAGCTATAGAATTAGTAGTTTTGATTTATGTTTTAACCAAAATACTATTTTCTCCATTGATTGACAGATGGGATAGTAAGGGCTTGACTAGCCACAGCAAAATAATATTTGATGCTCTTGATAATCTTGTGAGTGAAGCTGCGGGCAGATATCTCCTACGAGAAGGAATTGATATAACAAATAGTCTACGAGATCTTGTAAGTTAATTAGCTATACTTATTTATAATGGCTTTTTCAATCTGTAATATATATATATGCTTAATGTGTATGTTATAGTTATTCCTACTTTGAAAATGACTCATTAAGTGTGTTAAATGTATGTATGTGCGAAGTGGTATGAAACATGTGTTTCATGGCTGATAGAGGCAATGTGGAGCAGAAATGGACAGACACCCTCCATTGATGATTACCTTAATACTGCCATGATCTCTGTTGCTTCACACACCATGCTTCTTCCTGCTTCCTGTTTTCTGAAGGCCAGTTTACCCATTGACCAACTCAGGCCACCCCAATATGAAACTATAACAAAACTGCTTATGCTTATTTGTCGTCTATTAAATGATTTACAGAGCTATGAGGTAATTATTTATATTTAATTATTATGGAAAAATTAAATCTTAACATATTCATCATTAGGAATGACAACGGGTAGGGTGAGAGCGAAGAGTGCCTCATTGCTCCCTGTCTCTACACCTATCCACCGGCCCCTATTCCCATCTCCATTCTTTGTGTTGGGAGAATGACTCTATTTGAATGTAATTTTCAAAAATTATTTTTGATTTTTAAAAATAGAAAAATAAAAAAAATTTATTTGAATAATTATTTTGACAGAAAATATAAAAATAGAATATATATTTTAGAACAAAAATACAAAACAATTAAAAATTATTCTCAACTTCAGTTTCTTAAAATAAAAAACACAAAAAAAAGTTTTTATTAATAGATTGTATATAAAAATATGAAAATAATACTAACATAAACTTTTTAAATTAATTTTATAAAACAATTTTAAAGATCCATCCTATTCTTCAAGGGGGTTTCAAGAATCAATTGAGTCTTCAAAGGAGGACTTAAAAAATTTATAAAAATATTAATATAAATTTTTCATAATTTTTTTTAAAAAATATTAATTAAAAATACTCAATGCTACTAAATAAGATCATAAAAAAATTAATTATAATTTTAGAGGTTTTAAATAAGATAAAGAGCTAGGGAAAAATAAATGAAACTTTTAAGTAATTAAGTGCCATTTACTCCATATATAATACTCTTTCCATGCTCGTTGATAATGAAGTACCTCTGTGCAGAGGGAAAAAGAAGATGGGAAAATGAACTGTGTGTTGATAAACATGATAAAGAAGCCAGAGCTAGAAATGGAAGATTTAATAGCAATTGTGAGAGATATAATTGAAAGAAGGAAGAAAGAATTCCTTGAACATGTTCTTGTGGATGGAATGTGTGATTGGCCTAAGCCTATAAAGCAATTCCATTTGACATGCTTGAAGGTCTTTGAGATGTTCTTCAACTCCAGCAATCACTTTGACTCCAACACAGACCTGTTGGAAGATATTGACAAAGCAAGCTATGCTCCGTTGAGCAGAAATAATTTCAAGAAGCCCCTCCAGGTTGTTCCTCTACTTGATTGAAGCTTAAACAAGAAATATACGAGAATCAATGCTGATGTCAAGTTAAATCGCTGCTTTAAACATAATGATCACCATGTAGTAAACAGTACTATTTTTGCAAGCCCAGTTTTTCCTCACAATGCCCTAAGAAATGGAATATATGGGATGAGACCGAAAGTTTTGGCAGGCTTCTTATAGTAACAAAGAGTTTATATATATATATATATATATATATATATATATATATGTGGAGCTGAATCCAACTATATATATTTACATGTTTGTATTTAAATAAAGTTTATATGTTAGTCATGGTTTACTATGATCAAACCATTTCTTCTTGGAACTATATATGTTGTGAACTTGAACATTCTATTTGCAGCATTGATTGTGTGGATCTAATAAATGTCGAATTTTACGAGAAATATGTATATATATTATATTAATTAGTTGCTTGACATACATTAATTTTTTTAAAAAATATTCAAAAGAAATTTTATATTTTAAAAATAACAAAAAAAATGAGAAATTATATAAAATTTTGCTTTCTTCCACTTCCACTTGTCTAATTAACTACTAAATTTCTATCTTTTTTCAAATTTTATATTTTCATTTGTTTAAACATAACTATATATATTTTTATTTTTTTGGCTAAAACTACTGATATTAAAAAATTTACTGAATTATGATTAATTTAATTTAATTAAACTAGTAGAAGTTCGATAACAATAATAGAGTTTTTTCAACTTTCATACAAAATACTCAAATTTAAAATCTTACTTAAAAAATGAAGTACATATTTCCTTAGTTAACAAAATTTTTGTTATATTATATGTTCTGTATTTTATATACAAGTTTAAGAAATTTTGAATAAAAATTTCATTAGATATATATCGATCGATGACTTGGGCATCCACATACTTGGGAAGAATTTTAGTTTGAGTGGACCGACCACCACAAAGAGCTCAACATCCTTCCATAAGTACGAGTAGACCGGCAACGAAGAAGATAATAATTGCCTTCTCTTTACGCACCAATAATCGCTTTCCTCTACCCCACAATTATTTATAGTGGCACGAAACATTTTGATATTTCAATTTTCAAATGAGGAAAACCTGCCCTCTATTACCGCATGTGGACTGCATTCTCTCTTATCCCACATGAAATACAATCCACAAATGTCAAGATCCAATAGCTAGACACCACCTCATTTGTCGAACATAAAGGGCTTCACATGGCTTATCATATATATCACCTAACCACCATGAAAATTGAGTCTAGAAAGAGTTACATGTTCACAATCTTTTGAATTTAGATTTAAATTTTTAACTCTCTTCTTCCCCCAAATGAGCCAGCGCGTACCCTCTGATCCTGACGTCCCCATGTATTGCCTCTCTATTTTCTCTCTTCATGAAGCAAAGATAGGAGCTTCGATACAATAAAAATATTGCATCATTTAAATATAATTTAAAATATCCAATCCTGTATGATATGAATTTCAAAATAGCTTTTATTAATTCCATGCAGGTTAGACGAATATGAAGTTGCAGAGCTCAAATGGCAAAATGGGCAGCTATCCATGAACGGCTTGGGTCTGCCGCGAGTTCCGGCGAAGTCCACCGCCGCAGGCATAAACAATAGGCTCACCCCTTCAGCCTCACAATCCAAGTACACGTGGGAGAAGCTGCCTCGTGCAAGTGGCACCTTAGAGTCCATAGTCAACCAGGCCACTAGCTTCCCCCACAGTAGCAAATCCATCTCCGACGGCGTAGGAGGCGGCGTTGACGGAGATGAGTTAGCGCCGTGGTTTGACCCACGGCGATCTGCGGCAGATGCAGCCGCCGCGGTGTCAAACACAATGACTATGGACGCTTTAGTGCCTTGCTCGAATCGTACGGACGAGCAGAGCGCGGGGGTTGTGGACTCTGTTGCCAGGGGGATTAGCACGTGCGTGGCAGGTTGCTCGACACGTGTGGGATCTTGCAGCGGGGCTGCAGTGCAGGACGGAGACACCGTGCTGGCGGCGAGAGAGGCTGGGGTGGCGCGTGTGCCTGTGGTCTCCGCGTGGAGTAGCAGGGATCAGAGTGGGAGTGGGAGAGATAGCCATCACGTGACCCTTGACACGTGTGACAGGGAATTGGATGTGGGTAATTACGGTTCTTCCTCTATGGGTTCGCCGGAAAACACTAGCTCCGCCAGGCAGTGGACGAAGACCACCGCCGTCGCCGATGACCATGATTCTGTTTGCCACAGTACACAGGTGAAGTTCTTGCATATTAGTTTTAATAATAAAAGATTGCAAAAAAAAAAAAGTCAATTTCATTCACATGATCGTTTGTACTTTGTTATAGTAAATTCGTCTATGCCAATTTTATTTGAATCTAATTTTAATTACAGAGAGATGAAGGTGATGAGGAGGACAAGATGATGAAAAGAACAGTGAAATCTTCAGTGTCCAATAAACGATGTAGAGCTGCTGCTGTACACAATCAATCTGAAAGGGTGAGTGAGATTTGGTTTAATTTAATGGATCTTATATAGTTGTTTAAAATTTAAATTGATCAATTTTTATTTTCATTTTTTTAATGAAAATCTGAATTTATTGTTCGTGAATTCAATTGTCTTTGCATTTTCAGAAAAGGAGGGATAAGATAAACCAACGGATGAAGACGCTGCAAAAGCTTGTTCCAAATTCTAGTAAGGTACATATAATTAACAATCACACTTCATGATTTCAGTTTTTTCCTATTTAACTAAATTGTCATTACATAAATAACGTATAGTAAATTGTCATGACCAGTAACATAGAAAACTGCGTTTTTGTTCCTTGATAAGTAAATTTTAGAAGACGATAAAGTATAGTAGTGTTTGGTGTTAATCAAATATTTTATTATGTTTTAAAGTATTTGGAGGTATTTTTATGTTTTAAAATTTTGTACTAGTTTGAAAATTAAACCTTATTTAATTATAAGAGATTTTGAATTCTCTCTATTATATTTCACATGTAGATATTCTTTTAAAGTGCATTTACTTTGTCTTATCATTGTATTCAAATGCCCCAATTATGCAAAGACTCAGATCAGGAGATTCTGGAGAGGCCGGGGGGGGGGGGGGGCGGGGGGTGGGAATGTGGTCCGAAATGTATTTTCAATCAAATCGCTATAAATAATAAATATATAGAAATTTTAGGGTTATATATGTAATTGTAATTGTAACCATCCGAGTCCACACGAACTCCTATTACATTGTGACACTTCGACATGAGGATGTTAGGTCAGGAGAAAGCCAACGCATACAAGATAAATCTTTTGTATTATGGTGGGCCCATATTTTACTCATTGCTCAACTCTAAGTTTATTTTTTAAAATTTTTTTTCCTAATTGATATAATTTTCTTTTAATTAACTGTCATCAGTTATATATAAAAAATTATTTTAATAAGAATAACTAAATTGATAGAAAAACACGAATGAGGCCAATTAAAAATGTCCAAATATTTTTAAAATTTGCATAGGAATTAATTTAGCAAACTTTTTTCGGCTTCGTTAGTAGTGTCTTGACAAAAGTAATTCGATATAAGTTTTATATATAATTGTGTTGTTATAATGATATATAAAAACAATGTTTGGCCAAAGGGAAAAATTGCATCAGTTAGCAAAACTAAATGACAAAATTAACACTAAAAAAGATGAGAGACAGTCAAAACTATTGCCAAATTTTGTAAATATCATAATGATTATGAGTACTAAAACTTTAAAACCAATGATGGATTTAGTGAAAAAATCATCTTATATAAGTTTACATGAACGCATCTTAAATAAGAGGAGTGATTTTATGTAAAAATAAGGAATAAAATAATTGTATATGACCTATTTATAGTAAATTATTACATAAAACTTGTGACTGTCGTTGATCAACTAAGAGAAAATTAATCTAATTCATAAACTCATTCATGGTTTTGATATTTTTCACTGCGTTTATTTCAGACTGATAAAGCTTCAATACTGGATGAGGTTATAGAATATATAAAGCAGCTGCAAGCACAAGTGCAAATGATGAGTAGAATGAGCATGTCCTCCATGATGCTGCCAATGACTTTGCAACAACAACTTCAAATGTCTATGATGGCTCCAATGGGCTTGGGTTTGGGTATGGGTATGGGCATGGGCATGGGCATGGACATCAACTCCATGCCTCGCCCTAACATTCCCACCATTCCTCCCATTCTCCACCCTACCACTGCCTTCATGCCTATGGCGCCTGCCGTGTGGGATGCCTCCGGTGGCGGCAATCGGCTGCAAGGGGCTCCGGCGACAAGGGTAATACAAAACCCTTTGCCCACATTCCTAGCATGCCAGTCACAGGTGGGAAAATCTTCTTATTCATTTTTCTATTGTTTTCTGATCAGTTTATGAAATATTATTAAAATTACTTTGATTTGGTTGTTTTTTTTATGGTTTTTCTTCCTATCATGCTTATTAATATATAATAATAATTTATTTGAAATCAGTCTAATTAAGCAATTTATATATTATTAATCGATTGCAGCCAGTGAACATGGATGCATACAATAAGATTGTTGCCATGTATCAACAGCTGCAGCAAGCTCCAGCTTCTAGTTCCAAGTGGTGAGCTATCAAATGTTCTTTTGAGATTTAGATTTCTATTAGCCATTCAAAAACTCAACCGGATAAGTAATGTGAATAGATTAAAATTATTTTTTTCATTCCTTAATTTTGTATGAGATGTTAATTTTATTTATTTTTTTATTCTGTCACTTAATTTTATTAATTGATGCAATTCTTTTTCATGGTTAAATTTCATTTGTATATATATTATTAACAATAGAATCAAAATTAAAATTTTATATAAAGTTAAAGGACAAAAATTAGTTTTAGTGATACTTATTATATGTATGTGTGTGTGTATATATATATATATATATATATGATTAAAACATCATTTCATTCACGGATAAATAATATTTTTTTAATTTGGTCCTTTATAGATTTCTCTTCTCAATTTAATTTTTCATAATTTGATTTATTATCAAGTTATTTTTTCATAATTTGATTTGTTATCAATTTGATCTCTTTATCTAAATTTTATCTAAATAAATAGTAATTATGATAAATTAAACATTTAGTGTTGATATGACAATGTTAAAAGTTAGCTATGATTTAATTTTTTTTAATTGAAAAAAAATTGGTATTATCTAGGCAATATTTAATATTAGTGATAAAATACAATATTTTAACCAATTAAAAAGAAAAAAGAGAGAAAATTAGATTATAGATGACCTTTAATATTGTCCAATCAGTATTAAACGTTTAAGTTATTATAATTATTATTTATTTAGATAAAATATAAACAAAGGAATTAAATTGATAACAGATCAATTTATAAAAAATTTATAAGAGACTAAAATTGAGAATGAGAATTTATGAATTGAGAATGAGAATTTATAAGGGACCAAATTGAAATAACTAAGCATCTATGGGATCAAAATAATGTTTTAGTGTGTGTGTATATATATATTAATTTATGAAGTTTATGAATAATAATTTTATTTATATATAAAAAATTAAATTTATTGAAAGACAATTATAAAAGACCAATAAAAATGTGCAATTGAAAAACCAAAATTAGATTTCAATCCTACCATAAGGCATCGACTTCCCTTTGGAGAAAGATATGTACTTTCTGTTCTTAAAATGAGATTCCTGTTTTACTATACACACACACACACACACTAATGAAGTTTCATATGTACAAATGAGTATAATATAAAATAATTATTATTATAATTTTAAAATAAAAAATTAAATAATAGAAAGTTATTTAATTTAAGCTAAAATACATAAGATCTCTTGTAATTTATCTTATATACACATAACTCCTATGTATTTTTAAATATGACCAAAAACCTCTCTATATTTTCAAAATGCTACATGAAACTTATTTTTGTCTAATGTTTATCCAAAAATTAATAGAAATAAACACATTAGCTTATAGAATATTAGATTAAAAGAAATAATTAAAATATAATAGAGATATTTTTATTTTTTATCATTAAAATATTAATTTCTTGTCTATATTTTTATATTTTCACGTATTATTTTTTAATTATTTATTTCAAGACATCTTATAAGTTAATATATTTATTATTGTTAATTTTTAAATAAAAAATTAGACAAAAATGTGTTTTATGTAATATTTTAAAAATAAAAGAGAATTTTGGGTCACATTTAAAAGTGCATGAGAGATATTTGCATAAAAATTAAAGTACAAGAGAGTTTTATATATTTTATTCTTTAATTTATTTATCTTTTATAACTTCTTATGTCTTTATTTTTTTCTCTCATATATTTATATTATATATTTTATTTTATATTATAAAATATATAATTTTATGAAAACACCCTAAAATCATTATAATATAAATATATATATATATATAACCTCTTCACTTATAGTCCATTACTTCAGGACTTTGAACCACTCTTTCTCATATGTTTGAGAGCTATAGAGAATTTAAATCTAAAAGTGCAGAGTTTGAAAATTTTTCTTCTTACGGTTTTTTCTTTTGTGAAATTAATTTTGAGAATATCATATTAAAATTATTTTTATGTATTTATATATATGTTATTAATAAAAATATTTTCTTTTTTTGTTTCAAAAAATTAGATTTTAGAAAATGGGATGATTTTTTTTTCGAAAACATATATTTTATTTTTTAATTTTCAATTAACTATATAACATTTCCAAACAAGATTTTTAAAAACAAGTCAAATTTTGTTTTTGAGAATAAAAATCAGACCCTTGATGGAAAAAATGAGTTTTAATTCATAATGTGTGATATAATTATAAGGAATTTACAGTTTACTAGAAATAAGTTCAAAATAACATCTGTAATGTCATAGACTCATATTTGTTCTCAAAGTCTTTTCGACCAAAATTAGTACGCGAGAAAGATTTTAGTGAGAATCTTTTGTAGCGACAATTTAGATTAACCACAAAAAAATCTTAATATTCTTTTTTTTTTAAAAAAAATCTGACTTTCAATAGAAAGTAATAAAATTTGTCACCTATATTTTATTATTAGTGGCGATTTTTATATTCCCACTTTATATATAGTTGCCACTTGCCACTAAAAATTCATTTTTGTTGAAGTAATATTTAACCATGAACATATAATTTGTATATGATATATATATATATATATATATATATCAAATAAGATTGTCATTACTTGAGAATAATCTCAACTTAAATATATATTCATGTTTAATTAGGGTTCTTACATATATAGATAGAACCATCGATTTTTGGTTCAAGTAATGAGAATCGTTTAGACGATCAAACACAAACACACAAGTTACTACTGGACTATTGTGCTGGTCATGACTATTATTATAAATTTTTATAAATAATCAAGTAAAATACATATATAGAAAATAAAAAAACAATTTGCTAAAATATAACATTTTATATAAGAAAATGGAAAATATGTGTAAAAATATTTAATCACACTTATTTTTTCTACATAAATATTCTATAATTATGAAAAAAAAATTAATAATAGCTAGTAGCTGGATAAAATTATATTTATTAAAATTTTTATATATTTAAAATTTTATAATATATTTTATATGTATTAATCTTTAAATATCTGTATCATTTTTTTGTTCAACCAATGGTTAAACTGGTTCCCTCATAACCTAAACTCTTGTTCGTGTTATGGTCTAGTTGGATTTTTAAAATATTGTGTCAAATTATTCCATAGAGAAATTACTCAAGAGTAGGTTTAGATTGAAAAAAAAAAGAAGAAAAGAATAAATAGGAAGTAAACTTTTTTCATATTTTATATTTTAAATTTAAATCTATTTTTTTCATCTCATCTTTTATCAATTACGAAATATTTTAAGAGCCAAAGCTATTAAATTTAGATCTAAATTAAAAAATCAAGTTTAAAATATTTTTATTGTTCTTTTCAATATTAAATTAGCTTACCAAACAAAGTATATCTGAACTGGATCACCGTTAAATAAGCTATTATACGTGAAGATCCAACGGCCAATATTCGAAACAATCAGCATGAGCGACAGCAATATCCCAACATTAATGTCGTTTAGGTAGATCGAGCAGTGAAGACATCTAATGTGGGTTGTTTGGTGAAAGATCATCATATCTCTATGATTGGATACTTATATGAATTCTTGGATAGTGAATTCGCCACACATGATTCTATCAAATTGGTTCAACATTTATATCATCGGAGTTCCCAATCCAAATAATGTAATCACATCCAAGATTTCATCGCAATAGACTCTAATAGTGTGTTTAGGAGAAAAATAGAAGGGAAGGGAAGAAAATGTTTTTGTTAATAAATTTTAAGAAAAAAAATAAAAAATTTTATATTTATTTTTCTTAACTTTTTTTTTTATTAATTTTAATTACCCTTAAATTGTGTTTGAATTGTAGAATTTTAAATTTTATGAAATTTAAAATATAAAGAATTTGAATTATCAAAATTTAAATTTCTTGCATTTTAAATTTTTTATTTAGATAATCATAGTATTTATAAATTCTTTTATTGTAATTAATAATTATATTTATAATATATCAATGTATATATCTATATATATATATGTTACTTGTATGTGAGTGAAAGTAACTGTATATAAATTAATATATATATATATATAGATAATGTATATAAATATGTATGTAAACATGTAGTGTATATGCACATATATATATGGCATATATATGTTCATGTTAATGTGTGTGTATATATATATATATATGTATATTTATATTTATATATGTATTAAAAATAATATAAATAACTAACATTCTAAAAGTAAGCAAGAAGAAAATTTTGAAATTTCACCTATTTAGGTGAATTTTTAAATTCTTCCTAAATTACTTGATTAAATTACTATGGGATTCTTAAATTCCATTCCTTTTTAATTTGAACAAAAAATTTTGTAATGAGGTAATTAAAATACTTTCAAATATTACTTTTTCTCTTTAAATTATCTCATCCAAACAATACCTTAGGGTGTATTTGGGAATGATGAGAGGAAAGGAATTGAAGGAAAAGAGAAGGAGAGAAAAGAAAATATTAAGTGATAATTTTTTTTTATCCTCCAAACCTTTTCAATTTGAGATAATTAAAATTAAGAAAGGGAGAAAGGTTAAAGAAGGTTAACATAAAATTCTCCAATTCTTTTTCTTCCAAAATTTTAAGAATCAAACAAGAAAAAAATTATCATATTTTCTTTCCTTCCGTTTCCCTCCAAAAAGTCTTTACCAAACACATCCTTAAGGTCTATTTGGAATGTAGAGGAGAAGGAAATGAGAGAAGAGAAGGGGAAGGAAGGAAAAGTTAAGTGATAGTTTGTCATTCCTTTATTTGGATTTTCTAAAATTTTTTAATTTAGAGTAATTAAAATTAACAAAAGAGAAATATTAATGAGAGTTAATATAAAATCTTTGAATTCATTTTCCTCTAAAATTTTAAAAATCAAACAAGAAAAATATTACTAAATTATCTTCTCTTCCTTTCCCTTCCCTTCCCCTATATTTTCTCCCTCTTAAAAAAATCATAAGGGTGTGTTTAAGAATGAGGAGAGGAAGAAAATGAGAGAAATTAAAAAAAAATGGGAGGAGAGGAAAGGGATGGTTAAATAATAGTTTTTCTTTCTCTTATTTGGATCCTTTAAAATTTTTTAATTTGAGATAATCAAAATTAACAAAGGAGGAAGCGTTTATATAAAATCTTCCAATTCCTTTTCCTTCAAAATTTTAAAAAATAAACGAAGAAAAAATTAATATATTTTTTTTCCTTTCCCTTCCCAAACCCACCCTAAGATTAATTTAACATAAATAACATCGCTTGGATTAGTTTATATAATGAGTTAATAGATGGACTATTTTGATTGAAATAAAATATTTTAAAAATTAAATTAACAAACTTTATCACTTGAGAAATAAATTAAGAGAAAAATAATCTTTTGAAAGATTAAATTATTAATTTACTATTTTTATTATCAGAAGTTACACAGGTACATAATTTATTATTTTATAATATATAAATGGTGATGAAATATATTTACAATATGGCTAGATAACAAGGGTGTAAAAATATGATTTATAGTACAGGCGTTTAAATGAACTGGGGACAACATATCTGATCTTAAGCCCATTCAGCTCAACTATACTTGGTTATACTTTTTTTTTTGTGCGATGAAGATTTTATAATTAGAGTTGGTTGACTGTAACGACCCCTTAATCCACAATATACTATCCTCTATCTGCATAGCGAAATTATATGAGTTTTAGAAATTGTTATTCCTGATATGGAAACGTCAGGAGATTGCTACTGGTTGAGCGTAACCTAAATAGACATTCCATCGTCCATTCAGATTCCGTTCAACCTAAAAATCACACGCAGATATACTAATTACACATGCAATATCACAACAAACTCTGGAATAATAAAACTAGATTTCATACATACATATGCAATCCATTCATATACATTCCATCTTAACTTAATCATTTATCACATTACATGCTAGTGAAAATCCAGCAGAGTCTCCCTTGTATTTCAAACTTATCCCAAAGTATAAACAGTCATCCATTCAATAGTTTATATCCAGTTCAATAGTTTATATCCAGTTCAACAAAAAAAGAAAAAATAATTACATAATCCAATACAAATATCCATAGCATATATATATATACATCACAATTCAAGCCTAGAACTACGTTACTCTTCTGTCTATCATCAATGTCGTTGCCCAGCTAGCGTCTAGGCCCCTGTTCCTGTTCATCTGAGCAAACAACTTGGTGAGATATTGAAATCCCAGTAGAATAATTTACAATTCATAATATAGTTCGAAAACTGGTTGACCACTTAGCGGTGCAAGCACCGAAAACAAATTTCCCATATTCAATTCAAAATTCGTGAAATACCTTATCTTTAAAAACATTATTTAGCGTGAAAATTGCAGCAAGTTTTCAAAAATCATAAAAAAAATTTTCTCTAAAAATCGGTAATCAAATAGAGTTAAATCCTATGCCCGGTGTATCTAAATTCGTATCGGCCACAAATCATCTGTGACCGTATCTAAAATCATCTAATTGCACGTCATCTAGAGAAATTACATCTCTTATCATTGGGTGTGATCCGTAACACCAATCACCCGAATCTTACCTATGTTGTGAGTGTGATCCGTAACACCAATTACTCACTCAAGGACCGGGTGAGAATTAACATATAGGGCGTCCCCTAGCATGTGCACATACGCCAATTCTCATTCTCATACAGTCTATTCGAACTCATATGAACATGATCAGCTATTCCTCAGGGTTCTAGGGTATTACGCCTAAATCACAACGTTTCCCCGTGTAGGCTATTACCCTTTATACTCCTTAAACCTTTCTTAGGATCGTTTTGATTTATCGCGTGATCCCTAACGCAATGTAGGCTAAATCTGGTTAAAAACAATATATTCATGAAATTTCCTACACTCGAGATACTTAACGATCGTTCTATACCGACTATTAAGTACCCTACCCTAAGTAAATCCGTCCTAAAGGCATCTAAACTTGATAGGAAAATCATCTAACATGCAAATGGTATTTTCAGCACACAGGCATGCAATTTAATCTATCGAAAGTAGCACGTAAATCTATGCAATTTATCTAAAATGTTCAGGTATTCACAAAGTTAATTCTAACATTTGAGAAGCATAAATTATGCTAACTGGTCTCCGTTTACTCCAAATCAATCTGAGACTTCTCGTATCCTCAAATTTCGAGTCTAATCAACTTCCTGGGCATTTAAATGAATATTTAAGCTCGTTACATCATCAGTTTTACGGTCCTAAGTTCGGTTACACAATTTCTTAAGCCGGTTTATTTCCTATTCAAGTTCGACAGCTAATTCAATCAAAATTCATTAGGTTTAGGTGCTTTAGACCTTACTAGGGGTTCTGAATGATGGAAATCTGTTCCGGGACAGTCTCGGGTGTCTTTCTGGCTTCTCCGGCGGCGGCACACAGTGGAACACGGAGGCGCACGGTGGAAGGGTGCGGTTGGCCTCAAAAATTACACCACAGTGAAGCCCTCAAGATGGGGAGTCTGAATCTGGTGGTGACGCAGCGGTTCACGGCCGTTTGGATGGTGTTTTTTGGCCCTGAAAGTTGAGCACGGCGGACGAAATTTTCCTCGATTCGAGCGCGTTGGAGCTCCATTCGACGGCGGTGAGCTAGGGGAGGAAGCTGGCAGCTCAGCCTACACGCTGGTGGTGGCGGTGACGTCTAACGGTGGCTGATGGCGGAGATCACGGCGGGTAAAATTTCACGCGATGGAGGAAAAAAAGCAACATTTTCTGGTGACTCTGGTGGCCATTGGTGGCCGTGGGTGGCTGTTGGAGGTCGAGGGTAGCGAGTTGTGTCGATTGGTGGGTTAGGTGGTGGCCCACGGCGGCCCAGGTGATGGCGCGCAGTAGAGGAAGGAAGAGAGAGAGGAGAAAGAAAATAGAGTGAGGAGAGAGAGGGAAATGGTGAGGTTCTAAAAAATTTAAAGCTTCCAAGGGCGATTCTGACTTTTCTCAGACCACCCGAAAAAACTTTGAGATTTCGTCTTCCACTCGAACGTAAGCACGATTTCCCATGCAGAGATTTCGGCCTTCGTCTGAGAAACCGAAGTCTGAAACTCCCTCTGTTAGCATCTTATTGTCGGGCCGCGTTTCTTTTCATCAGATCACATTTCTGACTCCGAAAAGCCTTCCGATTTCAATTGTCGACCTCAAAAATCGTGCCGAACTCAGTTTAAATGAAATAAATATCAAAATTTGGTTTTTAATCTTTAAAAACAATCTCGGTTATTACAGTTGACACTTTGGACTTTCATAAAAAGCTTAAAATGCCTTTGAAAAATGTTGTGTTGCTTATTGCTTAATATTAGAAATTCAAACATAATTCTCTTTGGTTTGATAAGTTATCCCTGCTCTTTCCATTTATTAGATGGCCCTCCTCTTTCTCTTTCTATATGGCAAATCAGCTCTTAGATATAAATTCATCAGTGTACATTTAAAATTAGTGGAAAATGATGTTCTAAATCTGTCTAATTGAATATTTCCTTGCTGAATTTACATTATATGTTAGGAAAAATAGGTGGCTCCACTTTGTATGTTAGGCGCCGATCAAACAATATTAACAATTAACTAGGAGCACTCAATATGGATTTAATTATAGCATGGATGTTAAATATAACTCTTGACTTCCAATTGATCATTTACATAAGTTACTCTTTGTTGCTTACATGGCCTACCATGATATTGTGCCAGTCAAAGCTAAGTTTTATGTTTGCTCTGCAGGGATGTTTAATTTGCTGTTAGAAGTTATGTGTGTGTGTTTATATATATAGATCAATTTAGATGTTTCAATCAAAATCACTCTTGCAGTGTTGAATAACTTTTAACAGGATGGGTTTTTTTTATTAAATTTATTGTTAAATTTAAAGTTTGAATCATAAATATTACAATGAAAAAATTTGACATTCAGCAATTGAAACATATGGAAAATGTAGTTTTCTAAATGATGCCAGGGAGCTGTTTAAGGAAATGCCTCAAAGAGAAGGAGGATCTCGGAATGCAATGATCACAGTCTATGCTCAAGGGGATTTACCAGATGAGGCATTGTCATTATTCCTCTGTATGAATAAGTTGGGAGTCAATGCCAATAAGATCGCATTCGCCAACATTCTTGGCTCTTGTGCTGTAGCATCTGAGCTTAATCTCTAGAGGCAAATTCATGGGCTTATAGTGAAATATGGTTTTCATGGCAATGTAAGTCTAGCTAGTTCTCTTGGTGATGTTTATGCTAAATGTCAGGTTATGAGTGATGCTCAGAAAATGTTTAATGAGACGGTATCCAAATGTGATTGTGAGCCCGTATATTGATAATGGTGATGGTAGGGAAGTAGTTTTCGTGTTTTCTAGGATGCTCTCAGCAGCAATTAGGCCATTAAATTATACATTCTCTAATGTTCTTGTAGCTTGTTCAAGTATATCTACACTAAATGAGGTAATGCAAATACATGGAGTTGTTACTAAACTAGGTTTCCAAGAGGTTAATGTTGTTTCAAGCTCTCTTATTAACATGTATGTGAAATGTGGTGAACTGTATGAGGGTTCTAGGATCTTTTATGAACTTGGTTCAAAAGATTTGGTTACTTGGACTTCAATTGTGTCAGGGTATGCAACAAGCGGGAAAACATGGGAGGCAAGAAAACTTTTCAATGAGATGCCTAAACGTAATATGATCTGATGGAATGCAATGTTAGCAGGGTATACCCATTCTTTTGAATGGTTAGAGGCATTGGATTTTTTATATATGATGCTTGATGAAACTAAATCAGTGGATCATGTCACTCTTAGTTTGATGTTAAATTTGTCTGCTGGATTTTCAGATCATGGAATGGGAAAACAAGTTCATGGATATATCTATCGACATGGCTTCCACTTGAACCTTATGGTTGGCAATGCCCTTCTTGACATGTATGGTAAATGCGGGAACTTGAATATTGCTAGAGCATGGTTTGGCCTAATGAGTACGTGGCGTGACAAGATTTCTTGGAATGCTTTGTTGACTAGTTATGATCGTCATCAATTAAGTGAACAGGCATTAACTATATTTCCAAAGATGCAATGGGAGACAAAACCGACTAAATATATGTTTGGAACCCTTTTGGCAGCTTGTGCCAATACTTTTGCACTTTACCATGGCAAACAAGTACATGGATACATGATTAGACATGAAATTGAGATGGGTACTGTACCTAGTACTGTTTTGCTTGACATATATTCTAAATGTTGATGTCTTGGGTATTCTTTTTTGAGGTTCTTAAGAGGACAGCTTTTAGAGATGTGGTCCTTTCGAATACCTTAATATTTGGATGTTGTCACAATCGAAGGACTAAGGAGGCTCTTGAGCTATTTGGGGTTATGGTTGAGGAAGGAATCAAACCAAACCATAACATTTCCTAGTCCTTAGAGTTACAGAATCGTAGACCTTAGAGTTACATTATTATAGAAGATTATGATCTGTCTGTTATGAGCTCATCAAGTTCATGCCTTGATGATCTCTTTACAAATGTTCAAGGGTTTGAATTCCTAGTCCCGTCAATCTTTCACACATTGACTTGAAATTTGTAATGAAATCTGTCATCATTTCCTCCTAGTCCAATGTAGGCATAACTGAAGTTGTGGCCATCTCCAAAATGTCAAATATCTCATATTCTCATCAACAGTGAAGCCTCATAAAACCCTGATTGCCTCACTAGAACCAACACTTCTCACCAATACTCTTAAGGCTTCTCATCTCGACATTATGCATCATCTCTGAGCTTCTTGTTGCCCCTGTGACACCTTTGCATCATTAAACCCTGACTGCCTCACTAGAACCAACACTTCTCACCAATCTCTATTTTAGTCCAGCTTGGGTTCTGCCATTGAGAATGGAGTAGTTCGGAATTCTGTCTACTTTATCACCATTGCTCAGCATATTAATGTTCCATTCATCATCATGGATTAGAAAGGACACCATCGCGTTAGTGTTCAAAGTGTGAAGGTCCACCTCCTGCACCAAAGAAATGAGAGAATTAGTTTATAGTGTATATACCCAATTATCAAGCGACACACTTACCTTAATCACCATTCCCAAATGCCATAGCCATCTTTCAAGCAATTGGCGGCTTTGATAAGCTCTCCACACACAGGAATCCTGGCTAGAAGAGTTATAGTAAAAATGTATTTGTCACCTAAGTATTTTTGCATTAGGAGATCAACCCAGATTTTATTATCATTATTAATTATGCTTCACAGTAGCTTCCCAATCAAAGCTATTTTATGAAGAAAAGTGATCAGACGAGTTTATATAAAATTTCACGCATCCACCACATGTCAGGTTTTAAAATGTCTCTCACAAAAGTATTCCTCTATGACCGATGTACTGAACTTTAATCTTATTCTAATTTAAATTCCAAAAATGACGAGAAGAAAAAAGTGAAATCTTACTTTTCTTTTACTTTTATAATATTTTAAATTATTTATAAAAAATAATTTACTTTCTTGTACTTTTAAAATACCCAAACAAAATTACAATAAGAATCTATATAATTTAAAATTTAAATATCAAATAGATAAATAAATAATTTTTAGTATTCTTGTAAATTAAAAAATCGCATACCTTTAAAATTTTGGAAGTTGCAACAAGAGTGAAGCACAGTGGGATATGATGAGATCTCAAATTTTTGAGAAAAAACGTATGGGATGAATGACGATTGATGAAGAAACCTTTCAATGTTAAGGAGTTGAAACACCGCACATTAACTAAAGATATGATTGAGAGATAGACAATAAGGCTTTTGCTTGGATAAAAAGAAAAGCTCTAGGGGTGCATTCTAAAGGATATGGGATAAAACATCTAGATATTAGGTTTGTAAATATATCTTTTAGTATTTAAAAATAAGAGATAAAATAATTAAATAAATTATATTTTTAATTATATTCAAGATTTTAATCTTATATTATTTTTTATATTATTTTAAAAATTTTATAGATTTCTTATAAGTTTTTTGAGATATTTTAAAAGTACAAGAAAGTAAAAAAAAATTTAGAAATTTTAATTTTTTATTTTAAAAGTAAAAAAAAAGTAGACAATCCTCTATATAAATTTTAAATTATATAGATTTTTTATAAATTTTTTGGAGTATTTTAAAAGTACAAGAAAGTAAAATATTTTTTATAAATACAATTAAAATATTATAAAAGTAAAAGAAAAGTAGGCTTTCACTTTTGCCTTCTTGTCATTTTTGGAATTGAAATTAGAATAAGATTAAAATTTAGTTCATCAGTCGTAGAGGAGTGCTTTTGTGAGAAACATTTTAAAACCTGACATGTGACGTGTGCGTAAAATTCTACATTGATCCAAGTTCGTTTGATCACTTCTCTTATAAAAAATGAGCAACATGTATCCGAAAACTTCCCATAATTTTGGGAGTGATGATAGTGTTCCAATTAGTAAGATGGATAACTTCTTACATAGAAAGAACCCAAGGGTGAAGTAAAATAAATGTAAAAGTCATAGTAAATTGTAATTTTTAATAGGGGCATCATTTTCTTAAAAAAATTAATTTCTAATTTCTCTTTCTAAAGCAGAAGTTTTAATTACTTATATATATATATATATATATGTAATATTTTTATATTTTTAAAGCTTTATACAAGGAGGGAAGAGTGGAGAATAGTTTGCATTTCATGTGAACAAGAGTTTATGTTCATTCTTAATTTTTCATTGAAACATACATAAAAAAACAAAAGAGAGAAACTGCCTCACATGTGAAGCTCCATGCAATCTTTGGAATCAGTGCTTTCCAGCAGACAAGTTTTGGCCATATCTTACAAACTCGGCATGTCTGACTGCAATGAACACAGGTGTCATCACCTCTGCATGCAACTCCCACTATAAAACACACCGTCTTCCATATATCTCTTCCCATCTTTCACATCACATCTCATCACAACAGCACATACATATATGAAGAATGCAATATCATGATCGCCTAAAGAATTTCTAGCTACCTTCCTTCTTCCATACTCCAAATCTCTGCACTGTAAACCTTTCTATATATCCTTGTTGCTTTTACCAAAATCATGAACCTTTGTTCAATTCTTCACCATAATGTTCTCTGCTTTACTCACATTCTAAACATTATATCATTCTCTCTCTCACGCCCCATTGCACTAAGTGTAGACAGATACCACTACTCTGTGCTGTACCTCCACCGTCGCTCCATCCATCTTGGGACGACCTCGCCGTTTCGATCCTGCATTGTGTTACACCACTGTTGAACGGTGCTAGCACCAGTAGGTTCATTCGTCTTATATTTGGGCTTCAATCTAAGGCCCGGGGTGTAGGCCCATTCATTTAGGATGAGTGTACCTGTGGGTTGATCGGGCCCAACCCAACCCGTGAACATCTTCACAATCTGCCTACTCAGCCTGGTTTGTTTGGACCAAATCAAGTAAAACTTAGCTTGGTTTTGTAGTCATGGTCGTCACGGGCGAGCTCTAGATTGCATGGAAGTTGCAGTTCCAGTTCCAGCTGATCTAGATTTTGCTTTGATGTGAGAAATTTTTAGGCTAACCGAGCTAAGAAAAGTTGTAAAATAAATTAATTATGAATAATCATGTAAATTTATGTGTTTTGTGATGAGAATTTTTTATATGTTCATATTTGACAAATTAGATTAAATATGATTATTGATTGACAAATTTCTCATGAGTGTTTTCTATTACGAATAAAAATGAGGGTAGATTATATTAATTTTGGTGAAATTATATTTAATAATGAAAAAGATAATTAAAGAATGTTAGCACAAAATCTTTAAACTTTTTTCTTTCCAAAATTTAAAAATTTAAATAAAATTTTTTTAAAATTCTCTTATATTTCTTTTCCTTACTCTCGTCCGTATTAATTCAAGCACACACTTAACTAGAAATCCAAACAAGGGGAACCTTTCAAAATTCTCTTTCCTTCCTTTCTCTTGTCCTCTATTCTCCTTAATCTAAACATACCCTTAGTCCTTGGGGAGAAGGGGAAGGGAAGAGAATAAATTTTAAAAAAAAAATGAGAGAAAAAAAATGTTAAAAGATTTTTTTTTTAATTTTTTAAAATTTTTAATTTGAGATAATTAAAATTGATAAAATAGTATGGTTAAAAAAATAAAATAAAATCTTTTAATTTATTTTCTCTCAAAATTTAGAAATTCAAACAAAAAAACATTTCAAATTTCTTTCTTCACTTCCCTTTCCTTTTCTTCTCATTTATTAATGTTCTGTATAGAACTAGGGATCCAACAAGATATGACTGTGTTAAGATGAGAAATATTACCAAATACTTGACTAATTATATTTTAAATTTTTTTGTATATATTTTATCACTTTAAAAAATATAGCTTTATTATAATATAGTGCTCAAACTTTAAAAATAAAATTTTATCCTCTCAAATATCGCAAAAAGTCAAAAAGTTAACTATTTGTTACATTTATAGAGTAAGCTATTAATTGCTTGAGTTTATTGCTATATATATTAATATCTGTTTATTTTAAAATTAAATATTTTTTGTACCTAAAAAAAATTAAACATTTTTTAATAAGTTTTAAAAAAAGTACTGTAAAAAATAGTTTATATATTTGGCCAATTTAGATTTTAAAAAAACGTCAAACGGTTATAAATATAGTATAATGTTTTTTAAAATTTATTAATAAATAATAAAATAATAATAAATATTTTAAACATGTTAAAAACCACCTATTTATATATAAATATATACTCCATATTGTAATTTCTATATCTAAAAATAATATATATAATTACCTATAAAAAGAAGGAGGATAATTAGTAAAAGGATTAAGTAAAACAAATAAATGGTATGGATGGTAAATAAAAAATTTTGGTGGATAGTAAATTTATCCTAATTAATAAATTTAACTTTTAGCTTCTGCTTTTGTCTGAAAGCAGAAGGTTCAATTTTTAAATACTGATTCACATTTGAAAAATTTCTTCTATTACTATTCAAAAACCTTTAAAAAATAATAACTTGATCATTGAATTAAATTTTTAAAATAATTTTTTTTTAAAGACAGAGATTTTTTTTACTTTATAAACTTAACTAAAAAAACTCCAATATAAAAGTATTGAAACAAAAATATTTTTAATGTCTTCTAAATTTAAATCAATTTTTAATTTTATTTTTAAAGTATTTTTGCATTAATTGTGTCTTTAAAATTTTAAATTAAAATCAATTTCGTTTCATAATTTAATATTGTCTAAATTACTAATAAAAAATAGTCATATAATATTACTTTAAAAAAAAATAAAAATACCAATAAAATTATTCAAATCATACACAAAGTATCTATTGAAATCTATATTAAAGAATATAATTTTCATGTTAGATAGTGATTGAGTGAGAGTGAAAATTCTATAATTTAAGAATATATATTATTATTTAATATTTAAATATCATCAAGATATTATGCATATTCTTAAGATATATTGTTAAATGTTATATCACTACTTTTATTTAATAATTTAGATAATATTAAATCATGAGTTCATAAAATGAAATTAATTGTAATTTAAAATTTTAAAAATAAAATTAACTTAAAAAAATTATTAAAATAAAATTAAAAATTAATATAAATTTTAAAGACATGAAAAAATATTTTTCCAAATTTTTATAACAGTTGAGGACCTCTCTAACGAATCGCAGCCATCTGAAGGGCCATGATATTGTAACAACAGTCACTTAAACAGAACTTGACCAACAAATCATTCACAAAAAAGTCAAAAACCAACTATAAAAAACTTGAAAATTAAAATCCGATTTTCCCACGTTGACAAAAAGGTAATTATATTTAAAATACTACATTTTTAAATACAAAGAGAGAAAAACAACTAAAGGGGCAAAGGAATCAGAGTACAATCCTCTGCCTCGCTCTTCCCATGAAATATGAGTACTTTGAGGTGACTCAAATTTTTAGATGCACTCAATTCATCACACTTTGGAGTGAGTTCAAGTTGCTTCACATTAATTGTAGTACAGTACGGTACACTGTGTTGAGAAACAGTTACCTTGGTTATTCCATATAATTAAAGATTTTTGTTTATAAACGTCTTTACACATTAATTAGGATTTTTTAATTAATTATTAAAATATTTAATGATCAATAAATTATTAATTAAAGTGAAAGTGACCTAATTTTTATAAAATATATATAAAAATTTAAATTTTCAGAAGCATGAGAATTTTACCTTAATATTGATTAGTCCCTATTAAATAATTTGTAATATATATAAAAGTGTAAAAAGTCTCATTTGAATAAAAGAGAATTTTTTTAATATATTAATAAAGTCTAAATAATATAATTAAATAAAATTAATATATATTATTATAAGAGACAATATATATGTGTGTGTATATATATATATATATATATAACATCAAAAGATTTGTGTCCACCTCTTAATGGATATATATATGATAATATTTATAACTATTTGAAATGTTGGTTGGAATATAAGAAATATAATTATTGAAAATGTTTATCAAACATAATAAATAATTAACTCTTTATTCAAAAAGGATGTCTTCTTAAAAGTTTCAATAAAATTTTGTTATATTTTGAAAATAAATTTTTGTTGATTATCTTATAATACAAACAAAATTTTTTAAAAAAATTCTTGATCACACATAAAAAACTTTAAACTTTTTTTCTATCTCAATTAATTTTTGAACAGTTTCAAGTCTAATGTAACTTGAGAATACTTTATTTAAATTTTTTTAAAAAATTTAATAATTTAAGATTTATAAAAATTTAATAAAAATATAACTTTTAATAACTAAAAATTTTATCAATCAATTACATAAAATTTTAACTATATCTTAAAATACTTGTTAACAAAATATTAAAATTAATTTTAGATAATATTAAAGAAGAAAGTAATTAGTGCACGAGTCCGATTAATGTAAGATCCAAAATAATACTGCCGACCGTAGATTTCTCTGCCTGATTCAGATTATGTCTCCTCGGGTCAACTAAAGGACATGGAAATGGATACTCTCACCTTTGTTAAAAGATTCATGGCCATAATCTTCTTCTTCTTTCTGGGTTTTCTTTGTTTTTTAAAAAATAATAATGTAAATGATTTATAAGTGTCGGTTCCTAATTGTGTACTTGATATACGAATAGATGTGCAGCAGACAAAGAAATCAAGTCTCAATTATTGTGATGGATGCATGGTTCTCAATATTTCATATGGAATCATGGATAGGGAGAGAGATATTGTAGGTATATTTATTGTTATTAATTAAAAATAAATTTAAATAAAAGTGAATATATTTTTAAAATTAAATAAATTATAATTTATAATTTAATCAAATTTTAAAATTTAAATATAGTTTACTCTCTAAACATTGATTCGTGGGAAATAATTATATTATTATATATAAATAATTTATATTTTATGGCATCAATTAATATCTACGTTTCTGTCACATCCTATATATGCTGGTATCGATGTGAAGGGTTCCAACAGACTTTTGGTGGACCTATTGCTTTTAGGTCAATTATAGACATACCTGATCTGTTTATATTCCTGAAACACACTTTTCACAGTTCAAAAGTTTGCAGCCAAATGCTTTAATTTCTTTTCTACTTTGCCTTCAAATATTTGGTGCCTTTATTTTGATTTGGCAACATTTTTAATTTTATGCTAAAATATTTGTATATTAAATCTGCTTGCAAAATTTTTCATGTTGTTTTAACTACTGACATTATCTAAATTAATAAAAATATATATATAATTTGTCAATTATTTAGTCAGATTTTTTTAATATTTGAATCAGTTTTATGATCAATGTATTTATCATTTTTTTTCTTTCAAAAAAATCACTCATGAAAATAAGTTGTCACTACTGTCAGAATTAAATAAGTATTTATTTATTTAAATTCATTTTTTATGTTTTCGTTATTTGATATTCATATAACCACTCGTTGGAAACTAAGAAAAAATTTTTTAAGTTGTAATTGAATTAAAAAATAAACCTTTAGAACAAAGTTGTAAATAACACTAAACTTCAGGGAATAATACTTTTACCTTTTCATTAAGTAACACTATTTTTTTTGAAGTGTTTTTTTTAACTTTGAAACATATATCATTTTAATACTCTTATATATTATATTGCAAAAAAATAATTTATTTATTTTTATTGAAAAATTAATTTTTATTTAATATAAATTCTATAAAAAAAACAAATTTTTTGACTATCTTTATTATTATATTAAAGTAAAAATTGTAATATCATCTTATGGAATAAATTTTTTTTCAAGACATGTTAGATGTCAAGAAAATTAATACTATTTTAAAAAATGAAATATTAAACATACTTAAATTAAATTTGAAAAAATGGGTATAATTTAGTTATTTATATTTAATGTGTAGTTAAGATGAGAGAAGGAAGGAAACAACGAAGAAGAAGAAGAAGCACGTGGCGAAGAAGCAAGTTGGAAAAGAAAGATGGTAGGATCTAGATGAGTGAAGCTTATTGCACGTGTGGTAGTACTTGTTGACACTGTAGAGCTATGCTGCGACTAATTTGTTCAACTCAAATCCTTACTCTTCACACATTTTCAGACTCCCTAATTAAATAGCACAAATCTCGACGGCAAGGCTCAATTTCTAATTTTGTGGGTACTACCAAAAAAAAAAAAAGAATTTTGTTGCTCAACAAATAAAAATATCAAAATTGCACTAGTATTATTTTAAAAAATTATATATAAATTATATTATAAATAGATATATTTTATTTAATTTATATATATATTATATTTTTTATTTTTATTTTTTAAAAATATAATTTAACTTTAATATTAATATATAAATTATTTTTTTTATAATTTTGTAAAGATAAATTTATTAAAATTTTATAATGATTATATATTTAAATTTTACATAATATAACTGATGTAATTTGAATAATTTTTTATAAACTTTTATGTATATGAATTATAATTTAAAAAAAAATAAATTTTTTAAATAAACAAATTTGAGTCCAAAAATTTAAAAATATGAATTGACATTATTGTCTACTTATATCCAAGCTCGAGTACAAAACAAATATTGGTTTTGGCCCTCACACAACCTAAAATATCCTATTTACAGTTTATCTATAATTATTCCTAACCTAACAAAATTTTCATATGATAATAAAAAATTATTTTACATAAATTTATAAAAAAATTATTTTTTTAAATATTTTTTATTATAAATAATTTTATTCAAAATATTATGATTATACTCTTACCCCTTCACCGATTCACTCTCTCTGTCGGCAAGACCTTAATTTCATGGAAGGACGCAGAGGACTGCACTTTATTTATTATTATTTTAAAAATGAATTATACAATGAAGAGAGTGAGCTGGTGTTGTTTGTACTTTGCCTTCACAAGAGGGCACTCGTATCTCATCCCTTTGATTCTATCTTCAACCTTCCACCCACCTTCCATATGTCCAAAACCTATCTTGTATATCTCTTACTTTATTCACCTCTTTCTACCTAAGGACAAATTTTTCATTAGATTTTTGTCTATCAAAAAATATTATATTAAACTATTTTCAGATTTTTTTTATGAAATTAATTTCTCATAAAATATCTTTTTATAATTAATTTAACATACATATTTTTTTAGATTGAATTTACTTAAAAAATTTTGCAATTGAAATTCATTCCAGAGAATTTTTTTTTTTGGAAAATTTTATCTATAAATTTTTCTTTTGATGTTTCCTTGATTTAAAATGAAATTTCACATTTTTCTCTTGTACTTTATTTGAATTAAAGAAAAGGATGACAAGTAAAACATGTTAAATTTGAATCTAATTGAAAGAAAAGTTTTTTTTTCATATTTTCTTTTATTTAGAATGAAATTAACTCACATTTTTTTCTTATAATATGTTTGGATATGATTGAGTAAATGAATGATATGGGGAAAATGTTAAATTTGGATCCAATTGAAAGAAAAAAAATATTCACACCTCTCTTTTTTCCCCTCTATTTTTCCTTTCTCAAGCAATTTTTTTTCTAAATATAAAGTTATATAGTTTATTTTTAAATCAAAATTAAATTAAATTTTAGGTACAAGAATAACTTATATATCAAAATATAAATAACAATATTATACTACAACTTCTTATTTTACATGACTTTTTGTACACTAAACTTAATTAACAACTGTTTAACAACATTAATTCAATCAATTTAAACAAATTAGTCCAAATTAATAATCTTTTAAATACCGATATTTTTTTTTTAAAAAATCTTCTCTTATCATATTACAATGGAGCTGAATTGCTACTTCCCTCCATTTCCTCCCAACCTTTGTGTCACCACTTGCAATTAAATAATAACAATAATAATAATAATAATAATAATAATAATAATAATAATAATAATTAACATAGCCTTTATATATATATAAAAGCTCTTCTGCAAAACCTTCTACACTAACAAAACCCCACAACCACATTGTACCAAATCCCTTTTCAAAGCCTTCTTTTTCTTCTACAGAGAAACAAAACCAACAATCTTTCCCTTTCTCTTTCCACAATCCACATGGCTTCTTCTTCTTCCTCCTCTTCTCTGACAATTTCCCCAAGAAAGCTTCGCTCCGATCTGTATTCCTACGCATACCAGCAAGATTCCAGCACGCCATTAGTGATAAACGTTCTGGCTTCACTAATCGAGAGGAGCATGGCCAGAACAGAGAGAATTGTGAAGAATTGCTCTAGGGCTTTGTCAAGAGCCATAAGTACAAACATCTTCGATTGCAGAGAGATCCCTGATATGACCATTCAGTCTTATTTAGAGAGAATCTTCAGGTACACTCGCGCTGGTCCCTCTGTGTATGTTGTGGCCTATGTCTACATCGATCGATTCTGCCAGAACAATCCTGGATTTCGAATCAACGCCAGAAATGTTCACAGGCTTCTCATTACAACTATAATGGTGGCTTCTAAGTTTGTGGAAGACATGTGAGTATACCTTTCTCCTCCATTCTTCTTCCTCTCTTGTTTTTGTCTTGGGAATTTTCACATACATCTTAGATGCATTATCTTGATAGGTTGAAAACAGGGGAAAATGGGGTAATAAAACTGAACTGCTTTGTTTTAATAATTTGGCAGGAATTACAGAAATTCATACTTTGCAAGAGTTGGTGGATTGACAACAAATGAATTGAACAACTTGGAGCTAGAATTCCTATTCTTGATGGGTTTCAAGTTGCATGTGAATGTGAGTGTGTTTGAGAGCTATTGTCGCCATTTAGAGAGGGAAGTTAGCATTGGAGGAGCTTATCACATTGAAAGAACTCTGAGATGTGCTGAAGAAATCAAAGCAAGACATAGGGAAGAAGAAAGAGCCTACACTCACATTCCTCGTGTCACTCTGTAGTTTAAGTTATAAATTTTTGCTGTTTCATTTTAGGTTAAATTTTTGGACAACACTTGAGTAAAATTTTTTAATTGTTTATTATCAACTTCTTCAATATTATGTTTCTATTGGAGAAGATGATACAAAATATTTTAAAAAATACTTAAATGTTGTCTTTCTTTCTCTTTTTTTTTTTTTTCCCAGAAAATGAAGGCATTTTGTGTGTACAGAGCGGTTTGTTGTATATGTAAGTTTGTTGGAGGATTGGGATATTAGATGTAAGGAAGTGATGCAAAATGAGAGCCTTGCACAAATTTAATTTGTTTGGTTTCTTCACATGGAAAATGGAAGTATTGCAATGAATTTTAGTTTTTTTTTCTCCAAATACAAATTGTACAAATGTAATATCTCATTTTCTCAAATTTCCGTAATTTTTTCATAACTCCAATTATGAATGCTTCTGAGGAGTGGAATTCTACCTTTTTCTCTTTTTCAAAGTGATAAGTTAATTAGAAAAAAAATAAAAGTAAAGTAAATTATAGAAAATTTTATAAGCCTTAAATTTGAATTTTATGCTGCATTGAAATTTTGGAAAAGTTCTTTCCTTATAGAAATTAAAAGCTAAGTTTACTTTTAATCAAAACTGAAAAAATATTAGAATATTTTTATTAAAAATTAAAAAAAAAACTAAAAGTATAATTTGTTGGCAAATTAAGAAACTTGATTGCCTCCATAACGCTCTTACCTCTTTTGGTGTTCAAAACTCGGTACTTTTTTCAATGTCTCGTAAGGTAGAATTTAAATGAAAAAAGATTTACTACTTCTTTAATTATCATAAGCCAAATCGAACTTTTTTATTATTTTTTAATTTCATCCCATATTTTTTTTAGTTCCAATTTTTTGTTTTTTTTACCGATTGATGTAATTTCTTCATGCTGCACCAAAATGTCATAAGTCATGAGATGTCCAAGTGAAATTACTCAAATCAAAATACCTAGAAAATTTTTGCCTTCTTCGTTTGAGCATTGAAAACTCCAAATTAAGAACATTAAGAATATCCAAAAATGTTTGAAGTCACATGAGAACTAATCTAATAATTGCTTTGTTCTCAACAAAGCTCATCAGTCAACCTAATCATGCTCTAGAAAACATAATTTTATGTAAATTTTATAAATATGACTTTCTCATTAGTGATACGCATAGATGATATTTAATTAAAAAAGTTATATCATTAATAAAAATAAGTGATAAAATTAAAAAAAAAATCCTCATACAAATTTAAAGAACAAAAATTAATTTCAGCCATCTTCATAACTTTTAACTAATATAAATTATTAATTCTATACTTTTAACACTTTAACTATGGTATCAGAATTTTGGAGAACATGAAGGGTGATAATTATTATTACAATGAAGTCATGATGTAAACATATATAGCTGGAAGTAGATTGATGGTGGAGCATATAAATTGGTATTGTCAAAAGTGTTCAATCTATTGATGAATATTTTCATTTTGACCAATATGTAAGTACCAATAATATTACAGTGAGGAAGATCGAAAGAGAAAATTATTGAAGAGTACCATCAGATCATTATAGAGTTCTAACAAACTTGCTTATTCCATAAGCAAATCTTACATAATAAAAGGTTGGGTTAATTATGCCATTATATATGCATGTGATGTGAGCTGTAAAGCATCATTGTAACTAGGTCATTATTCAAAGCTGTAAAACTAAGCTTTTATGTTTTGTCATTAATTATTGTTGTATATGATCACATGAGCAAATTAAATGAATAGGATTGAACGTGTGATTTTATTTGACATGCGCAATTAATAGACTAATAAGAACAGTATATCTTTAATTTTTTGTTTAAAGTTTTGAAGAATTAATTAGGATTATATAAATTCTTTGACCTAGATCTAGTATAGTTAAAAGGTTTGCTTCCATTCTTAAATATTGGGGCTCAAATTTTAAAATTCAACACTTCAAAAAATAAATTTTTTTTTTCAAAAACATCATGTAACAAAAGGATGCACTTAATCTAATGAAAAAAAATTAATTTCTCGTAATACGATAGATTATGATTAAAATTACTATAAAGAGACCAATTGGGATTGCGTCTAATAAAAGGGACTAGTCCCTTACAATGTAGCGAACTTGAGTTTGAACTCCTATTAGAAGAGGTGTCCACATTTAGTGCTTGACAGTGCTTATAAAATTACCTCTAGTAAGAAAATACTTGTGAAAATAAAAAAAAATTACTATAAAGAGAAGTGCTTATTATATTTAATGTTTGACTATATGTAGTGTTAAATGTCATAAAGAGAAGTGCTTATTATATTTAATGTTCGACTATATAAAGTGTTAAATGTCATTTTTAGGACTATTTTAGCTTGATTTTCATTGTCTCTCTTAATACTTTTATGATAATTTTGCTTTTTTTTAATCATTTTACAGTTCTGCCCTCTGTGGAGTTTTCTTCTTATGTTCCTGCCCTTTTTTGCTAGAATCCCCTTCGTCCCCGTGGGCATAAGGCAGAAGCAATCTAGTAAGCTAGCATGTGCTTAAATCAATTAGTCGAGCCCCTTGTTTCCTTACATCACGAACACATGGGCGTCATCTAGCATTCGTCAAAGTCGACTACATGGAAGATTATCCTTTAGCCCATATCGTTATAGCGAGAGAAAAATTCCTTATAGTGGAGCAAGCCTGCTCTAATCTAAAAGAGCGTGTGAAATTAGAGAAAGCATATAAGGAAGATTTGCTTCTAGAAGGCACGAGCTCCTCACTACTTAAGGCAAAGGAGCTCTCCTCGTTGATATTGATTTTTCTCATCAAGAGCCCTTCCTAGAGACAAAGTGAAAGTGGAAGCTCATATAAGAGATTAGTAAAGCTCGCCCCTAATTATATCATCTTTCTGCAATTCTGTAACATCCATGAGTGGCTAACTTCTTCCCTTCTATAGTTAGGAAATTGTAGTTCTAGATATGTGAATCAATGAGGTAGATTAAGACTTGAATTGATTTCTATATAGACTAGTAACTTGTCATTTTTGAACTTGAATCAATAAGCACGTTTATACTGAGTTTATAGGGCCTGTTTTCTTTGTATGAATGTGTATCTACTGCTAACATTGTTAATTGAATTTGTAATTGTTCAGTTTGAGTAGCATCTAGTGAAATGTGACATACATGTTGCTTGCATTTGACTTTAAAATCGCAATTCTAATTACAATTCAATAGCAAATTCTACTGATTAAACTTGTACTGGTGTGTCACTTGAAATCTTCATGTTGTTTTTGAGTTAAACTTAGATACATGTTTTAAGTTACTTAGAAATTAGGGGGAGTTGACGAACATTTCTCAATTCTCTAATTAGATAGTGACTCGATGATATTATGATTCTTGTGACCAATTTACTTGTCTGTTACAAGACATTAGACCAATGACTAGTATAATATCTAGAGTTACATGATTCTTAGCTAGGAATATTTCTTATTAGTTTTTTACTCATTTCCTAGTGTAAGTAGTACCTGTGGGTTATGTCTGTGATAATTTTTATTATTATTTTCAATTACTTCTACATTTCCTAATCATCAAACCCTTTTTTTTATTTTATTTGATAAGCATTATTTGATTAAGTACATGAAGTAGTAGGTAATCTTCGTAGGATCGACCTTACTTCCTTAATACTACATACATTAGGGGACAAGGCTATTTTAATTTGTTGGATTATAACTATAGGTGTTCGTTGGTTCGATTTAGACAGTTTGAAGAGATTTTCAAGCCAAACCGCTCACATCGATTTGAGTTTATAATGTCAAACCAAACAAAACAAAATCATAAATAATAAGTTTTAAGTGGTTTGGTTTGGGTAGTGTAGACCTTTTTAGCTTGTCAATTTTATACATTTAAGTTTATCAAAAAAAAAAATTATTTTTAATATATAAATGCAAACACATAACAACAAAATGCAGGAACATTTTGTTTATTAACAAAATAAAACCATAGATATTTTTAGCCAATCCATATTCAAACAATATTACAAAATAAGTAAATTACAATTACATTATTCTTTTAAATTTAGTCTAAATAATTATAAAATCAAACAAGTTTCAAAGTTAATAGAAAAAATATAATATAGACTAATTAATTAAAATTTTCAAATGTAAATTTTTAACATTGCTCATTTGAGAAACCAACCTAGTACAAGTAAAAAAAAAAAATTAGAATATTAAAGTAAAGTAATTTCACACAGTTGATTTTGATATTATAAATATTAAACATACATATGCATCAATTTAAAAAAATTAAACAATCACAAGTTGAAATAGAGATTGTAAAGATAATATGTTTAATATAGAGGAGATTTTTTAATATAAATAACATATATACTATAATTATATATAAAAGTGGTTTCTTTTGATTTTTTGGCACACCAAACCACAAATCGAACCAAACCATAAAAAATATAATTAAATCAAATCAATCAAAATTAAATTTGGTCATTTTTGTTTGATTTTTATGCGGTTAAATTTGGTTTGATTAAAGGATATTGGTTTTAAACACCCCCTAATTACGACACCCAACATGTAGTTCAAATAATTAAGATTGTACCAAAAAGAGAATATTTTTAGAAAATAAAAAAAAGTGACTAAACTAATTTTTTTATAAAATAATTTCAGTTGATGTGTGTAAATTAATGCATAATTTACTTTATTGTATAGCTTAACGCCTTTTATTATTTTTCTTAAATTATATAATATTCATTATAAATATATGGAATAGTTAAAAGTTTTGGGAAGAATAAAAAGTTATTCAATTTTTTATAAGCAAAATGACTTTTTATATTATCAAATTTTATATCAATTTTTAATTTTTTCTATGAAATTTGTTTGCTATCAATTTTATTCCTGAAGTTTTAAATTATAATTAATTTCATTCCACAACCTAACGCTATCTAAATCATTAACAGAAAATAGTTGACATGGCGTTTGACGTGTATATTGTTGTTGATTTAATACTCTACTTACATATTTATTGTCAAATATATCTCCAAAGTTTATGAATATTATTAAATGTGTCTCTAAAGTTTATGAATACTGTTAAATATCAATTCATAATTTTTTAATAACTCCATCTATCAACATTATATTTCTCTTAGCAACTTGTACAATCACCAATATATATTAAAGTTAGTTTTCTAATGAATTTCTTTCCATGGTGAACTTCGACAATAAATAAGTTCATATGAGACTACTTACAACATATATGAATTTAAGTTATAAACCATTATTTTACAACAATAAAAAACTAATCCATACAAAAAAAGTTCACTCATTATTAACCCATTATGATATCATTACATTCACATAAAAAAATCTATTATATATGAAACCATTAATGAATAGAATAACTCCTTAATATTATGGCTTTGTGAATTCTAGCGTGTATGTAGTTAACAAAAATATACATGTCAGATGTCATATCAACTATTAAACAATTATGGATTGTTTGAAGAAGTTGGAGACATATTTGATAGTATTGATTAAACATTGAAAATATATATGATAGTATTCATAAACTTTAGGAGACATATTTGACAATAAATATGTAAGTAAATTATTAATTCAACAAAAATATACATGTCAAACGTCATGTTAATTATTTTCGTTAGTGATTTAAATGATATTTGGTCATGAGACGACATTAATTATAATTTAAAATTTTAAAGACAAAATTGACAGCAATAAACTTTATGAACAAAATTAAAAATCGATGTAAATTTTAGAGACATAAAAAGTCATTTTACCTTTTTTATATTTAAAATTAAATTTTTTAAAAAATTGATATTCACTTTCTAATATATTTCAAATGGAAAACGTTAATATCAATTTTGTGGGGACAATAATAAGTTGAATACATGTATTGATTGATTGAGCCTGGGCCCAGTCAGATTTACATGGGGCAATGTCTTTATGGGAATCAAATCAATTTTCATTTTATTATTAATCTGCTATATTTTGCTTTACAATTAAATATTTTAGACATTTCGAATAGAAACAAACATCAATAGAAATAAAGTTTTAATGGGCAAAGTAAAAAGGATGGGATATAAATAATTTGATGAAAATCTCCATTCCAAGCACACAAAATCATATCTTTCATGATTCCTTCTCCTTCGGAAATCAAGGGACAAGATTTTTTTTTAATTACTAAATAATTGAAAGGCAAATTAAAACACATTTGGCACTTTCTGCTTAAGTGTATGAAAATATCAAACAAAACAGCAAATGGAAAAATAATTTAAGAGTCGGAAGGACTAGCTAGTTGCTTAAATAAAATGAAGGAAATGATGGCGACTGGTGTTGCTTTTATGATGATATTAATTATAATAATTATCATTAGAAAATAAAAAGGATAAAAGGGAGCGGGTAGAGGCAGCGTCTGCAATTGTAAAGGAAATAATGCATTAGGCTTTTGTGTATGTTGTTGAGCATCCATGATGTGTTGATGTTGCAATTATTATTAATAAAATAAGACGATGAGTTTATGAGATCCAGATTTTGAACTGTGATGCATTACCAACCGAAGACAGGCGCCAAGAGCGCAAGAGAGAAAACACACAACATCTTCATGTTAAAATAATCACCAAACAAAGAAAAAAATCTTAGAAATATTGTTTTATATATAAAACTAGATACTATGAAGAGTCAATAATAATTTTACTCCTACTCAAAATAAAAATTAGGAATGCCAAAAAATGTTATAAAAATAATAGCATAAATTTTTTTAAAAATATATTCATAAAAAATATTCAATTCTATTAAAATAATAAAATTTTAATTTTAATTTTAAAATGAAAAAAAGAGTCAGAAAAAAATAAATGATGTTTTCAAAAATTCTATTACCTTTTAAAGTTAAAGAATTTACATACTTTCCTGTTTAATTTTATAATTATAAATAATAGAAAAAATTTAAATAAAAAATTATATATATTTAAAAAATATAATATGTTTTAGTATAGGGACAGTGGCAGAGAACATGATCCTTATTCTTAAATTTGTTTTGAAAAAATTTTATCCTTAATTCCCATGCATATAAAAAACATTCTCGATATTCAAATGAGACAGCGCTCGCAAATAAAACGAAACACACAGAATATACAACATTCACAAAACACTCAGCAAACACAACATTTACAGTCACAACACACACAACCCTAAATCCTATTTCCTAAACCTAAATCCCTACGACACTCACAACACGTACAAATATATTTAATTGGCTTTTCATTTAATAGGTAAATTTATTAATTTTACAGAAAATTTAAATTTAAGTTGCCTAACTTGTCAAAAAGGTTCATTAACGATTATGTAATTTTTTAATTATTTGATTATTATATAAAATATCCGAATTGAAAAGGTTGGCCCAACTTAGTGATTTATGGGGTTTCTATTATGGGCTGGATAATAATGTCCAGTCCTCTTGTGGGTTGAAATTTTGAGGCTCGCAATTTTCATCGAATGGGTTGGGCACAATTCTACTCACCAATATATATTAAATTTATTATTTTATCTGATAAATAAATAAATAATTTTAAAATAAAAACAATTATATATATATATATATTAGGACCACCCATATCCTTAATTTTATTTGAGATTAAATTTATATACATTTTTTTATATTTATATTATTATAATTTTTAATCAAAATAAAAAATATAATTTTTTTATAAAATTAATCATAAAAAAAATAAATTATATAAATAATACATATGTTAATTTATTATTAGAGAATCTAATATATAAAAAATATAAAAATTGTACATAATATATATATATATATAAACAAATTAAATGTGCAAAACCATATAATATAGTATATATTTAAACATTTAAATTAGCCATGCTTCTTTCTAACGTTGAGTTATGAGTATAGAAGAAATTGTATATAATATTATCATAAAAAAAAAATTAATTTTACTAAAATTAAAACGAGAAAAAAACATATAAAACAATTTGTACATATCAAAATATAATAACGATTAAAATGATAAAAACCACTACCAATAACAATAATATAACTTGTTCCAAACTACACACTCCACAACTAATCAACTAAATAACAACAAAACAAAAGTACATCTACGACTTCGAAAAACATGATCCCCAAAAATAAGACGATATTTTTTAATTAATTACTTGCATAAAAGGATGATTTAGAAGCATATCAGCCGTCCATCTTCCTCTAGGATCCACCACAAGACACTTCCTCAAGAAATCTCGACAGACCTCACTCACACCTTCTGGTATCTCTGGTGCTTCTCTTTCCATAGCAAGTTTGAACATAACTAGTTCTATACAATCAAGTTTCCACCATGCTGGTAATCCGGTAATCATCTCTATAACTATACATCCAAGTGACCAAATATCCAAAGGAGCTTCAATCATGCCCAAAACAACTGATTCAGGCGACATGTAATATGGGGTCCCTCTGAATCGAAATATCCATGAACGAGCTTCAATTATCTCTCCTCTTGTCCTCGCAAGTCCAAAATCTGCAAGCTTCAAATCATAACTGACACCACTTTGAGACGAAGGAAAGAGAAGTATGTTGTCAGGTTTTAAATCACAATGGACGACATTCTTGCGGTGAATGCAAGAGAGTCCCTTGAGAATCATACGTGTGTAGATTCTTACTTGGGTTTCTGAGAATGGGTTATTAGTCTTGATGTGGGTTGCCAGAGTACCATGAGGAGCAAACTCCATGATTAAATTGTATATTAATTGACCATTTTCTATAGTGATTTGGCCACCATAGCACTGAAGGATTTCTGCGCAATTATTGAAAGATTTGAGAATGATTTCTTCTTTAAGTAATTGTGTAAACATAGATGAACTTTTGACGGCTCTAACTCCTGCGTTGCCTTCTTGAATAGCTACAGGAACAGCTTTGAAAACTGTGCTGGAAGTTCCCCTTCCTAGTACCCTTGATTTTATTAAAGCCATAATAATAATAATATATATTTGCTTAACCTGAAAAAGAATATAGAAAATCAGTTAGATCATAAATATCTTGTATATACTTCATTTTGTACGAAAGTCCATTATGTTAATATAAGGATTATATTACATGTAGTTCTTTTATTTTTTTTATTATTATAAGTTCTTTAATTAAAATAAAATATATAAAAATATTAAAAATTTTTATTATGAGAAAGATGAATTATATATATTATATATGCATGTGTCAATCAATTTTTTATTCAAAAACTTGGTAAAAAAATATAAAATTTACTTAAGTTTTTTTTACATGAAAAGATTCTAATCTATGTGTGCATAGACATGTGCATGCGTATACAAATGAGGATATATATGTACATGTATTTATATATACATATAATATTTAGATACACAAAAATAGAGTACTCACTTAATATATTTTTTACATATGTGTGTATATATATATATATATATTCATACATATAAACATATGCATATACGTATATATTGATACATCATATAAATATTAATTAGTTACAACAAAGAATTTATCAATATTATAGTGTTGTTCAAACAAAACATTTAAAATAAAAATAATTTAAATTGCAACAATTGAAATCTCTAATTTTAAATTTCATAAATTTTAAAATTCTAACATCTAAGGACAACCTAACTAAATTTAAATGATGCTATAATGGATTGCTAGCTACCGTATGCAACATTTGATTGGCTATAAATCAAATTGATATACCAAAAGCCAATAAAAAAAAATGTTAAACTATACTGGCGTCTCTGGAGATTTATGAAAATTTATACCTTTTTTCATAAAATTAAAAGATAAGTTACAATTTTATTCATTTTGATTAAAATATTTTTATTTTTATTCTATAATATAACAAATAATATATATGTACTTGCATTGAACAATATAAAATAATTATTTTTTGAGAAATTGAAAATAAAATAATTTTAAAATTTTAAAATCTGAATAAATAATATTGAAATTAAAATTTTGAAGATATATTTTTAGTAATTTACATCATTAATAAAGAAAATCATTATTATCTTTAAGTGCAATTTAGTTAAAAGAAACAAAATTTTAGTTTATCTTTTAATTTTCAGATAGAAGAGTTAACTTTTCCAAAAAAAGGATGGAAGTGTAATTTATCTTTTACTACTTCTAATAATAATAGTAATAATAATAAACAGAGCATACGATGCAAATTGTAAACAATATTAACGCAACCCTTTAATATCGTTGCTATTTTGCCAATTTCAAATGTATGTCTTCTTTTTTTTTAAAAAAAGGAAAATGAAATTTTATCAGTAAATGAATATCTTCTCAATGGCTAATATGGCTATTAAATGATTCCTTCTTATGGGAGTACATGCAGATTTTATTTAATTAATCTTGATAATTGATAACATAATTAACCACCTAACAGATAATGAAATAACTAAATTTCTGTCGTCTATATAGGTGACAAATTATATGAATTATGAAGATTAAAGAGATATAAGTAGCATGAAACTGTAGATTTAATACCATAAACTACTCTCTTATCCAATCTGCGGTCTGTGTGCCTTAAGACCGTAAACCCAAAAAAGAATATTTATATATAAAAAATTAGATAACCCAGTCCAAAAAGTTATAAAAATAAAAGTAAATTAAATTAAATAGGAGAAGTTATTTTTCTGTTCGTACAATAAAATATTTAATTCCATTCCTACGCAATACTTAATAACTCAATCATGTAATTACGTTGTATATCCCCATCACGCGAACAATAGATTGGTAGAATAAATCATTTAATTAACATGCAGAAAATTGTGACTGGGGAGACGAAAATCAAAGTAAGTAATATTAAATGATAAATCAGTTCAAGATATGAAACAAATTAGTCTGATGGTCAATTACAAAAAATAAATGGTTGGAATTACGATAAAAGACATAGATCAAGCTAACTAAATTAAATGCAATTTAAAGAAAGAAAGAACGCAAGAAGCCTAGTGAGAATGTAAAGAAAAGGAACAAACAAGTATTGGAAATTTGAAAGCTATACGTGTATACGTACGTACCTTCAACCAAACACAAATGTCAAGAGACTGTGGTGGCGGCGGCGGCGGCCGTGGTGGTTCACGGTGGTGGTTGTGACTTACAAGACTAATTTTAGGCTAAGTAAGGATATTGGGAGTTGCTTCTTAAGGAGGTTCTTGGAGTTGTAGCGTTGATTAGAGGCAAAGTAATTACTTAAACCTTGTTAATTTATAGGGACATCCCTAGAGAGTGTTTCCTAATAACACTGCAATTCTTCAAAATCTTTATCTGGAAAAGATAAGGGTGAAGGTGAAGTGATATATAATAGTGCGCTGCAATGTGAGAGTAAGTGTGAATCTTGAGATTGATCAAGAAGAGGAATTTTGTTGATATATCAATTATATATTTTAATACATTATCCTATTTTTTCTACGTCAATCATTATTTTAACTTTGAATCTATTCTATTTTATCAATATTAATTTGTTTTATTTGGTTATATATAAACATTTAAAATTCCGAAACTCTTGCACTTTCTTAGTCGGAATGTAGTATAGTAACGACTTATTATAAGTAGCACAATAATATATATAAATTTATATATAAGATTATAATATTCGAATGATTTCAAACAGACGAGATAAATATTAAAAGGTTTAAGATTTATCCTTTTTTATTTTGAATACTATAATTATTCTAGTAGTTTATCTAAATAGGGTTCTGCAGCTAATAAGAGTGGGATAAACCTAGTAGATGTAAATGTGTGTGTCTATATATATTATAGCTATTAAACCTTATTTATAAATTTAAAAAAAGTACGAAAAAAATTAAGTGTGGAAAGTAAAAAGAATTAAAATATTTTATAAGAGTATAAATTTAATAAATTGTTATTATTTTTATTATTTTAAAATTAAAAATAAAACTTGACCCCACTTCAATATTAGATACCAAATCACAAATACACACGCACACGCACACATTATAGAAGTTTCTCATGTGTATGCATTTTTTTAATTTTTAAAATATAATATAAAATAATTATTCTGATAATTTTGAAACAATAAATTACATAATAAAAAGTTATTAATCTAATTATCTTTTATAACTTTTTATTATCTTTATTTTTTTTCTTTCAAGTTCTCATATCACATGTTTTATTTCATATTTTATATTATTAAATATATTATTTTGTTAAATTACTTATCAAAAAGATTCATAGTCATTATAATATAAATATATTAGTGATTTGGTATGTACTGAAGTGTATGTCAAATATTATTTTTAATTTTAAAATATAAAAAATTATTATTTTTTATTTTAAAATAATAATTTATTTAATTTTGTACTATTATAAAATAATTTAATTATGTTAGTCAATATATAGTAGTAATTATCTCATGGCAGAAGCTTAGGTGAGAGCCAAGTCATAATCAAACAATATGACATTCAAGCTAGGTACAATTAAGAAAAAAGATTTGTATCTTAACTAATAGTTATAAGTTTTTATTTAGTGATAAGCGTTCGATATAAACATTGGTATTAGAGCCAATGTTATGAATTCATTCTCAATAGGATAATTATTGAAGGAGAGATTGTTGGTCACTATGTGACAATAATTATTCTATGATAAAGACTTAGGTAGAGACTAAATTATAGTCAAATTACATGATATTTAAACTATGTACACTTAAATAAAAAAAGTTATATAATGACTTACAGCTATACCTTTTGGTTTAGTATTAACCATTTGATCTAAAAAATTTCACACTTTATCTCGTATATTTTTTAAAATTTATATATTTTGTTTTATATATATTAAAATATAGTTATAAAAATTAAAATAAAAAATCATTATATATATATATATATATAAATAGTTGTGTAAGGCTTTATTTAAATGATACTTAAAAGAAATTGGTGTCTTCTCAGTAAAGTCTGGCAAAATTCTGAACTAAGACATTAAATTTGAGACTAAGGGTCTCATTGCAGGTTTTAATAAATTTTTTTTAGATTTTAAAAATATAATATATATATATATATATTTAAATAACTGTTTTTGATAAAAAAAATAAAAAAGAATAGAATATGTGTTTTGGAAACAAAAAATATAAATAAATTAAAAAAAGTTTGGAATTCTAATTTTTTAAAATAAATAAAACATATAAAATACGTTTTTTTTTATTAATAACATACATATAAATACATGAAAATAATACTAGCATAAATTCTTAGAATTAATTTTATAAAACAATTCTAAAAAAAAAAAACCTTCAAACCTTAAAACTCTCTATGTTATGCTTAATTAAGCTCCAAACATAGATTTTTGCAACTTTCTTACACTATTTTTGAACTTCTAAAAGTGGGAATAGAGATCAAAATTTAGAAATAACAATTAATAAAACTAAAGTGGAAATAAAACACACTTAGAAGCCTAAAAACATGACAATCTAAAACACAAAAGCCTAAACAACAAAAACACTAAAATAATACAACTAAAGCTAAGAAAATTAGTAAGTATACTCAGTAAATCATAAAAAAAAAAAGAATAAATAACTCCATTTCATAGAGTTACGAGGTTCTATGTCTTCCCCACCATGTGTTGGATGCTTTGGAGCTGTGGAACAACTCAGTGCATGATGTAGATTTCAATTATCCCTCATATCCATCCTTGTTGATGATTAACTATGCACTAACTAATGATTGACAATGTTGTGGGGAATTTTCATTAGCCACAATTGTGCGTGGAATATGGGCTTCAAACAGATTATCATTGAATATGATTCACCATCTGAGATTAACTTGTTGAAAGAGAATCATCATCATATAGTGGCAAACACAACAACCCTCTTGTCAGAAGAATTCTCAATTTGGTTAACAAACAATGGAAAATGTAATTCCGTCAATTAATGTTTCCTCAGGTTAACAAATGTGTATACTGACTGGACCATAGAAGTCCTTCGTTCTTGCTCTAGAGGATTATACCATATTCATCAATTCCCTCAAGATCTCTTATGCTTAATGTTTAGTGATGTTTTTTGAAATTTCTACTCTTAAACTAATTTTTTCTTAGTTTACTTTCGTTGTTTTTTGTGCTTTGGGCTTGTAGTTCTACCCAAAAATATGACGAAAAGAAAGACAAATTAATAAAACTTGCTATACAATCAATTTATTTATTTTTAATTAGAGTTTTTTTTTTCTTATAAAAGAGGTACAAAATTTTAGAAGTAGGAATTGAAGAAGGTAAGGAATAAAAACCAAACACCTCCGCATCCGCACGTTCTAGAATTTATTAGACAAGTGTCATTATAAGAATAAAAAAACTTTAAACTAAATTTTTGAGTTATCTAAATACGAAAATTGTGGTAAAATTTTTTAATTAAAAAAATTCGTAGTTGAACTCTATTTAGTTTTTTAAATTAAATATTGCATTAATTATACATTTGACATTACAAACCAGCATATAGCAATGCTATAATCATGGAAGCAAGCCAAAATAATTAAATCAGATTAGACTGCAAGAGTCGAGGATGAAGGAAGCCATAATTGTTGGCAAAAATTTAGGAAGCATGTCTTGAAGTTGACATGGACACCCACGTAAGAATGAGGGAAGGAGTTTCTTCAACGGCTTAATAACCACCATTAACGGCTTCATTAACGAACTTTGTTCTTTTTTCCAATCACTTTGGACCGGGTTTCCGGTTCGTACACACGATTCGTATCTCCCTCGGAAGCGACAATTACGACGTCGTTCTTGTACGGACACTTCTTTCTTTATTATTATGTTTATATGTAAGTTATTACATTTAATACATATGCAGCAAAAAATTTCTTTATTTCTCACAGAATGGTAGTGTAATTTGTCCAAATTTATTTGAGTTTTAGTCTTAGTTATATGTAATGGCAATGGATTCAGTCAGGGATAGTTTATTATTGTTTGTGCATTCCAATTCAAACTTGAGCAGGAAGTAAAATTAATTTTTATTTTTAAATTTATAAAATTTTTAAATATTCAAATCTCGATTGAATTATCTAAAAGAATTTAAAATAATTATTTTTTTAAATTATGACTAATCTACATATAAAATTAAAAAAAAATATACAAGTTATATAAATTATATTATATAAACTTTAAATATATAATCAATATAAAATTTTAATAAATTCATTCTTATAAAATTATTAAATATAATAATTTATAAATTTATATTAAAAATATCTTATTAATGAAATTGAAGTAAATAATATAATTTTTATATATATTTTAATAAATAAAATAAATATATTTATTTATTTTATAAAAATAATATTTAAATTATTTATATAAAATGAAGTTAAGTCTAGATAAAGTATCACACTTTTCAAATTCAGACTTATTCTTTTAATACTCTCAATGAATAATTTTGGCATATATTCATAAAATATAAATATGTTGATCATTTTAAATTACACTAATAACAAATTCTAACAAATTCTATGAAATATATATGATGACTGATGAGTAATTTCAAATATACAAACTTCATTATAGTTTATCTTCATTTGTAGTTATTACCACGTACGTACTATAACTATTCTGCAATGTATCTAAATCAATAAACGGGATACAGCGACACAAGGTCGTAGTCGAACGAGTAATATGCAGGCCAACTGAGGAGATTTTCAACACAAAATTAACAAGATTTAAGATGAAAGTTTAAGAAATATATTTTATAATCTATTATATTTTTAACAAAAGAAATTAATGTTATTCATAAGATTATTTTTTCTCATCCTTTTATTTTTCAAAAAACTTTATACTTTTTTTTATTCAAAAGAAAATTTAAAGTTCAAACAGAGTTTCATGCTTTAAAGAAAAAATCTTATAAAAACTAGTATTATTCCATGCGATAGACGACGTATATAATTGTATATTTCTAAAAATTAATTAATATACTATTCAATTATTTTTAAAAACAATTATAATAAAATTTTAGAAATGTAAAAGAATGTATTTCAAGTAAATATTACTTTTTTTATATAATGAAGATTTTTTCTAAAATAATTTAAATTGTAAAAATGATTTTTGTTGAGTTTTTAAAATAAATATATTATTTGGTGGTTTAATTTTTACCCTTTGATATTTCCAACACCAAAAACTAGAAAGTCGCCAATGGATGGATTTTTCTATATTTATCCAAATTCCATTTAATTAGAGCATTATAAAAAATGTCTAATTTATCATGTTGACCTATTTAATTTATTATAACCTGAAGAAATTTTTTTTTTTAAAGGAAAATTTAGGTGAGGGGGTGAAGTCCAGTCTAAGGTTAGGATAGATCTTTGAACTTAGAAAATACTTATAAAAAATTTACAAATAATTTATCAATAAAAAGTTACTTAAATTTAAACTCAGATTATATAATTATCATAAATAAAAGGTGATAAGATGAGTTAATCCATGTAACATGAAGAAGTATACTTACATACTCAACTTGTTTTTAGTCAAAGATTAAAGAGAAGAGATACGTGCTTGATGAAACAAACAGAAAATTACAACTAAAAATAAAAATAATGTTTTATCAAAAAATATTTTAAATAATAAATACACACACACACATATTATCCCTTCACTATTTTTTAAATATACATGAAAGATAGTAATTTTTCAATTAAAAATGAAAAAAACATATTATAATGAAAAAAAGTATCTATTTAGTATATTAAATATATCAATTTTTTTGGTAGATAAAATATATCAATGGTTAACAAAAAATTCTTTTGCATTTTTTTTAGTTTCTAATTGACTTGGTTTGATTTAATTTAGTTTCATCAATTTAAATACTCTTATTCTCAATGAAAATTTAAATTTTAATTTATCACATTACAAGAAATTAATATTTTTTTATTAGTCTACATTTTTCACTGCATGTTACTCATAAAAAGATCAAATTAAAATTCTTATTACATAGGTTGATATACATACAAGTAACTCGATGATGGGTATTAACTAAAGTATATATCATTTTTTTTAATTTTAAAATATAAAATAAAAATAATTATTATATTTTAAAATAAAAAATTAATAATAAAATTTAATTTTACGCTCTTTTTCTTATCTATTGTAACATATTACTATTTTTAATTTTTTTCATCTCTTTGTATATTTTATTTTATATAATATAATATATAATTTTAAAAATTAATGACCAAAAGATGTTAAAATTATTATAATATAAATAATGCAAAACTTATAAAAGATTAAATTTATTATATATGAAAAATTAACTTAAACAATACAGAATGATGAATCAAAATTAGCGCACATGACATACTTTATAAGCAGTGCATATCTCTTATGCGCCGGGTAATGCACATCAAGATTAATTCGGATAACAAATTAGATAATCGAGGAAGAAGATTGGGTCATTAAAAAAATTTAAAAAAATATTTAAAGGAGCTAAAATTTCATATCACTACTAAAAAAATTCCTAGTTTTGCACCAATGAAGAATTATTATAACCGGGCCAAGATGAACATATATGCAATACTTTATGAAGTTATCTTATAAAGTAAAACTCATTCTATTACTTTCATATAAAATAAATAAAGAAGAACACAAATATTTCAAATATAATATTTATTTAACAAAATATGTTTTAAACAAAAATAAATAATTAATTATTAACGAAAATCTTCTAGCTCAATCTCCATTTGCATGTTTTTGTATTCATTTCTACAACTTTCGTCCTAATATTTCACCAAAAAGAAAAGCAGGAAATTTACCAATAACATCTCTAAACAAATAATTATAGAGATATTTATTAACAAAAACATAAATAGTAATATATTTACATAGAAATCATTATATAATTTATTTATTTATTTAAACATACCAATCAAATTAAAGAGTCTCAAACTTATATATCCAAGAAAAATAAATTCAAACTCATTTATAGAAAATTTATCATCATAACTCAAATATTCACTGAAGGTAATACACTAGTATGTATGAAAGGAAAAAAGGGTTTCTTACGTCATCAACCAAATACATATAAATAACACTTTAGAAGGTAATACACTAGCTACTATATATGTCATCACCCAAATTTAATATTTTCATAACCACAGACCACACCAGAACTTCTCCAAATTATCCGCAATTTCCGATACTAGCCTTGCAAGTTGCAACTTGAAATTAGGGGGAAATTTTTAAAAAAAGAGAAAATAAAAACATTTATTTTTTATTTTTAAAAAGTTAATTTTAAAATTTTTATATTATTGTTGTTGTTGTTGTATAGTAGTAGTAATAGTAATGGTAGGAAAATTTAAATAAAATGATGACATCTCAATCTTGAGTGAAAAATCACCTGCATTTAAAATCAAATAATATAATTATTATGGATTATATAAAGGTGACTGGATGAGTTATTCTCACTAATTTATTATTATTTTTATATATTTATATACATATCATTTAATGGAAATAATTATTTTATGTATTTTATAATTAAAAAAAATTAGAAGTTCAGAATTTTTTGCCAACAGAAATCAAATCGGCCCAATTTTTCACCGACTACTGTACTAATTCATTGCACATAATATTTAACTTTTCCTTTAAAAAAATTGTTTTAGTTTTTTAAACACGTCATTATAAGAAATCCATTAATTAAAAAAAATCTAAATCACGGTAGTTCTAAAATTGAAGAATTTAGGTAGTCTGCAAGACATCTATGTATGCTTATCATGTACTAAAAAAAGCTAAAACTATGAAGGAGTTCACTGATTTTTTAATTTAAATACAAGTTTAATTTTAGATGATAATTAAAAACATGAATAAAATTTGATTTTATTTCTGACATATGATTATTTTTTTTCCTTTTTGGGCCAAATAAAAATGATTTTATTTTATTTTTATTTGTCATAAATATCTTTTTATTAAAAATATTTTTTTTTATTTGAGATACTATTAAATATGAAATATAAACATCTATTCTAATAAATATTTGAATCTTAATTTATTATGTTGTAAGATACTAAATTAAATCCAATTTCAATGGCTTGCAAAGATGATTCTTTAATTGTTAATGAGAATGCAATATACTCTAAGAAATTATATAAATGCCCAAAATCTCAACAAGACGAAGAATTAATGCGTGAAGGAAATGTCTCACTTGTCAATTAATTCAACATGCAGACATCTTATTTGTCTTTTTCCTCAAATAATATAATATTAAGAAAAATCTCTCTTGGGTTAATCAAATTCTCCTACGTTGACATGGATAATATTTTAATTAATTGTGGAGTTTAAATTAAAGCAACATGCACTTTGCTCTGTCTCTTGTCTATAAATACCACATAGACTCATGGCCAACTCCTCAAACCACTATCACTGTTAACAAACAACACAAATCTCATTACTAATTAGCATTGTGGTTCTATGGCTCTATTCTCTGTTCAACTTGCCTTCTCCCATTTCCTCCCTCTTGTTTTCCTTTCATTCTTCCTTTTGAGTCCTTCCTCTTGTTACAATCTCAAAAAGCTTCTTAATTCTTCCGATTCAGATAATTGGTCTCCGGCAGATGCCACATGGTATGGTAGACCTGACGGCGCTGGGAGTGATGGTAAAAAGTTTACGACTTGTTTATAGAAAACTCGACTTGTTAAAATGATGATCACTCTACTCTTAAATTTTGAAATGATTTAATAGTAGAGAGACTTGACTTTTTAAAAAGTCGAGCTTTTTAGAATGTAATCCAAAATATTATATATTCATAATCTTAAATACCAAAAAGTTCAACTTTGATAGATTTCAATTATTCATAATAATATAGGCACAAAAATTATTGTAGAAATATAAGTGTTGTAAAATCTAAATTTTATGTATGCTTGCAGGGGGTGCTTGTGGATATGGAAATGCTGTTTCACAACCTCCATTTTCTGCATTAGTATCAGCTGGAGGCCCATCTTTGTTTAACTCAGGGAAAGGCTGTGGTGCATGTTATGAGGTGCAAATTAATTAAAGCATCAACATTAATTTTAGGAATTTAGCTATATACACATGCGTTTCTGAATTTTGATTAATTAATTAGAAAAGGAATATAATTATTGTAATTTTGTTGAATTTTTCAGGTGAAATGCACAGTGAATTCAGCATGCTCTGGTAAAGCAGTGACAGTGGTTATCACTGATGAGTGTCCTGGGTGTGGCTCCTCTCAGAGGCCTCACTTTGACTTGAGTGGTACTGCTTTTGGTGCCATGGCCATTTCAGGTCAGGCCGATACATTACGTAACGTTGGGATTTTGGAGATTCAGTATACAAGGTATGGATATTTTCAAGTTGGATCTTAATTGGTCTATTAAAAATAATTTAATTTTAAATATATATATAATATTATTGTTCAAAAAATTGAATTAGATTGACTGTAAAAATGGGTCTCCTAAAAAGCCAGTCAAATTCAGAAAAAAATCAATAAAATCATATATGGTTTATTTGTATCGGTTTAATTGTTTATTTATTTATTTTGATTTTTAATGAGCATATATATAATACTTCTTGATTTAAATTATAATTATGTCATGTTTTTAAGAATGTTTTAAATTTTTATTATTTTTTAGTTTATTATTTATTATATTATATTTGAAGTATATAATATCTTAATATATATTTTACCTAGCTTTATTTTATTCACCGAATCTACAAGTTTGCTTTTAATGACTGATTCTACTATTGTGTGTGTGAGACAGACATGTGAATATTCTACGGTTGTATGTATTAGATTGTAGATTTCTACTGTTATACGGGTGAGGGAGATATCTATATTATAATTATGACTCTACGAAGTTTTCATTTTTATTCGTCTTCAATATTATACATTATATATTATATAAAATAAAATAAAATATATAAAAAATAAAAAAATAAAAAGTTATAATATAATAATTAAATAATTAAATAACTTTTTCTTATTTAATTTATTATTTTAAAATATAATAGTCATATTATATTATATTTTTAAAATTTTAAAAAAAAATGGGATACACTTGTATATAAACATCTTGAAATATCAAAAGAATTTAATTAATTAGCATTAATCTTGTATCCGTTAATTTTTAGATGCTCAAGGTCAAATTTTTATACAGTTTAATTAAATGTTTGTCACAGGTTGACATTTTTGGCACACTGATAATTGGATTATCTTCTTAAAAAAAAAAATTAGAATCTTAGATTCATTAATTTTTAAATTTGTCAACTTTTATATAGAAGCGCTGAATTCACGTGTTGACTTTATTTAGTTATTATTCCATGTGGGTTTTAAAATTTTATGTCAACTTTGCTTTAGGTTAAATTAATATTGGGTCTCTAATTTAATTTAGAATTTTTTTATGTCAGTCTTTCAAATTTAAAACGCATTAACAAAAAGTCTCTTAACTTATATTTTGTATCGTAAAAATTCCTTTTTATGAATTCTGGTAATTAAAGAAAAATTAAATTTATTCATCTTAATATTTATTTTTAATTTCATTGAATATTCTTCAGTAGTTATAAAAAGTTAAAATTCAGTACTAATAATTAATTATTTCAAATTTCTAACTATTAATTCATTTAAGAAGTCTCCATTTTTTTAATCAGAAGTCACGGTTAAAGCAAATATTATAAAATAAAAAAGAGAAGAAAACACAAAAATGGTTATCTTTATAATTGTAAACAAAATGCATGATCAAAGAAAAAGTAGCAAATACTAAAAGAAAGTTCAGATAAATTGTTTTATTGGTGTACAATTGAGATGCTCCATTTTAGCAGTCACTCATATATAGAAACAAAATATAAAAATGGTAGGGTATTTAATTTATTGCAATTGAGTAAAGAAATTAATTAAGGGTTAATTATATTTTTTATAATTAAATTAAGGAACAAATTATAATTTTGTCTTAAAGTAAATTACTTTAAAGGACTTCTCTGAGACGAAATATAAGTTAAAGAAATATTTTAGAAGACTAATTTAAAACCTATAAAAAAGTTAAAGTACTGAAATATTAATTCAACCTTTCCTTTATTCCTCTCAAGAAATTTCTATTTACAATACTTTTTTGGTTATGACAGTTAAAATTAGAGATTTTTTTAATTTCCCCTTTTGCTTGCAGAGTTAAATGTAACTATCCAGGTATTGCAATAGCATTCAAAGTAGATTCTGGATCCAACCCATATTATTTTGCTGTTTTGATCGAATATGAGAATGGAGATGGTAACCTTGCAAGCGTGGAACTCAAGGAAGCCCAGAACTCAGCATCATGGCTTACCATGCAAGAATCATGGGGTGCAGTATGGAAACTTGACTCTGGCTCACAACTTCAAGCTCCATTCTCTATCCGGCTAACCTCGCCTGACTCTGGCAAGACCGTCGTGGCAAACAATGTGATTCCGGCAGGGTGGCAGCCTGGTCAGACTTATCGATCCGTTGTGAACTTTTAAGTAATAATTTGTGTCAGGTTATCAGGCTACAAGAAGTTAGTATAATAAGTCAATTACTAATTTATTAATTAGTAGTTAACTATATGTGAAAAATGTGGTTAAAAGCCAGTAAGTGTGATATAATAGTGATGGATCTGAATAGTTAATAGAAGGTCCTAGTTTCAAAACTTCAATTGGTCATGTACCTAAATTTGAATGGATTACATTTACCTATATATCTATGGTTTTCTTTCGAACGTACAAGTCAATAGTGCATGTGTTTTAATTTAGATGATGATTATTAATTCTACGTTGTAGGATGTCTCTTAGGAAACGAAAGGGTAGGGTCAGGGATTTGGATGCACTTGGGCTTTTGAGTAGGAAAAGATTAGAGATTCGGTTGTGGGAAATGAGGATGGAATTCCATGGGATGGTTCAGTTTAATTTTTGTTTTAGGATGATAAGGCCAGAATGGAGGTCATTTGGTACAGGGGTGTATTTGGGAATAGTTCTTTTAGATGGGGAATACCAACGGTGGATGAGGAGGACAACAAAAGCTATATATTTGGCTGAATGTTTTCTGCAACGAGTTTATTCCTAGCCATCCAAATATGACATAGTACTAAAAAGATGAATATGGTGGGTTGTACAAGTTGATCATGTTGGCATGCCCATTGAATTACAGATTGTTGTGGAAAAGTATCTACCTGAATTGTCAGTAGGGAAGCAAACCAAACTGCTCGATCAAACTGGCATGTACCATAGAGATGGTGATCAATGGATTCCAAGGAAGATGAGCAGAAAGGGCAGTGGAATGTACGAAATCCAGAACGGGCTTGCTAGATCTATCTGTTGTTCGTTACCCACGATCCAGCGCAAAAGAGATGAGATGAGCGAAAGGTTGTTGCATATTCCGATCCAACAAATCGAGTTGAGAGAGGTGGATTTGGATGTAAGAATAGTATGATCTGAAACATATTTGTTTTTTATCCACCTGCTAAACAGAGAAGATGGTAGCCTATTTGGCAAGCAATGCTCGATTGGTGTTTTGAATATTGGGAATAACAAGACCACCCTCTGGGAGCGAATTTTTGATGTATTCCCATCTTCTGAGATGAATCCTTTTGGAATTGCCTTTGAATCCCCAGAAGATGTTTGACATGAGTGAATCTATCTGAGTGGCAAAAGTTCTGGGAATTTCAAAGATGGCAATTTAAAAATGGGGGAGCATGATAAGGTAAGGCGTCCCGCTTGAGATAAACAATTTGATTTCTATCCTGACAGTCTTACAGCGATGTGATCCGCTAATTTTGTGAAAGTTCCATTTTGGATGTGAGTGCCATCAACATAAGTTCCCAAATACTTGCTAATAGAGGTTTTGGCTTGAATCTCCAGAAGTGATCGGAGGGTGCGCCTTCAGGAGTACTGGGGCTAAAGACCATCATGGATTTGACTTTATTAATAGTTTGGCTCGATAAGTATGAGTACATGTGAAGAATGTTGGAGATGTTTTGGGAACTGTGTTCCTTGGCTTTAAAGAAGAGTAGTGTGTCATCAGCATACATTGGGTGGGTAATGGAAGGACCTCTTCTAGTGAAATGCATCCCTGCGATATGGCTCTCCAATTCAGCTTGACAGAGCATTGCCAAAAGAACATTTGAACATAGAATGAATAGACAAGGGGAGAGAGGATTTACTTGTTGTAAATGTTGTAAACATCATACTCTGTTGGACCTAGTTCACAACACTCAACAAAAAATAAATTTCAAAATCAAAAAATACAAAAAATATATATATAATTTAAAATGTAAAATTGTTCCTTGGAGTTTCTATGGAAGAAAGATATATGATAAAAAATAAAAAATAAAAAACCAAGTAAACAAATAAATAAAATAAAATAAATACATATTTTGGTTATGTATTTTAGGATTAATCCAAGTGGATTTAAAGCAAAAATCATCACAAAAGGGGGGGGGGTCACAAGAGGGTCCAAGAATCTAGTTCCTCCATTCCAATGGATCATGCATACATTTAGTCTTTTCTCATTTTCATAAAAGCCCAAAGAGAAAGAAGAAAATCATTAAAAATATATATATAATAATAATAGAGAAATCAAATTAAATCTTAAAAAACATCACATCAGATATGAAAAAGAAATAACAAAATTAGACCAAATCAAATCTAAAAAAAACAAAGAGAAATCAAAATTAAAGAAAAAAAAACAAAGAAAGACGTCAAAACGTGAGGTTGATGAGGTTCTACCAAATACTCTGATGATTCATTGCTTGACGGTGCAGCTGCCGGACATCGGCGGTGAAGATGGTGGTTCTGATAATGGTTCAGATGAATCTTCTGTTGGGAAAAACTCAACTTTTCCCACTTCGTGAAGTTAAGATAGACACTTAGAGATTAGGATAGTAATGGGAGCACAAGAGTTTATAACCCTCCAATATAGAGGTTCTTCTACTATACAAAGAAATAGTAGGATTATAAGAATGGATGTTTTACAAAATTGTCTCACACTTTGGTGGTTCACTCAAGCTTAAGGTTTGGGACTTCTCAATCTATTTCACTTTTCTCTCAAGGAGGCTCTCTAACTCTCACTTTAGGTAGTGGCTTGTTTCTCTCCTTGGATTGGATTACATAGGAATGAAGGTTTCCACCCCTATTTATACTACTCCACCTCCACAATGAGTGGTGGAGATTAATTACATCCAAGAGTGGAGATTAACTCTTTAGAATTCTCCACACACTTCTCCTTATTCTAGAGATTTCTATAAAGTCTCTACACTCCTCCATTGCCTTTCACATTCTTCCATACTCTTCTGCAAGGTTCCAGAAGGTTCCACACATCTCTAGAATATTCCAGAGGGTTCTACAAACTTTTAGAGAATTCTATACTTCTCTAGAGTTTTCTAGAATGTTCTAGAAAATTCTACACTTCTTTAAAAGGTTCTAAAATTTTCTAGAATCTTCCCAATTTAGGAGGGACATCCAACATCTTCCTCAATGGACATGGGGGTGGGTGGTTCGGAATCTGCATCTGAATCTGAGGAAGAGGAATGGGCAGAAAATATATAGGTAATGCAGGGTTAAGATACGACTCCTGCACATCATACCTGCTTCCTGCATTTGTGTAATGGTGTATGATCCGAGTGGATTTTCTATAGTGTCGTCCACGGTAGTCTCGAGCAGGGCATTGAAAATGGATTCTGTTATAATCCACGAAGGTTTCTACCCCAAAAGTTTGAAGAAGAAATTGACGTTGTCGTTTAAGGACGTTGTAACCCACACCAAGCGTCCATCATCAAGGGGGACATAAGCACCCATTAACAACGGTTGGGAAGGATCTATCGATACCTTGACACGAACATATTCCAGATCCATTAAACCAGATTCATTGTCTTCTACCAGAAGCACATCCCGTGCCAACTGACCAAGTTGAGTTGCCACATCATTAGTCATATACTCCTATGGAAGGCCATAAAACCAAAGCCGGCCAGAGAGCTACCGATTGGACAAAGAAATCATCCACATTGAGATTTGGCTGCCATCGTTGTAGTGCTAGTAACCGGTTCTGAATTGCCCAGGACCATTAGAGATAACAAAATTTTGATATGAGGAACTTGTGAATTCTAGGACATAGAAATTGTGCCTTTTAGCTAAGACTGTAACTGGGATCTGTAAGAACCAATTGCCATTGATAGCTTGTTGGAGACGGTGTATCGGAAGTTCCTTCCAATCCACCATGACCGCTATGACTCTATTCTTCCAAGTAACTCTGTGTTCGGCCATAAAGTGATGACAATTGCGTAACATGGCCTTGTCTAAGAGATACAAAGTAGGGGATATTGTGGTGTTGCAGTGGTTGGTTAGAATCTGGGCTACTTGCTCCAGGATAATCTGTGACCGTGCTTCTAGATGCAAGAAGTGTGTGGTATTCATGTGAAACTCGACCAAAATGAGCCGTTAGCATAAAAGTAAATCGGCAAAAAGTAAATTGTAACTTCCACAACAGACAACAACAGAATAAAAAACTTAAGGTAATCTTAACAGATAAAAGGATAAACTGATAGAGGACAAAACAGATAGGGACCACACTTGACGTAGGAGCCAATCCAGAGGGAAATGCATGTGATAATCTGTGTTGGATGGCTGAAAAGGTAGGTTTGGAAAGTTTGGGAAGGCAAGTTCCTCTCACTTCAAAGGAGTGCTTGTTTCTCTCTCATCGCGAGGCTAACATATTTTACTTTAATTTTTAGCTAGTTATGGCAGAAGGTTAGTGAACAATTTGTATTTTGTTGTATTGAGTAATTTTTTAGGACATGTTAATATTATGAGCTCTTACATTCTAATCCTTTGAACGTTGGAGACTTTAGCTCAAGTGGTTGAGTCTATAAAATTTTGTGTAGGCAAAGAAGTAAATGGATCTAATTAAAAATTAAAACAAATTAAGTGAGAGAGAGTCCTTGTGTGTGTGTGTGTGTGTGGCTTTTGGATCCCCTGCTCCCTGCTGGGCTTTTTAGCGGCGGTTTTAGCCGTCGCTAAATTGTGTTTTAATACTATTGCAACGAATATTATTGCTGCTATAACTTTTGTTTAAATAATTAATTTAACAAAAGTTATAGTGACAATAATATTTGTTGCAAAAAACTTTAGCAACGAAAAAAACTGCTGCTAATGTGTGTGTATATATATAGATATATGCAAAACACACTGACAACAAAATTGAAATCATCTTGAGCAAAACTTGTAACGAGTTATGGGAGCCTTAAGACATTTTTGTAACAAATGCATATAAAAATAAGAAATATTAAACTTGCAGAAAGCCCTTTGTCAAACATATATAAATATATATATATATATATATATATATATATCCAATCTGGTTGAAGAAATTGTGATTATATATATATATGGATATTCATTTAAAAATCCTGACAAATGATCCAACAATTGAAAGTTCAAGCTCTAAAATGTTAAATATTATTTATTATGAATTTCTTGAAATTAATGGATTGAAAGTTTGAGTCTATTCAAGCTCTCTCCGTTATTTATATTATTTAAACCACCAACTTTTGGAAGTTATAAAACCGTGAGAACAATAAACTAATTAATCTAAGAAAAAAAATATTAGATACAATTTTTATATTTTTTATTAAATTTTTTAATCAAAAATTGATACAACTCATTTTTTTTTATAATTAATTTTTTTACAAAAAATTTTGTAATTTATTTTAATTAAAAATTTTGATAACAAAACTATAAAGAACTAGGTATAAATTTAAAAACCGTAATCTAATCCAATTTGGTTAAAGAAATGGTTATTGAAATTTTAGATTTTTTTTTAAGGAGAAAACGACTGAATTTCTTTAGTCATAAGGAGTAGTTAAGAACGAAAGAACCACATGAGATATTTAAGACAGTCCTTAAATAATTAATGAGCTTGAATGATCAAGTTGGTTGTTAAATAGAGTTATGTGACGTAATGGTATGGAACATTAGTTTTCGATGGAGAAAATGAGGGGTAATTCACTTTTTGAAGTAACATGCGAAAATGACTCTCCCCATACGTTCATCCAAATTCTCACATTTCTTCACTCTCTCGATAAATTGAACTCTTCTCCTAGTTTTGTGAATGCTCCTACTTCTTCCTCCTCTCTTTTAGGTTTTGTAAGTACTTCTCGAACTCTGGCTATTAATTTGCAAGTGACCCAACTTTTCATAGTAATGACACTCAACAACATTGATATCTCTTTGACTTAAGACCTTGTACTACATTGTTTATTTTTCTTTGTCCTCCTTCGCTTAGAATTTTCTCTTACTTGTCATTTGAATTTTCTTCACCACCTATCTTCCATTGAATTTTTTCAACGATCTCATCACGATGTGCTCTTTCTTGGATTGACTATACTAATGGTTTATAGGATTTAAATAGTAAAGCAGACCATAATCGATAACGGTTTAAGTATAATGAGTTTATACAATAATTTAACAAAGTTTAGAGGTTATAGAAGAAAAAGACCATAAAATTTGACTCAAACATGAAATTTATTGAAGTCTTTAGTCATATTACGTACCTTCCTCACCCATAGGGCTTTTAAGTGTATAACAAATAGATCTTCAACAAGTGTAGCTTATAATAGATCATTTTAGTTATATGGAAAATTTACTTTACTTTCCCCCTCTTTAATATCTAAAATAAATTGAAGTAAAAATTTTAAAATTAATAACGTGAATTGTTGATATTTGAATCTAAAGAGATTTTTAAAAATATATAATTATTAAATTGTATGGAAAAAAATTATAGAGTGACAAATGTCAAGAGTTAAGGTAGGTGGATTTATAATATATTAAACCACTGAAGGCTTTAATTACAAAATAAAATTATTAAAAGTTAAATTAAATTTTACTCCATATTTATAATATATTAATACGATCACTTTCTCAATTATTGAGAAACTATATGGTAGCAGTCGCATAGCATTGGGCTCTTGACTTGGGCTTTTGTATCAAGGAAAAGTTGCAGGATGAAATAAATAATTGGGCCCATTTATAGTACCTCAAGCCTCAATTGGTTAAACCTCTAGGCCCAAGATAAAATTGCAATACTGAATTTTACTTTTCGCAAAAACTTAAAAAACAAGGGAGATTATTAGAGTTTATTTATTATAAAGACTATTTTTCACCCAAAAAAATGTTTCATTCATTCCGCCAATTGAATTTTAATTTTTTTTAATTATAAAAAGATTATGTTTAGATTAAATTAAAACTTATTAACATGGTTGTTTTATTAAATTTTCATTAATAAAAATAAACTCACTTTTTTTAACAAAATAATCACATTTTTTTCATTTCAAATTGGAAAAATAATAAATTAACATCTTTTATAAGGAAAAATAGTACTAATTATAGGTTACTTCCAGAACTATTTTTCAAGTGCTACTAACATATATGAAATCTTTAAAAAAACAAAGCAAAATTTCCCCAGTTAGTCCAGGAGAGGAAAAAGTAGTAGATTTTTCTAATAAATTGTCTTTAGGCTACTAATTAATAAAATTTAATTATTTAATATAGTATCTAACCAAAAAAACTATGAGTTTTAATTAACTTGTCAATTGTTCTGCCATCCTTTGGTAATACTCAAAAGAGACATCCTTTAAAATTATGGGTTTTGCCGACGTCCTCTGGGAGGGTGGCCTGTCCTAAAGCCTTGAAACTGACGTATCCAAAATGGCCATCCATTAAATTCTTGAGGAGTCTTTTCCAAATTATGAGTGAAATTATGAACACATCATAGTCAACCACTTCCATGAAAAATTGGAAATTTTATCTTCCCTTTTTACATTTTAAAAATATTAATATTGTCCTTATTTCAATTTATTGTTTATTATATTAATTTACTAAAAATTGATCATTTATAAAAAGGCCGGATAGTAATCAAATATTAATAAATAAATTTTTTTTCCAAATTAATACATCAAAATTTCCATCTTGTAACTTATATAAAGAAATGGTGCCATTGAACCAAACATTTCCGGTCTTCTAATTTATCATTAATAATAGTTATTATCCTTCAAATATCTATTTAATTTTAAGAGGTGTTCCACATTTTGCGTGCGTGCGTGCGTGCGTGTGTGTGTGTGTGTATATATATATATATATGATAAAATGATGTCAGTATTAATTTGATAATTAATATGATGTTATCTGATAAAAAGATGACATTTAAAATAACACTTTAATATTACAGGTAATAAATTATTAACAAAAATTAAAAAGTATTATCGTATAATTGCTAATATTTAACATGGCCTATTTGTTAAATGGGTATGGACATTAATGTCTAAACTTACCTATTTTAACTTGCTAGCTAAATGGATGCTTTTGGGCCAATATTTTATTTTTAAAACAATAATTAGAATTATTTTTAAAGTAAATAATATTCTTTTCCTTTAAAATATGTCAATATTATACTATTTTCTCTCTATTCTAAAAACTTGTACTCTCATTCTTTAAAAGATAAAATTTTTTTTTTACAATTTCACCCATTTTAACTAAAATATTCTTAATAGTAATACTAAATTCTTTTAAAAAATTATAATTTATTATGAAAATTTATTATTTCATTATTATTTATTGAGTTGAATATAATAAATTTAATTTATCTTGAATTTAAAAATTAATTTTTATATGGGTAAAATAAATAGATAATAAAATATATATAAGAGTATTTTATTTAAATTAGATAAAATGGTAAGTTTTTTTATTTTTCAAGAGAAAAAAGTGTAAGTTTTCAATATAAAAGGAATGAAAGTACAATTTACTCTATATTTTAACAAACATAAAAAATAATTAATTTGATTAAAATTTTACTTCTTCCAATTTTTAAAAAAAAATGAAAGAGAACTAAATTTATTTTGATAAAAACAACATATCTAAATTTTTGTATTTAATTTTTAAAACTAGCATTAACTTCATTTTAAACTAAATTTATAATAAATTTTTTAATAATAATATTTTTTTCACATGGTAGAAAAAAGTATAATATCACCGTATTAAAGCACTAGAAATCTATACATTTATTTTTATTTAAATTAATTTATTAATTTTCTTTTTAAAAAATATCATTTTTAAACAACTATACTTGACCTTTGAGCTATAATGAGCCGAACCATTTGAGTCATATTTTGAATATCCAACCCTTTCCAAATTATGTATTGATAGTACTAGCAACTAGCCAACATCCAATCAACCGAACTCCCACTTATGATTTATTAAAAGCACAAAATTGAAAGTTAGACTTGAAAAAAGTTTTCTAAGTATTTGTTTTATAAGGGTTTTCATTAAATAAATAATATGTTCAAAGAAAAAGAACTTGAATGTAAAAATTATTCATTTATATCTAAACTTGATAAAATATATATATTTATATATATATATAAATTGTATCTAGATTTTGCCCAAATTAAAAGTAGTTGTAGCTATATATAAGGATCCCAAGTCTGGTGAGACACACGAGGGGCATGAAGCCGCTTGATTGATGGTTAAAGCACAATATTGCATCGGCCATAAGTGAATTTTAAAATAGATCACATTAAAAAGAGTTTGATTTTTTAGGTAATCACTCTCTTTATCATGAAATTATTTTAATATTTATATATAAAAAGGTGGCCTGCAGAATCTTGCACTAATAGAGTTTGAGGAGAGGTATATAGATCTATATAACTTTATATGTATAAGTAAAGAGAGTGTTTTATATATATACAAATTTCAAAAGATGAGATACACAAATCCTTTAAAAATAGGTTAAAAGGCAAAGAAGAAAGAATTGTGAAGCATCGTTGTCGTGAGCAGCAAATCACAGGTGGGAGTGAGAGTACAAAGACGGCTTAGGCAAGTGGTGGGGCTTTGAGTGTATGTGAGTTAGAATAGGCATAGGCATAGGAGAGAGAGGAGAAGCATGAAAATGAAATCATGGTGTTTGTGGCGTGAACCAAAGGCGACGTCTTCGTTTTGTGCGTTAAAACAACACGAATCATGGTATTGTTTTTTTTTTTTTTGTTTATTACATATAATTTTGGTTGAAAGATACTTAAACATTAAATGTTAGTGTTGTTTTAAGTAAAAATTAAAATCTTAATTTATTACGTTATGAAAAATTAATATTTTTTATTAAATGCAATCTTTGCACGTATCATTATAGTCTTGTTTAGGCATACATAATTTATCATTTTACTTCTCCATTAAAATTAATAATATTTAATTAATTTTTCATCTAAAATAAAAAAATTAATTAATATAATAAAACAATATATATGTATATATATATATATATAATATCTATAGACAGTGAAGAGGAGAGAGAGCGAGCCTTTCTTCACGTTTAAAAGAATTAACGATAGGTTTGGAAGAAAAATTTTGGAAGAGAAGGAAAAGAAATGTAATATTATGTTTTTTAATATTTTAGAAGTGATGAAATTAAAAGATTTTATATTAATTTTTTAATTTATTTTAATTAACTCAAATTAAGAGAAGTTAGAGGATTTAAATAAAAAAATTTAATTATTTAACCATCTATCTCTTTTTCTTATTTTTTTCTTTCAATTTTTCTCATTCTCTTTCTTTTCTCATTTTCAAATAAATTCTAGAAAAAAAAAAAGAACATAAAATGTGCAGTAAGGATATTCAAATTCAACACTAGAATAATGAAAGTTAGATTTAACAGAAAAGAATAATGTTTTTAATATAGTTAACCAAAATTTAAAATAAAAAAATATTTTACATTTAATGTCTAATAATATTTTAAATAAAATTATTTGTAATAAAAAAATATTTATTGATAAAAAATTAATACAATACCAAAATTGATTGTCCAAGTCATTTTGCAAACTCTTACAGTTTGGCCGATTGAATCACCAACTTTATAGGTAACCCTGTTATATATGAAAAAGAAAATAGACAAATCAAATTAATTATATAAATGTTTTTGATTAGTATCATTAAAGAATATTTTTATTGGTTGATAAATTTTTGAATCAATAATAAAATACTTCGTCGAATTTTGGACGAAAATAATTAATAATATTAAATTAAAATTAAAATTAACAGCAAGAGTTGCTTTCCTCGCTTCAACAATCTTTACAGTATATATATGTGGTTGGAATGAAATTTTGAATATAAATGACTAAACGAAGATTATGTTTCTCTTGCAATTAATTTTAATTGAGATTTTTATCCTAAGTTTAAGAAGCCGTTTTATTATATTTTAATGTTTATGTGATTTACTGTACTATTAGAAATTCAAATTACATAGTACTTTCCCATGTGTTTTAAAAATTACTGTCCTCTCCCCAAATTTAAAAAATACGTTAAATTTATTTCCTTTATAACAAAAAAGATGATATAATAGTATGATTAGATTATTTTTATCAAAACGTCCTTATATATATATATATATTATTTAGTTTCAATTATAAAATGTCTATTAAATGTCTATTAACAAATATAACACTACCATTAAGTTATATTTATAATTGTTAACATAAAATAAATAACGTTGAAATAAAATTTTAAAAATTATTTTTTAATAAGTTATAATTTTATAAAGGAAATTAATATTAAATTTGAAGGTACTTATATATATATATATATATATATATATATATTTGGAATGTTATACCTATATTTTCAAAGTAAAAGAAAAGACTGCGTAGTCAAGACATCTTCTAAGCGAGAGAAGAATAATTTATGTATCAATTTTATAACTAAATTTTAGTTCAAGGAAAAGAAATGTAATTTTTATTAAATATTTATTCATGATTTTTTTTTTTTTACATTTATTTTTAAAAAAACTAACAATTTAGTCCCTCAAGTTACAAACCAACTTAGTTTAGTGCTTGAATTTTTATTAGTGCATGCACTAGCAGCTAGTTAATCCTGAAAATTTTTAACTCATCGTAAATTATAATCTTTCTAGCATGTGCCCCATAGTTGTTACCAATTTTCTAAACTATTTAGTTTCAAGGGAATGTATTTCTCTTACATATTTCCTAACTTCAAATTGGAGTAGGAGAATAAAATACGAGAAAAGGATTCTAGAGAGTCTCGTATATATATATTTCATGCACCCTAAAAAATTCGAAGACAAACTAATAATTAAAGTGAATATATACAAGTTTAATTAGAGGCCAATTTATTAGTTTACTCTCTCTCTCTCTCTATATATATATTATAAAAGGAATTAAATAAGCAAAATGTTTAGTTTTCTTGTTCGAAAATGCAGTGAAAGAAAAGAAAAACTATACAGGGCCCCTTAAAATAAATTCATGGCAAATAATTGAGCATCTAAAATATTCTTGCTTTATGAATACATATCACTAAATCACACATGGGTTTGTTGCATAAATATCTCTCACAACTTGTTTTTGTGTGGAGGGTTTTGCTCTAGCTAGGTTAGGTAAAACCATATTATGCCAGAAAGAAGAAACTAAGTTTTCTTAATTAATTACACTCTTAAAAAGTGGTTGTTAGGTTAATTGTAACCAATAATAAGAAGGAATTAATAAAGTAATTAAGATGGCCATAATATACAGTTTGACTTCTTTGTATATTTTTCTCAAGTTGTAATAGAAATAGTCCATGGCTAAAATAGAAAAGCAAGCTTAGTACACCATTTTGCACGAGCCAATCAACTGAAGCCGATCACCAGATAGGCTAGAAGTTGTTAACTTTACTTTGACAATATTAAATAGTAATACAAAGAGGCTCTTTTGGATTTTTTACAAGTTTTTTTTTTTTACTAAAAACAATTATGTCTGAGACATTATAAAATACAAATTTCATCATAAACTTGTTATTTATAAATTGTAAATAATTACGGTGGGTTTTATAATATATAACGGTTCAAATCAAATGCTTAATTAAGCAAAAGTTATATATATATATAATTTTCAAATTAGTTGATTTAATTTGATTAAGCTAGATATAAATTGTAAATTTGACACTGTAATACAAGTCTTTAAAAGTTTGGCAGTTACTTAACATGGCTGATTGAGTTGAATCTTATGCTATGTCTACATTGCTTGACTTGTAATGCAAGTTGTAGAAAAAGAATATGGTCCTCAATTCAACTTAGCATTGAGGTTTTAAAAGAAGGCAGATTATCTTAAATAGTTTAAATCACAAATTTGCCCTTTACTTGTAGAAAAGCATGCACAAAATTAAAACTATTAAAGAATTGAAAACACACAGTAAACATTTAATCTAGATTAGATATCTATTGCATCATAGTTTAGGTGATGATTCAATAACTTATAGTGCTCATGGGCTGCTATGTGACAAGTAGGTAAGATTGCCACAAATTTGTTAAAAGGCGAATTACACATTATTTTAGCGTTATAAATCTAGGTCTAATTACAAAATTAATACATCAACATTACAATTAAAAAAAATTAAAATTCACCTTAATTCCTATTAACTATAAGTCATTGCAAATAATACCTTTTAACTATAAAAATTGATTAAAAATTTTTTAAATTTTATAATTTGTGCAAAAATCTTCTTTTTTGTTAACAAAGAGTAGAAATATCAAATTATTTAAAAAATTTTCTGTAAAAGGTCTAAAATTAAAAGATATTTATCCACAAGACTTACAATTTAGAGAGATTTTTTACACAAAATCTAAAAATTTCAAAGAGATCTTTTGTATTTTAATCTGACTTAATTTTATTGACGTGTCACTGTTCTGTTAAAATTTTGAATGAAAAAAATTATAGAAATTTTTTTTTGCACAAGTTTTAAAGTTTAAAAGAAAATTATTAAATTAAATTTTATAATTAAAAGAAGTTATTTGCGCATAACTTATAGTTAAAAAAAATTTTACATTTTAATAAAACAAAAATTGTATTACTTATTGTATTTGCAAGTGGACAAGTAAAGATTAATATATAATTTTACTTTTTTTTTTATTTTTTTCAATCCAAATACACCGTAAATAATATTTATAACTAGTAAAAAAAGATACATGTAATTTATGGCCAAATAATGCATCTTACTAAAAATCCAATGGGTGACCTCAGTGAAATTACTATTCTCAAAAGGAGCCAAATTTGATGATATTAAAGGCCTTCTCGGTAAAGTGATATTCAAATATGATAATGATGATGATGTTGCATTTGTTAGAAAGTTTGACCAATGGAGAGAACCGAAAAGAATGGGAATGGGAAAGGGAAAAGGATTACTGTATTGTTGACCTGACTGCGTCTTTTTGGGATCCTTTTCAAGTCATACACTGCGAATCAATGCTTATTCCAACACTTTTGTTTGTTTCTCCATTTCCAACTTGAGTTTCCTTCGTATTTCCCTGAAGTTCATCAGCACAGCTAGTAAAAATAAATAGTATTTTATTTTAATAATTAAAATTTAATTTCTCTACAGTACTTTAATTTCAAGTTAAAATCCTACATATGTACTATACTATGCTAGCTGAAAAGTGAAGGAAAATAGTTTTACAATTGTTCAAACAAAAAATTAAGTCGCTTGATCAAAATTATAATATTGTAATAATATATAAAGTTTTAAAAGAGGTTTAATATCATTACTAGAGCTAAATAAAATGCTAATTTAGAATTTAGATCTAATTTGAATCCAATCTACAAATTATTACACACAAAAGGTATGAAAGAAAAAAATGAAATTTTTATTTAAAATTATTTGAAGAAACAAAAAACTCCACTATATGTGTGTGTGTGTGTGTGTAATTTAAATTACCATGCCAATTTTATTTTTAACATGTAAAGCTTAACAAGAATGAGAAAAACTGCAAAAAAATAAATCTATTTTGAAATTTAAAGAATTATATTGAATCTAAATAAACTTTTAATTATGACTAAAATGAAGCCTGAATAAAATTTTAGGGAGAGTAAAAGTGGATTTCTGCTAAAAAATTATTATTTACACAATTTAAAATATCCTAACCCTTGTAATTATCTAAGATGTATTTAATTAAATCTAAATATCATAAATCAATTAAATGTAGATCATTAGAAAATAATAATGGTTGTGGAATAACAATTTTTTAATCAAAATTATCAGTATAAAAAAGTTTATTGGCTCTAACTAACATAGTTTGTATTGGTTAAGATTTATAATAAGGGTAAACTTCTCTTAACAAAAATTTTTTTATATAAGGCTCAAACCTCAGATAAATTATATTAAAAAATTTGACCTAACAAAATGAATTAATCTTTCATAATATAATAAATTTAAATTTAAATTTTTATTAAAAAAATATTCACACATTTAATATCTAATACACAGTACCTCTTTGATAGAAGATATATACTTGTTAAAAGGAAAAAAAAAAAGTTGAGACATTAATTATTGTGTTTTAGCTATTTTCCCCTTATCGAAATGAATGGAATAAGAACCGACCCACCAAGTGAGATGGGTGTCTCATAAGTCATAAGTTTGGAAGCATGAAAGGCAGGCAACACAAATTAAGTTGTGCTGAGTGTTCCTGAAATTGCGCTTTCCTTCAGTTTTCTATTATGTTTGGCTGCTGCCTCATCAGGTCACCAACGCAGAATTAATGTGTTCTAATTATTATAGAGTAAATTAATGGACCTCTTTTTTCAGAAATATCTAAATTATATGATCTCTTTTTTTATTTTCTAAAAAAAATATATGCCTTTTTAATTTATATATTAACAGATATATTATATTGACTTTTTCTTATTAGTTTAAAAAAATTATATATTACACATAACTAAAATAGAAATAAAATTTTAAAATAAACAAAATAAAAATTTAAAATAAATGTGAAGATAGTAGATCGAGAAGCTAGCCGCCAGTTAAGATACATCTTAAAAGAATGAGACGTACTTCTATATAACAAAATTATTTCTTTATCTTGTATATATTTTAAAAAATTAAAGACAAAAGCAACTAGTATTTTTTTAAAAAAAAACTCTTTTCACTCAATCTCTTTCTTTTTAAGTTTTGACTTTGAACATTCCTATATTATATAAAATTTTCAAGTCACTAAGTATATAATCTAGTGGACCGTAATTAGTAGAAAATATTTAATTAAAAAAATTATCCATCAAATAATAAATCATTTAAAACAAGTTATTTCAAACAAGTTTACCATTATATGAAAATAAAATATAATTTTAAACTAATTCAAGTTTATCTGAATTTATAAAATTCTTTTACTTTTGGTAAGGGAATAAAAGAATGGAATTATCTACTAATGAGAGTTAGGTATAACAAAAATGATTATATTTTCTTACAATATAATAAATTAAAATTTTTAAATTTTTATTAAAAAAATATTTATATTTAATACTCAATAATATTTTGAATGAATTGTCTTATTGTTTCATATGATGGTTTAGATATATACGAAATTAAGTAGAAAGAATAGCTAAAAGAATTATACCTTTTTAATAGTTATAATTAAAGAATAACTGCCAAATTAATAATTATAACATTTAATTTAATAGTAAGTACTCCATCCAACCAACGCTATACTTCATGTAAACTTTTTATTAAAAAAACACACACACACACATGTACACACAAAAATTATTGACTTTAAAACTAACTTTAATTTCAATGAAATGGATTATAAATCTAACTTGAGTTAACAAAAGTTAGCAAGAGTTATTTTAATAAACAAATTTTCATACATACTCGAATTGAAACTTTACTTTCACTTCAAAAGCAAAGAGATTTGGGAGTGAAACATTAATAGGACAATTATCAATGACATTTTTCCATAACGTCAAACCAAATGGTAACGGATAATTAAATTTGTGGTTATTCATTAGTGCTATTTCGTACTAATGATACCATCAAGTTAAAACTTGAGCATTAATTCTTTATTAAATACCCAAAAAGCACTAGCTAACATTTTTCTTGATTAAAAAATCTAAATTCTAAACATATTCCTAGAATTTTAGGCAAGAAATCTCTTCCTAATTTTTTTTAGTGCCAAAATGGGCATGATTAGTCCTCAGAAAGAAAAATAAAAAGTAAGTTGTAGGATGAGCAACAAAGCATAACTTCAATATCATGCTTGTCACGTAAATTACTGTTCAAGGACGATCATTTTTTTTAGTAATTATGTTGGTGTTGATCATTAAATAAAATAAAAGAAAATTAGTTGCTTTAGTTGTGATTAGGTTAATTGTCCTACTTCTAAACTCTCTCTTCTCTCTCTCTCTCTCTTTCTATACACACACACACACACAAAGATGAAATTAAATAAGCATTGAATGTGATTATATAATTTTTATAAATAATTTCTCATATATAAAACTGGTTTTAAAAAAAGAGAGAATATGACATGGAAAAGTTTAGTGTCCAAATCTCTAAAGGCATGCTATTAGTTGTGCCATCTAAGCACTAAAAGCTTTGCACTTTATAATTTTGTTTTGTAATTTGGTTTAGTTGGTAAGCAGTCAGATTTTTGTTTCAAGTGAAATCCCAGCATTCTAGCTACTTGCAGTTGCTAAAGTCCAAATCACAAGTATCACACTTCCCTCTCTTATCTACTAATTGACAAAACCCCAATAAAATACAATTATTAAATTAAAGAAATCACTCTTACGTCGTTTTTTACAAATTTAATGACTACGACTGCTAATTTTCCCTCAAAATATATCAAAAGCCCTTCCTTTGTTAGATACCTTGAGTAATGAGTCACTCCCAACTAGGCAAATTAGTCACTCTATGAGCGCACACCAAGAAAAAGGATCCCTTTTTATTTTCTTTTTTTTTTTGTTAAATTAAATAGGATTATAGGAACATTCTAGAAAAAATAAAAAAGCTAACTTCCTCTTGTTTTTGAATTTTTACACTACCTTTATGCATTTATCAGCAACAAGTAAAGTTTTTTGTTATTAGGTAATAATATTTTTCTGAGGGATACAACATGAAGATATTTCATGAGGTCACTTATTTTAATATTACTCTTGACGAAACACACTTAATTGTGAAATTTTGATAGAATTTGGTATACTAAGGGTAATGCCAATATGATACCCCACACCTTTACACATTGTTCAACAACAACAAAAAACAAACTCTCCTATTCTAATACTACTTTCATTGATCACATTTAATTGCAGAGTTCTAATAAGATATGATAAATTAACGATGGTATGATCCACCCCACCTTTATACATTTCCAAAATAAGGAAAAAAATAATGAAAATCGGATTCACCTTTAATGATATTGCAGCCATTAAAATTTTCTGATTCACTTTGTAATCTATGCTGGTTTTGCACATTTGTTTGGAAAGTCAGACATAGAATTCCCTTTTCTTTTAAGCCTGGAAAACTAATTTCAAAAAAAAAAAACAGAGAATGATGGAAGAAAACAGATTCCTCTTCATGTACTGTGTGCAATGGCAGAAGTCAGAAGTGGAAGTTACTTTTCCATTAATAAAAAATTTGCAGGTTGATCAACTTCCTGTGAGAATGACTTCCCTATTTAATATTCATAATTACCCAATAAATGGAACACCAGTTACTTTGTATTTGCTTGGAAGCTGAAACAGAGCCCACTAAAACGCGCATGCTTGAATAATGAAAATTCTTCGGCATAACACAGCAAAACAAAATCGCAGAAATTCCAATACTAAATAATTCACTTTTCTTCAAAAAAAATTGTAAAAATAAACATTCAAGTTCGTCCATCTCTACCATTAATGGATGCGATGCTCTCTAAAGTCACTTGGTACAGAATCAAAGCATAATTCAGAAGAACTTTCTGGGATTACAGTTAGAATTTGGTAATAACCATAAAATCATATAAATATTCCCCAATTTTGCAGAACAGAACAAACATAAAAATTGTACTGAAAAACTCACCAAAATTTTCTTTTTTCGTATTGTACCATTCATCATCATGATCAAGCTACTTGGGCATCAATGATTTGCGTATTGGGTTTGAGGAATTCTGCATCTGAAACAGCAGAATTTTCGATTTGGCTTACATCATCGTCGTCGATTGGAGCTGGAAGGTTAAGATCTATGAAATTGTTGTCTGCGAACTTTGTACAAGTTCGAACTGAGGTTGAAGAAGAACCAGTGACGTGAGTTCTCTTGTGTCCTCCAAGTGCTTGACCCGAAGCGAACACTCTGAAACAAACAGGGCATTCATGAATTTTCTTCTCCTGCTCCAATTCTGGCTCATACGACACCGTATTGGTGGTGGGAGGCACTTTGATCTTCTTGTGACTCGCTCTGTGACCTCCAAGCGCTTGATACGATCGAAACACTTTCTTGCACGTCTCGCATTTGTATTTCCCGCGAACCGATCGGGTTGTTTTCGATGATTTCAGCTCCTCAGAGAATTCATCGGAATCTTCCAGAGATCTTTCTGCTTCATCGTAGCCGTCTTCGTCGTCGTCGTCGTCGTCTTCTTCTTCGTCTTCGTCTTGCTCTTTTTCCTGATCCTTTTGCCTCTTCCATTTGTCTCTAGAAAGCATCATAAGGCAGAATGCGACGTCTTCTTCGGTGGTGGCGTCGGAGATCGAACTCACCTGTTCAAGCTCGGCACAGCACGACTCGGTCTTGTTATTATTATTACTACTACTATTAATCACTTTGTTCGTTGATTTCTGTTTCTTGAAAGCATCTTGCTCTTGAATTTGCTTGTGATGATGATGACGGTGGTGATAGTGATGGTGATGGAGATGATCGTATTGGTTCCATGGCCTTTTGGATCTCCTCCGAGTTGGATTCTTGGAGGACTCAGTCTCGCTCTCTCTATCTTGAGGAATTACAGTGGCGGATTCTACGACGGTGAACGAGAACTCAGGATCCACAAGGCGAATGCTTCTCTTTGGGTTCTCTCTTAGCCCGTAGCTTAGACCTTTATCTTCTTCTTCTTGTTCTTCTTCTGAGGAGGACGAGGATGAAGATGAAGCTGACTCAGCCTCGAAGCTGAGTTGGACTAATGGGGCCTCTTCTGTTTGTTTCGGAGGAATAGGAAGATTCACCATGTGAGACCTCATGTGACCCCCCAAAGCTCTGCCATTAGAGAAGTTCCTGAAGCAAAGCTTGCACTTGTGCTTCTCCATGAACGAATCAATTAGAGAGAAGAAAACCCAAAGGAAGAACAGAGCAAGAAAGGAAAACAGAGTTCTTCTGCTTGTTACTCTGCTTGCTGTGTCTCTGAGAAAACTTGTGAGCTTCTTGGCATTCTCTGAGAGAGTGTGAAAACTTTAAAGAAGTAGGTGACAAGCATTCCTTCCTCCACCAAAACGAGGGATATATACAAAGGCACAAAGTTTTTACCATAAACAAAAATTAAAATTTTTTTTTTCCTTTGTAGGATTGATTTTTTTTTATTTCTTTTCCTTTTCACAAAAACGTCAAACACCCAATAATAAAAATAGTAAAATCTCAATGAATAGAAAATTTAATTAGCGTATGAATTAAGGTGAAAAGAACAACATGTTACATGCGAGACTCGCCCGTTTCTATATTTATTCCCACTCAATCTCTCTTATTTCACTCTGAAATCCTTTCTTCATTTCCCAAAAATACCCAAAGATGCTTTTTTTTTAATTAAAAAGTACGAAGAATAGTATTAACTTATACGATTAAAAAAGAGAGGGGTATCCTGGGAATTTCGACAGAGGCTCCCAGCATAAACCGGTGGATTACTTGTCCATGTCAAGGAAACTGCTAGGGGGGTTTGTTGTAACGACGACGCAGCATATAATAGCAGATATGAAAGTTCCCTAAAGTGCTAAACTCACATGGCTGTGACGTAAACAGTCGAATACCAACATTACACGTAACTCACATCACCGCCTGTCTTTTCCATAGCCAATGGGTTTAGCAACCACGGTTTTTCGAAAAAAAGTAAAAATAAATTGGAAATTTACTAAAATTGAGAATGGTTAATTTAGTTTTGATTATTTTGCTTTAATTGTGGATCTTTTAGTTGTGATGTGTGAAGGAAAAGAAGGGATGGGAAAAGAGTGAGAAACAGAATGGAGTATTGTTTGGGGAGTAAATGCCGTTTTGTTAGGGGTTGGTAGACCCAGTCCTACAACTCTCAAGTCTTCTTCCTATCTAGTGTAGTGCTTCCCTACGCACAAATTAACTTTGCTTTCTATCATTCTACTACATTTATGCCCAATCTCCTTTTCTTTTTTTTTTTTTAATTCATTGTAAATTGTTTACTGAAAAATAATTTACTAACATTAACTTTTTATTTTTTATTTTTTTTAATTACAAATTTTTTTTGTTCAAATAAATACGGTCTATATTATATCAATAATTATACAATCATATATAAAACTTATAAAATTATTATTGTTAAAAGTAACATTATAGAGACATCGACTTTTTACCACTTTATCTCTCCCTCTTAAATTATAGGAATAAAATTTTTAAAACATAATAATTTTTTTTTAATACAAAGCACCAAATAGAGCTTCACCTCTCCATAATTTTAAGTATGATTGGGCTGATAACAAAGCTTAGATAAAACTAAAATAGTTTGTAAAATAGTTCTCACATGTAGCTTTAAAAATAGAATCTTGCTAACCAATGCTCTAAAAATATTGGTTAAGGATTACTAAATACTTTTAAAAATATTATTTTATTATGTTATTTAATGTATTTTAAAACTTTTTTAAAAAACAACAATAAATGCGTAATCTATTTTTAAAATAACATAAATTTATCCTCATAAATATAAAATTTAAATTTTTAAAATTTTAAACCTTAAATTATAAAATTATAAAATATAAACTCAAAAATATTTATATGCAAAAATTATCATATAAAATTAGTAAAATATATATATACAAAAATTACCCAAAAAAACAAATAAAATGATAATATATTTAAAGGTTTATGTTTTATAATTTTATAATTTTTTTAATCTTAAATTTTAAAATTATAAAACATAAACTTATATATATATATATGCGCACAAATTACCATATATAATTAGCCAAAAAATATTTATGAAAATTATCTTAAAAAAATAAAATACCTCACAAGATATAAGATTTTATAATTTTATAATTGAAGATTTAAAAATTTAAATTTTATATTTATGAGAGTAAATCTATCTTATTTTAAAAATAGATTATACATTTATTATCATTTGTTTAAAAAATTTTAAAATAAATTAAATAACATAATAAAATATTATTTTCAACAACATTTAACAAAACTTTTAAAAATATGTAGATGTTCTTAATGATGAGAGTTTTGAATCCCAAGACTTCATTGTTAGGTTGTCTATGGACTTATCTATGCTTTAGTTAGAGTAATTATTTAGACTTTTTATATGTCTAATGATATTTGAGAAAGAAAAGAGATTGCATTATTTAGTAAAAATAAGGGAAACAATTAAAAAAAGATAAAAATTAAAATTAAGATCTTATATAAAATTAATGGACAAAAGAAGTAGTTTAAAAAATAATTTTATTCACATTTGTCATGTGTGATCGCGTAGGGGGAAAAACAAAAGTTTGTGGTGATCCGATAATATGGATATTTTGATCCATGATACAAAATGGTAGGTCAATATATAGTATTAAGACGTAGCATAATTAATTATATTAAAGGTAATATTTTGAAATTTTCATACTTAATAAGTTGGATTCAAATTTTAATGTCTACTAGCTAGAGAAAAAAAAAAAAACCTTTCTTTTTACGGACTAGGCTAAGGCTAATGTGAAAGTTACGCTTTGAAGATTGAAGAATAATTGAGTCTTAATGGACATATACTTGTATTGTTAAAAATATATATATTATTAAGCTTATTCTCTTTCTTTTATCTCATTAAAAATAAAACAAAAAACAAAAAAAGGATATATGTGACTATGTCATATATGAGAAGAGCCATTATAGAAAAATCTGATCATAAATACTTAAGAATTGGAAGTAATTTTTGTCTATATACTGAATCATATTAATTATTAACAACAACATAAATAGTAGGTGAAAAAGGCTTATATGTTCTAATTAAGATATTACAAAATGCTCAAACCCTTTGAATTATATAGGCTAAAATTATATTTCAGATTAGTCTTAAAAATATTTTTTGCTGTAAATAAATTTTTAAAATATATATATATTTATATCCAAAATCTTCCATCCAATCTCATACACCTTTTTGAATACTTATGCATTATAAGATTAATTATTGGGCATATATATAATGAATAGGAAAGAAAAGATTGAATACTCATGAGTCATGAATTGCTTGACATATATGTGTTAATGAATTAGAAGCAAACTTGGCAATTGACTGTAATTAAAAAATCAAAAAATTGAAGTATATGTTATATTTGGATTTTCTGATAATTGAAGCTTAAATTTGCAATTTCGTCACAAACTAATCTTGATTATAATTAATAATGATTCTGTAATTCGTTTTATTGACCAATGAGGAAATAATTTGGCATTTTGGTTAATTATATTATAAGCAGAATCTCCATTTTTTGTTAGGCAGGATGAAGACCATTTCGCAGGTCTAGCGGGAAGCCAAAAAAATTGACATCAACCACTAAAGTACAATACTAGCTAGCAGGTAGCTACTGAGAGGTTTTAGTATACAACTGCGAACCATCTACTTTAATTAGAAAATATTTTATAATTAAATATTACTTATTAAATAAATTGAGAATGTTAATTCTTAGGTTCTTTTTCAAAAATTACAACATGTTACTTTATTCTTTTCAATCTGGCATTAGTGGTATAAGTAATTTATTTTTCAATCTCAATGCATCTAGAGTGTTATAAGGTAATTTATAGATGTATGAGGTCTTTGTTATGCTGTCTTATTTATATTTTGATGTCATTAATTTTTAGTAGCATGTGTTATTAATATTATGCACTTGTTAAATTTTCATATATATAATTTTAAGTTTAAATCAATTCTATTTTAAAGGGTAAATTACACTTTAATATCATATGATGTCTTAATTTTATTTAGTTACTATGTAGTTTAATTTTTTTTAAACAAGTGTCATGTAATTTGTACCGTTAGCACTTTAATATCTTTTGGTTTAATTCAGTTAAAATTTTGACAAATTTTGCACATGCCACTCACGCGATCGCAAACAAAACATCAACTTTTTTTTCCAAAAAAATCAATTTTCTTCAAAAAGATTAAATTTTTTCCAAAAAATTGATTTTATTTCAATAAAACAAATTTTTTCTCAAAAAATCAGTTTTTTTTTTGTAAAAATTGATTTTATTTTTCATTTTTTACTAAAACTCTATTTTTTCTACTAAAACATGATATTTTTATTAAATTCTAAATACTAAATAATAACTTTCAAATTTCAAATTCTGAATACTAAATCTTAAACTCTAAAATTTAACCTCTTTATATTTTAAACTCTAAATCTTAAATCATAAAGTCTAAGTTTAAACTCTAAATCTTAAATTTTAAACATTAAACTTTAAACTATAAACAACAAACCTCTTAAAGAATATAATAAAATTAAAAAAATAAAATTATAAATTATATATATAATATAAATATATATAATATAATATGTAAAAAGTATATATTAAAAATATAATATATTTATAAATAAAAATAAAATATTAATTAATAATAATAATATATATAAGATTGTTAAATACCAATATTTAATTAAATATTATACAAACATAACATATTAATAAATAATAAATAATATAACGTACTAATATAATAATGTAAAACTAATAATATAGCATTTAGCTTTTCTATTTTCAGATTAATTTATAATTCTATATAATATCAATATTATTATATTATTTATTAATAATTTATTTTTATTATTTTTTAATTAATATTTTAAAATTTTTCATATTTTTATTTATAAATATTATATATATTTATATTTATATTTTACATATATAATTTGTAATTTTATTATATTCTTTTGGGAGTTTGTGTTTATAATTTAAAGTTTAGGTTTTGAATTTATAATTTAAAATTTACAATTTACAATTTAAAATTTGAACTTTATGATTTAAAGTTTAGAGTTTAAAATTTAAAATTTAAAATTTAGAACTTGAGATTTGGAGTTTGGTGCTTGGGGTTTTAAGTTTGGAGTTTAGAGTTCAATAAAAAAAATAAAGTTTTAGTGAAAAAAATAAAAGGAAACTTATTTTTTAAAAATAAAAAATTGATTTTTTGGAAAAAAAAAATTGAAATTTTTGAAAAAAACTTTTTAAAAAAAAAAACATTGTTTTTGGACCAAAAACTCTAGCAAACTGTCCGCGGCAGGAATCTAAGGTGTGTTGATCAACCCTTATAGATTTTCCAACCGTAGATGCAATCGCCATGAGAATGTTGTCCTTATAGTAAACCATGTTAAGCTCAGGGGAACGAACCCAAGCCAGCGTTTTGTTAATGCAGGCTTTCGAGGTTTCAAAGTCTGGGGTCCATTGTCAGAATTTCAGAGAGAGACATCAAAAAATCAAATTCAACATATGCAAGCTATTATAAGAACATAATATTTCATTACCTAATTTTGACATTTGAAATATTATCTATTAGAGATGACAAATTGAGGTTTTTCACTATAAACGTTTTTCTTTAATTAACAAACTTCAGAGGATTTGTATTCAATTTATACGTACGTTCATTGTGCTGTCAATCCATTCAATGGGCCATTAACCGCAGTTATTTAGTGGGCATTAATTAAAAGAGTAAACTTCAATCACATTGTCTAACTTCCACTTTCACTCGTCCATATTTTAAAATAATAAATTAAATAATAAAAATTTATTTAACTTATTATTTTTTATTATAATTTTTGACCATTTTTATTTTTGTCTTTTTTTTCACATCACACATTATATATATATATATATATTAAAACATTGTAATGTGTCTCACTCTACCTTATCACAAATTCATTTTAAAAAATATTTTATTTTATACAATTTATCTTTTTCACAATTCATTTTTTTAAATATTTTTAACAACTATTTTATTTTAATTAAAAAATATAATAATAAATATATAAAAAATTATATATAAATATTTTTTTTGGTCTAGACTTTAGACCATACATATATCAACGTTGAACAAGTTGATGAATTCCATGAGATTGCCCAAATTAAGTCACTCGAGTATTAAATTATAATACTGGTGAGTTAAATTCAAATTTTTTATTAAGACTGAGAGATCAATTATAAGAGGTATAAATTATTACTCGTTGTGTAACTTAAGTTTATTTTTATTTTTTTATATTTATGTATCACTGTTAACTTTAATTTTAAATTTCACTTGAGTTGGTTAGATCTTAAACAATTATTAGATAATTTTTATATTTTAAAATATGAATATAACTGATTTTAAATTTTTTTTAGTATACCACATATACAGCCACCAATAAACTTAGGAATAGGTGGGATAAATATCATAAATATGATGTCAAAGGAAACGTTCCCACACAATATTTGCAATATTATTTAAAAAGAAGTTTGCAATACAAACAGAAAAAATAAAGTTAATTACGCAAAAATTTCTTCAAAATTTTGCTAAATTATATATGTAATTTTTCAGTTTAAAAATTATACTTATCTCTATTCTAATTTATTTTCAGTCAACAAAAACATTTTTTTGTGTTAAATAAGATTATAATTTTTTTAATGTGACAACAAATATAATTGAATATAGGAGTTTTATGCAATTAAGATATTATTTTGAATGTATCATATGTTGAGTTTATATTGTTTGATGTTAATTAGGAATTGTCAATGTGGTACGGATCATTTCAAAAAAGAATATTTAAATAATTTTGGTATTTTGAAAGCTTCAAGAATAATGATTTTAAAAACCTAACTTTAAATAACGCTTAAAAGGTGTTAGGAATAATCGAATCATATATATATATATATTTGTGAATTAGACCAAAATAGTGGCGAAGGAAATAAGAAATATAAATCAAATTAGTGGCATCTTTTAGACCAAAATAGTGGCACTTATAAGGCGTTAGGAAGTAGAGTTAAAAATTCCTACAAAAACATCGTGGCGCTTGGCAAACGACATTATTATGAAATAAAAAATTTAGCCCAAAAATATTGTGGTTCTTAAAAGGCGACACTAATAATAAATAAAAGAAATCAACTCAAAAACATAGTGGCGCTTGAAAGGTGACACTATTATAAAATAAATTAAAAACATTGTAGTGCTTAAAAGGCACCAGGATCGTAAATTAGAAAAATCCAATTAAAAATTTATCATAAATACAAATGGCGCTTCTCAAGCATCAGAAAATGAAAAAAACAATCTAAAAATGATTGCGACGCTTAATAAGAAGAACCATACTAAAGTTAAAATGATTGCTTGCACAAGTGCTACAAACATGTCTTATTGGCACTTGAAGCACCACTAAATGATTATTTAAAGTGTCACTATTTTTTTTATTTTTTATAGCGAATCTTTAATATCTTAGTCTCAATGCAACTTATAGTAATAAATTTCTCCTAAATAGTCAAGATACTTAGTAAATTTGTCCCTTGGACAATAAACTAAGGTAGTTCATTCTCTCCCTCTTAAGAAGTATGAGGTATTGATGGGTTCATCTCCTCCTTACCCAAGAAGAACCATACTAAAGTTATTTCAACTTATCGAGGAAACAACACTCTTAAAAAAGATTTGATGTAAGCAAATTGCCACCCACGACACCCAATTAATTAGGTAGATTTTGAAATATCATGAAAGAGTGATTTTCATCCTAATTTCTTTAAAAATAATCACAAGAAGTGACTTGGTAGGATTGATTAAAAATTCTTCGTGCCTAGACAAAATCATTCTAAGTAAACTAAGTAAGGGTTAATAATTAATACATATATTATCATTCAATTTATTAAGCTCAAACCCACTTCTTCTAACTAGTTATTACTATTAACTACTCTATAATCTCTTAGATGAGTCAATTTTCTTGTGTTAATTGCTCCACGTCTCATCACTAAACACCACATCAATAGTTGACATCCACTTGCATACCTCTCATACATAACAACTCACAATCTCTGACTTCTTTAATTTTAATGTACTACTTAACCGCATAACTATATTATAGAATGTATATATAATTATTTATTTATTTTATTATAAATCGATCTTTATCAGATATTTGAGATAAATAGAGACAGTGACACACAAAAACAAAAGGCAAATGCACAATATTTTATAATAATTCTTAAATCCATGAGCTCACAAAGAATATGTTTTATTTAATTACTAATGTTTAAACACCTTGTCTTATTTATAAATTTTTCTTATTATAACTTTCCAATAACTAGTTCCTTGACTATTTTGTAAATTTGAACCCCGTTCTTGAATACTATAAAAAAATAAAGTAATTTCTGATCTGGAAGGCTGGAAAGTCATTTCACACAAACTAACTGTATATATATATGTTGGCGATGAAGTTACGGCTTGCCTTGCCTTTAACTAAAAATGCATATCCTTAAGTTATATATATAGCTCGTCTATATCCTTCTATATGTTGGTAACTATTTTTGTAATGATATGACGTGGAGGGTTAAATTAAAATTTTTAAAATGTATTTAAATTTTTATGATTAAGTAACACTGAAATCAATGTGTGGAGAATAATGTATGAGAATCTTGAAGGAAAACCTTGTGCATCAAAAAAGCTTTGCATTTCCTTAACAGGTGAAAGTGGGGTATATTATTTGTCTTAAAGTGGGGTATATTATTCTCTATTGGGATGGACATGGACTGGTCAAAGCTCTAATTTTTATTTTAAATAATAAAAATAATACATATATCATTTAATATATTATATAAAAAAATATGATAAGAAGTGAAGTTGAATTCTTGAAAGTAAGTTTACCCTCCTCCATTTAAAAGTTTAATACATAAATGAAGCGAACGTTCCGTACATTTGTTTGGGAGTTATGATATAATACTTTGGGCAATGCTATGAGAAGGTCAAGTTTTTTTTTTTTCGTCGGAAAGAGAAAACAATTAAAACATATTCTGTTTTTAATTATTAAGAGCCAGTAGGAGCTAGGTCGAGCGTTACTATAATCAATCCCTAGTACTTTTAAACAAGTAATCAAAAATCACCAAAATTACTTGATAAATATCTCAATGTCATACATCTAATTTACTTTTACTCATTTTAATAATATATATCATATATTTTTAATAAATTTAATTAAATTATTTTTTTAATAAAAAATAAAATTAATTAAAACTTGTCCAAGACAGGTTTATCAAGTTATATTATGTGAGACTTTTTTTTAATAAAGTTAATTTTTTTAACAAAGAATGAAATTTGATTTTAAAAAGATTTGTTAATATGACTTTCTTTTGTTTTTTTATTTTTGTTATTTATTTAATTAAATATCTCTTTGTTCAATAATTTAATATTTTAAATTATATATAAAAATACTTAATCTATCAGAATTACTAACATTCATGTGTACATAAAAAAAATAGCAAATCATAAACCCATATATGTGTGTACACAAGCTTGTTGGCATAACATTTTATATAATTCTTTGAAATTTAGAATAAAATCAAGATGAAGCTTTAAGTTAGGTATTCAATAAAAAGAAGTGTTTGAATGAAATTGTTAGGTGCTAAAAAAATATTTAAATTTATATGACTTGTAAGTAAAAATAAATATATACAGTATATATGATAAAAATATTACATACTAGTGTTAAATTATTTACTGATTATATAGTTTAAATATTACATATGTGTTTGGTAGAATTATTAAGATAGTTAAGATATCTTAAAGTCTTTTTATCACTTTTATGATATTATTTGACTATAATATTTTAAAATAGGTGTTAAATAAATTAAGAAAAAATTGTATAAAAATATCAAATATTTATTTATTAATTCATGATTAAATACTGATATATAAATTTATTTGATATAAGTCGTCATACTTTGGAGAATATTTTTTAGCGTTGATCTATGGTTAAGTTTTTTATTTGTTATTATAGTTTAAGTTTATACACTAAAAACTAAAAACACATTTTTTTATAAAACTATTTAACATCTAATATCTTCTATTATCTTTTTTATTAATGATTGATGACTTAAGAACTAACAAATTAATTATTGTGATCTTTTAGAGATAAAAATATAAATTATTATATTTGAAAAACTAAATCATACCAATATGTATTTTTCAGAGGTAAAAAAATAAATTTTCTATAAAAAATTAATCACATATCTGATTTTCAATATATATATATATCAAAATTTTCTCATTTAATGTATTTAATCTATATTTAAAAATGTCTTGTGTATGCAAATCAATATTTCAAATGGCATATGCCACCTTTGCAAAAGCCACGTTGAAACTACTTTTCACGCATCGAGAGATTGCCCAAATATCAATAAAATCTGGTTAGGTTTGGTTTTGCCTGGAAAAAAGGGTTATTTTCTTTTCTCATAATCTTACTAACTGGTTTTTCTGTTGAATGTAGATAACAAAAACTCTGAGGGTGAGAACTGGAGAATTACCCTGCGGTTACCTGCTGGCTAATCTGGAAATGGAGAAACAAAAGAATCTTCACAAATAATTTCAAACTGTAGTCAAATTAATAATTATATATATATAATTTTTATTTTTAATTTTTATATAATATAATATATTAAAAATAATTTTTTTGTATTTAGAAAAAACTAAATTTGAGTTTGGAAGTACCGAGTAGGATTTACATACAAAAACCAAAGAGTGGGAATCCGAATTTTCATTTTTCAAATTTAATTTTCATTGGGTTTTGTTTTTTCTTTTAATATTTACAGTGATGTATTAGAGAATTGGCCCAAGCCGAATAATCCAGAAGAGACCAAGTGGGCTGAAACATAAACCCACACTCAAGGCCATTTATTTCGTCTTTCTCCATTTTTGAAACTTTACTATTCATCTCTAGCTATCAGCCGAAGTGAAAGATTGAAGTAGAAGCAAAAAAGGAAAAATAAGAGAATAATATATATAGAGGAAATTTTACATATAAATTAAATCATGCACCTACGTACTCTCAGCTGTCCACGTGACATATATATCCAGTCAGCTGAACAACCTCAACTAAATATCAGTCAACGTTTCTAATCGAGAACTCATGTTGTGACCTTTACTCCTCTTATTACAACTACTACTTACTCAAGATTTTTATTTCACAGTCTAAGATTTTATGGGATTAAATTATAGGAATTAGATCATTTGAAGTATGTATTATGTTAAGTACGCTAAAATTATTATTTTATATGTTAATTTGCTATTTGGTTAATTTGTAAATAAAAATAAAAATAAGTCATTATTTTGTATATTAACTTGATGGTGAGTTAAATATGCATTTCAATACACTTTACATTCTTCGTAAAACACACACTTCAAAATATCTAACAGATATATTGTTACATGCACAGAACCTGACATAAATTAACTTATACATTATAGTATTTCGTTGTTTTAAAGTTTCACTTAAGTGTTCTAATATAATCAAACTTACTATATAATCTAAGAAGTTAATTCGGCCAGCTAGATAATCTAAAGAATCCTTAATCTAATGACAGTGTTATGGATGTTATTAGGAGTACATCTTTTACACATTTCAAATGAATTATTGTATTTAAGGGATTGTAGGAACCCCCCTCCCCCCCCCACCAACCCAATTTTTTTGCAATTTCATGATCTCTAATACATGCTCTTCTTCACTAAGGGTCTCCATTTAGGCCATTAATTCTACTCAAACATAGAAAAAGAAAACAAATAACAGATTAAGAAGCAGAGCAAGAAGTAATAAAACGTTACTGAGTTAAATTTATTCAGAATATTGTAACTTTGGATCACAAAAATGTATCCAAGAGAGAAAAAGAAAGATGTAATAAATTATGATTAGAAACGGCCCGCTGAGTAATTATGGTGATGTTTGTATAATTAATAATTACAGTTTCTCGGTTAACAAATTAAAAAAATAATTATCAATTAAAACAAAAGAAAAGTAAAATCCAAAGCAATTAATTAATGAGTGAGATTATATTGTCACTTAATTTGCCTTGGCAAAATTCATTGTGGGTCAGCTCCCAAACCAGTTGTTGATCCAATTCCCACCTGAAGCCATGGTGAAGAACTCCCTCCTATATTCATGTCCTTCAATTCACTCAGTTTTGCTAACTTCACCTTAAAGTCTGCTTCATCTTCCGTATTTGCCATGGAAACATTAGTATTCTTGTTATTATTTTTGTCCTCATCGTTGTCATTTTCAGTTTCAGGACGATAGTGACGCTGATGGTGATGACGGTAGGTCTGGCTGTAACATTGACTATTATTGTTATTATTATCATCATCTTTCTCCTTTGTTCCTCCCACCCATGGCTGCAAGTAAATCTCCGTCGATAACTCACGCCGGGAGAGGTCGTCGGCCGGAGCCGGAAGGTTGAGATCTAGCTTGAGATCAAGTGGCTCTGAGTTATAAAACTTGGGAATTTGATTCACATGCTCTTGAAACTTCTGAAATCTAGTCAATGTGGAGGTGTCTGGTCCGTTTAATGTGATCCAATGGCACCTTTTGTGTCCTCCCAACGCTTGTCCCGACGAGAAAGTCCGGTGACATATGGAACATTCGTGAACCTTGGTTTTCTTTTTGGACGAAGAAGACGGCGCCATTAATAAATTGTTTCCATGGTGATGATGATGACGACTGTATTGGAGGGTGGAGTTTGATTTTGTTGGGAGAAACTCTTCATGGGTGATGACATCGTCATCGGCGCCACCACCGCCGAGACTGTCGTCGTGGTGGTTGAGCCTGGAGGCGAAGCATCCTTTGACCTTCTTGTGGCTGGCTCTATGGCCACCCAAAGCTTGATGGGAGTTGAAAACTTTCTTACATGCTTTGCATTCAAATACGCCTTTTGGAACCACTCCTTTGGCTTTGTGGTCCACATTTGCAGTAGTAGTAGTAGGGACTCTACAAGACATTGGAGCTATGAAGTTCATGGGGTTTCTCCTCTCCTCGTCTCTGCTAGCTGAGGCACAAGACTCCTCCGGCTCGGCGGCGACGATGAGAGGACCAACGGCGGCGTTGGACAACATCATCAAAGAGTTGGCAAGGTCTTCTTCTTCACTAGAAGGAGAATTATTAGAATAATTGAAGTTACCAACTTTGGCTGATCTGAATGATCTTTTCCTCTTTGACCAACCATATCCTCTCCGACCCACGTCATCTTCTCCATCGCCATCAGACCCCGGCGATGAAACCGGAGACTCAGCGTCGTCGGAGCCGCACTTGCCATGTTCTAGAAAAGACTTCCAAGAAAAGAACTCCTTACCGCAATTCTCACATACCCTGCAGCTCTTTAGCCTGTTAGGGTTTGTTCTTAGAGCATACATGCGCTTGGTGCTGGGCGGCCCATTTCCACCGCCGAGCTTGTCTTCCCAATCACTGGCCTGGTCGTCGTCGTCGTCGTCGACATGCCAGCTGTCATCGCCGATGCCGTGGGCCCTCATGTGGCCTCCCAAAGCTCTACCACACCCAAAACCTTTCTTGCAGATTCTACAGAAGTGCTTCAAGTTTGATTGCTGATCCACATTAATCAAAGCCATACATACACACAATGAGAAGAGAAAGACAAAGAAAAGAAAAGAAAAGAAAAGAAAAGAAAAAGAAAAGAATGGCAAAGACTGTATAAGGAAGGAGAGAGATGAAGTGGGTTAAAGAATGAAAAGGAGGATGAGTTAATTGGTTCTTGTATAGTGAAAATTAAGGGGTGAGAGTCCTAGTTTTTAGTTAGAGTATTGGTTGAATGGGATATTAATTAATTTGTGGATGAGAGAGAGAGAGAGATGAATTAATGTGAGAGTTGTTTGACTGGAAGAGAGTGTGGTGACCGGTGACACGTGGAAGGAAGGTGAGAGGGTGAGAGACTTTTTCTACGACTCTGGTAGTCAAAGCTTCCAAACATGGTTTTTTGTCTGTAACACTGTATATATGTCTGTCTGGTTGTGTGAGCGTATGAAAGAGTGAGAGAGAGAGAGAGAGAGAGAGTGGTTCTAACTGCCATACCTATTCATATCCCTTCAATTCCAAGCCAAGAAAACTACCCTATGCTTCGCCTTGTCTGTCGGTTGGTTCAAGCTGCTTTTCCACCCAAATATTATAAATTTATTTTTCATCTTTTATTTGTTCTATTCATTCAAAAAAAACTAAAGAAACAGATCAAGTAAGAATAAGACTATATGTTGGAGACACTGATGACGCAATTTTCAGTATTAAAAATCCTGTCATACCTTAAATAGTTAATATACTATTAATTAATTTGGCCATATTCTCCCCCAAAGATCAAGAATAAGTCATTTTTTAAAAAAATTTTAATTTAATGCCTTTGTAATAAATTATCTTTGTAGTCCCATAATTGTACTCAAATTTTAATTTAATACGATTTGTATAATTTAAAAATTTATAATTAAATTCTTATAATTTAACAAAATTTTAAATTAATCTTAATTATCAAATTTTTATTAAAATTATATTAAATTCTGTTAATGGTACCATTATGTATATAATATATCTTAACACTTTAAATATGTATATGTCAACAAAGAAAAAAATTAATAATATAAAAATAACTTACATACATAAAATAAAATATAATTTATTTTAGGTAATATGATTAAATTAATTTAAATTAAATAAATATTTATAATGTTAAGATGATATATAATTAGTATATCATATTATTAAAATTTAATAAAAATTTGAGACAAAAATTTAAGTTAATGACTAATTGAAAATTTTGTTCAACTATAATGACTTAATCACAAATTTTTAAATTATAAGAATCTAATTAAAAATTAAGTAAATTTATAGAGATCATATGAATAATTTAACCTAAAAAAACTAGTAACTAGATCTTTAGAGTTCTATAAAAAATTGTTAATTTAATCTCTACCACTGATTTTCAATAATTGTGATTTGCAACAGTTGAGCTCCATTGATATGGTCAATTATACTACTTTGGCACTGGGTATGTATGATTGAAGCGAATTCATCTCGTAATTAACTAAATCCTTATCCTATAAAAATTTGTAATTTAATTTAAATTTCTATAAATATAAGTCAGAAGCTTCTGGATACAAGAATTTTTGAAAATAAAATTAATTTAACAAAAAAAAAGTAAATATCACAACAATCTAGCTATGCAGCGTTACATGTTATGCGGATTTTGAATGGGTCTATTTTTGGTTGTATGTTCACATAGACAGCGAATTATGGTTTTATATTATGTTTTGTGGAAGAGTCAACATAACACTATATTTATCTACAGTTTGACTATGGAGGAAAATACTGGCCGAATCATTAGGATCTGAAATTTATAATTGAAAAAATAAGGTTCTTAATTTCTGACTTGTGATTTTCTTCAGTCTATTCATTTTCCAATTCAACTATGGGATGCTACTTTGTGGAATACTTTGACACATTCTTCTAACTAAATTTTTAGTGTTTCAGAGTACATATGCTTAATTGTTTAACTTGTGATAAAAGGTAAATACTTTAGGAATCAGCAAAAATAACAGAAAGGTTTTAATTTCATTCCTCATATATTTCACAGAGATATGGTGGAAATTAAAAATCCTTAAGTTGCAAACCCAGTTTCAACTCTCAACGTTGAATGTAAACTTTTATGTAATTAATTTCTAAAACTTTAACCTGCATGCCTAGCTGGCAATTTTCTGTCATCCAAGATTTAGCTATTATTTACTGAAAAATGTTTTCAAAAATTTGAATCCGACAAATTTTATATTAATCTTGTTACATGTTAACATTTAATGAATTAATAAAATTAAAAATAATATAACTTAAAAAATAGTTTAGTATAATTTAATTTTTTTATACTTGTTAATTTTAATTACATGCATATTTTTTATTTTTTATTAAATTCTTAATATATAATGAGTCTATATATAATTTATATAAACTCAAAGTCTATAAAATCAAAACGCTTATTTTTAAATATTTAAACAAAACAAAAGCTCACTCTTTCAATAATTATTGGAGTTTTCGCATTTAATTAGTACCCTTCTTTTTGTCTTAATAACATACATTTAATGTGGCTTCAATTGCTTGAATTCTTTGTTCCTCGTTCGTTTGTGTATATACACTGAGCGCAAGCAAAAGCATGACCAGAGATAGAAGCAAAGGCAAATATTGACTTCAACTTGATTTCAGATTTCTTAAATGAACTCTGATGACGTACGTATCAACTCTTCGTCTTGTTTCTACACATTTCAATCCTTTGATTATTTTTTTTTCAATTATATATATATATACATATATATATGTATATATATGTATGTTTGTATGACTACATGCTTAAAACAAAATAATTTACAGTTCAATTGTCAAATAGGTGTGAGGGGATCTAGCTAATAGACGAGTACAAATGAACAAATTAAATATACAATATTAATTTATAACGACAGTAATATATAATACGACATTATTTTAGGAAATTGTTAATAATCTTTTATACTGTTCATTTGTCGCTACATTACATTAATATATTGTATTTATATAGTGCAATTAATATAATAATTACTTATGGATGATGAGATTTCATGTTCTATATAGCTTGAAGTTCATTCATAATTCATCAGCAACACCTTACTTTGCTATGGTTTAGAACGATCGAGGAAGGCTAGCATTGAGTATAAATATAAAATCTAGTAAGCAGTTCGTGATAACTATATATATTAAGTGTTAAATTTAAGATATATAATTGGAAATTCTTTTGAAATAATTAAGTAAATAATTTTTTTATCTCCACTTAGGTGTTTATTTGGAAAATATATATTTATTGACTCTTGATGTAATTGCCTCCAATATTTAATTTGTAATATCTTCCCAGTTTATAAAAAAATCATAATTGGCTTCTTGATCTAGTATAACTCCATCACAATTAATCACACCTTATTAATTTTCTAAATAAAAAAATTAATTATTACTGAGTTCATCATATTTTCTCTCCCTTTATCATACCATGAGAAATGTTTCTTACCTCTCTCTCTCTCTCTCTCTCTCTCTATCTATCTATCTATCTGATTATACGTGTTGATCGTGTTAGCTAATTGTAGAGAGAATTAAAAAAACTAATAAGTGAACTAGCTAGTGGAGAAAAATTTACACTTTTGCAAAGAGAGAGGCATGCGCAAGAACATAAATAAGTTCAATTCAATTGAATCTAACGTCTGATTTAATTAGACAATAATGGGGTTGCTGTAATAAAACTAATTATAATACATTAAATGGTTAACTATAATTTTTTATAAATTAAAAAGATGTTATTATTAGAATCAAAGTTAAGATCGATAAATAATTATAATAAGAATATATTAACAATTTGATTTTTAAAATATTCTTCCCTCTTTTATTTATTACTTGAAAGATTACTATACAATTTGTTCGTTAAAAAATTCTTTTCTCTCTTATTTAATTCTTATAAATTCAAAACCTTATATACGTTACTTAACAAGGATAGGAGGAGGGACTAAAATATATAAGGCTTATAATTTATAAGACTATACAATATTGTTAATCATTTCAAAATTAAATTAAAATATTTTTATTTTTTATATTTTTTAATTAAAAATAATTTTATTTAAGACATTACCAGACATTAAAAATAAACATTTTTTATACTATAAATTCAAAATTTGAGGGACCAAATTATATAAAAGTCCGTGATAAATTCTCTTTTTACTAGAATTCTTGATCCAATTATAAAATGAGAGAGATAGCATAAAATCCTGATGATTAATTAATTAATGGAGCTAATTAAGGAGGGTGGCATTTGATTGAATATATTGAATTATGCTTCTATATAAGTGGTCAAATAGCTAGGAGTCAAATAGCTTTCAAGAAGATGAAGATTGGAGAGGAGTGTGGGTCATAAGAGCTCACCACTTGGATATATCAGTGTGGCAGTCATAAACTCATAGTGAAGCAAAGACATTGATTAGGTTACATCGATGGACCACTCACTGGGTTAGTCTCTTAATCAATGAATGATCATTATCTTTCTTTGCTTTGGTTTGAAGCATTAATTAACAAGTATGGATCCATCACTCAAACTCATTAAGTAAAGAGCACTCCTTTTTCTCACCTTAACTCTTACTAATTACCAGTGACAACAGTGAGTTACAAATTATGTATGCAATTAATTAATAATTAATAATTAATGTGACATTATATTTAATTCAACCCATGTAATTAAATGGACTGTGACACTCAACTACCTGAGCCTCATAGTTTGAGCTATATATTAATTAGCTGATTATACTATTTATTTAATATAGTGAGTAATTAATATGCACCTCATATGAGAATATGGTAGTTAACCTGCATTTCACTCCAGAAGATTGATTTTTTTTTTTTACTTCATTTGCTCGTGAAAGAAAAACTAATTGAAAAAAAAATCAATGAAGCATTGAAGTCAGAAAAGCTTTCTAAAATAGTCTATGCTCATAGGACTGACCTTGAGACCTACAAAAAGTTGATAATTAGGGTTGGGTTAAAATATGACATCTAATTTTTAAATAATTATTTTTTGTACGTGCCCCAATTTGGACATTGGGTTTAAAAGAGTTGGGTTGAGCTAAGTCTTAGGGCCAAACTTTTTTTGGTTTTTTGGCAAAAATGTATAGTTGTATTGGAGCTTTGCACAAAAGGATAAACTATTTTATTGTCAAAAATTTAGTGTGTATTAATGAACTTAATTTCTTAGTTAACAATATATATAAATATAATTTAATCTTCAACTAATAGGTATGCTTTTATATAAAAATAACAATAAAATATATTGTACTATGTACTTTTTTTTTTTTTTAAAAAAAAGAAACTTACTAGGATCAATCCTTAGGACTAGTTCTAAAAGTTATGGCCAGGTTTTAGGATCAGGGCACTTTTAGGGTTAATCCCTTAAAGCCATTTCATATTGTAGCCCTAAGCCATAATTGGCTGGCAAGCCCTATAATTCTAAGGCCAATTAGAGTTGGCATGACCCTAATTAAATGCTGTATTTGACTCCAATTTAAACATGTAAAAATCAATAAAAATAATAATTTTTAATATTTAAAAACTACATCAACCAATAAAATAAAACTTTAACCAGTAGAAAAATCTTTTTTCACTTAGGATCAAGTTGTAAAGAATTCTGTTAACCCATCACCCCCAATATAAATGACTGATCTTTAATTAGTTGGAAATTTGAATGGTTAAGATATGCAAATTAATTTGAATATTAGCTTATCAAAAAACCTTAAATAAAACAAAAAAGCTTCTAACACACTAATTTTTAAATGTTTATCTTTCATTTGATTATTCTCATTTCCTCTGTAATCTACAATTAAATGGTGATTTTTATTACACACAACTAGAAGGGTAGCATTGCAAGCTATATAATTAGATAAGCATGTGAATGATCTCATAATTCATACACATAGCTCATAGTGAGGCTGACCATTTTGGACAGATTCATCTTTTGAATTTGGGCCTTTAAATGCATTATTTTAAAATAATAATAATAATAAGTTATGACAACTCTTGTTTTGGTCTACATAGATCAATCTCTAGTAAATTTTTATTTTAGTCATATTGTTTCTAAATCCACCAAATATTGTCCTTTATGGTCTATTTGGGAGGGGAACATAGAGGGAAAGGGAAGGGAAGAGCATATAGTAACATTTCCCTTGTTTGATTTTTAAAATTTTGGAGAAAAAAGAATTGGAGGGTTTTGTATTAATAACCTTCCTTAAAGGGAAATGGAAGGGAAGGGAAGGAAAGGGAAAGAAATGTTAAGTGATGATTTCTCTTTTCCTTGTTTGGATCTTTCAAATTCTCTTAATTTGGAATAATTAAAATTAACAAAAAGGAAAGGTTAAGGAGGGATAATATAAAAATTTTCAATTCCTTCCTCTCTAAAATTTTAATAACTAAACAAAGTAGATGTTACTAAATTTTCTTTTCTTCCCTTCCCTTTCCCTCTATTTTCTTTCTCTTAAATTGGGGAATTGGAAGGGAATGGAAGGGAAAGAAATGGAGGGACAAGGAAGGGAGAAATTGTTACTTAATCACCCTAAATTGGAGGATTTTGTAGGATCCAAATAAAGAGAGAATAAACTATCACTAAACTATTCCTTCCCTTCCCTTCCCCTCCTCATTCCCAAAAATACCCTTAGTGAACATATATAAGGGCATTTAACTAAAGACAAGAAAACTTAGGTGGTGGGAGATTTAATGGATAAGAAAGGAACTTGGAATTGGCATCACTCCTTTATTTTCCTTCTTGAAGATATTAAAAATAAACTTCAAGCCCTTCCCTTCCCATAGATACAAAATTAAGAATCTGGAAGAAAGTTAACCAACTTCTGAAATTAAAAGATTTCTCAAATCTCTATGATTAGGTTCAAACTAACTCACAAAGCTCTATGGGAACCTTTTTAACCTACCTTCTTTGGCACATATGACAAGTTAGAAACAAGAAGGTGTTCGAGAAAACCACATTTAACCCATACTTCATCTTTAAAGTAGTTTAGGCAAGAGCAGTTGAGTATGATGTTTTGTGTGAAGCCCTACAACAAATTATCTCTCTGAATGTTATAAATGTTATTGGACCTCCTTCCCCTAAATTGGTGTAAACTTAACATTGATGGTACTATTTGGGAACCCAAGGCTTTCGCAATATAGCTATAGGTGGGATTCTAAGGGGTTACAATGGTAAATAAATCTAGGGTTTCTCTAAATTCGTGGGTTTCAATGATTGTTAATTAGCTTAGTTATAGGCCATCCTCACTGGTCTAACCATGACTATTGAACTTGATTTTCCTAACCTCTTTTGTTGAATCTAACTCCTCAATTGTAGTTGACTTAATATAAAGATATCATATTTTTTTAATGACACCACTACTTCCTTATCATTAATCAATGCAGGTCATTCCATAGCATCAGTTAACTAGATTATCTACTTGCACAACCATGGAGAAGGGAATGCTTATTCTAATCTTTTGGCAAGGAAGGTAACCTCTATGAAGTCCAGCCTTACCTATTTTGATTATGTACCTTATTTCTTAAATCCTTTATACTTGGTTGATATTTTAGGGATTGAATTCCCATGAAAAATTAGAAATAGGTTGAGCTTTTCCTCCATTGTACTTTTTTATTTTCTTAATGAATAACTTATTTATGAAAAAAAAGAACTACTAATTTTGTTAGAGACATTTAATGATGCACACCACAAAAAATATTCCATGTCTTTAAATTTGTTAGTAACATTAATGATGTAGTAACAAAGGAACTTCATAAAATAGATCTGTAAACATAGAGCTCAAAAAATATGCCATGTCTCTAGATTTTGAAATTAGTAAATATTTTTAATCAACTAAGTCAAATGAAATAATTAGGATGGTTAATTTTAATTAATTAAAATGATTTTTTTTTAATTTTTTTCAGGTACATTTAATGGCATAATTCTTTTTTGGGTAAAGAAGGAAACAAAACAAACAAAATAAAGAAACAGAAAAGCCTTCTATGAAAGAGCAAAACAACCTCATGTTGTCTAGAAGGAGAGTTTTGTAAAACTCAATAGGAAATGGTTGAGAATTAGATCATAAGAGTCATGATGCCTCATCTTTGCAATACATTTATCAACCTTGTTTTTATTCCTCATAATGTAGCAAATATGAATATCTCCAGCATTAGAGAGAATTTCCTTTAGAGGCTTTAACAAAGGTGAATAACTATGGCACCTTGAGACTCCATGCAGAATCATATCCATAGCATTCAGAGAGTCGAATTCAACGATGATTTTGGGGAAGCTATGATCGACCAAAGTTTGTAAACCATCAAGAATGCCTCGAAACTCAGCCCATAAGGTATATCAAGCACTCAAGTTTCTCCGAAAGCTCATAATAAAATGGCCATTATGATCTTTGGCCACTCCTCCAGTCTAAGCTTTTATCTCATTGCCATAAATCGAAGTGTCAACGTACATTTCACCCAATCCATCTTTGGTGGTTCCCGACACTCCTTGTTATGGTCACGTCTCATGTTTCAATGGTTTTTCTCGAGGGACTTAATACTAGACATGACTTATTTAATGGTGAATAAGATATTGAAGAAGATATATTGTACATCCTCATTTTGATTGTAGAAAACCAAAGCATTCTGGTTTCTTCATATTTAGGGATGGCAATGGGTGGGTACCCTCTCATTTTTTTGCTATCCGCATTTGTATCTGCCCAAAATATCTGATATCTGAACCCTAACCATATTCCAAAAAAAATATAAATTTTAATATTCATATCCAAAATACCCGAAACACCAAAAATATCCAAAAAAAGTAATGGATACTGGATACCTCATAATCAAGAAATCTACCCCATATCCACATAATAAAAAATTTTCAAATAATGTAAATGGCTATAAAAAAATTTTACAATAAAAAAAAATTTACATAATTATAAAGTTAAAAACAACTATTCTAATATTAATAAAATCATAAAATTTTATTTAATAATATATATTATTTGGATATCGAATATTTGGTATCCTATCCACCCATTCCTATCGGACATATATAGAGTGTTCAAAGCCAATATCTGCACCTGCCCAATACCCGATAGATAGTTGTATTTTACTATTTGTACCCTATCCAATATACGATATCTATTGGATATCGAGTATTTTTTTTGGACGAATACCATTAGGTACCCATAATACCCATATCCATTGCCATCCTCATCCATATGTTCCAACAAATCACACCAAGATCATTCTCCAATCATATTTCTTATTTCTACTAAATTTATGGAAAGAGTTCTAATTAATCTAATCGAAGAGGTTAGAAGAAAATAACGAGTTCTAAGCGTCCGGATTCCCTGCTGGGCGTCTTCCTGCTGGGCGCTGATGGGCGTTTTAGCAACAATTTTTTCCGTTGCTAAATTTTTTTGCAACAAATATTATTGTCACTATAACTTTTGTTAAATTAATTATTTAAACAAAAGTTATAGCAGCAATAATATTCGTTGCAATAATATTAAAACACACTTTAGCAACGGATAAAACCGCCGCTAAAAAGCCCAGCAGGGAGCGCCCAATAGGGGATCCAAAAGCGAGTTCTACATGCTAGGTTTGGTGAAGCATAACCCAAGAGTTGAGATATTTGGGTAGTCTTTAAGAGCATGTAACGTTATTTCCTCTTCATACGCACATCTCGGACATGTACTATCATCTGAAATATGTTTGCTTGCTCTATGACAATTAGTTGAAATTTTCTCGTTGAGCCACAAGCCAAAGAAAGGAGCACATTCTCTTTGGAACCCGCTAACACCAATTTTTTTTTCAAACTATAACATGATCTTGAGTTAAATTTTGAGAAAGAATGAGATAAGTAGACTTGATGGAGAAAGAACCATTTACTGTAGGATTCCATCGAATTGAATCATGTCTATTTCCCGTATAAGGAGGTGGAACCACTATAATCCTGTTACAAATCCATTGGGTAAGAAAGAACTAAAATTTTTCCCAATCCTGACCACCACTCATGGTAGTATATTGGCTCAAAGTGTCTTTGTCACGAACCAAAACTCCGAGTCCATGACTAGCGCATAGACCTATCATGACATCTTAGGTCTAGCCAGCCTAAAATCTCTTTATCTCATAATAAAAATACTAAAATACTTTAAATTTAACTTTTAAATCTTTATTTATTATTCTGGGCCCTACCAAAATGTTGGCAGAGTTTCCCTTAAAAACGGGGCATTTTCTCAATTTTACAATAGCCCAAACCATTCAACATCCATTCAAATTCAAAGAAAATACAATTGTCTATCTCAAGCCCATAAAAAGTCCATTTATGTCTTACATACAAACTATAATAACAGCAAACTAGTTTGACACTAAAATGGTGATATGCTACAATATCATTAACCCTGCACGACTCAATATTAAGCATGCATGATTCAATATTGAGCCTACCCAAAATAAGAGAAAGCTTTGATCCCTTATACTCTTCAACCTGAGACTGATATGAAAAATTGTAAAGTAAAGAGGGTGAGTCACACAAACTCAGTGAATGTAAGATAAAGGAAACACACTGAATGGAAAACATACTCACACAGAGTTTTGATCATCAAAGAAATTAAAAGGGTATATAGTTCAAAATCTTGTAATCAATCTCTGTACAATAATTTAGAAAGAATAATGTCAATAAAAATTTATTTCCATAAATATCATAATATAATAATTTCAAATAATCTAATATCTCTCATCACATCATCTCTCTCCGTATCTTTTCCCTTTGTACGAGGACAACCCCACTGTGCTTTGCACTGCGCAAAACTGGTCTCGTGCCTTCGGCCACACGAGGACAACACTACCGCTCCACCAATCATCTGTGCCTTCCGCCACAAAATGACAACCCACTGTGCATTACACGCGTTTAACCAATCTTTGTGCCTTCAGCCACATAGAGACAACCCTACAATGCCACTAGCTCTTGTGCCTTCAGCCACACGAGGACGCCTACGTATAAGGTAACTCCACAACACCACCATTTCCAGATCACACAGATCATACAACATATATATTTTCTTCTCATCATTCAATCAAAAGATATATATATCCACATTAAAGTCTTTGAGCTCAAAATTTCAAATAATAAATTTTAAATATTCAGAAAAATACATAATTTCTATATTTAACACCTGCAGTCACTTAGACATGTAATCATTATATTATCACAAATTCAGAGACAATACATTTTCCTAATTGTTTCCCATGGCTGTCTAGACAATGAGTACAAACACATACACAATTAATTTCATATTTAGTTCAAAATAGGTAAGAGTATTTGAAAATGGTATCTCCTTTATCAAACATTCACATGAAAGGATTTGTAACTAAATCCTTACTTCACCAGTCCAGCACTAATTTTCTCAATTCCTCCTTTTCGCTATTCAATTTTCTATTTTTCTTCCTATTTGAAAATACACAAGAATGTTATTATAATATTATTCTATCCAACCAACAAGAATAAAATATTTAGATATCATGGTGTCTCATTAACAATTTAGGCTATTTTATTACTGTTAAATGCCTAAAAAATATGAATGACTGTTAGATAATTTCTATAATTCCAGCGAGCTTTTGTACTGCATTTTTAAAGCTTTTAGGTGACACCAACTTTAATGGGTAACCAGAAAAAAAGTGCTGTGATGATGGTCCACAACAGCTGACGGTGGTGCACGCTGAGGTTGGTAAAAAATGTGGATCAGAACATAAGGATGACGGATCTAAAAATGGTACGATGAACAACAGTGATTTAATCACAATTTTTTTGTGAAAACATGAGCGGTGCAGCTAAGACGTTTTGCTTTGATTTGGGCACGTGGTAGCGGTTCTTCAACGAGTTGTAACTGACCAAGGATGAGGATGTCCTGAGTTAGCCGTTAGTGGAGGCGGTGCGGCTGAAGGAGGCATGTTCTGACCATTCATGGACATCGTTAATTGGAGAAAAAAATGGAGAAAACGACGCCCTTTTCGGATGCTGCTAGCCGGGGAAGACGCGGAGGAGACTTGGTAGTGATATGGTGTTATTGGACGTCCTGTGCTAGTGAGCTTCGAGGCCTCAAATCGGCATCGATGATGGTGAGAAAGTGAATGGAAAGGAGGAGTGAGAGAGAGTTACAGGAGGAGAAAGGGAGAGAGCTGAGAATCTAGGAGGAAGGGATGCATCATTTTAGAAGTTTAGGTTTCAAGGCGTTTTGGTCATTTTGCTATTTTACTTTAGGTAAAATTTAAATATATTTTCTAGTTCATCTTAAAATATAAGATAGCATGGAAGAAATTTGGGTATTTTTAAAGTATCCTAGGCTTCCCAAAAACATTTGTTAAGTTTCTCAAAGTAGATAAGAATTTTCTTATCAGATAAAATTTTATTTTCAAAAATTTTTAAATTTGAGACATAAGCTCAAAATAATTTACTTGCCCCATATCTAACAAAGTTGTTAGAACATGTTTAATTTATTTATTTTTGATTAATGGAAAATTAGTTTTCAATAAAATTATTTGTTAAATAGTCCAAATTATTTTATGCACAAGGTTCTCAAATTTTTTAAACATAAGCTTAATTCATATCGGGTCAATGTTTTGAAAGTTCAAACAGTTCTGCTAGTCAATTTTTTAAGGGTCAATACTTTCATATAATAAGGAATTTTGAAAATGAAATGTCTCTTTCCAAACACTTTAAACAATAAAGTAGAAAGCAACTACAACAGCACTTCAACACATTTTTTCGTAAATAGCTAAACATCAAGCTACTGCAAAAAAGGTAGACTAAAGTAGGTGACCAAAAATAGAAGCAAAAGTCTGCGACAGTACAGCAGGACTATAAGCCATTGTCTGAAGCCATGACAGTGCAACAGAGCTGAAAAGATAAAGCAGAAAAAGCAAGGTGCAGCATAAAGCAAGGAGCAAATATGGAAAGGTGTACGTCTCAAGAAACTCTCTGGTTAGTCAGGCACTCTACTTGTGGAAAAACATGAGCCCAATGGCTACAAAGGAATGATCAACCTTTTGACTTCCTGCATTAACCTCGGATAACTCAAAGGTTTAAACAAAGTCAACTCTAATCAAGAAGTAGCTCTATAGAGAAGTATGCATAATACAACAGAATAGGTAGCAGGTGGCATAACAGGTTAAAAGCAGTAACCTTCAGAATAAAGTAGTTATACAGGTGTATAAAATTAAATCTAAAGAAAAGCATCAGAGATGGCAGCGCACTTAATAGAATAAAAATAGAATGGTGCATGTCTAAAGGCATAAAATCAAGTTGCACAGCATTCCTTTTCTAAGAAAAACACAAAGCTAACGGTCACCAAGGGTAGAAGAGCTACTAGACAATAAACATTAACCTCCGTGATTTTGTAAAGATAAAGTAAAGCATTAAATGCAGTCTACAATGTCCCTCTGAGCAAAGGAGCGTCTTGGACAGTATGCTTTATGGCATTTATTATTGCATTTAATGAAGATCTCAATAGCTAGTTTTAAAGACCATTAAATAGGAGGTGAATGGCACAGTATTGAGGTTGGGAGAGTTATTGAGATGAAACAGAGAAACCATTTTCTTGAGTTAATTCTCTCCATCTCTTTATGGTCTTAATGTTTATTTGCTCTTAGTGAGTTATTGGGTTTCTTGATGAAGGTTATAACCACTAAGTTGAAATCCTCATCTTCCTTTAGTCTAGGTTTCTTGCTAAGAATTTAGAAGTAGGAATTGTTAAGGTGGATGTTAGCTTAAGTCGGTAGGCTACTGATTAAACTGTCTGAGGTTTGGGTAATTTTAGGAGAATACAAAGTGGAGCCTTCATTGGGTTGCCTAGAGGCATAAAAGCTGGCGTATGCTGAGCTTAAGTGTATGAAAGTTTCCCAAGTGTATTTTTAATAATTACCCTTACTGTGGTTATTGGCTTAAGTCAATAGGTTACTGATTAAGTTGGGTCAGGTTATGGGTAAAATTAGAAAAATACTAGGTGGAGTAAAAGCAGGTGTGCTGAGCCTTCATTGGGTTACCTAGAAGCATAAAAGCAAGTGTATGCTAAGCCTAGGTGTATGAAGGTTTTCCAAGTGTATTTTTGGTGATTATCCTTTTAATGAAATACCCTTGCTGTGTGCTTGGGAAGAGGATGTAAGATCAAGGTAATCTTGGATCTGAACCTCTATAAATCAGTTGTGTGATTATCTTCTCTTTTGTTCTTACATCTAACATTAACCTGAATTTGAAACTAGTTATTATTTTAAAAAGGGTATTTATTTTGGATTATTGTAAAAGTTTAACATCTACCTAATAGTATTTTGAAAGAGTTTTTAAAAACTAAAAAAAACCAATTCAACCTCCCTTTCTTGGTTCATTATTTGGCTAACAAAAGTTTCTAAGTTTTCATTAAATTTTTCTGATTATTTTAGTTACTAATGCATTTAAATTATCAAAACTTTGAGATATTACAATCTTGAAGCATGAGATTAGTTGGCATGGCCGAAACTTTTTCCACTAACTTCCCCATGTCTAGAAACCAATTGTTAGTCTAAAATTTAAATTTTTTTTTCACCATTGCCATTGTTCCAAGCAATATTTAGTTGTAAATGAGTCTAAAAAGCATTTACTCCCTTCTAGAGGTTTGAAGATCTTCTTCTCATGTTAATAAATGGGATGATGTCAATATAATTATATTTAGCTCTAAGGACTTTAACCCATATCTTATCTTTTTCCTGGATTAACCCCAACGTACTTCCATAAGGAAAGCTTTGTTATAATTTTGCATGTTCCTCAAGTGGATACCGCCTTCATGCTTTGGGCTGAAAATGGTTTTGCAATTCACTAGATTGATCTTGCAGTTCTCCCCATTTGTCCCCAAATGAAATTATAGAATGTCCTCTCAATTTCATTACAAATTCTTTTAGGAATGTAAGTAGTTTGCATGGCATAGCTAGGGAGAGTAGATATTATCGATCTAGCTAGTGTGATTCTGCTCGCCAAGTAAAGTGATTAACAATTCCAAGTACTAAGTCTTCAATTCGCCTTTTCCAAGATGTAATTATAAGTACTCCTCGTGACTCTTTTGTGATGCACCGGTGTTCCAAGATATTTCCCCAAATTCGGTGTAGCTTTAAAGCCGAGGTCTTGACAAATTTCTGCCCGTCTCAAGTGATTGAAATTTTTAGAGAAATACATCCGAGTCTTGTCATTACTGACTTTTTGCCCACAGCTAGCACAAAAAATTTTGAGGCAATCATTGATAGTGGCGGCTTGGCCTTTAGAAGCTTCAGAAAACAAAATGAGATCATCTACGAAGAACAAGTAAGATATTAGAGGACCATTCTGAGAAATTTTGAAGGGTTTCCAATGACCATTATTGATTGCGAAACAAAAATATTTGTGTTGGGACAATTTAGTTGAAAAATACTTTTGACCGTGTTTGAGAAGCAGTTTGTATTTGATTGTCAGATTATTAAAAAAGGTTTGCCTAGATTTGACAATGGATTAAGGTAAAAGATAAGAGTATTTTGATAAATATACAATTTTATTAGGGGTGTTGTCGTCCTAAAATATTTAATATTTAATATTTGTTTTTATATAATAGCAAAACTCTAATTTTTAACTTTTACTTTAAAATTAAAAACTTATTTTTACTATCACTTAAAAGTACTTCTGAAATTAACACTTTATTTTTAAAATAAGTGCTTTTAGAAAAAATGTACATTAAAAAACAATCCCAAATAACATGGTAACACTTTCTTTTATGAACTAAATTAAAAAAAAAATATAGATACATCTCTCGAAATTCAAATAATTAATTTATGCGGTTGAGTGGCGTATAACATCAGCATTACAACTCCATGAGGTTCATTTACAACCAAAAGTTAGAAACTTCCAAAATTAACAGAATGCGTTGAGAACGACTTAAGATATCTATCTACAGTTACAGATACATGGTAACACTTCTGCAGGACTTTTCTTTTTTGTTAGTTTTATATTTAAATAAAATTCGCTGAGTTCACCTATAATCATGATACTTTTTGTTAGTTTTGACCAAACCCTACTATATGTTTTTGTTAATTGTAGTAAATTAAGATTTTGTAGCTGAAATTTTTTTTAATAATTTAATAAATATTTAAATTCTAGGATGAAAAAAATTAACTGTATTTTTTAAAAAAAAATTGATAAAATATTATATATAAATATTTTTAACGGTTTAACTCAGAATTTTTTCCACTCAAATTTTTAGAAATTACATATATTAGATTTTTATAGAAAAATTCTCATTATATAAGCCCTTTTCTTTTGAATAAAGACTCCGCGTGCACACAAAGTTCATTTTGACTTGTGAAAAAGTGACCAAAAAAGCACAATGCCACGTGGAACCAATCATGCTACGTGTACTTTTACCATTAGTCCATTACCTACCAACCGAAAACAAGAAGCATCATTTCTTTCTGTAAAAAAGCGTCGCCCACTATTCTCACCTTCCCCACTAAGAAAGAAGAAATCATTATTGGCTGTGTGTAGCAAACCAATCAATATCACCACCTCATCAAATTGAAAGCCACACTTACTTCATTCATTCATTCATTTATTTATACTTTTTCTTGCAAAAGCAATAACCCCATCAATTTCGTTGCTCAAAACTAGTATTGAAGAATCAATCAATCTGTGTCCAAATGCTTAAGCTTTTTGATTCTTCTCTTAGGCTCTGTGTGGTTCCTCTTTCAGTGGCAACCATATGGGTCACTGTAACTAATCAGCAAGATAATAGCAGCTATGGAATGGTCAAGTATACCAACCTCTCTGGTCTCAAGTAAGACTAATCTCTTCGCTTCCATTTTTGTTGTTTCTTTCTGGTTTTCTATATATATCACAGCTTAATTAATTCATCAATTTGATTCTGTTAACTGATAGGTATATGGTATGTGTGAGTGCCATCTGTGCTGCTTATGCCCTTATTGCTGCAGCTTCCTCATGGGTCAAACAATTTGTATCTAAACCTTGGATCTTCTTCATCTCTGATCAGGTTTCATTTTGATGCTTAATTTCCCTGTGCTTAAGTGAATTATATTTCTTTGCCTGTTACCACCAAGTTGTTGGTTGAAGTCTAAGCGGCCTTATCATGTCAAAAGGAGGATATAAGTTTTAAGGTCTAACATAAATTAGTTTTCGCCAAAAAAATAATTCTTTGCCTATTTAGAAATGTGACAATAAAAGCATACCAAGATGTAATAGATCAAAGCACAAGATATTAAGATAAATTTAAAACATTTTAAATATTAAATGTAGTGATGAATTTTGATTATGGTTTTCAATTTTCTATTCCATTCTCTCCAATTTAAAGAAGCTCTTCAATTACTGAGTTATGTTACTTCTTGGCAGATTGTGGCATATCTAATGGTTACATCAGTTGGTGCAGCAATGGAGATATATTATTTACTATACAATGGAGACAGGGAAGTTACATGGAGTGAAGCATGCAGCTCCTATGGGAAATTTTGTAGCAGAGTGAAGTTGGCTTTGATCCTCCATATGTTGGCCCTTTGTTGCATCTTGGTTTTAGCTGTGATTTCAGCTTACAGAGCATTCTCCATGTTTGAGCCTCCTTGTGCTGATTTTAAAGAGGTTGAAGAAGAGAGGGGTTAATTAGGGTCCTAATTAACTCTATATGTGGAGATTATTTGAAAAATTATACTTTACTAATTAGGAAATACTCTTAGAAAATATAGATAGGATAATAGGCAATATTACTCCGGCCAAAATAAAAAAGTAGGTAAGGTTACTGATACCTTATGTACATGATCCTTATTTTGGGTAAAATTGTGTGCTTTTTGATATAATAATAACATACAATCTGAGGTTTGTATTTTTATTTATATTTCAGCTAAAAGAAATATGCTCTCTCATTCCATCTAAGTACCAAATTCATTAACAAAAAGAAAGGTTTCCCAAGAATGAATTGTACTTGGAGTGTTTTTGGCTCAAATGGGGAATATATATAAAAACAGAGGATACGTAGGTCTCTGTTTTCCTCTGTTTTGTAGGTAGCATATGAATTCTACTGAGTGATTAGAGGCGGTAAAATGATTTATGACCAAAATAATCAACTAATTTATTTATGTTTAGGATTGTAATATAGAGAGGTCGAGAAAAGAAGGAGAATTCGACCTTACAAGGAGTCAAGCTCTCCAGAGTATTTTCCTTATGTTTATGACCCACTTTTAAATCTAATTATTTTGATTTAGGAATTATTTTGAGTTGGGTTATTGATTGACGCACATAAAAAGGTTACGTAGATGAACTGAGTTTAACTTTTCAAAAAAAAAAGTCATCAGTCATTTTATGATTCAATAAAATTATTAAAGGAGGGATACTAGAGAAAATTAGAGAAAATAGAAGTTCTTCGCTTGACATCGGAAGAGTGATATATATATATATATAGAGAGAGAGAGAGAGAGAGAGAGAGAGCGAGAGGGGGGGGAGAGAGAGAATGTTACATAATGAATAATTATTTAGTAAAGTATAAGTATTTGTAAACACAGTTATTTGTGATATATATTTATTAAATTTGTATTAACTTCTCTTTTCACCTAATTATGTTTCAGAATATTCCATTAAATGTGCTGCATAGTTTCACGTTTGATCATACTATCATACTGCATGATCCAATTTAATGACTCAAGTGTCAAACATTGTGTATTTTTATTACCTTTTTCCTTCTTTTGAAGAAATTAAAGATAAAATTGTGTTATTGTTGTTACTGAAATAAGTGTTTACTTGATTCCGTTTTGGATGTCATTATTTAGCAATGATTTATAAATTAAATTGATGATTGAATCAGTTAAAGTATTAATTTATAATTTAATAATTTAATTATAATAAAATTATAATTGAATTAATATTAATATCATATATTAATTTTATATTATAATTAAATACAATAATAAATATTTTACATAATTTTATTATATAAAAATAAAATAAATATAAAATATATCTTATATTTTTAAAAAATAATAAATTATTTACTAATTTTTTTAAAAAACTTAAAAACATATCATAATGTATAAATTATTGATTTTTTTTTTCATTTTTCATTTTTTTTTGTTTTACTTCTTTGTCTTTTTGGCTACATTCAATTAAAAAACTTATGAAAAAGATTAATTTTTTAAGATAGATTGAATCACTCAATTGATCGATTTTGATTAAATTATTTAATTTTTTATTAATTTTTTACAATGTTAATTTTGAGACTTAACCGAATCAAAATTATAACTGGTTAACCAATTTTTCATTAAATTGATTAACTTAATTGGTCTGATTTTTATAACAATATTAGTTAGAATAAATTGAAAATCAGTTATTACAATTAAAAAAAATCACACTAAAATTCATGTCTCACATATATATATATATATATATATATATATATATATATATTATATTAATCACTATGTCCTCTTCTTCGATGTCACTGATCAAAACCTTGGAAGATAAGACCTGGATCTCCACTTCTCTTTTATGAGTGAACAGCCTTATCTTCACCAACAAAAACATTCCATCGTTTCCTCTCCCATGTTCATTGTTCCTTCATAATCAAAATCTTGTCTTTTGTTGGCCTCTAAGAGCAAAACATTTCATCTTTGATGAGTGTTCCCTCAACTTCATTTATCAAGTGGTCCTCTTCTTCGTTGCCAAAGCCTTCTTATTACTTATAGCAGTCATCCCAAGCGGCTTTATTTCCCATTGACGAAATTTAAAATTTGAGTAAACTATACACACACACACACACACACACGATACATTTGAATTAAAAATAGAAAATCTCTTTAGGTTTGGAAATATTTGTGGAGACTGATTCATTTGAAGATGCGTATATGAGGAATTTATTTTTGTGGCATGGGAATATGAGGTAAAATTTCTCCAAAATAAATTTGGGGATGAAGATGAGATCATGCTCCCTGTCTTGTAATGTCTTCATCCTCGAAAATTTACAATATTTTTTTTTGAATATATATGTATTTATTTAAATACATTACTTTATAACTTTTTCTTTTCATTATTTATTAATTAAAAAATTTAAAAAAACAAATAACTTTAAAAAATAATAAAATTCTTAAAAAAAATATTTTATGACTCTTAGTTTTATTTAAAAATTTTAAAATCATAATTAATTTTTTTATTATATTGATAGAACTAAATATTTTTATTAATATCTTATATATATATATATTTTATAAAAAATTATTATACTATTATTTTAATAAATTATTGTTGAGACTTTAAGTTTTGTGTGAAGTTTTCGACAATCTTGTAAAAAATGAGAATAAAAAAGATTTTCTTCCTAAAATGAGAAATGAAAATAAGAATGGAGAGCAATGATAAATGCAGAGATGGAGAGTGATGAGACCCGACCCGCCGGCCCCCACCCTCTCTCATTTCTATTTCTATTAAGAATTGGTTAGATTTTTTATTAATTAATAAAATATTTAATGATTTAAAATTATAAAAACTAAAAAAAAAATAATTATGTTAAAAAATTTTATTAATCAATTAAATAAAACCTTAATTAATGTCTTAAGCACGGATTAGCATGACTTTTTTTTGTTTGGTTAAATGATGGCCCAAGCGATTTGGCACTTTAGAATTCTTTAAAAACTTCTACCTGTTCAGAGAAGTTTGGGTCTATTAATTATTTTCACATCTTGTCATTCTAGTTATTCTCTTTGTTGATTTCTTTTTGTTTAATTAACTATTTTAGTTTCTTTCATTGTATGTGATTTTCTATGAATTCTTCTAGAGTGCTATGTTATCTATTTATTTATCTAATAATTTAAAATTTGTATTTTACAAAAATAAAAAGTCGAAAGGTGAGTCATTTCTCGAGATAAAAAATAAGCAAAATAAAATCCTTTAATATATATTTTCTCATGATTATTTTTATAAAAAAAGTCATATGTAGATAACTCTTATTAATTATAAAAATAATTTAAAATGTAATAAATTAATTTAAATTTAATTAAAGAATTGGGATAAAACATTTGGAAACTTTGGAATATTAGTGGGAGGCGATTAAGGAAAATTTTCTAAGCTTGTAGCTAAAATTTGAGAATTTTTCAAAATTAAATTATATTTGATAACATAATTTTTATTTGCCTTGAGAAAATTTACAGATAATTTTGAAAGGCTTATGATAGTTTAAAAATTTCTAAATCTCTTCCATATTATCCTAAATTCTTACTTAAATCGAAAAATGGGTCTGAAATTTATCTAGGGTAAAGTGAAAAAAGACTAAAATGCCCTTAGAAATATTAAAATCCATATTTCTTTCATTTCTTCTCATTTCCTCTTCTTTCCCTGCGATCATTCTTTCTCCCTGCATTTTTCACTTTCTCTCTTGCATTTTCCTTCCTTCTTCACTGCCACCACTGTCCATTGCATCATTGGTCCACCGTAGGAAGGTGCATCGACCGCGACATTGTTGATGCCACCAGGAGCCTCGCTGGACCGGCACAGCCGCTAAAAAATGATTTTTCTTCCTTCCCGTCGCGATTTCGAAAGAGCTTCGATTCGGCCGTTCCGACGTCGTTCGACCACCGGTGATCAGTGCTTAAGCTACCCAGCAACATCCCCAAGCTACCGGTGACCTCAGCTGCCGCCATCGCCACTGCCAGTCACCGAAAAAAGCCTTAGAAAGTGCAGGGACTAAATTATAAATTTTCAAAATCTTCGGTATACACTGTAAAACTCCGAATTAATCACTTTTTTTTGTAATTTCTAGCTTCTATAATGTCATTAGGGATGAATTGAAGGATTAGATTGAAGAAGAAGGATGAAAATCATAAATTTGTAAATAGGGACTAAATTGTAAATTTTAAAAAAGTTTGGTATGAAGTGAAATTACAAAATTTGATGCGTCACTGTAATCTTTAACTTAATTAAGACTCGTATGAATGTATAGAAGTAGGAAATGGAAGGAAAATGAGGCAAAATCATTATAGGGACTAAACTGAAAGTTTTAAAAATTCTTGGTATGGACTGAAGTTTGAGGAATTTGATGCCTTTCTGTAAATCTTGATTCCAAGGAAACTCTTATGGATGGATAGAAGTAGGAAATAGGGAAAAAAAGGAATGTGAAACTCTTATGAATGTGAAAGTCTGAGGAATGAATTGAAATCCTATAAATTTTGGTATTTTCTTTAATATTGAGTTACATGGAAGCCTTCATATAAATTTGGAAGATTTTTGATGACTTTAAGGACTATTTTCAAGTTAGGAAAATTTTAAGGACTAAATTGAAAAAGGTTGTTATTTTTTCGTTCAAGAAGAGAAAGCCATGAAATTCTGAAATCCTATATTGGATTAAATTTATTTAGCCTCCCAAAAGTTTCTTAGAAGAAATTTGATAGTTATATAGCCAAATGTTAAGTTTGAGGTGAATTAAGAATTTAATTCAAATATAATTATATTTGAAAGGAATTAGTGTGGGAAATTGAAATGTTGCTTTTATAATTGATAGAAGTGGCTTGTGGACTCAAGCAAAATGAAAGAAGGGAAGAGTCCTAATTCAAGTGAAGGAAATCCCAATTAAGGTAAAGTAATCTACACTCCCCTATTTAGAAACAATATTATAAACTGTTTAATTTAAATGAAATTTATTTTGTGAAATGGGAAATGTGTGATGAAATTAGTTTGAGAAATGTAAAGTTTTCATGAGTATAGAGATATTGCCTGTATATGTTTGAAAGGTATGAAATAAACCTTTTGCTGCTTGATGTGAAATGACTATTAGGTTATATGCTCATAGGGACAGACTAAATTTAAGATGAACATTGAGTGGCTAGTATGGGATGGTCATTTAATGTTTTTTATGCAGATTTCTTTATAAAATATATCTGTTTCTCTTAAATGATCTGCGTTTGTTAGAGATTACTCTTTAAACCAAGACAACCCTATAAAAGACTTAAGGAGAAAAAGGGTAGTTATTAGTCAACTATGTGTATATAATTGTTGTATAGTCGAAAAAGAGGATAAGATTGATCTTTATTGACCCATAACGTGAGGGGAAGATGGAATATTTAAATATTTACTTTACACATATTATGATAGTATGAAAAGGTGAAAGAATGGCATTCCAATTGATTCTTGAAAATGCTAAACTAAATAAGGTAGTCGATGATACTAAGGTCTGAGGTTCCTATGTTATGATTAAAGAAAATAACATTAGAATGTAAATGCCATATTTTAATGTAGGTTTAATGGTCTCAGATGATGATATGGTTGATATTATATTGTGATTGTGATGATGTTGAGAAGGATAATGTTAATTTATTGTACTAAAAGTTTCACCTAGGGGCATGACCTTAAATTTTTTCCCTAAGGTGACTTATTTATGATTTCTGGCTTTAAATTTGCACCTAAGGGCATGGTACTAAATTTACCCCTTAAGGTGATTTGGTTAAGTTAATTATGGCACTCTAAATTACACTTAGGGGCACGACACTAAATTTATCCCCTATGGTGATGTGACTATAGTAACTCGGCACTAAATGAACACCTAAGGGGGGAAATGACACTAAAATATTCCTTATGGTGAAGTGGTACCAAACAGCACTAAATGAATACATAAGGGACGAAACAGTACTAAATCTCCCCTTATGATAATGGCACTAAAGGAACACTTAACGGATGAATGGCACTAAATATTCTCTAAGGTGAGAGGCACTAAGTGGCGTCTTAAAAAGTTAAAAGGGTGATTGAAAGTATTTTGGTTTATTTTGGTTGTAAGTTGGCTGCATGAAAGAGGGTATAGTTATGGCTATTCGTTTTAATGCTAAATTTATGATGGAAATGTTTTAAATGTTATATACCACATCCAGATAACAGCATACAATGAGATATTTGATTTGTATAATGTGGGATATATGTATATTGTTTTCTGGGAATATGAAAGATTATATACTAATGTATTAACACAGAATTTGTTACGAAAAAGGAACTTACATGCATTATTGAAACGATATTTTAATCAGTAAAATGACACTATACTCGTATGAATTTATATAATTTCCCGTAAATGTTAAATTGAAAGCATTTTATAGTTCATATGTGTGTTAAAAAAATGTTTTGGGGAGATGTTTTCTATGCCGGAGGCATAATTGAACTTTCAACTATTTTATAAATATTTAAATTATAAATTACTCTACTGGAATTCTTATATCTTATTAAGTTGATTGTTCAGATGATCAGGGCCATGATGGTGCGAAAAATTAGCTTGGGTCTGGATGTATGTTAGAATTAAAGGATTTTGGAAGATGCTGAATGATGTGTAAGGCAACATGAAGGATTTAACTATGGATGAAGGCCATAAGCTTGTATTTAAATAGTTGCATAATTTATGTTGTAGACTTATGGTTGTTTGATGAATAGTTTGGGCTATTGTACAAATAAGAAAATGTCTTACTTTTGGGGAGAACTTTGTTGAAAATTTGATAGAATTTCTGATGATAATTGAGAATTTAAATATTTAGAGATAATTATGTTAATGAATGAATGGTTTAGATTTCTTATATTCCAGAGTAGGGATATATATTAGTGTGAATTGATTTGTTAGGTACACTGTGCAAGAGAAAGGGTTGAGTGGAACTTGAATAGGAGAGCCTATTTGGGTTATACTTAACCAATAACGGCCCATTTGGTTCCTAAGGAGAAAAAGAAAAGAAAATTTCAAGAGAATTTCACGCTTCTAATTTTTACTCTGATATTCCATGTAAAATTAAGAGGGGTCGTTACATAAAACATTTATCAAACTTTGTAATTTATACAAAAAGCCTCATTCATTAATTTTTTTCATTCAAAAATTTATGAGAGGAAGACACAGACAAATTATTTAAAGGGATTTTCAATATGAGGCCTAAGATTCAAAGTTTTTTTTATTATACAAAATCTAAAGTTTAAAGGAGTTTTCTATACAACATTTAAAATTTAATGGGATTTTAGTTTAGCATGAATTTATTTCGCCGACGTGTTACTGTTACATTAGGGTTTTTGATGAAAAAGTTAATAGAGATTTTTTTTTTTTTGCATAAATTGTAGAGTTTATAAGGTTCTAAGTCAATTTTTATAATTAATGAGAGTTATTTATACATGAATTATAGTTGAATAGGATTTTTTGTATTTTAGTCATAGAAAAATTATTTTTATTTATTTTAGGATAAAATGTTGCAAACTTGTTGAACTATAAGTCATATGCAGATAATTTCTCTGAATTACAAAATCTAAATTATAAAAAAGACCTAAAACTTTTTAAACTTTGCATTTTGTACAAAAAACTCATTCTTTAACTTTTTTATCTAAAATTTGATCGAAGCAGTGGCACGTTAGCCAAAATGTAAAATTAAGTTACACAATGTAAAAACTTTCCTAAGTTTTAAGTTTTGTAAAAAAAATTTATTCAAATAATTTGACGTACTTGCCTTTTATTAGGATTTTTAATACAAAAATTTAACAAATTTTTTTTTGTACATATTATGAAGTTTTAAAAAAATTTTATATTAATTTTTATAATTGAACTACTTATAACTTTTAAATATTACTTATTTTAGAGTTAAAAATCATAAATTTAAATTATTCTAAATTTTAAAAAGTAATTATTTTATCTTAGTTAAATATATGTGTGATAAATTTGAACTGTTATATTATATAAATAATAAATATATGGATAATTTGACTAAAACAACTAAAATTATGATTTAACTTTTATAATAAGTTAGATTAATGTAAATATGTAATAAACTCTTTCTTTACCATTTACACATCGAAAAGTTGAAATGAGTCTAATTTTCCTATTTTTATTGGACAAGTCACAAGTGTTGCTAAAGCCTAAAACGCATGACAGTCAGTCGGTATACTTCTCAGCAGAAACTAGTGGCTCCCTAGTTATGCGTTCGACTACATAGCAAGAACTAAGAAATGAGACCCTTCCGTACGAGGAGTTTCTCTATTTTTATCTGAAAACCCTTCACAAACCTTGTTTCAGCCATGGATTATTCAGCCTACCAACAACAACATCAACAATCCTATGACTCATCTCAAATCCAAGATTACGATCAATCATCCCAATCCTATTATGCCTACAATCAACCATACGACCAGCAATACGGATACTTTCACAATCAAGATCAAGGGAATTCGTATGCCCATCAACAATTCCAGCAAGAACCCACCACTATTCATCCTCCTGGAGTCCCAATCCAGCCTGAACAGACTCAGATGCAAAATCAGCAGAACGTTCATTACCTTACTGGGGTTTCGGAAAATCAACAGCAATCAAACATGGATTCAGGCGCGGCGGGTGCAAGTTCGGTGAATCCGGCAGCCACCGCGGCGGTAGCCGCTCTCTCGCAGCTCACTCAGTTTGCAGGGAACGTGGATGTGGCGCAGAGGGCGACACATCCGCTGGTAAAATTTTTATATTCTTGCAATTTTTAGTCGGAATCTAAGCTTACGTTCTTGCGTTTCTATGTTGATTTCTCCAATCTTGATCAATTCTGCGAAATCAATGACATGAGCCCCTTCCATAATCTTGTATGCTCTTGTTGCTGAATTTCGGAAGTGAATAAGAATGATATTTCGGGGTTTCTGTGATGTTGACTGAATAGGTTCTGGTTTTTGCATTAACTAAAATATTCTTTTCTTGCTGATAATATAGGTGTAGCATTTAGTTGATATTGATAAATATCCTTAAATCTGATATTCAGCTCTTCAGTGTTTGTAACTTTTTTTTTTTCTTTACATTTCATATCTATTGACTTATGTCAATATGTTCTTCTCCCATTTAAGTTTTGCATTTTTACTATCATGACACTGTTATATATTTCTGTTCATTAACGCCATTAGAAAGTGAACACATATTAGCTTCATCTATGAAATCTGGACAAACAAGAAGTTTGACCTAGAAGTTAATATTATTTTATCTTGGGATTAAATATAATTCCAGTAGTAATATACTAAAATTCTAAATTGTTTGGAATGAAGTGCTGTAAGCTTTAACAAGCTCAAGTTGAGTAAAAATATATAATTTTTTTCCCCACAAAATAATGGAAAATTTTTATGAGTATGAGTCATCCTTGTTAACTTTTCCGATTTGCTCCCTGGAAGTTGTTGATTGCTGTGTGTTTGAGTTAGGTTCTACATAAAATGGGATTTTAAAGTCAATTTCATTGTCTTTTGTGAAGAAAATTGTCACTACGTTGATTTGATAATATAATGGTTAATGCAGTGCTATTGAGAGGTCTATAAGTTATTTCTGCCAGCAATCTTCACTATTTCTCCCTAATCCCAAATGGGATGGCCAGAAGGAATCCTTATTGAAAATAAGCGTTTGAAATTCTCTACTTGAATATTCTTCTGCGTTTGCAGCCTTATCTTCACTAATATGATAGTTGTCTTTCCTTTGGTACTTTTAAACTTTCTACTTGAACCATCTTGTTATTTAACATTGGTACAATTGTAACTTTTTGGTATATGAGATGAACCATTTTTTCACTATTATTATTTAAATATTTTTGGATAAGACAAGGGGGTCCCAAGCTATTTTTGCCCATTATTGTCACCATAATCCCAACTGGTATGCCAACAGGAACCTTTATGGAAAATAACTGTTCCTGATTATCTTCAAGAAGGAGGCATTTGGTATGCCATTGCCTTGACTCTGATATCTTGGATGTCAGGCGACATCTAAGATGCTGGTGTTTAGTAAAATCATAACCAAGGTAATGGGTGTCATCCAAGATATCAGGAATCATAGGATGACACCATTTTTAGTGATATTTTGTACCATCCAAAAACCATGGTATATCAGATCACACCCCTTTTAGATCTATTAACTTTTATAAAATATCACCACCATCATTTCTATGATAACTTCTGATTTTCCTGTCAAACGTGATGATCTTAAATACTTTAAATATTCCTTTTTCCTTGCAATAATATCTTCTCTCTATGATTATTTGATTTCTTTTGATCCTCTTTAAACTTTCTACTTGAGTCGTCTTGTTATTTCACTTTAGTGCTTTTGTAACAATGTTTTGACATAGAACTATATGTTCACTTTACTTTTTTTTTTTGGGGGGGGGGTAAGATAATGGGATCCTAAGATCCAAATTAGAGAAAAACTACAACTTAGGCTTTCTAGGCATGGATGCCCCAAAAAAATCAGTTATGAGCAGCAGACTCCACTCTGCAGGTGATTGGGTGTGGAGAGCTCCTGCAAATTGCAGTCGAAGTGTAGGCTATACTTTACCAGTCAATCAACACCTCAATATTCTTCCCTGTGGGTTTGACGACTGATTTTGGATATATACTACTATTCTAAAACTGATATTCATTTCTTCTACTTTTGCTTTTCATTTATTCTCTTTTCTCCACGTCAGTGGTTTTTTTTTTGTCTTGTTTGTATCTTATCTATCTAACGGTTTATAGTGGAGAGCTGGTGAGAACAAATGGTACTTCTATAGTCTATAGTCATTCATACTCTAACCAGTAACCATGATGTTATGCATAAGACACCTCCTGAATTCCTCTGCTTGTTATACCAGATTGTACTTATCTAGTTGTCTAAGACTCTAAATACATCCTCTGTTATCTTTTTTCTGTGATCTTGACCAACAATGAAAAAATTCATTGCCTGTTGGAATTGTTGGTGTACATTTATGTATATCATATGTTCATTAGCTCTTAGTAATCCTGATCAGAGACTATGGCTGGGGAGAAAAGAAAGCCGTGATAGCTTTTCTTTTGCATTTGTGGGCCAAGAGTAAATGAGATTAGTGTAATCAGCAGTGATATGGATTTACATTATCACAGAAAAAAAGATATGGATTTACACTATCTTTATTCCCAAAAGTGGTGTGGCATAATGATGTTTCAGATCCCGCATAGGCTTTATATTTGATGTTTCTATTGTGAGATCATTGAAAGAGACATGTTCTATTCTATGCCATTTAGGTAGGAAGCATGGGCATTGACTTGGATACCACGACACAACAAAATCTGAAGTACCTATATATACTTGAAAGTGTTGCCTCGTGTCTAACACAAATGTCTTATGTGTCAGATTCAGACACAACTTTTTTTTTTTTTTTGAGTGTCCATGCTTCATTGCCAATTAGCCTTGGCAATTGGCATTTAATTTAGTAGTGGTGAGTCACTTCAGTGGAGCTGAAACAAGATGCCGTAAGATCGATTGAGTCAAAATTAAGCCATTATTGGATATGTTTGTATTGCTTCTTGACTTGGTTCAGCATAGGTGCTTATAGACTAACATGCTACTTCCTTAAGTTAATACCAGAGGAAAATTCATTTTGAATATGTACATGTAAAAGACTGATTGAAAAATTTGCAACTTTTTGACCTTTTTTTGACATTCTTTTATGCTTTTAGATAGAATATCTTGCTGTGCTCCCTACAGGTCTTTTGGGACTATCTCTGGACAAAGGATGATACTGGGTAGGTATTAAATCCTCAACTTTTCATCTAAAACTGTCAGATCAGAAGGTGTTGAGAATACTGCAAATTTGACAAGCTCCCTAAGGGTATGTTTGGGAGTTGAGAGGGGAAGGGAGGGGAAGGAATTCCAAGGGCAAGGGAAAGAAGGGAGGGGAAGGGATGGTTAAATGGTAATTTCCCTTCCCCTTGATTGGGAAAATTTTCTCCTCAAAAATCCTCCAAATTTGGAGAACTTATATTAATAAAGGAGGGAGGACATTGGAGAGTTTTGGAGGGCTATTAGAAAATTCTACATTCTCCTCCCCTCCTTATAACAAACTCCCAAACAAGGGAGAGGTTTTAATGAAACCTTTCCTTCCTTTCCCTTCTCTATTATCCTCCATCCAAACATACCCTAAAGTGACCAGATAAAGATAATTGTTGCATCATAAGCTAATAAGCAATTGTGGTTCTCACCTTTGCGTACCCATCACTGATACATTGTGGTGGTTCTTTGCTGGTTGCTTTAGAGCTGATGTGGGCTTATGGTCATCCTTTGCAAGCTTTCTCTTCAAGTCAATTGATATACTCTCCAAACCCATCTATGTTACCAGTTTGTTGATTCAGGTAGTTGGGTTTGCATGTGTTGTAGTTTGTAAACATATTCTTTTTGAGCCACTTCTTTTCATGTTTCTCTTCTTAACTGACTGGCCCTTTAAACTAATCATATGAGGCCTCACAGTTAAGTAAGGAAAAATTTCCCTTATTTCTCTATTTTGGATGTAACTTTCTTTAATTTTCTTTCTTTCTTCCTTTGATCAGAGGGTTTTTTGTGCTCAGTTTCAGACTTAGGGAAGTATTGAGCATTTTTCCGAGGCTCTAATTTGAACATTATCAAGGATTGCTTGATCAACAATATTTGAGGCTGATAAAATGTGGATGGGCATGGATGCAATGACTTTGGTCAAAGTTCCTGGTGGGTGGGTCTATTAATCTATTAAAATTTTTGACTCTGAAGATATGGTCTGAGACATGGATATTATCTCAACCATAATAAGGGAAGTTCATGATCAAATGGCTTATCAGCAAGAAGCCTTATTTCCATGTAGGCTCCGATTGTTTTGTTGGGAAATTTTGTCCATGGAAAATTTTTTTGACCAAAAAAAAAAAAAGGATTCTTGTATTATGTTTTGTCAGAAATGAAAAATTTTTCTTAGAAATGAAAATTTTTTCTAAGAAAAAATTTCCACCAATCTAAATTTTACTTAAATTTTTCAGGGAAAAGTTTTCTTAAAAATAAGTAAAGAAACCATTTCCAATTTTTACTTTAGCCCATTGTTTTTTTTTTTGGTCATTGTTGTAAGTTTATTACTGCCACTTTCCCCTACCATGGGCCAACATCTCACAATGAGCCATGTTTGGGCCAAATAAAAATTTTCCACTGAATTTTTCTAATGAAAGAAATGAGAAGCAAAATTTTCTATAAGATTTTTATCTTGTCATGAAACAAACGGAGCCACGGAAATAGAATATTTGATAAGTTTAAGGCACTCCAAGTTTTGTGTGGCCACTCCTTATTCTACATCAAACACATTTTTGTTAGGAGATGAAAGGACAAGTAGGATGTGGGGATGCAGTGACATTAATGAAAGTTGGACTCAGATGCTGTTATTAGCCTGCTGTGGAGCTTTGGAATGAACCAAGTGAAGGAAAGCATAAAAATGTTTATATTGTTGAGCTATAAGGCAAAGTTCTTAATCAAATTCTCATGTTGCTTTCCTTTTCATTGTTCATTCTGAGATCCAAGTAGACCCTTTGTTATAGTGTTCCTTGATATGTATCTAGAGGACTTTATTTATTTATTTTTAATTATGTTTTTTGGTTCTAAAGGCTTCCTTGAGAGCAGTTTCATATCTTAATGTGTCTGTTTGTCATAATTTTAAATAGTTTTCTGTTTGAAAGTATCCTCTGACTAATCTCCTCACTGGGCCTGATATCCCTTTTTTTTCCTTTTTTATCAGTACTTTCTCTGTTAATGCCATTTTTTTGTTCCTTCAGTTTCTGCATGGTTTACAAGTTTTTGTTTAGATGACTTAGGTTATGTTTGGAGTTGGGAGGAGAAGTGAAGGGAAGGAGTCCAAAGGAAAAGGGAGGGGAGAGAAGGAAGGGAAAGGTATTGATAAATGATAGGTTCTCTTCCCCTTGTTTGGTAAAACTTTGTCCTCCAAAATCCCTCAAACTGGAGGAAAATAAAAATATAAAGGACGGAGAACTTTGGAGGATTTTGGGATGTTAGTTTAAAGTCCTTCATTATCCTCCCCCCCTTATTCATAACTCCCAAAGTAGAGAAAGGTATCAATCAAACCTTCTCTTCCCCTCCAATATTCCCCTTCCAAACATACGCATAGTCCATTATGTTGAAAGCTGATTGTGTAAATGTTTTTCATTTATGCATACCAATTTGAATGAAATACTGAAAATTTTCAATATGGTGGTTCCTTTGTTTTCCTTTTCTTTTAATTAATACCACTAACCAGGTGATTCTGGTACCATTTATGTCCATGCCTCTTTATTAAAATAATTTCATCTCATTCTTGCATTGATTTTCTACCTGAACATTGCTGCCATCCCTGTATGTGCTCCACTTCATATTTGAATGCTTGTCTACAGATTGGGCTGTCTCGATACAGAGGAGGAGGTGGCAGGGGTAGTAGACCATTCAGACGGGGTGGTCGGGGCCATTTCAATTACCGAGGTCGAGCCCCTTACCGTGGTGGGGGACGTGGTAGGAACATCCCATCTCATTCTTCTGGATCAGCTAATTCTTATGTAGAATTTGCACCAGCGGTAGCCGGAGCCACTTTAGTGGAACCGCCTTCATCATCAGTTTCTGGGCCCATATTACTACCTGCAGTAGCACAGGTTCCAACTGCACCATTGCAGCCATCACAATGCAAGGGATGGTGTGAAATCTGTAAGGTAGAGTGCAATACTCTTGACATTTTGGAGCAGCATAAGAATGGAAAGCGACATAAGAAGAACTTGCAAGTACATGAGGAATTGCAGAGGTGCAAAGCTTTAAATGGACAGCAGAGTGACCAGCGCACTTCTGAATTGAATTTAACAGTTCAGCCTGAGAAACCTCTGGAGTCGAAGACAGGATGCGACGCAGAAAATGTGGGATCTGAAGCTGCTGATGATAATCCCAAAGAGGAAAATGAACTGCAGAATAATACAGGACAGACTTCTGAGGCTCCAGCTGATGAACCCGAGGGAAACCCTAGAGATGGTTTTGTTCCACGCGGTCGTGGTTTCAAGCGTAAGATCAGAGGTTGCAGAGGAGGCAAATTCATGAGGACTAAAGATGGGTCAAGAAGGCCAGTGGAACCTCCAAAGCCTAAACAGCCTACATCATTCATATGTGAGTTGTGCAATGTTAAATGTGAGTCGCAGGTTGTTTATGACAGTCACTTGACTGGTAAAAAGCACCAATCAAGTCTCAAGCGTGTCCAAGGCCACCAAACTTCGTATCCAGAAAGGAGGGTGGGATTGCAAGTACTTCACCCACCGAGCAATAGTGCTCTGCCACATTCAATTGACATCAATGCTCTGACTAATTCAATTAATGCTCAAGTCCAACAAGGAGTCAACGATCCACAGGTCCTTTTGGCTCAGCTCCTAATGACGGTACTGTCTCAAACCCAAGGATCAGCTGTAGCACCGCCATCAGGGTCTGTGGCTGCTCAGATTCCCGCATCCACACCAATGGCTGGATCAAGTTATGAAACTCAGTTTGAAAATGTCTTGCAGACACAAGTGTCAGAAAGCACTGGTCATGGCGGGAATGAAATTCCTACCGGAGAAACAAAATATCAGCTCAAAGCCCTTGAAAATGCGGGCGGAAGTTCTGAAACAGGAGATACGGTGCAAAACCTTCCCCAGAATGGTTCACTTCTGACGCCAGCAGAAAATCAAAGTGCATCAAATGAGCAAGGTCCTTCTTCAGAATGCAAAGCTCCCATTTCCTAGAACCGTACAGAGCCCAAGAAGATAGGGCTATTTCTGTTTTACTTGGGACAGTCCATAGTTGGCTATTTCTGTTTTACTTGGAACAGTCCATAGTTGACTCTAGTCCTTATGTGTCTGAAGTGTTGACCATCCCCCTTTCCCCATAAACCTTTTTCGTTGTCTCCAAACAAGAAATGGATGAATTGTATAATTTGTCCTATATGTTATTGAGCCTCTCTTCTAGCAGTCGGTTTAAATTATAATTTATGAATCTCGCAGCTGATCCTATAAAATGAATAGGAAAAATGGTATTTTATGAGAAAATGAGGGACAACAACGCAAGGCACTATAGTTAGGATTCATTCTTAAATTCTTAGGCCGAACGGTATCTGAGATTTAAGATATTTATTTATCCCTGTTTGGATTTTGTGGGATAAATCTCCTGTCTACATTCTTTCACAGGTAAAAGAATCAATCTCATATTAATAAGAGATGACATTGTATTATTTCAAACAACTGAGCAAACATTCTGGGGTGATATTTAATCAATTCTAGATTAAGGTAGATGTTCTATTCACTGCCACTCGTGATTTCATTTCTGCTTTCATTGCTGCAACTTCATGTAGAAAATGAATGCCTAAAATAAACTCTAACGTGAGTTACAGCATTCTACATGAAAAAAGATGAGTGAATTAGCTGATAACTAATCAATATAGTTGTACTTTGTTAGAAAAGAAAAAGCAGAGTTACTTAAAGTACAATAGTAAAAGTAAATTAATTTTTTTTAATTGGTTCTATCACTAATAGTTGTATATGAAATTGTGTGACATTTTTGCACTGTTCTACTTTCTGCTACGAATATCAGTTGTTTTTGGAATTTTTCTAGAATCTTCTTTCATTACATAATTTATATTTTTCGTCGTTGTTTTCAGGATTTTAAATTTTAATGTGTTCCTTGAATAATGACTTTAAATTAAAAAAAATTTTATTATAATTTTTATATCTTTATTATCAAATTTTTTAATTAAAAATTGAAACATTTATAATTTATATAACTTAATTAAATTTTTTAAAAATTTATATATTTTATTTTAATTAAAAAATTTAATAAAAAATATAAACAATTACCTATAAATTTAATCTTTTTAAATCCTGATATCACATTGAATTTGCAACTGCAAGAATTGTTGGTTTGAAGTGGAAGAGGACGTTGGCAACTAGGTGTTACAAAGAACTTGTTTAATTTGTATTTTTTTAATTAAAAAATTATATGTATTTTTAGGTTTGACTAAGGAGTCCAGCTTTTTTCCCCATATTTTTAAAACTTGAATGAAACAAAAAATAAAATTAAAACGTAAAAAAATAATAATAAAACTAATAAACTTTCAGCTCCATTTTTTTTGAAGATAAAGTTGAATATTTTCTTAAATTTCATTTCTCATTTGGGTCCAAGTTGGTCTGTGCGTTATTTATCCTCCGAATCCGAAGCAGAAACCAAATTTGTCTTCCTCAGTCGATGTCGACGCAGCAGCTACGACCTCATCCACTCCAGAATCCATTTCTCTGTTCTGAACTCGTTGCTCGTCTCAATGCAACTGCCATCTCTTCTTCTCTGAAACTATGTTCAACCCGAAATGGAACAAACGCAATAACTCTAGATGAACTTCCCCCTAACGCCATTCGCCGGCAGAGGGACCCACAATGGAGAGGAGGGTTCAGCCTTGGAGTCGATTTGGGAATGGCTCGTACTGGCGTTGCCCTCAGTAAAGGCTTCTCTATTCGTCCTTTGACGGTAAGATTCTTACAGTGACTTCATCGAAATTGATCCTTTCTTCATTTGCTGTGACAATCAAGGTAAATTGGGCATGTAGTTTAATTTCTTACAGTTATGTTTTTGGGTTGAATCTTCAAGTGTTCATTATGTAAAGGGTCTGAAGAAAAATTTTGAAATCAGAATTATCTGGAGGTTTATTGTGAAGTATCTGAAGAAAAACAAAACTTGTGTGCCTAAGATACTGTGTCTTGCGTTTATATGTATGCTATCAGTGACTATCAAGCTAATGCAAACTTCTTGACATAATGATTCTTCTCTATGAATAAGTTATAATTAAGGAAAACTTTATTTTGGTCATTGACAAATAAGTGAACTATCATTTGTCTTTCACATCTCATTTCTTTCAGTTTAATCCTTCAATCATTAAGATTCCTGCAATATTTTCCTTCCATCATCTTTATCTAAAATTTAACGTCAAATTATGATAGTATGGTAAAAAATAAAGCGCAGGACAGTAACTATTAGGTTCGACATGAAATTTTGGATGATGATAGGATGAAAGAGTATCATTGCTAGCATTTTAAAAATTTAAGGACTAACAGGTGACTGGTTGGGGTTGTAAGTACTCTATTCTCCAATTTTGTGTATGGAAAAACCTCTTCTAGGAGAGCTCTACCCTGTTATGGAATATTGTTTGCTCGAGTAAAATTAGTCAGAATCTAGTGTACTTCTGCATACTAGTGATTTCAACCAAAAAAATTGAAAGACTAAATTGAAAGAAATTATCTTTGGAAACCTGAAAATCCTCTTATTTTTAGGACCAAAATAGAATTTTTCTCTTCTTTTAATTTGGATCAGAACCTCAGCATATATATTTAGTTTTGACTTGAGTCACGTTGTACCAGTTGCGGTTGATGTTTGGACAATATGTGACGCACTTGGTGTTTCTTATTTAGCAATATTATTATGGTAGAAATCGCATTCTTATCAATGATGTATATTGTACATTTAGTGTGATGGAAGTTATGGGTCCAGCACTACAGCTTATATTACACAATCGGTTATTGAATTCTCCACTTGTCTATGACATGATTATTTTAGGGGTGCATTAGGGCACTCTGGCTAGTTTCTCACATCACAACCAATCAAATGAACGTATGAAATATATCGTGTGTTTCTTAAACCATCCATCCTCATAATCCTATAGCTATTGTAGGTTTTGGAACTGCGAGGACAGAAGCTTGAGGTCCAGCTTCTTAAGATTGCTGAACAGGAGGTCCAAATCCTTCTTTTCTCTATGATTGTGTAAAATTTTGTGCTTTAGGATCCATATCAGTGTAAATGTGTTGTTTTAGTGATATCAAATTTTTAAATTTTGTAGGAAGCTGATGAGTTTATAGTTGGACTTCCTAAATCATCTGATGGGAAGGAAACACCACAGTCAAACAAAGTTCGCAGCATTGCAGGAAGGCTTGCAGTTCGAGCTGCTGAAAGGTAAGAGATATTGATGCAGCATTTACAGTTCAATATTTGTTTCCTTTTTTTCTAAATTCCAGAAAGCATGAGATAGGTTGAAATGTTCATAATGTGCTGATAATCTTTCCTGTCAATTTGATATATCATTTCCATTTCAAAAGTTGCTTAACAACTGGAACCTTGACTTATTGTTATGCCTCTAACATCCAATTCCTGAATTTGGTAATCACATTGCTCTATTCGTCCAAGTGTTAATTGATTGCTCTTGCCTTTATTATTTTAGAAACTAGCAATACATCTTCCTATTCTTTAAGGCCTATGATAATATCGCATCTTCTCATAGGGTTGACTTTATACCAAAATGAAGAGTAAAGTATGCCTTGGGTAGTTGCGTTTGGTTATGTTTCTGGAAGGCCTCTGATTGGAGGTTCATTGAATTGACATAATCATTTTGAATGCCAATATCATAGCTTTCAAATTTCAGGGGTTGGAGAGTGTATCTACAGGATGAACATGGGACAACAACAGAAGCAATAGATCGAATGATAAACATGTAAATATTGTGAAACTTATTTTATATTGATTGGATTCTTTTATTTATTTTGAAATTATTTCTTGTTTGAGTGAGTTTTCTAAGTCCCTTAGTATTATGAATAAATGTTGAATGAAGCAATTTAGGGCGATGTTAGTGTTATGATTTGGTATCTTGTTGTTAGGAAGAAAAGCGTACATGAGATCATACTTCATGCAGGTTTTCTGTTCAACTAGTTTCCATATTCTTGCAAACTCCTAACATCTTCTATATTATAATGGTTTTGGGTTTTCTGGTCATTGGTCTTTAAAATTATATATTATATAATATAAAATATAAAATAAAATATATTATGGAGAGAGAGGAGAGAGAGTAAGTAAAAAATAATAAGTTACAATAGAAGAGTGAGAACTAGAGAGTTAAATAATTTTTTATTATTTAATTTGTTATTTCAAAATTATAATAATAATTATTTTATATTGTATTTTAAAAATATAATTGAAGTATATAATATAATTGAACTATGAAATCTTTCTTTTAGTTGCGGCCTTGTTACTTCTAAATCCTTTGCCTTTGCCCCTGATGAAAGATGGATGCATTGTTGACCCTAACACTAGTTATAATTATTTTGCTAAGTTATCATGTGCCAAAAATTCTTGTATGTCATTCATTCTTATGTTAGGGAATTAACTCACTAATAACTCTTTCAGGGGCCTCAGCAAGTCCTCTCAGCAAAGGAAACTTGATGCTTATGCTGCCATGGTTAGTGAATACAGTGTTTGATGTCTTTACGGTTTCCATTATTGTTCATGCCAAGCTTTACCTATATTTGGGTATCTATTTTTTATGCCGTTGTAGACCATTGAGTACATATATGATGCACGGATACTTAGAAAAAGGAGCACGTCCGTGTCAGGAATATATCAGACACATGTTAATCACAAGAATTTAAATTGCCTATGAACACTAAAGATTTTGTAGGATGTGGTGTCTGTATCAGCGTTGTGTATTGTGTCTGTGTTGGTGTCCATAATTTCCAGAGAGGGTAATTGTGGAGTAATTGAAATCTTTTTGTTTTCCAGATGGTACTGGAGAGATATTTCTCCATGTCGGGTCAGGGTATCGAACTTGTATTGCCCAAGAATCTTTATCTACAAGAAAAACTTCAAAAGGGTCCTCCTAAAGACATTGATTTCTTGGATGAATTTGAGAGCTGAAGAGTGATCACAGAAAAACTTATTACTATTTTTATATTACATGTTCTTATTACGGGTCCTGAAAAAGTGGCAACATGAGACGAAACTTTTGGAAATCACACAGCAGCGCTTAAAATTTATATCATGCACCAGAGACGCATGAGAAGAAGAGCAGGAATATTCTAACAATCCTTCATCAGCTTGAAGGACTTCAAGAAATTGAAGTCGGAGAGGGACGGTGAAACGACGAGCTATTTAAAGGCAATACGTATTTTGAAAGGAAAAAACTTAAATGTAATTTTTATATTTTTTTGATAAGATTCTTTAATTAAAAATTGATATGGGAATGAATTATATAATTTATTTTATGATTGGTTTTTTAAGTGTAATTCATTTTGAAAAGTATTATATTAGCAGCTGATCTTGGGATCTTATGACGGTCTTTCCTAGCATGTTTAATAAGATGACGAAGTTACTATATGTGCGTGGCGCATTTTTCAACTATTTTTTTTGTAAAACTTTTTGCGGTAGAGTATGATTGTGTTTTCATATATAAGAATTGAATTCAAGACTTTGTTTAAAAAAAATAAAATATTTATTACTTTAACCAACTTCTCATTAGTAGTTGGTTAAAAGAAACTATACATCAGTTCAATTTTCCTTGAGACTTATCATACATTATCTGGTCATGCACCTCCACACTGAAACATATAGTCCAAAAAGGGGTATTTGCTAAGGGAACCCTCTCTCCCCATATATTTTCATACTTTGTATGAAAATCTTATCTCAACTCATAGAGATAGAGGTGCAAAATAAGAAATGGAAGCCAGTTCGAATTAAAAATATGACCTTTTCCCACCTCCTCTATGCGGATCATGTGTTATTGTTTGCTAGAGCCGATAAGGATAACATCACTGTTGTCAAACGTTTCCTTGACCTTTTCCTAAATTGTTTAGGCCTTTCGGTTAACCAAAGTAAATCTTCAATATGGTTTTTTCCCAAACACCCCTCAATAGGCCAAAATTGATGCCACTAACATCCTAGGCTTCAAAGCAGCACACAAGCTTGGTAGCTACTAGGGATTCCCTTTGGGAAAGGGAGGTCGAAAGGGTGACTATAATGAAATCATAAATAAAATTAAGAAAAGAATTGAATCATGGAAAGCTAAGTTTCTCTCTACTAGTGGTAAGGTCACTCTTATATCTTTGGTTACATCATCTATCTCAAGTTACTGTATGCAATGCCTTCCCTTTCCTATTTCAGTTTGTAAGGAAATAGATAAAATGCATAGAAATTTCCTCTAGGGTTCAAGTTTGGAAAGGAAAAGAATTCACTTAATTGGTTGGAATAAGGTTTGTCTTTCAAAGAAATTAGTGGGATAGGGCATCACTAAAACTCATGGAAAGAACTTAGCATTTTTGGCAAAACTGGAATGGAGATCCTTGTAGGAAAAAGACAAAATTTGGGCTATAATCTGTAATATAAATAAGAACTCTAAAGTGGAGTCCAAATCTCTCATAGGTAAATGTCTGATTTGGGGGAAAAACCTTTGTAAGAAAGGAATGGGTTAGTCACTTAATTCTGGAAGAAATGCCAACTTCTAGATGGATACTTGGACTGATCTAGGCCTTTTAAGGAAGATCATAGCTGGACCTTTCTTGAGAGGTAATGGAGATTTGAAAGTTAACTAGGTCTTAGATAATTTGGCAATTGGGATTGGAGTAAGATTCCTTTCGAATTCCCATGCCTTTTTAAGGATTCAATTACAAGCACTCTCATTAATAGTCTCCCAAAAAGGATACCTTAGTTTGGAAAGCTAAATTAAATGGTCAGTTCGACCTTAAGTCTGCATATCTTATTGCAACTTATGGTTCGGATAAGCAAACAAGCCAGGTGAACTGTAATTGGATTTGGAATTTACAATGCCATAGCTACTACAAAAATAGTATTTTGGGACTTTATTGGGATGGAATTTCTTGCAGAGAAAACTTGACTAGACTAGGAATTCCATATCAAATTTTTGTTCTTTATGTTAGACCCATGTAGAAAATGCTCAACACTTGTTTATGGAATGTACTCAAACGATACAGGTTTAGAAATTAGCAGAAAATTTTATCCACCCTATTTCGAATTCGAACTTCATTGATTGGATTAAAAAGAACTCTTTATTTTGTGCTCTCCCCTTCCATGAATATCCTTAAAGGGACCCTCTTCATACACCTTCTCTGGCATATATGGACTTCTAGGAACAAAAGGTATTTGATAACTTAGACTTCATTGCGCTTACTATTTTCAATTTGGCCAGAGCAAGAGTAGCTTAATTCTTCTTCTTAACCAGTGAACTGTCTTCACAAAATTTACATCCCATGAGAAGTTGGGACCCTCTACCTCATGGATGGATCAAATTGAACACTAATGGGCGCATGTAAAAATAGTACAGGGTGTATGGCAGCAGGCTGCGTTATTAGAGACAACAATGGCGGCGAGATCAAGGGAATATCCAAGTTCTTGGGGAAAAGGGTACAATATGCTTGCTGAGATTTGGGCCCTTGTCTTGGGCTTAAAAATGGTTAAGGAGCTAGATTGCAAATAACTTGTCATCAAGTCGGATTGTGCTTTAGTGGTAAGCCTACTCTAAACCTCCGATTTAACTCAAAATCATCACTTTTTGCCTCTACTTGACTTATGCAAGTCATAGTTACTCAAGTTCAACCAAGTGGTAATTAAGCATATTCACAGGGAGGGAAAAAGATGTGCGGATGTATTGGCAAAGTAGGTATTAATTAACAGATTGGAAGCTTTGATCTTTGTCTCGTTGCCTGACTTTTTTACTACTGCTTTTGAAGCTAATTTCATGGGGATTTCATACCCCATAAAATAGGATGTTTGATTCCTTTTTTTGTATCCACAAATCCTACAAAAATGCTTGTTCCTCCGGTTTGTTTTTCGTTTAATGATATACTTATGTCATGAATAAAAAACTACCCATTAGTAAGTTATAACCTCATCTTTATTACTTAAACTTGTATTCAACATACATTCAATCTTCTAAACTTGCATGAAATATAAGTTGGATGTGGGGTAATTTGATCGAGAAATTAAGTTTTTTTGTATCATAAAATGGTTCAAAAATTGACACATTTTCTTTCCTTTCCTCCATTCCTCAATTGATTGACAACATAATTTTTATAAAAAATGAGCTACCCTTGGCTTGGCCTAGCCTTAACACAGTCTGAACCTATTTTTTAAAAGGCCGGGGAAATTTAAGAGCAGCTTTCGAGTTTGAGCTCCACTAGGGTTCTTCGAAACTTCCTCTCCTCTAGGGTCTTTAAGTAGCAGTTCGCTCCCAACCTCTTTTGTTTATTTTGTGTTTTTTTTTCCTTCCATTAGGGAAGGTTTTCTCTTTCCATTAGGGAAGGCTTTCTCCTTCCATTAAAGGTCTTTTACTCCTTCATTAGGAAAGACTTTTCTCTCTTTATGAGTGTTGTTCTCATGGAGATGTTTTGAAGATATAAAATATTTTTAAATCTACACCTATGACCTCAACTTTGAAGAGAAGGAACTGCTGAGAAGATTGATCCCTCAGAGAGAAAGAAGAGGGGTGTGTTGCCTCTCCTTTTATTCTTCAAGTTCTTTTTTTTTTTTTTTTTGCTTGTTGTAAATATGAAGTATATGTTGTATGTCAATTGAAGTTATGTAGGAGATTTTGATATTAATCTACTTAGGTGTGTTGCCTAAGAATTTAGTTATTTTCTCCCAAGGTTCTCTCCAAGAATGTAGGCCTATGTAATTTTTCTATGATATATGAGCCTTACAAATTGTCCTGTATTGTGTGGCCTTAGTGCCTTCTTATGGTGAATGAAATTTGATTTGTTGACAAAAAAAATAAGAGCCAATTTGGGCCAATTAATTTTTATTTGAACTTAAAATTTATTAGTCTAACCCTAATTATTTGATTGGGGCAAATGAACTGACTCATAAAATATGACTCATTTTGATAACTCTAATTTAGATATCATTGTCTTAATCAAGATTAAGTTTCTTTTCATATAATTTTAAATGTGCCCTTTTACATCACTCTAACATATTCAATAACATAAATTTTAAGATAAATTACGGTAGACCATTTTCTCATAAAATATGTAAAAGAAAAAAAAAATTATGCTTCACTTTTCTAAATTTTTCCTAAATTTTAGTAGATGCTAATTCAAAGGCTTAAACTTAAATAATTAAAATAAAGTGCAACTACCGAATTAATCTTAGATGAGTGACTTGTCATTTTTTATTTTACTCAAAGGATTAGCTCATTAATAATAATAAAAGATAATTTTTGCAGAACAACTTAAATTTGATATATTTTTCTAAAGAAGTGTGATATTAAAATTGAATACACACTAAACGATTCTTTCCTCAAAAAGTGCCATGTCATTCATAGATTTTCCCCTTGTCTAACTAATTACGCCTCCATGCCCCCCGGGCCCCAACAAAATAATAATAATAAGGGTAGTTTAGTCATTCGTGGTCTAGACGCAAGAATAAAATAACAATTTCCTAAATGCCTCATAGTTCAAAACCCACATATTCCTTATAGGGTTCCTTTCTTAAAGCTTCCCTAAGTCCCACGTATTATTACTTTATTACTTTTGTGCTAATAAGAGCAAACCCTTTTCCATTCCCATTGGCGATTCTAAGTAGATTCCTCGGAATGATCCTCTCCCCACTTCATCCTTTTCTTGCATGACAATGCAATCTCTTCCTTCTCCATCACAATCCAATTGGGCCCCACAGTATTTTACTTTTTAATTTCATAGAAGTATCACAAATTTATGCATCCAAAATTACAAAACCCAAGAAGCTTTCTTAAATGTTGTCTTGGGTCAGGATTTTTTTGCTAAAAAATATATTTTTATTAAAAAATATTTAATTCATAATCTATTTTATCCGTATAAATTTTTCAATATAAAAAATACGCAAATTTTTAAATCTTAAATCGTAATCTTTATTACATATAGCACCAAAGAAAAGGCAAGTTTTTAATTAATTTTGAGAGCGTTTGGTCTCCCGTAGCAGCATAGCATGTAATATTAATAACCGAATATGCCTTGGAGAATTCCCATGCTTCAACGACTCGTTTATGCGTTTTTCTAACTGCCACTTCATCACGCGAAGCATATGCCCTTTAATATTCTACCAAATCTTCACTCATAAAACTTCCCTCTTTCCACTCTCATCACTATGTACTACTTACCCCATTTTTGTTTTTCATCGATGTTTCGTTTTTGGTTCAATTTTTCTCGTTTTGATCCATTCAAATTTTGCTTATTTTGATTTTCACGTTTGGGGGAATCCAATAAACTTCGATTTTGATCTTGATCGATCATGAAGTTTGGGAAGAGACTGAAGCAGCAGATTCAGGACACGTTGCCGGAATGGAGGGACAAGTACTTGTCGTACAAGGACCTCAAGAAGCTGGTGCGGCTGTTGTCGGTGGCGCCGACGGTGATGAACGGCGGGTCGCCGGAGAATGGGAAGGCGGAGGTGGAGGCAGAGTTTGTGTACCTGTTGAACAACGAGATCGATAAGTTTAATGCGTTTTTCATGGAACAAGAGGAGGATTTTATTATTCGGCATAAGGTAATCCTAGATTTTGTTAATTTGCCAAATAGATTTAGATTTTTGGTCATTACAAGAGCTGATCATGATTCACGACCTGCCCATAAATTTTGTCTGTGTGGCTTTTTCTTTTTTAAAAAAATTAAGTTTTCATGTTAGCATTTTTTATTAAAAAATTAAAACTTAATCTACAGTTGAATAATACATATAAATATTTCTTTTAAAAAAAATTTAAATTATCACATTAACTCATTTTGTTAAATCAAATCCTTTTGGTTCAAACAATAGAATTTAATTATATATTTTAAACTCAAATTTAACTAGGTATAAATATTTCTATACTACACTTATTCTTAATAAAAGATAAGTTACAATTACAACTATTATTTATAAGATATATTAAATATTAAATATATATTTAGCTTTTATGCATTAAATATATATTTAAAAAATATAAATTATAATTTTTAAATTCAAAATAAATTACATTTATGACTTTTTTTACAAAAGAATATTAAAATAAAAAATTTGAAAATAATTTTCTACAAAGTTAATTTTTCAATAAAACTAATAAAATTATTTTAGAAAGTAGTCTAGTTTTATTTTAAATATGTATGTAGAAGAGTATAGGTTGAGTGAATTTGTTGACTCGGAGATGACTCCTTGAAGTGCATTGCGAACTTCAGTGCCTCCATTATTGAAAGAGGCGTTTTGGTTTAATGTATCAACGGAAAATTACTTAATTAACCATCGTCAATCACTTTATTAATGCCTTACGAATATTCGTTTAAATTGTTAAGCAAGGAATGAACGCAAAAGTTTATATTTTATTTCAATTTCTTTTAACTATCACTTTTAACTTTTTATACGTACAAAAAATCTTAAAAAAAACAAACGGCTAGAGGTGGTTGAATTTATTAAGTTAAGAATTCAATTTTAGATCAATCTATTTGAAAAATGATATATATATATATATATTTTGCATTTAAAAAAATAAAAAGAAAAAAAAAGGTTCATTTTGAATGAATTAAAAATAAAATATTATTTTATTTTTTTCAAATATAAAAAATACATAATTTCTTAAATGTAGAGAATTCATACGGCACAAATTCTTCGAGAAAATGAAGTACTGAGACAGGATATTCCACACGTTATTGTATTTGAAAAATATTGGTAATTTTTATTTTTTGGCATATGAATTTTTTAATGTGTAAACAATCTCCTTGAAATTGAAATAACGTGGGAGAGAGAGAGATTCGCAGTCCAATGAGGTTGAAGTTATTAGAAGAAAGATTTTTAAGTATATTAGTTATAGCACTTTATTTATGTAATAAATATATTTAACTAATTATTTTTATTTTATATTAATAAATTTATATAGTATAAAAAAATAAAAAGATTTAATTAAATATAATTAATTAATATACAATACATGTAGTATATAACTTTTCGTTATTAGAATTTCCTCTAAACCTATGAATCAAAACTTGAATTTGAATGGGACTTATTTAGTAGCCTTGATGATTCAAGTTGCATAAGCAATAAAAAATCTTGATTCATACAGATTCAATTCCTCAGAGATTAGGCATATATAAGAGAATGATGGATTTGGAAATTATATATTATGTGGGGATGCAGGAATTAAGACAGAGGATCAAGAGAGTGATAGAACTGTGGGGACCCAATGGCAGTTATCCTTCAGAAATTGATTATAAGGAGGAGATGGCAAAAATCAGAAAGCACATTGTTGATTTCCATGGTGAAATGGTTCTCTTAGTAAACTACAGCAACATTAACTACACAGGTGCTCTTGTTCTTTCTTTTTAGTAAAAAATTTTAAATGCAGTTTTTATATCTTTGTTATTAAGTTTTTTAATCAAAAATTAATACTTGTATAATTTATACAACTTATTTCTCTTATAATTTACAAGTCTAGTCTTTTTTTTTTAAGCCTGTCAGTCAATTTTTAGAATTTTCATTAAATCTATGCCAAATGTGATTGTTCATTTTGCATTTTTGCAGGATTGGCTAAAATTTTGAAGAAGTACGACAAGAGAACAGGGGGACTCCTACGCTTGCCATTCATTCAGAAAGTGTTGGAGCAGCCATTCTTCACCACAGAGCTTATCTCTGAACTTGTGAAGGAATGTGAGAGCATAATAGATGCAGTGTTCCCAGTAGAGGAAGAAGCTGGAGAAACAGCAAAAGAGGCCAAAGAAGCAATCATAATAGCTGGAGAAGGAATCTTCAGGAACACAGTCGCTGCTTTACATACAATGCAAGATATCAGAAGAGGAAGCTCCACATACAGCCCTTTCTCTCTGCCTCCTCTCAATTTCCCAGAATCTGATCTAATACCATTAATTCACCTCAATTCCACACTACCTATTATATAGTCAAACTATCATGTTTGGAATCACTATAGTTACTACTGTTAAATATAACAAATTTGGTAGTTACAGTAATATGTTCTAAGCAGAATCATAGTATATGTATCTGTGTGGCCAATACTGGATTTTCTTTATACTTCTGCATAGGAGATAAAGAGTTAAAAGCTCATACAACTGCTCGTGCTACTCTCTAGAAGAATAGTTTATTGGAATATAACAACTACAACAAATTAACTTTTTTTTATTAAATGAAATCTACTATGTGAATCAAATAATAATAACATATTTTATCTTAATTTATTTATATAATTAAATTATTTATAGTTAAATTTATTATAATTTTTTTTAATATTTTCTTTGATCTCCTCTTACTATTCAATTGGTCTCCTCTCTACATGACTAATCAATCTAAGGCTCATTTCTACTAATTTTTTTAATAATAGATGTTATCTCAATTTTTTTTAATACAATAATTTTTCTTTTTAATATATCTACTTATCTAATATAATATTTTTATTTTTATAACATTAAATTTTTACTTATACAACTGTTAGTACCACTCTGTAGAAAAGTAGTATAATAGAATAATTTTATTTTTTTTCTATTTTTTCCTCAAACATTATCCATTTTTATTTCTTCTCTTCATTCTCTTACCAATCCAAAATAGTTGTATATACCAAATTAATATAGATCCCATAAAAGACTCCTAACCCATGATTCTTCAAAGAGCTTTTGAATAGAGTAAAAAGGTAATTGGAAATAAAATATAAAAGAATAAGATCTCTCCCAAGTGGAATTAGAATGGTGGAATGAATCCTAAGGTAAGAACAGCAGAATTCAGAAACATAATTGAAGAAATGAATTGGATATATTGGTCACTCTTGGACGTTTCTTACATTTGCTATGGATTAGAATATTTGGCTCAAGAAAGGCTCACTCTTAGAAAAGCTAAAATATATCTTTATTTCACAGAGTCAATGGCAGAACAGGATATGCTTCACACATGACAAGGTTTGACATTTGACGAGTTCTTAAAATGAGCTTAAAGATCAAATTTTGAAAAGATAAATAATAAATGTTTGCGATCCACTTCTAATTTTAATGGAACCACTAAACCTTGAGTGTTTACATCTCAGGACTTGAAAGCAAGTACCAACGATTTCAATCAGAGTAATCTCATAGGATTTACACAGTTTGGAAGATTGTTTAAAGTTAAGTTTGAAGGTGGATTTGTGACAGTGAAGACTTGGGATGAAGAAATTTTGGAATGCATGAGTTACAAATACAAGGGTGAGTCGTTGATAATCAATGTAAGTTATTCTATTTCTCTGTTTATTTATATTGTTGTTTCCTCTAATTTTGAGTGTAGAAAATTGTAAGAGCTTAATGATTTTCTGGGTTTGTAGGAGGAGGTTAAATTTTGGACAGATCCAACAATTAAAGGTCATCCCAATTTGGTGACACTAATTGGTTATTGCTGGGAGAAAGATGTTAAAGTGTGTTGTTTATGATCTCAATCCTTTGCACAATGTACTAGTGAAGGTAATCTTCTTTCTGTGTTTTGCATTTTCCATTTGTTGATAAAGTTTAATATTGAATCCCTGAAATGTTAAGAATTGGGAGAATTTCTTATGGGTCATGGCCCTATTTTGTTATCATTTAAAGAGTAGATCAAGTTGCGCCATCACAAAAATTCTTGGATTTCAATTTTGTACTATTTACTCCCTCAACTTCAAAATTAATTTGACAAAAGACCTCCTCAAACTTTTAATTTGTGTACTATACCCTCTCCATTAATAGTTTTATCTAAACACTTATTCATGTCAACAAATTTTTGGGGGTATTTTGCACAAAATTAAAATTTTAAGGTCTTATGCCCAAAAGTCAAAATTTGAAGGAGTTTTTTTTTTTGGGGTCAAAATTTTAAATTTGAAGGAGATAAATTGCAAAACTTTAATAATAAAGAAATGTATGTGTTGCGAAAAATTTAAAATTTAAGAGAAATTTTGTTGACTTTTAAAGTTAAGAGGAGTAAATTACATAACTCTCTAAATTAAGAGGGTTTAGCAATTTAGCTAGGAAAATTTTTTGTCCTCTTTTTGCTTTTAAATTATTTTATTGAATTGCTGAATCACCTTGTTACTTCAATATTCTGATATACTTGGTATGCTGAGATAAATTACCTCAATTGGGTTCAGAGAATTAATGTAATTCTTGAACTTGCAAAGCTCCTAAAATTCATTCACGACCAGGAGAAGCAAAATATGATCTTGAACATCAGTGCTTCTCATGTATTGCTGGACAAGGTTGTTCATCTTTATATATATATACACACACACACACACACACACACATTTATATATTTATGTATTATTGTATCTTAACAAAAATCCTCTGTTTTGTATAAAGGATTACAGGCCAAAGTTATGTGATCTAGTGTTTCTTAGAGAATTGAAAATGATTAAGGAGCAATTACCAATGTCAATTGGCTGTGTTGATCCTTTTTTCTCTCTGACGGGTAATTCTTTAACAATATGCCACAGCTAAATATTTTTTTTTCTATTTTGATTTAATATGCTTGTAGTTAATATAATATGTTATGATGTTTGACTTAACCAAATAACATTACTAGAATACTGATAAATAGAAGTGTAACTACATATTTGTAGAATTTTAGATTTAAACACTTCAAAAATTCACAAAAATGCAAAACATTTAAAACATCTTTTAAACATTTCCTACTTTCAATCTATTTTATAAAATATTTTTAGAAACAAATTTCTTTCAAACTCAACATATTTTTAGTTATATTTTTTTATGTACAGAAGAGGATCTTTTCACTGTAAAAATGTGAAGTTGGAATAAGATATATTTGTTACAAAAAAGATATATTTGTTCACTATATTATCACATCACACCTAAAAGATTATTATCTTATAACACCAAAAAATATTGTGTCATCTCACATGACACTCTTGAGATAGATTTTGTTTTAATGTATTAATTTTACTCATATTATATTTTATTTATTTTCTAACATAAATTAGTAATATCACTATTTTCTTTCCTGGTTTTCTTACTTGATGCGTCCAAAAAGTTTGTGGTGAAGAATTTGGAAGAACGACATACTAATGTTGATAGGCCCATCTTTGATTTTAGATTTTTGTCATTTAGATAATTGTTATTTAAAATATTTTGTTGAGTATTTTTAGTTACATTAAATTATTTAAATATATGACATTTAATCAATATTTTATTTTAATAGTATAAACTAATGATTAATTTTTTAATTTAAAGTTATGAATTTTTTAAAATAATTATAGTATAAATATAATAGGTAATTTATTTAATTTATAAGATTAAATTTAAAAATTATAAAAATAAATGACATTGATTAATATAAACAATCAAACAGTTGTATTTTACATCATAGTCATTAAAAATATTATCAACTGATATACTAAACATAAATATCATAAATATTATGGTCAATATATAACATAATATGATATTTAAGATCCTATTATGTCAAATACCTTCTAATTTTCTAACTGAATGCAAGTATAAGATACTAATATTTTAATAACGTGGAACATAAATCACTTGGTTAAAAAAGTTTGAACCATGGAATAGTAAAATCAATATAAGGCAACCTACAAAGTATTAAAATGTAATTTATTCTCAAAATTATACTCAATTTTTTTGTCTCCTGAGAATTAGAAAAATATTACTAATTAAAATCCATTAAATCATCCTTGTCATAAAATACAAGAAATATTTTTTCTCTCTTACTCAAAACATATAATCTCTTAAAACTACTCCACACTTAATTTTACCAACGCAATCAGTATTGGACACTATAAAAATTCTCAAAACAACCAATGTTCTTAATATTTCAATTTCTCAAAATATGATAAGAAGAGTGTTACATTAAAATATATAAAGGACCTCCGTATGATACAAGCCAATTCTTATGAAATTTATTTGTGAACACAGTTGATGATAAAGCAAATATAATGTAGAATTATATCAATCTTGTAATTAAGTTTAGTACTTCAACAAAATTTACAATAGTATAGCAGCAGTTGTTAGTTGGTTGTTGCTTCTTGTAATTCCCTTCCACAGCTTGTTGCACTCTATATTCTGCAATGTAATTTTAAATTCTCTTGTTAATTTTAAATATTTAAACAAACAAAAAGAAAGTTTATTATTGAACCATCTCCTCTTTCTTTTACTTTTTTAATAAAAAAATATAGCTAATGAGTCTAAAATAAGTAACCTTAAGATATCAATATTATAGACTTGTGTGCTTCTTCTGTGTCGAATTCCTCTTGAGCTTCTTGGCATCTTCGTTATTGTAGCCCTAAGCTTTTTTGGCTTGAATTTGGACAGTATACAATAAATTAAGCGTAAATGAGTTAGCTAGCTAGGTCGATTTATATATAACAGTTGACGGATATTTTTAAATTTTTTTCAGTAAAAATTTTAATTTTAATTTGTCAGACGCAACCCCTAAGATTTCCATCAGCTTTAACGTCTTCAATACGTGAATTTTCTTTTTGGGTCAAAGTTAACAAATTTTAAACAGTTCATATCCATTACATCCCTACTATAGGTACTCTGTTTTCAAGTCCAATATAAGGTCTTTACTTCTGCTTCAGGATTACAGGCCAATGCGATACAATGTTAGAGTCAGTGTAATAAAAATGGTGAAGGAGCAATTTACAGTGTCAACTAACTAAATTGATCCTTATTTCTCTTTATGGGGTAATTCTTTAACCATATCCCTTGGCTAAAGACGGGCTGTCTATATGTGAATTTGATGCATATTTGTATTTTGAAGTGTCAAATGTTCTCCTTATAAATTTTATTTACAAGAAAAACACATGAATATTGGTCTTTTCTGCATCTTCTTTAGCGTCTCACGGTGGCTATGTATATCATTGAAATGAGATATACAAAGACAGCTTGCTACGAGATTGAGCTGCACAAGCATAGGTTTGTTAGAGATGTTATTGACTGATTGCATCAAATTAATTATTTGATCTTTGAAGAGGCGTGAATTTATGCTTTTGTAATTTTTTTAAGGAGCTGATTTTATTTCAAAGCATATAAAACAATCACTGGTCTCTTTTTCAAACATAAAAGTATCCAAGAATTAAGTGGCTGAAGGTTTAGAAGGGAGATTTTGAAAAAGAAGGAAATATATTATCTCCCTTACTTCTTTCTTAAAACTTTTGAAAAGAAAGAAATAAAAAATTTTATGTTAATTTTATTTAACTCTCTTCTTTTATTAATTTTGTTTATTCAAATTAAAAAAATTTAAAAGATTTAAATAATGAGAAAAAAATTATCTCTTAATATTTTTATTCTCTTTCCTTTTTGTTCTCTTCTCTTTTACTCTTCATTCCGAAACACTTCTTAAAAGATCTAAAACCAAAGCAATGGAAAGTTTTTAATTAAGTCCACAAGTAAGAACCATTGAGTCAAAGAATTCTGACACTGTAGAAGCGAGAGTAACACATATTTTCAAGTTTGCAGCATAAAAGCATATGTTAAATAGTCATACAAACGTCACGTATTGCATAATAATATCAAGTTAATAATAGCAAGACTAGTGACATTTCTATCATTCAAGACCTCTGTGTTCACGCTCCAAAACAGAATAACTTCATTGTCAGATAAAATAGCGTTTCTTTTATTCACAAAAAAAAATCTCGTGAAACCATTGTAAACTATGGCATGTTGCAATTGAATTACAAAATATTACTAATCAAAATCTGTTAAATAATCCTTGTCATAAAATACAAGCAATATTTTTCTTACTCAAATAAGCTCATTGCTTAAAATTACTCTACACTTCTAACATTTCAATTTCTCAAAATATAATAAGGAGAGTCTAGTCTTACATAAGAAGATATAAGAGACAGAGGTATTAACAACATCATCAAACCTTCCTATGATACAAGCCAACTCTCATAAAATTTATTTGTGAAGAAAGTTCATGAAATAGTAAATATAGACATATAAATGTAGAACTATATCAATCTTTTAATCAAGTTCAGTACTTGAACAGAAGTTATAATAGTACAACAGCAGTTGTTGGTTGGTTGTTGCTTCCCTTAATTCTTTTCCACAGCTTTTTGTAGAAATAAGAAATTACATTCTTAAATATATGCATGACTGAGTTGTGGGAGAAATATATAAGCAATAATATGAGATAGATAGTGAACACAATAGGCTCAAGTGAGCGTGAAACTAATACTGATATTAGTATAACAGAAGTCAAAGATCCAGAAATAAGAGCAATTTTAGCAAAGAGTTTGGCGTAAGTAGCATATGAGAGGGAAATTTGAGAATTGATGTAGAGACCAAATGTAAAGCAATAGATGAATAAGAACAATATGAAAGTCCACATATTGGCAGGGTGTGTATGTAAGGGTGATGATCCTTGGCAATGCAACTGAAGGATAACCAGTAAAGCTGGAATGAGAAATGCAAAGGTAGCATGCCACGGGATTGATGAGCTGCACAATTATCAAATTATCAAATTAGGTATGTTTGGAGTAAGGAGAAGAGATGTTATGTTTGGATAATAACTATATTGTAGAGATGTAGGTACAAATATGAGAACGAGCACGAACATGAAGAGGACAAATTTTTTAAGAGTAAATTACATTTTTTTCCTATGTTAAAATTACACTATTTTTTTAATTTTAAAAATTTATACTTTTCTATTTTAAAATATTAAAAAATTTATAATTTTAACTATTTTTATTAAAATATCTTTAATGACATTATTATTTTTTAAAAAATATAATTTATTATAAAATATATTTTAAAAAAGTATAATATTTTATTATTATTTATTTTGAGTTAAAAATGATAAATTTATTTTATTTGAAGTTAAAGAAATGCATATTATTATATTAGTCAAATATATATTTAATTATATAAATAATAAACACAAAGGTAGTTTAGTTAAAATAAATAAAAATATAATTTTTTTTATCTCTTAAAAAATAAGAGTGTAATTTTTTTAAATAGAACAAATGAGAGTATAGTTTTAAAATCTCTAAAGAAAAGAGAGTTTAATTTATTCTTTTTTTAAATATAGGATACTAAAACAGAAATATATACTAAATAAATAATAATATAATAATTTTTACAATAATAAATATTTTATTATATATAATAAATGAAAATAGTAATACAAACTTCTCAAAAATTCATATAACTATTATACTTAGTTATAATTCTATATAACATTTATATATATATATATATATATATATAATTGACTAATTTATAAAATTAAAAGTTATAAGCTCATACATACACAAGTTGATTTCAGAAGTATTCAGGCATGATAGGTTTGTATTCTCTCGGTGATTTTTAATCATAAGCACCAGATGAAGATTCACCACACCAAATGACTCGACATTGTAGAGGGAAACTTAATACCGGAAAAAGGGTCATACATGGCTTTTATTTCTTCATCGTAAGCAAGAGCAGCTTGAGGGTTCCAAGACTAAGCCTCTGTTTTGATGCTCCAAAACAGAGTATTTTTAAATTTAATTTCTTGATGCTGCATTAGTTATAACCGCATGCATGTACAGTCAAAGGGGTGAAGCGGAGAAGTATAGCTACGACTAGAACCAATGCAGTAACAAATGTTTTTGAAGTTTACCATAACAAAATATATGTTAATATGATACATGTGTAGACGTAAGATTAAAGAGCATAGCTCTACATTTCTGAAGACGACACTGAAAGAAAGCCTATACTGCAGGCTACAATGGAGGCCCAAGAACAAGTATGCAATACAAAAAGTTCGAAACAAACCTTGTGGGATCTGTGCGGGGAACATCAGCTACATATATAGGAAGAATAGGAAGAATAGGACGTGGTGTTCTTCTGCGACGTCTTATGCCCCTTGTTTCGCTAGGCACCATCCCTGCACATGCACCGCCAAGACACCACTAATTTGTGGGAATCTCGGGTATTGGAGTCAATGCAACTTAACAAACCACATAAGATTCTATATATAGGTCTACACGCGAAAGGCGATCATGTATGTATGTATGTATGTATGTATATGCATATACATTGAATTTGGGTAGCACTAGTCATAGTTGGACAAGTATGTGTATCAAGACTAGAAGCTGTCATAAATGCGCCATGTGACTATACATATAAACGACGATATCAATTCGTCCCCAAAAAAAAACCAATTTGTGCTGTCATAAATGTGCCTTTTGACTATACATACACATATAAACGTTGATATCAATTTGTCTCCCAAAAAACAAATTTTGTGCCCCTGTAACCATGGGCCATGCAGCGGCCAAGCAGAAGATCTAAAATCATATAAAAAATTTGTGCCACTTTGACTTTACATACACATATAAGGATTTTTAGCTTGGTTAATCCTTGATTTTTTTAGTGATAATTTTATTTGTTATTAAAATTTATTATAAAAATATTATTATCACTATAATTTTTTAAAATTAATTATTTATATAAAAATTATAATAATAATAATATTTATTATAATAATATTAAGATATACTTTAATAACAGATAAAATTACTAAAGATACAAAATCGTATAAACTTATATATCAATTTGTCCCAAAAAAAAAAAAATTGTGCCACTTCGTCTATACATATGTATACATGTGTTATACCCATGCAAGTATATGTATATATATAATACAAAAATTTATTAAATTAGAGAGACTTAATTATAAAAATTAAACTATAAGATTATATGAATAATTTAACCAAAATTAAATATACTCTTCTTTTACTTTTAAGATATACAAAAACTCCCTCTAAAGTTATAAAATTATAAAAAGATTCTAAAACATTTATAAAATCATATAAAAAATAATATAAAATTAACATCTCTTATACAATTAAAAAATACAATTTATTTTAATCATTTTATCTCTTTAATTTTTAATACAAAAAATGTCTTTATAAACTCAATATAGTGATAAAATAATTAAAATAAATTATACTTCTTTTTATATGAGATTTGAATTTTATATTATTTTTATATGATTTAAAAAGATTATACAGATCTCTTATAAAGTTTTAGAATTTATAAATTTATAACTTAAATTTTTTTTTTGTGGTATTTTAGAAGCGTATGTTAAATACAGGCATAGAAATGTCACGAATAGGATAATGATCTCAAGTTATTAATAGCAAGACTGGTGACATTTCTATCATACAAGAGCTCTGTTTTCAGGCCCAAAAAACAGAGTAACTCCATTGTAAATTATGGCATGTTCTAATTGAATTTAACTTGTGATAGTGATAAGTTGCACCATCTTTCCACGCTGCGGCACCAATGTTGTGGCTTGTGGGAATGTGGGGTCTTGCGTATTGAAGTCAATTCAACTTAACCAATAGGTCCACACCGAAAAGGCGGGCCACGATTCGATCAATGAAATTATGTTATATCCATGCATGCATGCAGGCATACATACATACATATACATATATATACACACACATACATATATACAATGACTCTTAATTTTTTTTAATAATCTTATAAAATAAATATTATATAATATAAATTTTAAATAAAATATGTAATATAAAAATATAAAATAATAAAAAAGTTATCAGAGATAATTAAATTAAATAATTTATTATTATTTAATTTATTATTTTAAAATTATAATAAATATTATTTTATATTGTATTTTAAAAATTTAAAACAAAGGTATACACACTTGGATTGGATAGGGCATATATATATATAAAACTATCAATCGATAGATACACACACACATATGTCCGGACTGGAAGCAAAGCAACGTCCACACCGACTCCTTCGTTCACCATCAGTCAAAAGAATGATGTCATATTGTAAAATGCTAGGCAGCTAAGAAAGTAGACATTTGGTTTGGTTTTTTATTGGTTTTTTGGTCTTTTTGTACCCAAAAAAAAAGGGAAAGAAAGTCGAAATTGCACATTATATTTTTTTATTTTAAAATATAAAAATTATTATTATTAATTAAAGCAATAGATTAGTAGTTCTATTGACCATATGCTTTACCATAAACTTGAGAAAATAATTAATGTGTATATATATAAAACATAATCGTCCAATTAAACTAATTTATTTTATTATTATATATATTTTTTGTTAAAAATTATATTTTTTAAATTAAAAATTTAGTAATAATTTCATATAATTAAAATTAAATTTTTGTATATTTATTATTTCTATAATATATAATAAATAATATTAAATATATACTAGATCAATGTATAATAATTAATTTTTAAAATGTAAATAAAATAATGTTTTATTAAGAATAAATAGTATTAAAAAAATTTATTTTAAAGCATAAAAACTAATCACAAGTCTCCATTCTAAACATGAGTATCCAAGAATTCAAGAGGCCTTAAAAGATCTAAAAATCAAAGCAAGAGAAAGTTTAGAATGAAGTCCACGAGTAAGATTCATTGGGGTCAAATAATTCTGACCGTAAAATTATAGATTATTTTTGTCATAAAAGTTTCTCCTACTCTTTAACTACATGGAGTTAGGATTAAAAAAATATATTTTTGACATATTCAATACTTTAAATCTTTATTAATTTTTTAAAAAAGATCAAAATAATAATTTTTAGATATATAAAAAGGGCATATATATACATATATATATTAAGATATGTGAATTAAAAATTTACTAAATTTTTTTTGTTAAATTAGTATAAATGACAGACTTATTATCTTTTTACCCTAATCGATACACTTACATATCTATAAATATATATTTAATGAGTAACACTTATAAATATTATAAATAAATTATATACGTAAATTTATATATATATATCTTATTAATTATTTTAATTATTTTTTTATTACGATTTTACATGTGAATATTTGAACATAAAATTCTTAAATTAATAGTATTAAATTATTTAACTTAATAAAATTTAAAAATTTATTTAGATAAAAATAATAATAATTCACTAATTTTTTATATAAATATTATATTATTTTATCGTATAAAAAAAATCATTCGATTGAAGGTGTTACATGTGTTTTTAAATAAGTGCTTTTTTTATTTCAAAAAATATTTTGTCGTAAATGCACGCACTTTGGAGCAAACTTAATCACACGTGCTTCAGAGCAAACTTAGAAGCTTACAGCTTTAAATATTCTAAATCCCTATGCACTTCTTTAGTAATAATATATATATATATATATTTATATACGTGTGTTTTCATTTAAGGGTTTTTCCTTGTGTGGTTATAAACACTCTTTAAAACTATCGAATTAATAAAAAATATTACTTTTATTAACATTTTTTAAATTTAAAATTATTAAATATTTTATCATCTAATAATTATTTTTTAATTAACATTTTAAGACACTAGTTAAATAACATAATTATTATTCTTTTTATTTTTAAAATTATTAATATTTTTAAATTAAATGATAATTTATATTAAAGTTTAATTTTTTGTGATAAAAGATTATTATTAATTTTTTATGATATTAACATTTAAGTTAGACATTAATACTTTATATTAACGTCTAATTTTTCTTGTTGTGATATCATTATAATTACAACAAATACAAAAAGAAAGTACTAGTCTTTTTGCATACTGCATCATTGCTACAGTTAACCAAAATTGTGATTCTAAAAAAAAAACAAAAAAGTATAGGCAATTAATTACAGTTTTCTTATGTTTTGAAAAATTTATTCAACATCAAAATTACAGTAAAATATATATATGAAATTCAGGAATAATAATAAAGAAATCAGAAATAAAAATAAATTTAAAAATATTATTAATTTAAAAAAGAATAATAATCATGTTAATTAAGTAATGTCTTGGAATTTTAATTAAGAAAAAAATAATTATTAGATGATAAAATATTTAATAATTTTAAATTTGATAATAAAATTATTATTTATTATTATTTAAATATATTTTTTTTATAAAAGATGATTAATTAGATATTTTTAAACAGTGTTTATAACCACACCTCCTGAAGCATAAAAAAAAGCTGGGACATGTGGCAGAATTTGATGGGTAAGATCATATGGAAGGCCTAGATGCAATGAACAGCATAGGATAACAGGGACTACGATAGCAGGGGATCTATTTTCAAGTTTAAGATGTCTTTCATTGACTTTTAAAATTTAGAGGATAAATTACATAATTTCTTAAATTAAGGATTTTTTTTTTCAGTATTATCGTCTCAAATCAAAGAATGTGCTGCAATTTAAGAAGTAATTAAATCATTTTTGCTTAAATAATAATTAGTACTATTTCTCTATCTTGGTAGGTCACTATTTTTTTTAGTACTTCCCTTCCACTTGTTGCTCGCATACGAAATTATATTAAATATACGTAAGATTTTGTTGCAGGAAAAATACATAAACAAGAACATTAAACATACGATGAAGACAAAAGGCTCAAGAAAGTAAGGATAATAGTGCAGTAGAAGCCAAAAATCCAGAAATAAGAGCAACCATAGCAGACAAATTCTCATAAGTAGAGGAGAAGGAATTCGAGAATTGATGAAATAGGCAAGTGCAAAGCAATACATAGAGCATAAAAGTCCAAATGTTTGCAGGGTGTTTGCGTAAACACGACGATCCTTGGGAATTCAATATGTGAATTTTCTTTTTGAGTCAAAGTTAACAAGTTTTAAACAGTTCATAACCATTAATGCATCTCGTATATTGCTAGAAAAGGTTTGCCCTTTGAGCCTTTATTCAACACTAAATGCTTGTGCATCTTTGTCTATTTTACTACTCTGATTTGATCTTCAATATAAGGTCTTTACTTTTCCTTCAGGATTACAAGCTGATTTGATGCACTGTTAATGAAACAAAAAAAATGCTTATTGATCAATTTACAATGTCATATACTTCTATCATACAGCATCTCTTGATTCTCTGACTGTTCATGTTTTTTACTATCATACACCAAAACAACCAATGTTCTTAACATTTCAATTTCTCAAAATATGATAAGGAGAATCTAGTCTTACATAAAAAGATATAAAAGGACTAAGGTGTTAAGATCATGAGAGCTCTCGACGATACAAGCCAATTCTCATAAAATTAATTTGAAAAAGTAAATATAGACATATAAATGTAAAACTATATCAATCTTGTAATCAAATTTAATACTTGAACAATAGTTACTATGATATAGCAGCAGTTGTTGGGCAACAATATGAGATAGATGGTGAAGACAATAGGCTCAAGAGAGTGTGAAATGGAGGGTTTGAGGAAAACAGATGCTTTCACAGTTTGGTGAAATAAAAAAAAAAGATAAGAAAAAAAAAAGATAATTAAAGAGTTCATTCTAAATAAATTAAGGGTTTTTTTTTTCTTATATACTCCAAAAATTTTGAATTTCTCTCTTATTGATCCAAATCCGATTTGAGGAGACCATGATAATAAAAGGTCATTTAAATTATTAACTCTTCAAAATCTTTTAAACAATTCAAATTTGTAAGTTTTTCCTATTTGGGAAGTATGACTTTTGAAAGAAAAATAACCATTGCATTTAAATTTTACATAATTCTATGAAAACATCGGGAGAGCTCTATATCATTATGAGACTTTAATCAATTCAAGTCATATTAATTGAAGCCTAATAGATATTCAAATACTAGTAGTTTCAAAAAAAAAAATTATTCTTTTGGATCCACAAATTATATTTTAAACAATAAAAATTAATGTGAAAAACTCCAAACTCAAATGGTGAAAAAATATAAAAATTTGCATAATTTTCCATATTTTACAACAGAAAAAATCTAAAAGGATATAATTATTCCTAAGAAATTTTCTTATAGAACGAGTAATATAATACTTAAAAAAAATACAAAATAAATTTGGAAGACATATATCAAAGGTCAAAATCTTTTTTTTTTGGTCCCTGACTTTATATAAGATTTCAATTTTACCCCTTTAATTTTTTTTATATTTCAATTTCAATTTGAAAGAAATACATCAAACATCTGGTAATTGATGCAATTCTTCTCTTCGCCAAATGCTATCAGTTGTATGTAAAATTGTCAAAACGGAATTAGCCTTACAGGTTGGCAATGCAACCCAAATTTGAGATTGCAATATTGTTTCCCTTTTTTGCAAAACGTTCTATCAGGTGAAAGTTAGAAAAATCATGCTAATAAATTGTGGTGTTATGTAATGACATGTATTTATCAATCATATATGCATTTTTGTTAATTGTTCGTATTTATTATTTAACTTCAATGGAGTAATTATTGAAAAATATATTTTGTTAAAAAACAAAAAGGCCTATAGGGTTGACCCTATGCCATAATAAGTTCAAGTTGAACTGAAAATTTTTAAGATTTTTGTCATCTAGATAATTGTTATTTAAAATATTTTGTTGAATATTTTTATTACATTAAACTATTTAAATATATGACATTTAATTAATATTTTATTCTAATAAGATAAACTAATGGTTAATTTTTTTTAAGTTAATTATGAATTTTTTAAAATAATTATAGTGTAAATATAATAGGTAATTTATTTAAATTTATGAGGATAAATTTAAAAATTACAAAAATAAATTACATTGATTAATATAAACAACTAAATATTTATATTTTACATCATAGTCATCAAAGATGTTACCAATTGACATACTAAATATAAGTATCATAAATACTATAATCAATATGTAAAATCACATGATATTTAAGATCATACTATATCAAATGTCTTTTAATTTTTTCACTGAATGCAAGTATAAGATACTAATATTTTAATAACGTGAAACACATATCACTTGGTTGAAAAATTTTGAATCATGGAATAATAAAATGAATTTGAGGTAAACTAAAAGGCATTAAAATGTAATTTATTCTCAAAATTATGCCTAATTTTTTTGTCTCCTGAGAATTAGAAAAATATTACTAATTAAAATCCATTAATTCATCCTTGTCATAAAATACAAGCAATATTTTTCTCTTACTCAAAACATATCATCTCTTAAAACTACTCCACACTTAATTTTACCAACGCAATCAATATTGGGCACTATAAGAATTCTCAAAACAACCAATGTTCTTAATATTTCAATTTCTCCAAATATGACAAGGAGAGTATTACATTAAAAGATGCAAAGCACTGAAGTATTAACAACATCATAGAACCTCCTTATGATACAAGCCAATTCTCATAAAATTTATTTGTGAACAAAGTTGATGATAAAGCAAATATAGAACTACATCAATCTTGTAATTAAGTTTAGTACTTGAACAGAAGTTACAATGGTATAGCAGCAGTTGTTGGTTGGTTGTTGCTTCTTGGAATTTCCTTCCACAGCTTGTTCCACTCTAAATTCTGCAATGTAATTTTAAATTCTCTTGTTAATTTTAAATATTTAAACAAACAAAAAGAAAGTTTATTATTTAACCATCTCCTCTTTCTTTTACTTTTTTAATAAAAAAATATAGCTAATGATTATAAAAATAAGTAACCTTAAGAGATCAATATTATAAACTTGTGTGCTTCTTCTGTGTCGAATTCCTCTTGAGCTTCTTGGCATCTTCGTTATGATAGCCCTAAGCTTTTGTGGCTTGGATTTGGACAGTATACAATAAATTAAGCGTAAATGAATTAGCTAGTTAGGTCGAGTTATATATAACTGTTGACGAATATTTTTAAATTTTTCTCAATAAAAATTTTAATTTTAATTTGTCAGACGCAACCCCTAAGATTTCCATCAGCTTTAACGTCTTCAATACATGAATTTTCTTTTTGGGTCAAAGTTAACAAGTTTTAAACCGTTCATATCCATTACATCCCTACTATAAGGCCGTTTAACATAATTTTCTCTTTTATGTGGACGTACTCTGTTTTCAAGTTCAATATAAGGTCTTTACTTCTCCTTCAGGATTACAGGCCAATGCGATACAATGTTAGAGTCAGTGTAATAAAAATGGTGAAGGAGTAATTTAGTGTCAACTAACTAATTTGATCCTTATTTCTCTTTATGGGGTAATTCTTTAACCATATCCCTTGGCTAAAGACAGGCTGTCTATATGTGAATTTGATGCATATTTGTATTTTGAAGTGTCAAATGTTCTCCTTGTAAATTTTATTTACAAGAAAAATACATGAATATTGGTTTTTTCTGCATCTTCTTGAGCGTCTCACGGTGGCTATGTATATCATTGAAATGAGATATACAAAGACAGCTTGCTACGAGATTGAGCTGCACGAGCATAGGTTTGTTAGAGATATCGTTGACTGATTGCATCAAATTATTTGTTTAATCTTTGAAGAGGCGTGAATTCATGCTCTTGTAATTCTTTTAAGGAGCTGATTTTATTTCAAAGCATATAAAACAATCACAGGTCTCTTTTCCAAATATGAGTATCCAAGAATTAAGTGGCTGTATGTTTGAAAGAGGGATTTTGAAAAAGAAGAAAATGTATTATTTCTTTTTGTTTCTTAAAATTTAAAAAAAAATTAAAAAATTTTATAGTAGCTATTTTTAATTCTTTTTTATTAATTCTAATTATTTAAATTAAAAGAATATAAAAGATTGAAATAACAGAAAAAAAAAATATCACTTAACATTTTTTTCTTTCTTTTTTTGTTCTTTCAATTCCTTCCCTTTATTCTGTTCCTAATTTTGAAACAGATCCTAAAACATCTAAAACCAAAGCAATGGAAAGTTTTTTATTAAGTACACATGTAAGATCCATTGAGTCAAAGAATTCTAACACTTAGAAGCGAGATTAACACATATTTTCAAGTTTACAGCATAGAAGCATATGTTAAATATAGGAATCGCATAATAATGTCAAGTTAATAATAGCAAGGTTAGTAAGATTTCTATCATTCAAGACTTCTGTGTTCACGCTCTAAAATAAAGTACCCTCACTATCAGATAAAATAGTGTTTCTTTTATTCACAGAATAAAAAAATCTTGTGAAACCGTTGTAAACTATGGCATGTTCCAATTGAATTACAAAATATTACAAATCAAAATCCGATAAATAATCCTTGTCATAAAACACAAGCAATATTTTTCTTACTCAAATAAGCTCATTGCTTAAAAGTACTCCACACTTTTAACATTTCAATTTCTCAAAATATGATAAGGAGAGTCTAGTCTTACATAGGAATATATAAAAAATAGAGGTATTAAAAACATCATCAAACCTCCCTTTGATACAAGCCAATTTTCATGAATAGTAAACATAGACATATAAATGTAGAACTATATCAGTCTTGTAATCAAGTTCAGTACTTGAACAGAAGTTACAATGGTACAACAGCAGTTGTTGGTTGGTTGTTGCTTCCTGTAATTCTCTTCCATATCTTGTTGTAGACATATGAAATTACATTCTTAAATATATGCAAGATTGAGTTGTGGAAGAAATATATAAGCAACAATATGAGATAGATAGTGAAGATAATAGGCTCAAGAGGGCATGAAACTAGGACTGATATTAGTGTAACAGAAGCCAAAGATCCAGAAATAAGAGCAGAGAGTTTGGCATAAGTAGCATATGAGAAGGAAATTTGGGAATTGATGTAGAAACCAAATGCAAAGCAATAGATGAATAAGAACAATATGAAAGCCCACATATTGACAGGGTGTGTGTGTAGAGGTGATGATCCTTGGCAATGCAACTGAAGGATAGCCAGTAGAGCTGGAATGAGAAATGCAAAGACAGCATGCCACGGGATTGAGCTGCACAATTATCAAATTAGGTATAAATTAGAATTATCAAACTTGAGAATTTACATGTCTAAACACCCTTAATTTAAATGACTTACTATAGAAGGGAGATATGGAAGGTTTGAGGGAAACACATGCTCTCAAGTTTGTTGATGGTAGAGTTTGGTGAAGTAAAACAAAAAATTAAAAAGAAGATTAAAAGAGAGATAGATTAATTGCGCTTTCAGGAAGAAGAAGAACGGTCAGATGGTTGGAATTTCTTCCTAGAGAGGCAAGCAGAATCTGCTCAATTGGCTGAAAATAAATTAATTGTGGAGGAAGATGACAAAGTCGAGGTTGAAGATGGAGAGAAAAAAGCATTACGAAAGGGTGTTGATGGTTGAGTCAGGGAATTCAGAATTTTTTAAAATTTTATTTTAGTAATATAATAATTTTAAAAATTAATAAAATGATATAAAACAAAATTCTCATTTTGACCCTTTAAAGTTTTAAAAAAATTTTAATTTATTTTTTTATGCTCATTTATTTTTAATTTTGTCCCTCAGTTTACAAATCATTAAAATATTTTGAAAGTATTGATACCACTGAATTGATTAGGTTAATTTAGATTAACTTGATTAAAATAAAAATTATTTAATAAATTAGATAAGATTGATTAAATAAATAAATAAATGTGAATTAAATCAAATTGTAAAAAAAATATATAAATACCAATTTCAAATATTAAAAAAATATTTATTTTACTATTTAAATACATATTTAAAAAAATTAATTTTTTTGATACAATTTTGAGATATTCTAATTCTAAAAAAAATTATAAAAAATTAAAAATTTAAACTTGTCAATATAAAATTTTTATAAAATAATTTTATCAATATTAATTATATAACATTAAAATGATTCAATAATATAAAATTAAACTAAAAAAGTAGTTGATAGCACAGAATAAATATTATATTCTTATAACATAAAATATTGTAAAATATTCTTAAAAATGTGATTCCTATGTGTAAAAAAAATATATCTTGTGTACCAAAAGTCCTCTAAACATACAATACATTGTTTATTTTTGAAAAAATTATGTATTTAAATATTTTTGATATTATAAAAATTTAAAATTTTCATTATTTATATAATAATTTGAATTTTTTATTTAATTTCTTTAAAATTCAAATAATTTAGTCCATTATATATATATATATTAATTTTTCAAAATTTCTTCGAATTTCATCTTAAAATCTATAATTGTTCTCTTCCAAACATATAATTTATACAATCTATTATCATCATATTATATATTACCTATTTTTCATCTAAAAATTAAAATTCAACTTCACCATAAATTACATTACAATATATAAATGATATTAGTATCGTTTATTCAGTATTAGTGCTAAAAATATGCTAGAAGGGGTTGATCGTGCATCTTTTGCCTAGGATTTTGGATCGATGTACTAAATCATAATTATAAGAGGAGTGATTATGGTCAACATGGTTATCTCAATTTTTTAAAAAACTTGATAGTGTTAATTTATAAAAAAAAATTGAAAACTAAGTTCTTAATACATACAAATAGACTATTTATTTATTTATTTTCTACATACAAATAGACTTATTGTTGCCACGGGATTGTGCTGCACGATAAATCTAGTTAGTTAGTGATGTCATTGATTGAATCAAATTTTGAACAAGCAGTAGGATTATCGTATAATTGCTTTTTGAAGAAATGTATAATATAATCTCTAAAACATACATGCTCCAACTGTTTAATCTTCCAAGCTTATTTGTATTGGATATTTTATATACTTATATATATTAAATAAATAATTATATGTCAATTATAATTATAAAAAATATCTGATCTTTCATCATAATCACTAGACTAAGATTCACTACACCAAATGATTCAACACTGTACTGAGAAAAATTCAAACAGGAAAAAGGGCAATACATGGCTTTTAACTTAATGGGTTCTCTAATTTCAGCCCTGTATGCTTGTTATCACAGTACTTTCATTGGGACATTAAAAAAAAAAAAAATCAAATCCTCCTTTGATGGCTCAGGCCTTCAAGACCATATCCCTGTTTTCATGCTTCAAAACAGAGTATTTTCAAAGTTGAACAGGGACTCAGGGAGGGCCATCTAAGGTGTATATATGTTGCCATATTTGAACTGTACAAGAATTCCCAACTCATAATATACAATTTAGTTGGATTTTCTGATGCAGCATTAGTTATAGCCGCAAGTAAGACCCATAGGAGTCAAGCACAGAACTCTAAGACTTGAATAAAAAATGCAAGTTAATGATCAGTACATCGTCATTCACATGTAAATTATTACTCTTGAAGAGGAGGAGGAGGAGGAGGTACTTTTGAAGTTTACCATAACAAAGTATATGTCAATATGATACATGTGTAGACCTAAGATTAAAGAACATAGCTCTACGTTTCTGAAGAAGACACTGAAGGAAAGCCTATACTGTAGGCTACAATGGAGGCGCAAGAACAAGTATGGAATATAAAAAGTTCGAAACAAACCTTGTGGCATCTGTGCTGCGAACATCAGGGACCTGTAGAGAAGAATAGGATCTGCTCTGCTTCTGCGACATCGTATCCCTCTTGTGTATCTCTGCACCATTTCTGCGCACACGCCTATTTGAGCACCTGCGTTACGCACGCACGGAGATGAACATGTAATTAACATCTGTTAAAGCCATCCATCATGATCAACACTAGCTAATAAATACGACTTCATGTTATAATCTAGTCAAGTTTTTGTGCTTTGTTTTTTTTCTTTAGGAGAAATAAGTTTTTAATGGTTAGAAATGAAGAATTTGTTATATCTACGTTGAGTCTATCTAATTAATAACTCAGACTTCTTCCCAAATACAAAGAGATCGAGAGAGAGAGGTACCTGTGATCGAAGATTAGCTGTGAAGAGTGCGAATACGATTATTAGGCAAGCATTAATGCAGAGTTGTTTCTGAACTGAAATCCGTGCTCTTTTATATAGGGAGCCTGCTTGGCATCTTCTTCGCATACGTCAAAAGTCCATATTTCGTTGCTGCCATCCACGTGTTTTTTCTAGGCTTGTTTTCACCCAAAATGTGGAGCGCACTGGTTTACTAAAAAGTAAAAATAAAAAAAGACAAATAGCATAAATTGTATGGATTATTAATGCATGATCATAATGTAGAAATGAATATATCATCCAATAATTAGTGACACGTTATTCTATAAACTATTCCTTACGTATAATTTTTTAAGTCAAAAGCAATTTTTATGTTTTTAAATTTTATATCAATTATTTATTTTATTTTTAAAATTTTTTTGTGATTAATTTTATTTAAAAATATCATATAAATTATTAATATAAAATAATAAAATAATATTTAACATAATGTTAAATAAATTAAGAATTACCTATTTTATTTTAATTAAAATATTTAATAATAAAGATATAAAAATTACATAATATTTTTTATATCTTTAAATTTTTCATTAATTTTTAATTTTATCTATAAAGTGTATTTAATTTTATCTTTAAAATTTTAAATTATAATCTATTTCATTTCATAATTTAATATCACATAAATTATTAATAAAAAATAATAATATAAAATTTGAAATAATTTTAAAATATTAAACTAAAAAATAAAATACTTATCTCATAATATTTTAATATTATATTAAATATTATTTTATTATTTTTTATTAATAATTTATACGATATTAAATTATTACATAAAATTAATTATTTAAAATTTTAAAAATAAAATAAATAATTAATATAAAATTTAAAAACATAAAAATTATTTTTATCTTAAAAAATAATTTATAGGATAACATATCATTAATTATTAAATGATATATTCATTTATACATCATCACCGTGCACCTTTTTATTTTTGCAGTAAAACTGTACATTCCATATATGGGTGAAGAAAGAGCCGATGAGGGACACGTGGCATCACACTAGCGGGTGGATTGGTGCTTATTTATTAAACAGCCTCAAACAGCACCTATTTCAGACAGTATGCGATTTAAATTCCAAGCGCGTCAAATAAGCACCTTATTATTAACTATTTAATGTTTTTACATATATAATTATTGTAAATACAAAATTTGCAAGCGGAGTCAATGAAATATGTATAAATTTATAAATACAAAATATTTATAAAAATATTTTAAAAAATTTATAAGAAATATGTATAAATTTTTAAAATCGTATGAAAATAATATAAAATAAATTAGATTTTAATCTTATAATATTTTTTATATGACTTCAAAAATTATACAGATCTTTTATAAACTTGTTAGAATGTGTAATTTTTTAACTTTCAAGGGATTTAATTAGTTGATGCATGTGATGTGACAGCCTCTCCTGCCACTGACGTGTGATGTCATGTTATGAGCAATAAACGTCAAGTCAAATTTGTAAAATTTTCCTATTTGATAAGTAATGACTTTTGAAGGAAAAATAATCATTGCATTCAAATTATACATAATTTTACAAAAATATCAGAAGAATTTTGTATTATAATAAAATTTTAACCAAGTCAAGTCATATTAATTGAAATCTAATAGACATACAAATACTTGTAATTTCAAAAAATATATATTTTTTGGATCTAAATATTATATTTTAAACAATAAAAATTAATGCCAAAAACTATAAACTCAAACGGTGAAAAAATACAAAAAGTTGCATAATTTTTCATATTTTACAACAGAAAAAATCTAAAAGGATATAATTGTTCCTAAGAAATTTTCTTATAGAACCAGTAATATAATACTTAAAAAATACAAAATAAATTTGGAAGACATATATCAAAGGTCAAAATCTTTTTTTTTTCTCTTGGTCCTTGACTTTATATAAGATTTCAGTTTTCCTCTTTTTATTTTTTAATTTCAATTTCAATTTGAAACTTACAGGTTGGCAATGCAAACCAACTTTGAGATTGCAATATTGTTTCCCTTGTTTGCAAAATGTTGTATTAGGTGAAAGTTAGAAAAATGATGCTAATAAATTGTGGTGTTATGTAATGAAATAAATTATCATGGCACCAAAAAAAAATTAAAAAAGAAAAAAAGAGATAATGGGAAAGGGTGATCTTACTCTTTTCTATTTGCAGTCTAGTTATAATTGTTAAAATAACTGGTTTATAAAAATCAATAATAACGAATAATATTAATCCAATTCTAAAATAAAATGCTTCGAAATACACTAACATCATGAGATGTTTGAGAGAAAAATGAATGTGATAAATTGGCCTGCTTCTGCACCAAATTCCATTTGCGGTTCTTGGTGCCGTCTCTGTTCTTGACACTAATTTGAGTAGTATTTTAAATTTTCTATACTTTTTTGTTATAATTTTTTGTGACAAGGGAAAGATAAAAATAAAAAATTTATGTTAATAAGAATTAAAAATAAAATTTTTTATTTTTTTTATTACAAAGAAATGTATTAATTTCAATCGGAGAAGATGCAAAGGCGTAGTTTGCTCGCGTGTAAAGGTGATCACTTGGCAATGTAATTGCACGAAAATGATCAATTTCAATTGGAGAAGATTCAAAGCAGTTTGCGTGTGGACCCTCTTTTAATGCGAGTTGGCTGAGCCGAAGAAAAAAATGTTGCTCGAAAGAATTAGCGTCATGTTTTAAAATAAATTTTTATATAAAATTTTATAAGAAATGTAGTGAAAATATATACTTTATATTTCAATAGAAGATAAATATTAAAAAAAAAGGCATTTAGTTTCGAGAAAAAAAATAAAAGAACAGAAAATTGTGTTTTTATTGTAAATTATGCGAAAATATGTATTTAAAAGATATATAAGATATGGCCAGCAGAGTCACCTTCAATATTCAAATTGATATTTTACCAGTTACAAAGAAAAGTCCCATTATAACACACTATTTAAATTTTTACATTTTAAAAATAATATACTTTTTTAACATTTAGAAAAGAATAAAAAAAGTAAGAGACTTGTATTATTAAAAATTTATTTTAAATAAATTAAAGATTATAAATTTTTTATCTTTTTTAAATATAAAAATATATTATTTTTTAAATATAAAAAATCTCAACCCATACTATGATAGGCTTCTTCGTTGAGAGATTCTAAACTATATTTTCTTCTATTTTATTTTTAAAATATACATTTTAGTCTAATTAATTAACACTTAAAAATATTTTTTAAGAAATTCTTTAATAACTTTTATTAAGTGGTCCTTAGCTATCATTATCGGTGTTATACTTGAAATGCGTGGCGAATGATAAATTTTTAAAGTAAAATAAATTTTAAGTTTTTTAAACAAATTTTTGAGAACCCAAATTTAAAAAAAGAATCATAACTAAAATTTTAATATTTTAAAAAAAAACTTTAAAAAAATTCTTTTTAGAAAAATGAATGGTCTGCAATGCTTAGGTGAACTCGAGAGTTTAGTTGTACATGAGGATGATTTTATGTGTTCCACAGCATTTGTTTTCACAAACGGTTATTTTAAATTAATTATGTAAAATTTATATGATATTAAATTTATTTTAATTACCCTTCTAATAAACATGTATAAAAATAAATAATTAAATTAAATTAAATGTGTAAATAAGAATAAAATTAGTAGCCAAAAATTAAAATTACAAAAACGAAACAAAAAAAAAAATATTTATAATAGAGAACTTAACTTAAGAAGAGGACCTAAGGCTTATGTACTCACTAAATATATCAAAGCACAGGTAATTCAGATGGTAGAAAATTAATATCACTTAATTAGTAGTTTTTAATTATTATTTTTGGTGAAAAAAAAAGAAATTGAATAATGAGTTAATTTCACAAATATGCAGTGAGTTTTAAGTTATAAAATTAATTATTCTTAATTTATTTTTATTTATTATTTTTAAAACTAATAATACTAATAATAAAAGAAAAAATTTAAATTTAATCGACATCAATACCTACGTTGACTTAGTATCACATGTGATTTACTAGTTGATACTCTATGACCTTATAAATCTTAAAAATTTCACACAACTAACTCTAGAAAATAAATTAAAATAAAAGACCAATTTTAAGCTTACAAAGATTTATAGTTTCACATAACTCAACATTCAATTCTATATCTGTAAAGACTTAAAAGTCTTAGATAAAAAGGGTTAAACAAACTAAAATTAGAATAAGTAAAAAGAAAATGCTAACGTTAAAATTGCAAAAACTTTTTAGTCTCAGGAAACTCAATGCTCAATTATTTATATGTGGAGAACCATAATCACCAACATTGATTAAATTAAACCACTGTAATAATATAAATCTCAATTCAGGTGCTTATGTAATAGTGTTTAGTTTAGACGAAGAACGTAACTTTGTGGCAAAATCAAAATGCATTCACCTAGGCAAAACCAAAATTAAACAACTCAAAACATCAAATAACACTGCCAAAGTAAGTAATCAGATCATTGAGATCAATCACTATTTTAATACTGATAGAGTATTAAGTTTCAATTCCCCAATAGAGTATATAGCCTATACAAATGCTTCCATGCCAAATTCTACAATGAAGAAAACCAAGAGCAATTCAAAATATCATGAAAATTTTATTCATTAAGTTTCAATTCCCCAATAGACAATGGCTAATCAAAACTTACATCTTAACTTTTTAGCCAAAAAATCAGTAAAAGGGAATAATCTTGAATCAAGAATATAAACCCTATTAAAGATTCAACATTGATGCAAAACTACTTCCTTATCATCATGTAAATTGACCCATTGATGGAGCAATATCCAAATTTGAATCATTATTAGACCCAAATTGTAAAATACCAAACAAACTCATATTCAACCATTGAAATCCAGAGGTTCAGCAAGCATTTTGAAACATAGCAGAAAAATGGAATTATTATTACCCAGAATTCAAAACTTTAAGCCATTCAAATTGTCGCAAATTTACCCCAAAACAGAAAGCATAAAAACATAAACATTCCCATTCTTACACTATCCTCCCATGACAGATTCGAAGTCCAAATACTAAAAGGGACATGCATGTTACAACTCCGAAAGTAGGGAATGAAACAAACCAGATACAAGATCATAAAAATCAAGCAAGCCTATATCTAAACTAAACTGAACATCCATGACAGAATCAAGTGCTCAAAGGTTAAAGAGATTCGACACTTCACATATTCAGACCGAAACAGAGTAAAAAAGCGAACACTCCCATCTTCACATTATCATCCCATACTCAAATGCAAAAAAATTAGAACAAACGAAAGAATTTTTATAGGCTCAAGGGAACCAAAACAGTTTTGGCACAATCAAAACAATTTCAGCATACAACCATTCAGAATGTCAGATTCTAATGCCCAATTCCAAAAGGATTAAACACATTACCTTGCTCGGATGGCTAGCAGCGGCGGACGGTGGCGCAAGCTCCTCAATCATGCGTCTCTTCTCTTGAATTCCCTCTCTCGGTCGTGGTCTCTCATTCCTTCCCTCTGTCAGTCGTGAATGTGTGTCCTCTTCCCAACCGTGTGTGTGCTTCACTTTAAATAAGAGGGAAAGGGGGTGGATGGGAAGGGAATGTTGGGATTTGGTGGAGAAAACTGTGGGATTGGAGAGGAAATATTATGACATTTGTATTTATTTATTTGTTTTTGGTCTCTTTTTAGGCCATTTATTTTGGAGAAAGGTTCAAGAAGCCTCAGTGAGTATCTACTTCGAGTGAAGGCTCTTGTAGACTCTGATCGCTATAGGTCGCCAAGTCATATTACAAGAATACATTGAAGCCATCTTCAATGGATTTTCAGAAGAAGACGATTGCTTTGTCACCTCTGTAAACTCTAGGATTGAACTATACACAATCACTGAGATTGAGTCACTTCGATGGCTTAAGAATCGAGACTTGAAAAATACTCAAAGGCTATTGTAACTACAGAAGGAGTCACGGTAAATATTGCAACTATAGAATCAAAACAAAAACACAACTCAGGACCTAGCAATAATGGCAATAAGAAAAACAATACAAACGCTGGTGCTGGCAACTATAGAGGAAGAGGAAGGAATGGTCGTGGCAGAGGAAGAAGTGAAAGAGGAAGGCCTCAGACACTACCAAGTATGTAATACAAGGACACGGCTTATAATTGTTACTATAGGTTTGATTAGGTCACTCTGCTATAAAGAAACTTAGTGATTCTTCCTTTTTCTTATGGCATCGCAGATTAGGTCGCCCTAAATATGTCACTTTATGTTCTGTACTAAATAAGTGTAATATTGTGCACAATAATAAAGTTGGAGATGATTTATGTTTTGCTTGTTGTCATGGTAAAAGTCACATATTGCCTTCACCTCCCTCTACCTCAATCTATCATAAACCTGTAGATCTAGTTTACATGGATCTATAGGGACCAGCACCAATAGCCTCCACCAATAATGCACTTTATTACATTAGCTTTGTTGATGCCTTTTCTAGATTTAATTGGATTTATCCTTTAAAATGAAAATAAGATGCATTGATAGCATTCATACAATTCCAAAAAATGGTTTAATTGAAGTTAGGAACCAAAATCAAGACAATAAAATCTAATTGGGGAGGTGAGTTCAGGTCATTTACATCTCCTCTTCAATCCTGTGGCGTCATACACAGGATTTCCTGTCCCCATGCACACCATTAAATGGTGTTATTGAAAGAAAGCACAGACATCTAACTAAAACAGGCCTTACACTTCTTGCACAAGCTTCTCTTAAAGATGCCTTTCTCACAGCATCTTACCTTATAAATAGATTAACAACACGTTTTACATAGCAAATCTCCCATTGAAGTCCTTTTTCAAAAGGCACCTAACAACCACTTTCTCAAAGTCTTTGGTTGTGTAGTCTTCGACCCTATAATAGACATAAATTATCCTATAGAATTAATGAATGCACCTTTCTTGGTTATAGTCCAAATCATCATGGTTACAAATCATTTCTAAGGATGGCCGAATCTTCATCTCCAGAGATGTGAGATTCAATGAAAACCACTTTCCCTTCATGACTTCCCAAACTTCTCCATCACCTTGTACTACTCAGCTATGACAACTAGTCCTACCCTCATCCTTAATTCCCCTTACTTCTACTTTTTCCAAAGACCAATGCTTTTTAACTCATCAAACTTCTCATTGAGCTAATACTCATTCTGTTGTTGCTAATGAATCTACTCCTTGTAATGCTAATGTTTTAGGTAATATCTCAAGTTCATCAGGTCCTCAATCTGCATCACCTACTGCACAGCAAAGCCAAGGACAAAATCCTCCACTTGTACAAACAGAAGGACATCATATGATCACCCGAGCTAAAGTTGGCATCTTTAAGCCAAGAATTCTTCTTACCACCACTGAACCTAAATCTGACAGTCAAGCATTAGCCAACTTAGATTGGAAAAGAGTAATGACTGAAGAATTTTCTGCTCTACTTAAAAATCGTACTTGGTCCTTAGTTCCTTTACCTTCAAACAAAATTTCAGTGGGCTGTAAATGGGTTTATAGAATCAAGAAAAATGCAGATGGTACCATTCTTAGATGCAAAGCTCGCCTAGTAGCAAAGGGCTTTCATCAACAGCCTGGTTCTGACTTTAATGAGACGTTTTCACCAGTAGTAAAACCCACAACAGTCAGGATTGTTCTCTCTTTAGCAGTGGCAAAGCAATGAAGTCTCAGGCAATTTGATGTTAACAACACATTTTTCAATGGAGACTTAGTTGAGGAAGTCTACATAACCTCGTGGGTTTGAGGTATCAAAGGAGTCTCCCTTGTGCAAATTACATAAAGCATTATATGGTGCTTGGTTTAAATAATTGAGTTATGTAGACTTATTACAATAAAAACAAAATAATGAAATAGAATATTATGAAGTCATTTAAAATTCTAATCAAAATTCAAATTTAAATTTTAAAAAAAAAGAAATAAAAGTAATAAAAGATAATATGATAAAAAATAAACCAATAATAAAAAAAGAGAAGAGAATAAAAATGAATAAGAAATAATAAAATGTACTCTTAAATTTAAATTTAAATTCCAAAATAAGTTTATTTTTTTATGAAGTGAATAATATGTATATATATATGTATATATATACGATAAGTAACAATAAACTCAAATTCTGCCACGTACACGAGCTGCTCCTTCTCCCATCCAAAATCCCATTCCATATCTCCATCCAAATTGAAATCAAAATCCAAATTAATTTGAATCCCAAAATATTTGGCAAATTTCAAAATTTCCTCTACGCCCTGTTTACAATCAAGCCTCGGTCAAACACAGGAGAGAGAGGGGAACTTGTTCAGACACTGGAGCATTGTGGCGAAACAGTGTGAGTTTGAGAGGGACCAGAAGGAAGGAAGGAACGACCAAGCATCCAGAACCGCCGTCGACTGCCACCGCAGCATCACCGGAAGTCTCACAGTAAAAGGAACGGTCGCCGCAGTGGGTCGTCCCTGCCGTAGTTCCGCCGCTGTCAACTACTCACGACCACCGCTGCCCGTCTCCGCGGAACGCCAGGTAATCCAGTTTTACTCCTTACTTGAATTCGCCATCCCAATACCACATTGTGGCAATCAGAGTTGAGTTCGGTTGTAGGATTTATTTCTAGTTGTTGGCAGAATGTTAAAGAATTTGGGTCTCATCTTATATACTGAGATTTAGGTGATTTGTTTTGAATTTTGATGTTGATAACATCTTTAAAAAATAATTTCTGATTGTGATTTTTCTTTAATCTCATGTACTGAGTTTGAGGTAAACTAAATTGAATTTTGATACTAGTAAGATCTTAAGAATTTTTGGCTTAGTGTTTTAATCAACTAAATCAAAAATGCTAGACTAACGAAAATCAGTAGGATATTCAAGTCAGTAAGTGGCTAATTACATTTGAAAATCACGCATGCTATATGATAAAAAGGGTATTACGAGTTTGCTGCTTTCTTCTTATACGACTTGGGTTTTATTATTGAAATAGTGTTTTATTAAATGTTTGAACTTTGTTATTGGGTTGGGTTTTTATTATTTAATGGGATTTTATCATTAGAAGAAGTTTTATCATTTTATTGGAGTTTCATTATTTAATTGGAATTTATCATTTGATTGGATTTTATTATTTATTTGGAGCTTATGATTTATTTGAATTCTATTATTGTACTGGAATTTTTTCAAGATTTGTTATTTGTTTGAAGTTTTGTTAATATCCCCATTCTTACTCAAATTCTTATGCTACAATTATGCGGAGCAATATGTGATAAATACAGAGCAGTCAAGAAATGGACCAAAAATCGAGACAAAGCATCACCTCTCAAACTTTCTGGCCTAGAATTTAGTTTGTTATTATTGTGGTTTTTATTTTTGGATCCAACTTTAGTTTATCTTTGGGTTGTATCCGAATATTAAATAATAGTGCGTAATTTGCATTTAGAATATAAATTGTTATGTTAGAAAGTCTTATTAAGTATGAGGAGAGAAGGTCTTCGTCCCCTTTGATGAGGATGATTGATTGTTTTTTTTTTCTATGGCATAAGAAATCTTTTCACTGACTATTTATCGATGTTGGTGGGAAGCATATGTAGGGATGTGTTAAGATTGTATTGCGCATTCAAATGTTGCTTTGTTTGAGTTATAAATTATGTATTTGCATGCATGTATTGTATTCGGATTTCAATGACTTAATTTTATTCAGAAATTAGGAATTTAGTCTTTTTATTTTTTCTCCTAGGCACCTTAGTTTTCAAGCTTCTAAAAATATTCTCAATTTTCTTTTCCTTTGAATTTCACTTAGCTTCAAATTATTTTTTAAAAACCCAAAAGAAAATATAGTAAAAGATTAGTACAACCAAACAAAAAAAAAAGGTGAGTTTAAGAAAAATTTTTAAAAGTAAAAATTTAATCCACCAATTCAAGTTACTTTTATATTAATATTTTTTTAAAAGCTTAATTTTTTCTTTTTAAAATTAAACTAATACACAACTATTTTTTATTCTTGAACTATGTCAACTGTGATTCTCATAAAAGGATATTTAGGCCCTAAGGTATTTTCTTTAGGACAAGTTCCTAACATCCAAACATTTAAGAATAAATAAGGCTCATACAAATTCATTGTACATATATAATATCAGAAGTTATGGAGTGCCTAAAACTTTTTCTCCATCTTTCAACTCTTGAACACGTCTTTTCTTTTTAAGATCTATTTTAAAATTATTTTTTATAAAAGTTTTTTAAATTTTTCTTTTAAAAATAAAATTTTAATAGTAATTTTATTTTATTTACTATTGGCATCACATTTCAAGTATAACAACAGCTTTTAAGAGAACTTTTGCCTTAAAAGATCTTGGAAAATTGAACTACTTTCTAGGAATTGAGATCAGAAAACTAAAAGATGGAAGTCTTCATTTTCTCGGGGAAAGTATATTCGAGATTTGCTAATTAAAGCTAAAATGGATAAGGCAAAGGGAATTGCCACACCTATGACTTCTGACCTTAAGTTATCAAAGCAAGGAGGATCTCCAATGCTTGATCCAAAGCCATATTGCTTTATCGGGGGTGCACTTCAGTATGCTACCATTACATGGCTTGAAATTCCTTTTTCTGTCAGTAAAGTGAGTCACTTGATGCATGAACCACTTGAGTCCCACTGGCAAGCTGTCCAGAGGATACTAAAATATTTGAATGCAACTATTGATCATGGTCTTCTAATAAGCAGGACTAATAATCTCGCACTTCATGCTTTCTGTGATGCGGATTGGTGGGGTGATCCTAAATCCCTGATGATAGGAAATCAATGTATGGAATATTCTGTGTGTTTTGCTTCAAATCTGGTGTCTTGGAGCTCAAAAAAGCAAAATGTTCTTGCAAGATCTAGTACTGAAGCCGAGTACAGATCAATGGCAAATGTGGTTGCTGAAGTATGTAGGATTCAATCACTACTAAAAGTAAAAGAGTTACATATAGAGATGCCTTTTAAACCAATGATTCACTGTGACAATTTAAGCACAGTGTCACCTGCTCATAATCCAGTGTTGACCGCAAGAACAAAGCATCTGGAAATGGATCTTTTCTTTGTAAGAGAAAAAGTGATCAAGCAGGAAATAGCTGTCAGTCATGTACCTGATAGTGATCAGATTGTTGATGTCCTAACAAAAGCATTGTCTAAAGGTAAATTTTGTTCATTGAGAAAAAAACTAAGAGTGGAGAAGTTTAGTGTAGAAAATGTCTCTAGATTATTCATTGGCCACGTGAGTCAGTTAAGCTGTCGTAGTTCAGTTACTTCAAAGCATTTCTAGTAGGTGATACTTCAGTTGTATATAAGTCAATGCTTCTAAGTGAATACAATCATCACTTCCATTCATTCACACAATCAGTCTTAGTTTCGTTTCTGCATTCTCTATTTTCTCTATTCCGGTAGTTGCCGATGGCAAATTTTCGTTACCCATCAAGTTAGTTTCATTACAATGGTTCAGCGTAGTTTACGGTGACTTACGGCGGTTTCCAGTGATTCACCATGGCTCTCTTCGACAGGTAATTTTAGTGCTTTGATTTTCTTTTACGTCTCTCTTAATTCCAGATGAGATGCTTTTAGTTCTCATCGGTTCTGGTTCTTCTCGTGTTAATCTACTCTATAAAGAATTTTCTTATGTTTTATTAACTGGTATTGTTCAACTATTCTTAATTTTTTAAAATTTTTTATAACTGATTCTTAGAAATTAATGCCAGTTGATGTAAAAAGGGATGCTTACGGGTTTGCTGTGAAACCTCAGAACCTGAAAAGGTACTGTGAATATATATGCTAACTTATACAAGATCTTTTCATATTTTGGGTTTATAACTCCAGTTCTCCCACTCTATAGTTTTTTTTCGTAGGAAGTTTTGAGGAATGATCAAACGATATTAAGTCATAGAAACTACACTTTATGTCAAGCTGAAATGATTAGCAGAATAGGTTTAGATATCTGCAGTTCAGCATTACATGTTGGGTGTTACCAGGCATAGATATAGACTTTGAAGAGGATGTTGCCTTATTTGTAACACTAGTAAGTCGTGCTTTCACGAAGAAGAAGAAGAAGAAGAACGGTTAGATCGTTGGAATTCCTTCCTAGGGAGGCAAGTAGAATCTGCTCATTTGGTTGAAAATAAATTTCAAAATCTTTACAAGACATCTTCGTCCTTTGACTGTCCATGTTTTTAGCTATTATACACTAAGACAAGACCTCTGTTTTCACGCACCGAAACAGAGTAACTCCATTCTCAGATAGTGTTTCTTTTATTCACAGTAAAGAAAAACCTTTTCTTGTAAAAAAAAACTCTTCTTACATTGTAAATTATTAATAGGACAGGAGAAAGCGAGAGAAACTAGAGGATAAGGAAAGAATATAACATGAAACGTTTCCTTTGTTCTCAGCAAACGAGACGTTTTTATTTCAAATGAAACTGAGTTACATGGAACTGCAAGACAAATGTCATTGGGAAATGGGAATGAGAGAAACCATAGAGTTAGAGAAATGTGACGTAAAATTGGAAGCAGGGACCACAAGGCTGTATGGTAAAGTTGCACAGCAACCTCATCAGAACTTAGCTTAACGTCTTAATTCCATAATACAATGATTAGAAATTCAAGTAAATGCATTCATATCAAAAGCTTACTCCAAAACGTACAATAAAGCTAGAGTTAAGAGAGAGAAATGAGTAGCTACAAGCCTACAACTTTGTAGCCTCCCACTCAGGAAGCCATGCGCGACGCAGATAATTTACAAAATTAAAATGTTATACAAAGTTAAAAAATAAAAAGTCCATTTTAGCTTACTTTCTTAATTTATAAGAATATTACTTTCTTTTAATTCTATTTTTTTCATTGGTAATAAAATGATGATATGGTATTGGGACAAATATAAAAATGTGAAGTTGGAATAACATATATTTTGTTTGGCTACTAAAATTATTCAAAAAGTATCTCAGATACTAAATCGATAATATGTTTTTTCAAAAATCATTACATGAATTGTTGAAATTAAATCAAATTATGGTTTATAAAATACAACTAATCAAAATTCATTAACTCATCCTCTTCATAAAATACAAACAATATTTCTCTTCATCAAAACACTTCATCTCTTAAAAGTACCTAACACTTTTATCAACGCAATTAATAGTGGGCATTACAAGAATTCAAAAAAAAACTAATGTTCTTAACATTTCAATTTCTCACAATAAGGAGTCTAGTCTTATTTAAATAGATATAAAGGACTGTGAGGTATTAATAACATCATAGAACCACTCCAGAATATAAGTCAATTCTCATAAAATTTATTTATGGACACAGTTCATGAAAAAGTAAATATAAACATATAAATGTAGAATTATATCAATCTTGTAAGTTTAGTACTTTAGCAGAATTTACAATGGTATATAAGTAGTTTTTGGTTGGTTGTTGCTTCCTGTAATTTCCTTCCACAGCTTGTTGTACACATATGAAATTACATTCTTAAATATATGCATGATTGGGATGTCGGAGAAATATATAGTGCCCTTTATGTTTAGAGGCTATTCCACAGCTTGTTGCTTCCTGTAAATACTTTGTAAAGTACTTTAGAGGTTTTTCTTTTCTTCTATTAGACTAAATTGCACTTATCACCTTTTAGTTTCAAAAATTATATTTAGTACCCTTTATGTTTGATAAAATGACACATCTACATTCTAATTAATTTATGTAATTTATCTTAATGCAGTTAGTATTTTATATATACAATATGTGATAGTTTCAAAATAATAAAATTACTTTAATATTTTTATTGTTTTAGTAAAAAATTATGTTGAGATTTAGTATGAAGTTAACTGTATTTATTTTTTATATTAAAAATAAAACTATATTGTTTTGTACAAACTGTTATCTTTATTGAAAGAAAATAAATTAAAGGAGAGGTAGTCTAATTTTTCAAACTACACCTTAGGGAAAAATAGGAATATTTACTCTTCTATTTATGTAATTTCACAATGATTAACATATATACATAAGTGAAAGCAAATATTATATTATATATGATTCATTTTATTTTTATATAAAAAATTCATCTCAAAAGTTAGCTTTCTACAAATTCTATAAATAATAAATTTTAAATAAAAATTAAAATTTTATTGATAATTTAATAACAATAATACAGTAAAGTAAATTATCAAATCTATGGTTGAAAAAAGGCTTGAGCCTTTTAGAGATATAAAAAAAAAAAAATCAAAAGCCAAAGTTGAAAAACGAAAAAAGAAGAAAACATCTTTTTTTAAAAAAAAAAAAATTGGTCATTTAAAAGGTTAGAGTAATTTTTTGGTCTTTTAAATTTAATTAATGTTTTAAATTGGTCATTTAATTAATTTTAACTGTGACAAAATTAATTATTTATGTTTAATTTCATGCCATAAAAATATTTTTTTTAACTTCTAATTATACATTGTTAAGTTAGTGCCGAGTTTGAATGCAATGTGTGAACTTTTTATTTTTTATGTGTCATTTAAAATTCTACTCAAAAGTTAATAAATATAAAAAAATTTTTAAAAAGGGTTATAGAGTGTCTCTTCCCTCTTCTCCCATCTCCTATGGTCTGGTTTAAAAAGTTCAAAAAAAAAAAAAAAGCAAACGTAGAGGCATGAAGTGCGACACAGGCTTGCAAAGGAAAACGTTTAAGGTTTAGGTGTGTGAAAGTGGCTTGTGAAAGAGAAGATGTGTGACAGTGGGAACCAAGAAAGTGTGCGATGAAAACTTGCAATAAAGAAAGTTTGCGATGGCAATGAAGTGCAATAGAGAAAGGGTGCAAGAATAATATAAAGCATAAACTCATCATAATAGTATAATTTTATCTTCTAAAATCTCTATACATACATCTTTGCATTATATATATATATAAAAAATAAATTAAAGAACAAATAATAAAATCTTACCAATTACTTTTGTCGTGTGAGGCTTTATATTGTTAAACAATGTCACCAGTTACACTTTGTTATTATAGTCATCGTCACATCTTATTATCATTGTCTCTATCGTAAGTTATAATGTCTGTCATACTCTATTACTATTTACAGTTATAATTGTTATTTTATAAATTATATATAGGAAAAGAAAATAATATAGATAAAGAGTTTTGTGCATGTAATTAATACTTGTTTAAATAGAGAATCAAAACTTACAAGTTATTTTCATTGTGTGAAATTTCAAAATTACACAATATATTTACTACATTTTGTTGCATTGCACTTTGCGACTATAGTCGTCATCACACTCTATCATTGTTATCTTTGTTGCAAGTTACAACCTCTTTCGTATTTTATGGCTATTTGCACTTGAAGCTGTAAGGGTGATAATTTTGGACCCAACCTTAAAGATTCAAGATGGCCCAATCTTTGGGGCCCTCAATCTGGCCTAACTCTTTGGGGCCCTCAATCTGGCCTAACTCTTTGGGCCTTCAAGGACCCTCAAGCTAACCTTAAGGTTCCTCTTAAGGCCCCGTAAGTCAGTGAGTGATATCGATCAAATTCGGTAAGCTAAGAAGGGGTATAATGAGCCCTTACCCTTAACCTTTCCTCTAGGGCCTTTTTGCCCCGCTACTTAAGGCCCTAAGCCTAATCCTTTAAGACTCCTTAACTCCCTTTTAAACCCTTAGGGTCGTAAGTCCCTTTTATCCATTTTTTCTTCTAGTTGGGTTTAAGGTCTTATGTCGTCATGACGTTAAGTGTTAAGTTGTAACTACTTTTACTTAATTATTATTTGTATTATAAAAAGTGTGAGGATTATTTGATATATTAAAAGAATTAAATAGTAAATATTTTGCACAATAAAATAAGAATATAATTATGATAACAATTAAAATATAAAAATACTTTCATATTAAAAATTTTAAATCGCATGACAGTAATATTTATTTTTACAATATTACAAATAATATATATACTTTGAGGCTTAGGCCTTAATTGTAGTAACCTATAAATTATGTAGTTATTATTGTCACATCTTTTAAAATTTTCAATGTAAAAGATATTTAATTTTGAGATTTTAGTTGTTATAATATATATATATATATATATATATTTGTATTATAGAAAGTGTGAGGATTATTTGACATATTGAAAGAATTAAATAGTAAATATATTGCACGATAAAAGAAGAATATAATCATGATAACAATTAAAATATCAAAATACTTTCATATTGAAAATTTCAAAATTGCATAATAGTAATATTTATTTTACAATATTAAAAATAATACATATACTTTGAGGCTTAGGGCTTAATTTTAGTAATGAATAAATTATATAGTTATTATTGTAACATCTTTTAAAATTTTCAATGTAAAAGATATTTAATTTTGAGATTTTAGTTGTTATAATATATATATATATATATATATATATAATGTTAAATGCTAAAAATTTAATCTCATACAAAAGTAAGTGTTCAATAGATTAAGTTGTCATGCAAAAAGTGATGAATTTTCGAAAGCTAAAATAATAATAATAATAATAAAAATAATAATAATAAAAATAAAAATCTAAAAAGATATTGAACAAAAAGAAAAATAAATGTAGCTATATTTTTCTCATTATTTGTCAAATTCACTGTATTGTCTTACCATTATTATAAGATATAAGATACATAAGAGTCTAACTTATCCATAAATCTCAATCATCTTGTACGGAAAATGGTTTATGACAAATTTTAAATAAAAATCTCAACAATCTTCAAAACATTCATCTTAACCCTACCAAAATCTAGCTCTATCTACTATATATGCATACACAAATAAGAAAATTTTATTATCTACTTAGAAGTGTCAAAGATGATATTAATATTACTATTAATATTATATTATATCAAGTCTTTTAATCAATCTTTATTGTTTACTGTGTTTATATATTTATGGTACCTGTAAAATATTGAAGAATGCATATTTTAAAAGGTATAACATTATGTCTTTTAATTTTTTTGTTTCGAATTAAAGTAAACTTATCTACCAACTTAAATATAAACAAATCGACAATTATTAGCACATAATCACTGTAGGAGAGTTGAAGATCTAAATTACTTCCAATGTTCATAAACTTTACTTCTCTTTCACTTTCATCTATTCATGGGGCCAATTTGATGAACTAAATTTGTAATAAACAATGCAGACGAAGATGGAAAGTTCTAGAAACAAGAAGAAATAAAAGAACCTAATCCAGATTGAGGTACAACTGATCGAAATTTGTCTAAATGCAACATTCATGAAGGCACACTGACAATCTCACAATGATTCTTAGTAATACTGATAATAAAATCTGGTTTCAATGTAGGCAATCATAACATACAAATTAACTTTGTTTTTGTTTTATTTGCTCTGTTCTTTGTATCCTTAGCATTAGAAGAAAAAAAAGAGATGACCCTCAATGTTTGATGACCAGCACCATAAGAATTAAAAGTTTCAAAATATATAAATTGAATAGCATTTGCCTAAAATTCTACATCATCCCCATTGTCCAAGCATATTGATCAACAAGAATACTCTAGAAAAGAAAATCATTCAGCATAGAGAGCAAATAATGAATCAACTCAACCAATGTCTAGACCTTTCAACTCAAAAAGAGAAGGCGTAGGGTGGATTTTGAAAGTGAATGCCCAGTACTCCTTGTCTGATTTCACCACTCTTGCTATTGTCTACCGTTCCTTCACAATCATCGACGGAGGCCAAACAGAGTGATCGTGACAGAGGCTGGACAGAGTGATCGAAGACGAGGGCTCTGGTTTGGCAGAATCGCAGAGACGAAGGCATTTCTGCAACAGCTTCACACCACAAAATTAAATAAGTGAAATGAGGCTGTGAGTGTTAGCTATATATATAATTATTGGACGTGAAAGAAAAATAGCCATTAGCTATATAACGTAGGATTCGTAATTGCGTTCCAAGTGTCAACTCTTCAAACGGTTATTTAATTTTCAAAATTTCAGAGATATTAATTTTCAAAGCTATTGAAATTGATTTAACACTCTTAAAGAAACATTAATTAACGGATCCTGGTGATTTCCTTCTTAATGATTTTTCAAAGTTTGATTACCTGCACTTAGTATTCCAAGCTCATTGCACATAAGCTGACATGTGTTGCTAGCAGTATAAATGAGAGCTTGAGAGATGGAAAATTGGATAATATCAATCCAAAACTTCTGCGAGGGTAGTTTAGTTTTGAATCCTATGGCTGCAATGTTTGATTGAATATATGAACATGATTATGAATTTGTGAATTTAGACCTGTATAGTGATGTGTAATTTATAAGGACTTGGATAATATCACAATAATAGGTTTTTACGCTTAATTATGAATATGATCCACAAACTTTTTTTTTAGATTATCATCTCTCCATTTTCATGGATGCGTTTCAACTTAAAATATAACAAGAAAAGAACAGAAAAAGAAAATTTATGCCTTTAGATTAACATCCATTCATTTTCTTTATTATAAAAATAATAAATTAAAATAAAGTTTTTTAAATAATATTTTTAAATAAAAATTTATTTAATTTTATAAACTTTTTTATTATATTTTAAAAAAATCTTAATAAATATTATAAAGAGTCATATTTTGAAAATTGTACAAGTTTTAACAAGAGTAGAAATGCATTATAGAAAAACATAATTTGCATTAACTGTAGTAAGCATGAACATTATTGGGCCTGCATTAATTTAATTTTAAATTTTATCCCTTTTAATTTTTATCTTTCTTTCTTCCACCTTCTTATTTATATTCTCTTACATCTCCTATTTTCTCTCTTTCTTTTCCATTTTTCTTTTTTTCCTTCTCTTTCCAACGTTTATCCTTTTGTTTGATCTTAAGTTATTATATTTCCATGCTTGTTTCCTCACCTAAGAACATTATTCTAAGAATTAGATTAGTCAATCTAATAAAAAAAATCAATGAATTAATCATGATTCTGATCCAATTAATCCTCAAACTTGGCCTTACAATAAACTCGTCAAAATTGGTTGGTTTAATGATTTGATTTGAAAAAAAAAAATTATCTTTTTCATGTCTTTTTTAATCTTATGTAACAAGAAAGGCAAAGAAAAAGTATTATAGGAAAGAAAATAAAGATAAATGAAAAAAAAAGAAGGAAAAACAAAAAAAAAATGATTAATAGTTTGTACATTATAACATTTTTAAATTTTTTTTAAAAAAAATAGTAAATTATTTATTGATTTGTCAAAAATATAATATGTTTTATATTTATCTTATTTTTATGTAATTAAATTATATAAAATATTTATTATTATACTTAATTATAATTTAAAATTAATATATAATGTTAATATTAATTCAACCACAATTTGACCACGATTGAATTATTGAATTGTGAATCATTGTTTTAATTGGTTCAATAATTGATTTAATTTTTAAAATATTATCTAAGAATGAGAAATAGAAAAATAAGGAAAAAAGGTGATAGGACGAAAGAAAGAAAAAAAAGGAAAATAAAATAAGAAAGATAGAAAATAAGAAATATAAGATAATAAAAATAAGAAGACAGAAAGATAGAAAACAAGAGTGATAAAATTTAAATTAATTTAAAAATTAAAATTAACAGACCTATTTTCATGCTTACCTTTTTTTATGTGCTATTAATTCAAATTTTATTTTTCCATAATACATTATTACTCTCATTAAAACTTTTACAACTTTCAAAATACAACTCTTAATAATATTTATTAAGATTTTTTAAAAATATAATAAAAGGTTATAACATAAAATAAATTTTGATTTTAAAATATTATAAAAAAAATTATTTATAAAATTTTATTTAATTTATTAGTTATATAAATTATTTTTTAAAAATTATAATTTATTTAATTTGATAATTAAAATGAGTTGATTTTAAAATGAGTGAGGGAAAGAGCGAATGAAAGAGAAAGAGAAAGTAAGAGTGAGGGAGAGGATGAGCGCGAGCGTGAGAGAAAGAGAGAGTGATAGAATGAGAGGAAAAAGACTTGAAAAAACGAGGGAAAAGTAAAGGTAACAAAGAGAAAAAATGAGAGAGAAACAGAAAAATGGAGTTGATTTTAATGAGTTAAATAAGATATTTTTTAGGATGTAATTTTTAACTTTAGGCCTATCTCTCTTTTTCTTTCTTTCATGTTTTATTTTTTAAAATTTTTATATTTCTTTTAGTGTTGCTGTTAGATGGTTGGCTCTAGTAGATACCAATCATGAGATTCAATAAAAAAATTTTAAAAATAAAATATTACAAGAACTTATCACATATAAATGAAATATGAGGTCTCTTGTCTTATTATGTAAAATAAAAACCTTAATTATCATGCTATGGTCAAAAAGTTATATATATATATATATATTAGTAAATTAAAATAAATAGAATTAGTTAAGACATTATCTTTTAGTCAGTTTCTTAATCTATGGTATCTCTTCAGGATATATTAATTTAATAATAATAATATTATTATTTATATTTGAGAATGAGAAAATAAAAAGGAAAAGAAGAGAAGGAAAGAGAAAGATAAGTGGCAATTTTTCTTTTTCTTATTTAAAATTTTTAATTTTTTTAATTTAAAATAATTAAAATTAATAAAAAAAATTTTTAAACAGAATTAACATAATTTTTTTAATTTATTCTCTTTAAAAATTAAAAATATATATTTATATAATATATTTTTCTATTTTCTTTCCCCCCAAAATTCTTTTCCCAAAACACCCTAATAAAAAAGTAATAGGTAGGAAGTATCATACGCAAATCATTTGTTGACATGGAGAATATCTAAAACATATATAAGTTATATTATTCTTTTTCTTCTTATACTTTTGTTTAATTTTAAATAAATTATTATTTTAATTTCTAAAAAATATAAATTTTTTAATTTAATATCATAATTATAAAAATAATTAATTTATTCTTTGATATATTATGTCTCAATTTAATTCTTAAAATCTTAAATTAAAACATAAAAATACCTACAATATTTATACATAATAACTAAATTAAGATATAATATATTTTTTAATATTTAAATTAAATATTTTTATAATTTAAAAATTAAATTAAGATAAATTATATCTTTTAAAAATTAAAATAATAATTTATTTTTTAATTTTTAATTAAATTTGTATACGTTAAAAAATTTGTAATTAAATATTTATATTTTAAAATTTTTTAAGTAAGATAACATTAATATTTTTAAAAAACATTAATTTAAGATAAATCTTTGAAAATTAAAAATAACCCCAAATTTAAAAAAATTAGTTTCATATTTTATTAAATAGAAGTATCCAAACTTACATTTCATTATTCACCAAATAAAGACAAAAAGATACATTTCATTTTATTTATTGGAAGTACTCAAACAATGCAAGTGCAGCATCATTTCAGCAGGCGATAACTAGTAGGAACTACAACTAGATGCTTAACTCTGGGCATAGTAAGCCCAAAGTCCTCACTCATGTCCAAATCACCTGCCAACATGCCATGTGGAAGCTCCTCATTCAAAGCAATGCACAAGCTGAGCCACCACCAATCGGATCACCGTCAGACCCAATTGCATTCCGGGGCAAACCCTTCTACTCGACCCGAATGGTATCAGCTCGAAATCGCGCCTCTCACGTCTACTCTCCTTCCCTCAAACCGCTTTGGCCAGAAATTCCAAACTCAAAAATTGAAGAATACGAAAAGGTACCATAATTTTTCATAATTTACAAAAAAAAATCTAAAATGATATAATTTCTGTTAATAATTTTTTTTTATAGAACTAGTAATATAATACTTAGAAAAAAAGACTAAAAAATACAAAATAAAGTAGGAAGACATTTCAAAGGTCCAAAATAATTTTTCATTCTTTAACTTTGTGCAAGCCTAATTTGAGATTGCAATACTCTTTCCCTTGTTTGCAAAATTTTTGTTTTGTGAAAATTTTAAAAATTATGCCAATAAATTGTGTTATGTAATTTCATATATTCATGAGTCATGTATGTTTGTTAATTCTTCTTATTTTTTATTTTATGAAATTATTTTTTACTAGTTATTTGACTTAATTTGAATAATAAAATTGGCCTTATGCCATACTCAGTATAAATAAATTTAAGATTATATATCTCATATTTAGTTAGGATGAACCTAATTTAAAGAAGGTTAAGATTAAAAATAAATTAGGTTGAGTCGATTTAAATTTACTCATTTTGACTCTTTTCATTATTTTTTAAGCCCAGGTAAAAAGTTTAAATTAAAATATAAATTAAATTACTACCAAAATAAATTTTAGAATGGAGGGATTTAAACACACCATACCTTTGATTATGAAATCTTTTTCATTTCTATTAATAAGACCTCGATTTTAACTCTCTTATATAGAGTGCTTTCTTAGACCTTATGAAATGGTTCATTCAAAATGAATTCAATTTGCATGTAACAAGCCAATTTGATCGTAAGCTGGATTTGTTAAAAAATAAGTGAGACTTTCATATGTGTAATCTTAAAAAAAAAGATATAAAATTTTTTAAAAATTAAAATTAATTATATATTCTTTTCATTTAACTTAAGTTAAAAGAAATTATAGTATAATATTTATAAGTTATAAACTTAAAATATAAGAATTAATAAATTAAAAATGCTTTCTATTTTATTTTGTTGTTGTTTATAAATATGAATATTTTTTTGTTGTTTTATAAAAAATGTTAAGTTTAAATAAAATTTTTTTGTTTTTTATATTTTATATTCTAATACATACAGTTCTTTTGTTTATTATTCTTTTAAAAAAATTAGAGCTTTCAAACTTTGGGCTAGACTTGAAGAAAATATAAACTTAACTCAAATTTATTTAGATTTTTTTTTTAAAAAATGAGTTACTTTATTTAAAATTTTATTTTTGAATTTATATTAGATTTTTATCAAATCTCTGGATTTAACCGAACCAAAGCGTACTCATGTCGTAATTGTAAATTGTCAATATAGCCGACAGTGCGAGAGAAATCGAAAAAGTGTAAGAAAACACACTTGCAACCATAATACTTTGTGTTGCCTTTGCAGGCGTGGAGGCAAAAATTTATTCTCTGGGTCGGAATTATAAATTATGATACATAATATCTTTTAAAAAATTACTATACTTTCTGTTTTCTGAGAGATTGTAAAATTATTTTTCTCTTGTTTAAGAGATAGAAATAACTTATAATTTTATTTATTTTAATTAAAATATTTTTATATTTATTACTTATATAATTAAATATGTATTTTAAAAAATTAAAAAAAAATTATTATTTGTAACTCAAAATAAGTAATAGTGAAATAATAATTTTAAAAATATTTTTCTAATGAATTATAATTTTTTAAAAATTTTAATAATGACATCAGGGATATTTTACTTAAAATTATAATTTTTTTTAAGGATATTATTTATAAGCTTTTTTTTTCTTTTTAAAACAAGGGTGACGGTGAACTGAGTTTCGGGCTAAATCTGAGATTTTAAAAAAATTCAACTGGTCAATTTAAATCAACCTCAATTTTTATTTTTCTATTACGTACATTTCTCATATTTAGTTAAGACAATTCTAATCTAAATTGTTTTGCTTAATTTTATTATTCTTCAAAATTATAATTGTTAAAACAACTTGTTATAAAAATAATTACTGATTAATAATGTTAATCCAATACTAAAATTATTAGAAATTAATTAAATAGGTCTGCTTATTACCATTCATGTCAAAATCTCAGTTCATCCTCTAGCAGTAAAAGAAGGAAAAAAAAAAAAAAAGTTGAAGCCACGTGTCAAGCGATGACAGCCAAAAATGAAAAATGGGGAAAATACACTACCCTTAGGAGATCTTTGACGTTCAGAGAAAAATGAGGGTTATGATTGTGAACATGAATATGATAAATTTGACTGTCACGGCATCGAATTCAAATTTTTGTTAAAAAGAATTGTATATATTTAATGTTTAATAATTTTTTAAATAGAATTATTTTTAATAAAAAATACTTATAAATAATAAAAGAAATTAACAATTCATATGCCTCTCTTACTTTTTCTTTCCGCATTTTATTATTAATAAATAAATAAATAAATAAAAGAGATGATAACAATTCAGGAATTGGGGAATCATGCCTCCCATCAGCACCCGTTTGTTTAGTCAGTAATATCTTAAACTTTTTCTTTGATAAACAGTGATATTTTAAACTTTTTTATTTCATAATTTAATATTTTTTCGACGTAAGGGCAATGATATCATTTCTAATGACGTCATTAGTTAAGAGTATGAAAAGTTTTATATTATTATATATTAATTAATAATATTCATTAATTTTTTATTTTAAAATAAATGAATCTCATAATAAATAAAATAAATTTTTGTAATTTTATCAACAAAAATACAAATAAAATAATAACACAATATATACCTATAAAATTTTTCTTAAAAGCAGTCATTATATGAATTTAAATTTATATAAATTATACTTTGATTCATTGTATGTTAATAGTTTAATAAAAATATAAATAATAATATGTTTAATTAAAAATAATAATTAATATAAAAATAAATTATTTTTTAATTTATATTATTATTATTATTTCATTAAATCATTCATATGCAAAGATATAAAACATTATTAGAACCGGACAACCAAAGAACCGGTTTGAACTACAAGTTTATAGTCAAATCATTTGAACCAATATATATAAAACAGGTTAATTGAATTAGTCTGAACTTTTTTTTTTTGGAAAAAAAAAAGTAATTGAATCAAAGTCCAAAGACCTTACATTGTATAATTTAGAAGAAGAATAATGAAGGAACCTGCTACCACTTTCTGGAAGTACTGTAGAGCCTTTTGCTTCATTCCTACCGAAGTAGAACTTGGCTTTATAATTTATGAATAAATTACATTCTATCCTAAAATTGCACTTTCTTATTAATTTTAAAAATTTATAATTTCATTTCTCTAGATCAAGATACTCTTATTCATATTATTTATAAAATTAAATATAAATTTACCTAATATAAAAATTTATTTTTAAAAAATTTAAAATAAATTAACTTTCTTATGAAAACGTAATAATACAATGTATAATTTATATAAATTTTAAAATGTGACATACATACTGGAAGCTTTAATTACTTGTTATGACGTATGATTAAATACTTTTGTTTCTTTATTTGTAACTTAGAGTATTAATTTATAATCTAATATTTTTATTTAATAATATATATAATTTTAACATGAAAAAAGTTTATTTTTGAATTTTTAATTATATATATATTATATTTTAATGGTTTAATTAATTTCTTAGTAACTCAATAAATCTCCGTTTATTTCAAAGCATATAAAACAATCACAAATCTCCGTTCCAAACATGAGTATCCAAGAATTCAAGAGGCCCTAAAAGATCTACAAACGAAAGCAAGAGAGTTTTTAATAAACTCCACAAGTAAGATCCATTGGGGTCAAAGAATTCTGACACTGTAAAAGCGAGAGCAACGCATATTTTCAAGTTTAATTTACAGCATAAAAGCGTATGCCAAATATAGTCGTACAAATATAACGGATTGCATAATAATCGCAAGTTATCATATAAGACTATGTTACATAAAATTAAAAGTTTAGAAGCCTTTCATTGACTTTTAAAATTTAGAGGATAAATTACATAATTTCTTAAATTAACGATTTTTTTTCGGTATTATCGCCTCAAATAAAAGAATGTGTTTCAATTTAAGAAGTAATTAAATCATTTTTGCTTAAAGAATAATTAGTACTATTTCTCTATCTTCCTTGACACTTTTACCAACTTAATCCATCAACATGCATTTAAACAACAAACAGACCTTTATATTTAAGAAACAAATCGTTTTTTTGGCCTGAAGAAGGTAGGTCACTATTTTTTCTAGTAATTCTCTTCCACTTCTTGCTCACATACGAAATTATATTAAATATACGTAAGATTTTGTTGCGGCAAAATACATAAACAAGAATATTAGACATACGATGAAGACAACAGGCTTAAGAAAGCAAGGATAATAGTGCAGCAGAAGCCAAAAATCTATAAATAAGAGCAATCTTAGCAGACAAATTCTCATAAAAAGTAGAGGAGAAGGAAATTCGAGAATTGATGAAATAGCCAAGTGCAAAGCAATACATAGATAAGCAGAGCATAAAAGTCCACATATTTGCAGGATGTTTGCGTAAACGTGACGATCCTTGGGAATTCAATACGTGAATTTTTTTTTTCGGTCAAAGTTAACAAGTTTTAAACAGTTTATGTCCATTAATACATCTCGCATATTGCTAGAAAAGGTTCGCCCCTTGAGCTTTTGTTCAACTCTAAGGGTTTGTTTTGGGTGAGAAATTTTAGAAGAAGAAAAGGAAAGATATGTATTAATTAATTAATTTATTTTTTTAATTTTAATTATTTTAAATTAAAAGAGTTTAAAAGATCAAATAAAAAAAATTATCACTTAATTTTCTTATACAATAGTTAGAATTTTTGGAATTAATATTAATTAATTATATCATTAAAAATTAATCAATTGTTTTAATAACAATTTATTACTATTGGCGGTTATGATTATCAAATAAAAAGGCAAAGAATTTCAGAGCAAGTAAAGCAAAAAAAAAAAATGGTTTTATAAAATACTCTCCAATGTTTTTGTTCATGGGGTTCTCTGTACACTCTATTTTTGGATTCTCCCTTTGACATTGGGTATTGTTAGATGCCAACTCTATTACTACTTACGTGGGTTTCATCTCTTCGTCAACAGATTCAACTCTATTCCCACTCTTTGTTTACAGATTCAACTTGTTGAAATGCAATATGTATATATGTCTATTAAATCCTGCAACAACATCTCTCGATCCTTTGTATGTACATGTTTTTCTCTATCACACATATGTTCTTAACATTTCAATTCCTCAAAATATGATAAGAAGAGTCTAGTCTTACAAAAAAAGATATAAAAGACTGAGGTATTAACATCGTAAAATTAAACCTCCCTATAATACAAGCCAATTCTCATAAAATTTATTTATGAACACAGTTCATGAAAAAGTAAATATAAAAATATAAATGTAGAACTATATCAATCTTATAATCAAGTTTAGTACTTGAACAAAAGTTACAATGGTAGAGTAGCAGTTGTTGGTATGTTGTTGCTTCCTGTAATTCTCTTCCATATCTTGTTGTACACATATGAAATTCCATTCTTAAATATATGCAAGATTGAGTTGTGGAAGAAATATATAAGCAAAAATATGAGATAGATAGTGAAGACAATAGGCTCAAGAGGGCATGAAACTAGGACTGATATTAGTGTAACAGAAGCCAAAGATCCAGAAATAAGAGCAGAGAGTTTGGCATAAGTAGCATATGAGAAGGAAATTTGAGAATTGATGTAGAAACCAAATGCAAAGCAATAGATGAATAAGAACAATACGAAAGCCCACATATTGACAGGGTGTGTGTGTAAAGGTGATGATCCTTGGCAATGCAACTGAAGGATAGCCAGTAGAGCTGGAATGAGAAATGCAAAGACAGCATGCCACGGGATTGAGCTGCACAATTATCAAATTAGGTACAAGTTAGAATTATCAAACTTATCAAACTCGAGAATTTACATGTCTAAACACCCTTAATTGAAATGACTTACTATAGAAGGGAGATATGGAAGGTTTGAGGGAAACACATGCTCTCAAGTTTGTTGATGGCAGAGTTTGGTGAAGCAAAACAAAATTAAAAGAGAGATAGATTAATTGTGCTTTCAGGAAGAAGATGACAAAGTCGAGGTTGAAGATGGAGAGAAAAAGGTATTGTGGAAGGGTGTTGATGGACACGAGTCAGGGAACTCAGAATTTCTTAAAATTTTATTTTATTAATATAAGAATAATTATAAAAATTAATAAAATGATAACACAAAATTCTCATTGACCTCTCAAAGTTTAATAATTTTTTAATTTAATCTTTTATTTATTTTTAATTTAATTTTTTTTATTTATAAATTATTAAAATAATTTAAAAATATTAATGCCCCCGAGTTGACTAGATTATTTTTGATCATAAATACTAATATAGTTTAAAATTAATATTTTATCTTTTAATTTTACATAAAGTTTTAGTTGTCTTTTATTTTTTTACATTGTCTTTTATCTTTATTAATTGATGTAATTTTTTTATTTACAAATAATATTTAATGATATATACATATAATATTTTTTTTAAAAAATATTGCATCATTAGTAAAAATAAAAGACAAAATTAAAATTAAAAAAGAATAAAAAAAGAAATTGAAATCTCATCAAATGTTAATGGATTAACACTTAGGTTTTGTCTAATAATATATAATAATAAAAGTTAAATAATAAACATTTAATTACACATAATCATTCAATATAGCAATAAATTTTTTTTAAATGTTCTTAAATTTATACAACTATTTTCATTATTCATAATTCTATATGACACTCAAATATAATATATATATATATATATATATATAGACACACACACACACACACACAAGATTAACACGTTAAAAGTTTATATACATTATCCATAAAAATACGGGTACAACTTGATTTCAGAAGCATTGATGCATGATAGGTTTGTACTAACTCGGTGATTTTTAATCATATCGTAAGCACTGCATGAAGATTCACTACACCAAATGACTCAACATTGTAGAGGGGAAACTTGAAACCGGACAAAGGGTCACACATGGCTTTCGCTGCATCGGCATAAGCAAGAGCATCTTGAGGGTTGACAAAGAAACACAGTATTTGCTTTCTTATCCATCAAGACCAAACCTCTGTTTTGATGCTCCAAAACAGAGTATTTTAAAATTTGGATTTCTAGATGCTGCATTAGTTATAACCGCATGCAAGGTCAATAGGGATGAAGCAGAGAAGTATAGCTACGACTAGAACCAATGGAGTAGCAAATGTTTTTTAAGTTTACCATATCAAAGTAAGCCTATACTGTGCCCAAGAACAAGAATGGAATGTAGAAACAAACCTTGTGGGATCTGTGCGGGAAACGTCAGCTGAATGTTGAGGAAGAATAGGATATTCTGCACTTGTGCGACGTCTTTTGCGCCTTGTTTCGCTAGGCACCATCTCTACACACTGCAGCGACTAGACAGCACCAGGAGTGGGATAGGCTTTTCAATTTGAGGAAGAAGAATACAACACGCTGGTCAGTGCGTGACGAAGAGGTATATATAGTACCGCCCGTATCTGATATAGTAGGAACTGATCGTTGGATTGAGACACGTGGCAAGATCATGAAGATGATAAAGTAACTATGGTTAAGTTTGGAATTGATCACGGTTAAGACGGGGGCATCCTACTGTGAGACGGCATGTGCTCTTGTCGACATTTTTAATTAAATTTAATTAATTAATTAATTAATTTTTTACTATAAAATAAACAAAATATACTTTTCTTTTAATACTGATCAACTTTTTAGCGGCGGTTTTATTCGTTGCTAAATTGCATTTCAATATTTTAGCAACAAATGACTGCTGCTATAACTATTATTCAAATAATTAATTCAAAAAACAACAAGTTAAAATTTTTTTTTTGTTTACAAATTAAGTTAAAAAATTTATAATTTAAAAAATATTAAAACTAATAACTTAAATTTTTTAATGAAATATTAATTATATAATTATAAATCTAAATAAACATTACATTAAGTTTGAAAATAACTAATTATACTTTACTTGATTAATTACAATTCAAATTATGTATTTTATAAGATTGATTTATTTTTTTTATGATTTTTTAAAAATAATAAATATGTAATTTAATATTATAAAATAATAAACTAGTAAATGTATTAATTCAACTAATTTTTTGAGTGAATTAAATAATTCACTAACTCTTGAAGAAACAAATTGTACCCAACATGCACATGATAAAAATATATATTTAATTATTTTATGGTCTTAAATTGATAAATAAATAAATTAAAAAATTAATTATAAATATGCATGTCCCATTAAATAAAAAATATTTAACTAAAATATTTTTAGTCTCATAAATAACATATTTTTAAAACGATATATTTAGATAGTATTTTAAGTCTCATGAAACACACTTTTAAAAATTCAGTATTTTATAACTAAAATTAACTATTTAAATAAAATTTATATTTAAAAAAATTAAAAAATAACTTCAAACTATTAGTTATTTTCAAACCTAATATAATATTTATTTAAATATTTTTTAAATTTATAACTATATAATTAATATTTCATTAAAGTTTTTAAGTTATTAGTTTTATTTTTTTTAATTATAAAATTTTTAAATTAATTTGTAAAAAACAAAATTTAAACTTGTTATTTTTGAATTAATTGTTTAAATAAATTTTATAGCCGCAATAATATGTGTTGCTGAAATATTGAAACTACATTTAACAACGGAGAAAACCGACGCTAATAAGCTGATATGCGAAATAAAAAAAGAACCTTCGCCATGCAGCCATTTCAATATAATATTAAAAATAAGTACAACTTATTATATGTAGGGAAATAACATTTTGTTTATTTTATAGTAGAAATTAATTAATTAATTAATTATATTTAAGTAAAAATGCATGCTCTTGTCTCTTTGCCGCCGAGTAAGAGGTGGACTTTTTACGAAGCCTAACTCAACGATAGTTGCTTTATCTTCGCCATATGTATGCCACGTGTCGCAATCTAACGGTCAAGCTATCTGCTTTAATCTTACGCATAGATATGGATCATATTAACTTGTACTTTCATATGGTACACTAAAGCAAATTGGCTACTCCATTGGTTCTAGTTGTGGCTATACTTCTCTGCTTCAACCCGTATTGCGGTTAGAATGCAGCATCAATAAATCCAAATTTTAAAATACTCTTTCGGACATCAAAATAGAGGTTTGGTATTGAAGGAAATAAGAAAGCAAATACATTGTTTCTCTGTCCTAGAAACCCTCAAGCTGCTCTTGTTTATGACGAAGCAGCCAAAGCCATGTGTGACCCTTTTTTCGGTTTCAAGTGTCCCCTCTACAATGTTGAGGTGAATCTTCATCCAGTGCTTATGATTAAAAATCACTTCTTGAAAAAATTTGGACCAAAATAAAGGTTTTGTCTCATTATTTTATTAATATAATGAAGTTATTGACTCATGAGTTATTGACTTATGTCCGTCAACCCCCTTCCCTAATGCTTTTTTTTTTTCTTCAGCTTCAGTCTCGCCTTCTTGTCATCTTCCTCCTCAATTAATTTATTTTTAATCAGTTGAACAGATTCTTCTTATCTTTTTAGAAAGGTATTCCAACGATCTAACTGTTCTTTTTCTTTTTTCTCCTCTTGAAAGTACAATTAATTTATCAGTCTTCTAATTTTTTTTGGTTTTTGTTTTACTTCACCATCCCCAAACTTGAGAGGATCTGTTTCTCCTCATACCTTCCATTTCTCTCCCAACTATTGTAAGTCATTTAAATTTAGCGTGTGTAATAACTCAAACAAAATAAATAAATAAATAAATTATAAATTATAATAATGAAATTAGTGAAATAAATTAAAAACTTGAGTTAAATGGTTTTAGTGTTTTGGGACTATAAGTAAATAAATTTAAGAATAAAATAAATTTTATTGATAGCAATAATATGATTTTACTCAATTAAATATTAGGTAACTTTAGATATTAAAATAATTAAAAAATAAATTAAAATTTTAAAATTTTATTAAATAGTGATTAAATGAATTAATTTGAGATAATGGTTTAAATTAAAAAAAATTTTTAAATTAAATTTTTATCTGATAAAATTTTTTTATTTGCTAAGAAATTCATCAAATATTTTTAGTGATTTTTTTTACATTCTAAATATTTTCAAATCACTTTCATTTTATTCTATAATTTTTGCTTAAAAAAATGCATTCAAATCATACTTTAAAAATATCCTATATGTCATTATCACCATAAAATTTCAAGATTATCCCTAAAAGTGTCGAGACTCGCATGAACAATGCTCTTTCACGCCTCCCTCCTCTCCCCACCTTCTTGTACTTCTTTTTCTCCTTCTCCTTCTTCATCGGGATTTCTTTCCACCGCCAACCACCACCCACTAAGGTTGCGGAAATGCAGCACCTCTATCGGGGATCCGATGAGCTTCAAGAGAGGTAGTGTGAAGTTATGTGTTCTTGAGTTTGAGTGAGATTCTTTCTCTTTTCTCTTGGATCTTGATGGTTACCATTTTTTATTAATAGAATCTTAGCATTTGCTTGTTGAAAAATATTACGAGAATGGTAACCTTTTGTTGATGTTGGAATAGGAATTTTCATAGTTTCTTTTCTAATCAAATGCCTATTCTATCACTTACACCTTGAAATCCTAGTCTTAACTTACAAAATAAATTTTGAGCTCAAACACTATACATGAAGTAGTAAGTTAGTGATTGGAAACTCTCTTTTATATAAATACTTAAGTTGGGAAATATAACTAAAATGTTGAGCAGTGAAATGTTGAGCTTAAAAAATGGAACTAATGGGAATTTTAGCTAGCTCTAATATATGTGTGAAAATTTGAAATTTGGCAATTATTGTTGAAAAGTGAAGAATGAATTAATCTAATTAGAAGTTTGTGAATGAGAGGTTAGCGTGTGGCTTTGACAATCTATGATATGTTTTGCTATCTACTTTCTATTGATTATGCTATCAAAATTTCTCCTTTTTTTTTTTTTTTTACTTTTAATAATGAAAAATGGGGAGAAAGTTTAGACAATTAGATGAGAAGGTTATGAAGGGCTCAGAAAATTTTTTGATGAATGCTTTAAATTTTTTGGCGAACGTTTTACTTGCCTTATTTGGACATTGTTCTGCATTACTTGATTGGAATATTTTAATCTCGATTAACTTCATATTATTCCCTTACTAAAGCCTTGTTGTTTGTCTTAGCATTTTTTTTCTCTCCAAAACAAATGTTTGTCATTATTAAAAAAGAGGAGAATGTTGAGATATTTTTACTTTGTAAAATTCAAAAAAAAAAATTTTTGATTTATGAAAATATTTGTTTAAAAGTTGAAAGAAATGTAAGTTGGGCTTGCATATTTAAAAAGCAAAAATGTTATGGACTTATAATAGACGAAGACTCATAATTATTTTTAAGAAGTCCATTTGTAATTTACAGTTTACTTAAAACCTCCTTACATCCTAAATGAAGAAGGCCCAAGCCCACATCTTTTAAAGGAAGCCTCTTAAATTTAAATATGCACTATTTCGTTCGAAGACTCCAATTGTTTTTGAAATTAATACACTTTAAAAAATTTAAAGTTTAACACTTCCCTAGGAGGCTACTGTGCACTCTGACAAACCATAAAAGAAAGGACAAATTTGTTTTTCTAGCATTACACGGAGCTTGAGAAAGAGCTTAACTATAAAAGAGAATGTTTGTGTTGTGTGTTGAAGAAACTTCTTCCTCTCTGAGACAAAGGCTTTAATTAGAAAAGAGACTTGCATCTTTTGTCAAAGCCACAAAAATGTCCAAAGTCGATGGGTGGAGTGTCCTGTATTAAATTCTCCACATCTCTAAATTTCTAACATCTCCTTTGCATTAAATATTGCTTCCAACAGGGTGAAATAAATAAGTTTAAATGTTAGTGCATGTTTCCAAAATAAAATAGAAGTAGAGAAAGAAAAACTTGAAGGTTCACTTACATTTGCTAATAGCTCATTGATTGCTCGTAATTGTGTATTTTCTGTAAGTGAGATTTTTGCATTTACATTGTATTTGAGTCTTAAATTTTCTTATTCTCTGTGTCCTTTTATTTAGGTTTCTGATAAGAACTTAGTACAGTTACGTGAGAGATTTAATTTATATTTTAAATCAATGGCTTACTGATTTGGGTTTGTTTGAGGGAATTTTTAAAATTGTTCATTGAGGGTTTATTATGAAAGTAAAAGTAAGTGTGCATATTTTTCTTAGGATTTTCTAGTGGACACAAGTATTAAAGTAGTGTATGTATCACCCTTAATTGAAGGTTTTTAAATTATATATTTTGATGATTACCTAGATATAAAAATCTTGTTGTGTGCTTGGAGAGAAAAGATAAGATTAAATTTGGATTCGAACTTTTATAAATCTATAGAGTGATCTTCTCAACCTTATATCTTTACTTTTAGTTTTAACGAACAAGAAACTTATCTTAAAGTATTTGTTGAAAAACAAGAAGCATTTGAAAAGAAACAATATTAACTTATTTTTTTTCATACACCTAACTTTCAAAATACACAAAAAGTTTTTAAGTTGAAAAATAAACCAATTCAAAACCTTTTTTGGTTTAATAACTGGTTGACATAAATGATGAATTATGATTAAAGGACATAACATCACAATAAGTTTTATTATTCTTGCATCAATAAGACTACTGCTCCTAGCAAGAATAACAAATGTGTATTTGTCTAATGTCTAATATAAGACGACCAAAAGTATCCATTAAGCTTTCAATTAGATTGTCAAACTTTGAACATGTACCAACATTGAACCACAAAATCATATTGGTTTAGCTAAAAGCACAAATAGTATAAGACTTGGTCGTGATTTTCATAGAGATAAATAAGAATTTTCTAAACCCAAGACATTTTATAATGAAATTTGTTCCTGATTTTAAATTAGAAAGCATTTATAATAGATATATCACACATACTGCTGACATCTAATATTTTGATTAGCCATTTTCTAATTTATCAAATCAAAACATGGTTTTTACATGGAAATCGGTGAATAAAAAATAGGAACAATCTATAATTTATCAAATGATATATCCAGGAACCATAATATCCAAATAGGCATTTTTTCCTAATGGACTAAGAAGAAAAAAATCTATAAATCAGCGAACAAAAGCAGAAATCGCAGAACCATAAATTACCAACATGAAAACTATATTAAAAAAAAATAAAAGCAAGAGAAACAACGGTGGAAAATGTAATAACCTTGAAATATCATTGGGAGGTGATTAAGAAAATTTTTCTGAGCTCGTAGTTAAAATTTGAGAATTTTTTAGAATTAAATTATATATGATAGAGAAATTTTTATCTATCATCAGGAACTTAGCATATATTTTTAGCATGCTTAAGATATTTGAAAATTTTCCAAATCCCTTCTGTATCATCCTAAATTTTTACCTAAATCAGAAAATGCATCTAAAATTTATCTAGGGCAAATTGAGAAAAAACCAAAATATCCCTAGATACCCTAAATATTCAATTTTTCCTCATTTCCTTCCATTTTCCCCTTTCCTCCCACTCTCTCTCATTTCTTTCCTTCCGCCCTCATTACTGTGCAACATCGTCATTGTTAGACTTATCATGCTACACCATCGCTAGACCCCACCACCTGCGCCGCTTGTCTTCGTCGACCTCCTGCTGCCATTCCTTGTCGTCGACGGACACCACAGCAGTTGAAAATAGCCACTTTTCCCCCTCCGTCGCTAATTTGAAGACCGACTTTGATCTCCACTTTTCGTCGTTGTCTGACCACACCACCGCCACCAACAACTAGCCCGGGTTCCCCTCTTCCTCAATCATCTGTCACCTGACGAAGAACTATTGCCACGTGCCTCAAACAGGGGAGAGACGCTTCGGATTGTCGCTATGTTTTTGCCAGAAAATCATAGTTAAACCGCCATTTTTCATCGAACCGGTTCTAAATTCGTCATCCTCGTGCTTCGGTCGACATTTTATACTAATTTTTAACGTCAACCACTAACCGCAGTTATGCGCCGCCGTGCTCCACTGTGTGTCATCTCCGGAGTAGCTAGAAAGAAGCAAGGATCAATTTGCAAACTTTTGAAACTTTCGGTACAATTTAAGACACTCCAATTTGATGTTTTCCTATAGATTTTAATTCCAATTATGCCTGGATAATTAGACCAAAGTAAAAAAATAAGAAATTTAATGATAAGGGATCATGATTGAAAGGAGATTTATGTAATATTTGAATGGTTTCTCAGGAAACGATCTGCTAGCATAATTTAAAGGTAAAAAAAGGAAAGTCCTGGTCTATATAGGAGAAACGGTGAAAGGTAGAGTAATCTATACTCATCTTTGTTTTGATAGATGTTTAATGTGAATTGGTTGCTGTGAATATATTTGTGAACATATATTGGAAAATGTGTGCTAAATTAGGTGAGTATAAGAAAAGACTTGTATGTGTTTGAAATATATTTGAAACTTCTTTACTGCTAGTTTTGATTGGACTATTGGAATGTTATGCTTATAGTGCAGACGAAACCTGGGATGGATACTTGATGACTGATATAAGACGGTTGTCAAGTATTCCATATTCAGACATACTTTTGAAACTTTCATTATTTGAATACTAAAATGGTCTGTCTATATCAGGGTTTACCCGTTAAACCAATACACCCCTATGAAAGACTATAAGGAGTAAATAAGGAGAGTCTATACGAGGGAATAGATTGGTTTAAAACTAAAGCCCTATGATCCTAAGTATTAGTCACTTATATGTATACATTGCCTTATAGTCGGCAAAGAGAGATGAGACCTACTTGTAATGTGCATATGATGAGGGACGCCCCTTATTGATATTAGGTTCTCAGTCACAAGGAAGACGATCTTGTGACAATCACCAGGAGGATGATTCTCGTGATAGCAATAATCTCAGTCACATAGAGGACGGTCCAGTGACAATCACTAGGAGGACGGTTCCCGTGATTTAAAAATGAGATTGGAAAATAGCAGGCAATGAATTTTGAATTTACTTATATGATTTTATGCATATATGTACAGATGATTGAAATCCTTACAGTAACGTAGTAGCGTTATGCAATAGATATAAAAAATTGGCTGCAGGCATTTTGAAAAATGATGATTATTCATAATCACTTATACTCTTTGATTGAGATAATGATTTTGACTTCTGATTTCTGGATAGCCACTAGATTTCCCATGTTTATTAATTTATGATAAATAAAACTTCAATTCACATGTTTTATTTAATGAATGAATTTGGGGAGAGGTTTTTTATACCTAGACCGGGGTATAGCTAAACACTCAGCTGTTTTAAATAAAATTAATTGTATATTACTCTACTGAGATTCAAAATCTCATTAAGTTGTGTGTTCAAGCAATCAAAGTCATGATGACGCTAGGAATTAGCTTGGAACTAGATATATTTGCTACATAGAACTGCAGAGAGACCGAGAAGTTATGTTGTAGCTTATGGTATTAATTGTAAATGGCTTGATAGCCGTAATATGGAGTTTATTGTTTATTGAATTTTTATTTGAAGATATTTATGTGCTATTATGGTAAATGATTAAATTTTATATCTTGTAATTAGTATCTCAAATGTAATTTATGAATAGTAATTTAGATGTATATTTCAGAGTATGTTGATGGCTGTATTGTTGTGATGATTTGAGATATTAGATTAGCTGCGTAGGTATGAGTTTGAGTGAAATCTAAATAGGGATAGTTATTTGGGTTACACTCAACCAGTAACGACCCCGATCGATGTATATTTTAAAAGGAAAAATTTTTCATAACATTTCATGCTTCTTAAATTACATGCTATGGTAAGAGGGTCGTTACAAAAAACATATACCTTAAGAGGTGGATTCAGTGAGATCAAAAAGAGGGCATTAAGATTAAATAGTGTAGAGAAACAAAGTACGACAGGGATGGCACAAAGACAAAGACCCTAAATAACAACGATGTTGATTATAACGAAAAGAAGGAAGAAATGTAAAGAAGAGAGAGGTACATAAAAAGTGAAATGGTGCGTTTTTTATTGTGAGCGTTGATAGCAAACTCCTTTCTCAAAAATGGGTTTTTGATGGGTTGAGAAGATGGGTTGAGATGAATTACAAGACCAGCTAGATGGGTTGAGAAGATGAAGTTAAAGTCAGATGCTAGGGATGGATTTTTGGTCATGGGAATTTTGGGTTAATGAGTGGATGGGTCATGGGTGGGTTATTTGGCTAATTGAAAAGACTGAAATGCCTTTGTACAAATTAGTTAATAATTCTAGATGGAACCAAAGTTGTTGATATATCATTTTACTGGTAACGGTTGGATGAAAAAGTTAACGGATGATGTCATTTGTAAAAATTTAAAAGTTTAGAGAAGTCTTTTGTCAAGTTTTAAAGTTTATAGGATTATATTCAATGGTCTTATAGTTCAAGAAAGTTCACTGTATTTTAACCTAATTCTATGAAAATATCAAAAGAGTTCTATATCGTTATGAAACTTTAATTAATTCAGACCATATTAATTGAAACCTAGTAGACATTCAAATACCAGTAATCTCTAAGAAAAAAGAATCTATTCATCTGGATCCAAAAACTATATTTTAAACAATAAAAATTAATGTGAAAAACTCCAAACACAAAAGGTGAAAAAATAGAAAAAATTTACATAATTTTTAATATTTTACAACAGACAAAATCTAAAAAGATATAATTGTTCCTAAGAAATTTTCTTGTAGAGCTAGTAATGTAATACTTAAAAAATGCAAAATAAATGTGGAAGACATATATGAAAGGTCAAAATCATTTTTTCCCTTAAATTTATATAAGATTTCAAAATTTCCCCTTTAATATTATTTTTTTATTTTAATTTCAATTTGAAAGAAATATATGATCAAACCTCTTATAATTGATGCAATTCTTCTCTTAGCCAAATGCTGTCAGCCATATGCAAAATTTTTTATTAAAAATTTTAATTTTTAAAAGAATTTGTCAACAAATTTAAAAAATAAGTATTTTGTTAAGAAAATATAAATTATTTCTTGTCTATAATAAAATATGGTCGATCGGTAGTGCCACCTTCAATATTCAAATTGAAATTTAACGAAGTTACAAAGAAAAACCCATTATAACCACACGCATTAAAATGTGCAAATGGTATTAATAGCAAGGGTGATAGTATAATTTTAAAATTATATTTTCTTCTCTGTTATTTTTAAAATGTGGACTTAGTCTAGTTAATTAATTCTATCAAGAATTTTTTTAAAAACTCTTTAATATCTTTTATTAATTAAAATAAGTCAAAATATAATTTATTCTCCTGAATTTAGAGAATTGTATACTTTATCCTCTTCAACTTTAAAATATGACCAAACATTCTTTAAATTTACATTTTTTTAACAAAACAAATTCTTAATTAAAATTTTAACTTTTGTTATCCTAGTTAGTAAAAAAATGCTAACTCAACAAAAAATAAATTAATTAAAGGAACGTAAATGATATTTACTCTATTGGCTTTTCCTCCCCTACAGATTAAACGCACGCACTCACGCTAACCATTTACGTTTTGAGAATACAAGGTCAAATAACAAGAGAAGTTGAAGGGGTTTATTAAACAGAAATGTAAGTTTAGAGTGTTTGGTTACATTTTAAAAGTCAAAGGGTACAATATACGACTCTGATTTGAGGGAGTAAATTGTATTTTGGTCACTAAAATATAATAAAATAATGAAAAAATTTATTAATTTGCCCTTTAATCTAATTTCTCATCCGCGATATCCAAACTGCATTTCAAGTTGATTTGTTTCCTCCTAATCACAATTCACAAGTCTTATACCCAAACCCAAAATTTTACAAATCTTTTCCATTTCACGGTTGTCGGCGGCAAATCGTCGTTGTTGGCCGTCAAATCAGTCTCGTTACAATGATTTAGAGTAGTTTACAGTGACTTACGGCAGTTTCCGGTGATTTAAGGTGGTTCACAATGGTTCTCTTCGGTAGGTAATTATAGTTGAGTTGCGCTTCGATTCTCTTTTACATCTGTCTTAATTCCTGATAAGATGCTTTTAGATTTCATGGGTCTGGTTCTTCTTGTGTTAATTTACTCTATAATGAATATTTTTATGTGTTTATTAACTGGTGTTGTTTTTATAACTGATTCTTAGAGATTAATGCCCGCATGTAAACTGGGATGCTTATGGGTTTGCTGTGAAACATCAGCACCTACAAAGATACCGGAATATATATGCTAACATATACAAGATCTTTTCATATTTTGGGTTTATAACTCCAGTTCTTCCACTCTATAGTTTTTTTTGGTAGGAAGTTTTGAGGAAAGATCAAACGATATTATGTCATAGGAACTAAACTTCATGTTAAGTTGAAATGCTTAGCAGAACAGGTTCAGATATCTGCAATTCTGCGTAACGTGTTGGTTGTTACCAGGCATGGATATAGACTTTGAAGAGGATGTTGTATTGTTGTTCTATTTGTAACACTTGCAATTTGTGCTTTCAGGAGGAAGAAGAAAAACGGTCAGATCGTTGTAATTCCTTCTTAGAGAGGCAAGCAGAATCTGTTCAGTTGGTTGAAAATAAATTTCGAAATCTTTACAAGACATCTTCGTCCTTTGACTGTTCATGTTTTTAGCTATCATACACCAAGACAAGACCTCTGTTTTCACGCACCAAAATAGAGTAACTCCATTCTCAGATAATGTTTCTTTTGTTCACAAAAAAGAAAAACCTTTTCTTGTAAAACAAACTCTTCTTACATTGTAAATTATTAATAGGAGAGTAGAAAGTGAGAGAAACTAGAGGGTAAGGAAAGAAGATAACATGAAACGTTTCCTTTGTTCTCAGCAAACGAGACGTTTTTATTTCAAATGAAACTGAGTTACATGGAACTGCAAGACAAATGTCATTGGGAAATGGGAATGAGAGAAACCATAGAGTTAGAGAAATGTGACGTAAAATAGGAAGCAGGGACCACATTGCTATATGGTAAAGTTGAACAGCAAGCTCAACAGAACTCAGGTTAATGCCTATTCAATATTACAATGATTGGAAATTCAAGTAAATGCATTCATATCAAAAGCTTACGCCAAAACGTACAAGAAAGATAGAGTTAATAGAGAGAAATGAGTAGCAAGAACTTTGTAGCCTTCCACTAGGGAACCAGGTGCGACGCTAGCACAGAAAGCAAGGAAAATATATGAAAATTAAAATTAAAAAAATGATGAGACAAAATTAAAATTCTATACAAAGTTAAAAAATAAAAATCCATTTTAGTTTAATTTTTTAATTTATAAGAATATTAATTTCTTTTAATTTTATTTTTTTTCATTGGTAATAAAATGATGATATGGTATTGGGACAATTATAAAAATGTGAAGTTGGAATAACATATATTTTGTTTGGCTACTAAAAGTATACAAAAAGTATGCCATTTATTAAATTGATAATATGGTTTTTGAAAAATCATTACATGAATTGTTGAAATTTACCAAATTATGGTTTACAAAATATTACTAATCAAAATCCATTAAATCATCCTTGTCATAAAATACAAGCAATATTTCTCTTACTCAAAACACCATCTCTTAAAACTACTCCACACTTTTACCATTATCAGTATTGGGCACTATAAGAATTCTCAAAACAACCAATGTTCTTAACATTTCAATTTCTCAAAATATTATAAGGAGAGGCTAGTCTTACATAAAACATATAAAGGACTGTGAGGTATTAACACCATCATAGAACCTTCCTACAATACAAGCTAATTCTCATAAAATTTATTTGTGAACGCAGTTCATGAAAAAGCAAATATAGACATATAAATGTAGAACTATATCTTGTAATTAAGTTTAGTACTTGGACAGAAATTACAACGGTACGGTAGCAGTTGTTGGTTGGTTGTTGATTCCAGTAATTCTCTTCGACAGCTTGTTGTACACGTAAGAAAATACATTCTTAAATATATGCATGATTGAGTTGTGGGAAATATATATAAGCAACAACAAAAGATAGATGGTGAAGACAATAGGCTCAAGAGATCGTGAAACTAAGACTGATATTAGTTTAACAGAAGCCAAAGATCCTGAAATAAGAGCAACCTTAGCAGAGAGCTTGGCATAAGTAGCATATGAAAAGGAAATTTGAGAATTGATGTAGAAACCAAACGTAAAGCAATATATGAATAAGAACAATATAAAAGTCCATATATTGGCAGGGTGTGAGTGTAAAGGTGATGATCCTTGGCAATGCATTTCAAGGATAACCAGTAGCGTTGGAATGAGAAATGCAAAGGCAGCATGCCACGGAATTGAGCTGCACAGTTATCAAATTAGGTAGAAGTTAGGACTATCAAACTTGAGAATTTACATCTGTAAATACGTAAGGGTGTTTGTATTGAGATGAATGGGATGGTAGGAAAAATTTTGAGACTTTTTTTTTTGTTTGTTTTGGATTTCTAAATTTTGGAATGAAAAAAATTAGAGAATTTTATACTAACTCCTTATCTTTTTTCTTTTATTAATTTTAATTATCTCAAATTAAAATTTTTTAAAAGATTCAAATATGAGAAGAGAAATCATTACTTAACATTTCATTCTTTTCCCTTTCTCTTTTTTTTAGAACCTATTTGGGAGGAGAAAATGGGGGAAAATAAAAGAAAATTTAGTAACATTATTTTTGCTTGATAATTCTTAAAATTTTAAAGGAAAGAAACTAAAAGATTTTATATTAATTCTTTTTAACCTTTCTCTTTTTTAATTTAATTACCACAAATTGAAAGATTTTAGAGAATCTAAACAAGGACAGGAGAAACTATCAATTAACCTTTCATTTCTTCTCCTTCTTTGTCCCTTTCATTTCTTTCACTCTCTTCCCCTCCTCATTTTCAAACAAACCCTAGGGATCTGTTTGGCATGAGGAAAATAGAAAGGAAGGGAATGGAAGAAAAGTGAAGGAAATTTAATAAACTTTCCCTTTTTTGTTTTTAAAATTTTGGAGGGAAACAGATTTGAGGAAGATTTTATGTTAATCTTCCTTTATCTTCTTTCTTCATTAATTTTAATTATTTCAAAAAAAATTTAGAGGATTCAAAAAAAAAAAAATCATTAGTTAACATTTTATTCTCTACCCTTTCCTTTCCATTTAATCCCTTCCTTCCTCTTCCCCTCCTTACTCTCAAACACATTCTAAGAGTGTGTTTGGGTGGGGGATTTTGGAAGGAAAAGGAAGGAAATGTATTAACTTTTTTCTTGTTTATTTTTTAAAATTTTGGAATGAAAAAAATTTAAGGATTTTATATTAATCTTTTTTAATTATTTTCCTTTGTTAATTTTAATTGCCTCAAATTGGGAGAGTTTCAAGGATCTAAATAAGAAGAAAAAAAATTATCACTTAACCTTCTTTTTCCTCCTTTTTTTCTTTCCCTTCAATTCCTTTCCTTTTCTTCTTCTCTTCATTTCCAAACACACCTTAACTGTCTTTTTGGGAGGAGGGAAATGTAGGGGAAGGAAAGGGAAAGAATTAAAGGGAATGAGAATAAGAGAGAAGAAAATGTAAAGTAATGATTTTTTCTCTCCAAAATCTTCTAATTTAACATAATTAAAATTAACTAAAAAAAAGTAATGAGGGTTAACATAAAATTTTTTAATTTTTTTTTCAAAATTTTAAACATTAAACAAGTGAAAATTTACACACACAATCAGACCATGAGAATGAAAGGTTTTTTAAAATTATGAACTCCAAAATCTTTTAAACAATTCAAAATTTGAAGTTTTTTCTATTGGGAAGTTATAAGTTTTGAAAGAAAAATAACCATTAGCATTAAAATTTTATTTATTTATTTATTTTTATAGAACAAAAATTTAGACTTATACCAAACTTGTAAATTCTACATGAGGACAAATTATATAGGTCTTCTTCTTTCATTTTTTTTCCTTTTAAATTTGTTTTATGTTAAAGACGGATTACATTACATAAAATACAAAAAAAGTATAACATATCTCTTTTCAAGACTAATTATATATCATAAAATAACAAAAATAAATATTTATGAGAAAATAAAGATATATTATAAAGCATACATATAATTATCAAAATTTTTAAAATATAATTCATTAATTAGTAATTAACTACTTCTATCTTTTACTACAAATAGAGTTCTATCAAATATTTGAGAAACACAAAAATATTAATAGATAAAAACAAAAGACAAATTTATATATAATACTTTTTGATAATTCTTAAATCTTTAAACTTAATAACAATATATTTTATTTACTAAGATTTAAATTCTCTTATCTTATTTATAATTTATTTAGAGTATTTCATTTCTTCTCCACTAAAAAATTTCCAATAATTGATCTCTTGATCACTATATACCTCTTAAATTCAAATTTCCTATTCTCTAAGAAATATCTATATTTGTATATATACAGGTACAAGCACAAGAATAGATACAAATATGCTAAATAAAGAATAATATATAATAATTTTTACAATAATAAATATTTAATTATATATAATCAATTAAAATAGTAATACAAACTTCTTAAAATTCATATAACTATTATGAATAGTTATAATTCTATATAAAATTGAAATATTTATTATAATTGACTAATTTGTAAAATTAAAATTTATAAGTTTTTACATACACAAGTTGATTTCAGAAGTATTCAAGCATGATAAGTTTGTATTCTCTCGGTGATATTTTTAATCGTAAGCACTAGATGAAGATTCACCATACCAAATGACTCAACATTGTAGAGGGAAACTTCATACCGGAAAAAGGGTCATACATGGCTTTGATTTCTTCATCATAAGCAAGAGCAGCTTGAGGGTTTCAAGACTAAGCCTCTGTTTTGATGCTCCAAAACAGAGTACTTTTAAATTTAATTTCTTGATGCTGCATTAGTTATAACCCATGTACGGTCAAAAGGGTTGAAGCAAAGAAGTGTAGCTACGACTAGGACCAATGGAGTAGCAAATGTTTTTGAAGTTTACCATAACGAAGTATATGTTAATATGATACATGTGTAGACGTAAGATTAAAGAACATAGCTCTACGTTTCTGAAGAAGACACTGAAAGAAAGCCTAGACTGTAGGCTACAATGGAGGCCCAAGAACAAGTATGGAATATAAAAAGTTCGAAACAAACTTTGTGGGATCTGTGCGGGGAACATCAGCTACATGGAGAGGAAGAATACGATACGCCCTACTTCTGCGACGTCGTATTCCTCTTGTTCCGCTTGGCACCATTTCTGCACACAGCAGCACCAAGACAGCACCAGGAGTGCGATATTGGAGTCAATGCAACATTTAGCGACCCCATCAACATCATTTATATCACTATAATATTCTCTCTCTCTCTCTCTCTATCTCTAAAACAAATTTGCACACGCGATAGTCGAAACCATTGCCGTATCACGATCACAATTCAATTCAATTATGCAAAGTTCGGACTTGGTAGCCGTAACCACACCGACTCCTTCCTTCACCATCAGTCAAAAGATTACGTCATATTATAAGATGCCGGTTATCTAAGCTCTCAATTGGTCAGTTTTTAATATAATATATATATATATATATTTGCTTTCCAAATTTTTGTTATGCCGTCGAAATAAATTTGTACTCCAAGCGTGTGTTTTTGAAGGAGAGAAAGTGCAGGAATGAAATTGAAAGGAAAGAGATAGGTTATTCTATATTATTCTTTCAATTTTAGATAATTTAAATTAATAAAAAAATTAATGATGATTAGTACAAATTTTTTAATTTCTTTTAAAATTTAAAATTTTAAATAAGCCAAAGATTTTAAAATTTTCATTCCTTCTATTTTTATCAATCCAAAGACATTCTAGAGAGTGTTTGGTACACAATTTTACAAAAAAGTTTTTAAGAATAGCAAGTCCAAAATGTTACATTTTTTATATTTGGTATACGGATTAAAAAAATATTTCTTGAAATAAAATATTTTCATATTTTTTTTAATTTTTATTCTCATATAAAGTAGTAGAAATCTTATATTCTCATAGCATGAGAATATTTTTAGATTAATAAAATTATTAAATTATTATTCTAAAACTTAACCATACTTTATTTTAATTTACTTATGATTTGACTTATTTTAAAATTATATTTAATTAATTTTAATGTTAAAAATCTAAATTTATCATAGTTTAAATTCAAAAAAGATAAATACTATTAAAATTTAAAATTACAAAATTTTTTTTTCAAAAGTTAACAATTTAATTTAATTTAAATTGATCAAAGTTAATTTATATTAGCTTGATTAAAATAAAAAAATGTTTGATAAATTAGATAAGTTTGATTAGATAAATAAATGTGAATAAAATAAAATTACAAAAAAAAATATATAAATAAAAATTTTAAATATTAAAAAATATTTATCTTACTATTTAACTACGTATTTAAAAAAATTAATTCTTCATCCCATATAATTTTGAGATACTCTAATTCTAAAAACAGTTATAGAAAATTAAAAATTCAAACTTGTCAGAGTTGTATAAGATCTTCATAAAATAATTTTATTAAAATTAATTATATAACATTAAAATGATCTAATAATAAAGAATTGAACTAAAAAAATAATTGATAGTAGTCGATGTGATAAATTTTATATTCTTATAACATGAGATATTGTAAAATATTCTTAGGAATGTGATTTTTAAAAATAAAAAATTTATCTATGTATCATATGCCCTCTAAATGTATAATACATTGTTTATTTTAGAAAAAAGTATTTATTTAAATATTTTTTATATTATAAAAGTTTAAAATTTTCATTTTTTACATAATAATTTAAAGTGTTTTATTTAATTTCTTTAAAATTCAAATAATTAGTTATATATATATTAAATTTTCAAAATTTCTTTCAATTTTATCTTAAAATCTATAATTGTTCTCTTTCAAACATATAATTTATACCATCTATTATCATCATATTATATATTACCTATTTTTCATCTGAACATTAAAATTCAACTTCACCATAAATTACATTACAATATATAAATGATATTAGTATCATTTATTCAGTACTAGTGCTAAAAATAAGTTCCAAGGGGTTGATGGTGCAACTTTTGCCTAGGATTACAGAACGAATCATCTGTTACATGTACTAAATCATAATTACAAGAGGAGTGATTATGGTCAACACGATTATCTCAATTTTTTTTAAAAATTGATATGTTCATTTTTTAAAAAAAAATTGAAAACTAAGTTTTTATTATATACAAATAGATCATTTATTTATTTATTTTTCTCTTCCCTCTCCTACCGCATCTACGGAGAATCCAAATTTTTTACTCTATACTTGTTGTCACAGTTTTTTCATCATAAAAAACAAATCGTCTTTTGACGGCCCAACGGCGCAATCCTTCAAGGCATGGCCTCTGTTTTGATGCTTCAAAGTTGAAGAGGGAATGTATATGTTGCCATGGTTGAACTGTCCAAAAACTCCAAACTTGTAATATATCATATACTTGGATTTCTTGACGCAGTATTAGTTATAACCAAAAGTAAGATCCATACTAGAACCAACGGAGTAGCAAATGTTTCTGAAGCTTGCGGTATTACATATGGTCATATGTAATTAAAATGCAAGATAATGATCACCCCATCATCATTCACATCAAAATTATAGCTCTTGAAGCACTTTATACGACCCAAATGACTTTATTGTTAAATCTCTACACTAAGATTTAGGAGTGCAGTTTGTACAGCTACAATGTACAGCTACAATATATAGATTGAAGCGCTTGTTTCTAATTAAGTTTGCATAATGATGATGATCTAAAATATGTTGATGAAGATAGTTATGTGCTGCTTAAGCATATCCAATTAAGATTCACCAATACACACAGTCAATTAATGTCAAAAGTTCAAGCGAAAAAGGAAAAAAGCGTTAAGTATATGCAAGATCATCAGCATGTACTAATACAGGATTTCTCAAAACATCAAATTATTATTATTGACATATGTGTCTCATAATACTATAAGTTTCCCACGAGAGATTCAACACAATAACATCTTGAAAGGAATTTAAATATGTACTACATGAACCAGTTCCCTTTCCACCAAACGTAGCATAACAATAGTCCCACGACATCATCATATTTAATTTTATTTGAAATACACATAAATGTACAACTATATCAAACATGGAATTGGATCCCCTGCTGGGTGCTCCCTGTTGTAGTCCCTGCTAGGCTTTTTAGCGGCGGTTTTATCCGTCGCTAAAGTGTGTTTTAATATTATTGCAACGAATATTATTGCTACTATAACTTTTGTTTAAATAATTAATTTAACAAAAGTTATAGTGACAATAATATTTGTTGCAAAACACTTTAGCAACGGAAAAAATCGCTGCTAAAACGCCCAGCAGGGACGCGCCCAGCAAGGAATCCAGACGCATCAAACATATGATGAAGCGATCATGAAACTAAGATTGAAATTAGTGCAGCAGAAGCCAAAGATCCAGAAATGAAAGCAAGCTTAGTCAATTTGATTTCTACATAGACATCATATTTATTAATATTCTTATTTTTAATTCTTGAAATTAATTTAAGATGTTGAAATCTTTTTATATATTTTCTATTAATATGTCTTAATTTAACATGTTATATATCAAAGGAATTAACTAAATAAACAAAAGAATAGACATTATTATTTATATTATTCATATTTAGTATAAAAAGGCTTTGATTACAGTAACTCTTTTTCACAAAAACATTGTTCTTTGTCATTACGATCTTATCAAATTCAAATGACACTTTAAACTCCAGCATATAAATTTTTAATCAAGCTTCATATTAGAGAAAGTGTCATACATCTTGTTGCACGGTTATGTTTCAACTAGATTTGCTTTGACAACAATTAATAGCATTGTTGTTGTCATTTATAGCCATAGCGTACAATATCTGTTAAGATTGTTGAGAAAATCTATAAATCTTATGGATCAAGTCTCACCACAAGGACATTGTCTTTGAGAGATGTTCTGCAACTCCTTTATTAGCAAAACAAACTCATCATCGCATCTATTTCATGTACAGGAAAAGGAGGAAAATGGCCAATTTTAAATTATGTTTTTTTTATGGTGACTTATTATTATGTACATGAGTTTTCCTTTCTCTTGGCTTATTTATTTTTTTTATATTTATATTTTAATTTATATTCTCTTTGATTTTTTATCACTTAATCAATGTGTAAGTTTTTTTTACACACTCATATATTACAAATTCCAACAGTATTGTATAGTGTTATATTTGTGTACAAAACAAAACGAAGATATATAAATGATATTAGAGTCCTTTATTTAATACTAGTGCTAAGAATGAACTTGAAGGGGTTGAAGGTGCATCTTGTGCCTAGGATTATCGGTCGAATCGTCTGTTAAATGTATCAAATCATAATTACAAGAGGAGTAATTATGGTCAACATGGTGGAATAGAAATATGATGTTATAGCCAATAGAGTTTAGATTATTTTAATATCTTAGAAAATTAATAATGTACATTTATAAAAGAGAAAAATAAAAAAATTATTATTATTTTAGTTTTTTTAATTCTATCTCCTGTTATAGAGAGTGAAGATCCAAATTCAATCATGAATTTAAAATTTATGACTAAGTAACTATGCCGATACAGCGACAAGCTCTAAACCTTAGGCAACTCAATAAATCTCGAAGTACCAAGTCAGAGTAACGAGAAATAGAAGAGAATACAAGGGATTGAAGAAAAAGAGAATGTGAGGGATGAAATGAAAATATTAAATGCTAATTTTTCTTTTTTTTTATTTAATTTTTTTAGAATTCTTTGATTTAAAATAATTAAAATAAATAAAAAAATAAAGGATTAAAGAAAGACAATTCAAAATCTTTTAATTTTTTTCTTATAAAATTTAAAAATCCAAACAAAATGAAGAATTTTAAATTCTCTTCTCTTCTATTTATTTCTATTTTTCCCAATCCAAAGACGCCCTTAATTTCTGCCTTCTATACCTGTTATCACAATATTTTCATCATAAAAACCAAATCGTCTTTCGGCGGCCCAATCCTTCAAGGCATGACCTCTGTTTTGATGCTTCGAAGTTGTAGAGGGAAGCTATATGTTGCCATGGTTGAACTGTCCACGAACTCCCAATATATCATACACTTGGATTTCTTGATGCGGATTAGTTATAACCAAAAGTAAGATCTATACTAGAACCAACGGAGTAGTAAATGTTTCTGTAGCTTGCATTATTACATATGGTCATATAAAATGCAAGATAATGATAACCCCATCATCTTTCACATCAAAATTATTGCTCTTGAAGCACTTTAATTATTCGACCCTAGCGACTTAAGTTGATGAAGACGGTTATGTGCTTGCTAAAGCATGTCGAATTAAGACTTATCAATCCACACAGTCAGTTAATGTCAAAAGTTCAAGCAAAAAATAATAATAATAAAAATCACGTAAGCTTATGCAAGATCATCAGCATGAACAAATATAAGAATTCTCAAAACATCAAATTTTTATTACTGACATACGTGTCTCACAATAAGATAAGTTTCTCACAAGAGATTCAGCACAATAACATCCTGAATAGAATTTAAATATATACCACACGAACGAACCAGTTCTCTTTCCACCAAACGTAGTATAACAATAGTCCCACGACATCATCATATTTAATTTTATTTGGAATACACATAAATGTATATTATATCAAACATATGATGAAGTGATCAGGAACTAAGATTGATATTAGTGCAGCAGAAGCCAAAGATCTAGAAATGAAAGCAGGCTTAGCCAAGAGTTTCTCATAATTACAAGTTGGGTAGGAAATTTGAGCCTTCATATAATAGCCAAGGGCAAAGCAATAGATAAGACAGCATATCATAAAGCTCCACATATTGAGAGGGTGTGTGCATAACGGTGATGAACTTTGACAATGCACTTGAAGGATAACCAATAGCGTAGGAATCAGAAATAATGCCATGGGATTGTGCTACACAGTAAATCTAGTTAGTTAGAGATGTCATTGATTGAATCAAATTTTGAACCTAGGAGTAGTATTATCAAGACTCATATTCATATCTTTATTATTAATTTTTTTAATTAAAATAAAATATGTAAAATATAAAAAATAAATTATAAAATAAATAAATCATATAAATCATATACGTATTAGTCTCTAATGACAAAAATGTTAAAATTATATTTGAATTTTTTTCATTGTATAATTGCCTTTGAAGAAATGCATAGTATAGTCTCTAAAACATACACGTCCAGATTCTTTGTTTAGCGTTGTTTGTTGGCGTCTGCTTGACATTTTTAGCAAAAAAAATTTTCGTTGTTAAAGTTTCTGCAACAAATATTATTGTTATTATAAATTAATTATTTAAATAAAAATTATAACAACAATAATATTTATCGCACTAATACTAAAACATACTTTAGCAACGAAAAAAATTGCCTCTAAAAAAATTAAACAGGCACCAAACAGCCAACTTACAGCAGATCTAAAATCAAAACAAACACGCTTCAAATCCTTGAATGCTTATTTAACTCTTCACTCGCTAGTTTCTTGAGCATATTCTCATATCCTTTTTTTTTATTATTTGGCATGGGACTAATGGGCAATGAGTTAAAAAGTTTTAAAAACTGAATTTTATATATAAAAAAATATAAACCAAATAATTAAATATATAGTTTTAAACAAAAGAGCAAATTTCTTCATGCTCTCTTATGGAATAAAACAAGAGAACAGAGTATACATCTCATAAATAATTCGGATCATACCAATCATAACAATTAAACTAATGCTTCAATACTAGAATTATTCTAGCAAATCCAACATAAAACACATGTGGGCATGCAGTGTTAGATTAATTAATTAATTAATTATTAAATTTATTTAATTTATTTGTGGATAATATTAATTAAATATTAATATTATATTATTATAATTATAATTTGAATTTTAAATTTAAGATAAAATATTCAGAGAATATTCTTACTGAAAGTTATTCGTAATTAGGGTTATCATATCAAAAAAACCCTAATCTAAAAAATTAACTTATAGTAAGAAACACTCTGTCTCTCTCTACCTCTATCATTCTCTCTGACAAGTATTAGAGTAATTGTAGTTGCAGACTCTATCATCGTCCTTTAATTTTATGACATAAATAGGTATGTACCATAACTCTTCTTTTATGACTAATTAATATTTTTGATGTAGATCTAAATTCATATCCCACTGAATTTAAATTTAGACTCTTAAACTTCTTTCAAATGGTATCAGAGCCATAGGTTTAATCCTTTATGCAAACCTGATTGAAGCTTTGAATATACTTTCTAAATGAATATGTTTATTATATTTTTGATATGTGAAAATTCGTAAGATGCATATCTAAAATTTGTAAGAGAAAATAATTTTTTTTATGATATTAAATTCATGTTTTGATTCATGAACTTTCTGTTGCATTCGTGAGTTAATTTGTAAATTTTGGATATTGCATATAATATGTCTGCTTCTACTATTTCCAATTTTGTGAAATTTTGGATAATTTAGTTTTGAATTATTTTTTGCAATTTTGAAATTATAGTTTCGTTGCCATGAGAAAAATGGTCGGAACACTATCTGAATGACATCCGCCAGTAGCATGAGTCGTTGGAATATAGCAGAAAAGTTTTGGAAAATTTATATATAAAAAAATGGCATTTTGGGTTAATCCTTTTTTGAACTGATTTTGCAATTTTTGAAATTATGGGAAAGCTTACCGTTGAAAATTCGGCGCAATCGCCGTTAAAATGGCAATGAAAGACGCTGAAAATTGCCAAAAACCACCGGGTTTTACGGCAAGTCCGATGTGGCATCGAGTCGGGCCACGCGACCCGGCTCGAGGAAGAAGACGACCTCCTCTTCCAAAACACACCATTTTGATTTTAAAACGGCGTCATTTCATCTTACTAAAACGGCATCGTTCTGCGTAAATATCAAACGGCATCATTTCTTATTTAGTGAATTTCGCTACCGTTGATCCACGTCCACATTATTGTAATCTTGTGGTGCCAAAATATTATTTGTAGTTTCATTAAATTTTAAATTTAATGGTAAGGCAGAAAATCCGCAAAATGGTCGCAAAAGATTTCGAGCAAGCACGCTTTGGTTTCGCCATCATGCCCATGACCATTGAGGCACCACCTCTATAACTAAATGCAGTCAATTTAAATTATATTTAGCGTATAATGTCTTTAATTTAATTTAATTATTAATTAATTGTTTAATAATCAAATTAAATTTATTTTGAGGGAGAATATTGGTCATTTATTTATGAATTTAATTTTTAGACTAAAATTAAATATTTTACATCTAGTAATTGTGAGTTCATTTATCGTGGGTCTAATTATCATGATACTTTGTGATTAAAAAAAATTTGTTATAATAATTAATATAATTTTATTAATAGATCCTCCCTAAATTAATTAGAATAAATTAAATTTTATATTATATTAATAATGTACATACCTTACCGGTGTGACAAAATTAATATAATTTTGAAAACTTAAGGCCTGAAATCTGACTGGTTAAAAGCCTTGATGCTTAGATAATATTATACATCCTATCGATGCAAATATTATCAAAAGCATTTGTCTGCTTGTTGTTTCCTATTGAGCTAAAAATAAAATTGAGTTTTCTTGGTTTATTATAGTTTGGGACCCTTATGCGAGATTATAATAAACAATCTTGATATAGATAGCTGTATAAAATTGAGTTTTGTGAAGGAAACCTTGCTTTAACAATTATGTTGACTGGACATAATTAATTTTTTCTAATTTTTTTTCCTCAGTTTCTTTGATCTAAAAGCTATCTTTAGTGAAAACTCTGAATAGGACTAATTATGATAATTAGAAAAAGTCCTTGGATTTGTACTTAATCATCACTAAGGAAGATTTGGCTCTTAAGGAACAGAAGCCTATTGAATTGAATGACAATTCTATAGCTGTCGAACTAGCTTATCATAAACAGTGGCATGATTCAAACAGAATTTGTTTGAATGTTATAAAGTACACTATTGATAAGACAATTATGAACAGCATCTTGGATAAGAAATTGGCTTTGAAATATTTAAAGACTATTGGAGAGAAATTCAAGAAGTTTGAAAAGAGTCAGAAGGCCTACTATATCTCTCTACTTGACAACTATCTCTATGATAGCATATCTGGAGTCAATAAACATATTTTAAGACTTATTAGTTATCACAATAAGTCGAAATACTATGGAGTGGATTTAGGGGAGAGTTACCTGGTTTATCGAGTTTTACAATCCAATTTTATTGATTATAGGATACTTTGTACTATATACAATTCTCAAGAGGCAAAATGGTCTATTGACCAAATGATATCCATTGTGACTCAAGAAGAAGAGTCAATTAAAAAGTTTTTTTCCTATCCATAATCTATTAATTATGATATATTTTCCCCTCTAACACTAGTTTGTTTTGAATCTAATCCCTTTGAAATATCATGATTCTTGGTGGTTGGACTCTGGAGCAAATATTCATGTAACAAGCTCTTTACAGAGTTTCAAAACCAGAATTGATGAAAAATTTGTCCATGTTATGGCACTAACCCTTAGGCCATATTTTCAAAGAAAGACTAGAAAGAATGGTCAAATAAAAGCGTTAGAAAACTAGATTTCTTTAATTTTGAAGTTTTTATTGACTGTATTAAGAGAAAACTTCCCACTAGAGCTAAGACAAAAAGGGTAAATATATCTAGTAACATACTGGATTTGATTCACATGAATATTAGGGGACCTATTACTCCTACAACTATGGGTGGATTTAGATACTTCATCACCTTTATTGATGACCACTCTAGTTTTTTATGGATAGATTTATTGCATGAGAAGTTTGAATCATTGAATGCTTTCAAAGTCTTCAAAGCAGCTGTTGAGTTGAAGACTAGTAAAGCTATTAAATCTGTAAGATCATATAGAGGTGGTGAGTATTATGGTAGATATACTGAAACTGGCAAAAATCCTGGTCCTTTTGCTTAATTCTTATAAGAACATGATATTGAAGCTCAATATACCATACCAGGTACCCCTCAGCAACATGAAGTTGTTGAAAGGCAAAATTTCACGTTAATGGATATGGTGAGGAGCATGATAAGTCATTCCTCTTTGCTATAATTCTTATGGGGTGATGCCTTGAGAACAACAACTGTATACGTTTTGAATCAGGTCCCTAATAAATCTGTGCCAAAGACTCTATATGAGCTATTCATTGGTAAAAGTCTTAGCTTGAAACATCTTCGTGTATGGGGTTGTAAGGTAGAAGTGAGATCATATAATCCAAAGCTCAAGAAACTGGATTCAAGAACTATTAATGGTTTCATTAGGTACTGTGTTGGTTATAGAGGTTGCAGATTTTATTGTCCATCTCACACTTCCAAAGTCATTTAATTTGATAGAGTAGTTTATTTTGAAGATGACCTGGATAGTGAGAGAAGGACAATAGTGGGAGAAATGCACCAAGAACCAACTCTATGTGAAACGTGATGAATTTATTGATCTGCCCCTTCTGACCTTACTAACTCTATCTATTGAAATTGATGCTGAAAGGAACGATGATGTTGTTGAAAATCCAAAAAATTTCGCTTGTCATGGACTTTTAGGAGCATGATGTGGAGTTGAGACGATCTTAGAGAATTTACAGACCTGCTATTCTAAATGATTTTGTGGTTTATTTGCAGGAATGTGAATCTGATGTTACTGATGGCACAGATCCCACTTCCTATGGTGAGGAAGTAGCAAGTTTTAACTCCCATGAATGATTGAAATCCATGAATGAGGAGATTAATTCTATGTATTATAACCATGTTTGGAAACTTTCTAATTTGCTAGAGGGATATAAGCCAGTTGGTTGTAAGTGTTCTTTTAAGACTAAGCAGAGAGTTGATGGTGAAATTGAAAGGTATAAAGCCAGACTCGTAGCTAAAGGCTACAATCAGAAGGAACACATTGATTACACAAAGACCTCTTCCCCAATGTCTACAAAGGATGCCTTTAGAGTTGTCATAGCTCTTGTTGCACAACTTGACCTTGAACTTCACCAAATGGATGTCAAGACCGCCTTCTTGAATGAGAATTTGTTTGAAAATGTGTACATGGCTCAGCCAGATGGATTTATCGAGGCAGGGAAGGAACATCTTGTGTGCGAGTTAAATTGATCTATTTATAGGCTGAAACAAGCTTCCAGACAGTGGTACTTGAAATTTCATGAGGTTATCATCTTACTTGGCTTCATTGAGAATACTTCTGTTCTCTGCATCTATCAGAAATTCGATGGGAACAATTTTATAATCTTAGTTCTCTATGTTGATGATATCCTATTAGCGAGTAACTCAGTAAATTTCTTGAATGAGACTAAACACTTGCTGTTATACCACTTTGACATGAAAGATTTGGGTGAAGCATCATTTTTTTTAATAATCTAGATCCATCGTGATAGATCTCATGGTATATTGGGTTTGTCTCAGGCTAGTTACATTGATAAAGTATTGAAGAGATTTAACATTCACTCTTGTACTGCTTGTGTTGCACCTGTCCAGAAAGGTGAGAAATTGTGTAAATCTCAATGTCCTTAGAATGATAATGGGAGGATTATAATGGATAAAATTTCATATGCTTCTACAGTAGGCAGCCTTATGTATGCTCAGGTATGTACATGGTCAGACATTGCTTTTGCGATTAGTGTGCTTAGCAGATACCTGAGCGATCTTGGTTATGACCATTGGAAAGCTGCTAAGAAATTTATGAGGTACCTTCAGGGTACGAAGCATCATATGTTGACTTACAGAAAGTCTAAGCCTTTTGAGATCATTGGCTATTCAGATTCAGACTATGCATCTTATGTTGATGATCGTAAGTCCACTTCTGGATACATCTTTATGATGTCTGGAGGAGCTATTTCGTGGAAAAGTGCCAAGTAGTTTATTACAGTTACCTTGACTATGGAAGTAGAATATGTCGCTTGTTATGAGGCCACCCGTCAGGCCATATGGTTGAGGAACTTGATATCTAGCATGCATCTTGTTGATTCTATATCGCGTCCTCTAACTATATATTGTGACAGTTCATCTGTTGTGTGCTTTTCTCAAAAACTATAGGAACTCCAGTCGTACTAAACATTTTGATATTAAGTTCTTATTTGTTAGAGAAAATATTGCTAAATCTCAGACTCATTTGGTTCATATTTCTGGTGAACATATGTTGGCGGATCTATTGACCAAAGGCTTGCCTGTAGGAGTATTTAAAAATCATGTAACTCATATGGGTTTGATTAAATCTTTTGATATAGTCTTGGTTTAGTAAGAGTCTGGATTGATTTGTTTTGATGTATACATTTTGTATTTCATTTGTTCAGACATTGAAACTCTATTTTATTCACTTGCTTCCCTATGAATTCAATGATCTTGTGTTGTTTCATTTCTGAACTTTGTATTATGAATGAATTTTCTTTCGACGTATACATTATGTATTCCATTCGTTTAGATAATTAAACTTTATTATATTCACTTGTTTTCCTATCGGATTCAGTGATCTTGTGTTGTTTCATTTCTAAACTTTGTATTATGAATTGATTTTTTTTCGACATATACATTATGTATTTCATTCGTTTAGATAATGAAACTTTATTCTATTCACTTGTTTTCCTATCGAATTCAGTGATCTTATGTTGTTTCATTTCTGAACTTTGTATTATGAATTAATTTTGTTTCGACGTATACATTATGTATTCCATTTGTTTAGATAATGAAACTTTATTCTATTCACTTGTTTTTCTATCGGATTCAGTGATCTTGTGTTGTTTCATTTTCTGAACTTTGTATCATGAATGGATTTGTTCTTAATTATACATTACGGATTCCATTCGTTTAGATATTGAGATTTTTTTCTATCACTAGTTTCCCTATCGAATTCAGTGATCTTGTGTTGTCTCAACTATCTAAACCTTGTATTATGAATGAATTGGTTTTATATGTTAATTGTAAGTGATCAGAGATAGGTTTGATCATTTGCTAACCCATTTGGGTAGATGATCCAACCACAAGCCCTATGTTAATTAGTAATCATCCTATCAGACTACTGACTGAGAATAAATGAGAGAAAGTATTTTCTATAATTATATTAATATTATCTAAGTGAGAGATTGTTAGATTAATTAATTAATTATTAAATTAATTTAATGTATTTGTAGATAATATTAATTAAATATTATTATTATATTATTATTATTATAATTTAAATTTTAAATTTAAGATAAAATATTCAAAAAATATTTTTACTGAAAGTTATTAGTAATTAGGGTTATCATATCAAAAAATATTAATTTAAAAAATTAACCTATAATAAGAAACACTCTATCTCTCTCTATCTCCATCATTCTCTTTGACAAGCATTAAAGTAATTGTGGTTACAGACTCTATTACCGTCCTTTAATTTTATGACATAAACAGGTATATATTATAACTCTTCTTTTATGACTAATTAATATTTTTAATATAGATCTAAATTTATATCCCACTAAATTTAAATTTAGACTCTTAAACTTCTTTCATACAGGTATTGCGTCTAGGTCCAAATCATTTACGTGAAATAGTGTATTTCTCTTGGTATAAACAAAAAAACATTTAATCTCTAAATCACTCTAGGTCCTTTATTATTATTTTTTATCATTAAAAAAGCACAATTTCTCAAATAATTACGTCCACCATTCCCCACTACTAAATCAGTATATTACATCAGATTTGCGACCAAGAGTAAGAATTCGAATATGTCAACGAAGGAACAGAGTTGTTTGCCACAGAAACGTTAGCATCTGCTTTTCCTCTGTTTCCTCCGAAGCTTAAAACCTCATAAATATGAATGATTGAGTTTGTATTTGATTTTTCATCATAACCACTAGACGAAGATTAACTACACCAAATGATTCAACATTGTGGAAAATTCAAACGGGAAAAAGGGCAATACATGGCTTTAACTTAATGGGTTCTCTAATTTCAGCCCTATATGCTTGTTATAACAGTATTTTCATTGGGACACCCAAAAAAAAAAAATCAAATCCTCCTTTGATGGCTCAGTCTTTCAAGACCATACCCCTGTTATCAAGCTTCAAAACAGAGCATTTCCAAAGTTGAACAGGGACCGAGGGAGGGCTATCTAAGGTCTATATATGTTGCCACATTTGAACTGTACAAGAATTTCCAACTCATAATATACAATATTGTTGGATTTTTGTGATGCAACATTAGTTACAACCGCAAGTAAGATCCAAAGGAGTGAAGCACAGAACTCCAAGACTTGAATAGAAAATGCAAGCTAATGATCAGTACATCGTCATTCACATCTAAATTATTACTCTTGAAGCACTTTAGGAACCTGTCGACTTACTTGTTGAATGATCGCTTGGATGTAATTGGAAAGAACATGGCTCTAGATTTCTGACGCAGACAATGAAAGAAAGCCTTCACTCTAGGCTCCCTTGGAGGCTCAAGAACAAGTATGAGAATATACAAACCTTGTGTGATCCCTGCGGGGTTCAAGGGCTACATGTAGAGGAATAATATGAATATGAAATGCTCTGCTTCTGCGTCGAATCCCTCTTGTGGCACTTGGCACCATCTCTGCATCACCAAGAAAGCACCGAATAGTGTGCTATTGGAGTCAATGCAGCAATTACCTTACCTGCTCCTATCAGCTTAGTTTATATATGTCACTATTCACTATAATAATATTTTTCTTTTGGGTCAAAACCATCACCAGCCCACTTTAACGTAACCATAAATTTCATAGTAGGTTAATTGAAAGTATATTAAATTGTTAATCTTATTAAAATATGATATATTATTACTTTAAATATGTAAAATTTATATTAATAAAATAATAATAATATAAAAATAAATTATACATATGAAATAAAATGATATTTATATTAAGTAATATAAATAAATTAATAAAAATTAAATAAATTTATCATGTTAAAGATAATATATAATTAGTATATCATCAAAATTTAACAAAAATTTTTACAAAAATTTAAGTTTAGAAATTAATTTAAATATTTGTTAAACTATAAAGATTAAATTATAAATTTTTAAATTATAAAGACTTCATTAAAAATATAATATTATTTTTAATATAACAATAAATGAAATTAAATTTATATTATAGTTTTAACATGGAATTCTTAATATAAAAGTAAATAGTTAAGTAATTTTGTTACTTTGGAATGAATGGATGCTTAAAATTATAAGGGAGATTTGTGTAACAATGACCAAAATTTAAATAAAGTTATTTTAATTTACTCTTATGAAAAGTAATTATTTTTAAAAAAAATAAATATTTTTAGAAAAAGATAAATCTTTATAAGTAGTAGCAAAAATTAGAAGTTAGGGCTTTGGTACATAAATTCATTATTTTTTTAATATGTTTAAAATTATCTTATTTTAAATTAAATTTATAAAAACATATTATTTTTTTATAGGATTATAAATTTGTTAATACTATTAGTAAATTTTATTTGAAATTCATTCTATTTTTTTTTGTTTTCCAAATTTTTTTTATGCCTTCAAAATACATTTTTAGTCCGTTTGTCCGAGATTCTTTGTTCGATGCCCCACTGAGCGTTTTAGGAGGATTTTTTCCATTTTCTTTTCTTAGTTCTTAGTGTCAAAGTTCACCAATGAAATTCAAAGGAAAGAGGTAGGGTCCTCTCTGTGTTCATACGATGGTGCATCAGGATGAAAACTTCTTCGCGCGAGTGAATCTTTTCGCGCGTGAAGTGGTGGGGATGGTAGTCGTTCAGTTCACGCGCGTGAACTCATTAGACTGCCATTGTCTTTCTACCCCACTTTCTTCTATCTTATTCACGCGCGTGACCTCATTACACTGCCATTAGCGTGCCTTCCCGACTGTTGGCGTTCCTTCCCTATTGTTGACTTTCCTTCCCTGCTATTGGCGTTTCTTACCTGTATACATAATCATATATAGTGTCTTCCCCATTCAATACTCGACATTCCTACAATATTGCTGTATTGGTGCTGCAGAGATGGTGCCTACCAAAACAAGGGGCATAAGCATAAGAATTTGCAGAAGCAGAGCATTTCCTATTCTTCCTCGACATGTCGCTGACGTTCGCAGCACAGATACCACAAGGTACTTTCTATATTCCATACTTGTTCTTCGGCCTCCATGGGAAGCTACAGTATAGGCTCACTTTGATAAGGTAAACTTCAAAAACATTTGCTACTCCATTGGTTCTAGTCGTAGCTACACTTCTGTGCTTCAACCCTGTTCACCGTACATGCGGTTATAACTAATGCAGCATTAAGAAATTAAATATTAAAATACTCTGTTTTGGACATCAAAACAGAGGTTTGGTCTTGAAGGATAAGAAAGCAAATACAGTATTTCTTTATCCTTGAAACCCTCAAGCTGCACATGGTTATGATGAAGCAGCCAAATGTGACCCTTTTTCCGGTTTCAAGTTTCCCTTCTACCATGTTGAGTCATTTGGTGTAGTGAATCTTCATCCAGTGCTTATGATTAAAAATCACCGAATCACCGAGTCAATACAAACCTATCATGCATAATACTCCTGAAATAAATACAAACCTATTCTTTTCTTTGCTTCATAGGATTTCTCATAAGCCTGACGAATTTGAGAGTTGTTCAGCTCAATTTTCGGGCAAGCGGCCGTATTCACATTTACCCATCGAGTAGTGGACTTTTATGCTCTGCTTATCTATCTATTGCTTTGCACTTGGCTATTTCATTAATTCTCGTATTTCCTTGCCCTTTGCTTCTTATGAGAATTTGTCTGCTAAGGTTGCTCTTAGTTTTGAATTTTTGGCTTTTGCTGCGCTATTATCACTCTTAGTTTCTTGCTATCTCGAGCCTTTTTTCACCATTTCACCATTTTTCAAATAGATAAACACCACAAATCCATGTAGAAATCTATTATCCAACAAACCCTTATCTTTGTCATTTTATGATATATAATCCTTCTTGAAAAGAGACAGATTATAATTTATTTTTATTTTTTATATATATATTTTTTATTAAAAATAATCTTATTTAAAGTATTGTAAAGTATTGAACGTAAGTATATCTTTTAGTAAAAATTTAAATTTTGATTCATCATTTTGTGAAAAACTAGTTTCTTCTACTAAATTCAATTATCATTAATTCTATTTTTTAAAACTTTTTACCTTATAATTTGTCTAATAAAACAGATTGAGGAGAGAGAAAAAAAAAAGAGAGGAGAGACCATTGTGCTCGTGTGAAATTTATATAATTGGTATAGTTCTAAAATTATGTTTTATAAAAATAAATATGCATAATTTGAATGCAATGGTTATTTGTCTTTCAAAATTCATAACTTCCTAAATAGGAAAAACTTTTAAATTTAATTAGTTTAAAAAATTTTAGAGCGTTAATAATTTGAAAAGTGAGTTTTTTATTTATTTCTTTTAATTTTTTTAATCTCTTTTATATTTCACGGAATTTTACCATCCCAAAAATTTGGAGTATTTGTTTACCCTCAAACCTTCTATTTCTCTCTCATCTATTGCAAGTCATTTAAATTCTCAAGTTTGATAGTTCTAACTTGTACCTAATTTGATAATTGTGCAGCTCAATCCCATGGCATGCTACCTTCGCATTTCTCATTCCAGCTCTACTGGTTATCGTTCAGTTGCATTGCCAAGGATCATCACCTTTACACATACACCTTGTCAATATCTGGGCTTTCATATTGTTCTTATTCACCTTGCTTTACATTTGGTTTCTACATCAATCCTCAAATTTCCTCCTCATATGCTACTTATGCCAAACTCTCTACTCTTATTTCTGGATCTTTGGCTTCTGTTACACTAATATCAGTCCTAGTTTCATGCCCTCTTGAGCCTATTGTCTTCACTATCTATCTCATATTGTTGCTTATATATTTCTTCCACAACTCAATCTTGCACATCTTTAAGAATGGAATTTCATATGTGTACAACAAGATATGGAAGAGAATTACAGGAAGCAACAACCTACCAACAACTGCTGCTCTACCATAGTAACTTCTATTCAAGTACTGAACTTGATTATAAGATTGTTATAGTTCTACATTTATATGTCTATATTTATTTTTTCAAATTAATTTCATGAGAATTGGCTTGTAACATAGGGAGGTTTGATGATGTTGTTAATACCTCTGTCTTTTATATCTTCTCATGTAAGACTAGACTCTCCTTACCATATTTTGAGATACTGAAATGTTAAGAACATTGGTTTTTTTTTTTAGAATTCTTATAAAAATGACTATGGTTTCTGTCATTTTTTCTTCCTACGTTGACAATTTACTAATACTCTTTGGTTGGGCTGGTTATTTGTAGCCTTTCTAGTGAAATTTGTCTTGCAGTTCCGTGCAACACGATTTCATTTGAAATAGAAAATCGTTTGCTGTGAACAAAGGAAACGTTTCTTTACTCAGCTACCTTGTTATATTCTTTCCTCACCCTCTAGTTTCTTCGACTTTCTCAAATTCATAATTTACAATCTAAAAGGAATTTGCTTTACAAGATTTTTTTTTCGTCTTTTCGTGAATGAAAGAAACTCTATTTTATCTCACAATGGAGTTATTTACTCTGTTTTAGATCGTTAAAACATAGCTCTTGCCTTGGTGTATGATAGTGAAAACCATGAACAGTCAAAGCATGAAGAGGTCTTGTGTGATAGAAATGTCACTCTTGCTATCGATACAATTTGGACACGGATTATATGCAACTTTTTTTTTAAAAAAAATTATTAGACCTAATTTGTTTGGTATTCAAAGAAGAATGAGGTCTAAATTTCTGAAAAAAGAAAAGTAAAAGCTAATATATTTAGATTGTAGACAGATTATACTGTATAAGTCATCTGAAAACTCAAACATAACAGAAGATAAAAGTCAAGGTTTGAGAGAAATAATTTTTTTGTAATAGGATTTTTGAATTTTATATTTTATATAATAAAAAAGGGTGAAAAATCCTAAAACCACAATGATCCCTTTAATATTTTTGAAATTTGAAATTGCAATATAAACAAAGTTTGAAATTATTTGTCACCCTTTATAAATGCTACTACAATATGCAAGCAGAGATAGCTAGCTAGCTAGCTCATTTACATCTAATTTGTTGTATACTATTCAAATCCAAAGTCAAAAAAGACGACGGCTATCATAACTACGGTGTCAAGAAACTTAAGAGAAATTTGACGCAAAATAAACACACCAGTTTATAATATTTATCTACTAAGGTTACTTATTTTTCACATTTAATTTACTCTTTTTATTAAAATTTTCATATGAATTGTGATAAATTATATGACTGAAACGCGTTCGGATTCGCTGCTATTATTTTTCCTTACACTGCCATTACTTTTAGCGGCGGTTTTTTGCGTTGCTAAATATTATTGCAACGAAAATTATTGCTGCTATAATTAATTATTTAAACAAAAGTTATAGCAGCAGTAATTTTCGTGGCGATAATATTAAAAACCACTTTAGCAACGCAAAAAACCGCTGCTAAAAGTAATGGCAGGACAGCAAAAGTAATGGCAGCGGATCCAACGGCCTGATATTTTGGGATCTGATTGTTGGATTAGGACACGTGGCAAAATTGGGGGCAAAATGACGCTTAAGAACACGTCATCCTGCTCTAAGAGGGTATATGCTGCATTTTTACTTAAACACAATAAAATAAACAAAATATTATTTTCCTAGTACTTTTTTTTTAATATTATATTGAAGAGGTTGGCGAAGGTCACTTTGTAGCGACGGTTTCATTTGTTGCTAAATTGCATTTCAATATTTTACAATGAATTTTATTGCTGCTGTAACTAGTATTCAAACAATTAATTCAAAAAATAACAAGTTTAAAATTTTGTTTTTCACAAATTAAGTTAAAAATTTATAATTTGAAAAAAATCAAAACTAATAACTTAAAAATTTTAATGAAATATTAATTATATAATTATAAATCTAAATAAATATTACATTAAGTTTGAAAATAACTAATAGTTTGAAGTTATTTTTTAATATTTCTAAATATAAATTTTATTTAAAGAATTAATTGCAAGACTGTAAATTAATTATAATTTACTTGATCAATTACAATTCAAATTATGCATTATTTTAAAGATTGATCTCTTTTAGTTTATGATTTTTTAAAAATATTAAATATGTGATTTACAATTATAGAATACTAAACTAGTAAATTTATTAATTCAACTAATTTTTTGAATGAATTAAATAATTCACTAACTCTTGAAAAAAAATTGTACCCAACAGATAAAAATATATATTTAATTATTTTATAGTTTTAAATTTATAAAATAAATAAATTAAAAAAATTAATTATAAATATACATGTCTCCTTAAATAAAAAAAATATTTAACTAACATAATTTTAGTCTTATAAATAACGTATTTTTAAAACGATATATTTAGATAGTATTTTAAGTCTCATCAAACACGCGTTTGAATCCCATGTTGTCCAGTATTGGTGCGGTCCTTTCTTTGTATGACGATATGAAATTTCGCGATCCAAATAAGACTAAGTGATGCATTCGGATTCCCTATTGGCCGAAGGAGGTGTCTTTGTCCGTCTTTGTCGGGCGAATCCAAGCCGTCCGCGAGATCGACGCACCACAGCGTGCCGCGTGCCACAAGAATTCTCACCACAGCTTATACGCACTGTTTCGAGCGAGGATTGCTTCGTCTTCAGATCCGTTCACGTCCATTGATTCCTCACACAAACATCTTCAATTCTCTTCCTTGTGGACAGCTTCCTCGGTGAACGGCTTCATCGGTGAACACTATATTGCAGTCCATGGGCACTGTATTGTGTTCAGTAAAACTTCATTTTCAAAATCCAAACACACATTATCATAATGTGATTGTGATTTTTACAGGTCCATGTCTCCAACTGCTTTGAAGAACAACAAATTGAGTAACTAAACCTGTTGGATTTGCATTACTTCCATTGACTTTTCTATTCTGATTATGTTATATTGATACTTCATATAATACTAAGTTTTATTGTCTTGATTGTTTCAATCACTGCAAACCACACAAGAGTAGGAATGTGTTTTGCTTTCATTTTGACTTGAAGACTCATTTATAGGATTAGAATTATCCTTGGCTATGTTTGAAAATGTGTCCATGAAGGATCAGGTGCTGAACCAAGTTTAGGGGTTATATGGGTAGCAATATACAAAGGTAAATGATATACCAAACAAGCTTGACTATTTCACTATGAGGAGTAGAGAAAGTTGCAGCAGCTGCTACAGATGCTTCATCCAAAGCTTTTTTCTCCAGTCAAACCAGAATTTCAACAATAGCACTTTTTGATTAGGACTGTGATTTTGTATTGGCCGTTGCCGAAGAAGAGGAAAGCAAATCCACACCATGGGCACAGCAGAGTCCTGTTGTGTTCGCAAAGAGGAAGAAGAGAAACCATTACCCAGCCAAAACGATGTGTATAAGTAACGAAAAATGACAAAAAATTCTTGTGGCACGCAGCACGCTATTGTGCGTCGATCTCGCGGACGGCTTGGATTTGCCCGACAGCACGGACAGCACGCCTCCTTCGACAGCAGAGGATCCGAACGCCTAAGTGATGCCATATAGCTTTTTTTTTTTTTTTGCTTTTCTATCACTTATACACACCGTTTCGACCGTCTTCTAAGAAAAATAATGATCTAGACTCTTCCTCTCTTCCTTGCAAAAACGGCTAATGCCTCTTCTTCACGTCGCATGACTAGACCCTAAAGGATCAAGTCGCAGGCCATCATGTCATCGCCATCTGTCCATTCTGAGCAAAATAATCATGGAAACCCTTTCTTTCTTCCTCGCAAATGGCTCATGCTTCTTCTTCGCTTGACCAGACCCTGAAGGATCAAATGCAATCCATTATGTCATTGTCGTCTGTCTATTCTGAGCATGGTATGTCTTCCTTTACGGTGTCACGTTGACACCTCCAACTACGGTAATGAAATTTCTTCTCCATTGTTGTGTATGGATTTGGTTCTATTTTGGGCATTCCCTTTCCCAAATCAAGTATTCTTCTTTTTCCCACTTTTTGAAGGATCAAATTGTAGTACATCGTTAATGCCTTTGAATTACCTCTGATTAGTTATGTTATGTGGCTTTGAATTCTTCTTTTGTGCATTCCCTTTGATGCCTGGTAGTTGGTGATGTTAAAGTATACAAATTACCATTTTCTTTTATCAGTTAGCAAATTAGAAATATCTTTCATAGTTAACTGACTGTTCTATGCATTCAATTTCTTCCATAGTCAACTTATCAATTAGCAAATTGTTGTTCTGTTTTAGTAACAACCTGGCTAATTCAATTAGAAATATAAAAAGTTATTATGTTAGACTTAATTGTTGGATCATATGAACCTTGATGAAACTAACTTGGATGTTGGACATATCAAATACATTCTTTATTTTTGTTGTGATAGACCCTTCATTCATAAGGAAAATGATAGAACAAGGGAGCAAAAACCATGGTTCAAAAACCTTGTATGTATTTTCCATCACTGGATTTTATGTGAGCCAAGGAATTCATTTTCCTATGTACTTTTGTCAATGAATATCCCTTCCATTTTGGTTATAAGGAGTGAACTGGATTATACTATATAAGGAATATATAGCATGCTTCTTCATATGTGAAAATAAAATTCACTAAAGGTGAAAAGGTATGGGTCATATTCAATTTGTTGGTAAATTTCACAGAACATAAACACCTGCATGTGAAGTCATTGAATAATCCATATTTGGTTATGGTTGTTGCTTGCATATGTAACATCTTGAAAAGCCATTCAAGATTTGAGCTTTCAACTTCACACATAGGGGAAAAAAATCCATGTCAATTTCATTACAAGGTTCATAGACTTGGCTTTACTTAACACTAAAAGTTTTAAAGGTTTTTTCTTGTGATGGGTGCATTAGACATAAAAATTATTAGAGTGTCACTTGATACAAAACATACCAAGTGTCATAGTTCCAAACTTTCAAGTTCCAACACAAAGAGAGTTGATAGATACTGCCTACCTTCGATCTACCAAATTAACTTTTTTTTTCTTCCTAATTTTTATATTGTTAAATAAACATTACACATAAAAAGGAAGTTATTTGAGTAAAACAATATAATTATAAAAGTTACAATCAATGAGTTTTCCATTTCAGTTTATTTTACCCTCTACATAATTCTTTCCCCTTAGAGTAAAGTAATATCTGATGTTTCTAAAATCTTTTCTTAGCCCTGTCTAAATATATGTTACAAATAGCTCTCTTCTTCTGGCTAAACTAATCATGACAACCCAAAGACATTGGTTTTGTACCAGATAAATGCAAGTTTTCGAGTCTATGGTATTAGAGTATATAGAAATTAACCTGCATTACTACATAATCACAATTTAGAACTGATAATGTTTCACTTTATGACTTTTTATCATATGGAGTTGTACTTGATTGTGACAAGTAATTGCATCCAAGCATCCCTGTGACTGTTTTGGGATTATGCATTTTGATGGCTGTTTTGGGACTATTTTCATGGCATTTTGATGGATGTTTGGTTCTATTTTGGTAAGCTGTTTGCAGATTCAAAATGAGACCAACCCAAATCACCACTCAACAACAATTCTTGGATCTAGCAATTTTTGTTCACCGATGATTTGGCTTGGTCCCATGTCTGCAGAATTTGCTGCACTAGGATTCCTTTGCTGTTTGTTTTCCTAAAGTTATACAGCTGTTTGGTAGCTGTATTGGGATTGCTATGCATTTTGTTGCATCTTTAAGAGCTGTATTGGGACTACTGTGCTGTTGTTTTACTGCGTCTTTGGGAGCTGTTTAGTAGCTGTTATAGGAATGCTTTGCTACTATTTTCTTGTAATTTTTGAGATGTTATGTAGCCTTTTTGTAATTTGGGTTTTGTAATTATGATTGAAATTGGTTGTTTGTATTTGGGATGACAGTGTACTCCAATATTTATTTTCAATAAAATAAGAGAATTTTTTTTATTGAATTGCTCAAGTGATTCATCGTTTACAAATTTTTACATCATGATAGAATAATAAGTGATCACCACATAAAGAAGTTGTTCCTTTACAAATATCAAAAATTAAGTGAAACTCATCATGAGCCAGAGATATTCTCACTTTACAATTATTCCTTGTTTTATCCTAATGATTAACTACTAAATAATCTCGCTTATTTTTTCCTCTTATTCCTTCTTTACAATAAACAAATTTGTATGAAGCAACTATTATCTTGTCTTTTTTATTCTTGTTGATGTTGTCCTTCCTAAATCTAAATCCCATATTGCTACTATAGTCAAACCAAAATTTTCATGCACTCTCCACACAATCAAATTTTATTTCTACCTTAGACTTCCAATCAAGCTCCATAGTCTACAAGAAACATACTTTCATCATATACATTTATACAAGACCAAAATAATGCATGTATTTATTTATTTTCATCATTATCATCCAAGATACATATTCATCATATACACATATTTTCATCATATCACCATATTTAGTCCTTCCATATCACCATATTTAGTCATTCCACATCACAATATTTAGTCCTTTCATATCACCATATTTTTCATATCACCATATAATGTAAAAAACAACCTTCCCAATAGAACAAAAGGCACTACAAACTTGAAATCAAGAAACCAATATTCATTATAAAAGTTACTTTAGTTTTACATCTTAAAGAGAAAAAATATTCATTATACAAGTTGGAAAAAATATTCATTGTGAATAAAATGCACCAGAAATTGGAAAGATATTCATTGTACAAGGAAAAGATGGAAGTGGTAGAACAAAATGCACCACAAACTTCATATCAAGAAACTAATATTCATTGTACAAGTTTATGGAAAATAAGAGAACAACAAGCCAAGAAAATAGACCCATTTTTCCCTTTCCCTCTTACCTATCGAAACACACCAACTGGAAGAAGTTAACAAAATTGTCGTTCAATCCTTGCCTTTCTCGCACAAATCCGGATAGCACTCCAGCACTTTCACTGTTTCATTCCTTCCTTTTATGGATTCGGTCACATTCACATATTGGTTTTCTTGCAACAAAATAGTGCTTTTCAGTCTATAAAGCAGGCAAACAAATTTAGTTGAACCCGTCCAAAAAAAAAAAGGTTGTCCCAGTTACGAAATGCACCATTTTACTTAACAATATAGTGCATTTCGAAGTGGTTCAGAAAGAAAAAAAAAAAGGTGGGACGTGGCACATTTTGGACGGCTGAATCATACGGATGGTTGAGATTCGCTAGACAGCACGAACAGCACCCTCCCTTGGACAGCACCGGATCTGCTTGCCATCAAACACACTTTTAAAAATATCAGTATTTTATAACTAAAATTAACTATTTAAATAAAATTTATGTTTAAAAATATTAAAAAATAACTTCAAACTATTAGTTACTTTTAAACCTAATATAATATTTATTTAAATAATTTTTAAATGTATAACTATATAATTAATATTGCATTAAAAATTTTAAGTTATTAGTTTTAATATTTTTTAAATTAATTTGTGAAAAACAAAATTTTAAACTTGGAATTTTTTGAATTAATTGTTTAAATAAATGTTATAGCAGCAATAATATTTGTTGTTAAAATCTTGAAATAAAATTTAGCAACGCATAAAACCGCCGCTAAAAAGCTAGATCCACAAAATTAAAAAAGGACCTTCGCCATTGCAGCCTTTTCAATATAATATTAAGGAAATAATATATTGAAGTAAAAATGCCGGCTCTTGCCTCTATGCCGGAGACTCCGAGACTTTTACGAAGCCTACCTAAACGACGTTGCTTGAATATAATATGTTTTATTGAATTCTACATAACTAAACGAAGCCTAGCTTTTTTGGCCCCAAAAAATAACGAAGCCTAACTTAACCATAGTTACTTTATATTCTTCGTCATGATATGCCACGTGTCGTAATCCAACGTCAATTCCATATGGTAGACTTTGACGGCTTTCTTTCAGTGTCCCAGTCAGAAATCTAAAGCTATCTGCTTTAATCTTACGCACACGTACTATCATATTAACAGATATTTTCATATGGTGGACTAAAACAAAATAGCTACTCCATTGGTTCTGGTCGTAGCTATACTTCTCTGCTTCAACCCCTATTGCAGTTATAATGCAGCATCAATGAATCCAAATTTTAAAATACTCTTTTGGACATCAAAATAGAGGTTTGGTCTTGAAGGATATAAGAAAGCAAATACATTGTTTCTTTGTCCTTGAAACCCTCAAGCTGCTCTTGTTTATGATGAGGCAGCCAAAGCCTTGTGTGACCCTTTTTTCGGTTTCAAGTTTCCCCTCTACAATGTTGAGGTGAATCTTCATCCAGTGCTTATGATTAAAAATCACTTCTTCAAAAAAATTGGATCAAAATAAAGGTTTTCTCTCATTATTCTATTAATTTTCATAATTATTCTCATATTAATAAAAATAAAATTCTAATAGATTCTGAGTTATGGATTCATGTCCATCAACACCCTTCCGTAATGCTTTTTTCTCTTGAGCTTCAACCTCCATTTTTTGTCATCGTCCTCTTCAATTAATTTATTTTCAATCACTTGACCAGATTCTTCTTGCTTCTCTCGGAAGGTATTCCAATGATCTAACTGTTCTTCTTCTTCTTCCTCCTCTTGAAAGTACAATTAATTTGTCACTCTTTTAATTTTTTTTTTTTTTTACTTCACCATCCCCAAATTTGAGAGGCTCAAACCTTCCATTTCTCTCCCAACAATTGTAAGTCATTTAAATTTAGCGTGTGTAATAACTCAAACAAAATAAATAAATAAAATAAAATAAATTACAAATAATAATAATAAAATTAGTGAAATAAATTAAAAACTTGACTTAAATGGTTTTAGTGGGTTGGGGCTATATGTAAATAAATTTAAGTGTAAACTAAATTTTATTGGTAACAATATTATGATTTTACTAAATTAAATATTAGATAACTTTATATATATTAAAATAATTAAAAATTTAAGTAAAAACATTTAGTAAGAAAGTTGTTAAAGGCTGTAACACATAGTTTCATTATCAATAACAAGAATTTAGTTTGATGCAACAGTGAACTGGTAATCTAACATTCTAGAAGATAGACAGGATGAAAATGAGAACTAAAATGGGCTACAATTTATAATAAATAAGGATCATAGCTAAAGCAAACTTATACATAAGAACAAATAGAACTACCTAAGAAATTTTTTAGACTGATAAACTTATTTTGGTACTATGAGATTCTTGTATAGAAAGAATCTTCAGTTTATCTAAATTTTAAGATTTTTTCCTCTTTAACAATAATAGAATGGATAATAAAACATTTCATAGCATAGCATCAACATAATGTTATTGTGTAGAAATTAAGAATGCAATCTCCACATCCCTTCAATAATTCATGACATGATACCATCACAAATTGTTGGGATATTTTTACTGAGGCAAATTTAGAAAATATATTTTTTATTTATGAAAACATTTGTTTAAGAATTAAAAGAAATGTAAGTTGGACTTGCATATTTCAAAAGTAAAAATGTTCTGGACTTATAATAGAACACTTATAATTGTTTTTAAGATGCCAATTTGCAATTTACGATTTTCTTAAAGCTCCATGCTATGAATCATTTGATTATACCACGTGCAGGGAAGTCCAACAATGCAACATGGCTGGAGATCTTCTTCATGTGGTGTACTCTTAAGTCCCTAAAGCTGAACCTCTCATTCATCATATTAAATCACATGTAGGTAATCCTTGGGAGAGATTCTGTTGATTTACCCTATGGAATGGTAGTAACCCTTATTGCCAAACACCTGGATGTGAGCCTTAAGGATCTTGATTGGGAAAGAGCTTCAGCACAAAGAAGGTATGATGAGAGACTCACTCAGAACATGCACTTCATGAAGGTTAAAGTAAAATGGGTAAAAGTTGTTAAGGATAAGGAGAATCCTGAAGAAAGAGAAGGAACAAAGAAGACAAGGAAGAAAAATGTTGCCTCGTCCCATAGAAAATTTTCGAAGAAAAGGAAGAGTAGCTGGTAATGATTTCTGAGCAAGAGGAAGAGACTCGAGAAGAAAGTCTGAAATACTCAGACGGAGAATGTCTCAAAGCCCCTACTGCACTTGAACCAAAAATCTCCTTAGAATACTCAACAGAAAAATAAGAAGATAAATGAGAAGAAGTGTAGAGTATCTACGAAGTTTCTCCTCTTGCTCCACCTAGTCATCTCCTGAGATACCTCCTCCAGAATCTCCAACTAAAGTTGAACCCATCATGCTTGTTCTCTTACAGGAATTACGACACTTGTGCATGAGTTCAGGAATCTCTTTGAAGAGATGAAGAAGCACCAACTTGGCATCCGCTCCTCTAAGCTACCATGATCTTTCCCTGCTTCCTTCTAGCCTTTACCTTTGCACTTAAGCCTTGTAAGCTCGTATTCTTTAGGGACTCTTACTCTTAAAGTTGTTTTATTTCTAGCATTAAGTTTCATTTCACTTAGGACTATTCTGGCTTTAGGATTTTTGTTAATTCTGACTGGTGTCTGATGCATTAACTGTTAAGTAGCTTAATCTTTGGTTGTCTATTTTATTTTCTCAGATATGCTGCTGGATCCTATTGACAATCTATGATATTTTTTGCTATCTACTTTCTATTGATTATGCTGTCAAAATTTCTCCTTACCTTTTTTTTTTTTTTTACTTTTAATAATGAAAAATGGGGAGAAAGTTTAGACGATTAGATGAGAGGGTTATGAAGGGCACAGAAAATTTTTTTGATGAATGCTTTAAATTTTTTGACGAATGTTTTACTTGCATTATTTGGATATTGATCTGCATTACTTGATTGAAATATTTTGATCTCGATTAACTTTATATTATCTCCTTACTAATGCCTTGTTGTTTGTCTTAGCAATTTTTTTTCTCTCCAAAACAAATGTTTGTCTTTATTAAAAAGGAGGAGAATGTTGAGATACTTTTACTTAGTAAAATTCAAAAAATATATTAAGTTGGGCTTGCATATTTATAAAGCAAAAATGTTATGGACTTATAATAGACGAACACTCATAATTGTTTTTAAGAAGCCCATTTGTAATTTACAGTTTACTTAAAACCCCCTTATATCCTAAATGAAGAAGGCCCAACCCACATCTTTTAAAGGAAGCCTCTCAAATTTAAATCTGCACTATTTCGTTCAAAGACTCCAACTGTTTTTGAAATTAATACACTTCAAAAAAATTTAAAGTTTAACACTTCCCAAATGTTGCAAGATTTTAGGAAGCTGCTGTGCACTCTGACAAACTATAAAAGAAAGGACAAATTTGTCTTTCCTAGCATGACACGGAGGTTGAGAAAGAACTTAACTATAAAAGAGAATGTTTGTCTTGTGTATTAAAGAAATTTCTTTCTCTCCAAGACAAAAAGGCTTTAATTAAAAAGGTGTAGGCCAAAACATGTATAACACTCAAGACCTATCACTAACTACAACTATATTCGTCCAAGTGTCTACTTTGCTAAAAGAGACTTGCATCTTTTGTCAAAGCCACAAAAATGTCCAAAGTCGATGGGTGGAGCATCCTGTATTAAATTCTCAACACATCTCTAAATTTCCAACATCTCCTTCGCATTAAATATTGCTTCCAACAAGGTGAAACAAATAAGTTTATCAAAAATAAAATAGAAGTGGAGAAAGAAAAACTTGAAGGTTCACATACATTTACTAAGAGCTCATTGATTGCTTGTAATTGCGTATTTGTTGTAAGTGAGATTTCTGCATTTATATTATATTTGAGTCTTAAATTCTCTTATTCTTTTTGTCCTTTTATTTAAGTGTCTGATGAGAACTTAATATAGTTATGTGAGAGATTTAATTTATATTTCAAATCAGGAGCTTACTGATTTGAATTTGTTTGAGAGAGTTTCTATAATTGTTCATTGAGGGCTTTTTAGGAAAGTAAAAATAAGTGTGCATATTTTTCTTAGTATTTTTTGGTGGACACAGGTATTAAAGTAGTGTATGTATCACCCTTAAGTGAAGGTTTTCAAATCATGTTTTGATAATTACTTAGATATAAAAATCTTGTTGTGTGTTTGGATAGAGGACATAGGATCAAGTTTGGATTCGAACTTTTATAAATCTATAGAGTGATATTTTTAACCTTGTATCTTTACTTTTAGTTTTAAGGAACAAAAAAATTATCTTGAAGTGTTTGTTGAAAAACAAGAAGCATTTTAAAAAAAAAACAATATTAATCTATTTTTTATCATACACTTAACTTTTAAAACACACAAAAAGGTTTTAAGTTGAAAAATAAATCAATTCAAAACCTTTTTTGGTTTAATAACTGGTTGACACAAATGATGAATTATGATTAAAGGACATGACATCACAATAAGTTTTATTATTCTTGCATCAATAAGACTACTGCTCCTAGCAAGAATAACATATGTGTATTTGTCTAATGTCTAATATAAGACGACCAAAAGTATCCATAAAGCTTTCAATTAGATTGTCAAACTTTGAACATGTACCAACATTGAACCACAAAATCATATTGATTTAGCTAAAAGCACAAATAGTTCAAGACTTGGTTGTGATGTTCATAGAGATCAGATAAATAGGAATTTTCTAAACCCAAGACATTTTATAATGAAATTTGTTCCTGACTTTAAATTAGAAAGCATTTGTAATAGATATATCACACATACTGCTGACATCTAATATTTTGATTAGCCATTTTCTAATTTATCAAATCAAAACATGGTTCTTTAAATGGAAATCGGTGAATAAAAAATAGGAACAATCAATAATTTATCAAATGAAATATCCAAGAACCATAATATCCAAATAGACATTTTTCCTAATGGACTAAGAAGAAAACAACCTATAAATCAGCGAACAAAAGCACAAATCGCAGAACCATAAATTACCAACATGAAAATTATATTAAAAAAAAATAAAAGCAAGAGAAACAACGGTGGAAAACATGTACCTTAAGAGGTGGATTCAGCGAGATCAAAAAAAGGCATTGAGATTAAAGAGTGTAGAGAAACAAAGCAGGGCAGGGATGGCACAAAGACGAATACCCCGAATGACAGCGATGTCAATCATACCGAAGAGAAGGAAGAAATGTAAAGAAGAGAGAGGTACATAAAAAGTGAAATGGTGTGTTTTTTACTGTGAGCGTGGATAGCAAACTCCTTTCTCAGAAATGGGTTTTTGATGGGTTGAGAAGATGGGTTGAGATGAATTAAAAGACTAGCTAGATGGGTTGAGAAGATGAAGTTGAAGTCAGATGATAGGGAGGGATTTTTGGTCATGAGAATTTTGGGTTAATGAGTGGGTGGGTCATGAGTGGGTTATTTGGCTAATTGAAAAAACTAAAATGTCTTTGTACAAATTAGCTAATAATTCTAGATGGAGCCAAAGTTGTTGATATATCATTTGACTATTAAAGGTTGGATGAAAAAGTTAATGAATAATATCATCTGTAAAAATTTAAAAATTTAGATAAATTTTTTGTCAAATTTTAAAGTTTATAGAATTATGTGCAATGATCTTATAATATCTTTTATTAATTAAAATAAGTCAAAATATAATTTATTCTCCTAAATTTAGAGAATTGTATACTTTATCCTTTTCAACTTTAAAATATGAACAAAAATTCTTAATTAAAATTTTAACTTTTGTTATCCTAGTTAGTAAAAAAATGCTAACTCAACAAAAATAAATAAATTAAAGGAATGTAAATGATATTTACTCTATTGTCTTTTCCTCCCCTACAAATTCAACGCACGCACTCACGCTAACCATTTACGTTTTGAGAATACAAGGCAAAATAACCAGAGAAGTTGAAGGGATTTACTAAACAAAAATTTAAGTTTAGAGAGTCATTGGCTACATTTTAAAAGTCAAAGGGTACAATACACGACTCTGATTTGAGAGAGTAAATTCTATTTTGGTCACTAAAATATAATAAAATAATAAAAAAAAATTATTAATTTGCCCTTTAATCTAAATTCTCATCCGCGATATCCAAACTGCATTTCAAGTTGCTTTGTTTCCTCCTAATCACAATTCACAAGTCTGATACCCAAACCCAACATTTCACAAATCTTTTCCATTTCACGGTTGTCGACGGCAAATCTTCGTTGTTGGCTGTCAAATCAGTTTCTTTACAATGATTTAGAGTAGTTTACGGTGACCTACGGCGCTTTCCGGTGATTTGAGGTGGTTCACAATGGTTCTCTTCGGCAGGTAATTATAGTTGAGTTGCGCTTCGATTCTCTTTTACATCTGTCTTAATTCCTGATAAGATGCTTTTAGATTTCATGGGTTCTGGTTCTTCTTGTGTTAATCTACTCTATAATGAGTTTTCTTATGTGTTTATTAACTGGTGTTGTTTTTATAACTGATTCTTAGAGATTAATGCCCGCATGTAAACTGGGATGCCTATGGGTTTGCTATGAAACATCAGCACCTACAAAGATACCGTGAATATATATGCTAACATATACAAGATCTTTTCATATTTTGGGTTTATAACTCCAGCTCTCCCACTCTTTAGTTCTTTTCGGTAGGAAGTTTTGAGGAAAGATCAAACGATATTATGTCATAGGAACTAAACTTTATGTTACGTTGAAATGCTTAGCAGAACAGGTTCAGATATCTGCAATTCCGCATTACATGTTGGTTGTTACCAGGCATAGATATAGACTTTGAAGAGGATGTTGTATTGTTGTTCTGTTTGTAACACTAGTAAGTTGTGCTTTCATGAGGAAGAAGAAGAACGGTCAGATCGTTGGAATTCCTTCTTAGAGACGCAAGCAGAATCTGTTCAGTTAGTTGAAAATAAATTTCGAAATGTTTACAAGACATCTTCCTCCTTTGACTGTTCATATTTTTAACTATCATACACCAAGACAAGACCTCTGTTTTCACGCACCAAAACAGAGTAACTCCATTCTCAGATAATGTTTCTTTTGTTCACAAAAAAGAAAAACCTTTTCTTGTAAAACAAACTCTTCTTACATTTTAAATTATTAATATAAGAGAAGAAAGTGAGAGAAACTAGAGGATAAGGAAAGAATATAACATGAAAAGTTTCCTTTGTTCTCAGCAAACGAGACGTTTTTATTTCAAATGAAACTGAGTTACATGGAACTGCAAGACAAATGTCACTGGGAAATGGGAATGAGAGAAACCATAGAGTTAGAGAAATGTGACGTAAAATAGGAAGCAGGGACCACGAGGCTGTATGGTAAAGTTGAAAAGCAAGCTCATCAGAACTTAGCTTAATGCGTTATTCAATAATACAATGATTAAAATTCAAGTAAATGTATTCATATCAAAAGCTTACTCCAAAAGGTACAAGAAAGATAGTGTTATGAGAGAGAAATGAGTAGCTACAACTTTGTAGCCTCCCCCACTAGGGAAGCCAGGTGCGACGCTTAACGCTGAAAGCAAGGAAAATATGTGAAAATTAAAATTAAAAAATAATAATAAGAGACAAAATTAAAATTCTATACAAAGTAAAAAAATAAAAATTCATTTTAGTTTAATTTTTTAATTTATAAGAATATTAATTTCTTTTAATTTTATTTTTTCATTGGTAATAAAATGATGATATGGTATTGGGACAATTATAGAAATGTGAAGTTGGAATAACATATATTTTGTTTGGCTACTAAAATTATACAAAAAGTATGCCAGATATTAAATTGATAATATGGTTTTTCAAAAATCATTACATGAACTGTTGAAATTAACCAAATTATGATTTACAAAATATTACTAATCAAAATCCATTAAATCATCCTCGTCATAAAATACAAGCAATATTTCTCTTACTCACAACACCATCTCTTAAAACTACTCCACACTTTTACCATCGCAATCAGTATTGGGTACTATAAGAATTCTCAAAACAACCAATATTCTTAACATTTCAATTTCTCAAAATATTATAAGGAGAGGCTGGTCTTACATAAAACATATAAAAGACTGTGAGGTATTAACACCATCATAGAACCTTCCTACAATACAAGCTAATTCTCATGAAATTTATTTGTGAACGCAGTTCATGAAAAAGCAAATATAGACATATAAATGTAGAACTATATCAATCTTGTAATTGAGTTTAGTACTTGAATAGAAATTACAACGGTACGGTAGCAGTTGTTGGTTGGTTGTTGACTCCAGTAATTTCCTTCGACAACTTGTTGTACACATAAGAAAATACTTTCTTAAATATATGCATGATTGAGTTGTGGGAGAAATATATAAGCAACAACAAAAGATAGATGGTGAAGACAACAGGCTCAAGAGAGCGTGAAACTAAGACTGATATTAGTGTAACAGAAGCCAAAGATCCTGAAATAAGAGCAATCCTAGCAGCGAGCTTGGCATAAGTAGCATATGAAAAGGAAATTTGAGAATTGACGTAGAAACCAAATGTAAAGCAATATATGAATAAGAACAATATAAAAGTCCATATATTGGCAGGGTGTGAGTGTAAAGGTGATGATCCTTGGCAATGCATTTCAAGGATGACCAGTAGCGCTGGAATGAGAAATGCAAAGGCAGCATGCCACGGAATTGAGCTGCAAAGTTATCAAATTAGGTAGAAGTTAGAACTATCAAACTTGAGAATTTACACGTGTAAATACGTAAGGGTGTTTGTATTGAGATCAATGGAAGGAAAATTTTGAAACTTTTTTTTTTTGTTTTGGATTTCTAAATTTTTAAGTTAATTCTTCTTAACTTTTTTTTATTAATTTTAATTATTTCAACTTAAAAAATTTTAAAAGATTTAAATAGAAGAAAAAAAATCATCATTTAATATTTTATTTCTTTCCCTTTCTTTTTCCTTTAATTTATTTCACTCCCTTCTCCTCCTCATTCCCAAACAAGCCTTAAGGGTCTGTTTGGCAGGAAGAAAATAGAGAGGAAGGAAATGGAAGAAAAGTGAAAGAAATTTGATAATCTTTCCCTTTTTTGTTCTTAAAATTTTTTAGGAGAAGGGATTTAAAGAAGATTTTATGTTAACATTCCTTAACCTTTTTTTTTCATTAATTTTAATTACTTCAAAAAATTTTAGAAGATTCAAATAATAGAAAGAGAAAACATTACTTAACATTTCATTCCCTCCCCTTCCCTTTCCATTTAATTCCTTCCTTCCTCTTGCCTTCCTTATTTCCAAACACATCGTAAGAGTGTGTTTGGGTGGAGAATTTTGGAAAGAAAGGAAAGGAAAGAAAAGAAAATGTATTAACTTTTTTCTTTTTTTTTTTTAAATTTTGGAAGGAAAGAAATTTGAAGGTTTTATGTTAACTCTTCTTAATCTTTTTTTTTTTAATTTTAATTTCTTCAAATTAAGAGAGTTTGGAGGATCCAAACAAAGAGAGGAGAAATTATCACTTAACATTTCTTTTCCTCTCGTTTCCTTTTCTTTCAATTCCTTTCCTTCTATTTCCCTCTTCACTTCCAAACACACCATAACTGTCTGTTTGGGAGGGGGGAAATGTAAGGGAAGGGAAAGAATTAAAGAGAATGAAAATGAGAGGAAAGAAAATGTCAAATGATAATTTTTTCTTTTCAAAAATCTTTTAAGTTAAGATAATTAAAATTAATAAAGGAGAAAGAGTAATAAAGATTAACATAAAATCTTTCAATATCTTTTCTGCAAAATTTTAAAAATTAAACAACGATAGAGTTTGTTTGGATGGGGGAGAATTGAGGGGAAGAAAAAAAAATTTACAAACCTTTCTCTTGTCTGATTTTTAAAATTTAGAAAAAAATTAAAAAATTTTATATTAACTCTTTTTAATTTTTTTTATTAATTTTAATTATCTCAAATTATAAAAATTTGGAGGATCCAAACATGTATACACACGTATGAATGTCTACATAAACACATATCTATATACACATATTATGTATAATATGTACACACATGGGGCAAATAGTAAAATTGCATTTCAATTATGTTTGGATTGAGAAGAATAATGAAGTGAAGGGAAGGAAAAAAGATTTAAAAACATTTCTTTTCTCATTCTCAAATAAATGCTAAAGGTATGTTTAGATTAAGAAGAATAATGAAGGAGAGAAAAGAAAAAAAATTTAAAAACATTTTTCTTATTTGAGTTTTTAAATTTTGAAAAAAAAATTGAAGTATTTTGTACTAACATTCATTCTTCATTAATTTTAATTACTCTAAATTAAATAATTTTAGAAAAACTCTAAAAGAAAAAAAACTAACTCTTATTTTTTTTTTTAATTTCTTTCCTTCTCTTTTTTTTAACATTCTCAAATAGATCCTAAATTTAAATGACTTACTATATAAACAAAAGAAACGGAAGGTTTGAGGAGACCGCGAGAAAGAAAGAATTTTTAAATTAACTCCAAAATCTTTTAAACAATTCAAGTTTTGAAGTTTTCCCATTCTGGAAAGTTATAAGTTTTGAAAGAAAAATAACCATTAGCATTAAAATTATATTTATTTATATAGAAAAATTTAGAATTATACCAAAATTGTAAATTCTACGTGAGGACAAATTATATAGGTCTTCTTCTTTCACTTTTTCTCTTTTAAATTTGTTTTATGTTAAAGACAGATTGTATTATATAAAATAAAAAAAAATTATAACGTGTCTTTTTTCAATAATAATTATATATCATAAAATAACAAAAATAAATATTTATGAGAAAATAAGGATATATTATATAACATACATATAAGTATTCAAATTTTTAAAATATGATTCATTAATTAATAATTGACTATTTCTACCCTTTATTTTAAATAGACACTTGTTAGATGTTTGGAAAACACATAAATAATAATACACAGAAATGAAAAAAAAATTTATGCATGATACTTTTTGATAATTCTTAAATTTTTAAACTTAATAAAAATATATTCTATTTATTAAGATTTAAGTTCTTTTATCTTACTTATAGTTTGTCGAAAGAATTTCATTTCTTTTCCGTTAAAAACTTTTCAATAACTAATCTCTTGATTACTTTATACCTCTTAAATTCAAATTCTCTATTCTTTAAGCAATATCTATATTAAATTAAGAATAAATACAAATCCAAGAAAAGATACAAATATGATAAATAAAAAATAATATATAATAATTTTTACAATAATAAATATTTAATTATATATAGTAAATTAAAATAGTAATACAAACTTCTTAAAATTCATATAACTATCATGAATAGTTCTAATTCTATATAAAATTGAAATATATATATATATATATATATATATATATATATTATAATTGACTAATTTGTAAAATTAAATTTAAAATAGTTTGTATTCTCTCGGTGATTTTTAATCATAAGCACTAGATGAAGATTCACCACACCAAATGACTCAACATTTTAGAGGGAAACTTCATACCGGAAAAAAGGTCATACATGGCTTTGACTGCTTCATCATAAGCAAAAGCAGCTTGAGGGTTTCAAGACTAAGCCTCTGTTTTAATGCTCCAAAACAGAGTATTTTTAAATTTAATTTCTTGATGCTGCATTAGTTATAACCGCATGCATGTACAGTCAAAAGGGGTGAAGCAGAGAAGTGTAGCTACGACTAGAACCAATGGAGTAGCAAATGTTTTTTTTTTTTAAAGAACAGAGCTCTAGATTTCTGACGCAGACACTGAAAGAAAGCTTATACTGTAGGCTCCCGTGGTATGGAATATAGAAACAAACCTTGTGGGATCTGTGCGGGGAGCATCAGCTACATGTAGAGGAAGAATAGGATATGCTCTGCTTCTGCGACGTCGTATCCCTCTTGTTTCGCTTGGCACCATTTCTGCACACAGCAGCACCAAGACAGCACCAGGAGTGCGATATTGGAGTCAATGCAACATTTTCCGACCCCCATCAACATCATTTATATAACTATAATATTCTCTCTCTTCTCTAACTCTCGCTGAATACAAAGGCCCACAAGCGAAAGTCGAAGCCATTAACGTCACCATCACGATTCAATTCAATTATGCGAAGTTTGGACTCGGTAACCGTCACAAACACACCGACCCCTTCCTTCACCATCAGTCAAAAAATTGTGTCATATTATAAGATGCCGGTTAGCTAAGCTCTCAATTGGTCAGTTTTTAATATAATATAATATAATATATATATATATAAATATATATATATATATGTATGTATTTTTTTTTTTTGCTTTCCAAATTTTTTTTATGCCTTCAAAATAAATTTGTACTCCAAGAGTGTGTTTTTGAAGGAGAGGAAGTGCAGGAATGAAATTGAAAGGAAGGAGATAGGTTATTCTATATAATTTTTTTAATTTTAGATAATTTAAATTAATAAAAAAAGTTAACGATGATTAGTACAAATTTCAATTTAAAATTTTAAACAAGCAAAAGATTTTAAAATTTTATTTCCTTCTATTTTTTTTAATCCAAAGACATCCTAAGAAAGTATTTGGTATACAATTTAAAAAAAAATTAAAAATAAGAGGTTCAAAATATTACATTTTTATATTTAATACACTGATTAAAAAAATATTTTGTAGAATAGAATATTCTAATACCTTTTTAAATTTTTATTATCACTTAAGATAGTGAGAATATTATATTTTTATGATATAAAAATATTTTTAAATTAATAAAATTATTAAATTATTATTTTAAAACCTAATCATTCATTATTTTGATTTATTTGTGATTTGGCTTATTTTAAAATTATATTTAATTAATTTTAATATTATTTTATTGTTAAAAATTTAAATTTATCATGATTTGAATTCAAAAAAGATAAATACTGTTAAATTACAAGATTTTTTTTCAAAAGTTAACAATTTAATTTAATTTAAAATTGACCAAAGTTAATTTAAATTAGCTTGATTAAAATAAAAATATTTAACAAATTACATAAGTTTGATTAGATAAATAAAAGTGAATCAAATAAAATTACAAGAAAAATATATAAATATAAATTTTAAATATAAAAATATTTATCTTACTATTTAACTGTGTATTTAAAAAACTTAATTTTTCTTCTGACACAATTTTGAGATACTCTAATTATAAAAAAAATATAAAAAATAAAAATTTAAACTTGTCAAAGTTGTATAAGATCTTCATAAAATAATTTTATTAAGATTAATTACATAACATTAAAATGATCCAATAATAAAGAATTAAACTAAAAATTTTTATTAAGATTAATATTCTTAGAAATGTGATTTCTGAAAATAAAAAATCTATCTGTGTATCAAAAACCCTCTAAATGTATACATTATTTATTTGAAAAAAATTTTTATTTAAATTTTTTATATTATAAAAATTTAAAATTTTCATTTTTATATAATAATTTAAAGTTTTTTATTTAATTTCTTTAAAATTCAAATAATTTAGTCCATTATATATATATATTAATTTTTCAAAATTTCTTTCAATTTCATCTTAAAATCTATACTTTTTCTCTTTCAAACATATAATTTATACCATCTATTTTCATCATATTATATATTACCTATTTTTCATCTAAACATTAAAATCTAACTTCACCATAAATTACATTACAATATATAAATGATATTAGTATCATTTACTCAGTACTAGTGCTAAAAATAAGCTCGAAGGGGTTGATGGTGCAAATTTTGCCTTGGATCATGGATCGAATCATATGTTACATGTACTAAGTCATAATTACAAGAGGAGTGATTATGGTCAACATGATTATCTCAATTTTTTAAAAAAATTAATATGTTCATTTTTTTTAAAAAAAATTGAAAACTAAGTTCTTAATACATACAAATAGACTATTTTTTTTTCTCTTCTCTCTCGTACAGAGAATCCAAATTGAATCATGAATTCTATATTTCTAACTAACTAACTTTGTGGAGACAGCAACAAGCTCTAAACCTTGGGCAACAATAAGTCTCAATGTACCAAGCCAGAGTCTATTTGCTTTATTACTCCTAATAAATTTTTTTAGGATGAAATAACGAGGTGAAGAGAAGAGGAGGGATCGAAGAAAAAGGAAAGAAGAGAATAGAAAAAAAATATTAAATGTTAACTTCTTTTTTTTTCTTAAAATAAATGAAGATGGAGAACTAAAGAAAATTAATCCAATGTTTTCTAATTTTTTTCTCCTAAAATTTTAAAATCCAAGCAAAGTAAAGGGTTTTAAATTTTTTCCTGTTTTATTCCCTTCCATTCTTCTCAATCCAAACACCTCTAATTTCAGCCCTCTATACTTATTATCACAGTATTTTCATCATAGAAAACATATCGCTTTTTGACGGCCCAACGGCCCAATCCTTCAAGGCATGACCTCTGTTTTGATGCTTCAAAGTTGAAGAGGGAAGGTATATGTTGCCATGGTTAAACTGTCCAAAAACTCCCAACTTGGATTTCTTGGCGCAGTATTAGTTGTAACCAAAAGTAAGATCCATACTAGAACCAACGGAGTAGCAAATGTTTCTGAAGCTTGCAGTATTGCATATGGTCATATAAAATGCAAGATAATGATCGCCCCATCATCATTCACATCAAAATTATAGCTCTTGAAACACTTTATACGACCCTAGTGACTTTATCGTTAAATCTCTACACTAAGATTTAGGAGTACAGTTTGTACAACTACAATATATAGATTGAAGCGCTTGTTTCTAATAAAGTTTGCATAGTGATAATGATATAAAATATGTTGATGAAGACAGTTATGTGCTGCTTAAGCATGTCCAATTAAGACTTACCAATACACACAGTCAATTAATGTCAAAAGTTCAAGCAAAAAAGAAAAAAAGCGTAAGCATATGCAAGATCATCAGCATGCACTAATACAAGATTTCTCAAAACATCAAATTATTATTACTGACATATGTGTCTCACAATACAATAAGTTTCTCACGAGAGATTCAGCACAGTAACATCCTGAAAGGAATTTAAATACATACTACACGAACCAGTTCCCTTTACATCATCATATTGTGATGATGAAGAGATCATGAAACTAAGATTGAAATTAGTGCAGCAGAAGCCAAAGATCCAGAAATGAAAGCAAGCTTAGCCAAGAGTTTCTCATAATTACAAGTTGGGTAGGAAATTTGAGCCTTGATATAATAGCCAAGCGCAAAGCAATAGATAAAACAGCATATCATAAAGCTCCACATATTGAGAGGGTGTGTGCGTAACGGTGATGAACTTTGACAGTGCACTTGAAGGATAACCAACAGCGTAGGAATCAGAAATACAAAGGCTGCATGCCACGGGATTGTGCTGCACCATAAATCTAGTTAGTTAGCGATGTCATTGATTGAATCAAATTTTGAACCAAGCAGTAGTATTATCGTATAATTGCTTTCTGAAGAAATGTATAATATAGTCTCTAAAACATACATGCTCCAACTATTTAATCCTTCAATCTTATTTGTGCAAGATTCAATCCTTGAATGCTTATTATTTAACTCGCCACTCGCTAGTTTCTTGAGCATATTCATGTCCTTTTTTTTTCACTTGGCAAGGGAGTAATGGGTAACGAGTAAATAAGTTTTAAAAACTGAATCTTATATAAAAAAGATATACAAACCAATAATTAAAGCATATATATTTTTAAACAAAAGGGTAAATTTATTCTTGCTCTTTTATGCAATAAAACAGGAGGAAGAATTCGAAGAAGTCAACGAAGGAGCAGAGTTGTTTGCCACAGAAACCTTAGCTTCTGCTTTTCCTCTGTTTCCTTCGAAGCTTAAAACCTCATAAATAAGAATGATTGGGTTTGTATCTGATTTTCATAATAACCACTAGACGAAGATTCACTACACCAAAAGATTCAACACTGTACTGAGGAAAATTCAAATGGGAAAAAGGGCAATACATGGCTTTAACTTAATGGGTTCTCTAATTTCAGCCCTGTATGCTTGTTTTCACAGTACTTTCATTGGGACATAAAAAATAAAAAATCAAATCCTCCTTTGATGGCTCAGTCCTTCAAGACCATACCCCTGTTTTCATGCTTCAAAACAGAGTATTTTCAAAGTTGAGCCGGGACTCAGGGAGGGCCATCTAAGTTGTATATATGTTGCCATATTTGAACTGTACAAGAATTTCCAACTCATAATATACAATTTAGTTTGGATTTTTCTGATGCAGCATTAGTTATAACTGCAAGTAAGATCCATAGGAGTCAAGCAAAGAACTTTAGGACTTGAATAGAAAATGCAAGTTAATGATCAGTACATCGTCATTCACATCTAAATTATTACTCTTGAAGCACTTTAGGAACCTATCGACTTAATTGTTTGATCATCGCTTGGATGTAATTAGAAAGAACATAGCTCTAGATTTCTGAAGCAGACACTGAAAGAAAGCCTTCACTCTAGGCTCCCATGGAGGCTCAAGAACAAATATGAGAATATACAAACCTTGTGTGATCTCTGTGGGGTACATGGGCTACATGTAGAGGAATAATATGAATGTGAAATGCTCTGCTTCTGCGTCGAATCCCTCTTGTGGCACTTGGCACCATCTCTGCAGCACCAGGAAAGCACCATCACCTACCCACTATATTATTATTTTCTTTTGGGTCAACACCATCACCTACCCACTTTATCGTAACCATAAGTGCGTTTGTGTCCAGGGGCAACGGAAGCTAAGCTAGCAGGTGCAGGTCTGTTTGGCCAAGAAAGAAATTGCATATATTGTTTTGATGGATTAATTATTTTTGTAGTCTTATAATTTTATTTAATTTTTAAATTATAAGGAAATACTTAAAAATTAAATGAAATTACAGGAATCACACAAATAATTTACTCTACTTTTTGTTAAGTAGAATACATTATAATTATTTTTTAAGATTTAAATAAATTATATTTATTATTTTTTAATTTAAAATAATATAATTTTTTTAAATTTATATTATAATTTCAACGTAAAATTTTTAATATAAAAATTAATAGTTAAGTAATTTCACTATTGTGACTCTGTAATATTAAGAATGCAGGAACCAAAGAGTAATAATAGTGCATCGGAAGCCAAAAATCCAGAAATAAGAGCAATCTTAGCAAACAAATTCTCATATGATACAAGCTAATTCTCACGAAATTTATTTACGAACACAGTTCGTGAAAAAGCAAATACCGACATATAAATGCAGAACTATATCAATCTTGTAATTAAGTTTAGTACTTGAACAGAAGTTTCAATGGTGCAGTAGTTGTTGTTGGGTGGTTGTTGCTTCGTGTAATTCCCTTCCACAGCTTATTGTACACATAAGAATATACATTCTTAAATATTTGCATGATTGAGTTGTGGGAGAAATATATAAGCAATAACAAAAGATAGATGGTGAAGACAATAGTCTCAAGAAAGCGTGAAACTAAGACTGATATTAGTGCAACAGAAGCCAAAGATCCAAAAATAAGAGCAATCTTAGCAGAGTTTGGCGTAAGTAGCATATGAGAAGGAAATTTGAGAATTGATGTAGAAACCAAATGCAAAGCAATAGACGAAAAAGAACAATATGAAAGTCCACATATTGGCAGGGTGTGTATTTATGGGTGATGATCCTTGAGCATGCAACTGAAGGATAACCAGTAGAGTTGGAATGAGAAATCCAAATGCAGCATGCCACGGGATTGAGCTGTACAATTATCAAATTAGGTACAACTTAGAACTATCAAACTTGAGAATTTACATGTCTAAACACCCTTAATTTAAATGACTTACTATAGAAGGGAGATATGAAAAGTTTGAGGGAAACACATGCTCTCAAGTTTAAAGGTGATGATCCTTGGCAATGCAATTGAACGATAACCAGTAGCGCTGAAATGAGAAATGCGAAGGTAGCATGCCATGGGATTGAGCTGCACAATTATCAAATTAGGTACAAGTTAGAACTATTAAACTTGAGAACATAAATGACTTGCAATAGATGAGAGAGAAATTAAAGGTTTAGTAAGAATTTTTGGCGAACGAATGTTCAAATTTTTACTAAAAAAGATATATTCAATGACGGTCAAGACTTTTAACAAAATCACTTAAAGGAAAAACAAATTATAATCTGTCTCTTTAAGAAAGATTATATATCATAAAATGACAAAGATAAGAGTTTGTTGAATAATAAATTTTGACAGATTTTTGGTGTTTAACTATTTGAAAAATGCCTAACAATACCTTGTGAGAATTGTCTGCTAAGGTTGCTCTTAGTTTTGAATTTTTGGCTTCTGCTGCACTACTATCACTCTTGGTTTCTTGTTATCTTGAACCTTTTTTCACCATTTTACCATTTATCACAATATAATTTAATTATTTTATTATTAAATAAACTATTTTATAAATTAAACGAGTTAAACATTAATTTTTTAAGATCATCTCGTTTAATTAAAAAAACTTAATTATATATTTAAGTTCATCTATTTAATAAATAAATCGAACTCAAATAAATTTTTATATGAGTTGAATATGAATTATTTACGAACAATTTATTTCATTTGTACCCTAACTCATTCATTTACATTTAACTTTTTTATACTATTCAAATCCAAAGTAAAAAAAAAAATGTGAGGGCTATCATAACCATGGTGCGAAGAAGCTCAAGAGGACCTCGATGCAGAAGAAGTTCACCAGTTTATGATATTCATCTCATAAGGTTACTTATTTTTCAAATTTAACTTTCCCATTCTTTATTAAGATTTTCATATGAATTGTGATAAATAACATGACTTGTTGAAATGGGTTGTGGGTTTGGGCATATTCAAGCTCATTAATAATTTGGAAGAAGCAAGAATTAGACTTTACAGATTGATCGATTCTTTAAAGGCATCTTTCAAATGCAAGAGGCTTGGATTTTGCCAAGAGAGTTTGAGAAGCTAGAAAGACATGGTCCAAAAAAAAAAAAATACCAAAGCTAGAAAGATATGAAATAGTTAGAGGAGATATAGTCCAAAAAAAAAAATGAAAAGCTAGAAACATATAAAATAGTTTGATGAGTATGGTTTGATGAGTCAATGCAGCAATTACCTTACCTACTCCTATCAGCTTAGTTTATATATATCACTATTCACTATAATAATATTTTTCTTTTGGGTCAAAACCATCACCAACCCACTTTAACGTAACCATAAATCTCATAGTAGGTAGTTTCTGTCCCGGCCACCGGAAGCTAAGCTCTCAGGGCAACGTCTGTTACTCTGTTTGGCCAACAAAGGAATGGTGTGTGTGTGTATTGCTAGCTAGGTTAAATTATCTTAATCATTGTTATAATTTATTTAATTTTTAATTAAATCTTTATAATTTAAAAAATTATAATTAAATTTTTATAGTTTAATAAACTTTTAAATTGATCATTATCGTGAAATGTTAATTGAAAGTATATTAAATTTTTTTAATCTTATTAAAATATAATATCTTATTATTTTAAATATGTAAAATTTATGTTAATAAAAAATAATAATATAAAAATAAATTACATATATAAAATGAATTACTATTTATATTAGTTAATATGAATAAATTGATATAAATTAAATAAGTTTATAATGTTAAGATAATATATAATTATCATATCATTAAAATTTAATAAAAATTTTTACAAAAATTTAAGCTTAGAGATTAATTTAAACATTTGTTAAACTATAGAAACCTAATTATAAATTTTTAAATTATAAAGACTTTATTAAAACTGAATGAAACTATATAAATAATTTTTTTGTTAAATGGAGTAAATTATAATTATTTTTTAAGATTTAAATAAATTATATTTACTACTCTTCTAATTTAAAATATTATAGTTATTCTTTTTAATTTTTTTCAATGATATAGAACAAAACTATAACATTATTTTTAATATAAAAATAAATGTAGTTAAATTTATATTATAATTTTAATATGAAATTCTTAATATAAAAGTAAATAGTTAAATAATTTTGCTACTTTGAAATAAATAGATGCAGTGTAAAATATTAACTTAGTTGACAAAAAAAATTACAAAGAAGTTTTGTGTAACAATGACCAAACTTTAAAGAAAGTTATTTTAATTTACTCTTATTAAAAGTACTTATTTTTAAAAAATAAATATTTAACAAAAAAGATAAATCCTTATAAGTAGTAGCAAAAATTAGAATTCAAATTACAATTGTTAAGTTAGGGCTTTTGTACATAAATTCATTATTTTTTTAATATGTTTAAAATTATTTTATTTTAAATCAGACTTATAAAAATATACCACTTTTTCTTAGAGATTTCAAATTCACTAATATTGTCAGCAAATTTTGTTTGAAATTCACTCTAATTTACTCTTATTAAAAGCAAACGACATGTTAACTAATTTAACTAATAATTTATTCCTACTAAGAGTAAATTAATTATTTTTATACTAAATTCTCTTAGTAGGATGAATATTTTAATAAAAAGTAGGTAGTTATTGATTTTATCTTTATTTTGCATAGCAACTTTCTAGCGCGGTTTTTATGTGATGCTAACATTAGTTTCAATATTTTAGCAATACATACTATTGTTGCTATAATTTTTTTAAAATAATTAATTCAAAAAATAATAAATATAAAAATTTTAATTTTCATAAATTAAGTTTAAAAATAACTAATATTTTTAAGTTATTTTAATTTATATTTATTATTAATTTTATTATTAATACTATTAATAATTAATAATTAATATATTTATATTAATATTTTAAATATTCATCTATTTATTAATAATATAATAATAGATTAATAATAAATTAAAATAATTTAATAATTAATATATAAATTTATATAAAATATAATAAATCAAATTTTGATTTATATATTTTTTGATTTTTTAATATATTAATAGAAATATCAATATATTTAGATATTTTTTGAATTAATTGTTTAAATAAAATTTATAGCAGCAATAATATTTGTTGCAAGAATATTAAAACACACTTTAACAACAAAAAAAATCGCTGCTACAAAGTTGCGCTGCAAAATTAAAAAAACTTTGCAATTGCCAACTTTTTATTAAAATATGAATGAAATGTACAAAAACTTTTAAATTTGCTGTTAATTTATTATAAAAAGAATTAATTTACTCTTAATAAGAGTAAATTAAAGTAAATTTTAAATGAAATTTATTAATAGTATTAATAAACGTTTATTACTACAAAAAAAATTTTATATATTTGATTTAAAATAAATTTTTAAAAATATTAAAAAATATATATTTTCATACAAAAGCCATAAGTTAGTCTCTATATAACTTCAACAAAATTTTAAAAGTTTTAAAATTTTTAAATTTGAATTTCCAAATAAAAAATAGTAAAAAAAATTAGAAACATTTTGGTCTCATAAACTTCAATCAATATTTAATTAAGAGCAATTTTACTTGAGTTTCGTATATTAATGACAAAATTTGATGAAAAAAAAATTCTATCTATTAGTAAAGATAAAGGGTAAAATTAAAATTAAAATTAAAATATCATAAATGGTTAAATGATAAAAAATTAATTTTAACCTTTTGAAAAAATTAAGTTCAATGGGATCTCCTAAAATTCATGGAATCTTTGAGGCTATCCATTTCAGCTAAGCAAATGTAACAGAATATCAAAGTAACCACCTGATATTATCATTATTATTTGACACATTAACTTAGAGTAAATTATTTATTTATTCTTTAAGAGATGTATAATTTTTTAATTTAATTTTTAAAGATAAAATGTTTGAACACTATAAAAAAAACAAGTGTTTAACCACGCTTAAAACCATAGCTAAAGGGAGGTTTCACCACAGTGAATATATGTTGCCACAATTTACCTAAACATGACTAACAAAGGCGTTGCATTCGTATTTAGTTACAGTGAAATGTACTGTGATAATATTGCCCTTGTCACGGTGGTTACCGTGTCTAAATATTGAATTACTACTTATTTTTTTTTAAAAAGCAAAAAATTGGTACACTTTTAAACAATATATTATATCCAAACATGTTTACAATAGTTTTATAAATAATAACCAAAACAACAAAATATATATTACCTAGTGATATTAGAATGCCAAAATAATTTTTTTCTCCATCAAAAGTGCTATGGATATAAAAAAATATATTTAAATTGATTAAACATGACTAAGGCTGTGAAATGTGTTCATGAAGATTTGATACATCTAAATCAAACTTGCCTTAAAAATTTTTAAAAAGTACTCAACTTATCTTCAGTTTATAAAAGCTCCACTTTGTCCTTGACATCCAACCAAATTTTCTTATGAATTATTAACTTATTTTACCAAGTCTTCAATACAAACTTCAAACATTTTGACAGTATAAGTACTAGTTTTCATAGAGCTAACAATTTTTCCTTGTAATCTAAATATTTTAGAAGGACAAGCATCAACTCTTAATCCACGCATACGATCTGGATGTTCAACTCCAAATACTTTTCCAGTTGCATCATTTGGTTCAACAAATATTTTTGAAGGAACATTTGATGATACAGCATGCTCTTAATCTTGAGATAAATTTTTTAATATTGTAACTTAAAATTAAAAAAAATATTAATATCATTACTTATCATCTAGAAAGTCATCATAATTAAAAACCTTATACATATCTAATATTTAAAAAATATTATATACATAACACTGCATTCAAGCCTACACTATATAGACTATAGCCAACCCAAAGTATTGCACAAACACGTGTGAAGCACATTATAGCAAAAAAGTAAACAACAAAGTCAAAACAACTAAATATTCATTCGAAATGAAAAAAATATAACTTAGAAAGGCACATGAGAAGAGAAACTAGGCAAGCAGCAATAGGATAATGAATGATACAATATAGAAAATATAGACATGAGAAGGGAATAAGAAAGGAAGTGGTATATGCAAAACTCTCAGTTCAGTGATGTTGTTATTCCTTGTTCTATGCAAAAGTCATGTTGTCATTACTGTCTTCATGCATTGTAACATCAAGTATTCTTGAACTTAATAGTTAATACCTACTACAAAAATTTTGTTTTTGCTTCTTCATGGTTGAAGGGATATTTTGCAAAGTGTTACAAATATTTTTTAGTTCTGATGTGTATGTGAATGAATTTCGAGACAACTATGGCATTTAAGGGGATAGAACTCTATATCTATTTTTGTCAGCCTCTGGTTCCCCTTTTGAAGTAAGGGTCTCTTTGCCCTTTAATTGGTGTTAAAGCTATGCTTAACTTAGTAAAGTAGAAGGAAAAGTCAGGGTTAAATTGGAAGATACTGAATTAATATAGGGAATCACTGTTTTAATAGTTCAAACTTCTAAACCGAAATAACCCCACCATAAATTAACTTGTGAGATTCTAGAAGTTCCAACTGAACCTTTAAGAAAATATAGTTTATTACAAATGGACAAGTGACCGGAAGCCCAAGACACTGAGAAGGAATGTTTTAGAAAGATCCATGACGCCATGGAAACAAGTTTAACAAAATACTCAATTCCAGTACTATATACTAATTAATGCTAAAATAAGGAAGCCAGATGCTCTTCATTAATTTTAAATATTCCCAATTTTCTATCCTAAAGCCAAGCTTGATTTACAGTTTAATTAAAAAATAAATGTGAATTTAAGGAGGAAAAGCAAATATGAATAGGAAAGAAAACAGAGGGATCAGATAAATTGATGTACCAGGAAAGAGGGTTAGCAGTTCTGTTTATAAGCAAGAGAAAAGAGTTGTCCAACTTCATGCTCGTTGATAGAACCTGATGCCACCCTTCTGAGAAGTCCAAAATTATAGGGATGACCATAGACATTAGTTAAGCAGGCAAAGAAGTATTTTGATGACATGGTTCAGAAACGAGAAGGTGGATTTTATTGTGCGTCTTGTGTGGTTTTTTCTATTAACAAGTTTCCTCCTGTTTTACCAAGCCATGTTAATTGATAAGAAAAAAACCGAATCCAGCAACAATTTTGTCAGTGTACTCGTCCATCGTACTTCAGAAGTAAGAATCACAATGACAAGAAGAAGAACTACAGTGTATTCATCGATAGTATTTTTTATTTTGTCAATTTGTTCACCTATGCCAGGAAGAAGAACCGAAGAGGACGCGATGATGGAGACGCTCCCGGTGGTGAGCAGTGATTCGCGGTGAAGATGTTTGCGGGTTTTGGGAGACGAGAGCGATGATTAGTGTGGTTGAAGACATGAATGGAATAGGGACGAGAAAATGAAAAGGGAAAAGGAAAATCTGACTAAAAAATGGAGGGAGATAAAAAAAAGCAGGAACCGGATTCTCTAAATTTCGCTCTCTGAAGTTTGTAAATTTCGTTGGATCATGACCGTTCATTGTTTCAATGCAGATCCTGATGCCACATTGCCTCGTTATAAGACGATCCAAATATTTAACTTAGATTGATTTAAATAATGATTCGCTTTATTACGTGTGTGATTGGTCAAGTTAATATAGATCATAAAAATATATATTTGCAAGCCAAAATTATATCATCTACTTTTTTATTGGGAAGTGAAAATGTTTAAGTAGAAATTAACTGTCTTAAATGGCAATATTGATGCTTAGGCGCGACAAAACAAAATCTTGAGTCACATCTTGTTTACAATCTAGACTCCTAACTACTAAACCACATCCCATATTGTAAATAGACTATTGATTTATTCTATAAAATATGAATTTCTATGTGCATGTGTGAAACTAGACTTGACCTACCATATATAGGTCAGATTTCTAGTTAATAGCTTATACAATAAGGATTGGAGAATTTTCTAGTTATTAATTTATACTCGGAACAGCCCAAAACCATAGATAAGATTTTCATTTGGGATAATTTTGGCTGTATCTATAACCAAGAGTTTTGGATGTGGGAAGGAAAGAAATTGACAGCCTAAACTTGGACGGCTTGCTAATGCTAAACGTTAGGACCAAGAAAGAGTACATGTTAAATTGTTTTATGCACAAAAATCTGGCAACTCTTGTAAGGTTTGGAGAATTTTCTAGTTTTACAACATGTAAGTGATGCTTGACCAAGAAAAAGGGAGGCCAAGCTTATATTATATTATTGCAATGCAAGTAATTTAGGAAGAATGGATACTTGTAAAAGTCTCCCATATCAATATGATATGGGATTCATATATGAGTTTGATATTTTTTGAATACTCTTAGATACTTACTTCACATATATTTAATCTTTAAAAAAAAACAATTCAGATTAAATACAGCTTAGATATGACTCTGAAATTATTGGGATTAACAAAAGGTTTAAATTTTCTCCTTTTTTTTTTTGTTTTAGCCTTGATCACCTTCTTTGTAACTACAAATATTTGTATTTTCAATTTCTGCTAGAGCAATTCAACTTCTTTATTTATAACTTATGCTATGTTATCTTTGTTTTCAACTTTGATATTAATATATTGTCAATTTCATTATATGATATTTTAAATTTAAAAAATATATATACTTTTATATAACTCATTAAAGCATCCAAGAAGTTTCGTATCTTAATTTTTTAAAAAGTTGTCATTTTCCAATATCCACGTCAAATTGTACCCATACCTGTGATTCCTAGAAAATCATGCTTTTCTTTTCCATGCGCCATTTATTATTCAAAAAGATTAAACTTACATGTAATTAGTTATATTTTTATTTAAAAAGCTCAACCTACTAAGTTGTAATAAGCATTCACTTTTTATGTTTTGATTCAAAAATTTAATGAGAAAGATACAAAAATTTTACTTGAATTCTTTTTAATTACTAAATATTATTAAAAGATGAAAAGAGTATCAAGCAAAGAAATAGAAATCATGCAAGCTCATGCAAAGATTAACACGTACTAATACAGGATTTCTCAAAACATCAAATTGTTATTCCTAACATGAGTCTCACAATAAGATTTTCACAAGAGATTCAACACAATAACATCTTTCCACAAAGAAACTTATTTATAAACAGAGGTCGGGTGAAAAAGCAAATGTAGTACAACATTAGAGTCCCATGATATCATCATACTTAATTTTATTTGAAACACATTTAAATATATAACTATATCATGAAACGAAGACTGATATTAGAGCAGCAGAAGCCAAAGATCCAGAAATTAAAGCAGCCTTAGCCAAGAGTTTCCCATAGTTATGAGTTGGGTAGGAAATTTGAGCTTTGATATAATAGCCGAGCGCAAAGCAATAGATGAAACAGCATATCATAAAGATCCACATATTGAGAGGGTGTGTGCGTAGAGGTGATGAACCTTGACAATGCACTTGAAGGATGACCAATAGTGCAGGAATGAGAAATACAAAGGCTTCATGCCATGGTATTGAGCTGCACAATAAATCAAAGATTACTATTATTTGCCTCAACCGTTCAATCCTTCAATCTTATTTGTAGGAGATTCAAGTTTCATCATATGCAAGAGCAAAGGTTTCAGGGACAAAGACAGAGTCTATTTGCTTTCTTATCCTTAATGGGTTCTCTAATTTTTCAAGCCTCTCTACTTTTTATAGTAGCATTTTCCTAGGGACATAAAAACTCATTCCTTTCTTGATGGCTCAAGTCAATCCTTCAAGACCTGACCTCTGTTTTGATGCTCAAAAACAGAGTATTCTCAAAGTGGAACAGGGAAAGCCAGCTAAGGTATAGTTAGATTTCTTGATGCAGATTAGTTACAATCGGAAGTAAGATCTATTGAGGTAAAGCAGAGAAGTAGCAAATATTTCAAGTTTAGATGTGGTCATATGAATGAAATGCAAGTTAATGATCAGCCCATCATCATTCGTGTTGAAGTTATTGGCTTATTGGTTTCTGGTGTATATAATTTCATATATAGACTGAAATATAAAACTTTAAAAGTTAATGAGAACATAATTAATAATTTAACAATTAAACATTAATTTAATATGTATCATAGTTTAAATTTTAAAAATTATTGATTGTTATTTGTTTTTATAAGTAAGTTGTTTTAACAATTTTATGTTTTTATAAAATAATAAAATTAACAAAGACAAGGACTTTTAGGCTCATAGTTTTATTTTAGGTTTTTTTACATATTTTTTTATTAAAGATAATTTTATTTTTAAATTTAAATTTATTATGTTAAATTTAAATTTTATATAAAATAATTAATAACATTTTAAAAAAAGTTATATATCATAATTTAGCACAAAAGAATTTTTGCCTCCAACTAGGTGATTATTGTTGAACTCTACACATAAAATTTAGGAGTATACCTTGTAGCTAAAATACATAGATTGACCCATGACTTGTTTTTTATTTGGACAACTCTACACTAAGCAATAAGGTTTGAGATTAAGGAGTTGATTTCCCATTAAGATTCAAATTGTTATTTATCGAAAAAATTAATTATATTTAATGTTTGATTTTTGTTTGGAATTGCTTCTTTTATTGAAGAAGATGTTTTTTTTTAAATATTTTAGAGACAATATAATGTTTAGAAAATTTTCAGAAATATTTTTAAGTGATAACAAAAGAAATTTTTTGTCTTGAGAGTAGAAGAAACTAGAAATTATAACTTCTTCTTTTTCTAGCTAAACACAGAAATTAAATATTAAATATTGTAGGACAAAAACACCCTTATTAAAATTTCATATTTATCAAAATATCCTTTATGTTTTGCCAAAATATTCTTATGTATGAATTATTTTGAGATATAAATCAAAGGTATGGAATATTTATATATAAGTAATAGTGATTTTATACTTTATATTTTATGTAGTTAATAATAAGTTAATAAAAATTATAAATTATAAATATTTATAACCATTTATTTATCTAATAGTAAACTAAATGTAAACATATATTTTTTGATAATTTGATAATTAAAAATGCTTTTTTATATAAATAATCAAGCACAAATTATTTCTCAAAAACTAATAAAAGTACTTTTTAACTAGATTAGCCAAACACAAATATTTATCTCTCAAAATACTTTTTTCTAAAACTTCATTTAAAAATAAATCATTTAAAAAAAAAAAAAAGCAATACGCTGCTCTATGTTCTAAAGAGAATTGTTTTTAACATAGAAAAATATCTCCAAAAAAAAAATGAAAAGAAAAAGCAAGGCCATAGCCTGCACTAGATTTCTCTCCCAGACACTGAAAGAAAGCCTATATGTATACTTGAGCCTCCCATAGAGGAGGTGCTAAATAGCTACAAACCTTGTGGGATCTCTGTGAGAAAGATGAGGTACATGTAGAGGAAGAATATGATATGATGGCCTGCTTCTGCGACGTCGTATCCCTCTTGTTGTGCTTGGCACCATCTCTGTGTTTGAGCTTTCAATATGATGGCGGCAGCAAAAGCAGCAAAATAGCACCAGGTTGTGTATTGTAGTATTAGAGTCAATGCAACAAGTCGTAATGGGCATATTGCTTAAGCTTAAGAACCACAAAACCGGCTTCATCACCTTAGTTTATATCACTATAATATTATTCAACATATCCATATTCCATATAAATGCAAACATTTTGGATTTTAGCCTCATTGCCGCACCTTCCTTCACCATCATTAATATATGATGTCATTATTAGGGAAGACCCCTAGCCGTTTGTGTCATGTCCTGCTGGAAGCTAAGCCCTCAATTGGTCAGTTTCAAATAAAATAATATGCATGTCCTTTTAAGAATTTTGTTAACTAGTGTACTTGATGTATTTCGTTAAAAAAAATTTATTAATTAATAAAGTATTTAATGATTTAAAATTTATAAAAACCCAACAACAAAAATAATTTTTAATGCACCGAAACTTTATCAGTTTAATCATTAGAATATTGGTTACCAAAACTTTTACTTTAATTTTCAAATATTTTTTTATGATTATATGTTTTTTTTTATCTCTAAAAAATATACTTCATTTTAATTATAAGATTTTTAATTTTATCCTTTGAAGATTGTTTCTCGAAATGATTTAGTCCCTTCTATAATTATATAAATGTCTAAACAATATTGCAATAAAGTAAATTGGTAACTAGTATATTTAAATAATATTACAACAATCTAAAATAACAATTAATACACCTAACAATATTCTTTAGAGAACAAATTTAAGGATTTTGATCTTACATGAGTTAAATTAAAACAAAGTGTATCTTTTAATAATCAAAACATTAAATTTCTTTTCATTCGAAACAGATTAAACAAAACAAACTGAAACAGAAACACAAGTAAAAAAACCAAGCCCTGGCCCATATCCCTTGTCTACCTGCTGAAGCGCACTCCCGATAGGTCTTCCCTCAAAATTGACTTACAGCCCTCCGACGGATCTTCCAGGATCGTCACTTCAGCAAAGCAGTGGTGCATATATCCTGCCAGCCAATCTGCAACACGGTTACCTTCCCTAAAGGTATGTGATATTCTGACCTCCCACTTGTTCTTTAACAAGCACTTAATTTTTCTTATAAGATATCCATATTGATGGAAGTTTGTTTCTGAATTCTAGATTAAGCCAACTGCTATTTTAGAATCCGATTCAATCCATAACCTATTAATTCCTTTCTTCCACCCAACCACTAGTGCAGTAATAATCCCTCACAATTCGGCCTCAAGCACTCCACATTCACCTTTATTCCTTTCAAATCCCAGCATCCATCTTCCAGCTCTATCCCTAGACAGCCCCCACAGGCCGAAGATAGCGTTTTTGCCTCACATAAGCCATCAACATTAGCTTTCACCCAATCCTCTTTATGGAAATTCCACCCTATCGATGTCTCTTTTTTCCTCCTGTTAATACATCCCCCTTTGTCTTCCAACAAGCCATTCATGATTTCCTTAGTGCTCACCTCCACTTTCCAGAAGATGTCAGCTGCTTTCTCTCTAGCATTATCGAAACATATTCTGTTCCTTTGAAGCCAGATGTTTCAGGCACACACATCAAATAAAATTTTGCCATCCATCTTATTCTCTTTCCCAAACTCAGATTTAAAGCACCCCTCAATCCACTCCTGTAGTGATAAATTCAAGAATTTATCCCAAACACACATCAAATGCATCGTTGTTTCAGAGTGAACTTTGCACCTAGGACATAGAAGATCATTCGTCTTTCTCCTGTTGAACCTTTCCCAGTTTGTCATCAGTTTATCCCTTCCCAAAAGCCGGAGAAACGTTCTAATCCTGTTTGGGCCTTTACACTTCCAAATCTTCTTCCAAAGAAGATTAATGGCCCTTCCCAAGTTTTCTTTACACAGATCATAAGCTGATTTCACAGAAAATTCTCCATTGCTCGAAAAACCCCAATTAATCCAATCATCCCCATTATCATTCCCGGGGGGTTTCAAGGCTCTGATCTTATTAACAATATTTTTAGGTTGAACAGTTGCCAATTTCTCAAGGTCCCAATCACCATCCTTAGTGTGAACTCAGTAATTTTCTCCTCACAATTAATATTCTCCACACTTGTAGAACACACATTTAAAAGTTTTGGACAGCTAGGGGCCCATTGGTCCATCCAGAACCTGATCTTTTCACCATTACCTATATTCCATTTTACACCGTTCTCCACATAATTCCATATTTTACAAATCCCTGACCACAAATTAGAGCAGCTAGCTCTTCTCTTAATTTTTGGAACTAGATTGTCCTCACACTTATACTTAGATCTTAAGACCGAATGCCACAACTTATCCTTCTCTCTAATTAAACCCCAGCCCACCTTCATAAGCATGGCATTATTCATTGTCTTCATTTCCTTTATCCCTAATCCTCCCTCTTCCATTGGTTGACAAACTTGCTTCCATGCCACATGCTGTGGTTTCTTCCCCCTCTCTGAAGAACCCCAAAGGAAAATTCTATTCAATTTTTCAACTTCCTCATAGATACCCATCGATATTGAGCAAGTCTGCATATAAAAGTTAGGTAAAGTAGAAGAAAAAGCCTTTGTTAGAGTAATCCTCCCCACTAAAGATAAGGATTTTGCCTTCCAACCTGAAAGTTTCTTCTGGACTTTCTCTACCACAAACCTGAATTTTCTTTGTTACTCCTTCATGCAGCATAGGAACTCCCAAATACTTCTCCATGTTGTTAGTTCTTTGAAATCCTAACTCTTTGGTGATCTCTCTAGTAATGTTTTGGTTCACATTTTTGCTATAGCAAACTCTAGATTTCTGTGTTGATTTTCTGCCCAGAGCATCCACTAAAAATCTCCAGACAGTTCTTCATAATCTTAGCTTGCCTTACAGAAGCTTCCCCAATTAAAACTAAGTCATCCGCAAAAAACAAATGGGATAGCATGGTCCTACCCTACTTAGATTTACAGCCCTCAAATTCTTCCTTCTAGCAGCCTCCTCAATAAGGTGCTCTAGTCTTTCCATACAAAGCATAAAAATGTAGGGGGACAAGGGGTCGCCTTGTCTCACACCCCTCGATCCCTTAAACTTCTGTATCTCACTCCCATTCCATGAGACTTTAAACTCAACCTAGTCAATGCAGTGCATGATCAGTCCCACTAAATCCTCCTTCAAACCTAAATCCATGAGTCTGTCCTTTATAAATCTCCAACTTAACCTGTCATAAGCCTTCTTGAGATCAATTTTTGCCATCATCCACCCTTTCTTTCCTCTTTTCCTTCTCATCGAATTAAGTATCTCTTGCGCCACAATAATATTGTCAGAGCTCATTCTACCTGGAATGAAGCTGCATCGTGTAGGGATTATTAGATTTTTCATACTTTGCTTTAATCTCGAAGTCACAAATTTGGTCATAGCCTTGTATACTATGTTACAAAGGCTGATAGGTCTAAATTGTCCCATATTTTTTTCGGCTTCTCTACCTTAGGGATGAGAACAAGATGCGTCAAGTTAATCTTCTTAAATTCTTTAGGATCTTTAAAAATTTCTTTAATCAGGTTACAGACTGAATCCCCCACCACATCCCATTGTGTCTGGAAGAAAATGGCCAGAAAGCCGTCAGGACCCGGTGCTTTGTAAGCACCCATGCTAAATATGGCCTCCTTTGTCTCCTCATGAATTCTGTCGACATCCTCTTACTTCAGCTTCGGAAAACACTCGTTAAGTAGGAAAGGCTCATCTCTATCCTCCTCCTCACTAAAAAGCTTTATATAGAATTCACAGGCCTCATTTTTCAGGGCATCTTCATCATAGATCCACTCCTCATTTTCTCCTTTTGGTGCTTCTACCTTATTCCTTCTTCTAATTACCTTTGAAGCATGAAAAAATTTGTTATTTCTATCTCCCATCTTGATCCACAGAATTCTGGATTTCTGGAACCACAAGCTCTCTTCTTGGTCCAACGTAATTTTTTTTTTATTGATGAGTTAGAGCGCATCTTGCCATTCAAAATATAAAAATAGTATTCTATACGTATAGTACACGGATTATTTTTAAAATATGAATGTATTTAAATATAATTTATACTGTATACACTTTAAAAAATTTTATCCAATTTATTTAAAATTCAAAAATTGTATTTCATTATTTCTAAAGAATATTTTTTAGTTTTAAAATTTCTTCCAATTTCATCTTAAATTAAATTCTATAATTATGCTCTTTCAAACATGAAATTTACACCCTCAATTACACTTACCTCTCTTAATGTTCAGCAAAATTATACTTAGTTTCAAAAATTATATTTGAGGTCTTGAAGTTTAATACAATATTATATAAACTTTTCATTTAATTTATTTTCTGTCAATGAAAAATATTTTACAAAATATTTATTCATTCTAAAATAATAAAATTATTTAATTGGCTTTAATTTTATATTAAAAATTTCATGTTGAATCATAATATAAATTTAACTACATTTCTTGTTATATTATAAAAAAATACAGTTTTATTTTACACAAAAAATTATCTTCATTAATAGAAAATAAATTAAAATAAAAGTAGGCGTAATGTTTTAAATTAGAAAATTAGTAAATACTAAAGACTTTGTATGTACAAAAATGTATAGTAATTTTTTTAAAATTTTTTAAATATAATATAAAAATAATTATTATAATTTTAAATAATAAATTAAATAATGGATTGTTATTTATTTTACACTATTCTATTATAATTTTTTATTATCTTTATTTTATTTTATATTTTATATTATATAATATATAATTTTAAAAAAATTATGTAAAGGTTAATTTTGTCGTATTAGCAGGTCAATGGAATCAATCACAGGGCTTGGCAGGATTTAGAGGAGTTTTCCAAGTTTTGGAGTCTTGGCTCTTGGGTCGGCAAAAATGGGTCATCTAGTACGTCTTTTTGGAAGCATTGTCACATGTATTGTCGCACATTGTCAATGGTCCTCTCCATATTTTAATTTTATTATTGATTCATTTTTATTATATTTATTGGTCAATTATTCTATAGTAGAGATAAAGTCATAATCAAATTATGAGATTCATAAGTTAAATATAATTAAAAATAATTTTGTCATAACTAATAATTATAATTTTTGGTCTATCAGCGAATGGCCAATCCAACAATATTGAACTTTAAAATGAATTAATTTAATTCTAGATCTTTAATCTCCAATAAATTTGATTTATACTTAAATCTAGCTACTTCAATTATAGAAATCAAATTCTTTGGTAATAAATAATAAATAATCCCTCTTTATATAAGGGTTAATTAAACAAGACTAATAATTAACTGTCTTCGGTGAATCTTGAATCGAAATTGAAACGTTGACTTAAAGCCCAACAAGAGTACTCGTGTGTAAGATATCTTCTGTAAATCACTAAATCAATTTTCTCAAATTTATGGTACAACAAATTCATTAATAAATTAAAATTCCACAACATCATTAAACATATCAAGGGAGAAGAGTGATTTTATATAAAAGGTGAAATATTGAAAAACAAAAATAATTGTTGGTATACAAGAAAAATAAAAGATATTAAATTTCATATCGATTAGATAAAATAAATTTAAAAATTATATAATATGAAATATTGGTTAAACTTTAAAAGTAATCACTATAAAGTACAAACTAATAGTGCAAATTCTTGCAAAAATCATTAATGGAAAAATAAGACAAGTGTTTACTCGTGCAAAATTAATTGTACTACATGTGAATATATACTATTTATCTTGAACCAGACGAATCTGAATATGCAACAAGCAAGCTAATTAATAAATTAGCACTGCAAGACATGTCTTGCTCAAAAAAAAAAGAAATAGCACTGCATGCTGTTAATTATTATATAAGATTGTTCCTATGATTAGAATCCTACAATCATGGGACGTCGAAAGCACTTGACATTAAATAATATCTATATATAGTAGCCAAAATGTGTTGATATATATTGTGGGAGCAACAGACATGCACTATCGGATGAGGAAAAAAAAAAGAAGAAAAAGAAAAGACATACAAATATATACATCTATTCACTTTTAATCTATATACAATACATATAATAGACACCAATGTACGTAAGATTTGGTATTTTTATGCTCTTTCAATCGTTAAATTTTAAGTAATTAATACTCGGGACTTGGTTAAGGATCTTGGACTTTGAATGGAGCCCGAGCGTGAAGGAGAGAAATCCCCTGAAGAAGTCGACTTGCTAAGTCGAAGTACAAAAGAAACTCAAGAGTGCTGATGGCTTCACTCCTTGTGAAGACTCCATGATAGTCCCACAAACAATATGGAATCCGAAGATATTGGTGTTAGATATCTATCTTGCAAAAGAGGAAATATGTTCATGGCACCAGTCAAGTCCCCAAACAGTAATATCCAAAAACAAGTAAATGAAAAAGCACTTGGGAAAGATATTGCTAAATGCCGGGAAGAAGAAACTTCAACCAAATACATTTCACATGATGATATACTACAGCATGAAAATTCTGGCCCCGGAATCGAGATGAAAGCATGAAGGAAGTGGAAAATAGTACTCAACAACCTGAAGAACAAATAAGAAAAACAAAAGAACCTTTGTCCCTCATATTCGGACCCTTAATTCTCAGCTAGACCTCCGAACCAGAACATCCATATCACAGAAAGGGGGGAAATTCTGGAAACACCATGATACACCAACAATAAGACAGGGGAAAGGAGTCAAACGTGGATATGATCTTAGATTAACAGCCACTCTCATGGAATTGTCGCGGAGCGAGTGGTAAAGAAGTTCAAAGGCATGCTGCAATGTTTGTTTAACACTACAATCTGGACATCTTTGTCTTTTTTGAAACGAGTAGATACAAGAAGAGCTTAAAAACTGTTTAAGAGCATTGGCTTCACTTCTTTTACAACTGTAGAGGGACGAGGCTTCTCAGGTGGGATATGGGTAGGGTGGAAGGTGGATAGAATTCAATGTACAGTGGAGGAAAAAGGCTTCCATTTTTGCCACATGACCATTAGCTAGTCAAACAACAAATAATGGAAGTTCATAGTTGTCTATGCCAACCCAAGAGAGGAGTTTAAAAATTTCCTTTGGCAAAAGCTTACCCAAATTTTCGCAGATAATCAAGAGTGGATGATAGCAGGTGATTTCAATGACCTCTGCAGTGAAGAGGAAAGGATGAGTGGTGCAAGAATTAATAAAAGGAAGTGCAACCTTTTCAACAACAGAATTGAAAAATGTGGTATTATGGATCTTGAGGCAACAGGATCCAAGTTCACATGGAAAGGTCCCCATATACAAGGGCACGAATGCCTCTTTGGGAAACTAGACAGAGCTTTATACAATGCCCCTTGGAGAGCAACGTACCCAACATCTCTAATCAAAACAATCCCAAGGGTGGAGAGCTCAAATTATGTTTGATGGATGGCTCTCAGCTTAAGCAACATGATTATTACATGACAAATTTAAGAGCTTCCTAGGAAACTATTGGAAAAATGACCTGCACATCGACACAAACCTAACCACTCTAACTGAAAATCTATGGAATTGGTACATAGAAGTGTTTGGGGATATCTTCAAAAGGAAAAGCAAAATCTTGGCCAGACTAAACGAGTCCAACAAAAAATTCGAACAAGCAGGCACTCAACCCGCCACCTCTACAAGCTTGAAGCTGAATTACAAAAGGATCTTAATGATTGCCTTTACCAAGAAGAAATCTTATGGTTTTAGAAATCGAAAGCCCAATGGATAAATGAGGGGGATTAAAACACTAGGTACTACCATTTAAAAAGAAGTACCATGAGGAACCAGAATAGATTCTACATGCTCAAAAATAGTGAAGGAGAATGAATAAGAAATCAAAGCATGGTGGTTAGCTTCTTCCAAAACCTCTTTCAGGATAAAACCCCAAATGTACCCTTCCCAAACACACACATTACTTTCCCAAGGCACTTAGGGGCCATATTCTCTGTAGGACCCTTCAAGGCACCAGGAATTGATGGGTTCACTGCCCTCTTCTACCGACAAAATTGGGCTGAGTGTGTTTTTAGTTCGATCTCGTAAGCCTTTTCAGCGAATCTGGACGTAAAAGACTTAAACAGTACCTTAATAGCCTATATCCCCAAGGTAGAAAAACTTGAGGTATATAAAGTAATTGCAAAAATCATAGTGAATAGATTAAAACCCCTCCTTCCAAAAATCATTCCCTCCGGACAAGTTAGCCTTATACCTGGTAGGCACATCCAGGAAAACATAGTAATTGCCAATGAAATATATATTTTGTGATAATACTAACTAGAAAATCCTAGAAACACTATAACAAAGATATATATATATATATATATATATATAATAAAGATATATATATATAGAGAGAGAGAGAGAGAAAATTACATTTATCTTTCTTGAAGTTTGATTAAATTACACTTCACCACCATTTAATTTAAAAATTACATTTACATACCCTTGAATTTATTTTCTATTATCGTTGAAATTTTTTTTTGTACAAAATGAGACTGTAATCTTATTTTTAATATAACAATAAATTTAGTTAACTTTATATTAAACCTCCCATAAAATTATTAATATAAAAGTATAGACAGTTGAGTAATTTTATTACTTTGAAATGATTACATATTGTATAAAATATTAACTTTATTTATAGAAAATAAATTAAAAAAATATTTATGTAATATTGTATCAAACTTTAATGGTACAAAGTGTAATTTTTGAAATTAAAAGAATAATAAAATTAATTTTTTCAAGATTAAGAAAATTTAATGTAGTTTACTCATATATATATATATATATAATAAGGACAAAACACCCTTGATAAAAAAACCTACTTACTGTTAGGAAATTCATTGAAATAGAAGATAATTGAGAATTTTAAAGTGTGATAAATTATTTTTTAAAAAAATTTTACTTGTATTATAGAAAAATCAATACACAGTTTCCAAGATACAAAAAAATATTTTTGAAAATTTTTTAAAAAACATTAGTTTTTGAATAAAAAGATATTTTTGTTTATTTTATCTGAATAAATATTTCTTATAATCATATCTTTTAGTCTGAATGAATGTTTCAAATAATTATAAATATAATTATTATATTTATTTATTTCAAAACTTTAAAATTAAATCTAGTTAGATATTTTAGCCCGACTCAAAGCTCAATTAATCCTGAGTCCAAATTTAAATTCAAATCTTTTGTTTGATATTAAATAACATATATATATGTTAATATGTCTTTCATGTTAATATATATTTATTTTATTTAATTTTATTATTTAGTCTTTATTAATATACTAAAAATATTTTTTTTCTTTTATTCAATGTAAAATTTTTTTACACATTTATATATTATAAAATATTCAACACTTATCAATTAAAAAGTTGTCATTTACTTGTCTCCAGGAAATTAAAAAAAAAAAAGATATCTTCTTGTTCCGCAAGAATTACAATTTTGACGAATTTTAACTTACTAATAACAAACACTATTCCTTCAAATAAAAGATTGTAAACTTATGCACGAAAACGTCTCTAACAAAAACATACTTCACAATCCCTAAGTCACAGCCATTGCAATCACCTAAAGTTGAGAAAGAAAGAATAACACAAAAATGATGTAACTAATACAAAAAAAATTAAAAAAATTAAATATAATATTTATATTTTTATCATCAAATTTTTTAATAAAAAAAATTAAAATATACATAATTTATATAATTTATTTTATTTTAATTAAAAAATTTAATAAAAAATATATAAAAAATTATATATAAATTTAATATATAAATAAAACATAGAAAAATATTCAAAATCGGATTCAAAAGTTGGCAACGCAACGATCTCTCGTTGTTTTGGCTGAGTACACGAAACATAGTACATGCATGTACGACACGTGGCAGATGCCCAAGAGTGCTCTAATACTTCGGATGGCTTCCAACCTATAACAACGCTATCAGACAACATATTAAGTGACATGATATAAGTTGAATTGTTGAACATACTCCACATCAAATTAAAATAAAGTATGTTAATTTTTTAAATAAATTAATTATAAAAAAACAAATTACATAAATTATATATACATTACTTTTTAATTAAAAAATTTAATAATAAAAATATAAAAAATATATATAATTTATTTATATTTACTAAGCAAGCGATCAACTTCATGCAGCATTAATACTAAATTTTTAATCATATTCTACTAAATTTATAATTCTTTCTCATGTCAATTCTTCATTAAAAAGATTATGTTTAAATATAATTACTTGTATTCTTGTTATAAAAATTTTAAATAAAAATATACCATTTAAAAAACTTAGTTATATAATCGGTAGTTGTTATCATATTATAATTAAAATTTTAATAACAAAACTATAAAATTTGCTCTTGAAGTTTTACTGTTCTATTAAATTGCGTGGAACAGTTAGCAATGTCCAATTTTGGACAATACAGATCAGATTCAACGGATATACCAGATTTGATCTTGTTGATAAAATCAAGGCCACGTCGAAATAAAAATAATAATTATGTCAGACACACACAAAAATTAATGTTAATTTTTTAAAAATTAATTTTAAATATAATAAAAAATTATTTAATTTTTTTATTCCCTCATCATTTTATTTCTTTATATATTTTACTCTTTTATATTTTATATTATATCATAATTAGTAACTTAGCATGTATTTAATATATTGTTAAAAAAATTTTAAAATAAAACAATAAAATTAACTAATGAATAACGTTATATTTTTAAAATTTTAATTATCGCTATTTTTTTTATATTAAGAGTTTTTAAAATTGTCATTTATTATATTTGATATAATATGTTTTTTTTAGAAATTAATATTTAAAATTTTTAAAATAATAATAATAATTTGTTTGTTTGTCAGAAAAAGAAGAGAACCAAACAAGCCCTTATCAGAGCCTAATCACAGAGACATGCTACAAGACACCGCAAGCTGACGCGAGAGAGGAAGCCCCAAAGGTTAAGGCTCGCGCAGAAATATGATGTGATTGTGATTATCTAAGCCATTTTATCGGCCACTTCCCTCGGTATACTCTCTCTCTCTCTCTCTCTCTCTCTCTCTGTGTTACTTGTGGCTCGCTGTTTGACTCAGTAAATAGGATTCGGAATTTGCAAGCCCTAATTGTTTGATTTGATCTTTGGGGTTGGAGTTTGAGGTGCAAAAAGAGCAATCTTTGATACTTCAATCTTGCTATTTCTTATTCTGTGTCAGCTTCGGGGTGTTAGTTTTCAACTCTGAATTGAGGGTGCTCAAGTGATTTGTTGAATTTTCTTTTTTTGTTGCTTAGAATTTTGGGGTAAAATGATCTGTTAGATGTTAATATTCTGTTGTTTCTATATATATCATTTATAGGCTGCTTGGTTCCCGGGAAATTAGTAGAAAGGGGGTGATAACATAGGTCATGCGAGTCCGCTCTTTCAATTTATTGGCTTAATTATGTAAAGGTTATTGTCTTGCACTCTAATATCTTAAATTGATTCTGAATAAGCAACATCTTTCTACATATTCCACTGTTGGGTTGAAAACTGTTTCAGGGATATATACAACCACCTATTTTTGTTAGACGAACACTGATATTCTTGTTTATGCGTATTGGTTTCAAAATCTTGAGTCTTTGAATGAAGATGGAGGGAAAAAAAAAAAAACAAAAGAGCAACATCTTTGTGCTAGTAATTTGGATTCTTAGGCATTTCATCATATTTTCCTCGTGCTTCTCACTTATTTCCAAGAAACAAATGAAGTGTAAATATTGAACTTTATGTTCACAAGAGATTTAAGTTGTCAAATATCAGCATAAAGACTCCCAAAAGATTGACATGTTAAGCCACTTGAAAGGATATAATGGCTACTCTCTTTACTTGCCGTGAGTGGCATGGTTGTTTGATGTAGGTGGAGGTTTTATAGCAGTCCTTATTTTTTATTGCTAGAATGCCTGTTAGGATACAGAATTTGCCTTGTTTAAATAGATTTTCATATTTTTCTTTCCAAAGATGTGTATATTTTTATACTTGTCTTGTAGTTGAGTTTAACAAAATTGCTGTATGGTGTCTTTTCCTACAAAGAAAGAGTCTTTTCACGCATTGTCATTTGAAGTGGAATTATATAGATTTAAAAATCTTTGCCCTCCACAACAGATGTGCAGACGCTCTGGCTAGTATTGGTAGTAGTGGTGAGGATGGTCTGTTTGTTTTTCAGGAACTGCCTGCTTTGATTTCCAGATTGTTGTTTGAGGATTGTATAGGTGTTTCTGTGAGTAGGTTTATCTAGGTGTGTTTGTGTGTTGTTTTGTGTTTTCTTCTTCTCTTTGTACCAAAAAAAAAATCTTTGCCTCCTGTTCATTTAATGTGAGAATTTCATCCATTGCTTTTTCTCCCCACCCTTTTCCTGATTTAGTGGAAATGAACTGTGCTTCAATTTTGCTTTTCAGATCCTATCATTGTAAAAAATGAGTACGTTGGATGCTACTAGGACAGAACTTGCACTTCTTGTTTTATATTTGAACAAGGCTGAAGCCAGGGACAAGATATGCAGGGCAATACAATATGGTTCTAAATTTCTGAGTAATGGAGAACCTGGTACTGCACAAAATGTGGACAAACAAACCAGCTTGGCACGGAAAGTATTTCGTCTATTCAAGGTTTGGTTATGCTATGTTTAATTTTCTGATACTGTTGAAGTTCATCTATTTATTTGTTCCATTTTCTTCCTGCTTGGGTAATTTTCTACTTGCTTTTTGTTCTATTGAAACTTTTTTCAATTTTCAATATATATTTTCATTGATCTGTAGCATAATTATTATCTTTGTTTGGTTTCTCAAGGACAAAATTGGAAACAGTTTAATTAAAAAGACATCTCAAAATATCTTAATATTGCCTCTTTCTTATGGTTAAAGAGAAATTTTGGCATAGAAAAGATGTTAGTCATATATTAATATTCTAGAAAAGGGAAGGGAGGTGAGATAGTTTGAAGGGGCAGAAAAGGAAACAGAAAATAGTAGTAACTAACACTAACAAATGTGATGGGTGGGAGTGGTGAGCTGGAGAGAGAGAGAGAGAGGGAGAGAGAGGAAGGCCTGCTGGTTGGCTTTACCTAGCCTATCGGAGGCAAAAAGAAATTCTGAAGGACATAGGAGAGAATTTGACCTCTCAAAAGTCAAATACCTATTTTACTATTTTCTGCATCTTTATGTACTCTGCTCTTATTTCCTGTTTTTTACTCGTCAATCCTATATATTTCCTTCTATTGCTGGGATTTATATACTGTTATTGAGCTTGAACAATACAAACAGCAAAGATTCTATGAGATACACGGATAGAAAAATAACACAAGCGACATTATTTATATTTGAAATATCTTATATAAGTATTTTCAAAATGAAATACTGAATCAGTAGTTCTTACTTTATATTATTCAAATTACTCATGCAAAAAATACAATTAGGAAGGAATTTTAAATATCTCATCATGGGTTCCTTAGTCTTTCTGTAAACTTATCTATTGATCTTTTTCCTTTTTTATCAAGTCATCTTGTGCTTGAGATACATTTTGCTCAAGTACAAATTGTATTTAGCATGTGTCAAACTGTATTCAGTGCTTGTCCAAGACGAATTTTTTTTTTTTTCCAATTCTGACTCATTCATACATGTGTTGGACGCATATCAACTGTGTACTGTGGCAATATCGGTGTTGGACATGCAGCACACCAAAAGATAAGCGTGTCCATGCTTTATGGCCATAACTCATGTTTCACTGTTCCTTATGCAGTTTGTCAATGACCTGCATGCACTGATAAGTCCAACCCCACAGGGAACTCCACTGTCTCTAGCTCTGTTGGGAAAGGTGAGAATTTCTTGAGAAACATTCCACATTTTTTTTTCCCTCCTTTTAATTCTGCCTGATATTTTGTTGAATGGTTCTTTTTAGTCGAAAAATGCATTGCTGTCAACTTTCTTGTTTCTGGATCAATTTGTGTGGCTGGGTAGATCAGGTATCTACAAGGTAGGAACCACAACTATTCCTGAGTACTGAATTGTTTATCCCTTTATTGTTTTGTGAGATTGTTGATTAGCAGTAAATAAGAATTTTGTTGTCCAACCATAGAATAAAGAGCATACTGAAATAGTTGGACGAATATCTCTTTTCTGTTGGCTGGGTTCCTCAGTATGTGGCACCTTGGTTGAGGTTCGTGACTTCTGATTTTTGTTCTATGAGGTTGAAATGTATGCATCTATAATTCCCTCAGCCATTTTCTTTTAACATTTATATGGCATGTTTTACTGAATGTATCAGCTTGGGGAGATTGGAAGACTCTCTGCATCAATGAAGAAGTTGGAAAAAGAACTCAAGAACGGTAACAAATATGAAGTATGTTTTACTAGTATAAGCGCTCTCCTGAGTTTCTGTATTTTGTTTACACTTTGCACTAGATCTACCTTTCCCCCAACTCTTTTGTTGTATATAATTAAACTTGGTTGATGCAGAATGATGAATACTGCACAAAGCTAAAAAAGTCAAATGAGAGGACCCTAGCACTTATTAAAGCTGGAATGGATATAGTTGTAGCAGTTGGACTGCTTCAATTGGCACCCAAGAAAGTCAATCCTCGTGTCACTGGGGCCTTTGGTTTTGTTTCATCTCTAATATCTTGCTATCAGGTGCCTGCCAGTATTATTTTAGATAGCTCCTCCTGTGCTTGTTTTAATTGGGAATCCTGAGATCCTGTTAAAATTGTGTTTAGTACCCCATTTACAAATGCAATATGCATGAACATACACAAGTAAAAGTAGCTCTCAAATTCTTAATTTGCAAGGAATTCTATTAACACTGAATCAATTTTTATGCCCTTTAGACCCTCTGAGGGACCATCTGCAGTGTGGTTATCTTTATCATTCGTTGCAATTCATTCTGGAGTTATTTCATTTGTCACTGAGAAGGATCTCTGTTTTGTGCAAATGTAGTTGCTTCCTGTGCCAGTTAAGTCGAAGACATCATGAAGACAGAAGAACAGGCTCCCTCTTATCATGCTTCATTGTCACTAAATAATAGTTCAGATTTGTCAGTCAGTGCTTCTTGGTGTGAGCACTGTGCAATTTGCTGACCAGTAAGCAGTCTTTGAAATGCCATCATAAATAGCCTATATTGTCACGGTTCGCATTTCCTTACAGTATAAATGATATTTGTTTGTCCTTTTATTAGTATCTACCAATTGATTGATGGAGACCCAACACTAATAATTTTATATGAATGAAACAAACTAACATAAAAGTAATGCATGGAATAATGTGGTTGGTTGGTATATGTCTGAGGTCAATATAATTAGACATCCTTCTGGAAAATATTGATCTCACAAATGTGGTGTTTGATAAAATGTGATAGAATTGTGATGTAATTTACTTGTTTTGACATGAGTGCGGGCCATGATATTAATCTATGGAAAAACCCTTGTTTTGCTTTGTTAGGCCTGCATCTTACAGGTACATAAAACATGGTTAATTTATTAGGAGAATAGATCTTTTGAAGTGTATACTCTCTAAAGTACGTGAAATGTGCTGTTTTATTAATTAACTTGTAAGCGGGTTAAAGTGTAACATAATTATATATTTTTATTGGTGTTTTACTGTTTTACACACTAAAACGGTGGTATGGTTTTGCATACTTGCGGGTTTTTGCATATTAATCCGATAGAAACGGTTCCTTTCATGAATTTCACTAAATGTGCAATTTAAAGAATATGAATACATTTATTACTAGGCACAAGATGGTGGCTTTCTGATTGGCTTTTCTTTGTTATGACTGATTTATACTATTCCCAATAAATAGGGAACAATGTAATCTAAGGGATAAAATATCTCCTGTGGATCAAATTTTTTTGTTTTTCTATACAAACTCGTCGTATTTACGTAATAAATATTTATCAAGTTGATAAAATGGGATTACTTGCATGAAAGGGGGAAAAAAAAAAAGAGAACCTAATTTGGAGCTATAAACTCTAAACTTTATTACTCAAAAATTAAAACCAAACCATGACTTCGAACAATAGGCACAAGATGACTCAAGGAAATGATGGAAACATAAGTATTTATACTACGTCGTTTGAGGGAAACTGAATGACACATTCAAATTAATTATATTATAATAGTTCTATGTTTTTTTGTTATTGGTGAAAAAAAGATATTATATAATATAAAATAAAATATATTATTTGAAGAAAATAAAGGAAAAATAATAATTATGAGTTTAAATAAAATATTAGAAATAATTTTTATTATTTTAAAATTTAATATAATATATTATAAAAAGTAAAAAAAAAATAACATACACTTTTATAGAGGTTAAACTTCTAAGATTAGTTCTGGCAAAAAAAAAAAAAAACTTCTTAGTTAATTGTAGGGTGAGCTCTCATTTATATCATGTTAATCAATCTATTAAGTGATTATAATTTTAACTAATATATGAGCGACCGTTTTAATTGAAGAAAGAACACTGAAATTAAAATAAAACAAAATATCTTAAAAAAATCATTAATTTACCTTCTAAAATGAATTCATCTATATAGAAAGTTGTACAAATTAAACATGTAGGTGAAATTATTAGTATATTATTTCTATAAATTATATTAGATTACATATTTATTGTACGACAGTGTGAAACTTTTCAAGATTCATAGATAATTTTTAAATTGATGTTATAGCATTTTAGATAGGAATACAAACAAAATTAAAAAGTTTTGAGTTCAAAGAATATTTTCAAATGAGGAAAATGAAAGAGAAAAAAAGTTTGGTTTAGAAAATTTTTTAATTAAGATATGGATGGCAAAATTCTCCAAATTTAAAAATTTTTATGAGAACTGTCTCATTTAAAAATATAAATATAAAGATTTTTTTTTGCAAGAATAGAGATATAAGATAAAAATTTTTCAAAACAAGTTTGGAGATGGAGATGGGGATCGAGGGAGGTTCTCATCCTCAAAAATTTATATAGATATTTTTTAAATATATATATTTATTTAAGTATAATCTTTTGTAACTTTTCTTTTTATTGTTTATTAATTAAAAAATTTAAAAAGAAGAATAACTTTAAAAAGTAATAAAATTCTTTAAAACAATATTTTATGGCTCTTCATTTTATTTAAAAACTCTAAAATTATAATTAATTTTTTATTATTTTCATAGAATTGAGTATTTTTTTATTAATAATATATATATTATAAAAAATTATACTATTATTATAATAAATTATTTTTGACACTTTAAGTCTTTGTAATCCTAAAAATTCCTGAATTCCCATGAGAAATGGAGATGATGAATGTTTTCTCCTCGTTGTGAGGAATAAAAATAAAGATGGATGACAATGATAAGCATGAGGATAGAGAGTAGAGAACATTGTTGTTAAACTCTCTAATTGAGTAATCTATTCTGAGTTTACATTTATACATAGATAAAATTAGTTAACTCATCAAATTTAAAAATAAATAAACTCGTGCTGAACTCATAAACTCATGATAAACCTAATAAACTTGTGGTAAACTTGTAAAAAACATTCTTTTGGACCATCTTAATTTTTAGTGAAGTACACCAATCAAAGTCCTCTCTATTAAAACAATTAATTAAAATATAGTATTTAATTATCCAAATTTAATTTTTTTAAATATTTAAATATAAATAAATAAATTTCTAATAAATGAATAAGTTATGAATAGAATTCTATAATTTCAATGATATTTATCTAATAATTGTATTTGAATTTTTATTGTTTATTATTTTACTTTATTTATATTAATTATGATAAAAATATATATATTTTTAATAACTACTTATTGATGCAAGTAAACTCATACAAGTTTATAAGTAGATTTTACATATCAAATTTATTCTCTTTTCATGAATTTATTTAAACTCTCCAATTTGATAACTTTGACAGAGAAACACTCCCATGCCTGTTTCATTGCCATCCATACTCTCAATAATATTAATTTTATAAATAAAAATACCAAATAATCATTCCCTTTTTTTCTCATTTTTATTTTTTCTAATATATCCTTTCATAGTTTTTATCAACCGTTCATGAAGTTTGTATTCTTCCTCATATTCTTTATAATCGTTTATATACTTATAGAATTATTTATAAAATTTGAAAGTTAAAATAGATTGGTTGTTTAAAAAAAAAAAAAGCGGAGGGAGAGAAAATTTATTTTTTTAATTTTACATCGTTGAAATTTCTAAATTTATATTACAGGAGGAATATTACAATGGACATAGTCAATAAATATGAGGCCATTATTGTAATTTTAAAAAAAAAATAAGTGAGGGCATTATCTATTATATACAAATATTACTATGGATTGCTTGATACATCCTCGAGTAATTGCTTCAAACAACCATTTTTCTCCTCAGAATCTAAAATATGGCCATTAGGTATAATCCCGTTTTCACTCATACCAAACTCTTGAGAATCAAAACTTTGAAACATTCCTACACATACTTATGACAAAAGTGCATACTGACTGTGCCCTTTCTTTGTTTTTCTCACTGTACCTAAAAATAAAAATAAAAATTACTATGGATAAGTTTAATTCCCCAAAAAAAAAATTTGAGAGAACTTTTTCAAGAATTTAACACAAAAATTAAGAATTGGAAGTAGTTAAACCTGATAAAACACAATTTCTATATCTTACTTATATGAGATTTATGAGATTCTCCGTTGTTACAGCACTAGTAGTGTAAAACTTTTAACAAAATAAAATCAAGAAGATAGCAATTAAAAAAAAGGTGAAATTTTATTTTAATTCTTAAAATATATGCAAATTTCACATTAATTAATTTTAAAACGGTTTTAAGGTTAAGAAAAATATTTTTTTCCCTCATCTTTATATGAGTTTTAATGTTGTTTCATATTTTTTTAATTTTTTCTTTTTCTTTATTAATTAATACAATTTTGTTTTATCCAAATGATATACGTATATATATCACTTCAGAATTATATATAAAGCTTATGTAAAATTGCTCTGGCTAGAGTGTATAGTTAAGCTATAAAAAACAATTTGAATAATTAAACAACTACATTAAAGGTCTTTAAAAACCAAATTAAAAAAAAAATAATCTTACATATATGAACCAAAATATATATTAATTTATTGTTTAACTAATTACACAACACCGGGTCTCCTCTATTGTGAAGTAATTGAAGTAACTAAAACAACCATTCAAATGACACAAGATATTGGTGGGATGGTCAAGATGGTTTAGATCGGCCTGTTGTGTGAAAAAAATACTAATTAAGACAAGTTCTTAAGTATGCATATTATATATATTATGTTATTAGTACATTGATCAATAATATTAATTTAATTTTTTATATTTTAAAGTAAAATACCTACATAATAAATAAAATAAAAATAAATAATTAAATTTTATTAGTCTATGCATAAATAAAATGACACAAGCTATTTACTAAAAAGATTTTATGCTAATTAATAGAGGATTCAGGAATCCAAAGAGTATGGTATGAGGTTGATGACCTGCATTGCATGAACATCAAATTATTTGTACTTAGTATAAAGGCAAATTAATTGTACTGTATCACCATTTATTTAATTAGTGCTGATTTTATAAACTTAAATTTATATAAATTAAATTATACATGAATCTATCGTGTATTATATTCATGATGTGTTTGAAAAGCCCCCGTTCGCTTAAACCTAATCCTCCTTGTTGATACTTGGGGCAACCCCTTGCCCGGTAGAGTTGCTTTGTATTTGATTTTGTTTGGGCCCTTGCCCCTTGTCTTTACAAAAATTATATGATAGTTATAAAAAAATAAATTATATTAAATTATTTTTAAATTATATTATTCTTAATGTTATTCATTTAACTATTAAAATATGATAGATTTATATAAAATTTGACAGAGACTTGAATCTATAACAATATTTTTCTTATTTAATTCATTAAATAGAAATTAAATTACACACTTTTCTTTTTTAAAAAAATGTTAAAAAAAGTACACTTTTAGTTATTATTTATATAATTAAATGTATTTTTAACAAATTTGAAATGAATTAACTTTACCAATTTAACACAAAATAAATAATAATGAAATAATAATTTTTAAAATATATTTTATAATAAATTACATTTTTAAAATAATTAATATCATCAATAAAGATATTTAGTTAAAATAACTAAAATTATGAATTTTTATTATTTCTTAAAAATAAAAGTGTAATTTATGCTTAAATTATAAATTTATTGAATAGCATAAAAGTTGAATACATATTTTAAATAAATAATTTGGAAGGGATTATAAACATCCATTGGATAATTAATAAAGGTTAAGGTTGTGGTTATAAGAAGTCACAATCCTATAGAAAAGACAAAAAATATATGTTGGGAGAATCTCCAGAGTAATAACTAGTAATAACAATGTACAAGAAATTAGTTTCACAATACTAGTTCTGAAGATACTCTTGGTTAAAAAACAAATAATATATATATATATATATATTAAATCAACCAAAATTAAATTAAGCCGCAACTCGATTGGTATGTACTAAATAATACTTAATTTAAATCAGCACTGTTTCAGAATCTATAATAAACCAAAAATATTACAGGATCGGGGTCAATAATATTTATATGTCATTTCAATTATGCATGCAGCATATGATTAATCTTGGACTGGAATTCAATTTATTGAAAGTTGATGCGAATTAATCTAGCAAAATAAGAAGAGAAAATTATACAAACCTTTTTTAAAATAGAATTATCTATAATGACTTTGAAATCTGATAGTCGTTCGTCACAAAAACTATATATATATTATATAACATAAAAACTAAAATGCAACTTATTCTCCTAAACTTAAGAAGCCATGTATTTTTTATAATTAAAAAAAATTATTTACACAATAATAGAGAGAGTTATATATATTTTTGCTAGAATTAATTATTGTCTAGAATTGTTTAATCTAAAAGGATAAAACGAAAGTGTACCAGAATTCTACAATTAGTCTTTTGATTAAAAGTATTCAATTCCTTTCTCTTTAGTACATGGAAACCATAAGAGAGAAAATCACAATATTTGTATTATGTTTTTGTTTTGAATATTTTCATTAAGAATCACACTTTATTTATATTAAAATTTTTATGTGTCAAATTATAAATTTATTAATTATTAATCAGTAATTAACACTTCAAAAATTTTATACATATTATTAGTTTCTACACTTTATTTTATAGGATAAAGATCATTAATTAAATTAGATCACTTTATAGATTTTTAAATTTTATGATAATAATATGTATGTATATAATAATTAATCTACATATTACATGTACGTATATATATCCTAATATATTTATAAATATATATATATATACTTAGTATATAATTTAAATTCTAATAATTTAAATTTATTTTTTTATTATGATGTATAAATGTATTTCATTTAAACGATTTTCAAATTGACAAAAACTAATATACTTTGAAATTTCTTTGAGGATCTCAGGACAAAAAGGATTAGATTTGAACTAGTTACATAATTAGAAATTTATTCGAGGATGGGAAAAGAAAAATGCAATTATTCCCTAACATCACAATCATCTTGCAAATAAGTTATACAAGACAAATCGAATCACGAGCAGAGTGCTTAACAAGTACACACAAGCGCAAGTGATGTCCATCTCATATACTCATGAAAAGTTAGCTTGGCTTCCTATTAATTTCCACTTCTCTCTTATTAGAACAATATGCTGGCTTGGATGCTCCTGCCAAATGCATCCATTATAATTTAAAATCTGTCAAGGAAGCCATGCCAGCTGAGGAAGACATTAATGAGCCTGCAGTACATGATTTCGATACTCTCCCAACGCCCAGATGGGGAATATGTTTCTGTATGCTGAGTAAGAGACCATACAGTTCTTGTTGAACACTCCTACTATTTCCTGCAATGATTACAAAAATGCAAAGATAATTGGTCACTTTAAGAATCTCTCTTCCACGAGTAAGGCTTGCGCTTTGAGTGTTGTAACGTTATCAGATTTGCTCATACAATACCTCTTGCGGGAAGTCACCGTTCTCTAATTGGGAATTTATCAAACACTTTGCTGCACGGTGCAATGGCGTTGGATCTCTCTTCGCCTGTTTCAGTAAAAGGAAAAGGATGGAAAAGGTTGAATTTCATCACAATGAGTAAAAATGTATAATTTGGATGTCATTTTCTCATTCTCCCTCCCGCTCAATGAAACATTAATCAGACGTGTGGAACTCAGTAGAAACTATGAGTAAATGCCTATAATTGATTTATAAGAATCTACTGGGCTTGGCAGGTTAATATTTTTAAATTTTATTTTTAAATATATAAAGAAGTGATAAGTTAATTAACTTCTCTACCTTCTTCTATATCTTCCTCTCCAATAACTTTTTCATATTTTTAATATATTACATGGTTTTAAAGATTTAATAATAACAATAAATAAAATTTTACTCTGATTGTTAACTACTTAATGTAATTCTTTCTTTTTATCTGAACTTAAGACTGCCTATGAAAATTAAAAGTTATATGGTTTGAAAGATCAAAAAGACAAAAGCCTCAAAGCAATATAATATAAAATTTGAAGTATAAATAAGAAGAAGAACATAAAAGAAAGAAAAGAAGCATATGAAAAAATCTAGAAATAAATTCAAAAAGTTACGTAATAAAGGATGCATATGTACATAGACAAACATAAGCAAATATGCTTGAAAAATACAAATCAGTAGTACTAAACGATTTGTGGGACACTCGTGAAAACAAAGAAGAGATTAGCTTTTGGCATTTTTTTCCATTGAAGTCGGTGATGGGGAGAGCGGTTAAGGGAAAAACCAAGCCATAAAGTAGGAAAACGGGGGATAAAAGCATATCTGGTGAGAAGAAAATAACCATGAAATTCATCAAACCAAATGCAAGGTAGGAGAGCAGAATACGTTATCATCCTCACGAGTATTAGACGAATATCCAACCAACTTAATTTTCTTGCACTTCTTAGAAAAGAAATATTATTGAAATACATATGAGTATTTACTTTTATATAAAATTATACTCTTATAAGTATAAAATTAAATTACTTTTTTCTTCTTTGAAAGATGTTCAAGTTACACATCTATTTCTTTTTATTTTGAAAAAAAATACACAAACCTTCTTGAAGCTAAAAATGACCAAAATACCTTCCAAAATAATATTAATTTTTAATTAAAAATATAACTTAATAAAAATGTATTTTTTAAACATTTTTACCATGTTATTTTTTTTAAGAAAATAACAAATTTATTTTACTTTAATTTTTTAAAATCATAGAGAAATAAAATGGGACTTAAATAATAATCTTTAAGGTGAGTAGTGAAAGATTTCAACAGTCTTTAGTGATAGAAAAGTCTTACTCAAACTTAAGAAAAAAACTTATTGCATAATTATAAGACTTGCTTTGTTGCATGGTATCAAAAGTTAGGCAATAAAAAGTCAGCATAAAAAAAAAAAATTCACTATTGCAAATATGAGAATGTTGTGCAGGATGAATAGACATAATAAAAAGGATAGGATTACCAATGATTGCATAAAAGAGAAACTTAGGGTCACATTTATCATAAAAAAGTTGGTTAAAATGCACTTAGGTGCTTTGATTATCTATAGAGAAGGTCATTAGTAACTCTTGCACTACCAATATATTAATGAAAAATAGCCTAATAACTAAAGGTAGATGGAAACTAAGAAAAAAAATAAGAAAAACTATTATGATAGATTTTACCTATCTATTATGATAGATTTAATTATCAACAATTTAACTATAGAAATGACTAAGATAGAACATGATGACATCGCTTAATCTATTTAACAACCTCACCTAGTGAAAAAAAAACTTTTTTTATTGTTGTTAATTTTTTAAAAAGTGACTATTTTATATTAGTCAAATGCCTATTTAATATTTATTATAGTACATAAATAAATATTTTATATAGGTTAATTTATAAGTTGTATTTTTTTTATAGAGGAGGTCACTAGTGCAATTTTTTATTTTAGGAAAGGAAAGTACAATTTTTAAACAAGAGAAAAACTATGTAATTTCATCAAGGTATCAAAACTTGCACTATACCTGTCCAGCAGCAATGAGAGCCAGCATGGCCCATGCCGTGTTTACTACATGAGACCTGTTTCCTTCCAGATTTGTATACACCTGCACAAAGAAAAATTGCTAGAGAATAATTATATAGAAATCTCTGCATTTAGATTGTTAAAAGTAATCCAGTATTTATACTCTGTGTTTCTTTAAAGAACTAGATGCACTATATAATCCAGAAACACATGTACCAAATTTTTCACCCCTCAGAATTTTGCTGTTTCTATCCATTCTTTCTAGATATTTCTATCCTACTCGACTGAGAAATTTCCTCATGTCATCAACCTATTAGCTGGGATAACTGTACCAGCTAGGCTGACAGTCATAGCCATTTGAGAGTGGCAAATGATATTTCAAAATAAAATTCCTACTCTATCCTGATTGAGTGCTGACTACCAAAAGGAGTACCTAAATCAGGAAACTTTCACTTCAAATTGTCGATTCTTTTGCGCACCTATATCGCCTTTACATCTCTAAGCTTCTACTCTCTACAATCATATGTTCGTATGCACAAGAGCAGATATATCTTCTAAACTCTAAAGCATGATACAAGCAATCACTACTAGTCCAGAGAGAGTCAGACAAGCAGAAGTTTTTGATGTGTATAAAAACAAACATTAGATTATAGTTATTAATGGTGAGCTATAGATTGTTCTATCTTGCGTAGCTCTGCATTATGGGTGTTGGTGCTACACCACGTGTAGTGTAGGAGCTAATTTTATGTAACTTCAGCTCAAGCTAAAGGCGCCACACATGTGCTGCATTTTCAATAACTATGGCTCACGCAACGTTATGTGCAGAAGCATTTTGGATCCCTTTGCACTACAAGTGCGTTAAGAGTTAAGACTTTTTAATAACTATGCATTGGAAATATCAAACCTGACCTTATTTTGACTAGAAAGGTAACTCTCTCCCCAGCCACCAGAAGGGAGCTGTTTAGACAACAGAAATTCACAAGCTTTACGGATGCTTGAGCAGTTATTGAAGTCCTTTCCAGCAGCAATCAATCCTTTAACCCCAAACCAAGTGCCATAGGTGAAGCAAATCCCCCAAGAACCGTACCTGTAATCAGTTTCAGTTGTTAGAGTTCTACCAAAGCAAGAAGCATCAAGCAGGAACAGAAAAAGACTAATAGTGCAGACATTGACATACGTCATGCACATATTAAAATATGCTGAACATTAATCGTTCAAATCAATTCAAAATGTTATGAAAGAAAGTGGTATCCAGAAGGGGAGGAGCAAACCATGAGCCATCTGATTCTTGATTTTGTTGAATAAAGGCTGCACATTTTTCATTAAAATGTTCTATTTCTTCTCGGCGGTGCCCAGGATACAATTTGCTAAATAATCTCAAACCTTGAATTGCTGCTGAGGTACACTCCACATAGCTGTAGTGTATATAACAACAGAAAACTAGGATAAATTAAAATTCAAAGAGGGGGACTGGGGAAAGGAAGGAGGTACACAGAAACTGATATTGAGGAAGTATCTGATAGCTTACGGATAATCAATAATGATGTCACCAAAAGTTTCAGCGGAATTGAAAATCTGTCAACAAATAAGGCAAATAAGGCAGCCAATTTGTTAATATATATACGGGTTGAAATATATTTATGAGGTAACAAATTTCTCAGCATATAAAAGTGGCTCAAGGGATCGTCTCTCAACGCAAAAGCTATAACCAAAAAATAAGATACTGTTCTTTCCCTATGGAAAGAAATCATGTGCATGGGCAATTGCATGACTCACATTTCATAAAAGATTAAAAACTAACCAAAAAGTAAGCTGTATAATGAAAGGTTACCTCCAACCATTTATATGATCTTGTGAGCTCGGCTGTTGCAAGACCACCATTTGCATTCTGCAATGACGTAAAACACATCTCTAGATCAAAAACTTGATATCATTGAGCCATTAAACAGATAGAACTGAATTTATAGAATAACTAGTTGCTCATTGATTGAGGGGAAAGCAGATTATAAAATATCATAAAAAAGTGAGTAGAATATAATTAAATTAGAATCGTCAAAATCAAAATCAGCTTATTATGATATAAACTGACCCTTACAATCATTTTCTTTTCATTTCTTTTCCTTTTTTTTTTCCAAAAACAATTAGTATTTGACTTCCAGATGATAATATCCTAATTCAAGTTTAAACTTACAAAAACTATCGTGTGTATGAATTATATTATATATCTAAAAATATTAGAATGAGAAAAATCTTGATTCATTCAAATTTGCAAAAACTTCTGAGAATAAGTTAATAAAATAAAATCTGTTTGATAACTGCTATATAATCTTAAACCTGTATATTGAGGCACTTGTGATAAAATGAGATGAAAAATAAGCATATTGTGCATCACAAATACCTGTAGTGGTGTGTATGATACCTGTAGCAGCTTTGAAACATTATGACTAGACAGAGATTTCCGGAAGTTAGGTATTCCATGTAATTTTTAGCTAGACTATGATTGTTTTACAAAACATTGTAATTAGGCCTAATCAAGGGCCAAACTAAAGGCTTTATTTTACATAGAATTTCATCAGTTAGGTATTCCATGAGCTAGGGAGTGAAGGACGGAGAATCCAAGAGAAGGGGGCAAGGGATACTTCTATAATCGTTCCCCCATGCGGTTTTTTGGGAACGTTGAGAGGAGGAAGAGAGGCATTCGGTCTTCTAAACGTTGAGAGTGTGAGAGGAAAATCATTTGTGGTAAGAGAAGAGAAACCAAGGGGACGGAGAGTTCGAAGAAGCTTTTGGGTTGTCGTCTGTCATCGTTAAAGTAACTGGAGCTGTCGAGTTGGGCTGTCGTCGTTACTACACCGCCTTCTATTGCACCACATCCTTCTCTGCGCGAAGTAGCTCTCGGTTTTGGACCGAGAGAGGTGACATTCTTATCCGCTTTTTCGTTTCTTTCATATTTTGATTCTGGCAATGCTTGCTGAATGATTCTACCTGTTTTCCTTGAGTTTTCATGTGTTTCATTCACCTCCATATGCGAGTTGCTTAGGTGGAAATTATAGGCTGTATTGATTGTGTTTTAATGGACAATGGGTTTGTTTAAATAGATGAATATAATCCCATGTCGATAAGATAGAGGTTTCGGCTGTCCTGACCGTCTGAATTGTGGAGCTTGAGTGTCTGTGATGCTGGATGGTCGAGAATACAAAGCTCACTTTTGCCCTGTTTCAATTCTATTTTGGTTTTGAACTTTTGAGCGATAAAGTGCTACTATATTTGCTATAAGTTTGTGGGTTGAACGCTTGTCCCTGCTTGTTAGCATAATGGTTTAATGTGATTGAGGTGCTTGTCATGTTTTGCTGCCACTTTAGTAGAGCAATCTTTCCTGCTATAATTGGCTGTAATTTTGGTGAGTTAAATACATGTTCTGTGGGAGTATGCCCTTGTGGAAATCTCATTCCAAAAAGTGCTGAAAATGGTGGTTTATGCTTCTGATTTTGGTGCTGGTTGGTTATTTGTTTTTCTTCCCTATCCCTTGCAAAAGTGTTAAAAGGGCAAATTAATGTGTTAGAGATATTGGTGGTTGCTTAGTTGTTTTAACTAAAGTGTTTCATTGTTTTCGTTTTGGGTTTAAATCTGGTTTAAGTTTGTTTAGAGACTAAATAAAGTGTTTCATTGTTTGTGTTTTTGGTTTAAATCTGTTTTAAGATGATTTATAGGCAAAATAAAGTGTTTCATTGTTTGTGTTTTTGGTTTAAATCTGTTTTAAGATGATTTAGAGGCAAAATAAAGTGTTTCATTGTTTGCGTTTTTGGTTTAAATCTGTTTTAAGATGATTTAGAGGCTAAATAAAATGTTTCATGTTTTCGCTTTTGGTTCAAATTTGTTTTAAGATGATTTAGAGGCAAAATAAAGTGTATCATATTTTCGTTTTTGGTTTACATCTGTTTGAAGTTGATTTAGAGATTAAATGAAGTGTTTCATGTATACTTTTTTGGTTTGAATCTGTTTTAGGATAATTCAAAGTGCTGAGAAGTTTATTTAGAGACTAAATAAAGTGTTTTATTGTTTTCGTTGTTGGTTTGAATCTGTTTTAATGTTGATTATGCTGTCTTGCCTCTGTATTTCACATTTGTGGTGCTTAGGTGCTGCCATGCTAGTCATAGGTTGTTCAATTTTTGCATCTCATACCTGTGGTGTCTTAGGCTTATTTTTGGGGTGCCTAAAGTGCTGTTTGGTTTGAGGTTCTCCATGGTTTCTTTTAAGGTGTTGTGGCTGTAGATTTATTGTTCAAATGTTGTCTAATAATTGCTTATCGTATTTTGGCATGTTGAGAACTTATTTTAAGTTTTTGGGTGTTTGTTTGGATGTTTGCATGCTGTCTAGACTTGTGAAACATGTTTTAGCAGATTTTGTGAGTTTTACTTTAGTTTTGTTATGATTTTTTTTGGTGTCAGTATATCATTACAATTTTGATGATTTTTGTTTTGTGTGTTTTAAAGTGTTTCTATTCCAAAAATTCCAAAAAAGAAAATGTCAAATGAAGAGAGCAAGAACATGATATTAATGTGGGTCCATGAGCTAAAACACATAATAATCTTTTGAATCATTTTGTTTGTGAAAATCATGTTGATCATTTAATCCTTCCTCTTTTCATAGAACTCGCTTTCTTGTTGCTATACTTGTGTGTGTTGAACTATGTGGACTTTGATCCCAATTTATTGGATACGTAGGCCCTAAGCTTTTATCTTAGGTCAAGTCCTGTCTTGTAAATATTTGTCTGTTTCTCTTGTTTAATTCCTTCGTTGATTCTTGATAAGTGGAATTCAATGAATGCAATTGGCCAATAGACAATTGTGCTAGATATTTCGGTATTTAGCTCACGTTTCTATCTCTATGTTTATTTTCCTTTTTGTGTCTTCCACTTTGTATTTGTTTTCTATTTTCTTGAGTCTGATCTTACTTTTGGTTTTAATTGAAAGTTTGATGTTGTTTTGTGTTTAAATATCTAGATAATGTGTTCATCTGTCCACTTTCTCGCATGCCATGATTTCTTTATTTTGTTTTAATTTTATTTTTCTATTTATGGGTTTCTGTATATCAAATGGGGTAAACAAAATATGTTTAGGTCAGTTTAGTTTTCTTTGTACATTTGTCCTAGGGTAACCGTCCTTTGGATGGGTGTTGTGGGGTGCCTAACACCTTCCCTACATTCAACCGACTCCTGAACCCATCTCTGTTTTGTAGACCAGTTTCCATGTTTTTCTTTTGCCTTGTCCTTTTCTTTAATAAAAGGGTTTTCCAAAGTTTCCCTTTAAAATAAAAATTTTGGTGGCAACTCCTTGTTTTTTCATTTGGTTTTTAAAACTTGTTTTTGAAAATCAAATTTTCGTTTTCTTTTTTCTTTTTCTCCATTCGCGTCGTATTTTAGGTGTGATAGACGGTTTTTCTACTCAAGGTCTAAAATTTAAACGGGGTCTTCTACACAAGGCCTAAAGTTCAAGAAGATTTTCTACACAACGCCTAAAGTTTAGGAGGGTTTTCTGCATATTAGTATGACTCGATTTTGCATGTCACTGTTCTATTGGAGTTTTAAATGGAAAAGTTAATAGAGGGATTTTTTTTGTAGAAATTGTGAAGTTTTTGGGGGGAGGGCTTTCTAGGTCGATTTTTATAGTTAAGAGGAGTTATTTGCACAAGACGTATAGTTCAAAGGGATTTTCTACATTTTAGCATTGTAATTAAATCCCTAAACACTAACATCTCTTAGATTTTTTATTATTCTTGTTGACCTGGCCACATAATTGCCATCTTGGAACTTGCCCATTCTAGTCAACCAGCCACTTCATCCTGATCCCATCATTTTTGAGCTTGTAGCAATTCATCAATTAAATAAGTTAAAGATGGGATTTTTAGGAGAAAATACGAGATGAGGAGAGAGGCAAGGGTATGCTGTTACTAAGTACTCTCCTTTTTGGTTAGAGAAATTCTAGTCTGTGTTAACTGTGACTCTGAGATTAGATGAGGAGAGAGTTGAGGGTATCCTATTGCTTGTATAATATTCAGCAGCCATACCAAGACTATTAGGGGCTCAGTAAGTATGGAGCAATTGGGGATGAGGGAGGCACAGTGTATGTATTCCTTGGAAATGGAGATGTTTTGGTTAAGCTTTATACCTCATTGAATACATGTTCCAGCAATATCATTGTACTTCGTACACTGACAGAAATTGATGCAGTTCACTGGATTTGAATGGCATGAAAATGAGAAGGATTAAACCACTCCTTACTCCTAATTATCTTTTTGATGCCACGTGCATTTCAAAGCATATTGTTTTACATCAAAGGGTGATCTAATTTATGCTTTGTCGCTGAAAGATGTAGTAAACTTCAAATGCATGGTTAGGTACTAAAGGAAGTTTGATAGTGATGGGCTCTGGCCTTTTAGACAATTACGGGGTATTTACAATTGTAGGCCTAGAAAACGAGTTTATGTATAAAGTTTTGTCTCTGCATTATGTGAGAGTTTGTGTCCCTCTTTTTTTTTTATTCACTGCCCTTTTCTCAGAAAAAGAGAGAAAGTGAGCAACATGGTGGCATGAGAATAAAGAAGAAGAAAGAATAATTGAGTGGTTGGGGGAGTGGACTGACTAGGAAGCACTTGTATGGCTAGGCCAGCAAACATAGAGTATTAACAGTCTTAATTAAAAATATTCAAACTATAGGGACCAAATTAAAAATTGAGAGGAAGTATAGAAACCAAAAGAATAATTTAACCTAAATCATATTTATCCTATACTTTGTTAGTGATATTAGCACCATAAATTGTTATTTACCAATAATAACTGATTCCAATGTTGCATAAAATATTTTTTATTGTTTATTAGCTAAACTATTGGAAAAAATAAATAAAAGAAAGAAAAAACAGCTTGGATCATGAGTATAGCTACCTGCAAAGAGAGAATAACATTAACAGCATCATATAATTGCTTCGCATCCAATGGCTCACCAACAATCTCTGATGGAATTTTGGATAATAAGAGAACAGCCTGAAAAGAATATGAGTTATAATAGAGGAAAATAAGAAAATGGGAATCCAGTATTTTGATCAATAATTACCTTTAATCCTTCAGCCGTGCAATCAGAAATTTGCCATCCCTGATCTGCAGTTGAAAATGGCCAAGCTCCTTTTGAAATGTGACGATGCCAATAATTAAGATCACCTGGACAATCTTCTAAAATCTTTCAAGAAAAAAAAAAAAAGAAGAAAAGACAATGGTTAACATATGCAAACTAATGCAAGTTTTAAAGTAGAGATTAGGGAGAATTTCAGATGTATGACTCATTCTCAGCTGATACATACATACGAGGAGGTGAGAGTTTACATATGAGATGAATTGAGATATAGGGTATGATGGGGATGGACATTGTATGGGATGTCCTTGGGGTAGTATAAGCTATCCATGTCCCACTTCGAATAGAATGAGATGCTTGATAGAATATTTAAGTGACTTAGTTCTTTCCCTTTAATAGTTAGCTTTTGAGGGAAGGTTCCTCAAATCACTTGGGTTCCATCATTTGGTATCAAAGACTGGTTAGTCGACGGCACGAAAAGGGCTACTTGCGGTGAGTTCTGACTGACGGAAGAGCTGACCGCAATAGATAGAAGCAACGCTGAGTGAAGTGTCGCAGAGTGTAACTACCAGGATGTCGGCTCTTCAGGAGTGGCACTATGATGGGGATGAGGATAGCATGAGATGTTCCTAGGCTAGTATGTGCTAGCTAAGTCCCACATCAAATAGAATGGGATGCTCAATAGGGTATTTAAGTGGTTTGGTTCTTCTTCTTCAATAACTAGCTTTTGAGGAAGGGTTCCCTAAGTCATTTGGGTTCCATCAGGTTGCTAGGTGCAAGATCTAGTTCCCTTTCTTTGAGCAATGGTAAATCTAAGTCATTTAGTAGGAATAAAATCAGGTTCAGTTTGCTTTCTAAATTACCTGGATTTGTAGGGTCAGATATCAGGAAGTCCTCTTAGTTAGAGGAAGCTCAACTTCTTTGATTATTTCTCTCAGCCTCCTGGAATAAATCTGTAAGGGTTTTTGGTATTTAGTAGGTTGGAAAGTTTGCTGTATAGCATTGGTTTCCGTTTGTTGGATGGAGTTGGCTTTAGGTAGAAGTGGGAGGTGTTGGCTGCTTACTTCAGGTTCAGTCAGGAGATTTAAATCATGGTGCCAAAATTGATAGCTGTTCAAGTTCCCCGCCCCCCCCCCCCCCTTTGAATATTAGTTTTGGAGTAGAAGAAATTGTTTTCAAAGAATGTGACATCTAGGGAATGGCAGTATGTTCTAGTTTCTGGAGAATGACATTTGTATCCCTTTTTTGTTGGAAGTACCCACGAAATATTCATTTTTATTGATGAGGGATCAAATTTATTTCTTAGGTGAGGTGGGAGATGAACAAAGATAGTATAGCCAAACATTTTAAGGGCTAAGTTAGAGGTGATGTGATGTATGGGGTAGGTATTAGAGAGTACTTAAATAGGTGGTAAGAAGTTTAGGACTTGTGAGGTCATTCTATTTATTAGGTAGGCAGCCATTAGCATTGCATCTTCCTGAAATTCAGAGCCATGGCAAATGCAAAACAATGAAAATAATCCTTGATGATCTCAAAATTAAAAGAGGAGGGCCAATGAAACTACATTATGACAACAAATCAGCCATGAGTATTGCATACAACCCTGTCCAACATGATCAAACTAATCACATTGAGATTGATAGACCCTTGATAAAGGAAAAGCTTGGTTGTGGCCTAATAAGCATCCCCTACATGCCATCGGAAAAACAGCTAGTGCAAATTCTCATCCAAGGCCTACCCACAACAAGATTTCAAGAAAGAATTTGCAAGTTGGGAATGGAAGACATCCATTCACCAACTTCAGGAATCAGGGGGAGTGTTAATTTACAGTCAACCCTCATTATTAAGGGGAATCTGTCTCTCTCTCTTTTTTTTTTCCATCCATCTTTATTAAATGGAAATCAGTCTCATGAGATAATTTTCCCTTAAATCCCTGATTTCATGGATCTGTATATTGCTAGGAATCTGAAGTATAATAGCTGGCATTTATGGACAATTAATACCCACATTTATGGGTGTTGTATGAATATTGCCCACATGAATCAGAAGGAAAAAATTACTTCTCTTTTCCAGAGGTTATAGGCAGATTTTAGCCAGAAGAATATTGGGGAAGGGGTGGAGGGAGTTTGCAGCGGAATGGTCGAGTAGCGATACCATAAAGATTAGGGAGAATTTCTGATGAATTATTCATTCTCAGCTGATACATATATGCGAGTAGAACAGACTTGAACTTCCTTGATTTTAGGAACCAAGAAATCAGGATTAGTTTAGATAGGATTCCCTAATATTCTATACCTCCTATGGATAACGTGATCTGATGATCTCTACAAGGAAGTATTCAAATTCGGACAAAACCAATTATGTACATTATCTACAATATTCAAAAGTAACTAATACTGTATATTATCTACATAAAGATATAATGTAAACGATCACCTGTGAATTCTTAATAAACAAGTGTGCTTTTGTGAGTGTTGGGCCAAATTCTTCAGTGAGGTTGGTTGAAATTATTGCTTGGGCAGCTAGTGCAGTATCCCAAAGTTGACTTCCATTATATCCCTGCAAAAGAAATCCATTACAGGCATTATTTGTATAATTTATTTTTCTTAAAAACGCTAGCAAATGACCTCAAGTAAAGGTCAAGTTCAGCATTGTAGCATCAGTTTCAAACATTAAAGCCGAAAGTCCACAATTATGACCATATCATGCATAATCCTCTGTTAATATGTCTAAGTGTGTGAAAATGATCAATGATCACAGCTCCAGCAAATTCAAGATAAGTTTATGTGTGGACCTTCATTTTCATGCCATCTTCAGCGAGCCATAGATAATCATAGATCCTTGGAAGATGCAACTTGAAGGCCTCTGAATTTGGATTCTCCACCCAACAGCAAAGCATATTTAACACCTGAATCAGTTTTATAGAATGATATTAACTAAGTAGTCAGTAATCAGTATTTTCTGATGGGTAAAAATATAAAGGACAGAACACTTAAAAGGAATGTGGTACTGTAGAGAACCCTCCTGCCCCGGAATAAATACCTTGTTTACAGGGCCTAAGCAAATGTAGCGAGTATTCTCATCTTCATAATGTATGTGCTCAATTGCAGTCTTAGGAGCCTTTTCTCTCAACTTTTTTCCAGGCCAATGCATTAAAATAGGCTCAATGACCTTATGAAGAGATGTCCAGAGAATATCCTGCACAAGTGAGTGAGGATAGTACAAGTCTTCCTGCACAACAGAGGGAATTCTCTTGTCACTGAATTCTGGTTCAATTGCAATGTTAGAGAAATCAAAGCAGACTTGCGCTCTTGTTTTGATGCACCCAACCCAAAAAAGGAGAGAAAAGGATGGAAAAAGAAAGAGAATAAAATACAGTAAGCAAAGAATGCAATCTCTGACCATTCCTAATAAAATGGATTAGGATGATATATCCAGGAAATAAAATTCGATGAATCATATAAAGGAAATAGGTTTTTAAATCTGGATACGACAGATTGTCATGGTGGTTATTGCCTGGGAAATAATCATGCTAATGACAATGATTAGCGCTGAGATAAGAACACAAGTGATGGTAATGACTTGGTGATTGGTGGCTGAAGGTATATATAGCAGAAAGGAAAAAAGAGACAGATGGCAGCAGGGGTAAAAGAGAGAATTGGCCAAATAACCACCTCTCACAGTAGCTTAGTGGAGTAGACACCCGAGGGAGAGATATAAAGGGTTAGAGGTCTGTGTTATGGTTTCTTAGGCAAGAGTTTGGAAAAGGAAGGAGAGTTCTAGTCTCTTGAATTGCTAGAGGGTTATTGTTACTGGTTTGCTGCTATTTTTCTTCTATATTTTCTTTTGTTTGTCTCTAGCAGAGTGTGAGTGAACCTGTGCTGAGAGTGCAGTGCTTATGTTGCTGGTATTTTCCTGTATTTGTGCTGTATTTAGACTTTGGCATATTGAAGACAGTGAATAGATTTCAGTATCTCTAAGAACCCCATCAGCGATCAAGTAGGTGGTAGAAAGATTAGAGTGTGGTTAAGGTGGTATGATTGTTATCATAATGGACGGGTGTGGTTGTGGTGCCATGACAGTAGTAACCAATGATGTTCAGGCAATTTCCTGCATCAAAGTAATAGTAAATCCAAAATACGGAATTTCCTAAAGAAGTAATCAAATCCATGTGAATCAATTCTGATGTAATTTTTTTTTATAGGACCAGTTAGTACCTTAGCACACAAGTTGCGGGACTGATTCCAATCAATATCACTATATGGAATGGTATAAAGCTCATTTCTCAAAGACAGGACTGTTGGTGTCCTCGGACCAACAAATCTCTTCGCATATAAGTAAGACATTGGCAAATAGACCATCCGACAGTGACACCACATTCTTCCTGTAAAACAAAAAATATATAGAGAGAGAAAAACTTTATGCTTTTGCTACTTTAATGCATGAGCATATAATGCCATTACTAAAATGAATTCATGCAGTACACAAGTTATCATTTTTCAGTCACAAAATTTGTTGTGTGAGCAATAATTTTTTTTCCCTCAACATTAAAGCATATATCAGATAATGGAAAGATGCCCTGACAAATTATATTCAAAAAAATAAAAATTAAGCAATCCAACACCATGTCACAAAGGTATTGTACAATTTGAAGTTGGCCAACCCAACAGATTGAATTAACCAGAATCATCACGCTCGTTTCTACACTACCAAACTCAAGTTTCCTGATTAAGTTGACAGGTTTTCATCATTATCTTCATTTTATAAAATTATTTTTCTTTTCAACCAGGAAGTCGCTCATGTTGAAAGGAGCTTTCTGTTTTGAAGAAAGATACACAAACTGTACGAGTCTATGAGATGAGGGCTTCTGTGAGTATATTAAATTTATGTCTCCTTCTTGATCAAGTAGATTTTATACAAACAGCTTAAAGGGAAAGAACCTGGATGGAATGGAAGCACGTAAGGAAGAAGCCATAGCTCAGGGAGCAGGGGATTATTTCCAGACCATTCATATACTCCAAGAACCTATCACCGTAATAAGATCAGCGAAGAAATACCCACAATGTTATATAAATTGATAAATCAAAATGCGGCTAAAATCTTAACTGAAAGCCAAATCTTCCCCCATGATGTTACAAAAGTAGCACCACCATGCTCTAGAATCCAGTCACGCGCTTTCTCCATTTCCCCTTCTCCAGCATTTTTTTCTTCTCCAAGCAATCTAAGAGTTATGTAATTCATGACTGTACCAAACATGGTGCTTGGGCCTTCAATATGCAATCCCCAACCACCATCTTCATTCTGGAATTACATAAAATCAGGAGAACTTCTGAGAAGGAACTAATACAGTAGAGGAAATGGTGCTGTGAATTTCTTACCTGATGATTGTAGAGATAACGACATATTTCCTTTCTATGTTCTTCTGATAGGACCACATTCAGTGTCCCAGTGATAGATAAAGTGATTACCTGATAATTAGATAGCCCAGAAAGTATTAGGGTTCTCATGGTTATTTCACAAAGGTGAATATTATTCAGAAAGAAGAGGTTATCAGGAAAAAGAAAAAATGAATAAAAGATGAATATCTATCTACAATGAAAAGCCCAGAAATCTTAAGAAAGGTAGAGTTGGTGCAGTTTTGGCAAAGCTACCTGATTTTCAGCAAATTAGAGCAGAATGCATATAACAAAATAAGATTAAGTGTTAACACAGCTTACCAAGCCAGGCAACATAAACATGGCACCAGCATAATCTCCTGGCCAATGTCCATCATGACTCTGGAGAGTTGAATAGAAACTTAAGGCCCTCCTTAATGTTCTTGTCACAGTCTCCTCAGCAATATCCTTTATATCTCTGACTTTGACTTGAGGTAAGACCTCTTCTCTTGCATTCTCTTTTGCAAACTACATTTCGTTACAAGAAGACTGAATTTAAATGGTAGAACTTCAGATATTAGCATTTAATAGTATCACTTTCACACGATAATAAAGCACTTAAAATCATATCACACACCCAACATGACAAAGCTATAAAACTGTTTTATTAGATTAAACTGATTTTAAGAGACAAGAAAACATTTATGAATGGCTTCCCTCATTTGAATGAATAAGTTTTAAGATGCACTTGATAATCATTATCAATTTTTTGGGAATCCAGTACACTTTGTACCGGTTAAGAAATAACTTAAAATTGAAACACAAATATAACAGAGTACATATACTTGAAAGTTTAGGATGAAATCAGTTTTTCTTAGCCCTACTTTCTAAGGTTCGACTCTGCATTGTGAGGCTGATTGGCAAACTATTATTAAAATAATGGTTTGCTTTGATTGCACAAAATACCTGCTATTAAGGATTAAGTAATAGTTTAAAGCATTCAGGTAAGAAATTGTGCTGAGGTCAAGTAAGTCGTGTAATCTTAATAGCCTAATTGCACACAGAAGTCTAAACAGACAAAAAGATCAAAAAGAAAAGTAAAAGAAGAAAACAACTCTGCCAATCTCCTAGTTTACCAAGCAATGTTCCTAGCTCACCATTTTGTCACTCAAACAGGCTAGCAGTCAATTAACTGAAAATTGTTCAATGAAGCAAAGTTTAATTAATGTTTTTTTAAGTACACCAACCATGAGTGCATAGCAAATTGACATTTCACTTAAATTTGTTTTCCTGGATAACTGAGAAAATTAACCTAAAAGGAGAAGATTTAAAAAAAAAAAATTGTAATTCTAGTTATAGCTCAAATAAAATATGGAAAGAGGCAACATTAGTTAATGGTATCATGGACCAAGATACCAAACCTGAAAGCGCATAATTAGATCAGAGCTGTGCTTCTTGTGGAAGCGATTTTTGAAGAAAGTTTCACGAGCTCTCTCAATCTCCATGACTTCCTCTGGCGATCCAAGTTTAGGATCAAACTCCCAGACCTGTCTTCCAATATGATTGTTCAGTGAGCGCAACCATGAACTATCTCCCTCTGCAATCTTCAGCTTCCACATTTTCTACTGATTCTCAGCAGCTGCCAGAAACAATGATGGAAAACCAAATGTCTCAGCGAGAAAATGCTTCATTAAAGTTCAATAGGAAGTAGAAGAAAAACACAGAAAAATGCCAGATAAAGCAAACAAGTTTTTGGACATGGATTTTCTGGCTGTTTTTAGAGGTACAAATGAGCATTTGGTTAGGGAATCAAATGCGCACATCTATATATTACCACAACAGAGGTTATAGAGCCAATCAAGACGAGAATTGGGTTCCTTTGAATTGCCAACATCCAAATCATGTTCTCCTTGCCAACTTTATTTTTTATATAATTTTGGGTTTGTTTAATGAACCAGGTAGCTGACCCCACCTAGTGAGAAAAGAAATTGTTTGTTGTTGTTGTTGTTGTTGTTGTTGTTGTTTAATGAGCCAAGTATGCGTTAGACATTCTTGTCTTGATGCATATCTAAGAGAGAATATACATAATTAACTTAATTTACGCCTAAGAATTTAAATGTACCAACTGGGGACCTAACATATCACAAGAGTGTTGGTTAAGAGTTAACGAGCTTAGATGACAGAGGAACCAATATGTAATTAGTCAAAAATTTGCAAGAATTGACTCATGCAGAATTATAAATCTAAGAATGAAATAGTTGGTTCTAGGGACCAAATTGTTGATATAGTCAAAATTAGATTATAGTCAAACTGAAGTACTCATAACATTACTTATTTGCAATTTTCCCTGAACTGTTGGGATATTTTTATTCTTTATTTCAACAAAATATTTTATGATTTAGTATTTTGTAAAAAAAAAAATTCATATATTTATAAGTTATAATATAGTAGAATAACAATCAATTTCCCACAAATCAATTTCAATGTTCTCACTTCTTCCTTATCAGAGTTTATTGATAGTCCTTTTCATTATTTGCAGTGTTGAAACTTGGTCATATTCAACTGAACTCTCCATTCATCTACTTGAAGAATTCATAGGTGAAATGCTAGTTCTATTCTAAATCATATTAATCACCAAGGGTTCACAAATACATTTCTCAACCAAAACATGCAATGCAAATCACTCACCTTATACAAATAGCATCTTAGAAAGTCATAGGCATAATTCACTTCGGTTACGGATCTGGTGAACTGGGTGGGAATGGTCCTATTTAATGGGTCAGCATTTATGCAAACCATCTCATTTAACCCGCAAAAAATTTGTTTTTTAAAAAATAGCACTTGAGAGTCAGTTTTTATACTTTCAAAATATGCTCATAGACCAGATTTGAACCCCAAAAAACAGCGCCTGAGAATTAGTTTCTGGAAACAAGAAGTCAGCATCTAAGAACCAGGTTTTGAACCAAGAACTCAGCATTTAAATAAGAATTTTGAACCAAGAATATAAACAAGATTTTCAACCAAGAAATATAGCACCTAAATCAGAATTTTGAACCAAGAATTATAGCTTTAAAACAAGATTATGGACATGTTTAGCCATGCTTATTCCTTCTCAGAAGCTACGTATTTTGAGAATATGTTGCGTTTGGCCCTGCTTCAAGCAAAAAAAAAGCTTCCAATTGGTAACAGAAGCAGTTTTTACTGTGACAAAAAAAGCCAAAAAATTAGGTTTGCTTGATTCCTATTCTCAAAAGCAGTTTTTGATTTTAAAATACAGAAAACGATAAAGAAACTGTTCGAAAAAACAGAATTTTTTTTTTTTAGAATAAAAAACCCAAAACATGTTTTATACTCCAACTTTTTTAAACAAAAATAAAGACAGAAGACAAGAGTTTTCATAGATAGCATGTACATAAATACATGAAAATAATAGTAACATGATATTCCCAAAACCAATTTCATAAAACTATTTTAAAGAATGGAAAATTCGAACAAGCCCCTAACTTCTCCTTGGAAGCAAAAGGAGAAGCAAAATTTTATTTATTTTTAATACAGTCGACCCTCGCTCAAAATTATTATTTCCCATAATTATCTCTAACTTTTCTTTACCTACACAACCTTTCTGGTAATTTGACATGCAACAACACTATTTTTGAAAGATTTGCCAAATACAAACTGCTTCTCCTTCAAACTTCAAAGCAATACTTCTATAACCATATTGAAAAAAAAAAAGAAGCCTTTTTCAAAATGACCAGAAATCCACAATAATCTGAAAAGGGCCCTATGAACTATTGTGGGTAATTGGTAATTGGACGTTTTGTCTTGATCTTTTCTAACTGGATTTTTTTTTTTTTACTCACATAACAATTGGCATTGGGCAGACTTGGGATTTTGTACCATCTGGTATGGTGGAGTGGATTGGATTTCAAATTTGGACTTGGGAGCCTTAATACATGTGCTTTAAAAAAAAAAAGGCCAACGGACAGGTTAGCTAATGGTAAGCTAGGTGATTTTGGAACCATTTTGACAGCTTTACCCAAGTCCTTGGGCTAAGCTAGGCCCGGGTCACAATTTTTTTAAATAATAAAAAAGATGCAAGTTAATTGTATATTAAAAAAAAGATACAGGCTAAAACTACGAGCTAAGCATACAATTAAATTTGTACAATAGCTTTTAAATAAATTGCTCACAACTCACCAAGCTTCAAAACTGATACTAGGCATATTAGTTTTTTAATCAAAAGTAAAAAAAAAAAAAAAAAATCCACTTCATGAATCGACAAGATACTTAAAATGTGATTTACTATATCGTAAACACAAAGAAATACAACTGCAGTCTAAAGTGAGACACTTCTTATAATTGTTTCCCAGATCACACAGAAGCCAATAAAGCTAACAAAAAAGAGGGTCAAGCCTATAAAATGACCTTTAGTCAACTCAAAATAAATTAACTCAAATAAGAAGGACAAGAATACAGATACATTATATATACTATCATTAAATGAGCTATGAAAATTATTGGAGCCATAATTTAATTGAAGATTAGAGACGCCGTACAAGGCAAATGCTACCAAACATGAGGGTGTAAGTTGACAATAGTGTCTGAAATTGAACTAAATGTATTAAGCATCTTTTACAGTTCAACAAAATCAGGGACCCCAAAACAATTAGAGTTGCCCACACTCGCGAGACCAAAGCAGAGTAAAAAAAGCCACTTATTGAAAAATAAAATAGCAAGCTCAGAGAAGTTTTTCCAAAAACGAATGAAATATATGTGGTTGCAATCTCACAAATTCACTACACCAGGAGCATTAAATTCAATAAGTTGCCAATAAACAAGCAAGCATTACCGATTCAACACCACAAAATGTTCTCACATTGTCCTCATAAAAATAAAAATGAGTTAAAGATAAAACAGGTTGATATTACTTGAATCATATAGCCAACTCACCTAATCGAAAAAAGCGTTATTTTGTTGTTGTTGTACTTGTTAGTTGTTACCCTTTATCTTGAACCAAGCCAGCCTCAGCTTCAGGTGGACGACGGTGGGGGGCTAGGGTTGGCAGAGAGAATCTGAAGGAGAGAGAAGGAGAGAATGCCGAAGATTCAAAGGGAAATTAGGTTGTGTATGGAAAATTTGTACAAGAACACAACATGCGTGTGGACTGGGGAGTTTGGACTCAGAATTTTGCAAGTGCGTCTTTACTTGTTGCTCTTCTTTTTCAAAGTCAAGTACGTCCCACTCCATTTCTAATAGTCAATTCCACTTACAGCTAGTGCTCCATGATTGCGGAAGACGTTGTCGACTTATCAAGAGGTTTCTCGCAATTCTCAAGCAGCCGATTGGCTTGCCAAGGTAGCCGTGTAGAGGATGTGGTCACACCCATTATACTCTCTGGCTTCTGTTCGGGACCCGGGTCGTGCAATGGAGGAGAGGGTTGGAGTCCGCTGAAGGCAACACTATGCGTTTGAGCTCTTGCTAGTTGCTCCTTTTATTGGTTGGTTTTGTTTTCGTTTCTCTTTGTCTTCAGTTGAATGACATTCATCGTAGAAAATAAAAAATAGAGATAAGCAATATAAAAGTTATAATATAAATTTTGGTTCAAAAAAGGCTATAACAGGAAACTTTCGATAATAAATGATTTTTAAAATAATATATATATATATATACTTTTAATCTTTGTATCAATAATATAAATTATAATAAAAAGTGAAAGAATTCAAACATAGATTAATATTTACTTATATTTTTAAAATATGACTTATAACAAATCAACTTATATATTAAAATTTAATCATAAATTAATAAATAAAAATTTAATATTTTTATATCATTTTTTTATTAATTTATCTAAAACTTATTTTTGAACTATTAAAATAAAAAAATATTATAAAACTAATAAAAAAAATATTAAGATATCTCTATTATCTTAATAATTTTAAATTAAATATATGTAATATTTTAATTATACAATTAATAAACAAACCACATATGCAGCATATAAGATTAAGTAAATTAATTTCTTTAATAAAGAATAAAATTAAAAAAAAAATTTGCCAGTGTGACCTTTTTCTGTCTTTTTCTTTTGGTTTCTTACTTGATTCCATGTATCTTTTTTTGCTTATTTAATATTTTAAATTACATGAAAAAATAGTTAATTCACTAGAATTACTAACATTTATTTGTACACATAAAAAAAATAACAAATTATAAATGAAATAACTTATACATTTGCACACAAACTTGATAATAAAATATATTTTATATTATTTTAAAATTTAGAATCAAATCAAATTGAAGCTTAAATCATTATGTAATCGATAAATATAAGTGTTTAACTGAAATTGTTAAGTATTAAAAAAATATTTAAATTTGTGTAACTTGTAAATGAAAAATTGAATATATGTTATATATGTGATAGAAGTATTACATACCAATATTAGTTTGTTTACTGATTATATAGTTAAAATATTATATATATTTAGTTAAAATTGTTAGAATAGTAAAAATATCTTAATATCTTTCTATTACTTTTATAATTTTTTAATTCAAAAATAAGTCCTAAATAAATTTAAAAAAATATATAAAAATACCAGATATTTGTTTATTTATTTATAGTTAATTATTAATATACAAGTTTATTTGTTAAAAGTTATATTTTAAAAATATGATTAAGTACAAATTTATAATTAAGTTCTTTTACCTTTATTATAGTTTAAGTTATTAGTATACTAAGTATTAAAAATTATATATTTCTAATCTGAACCATTTAATATTTATTTTTTTTCTTACCTTTTCTATTAATAAATAATAACTTAAATATTAATGAATTAATTATTATAATTTTTCAAAAATTAAAAAGTATATTCTAATATATATATATATTAGAATTTTCACATATTATATTTTAAAATAATTGATTAAATAATAAAAAAAATTATTTTTATTATAATTTTTTATTATCTATATTTTTTTATATATTTACACGTATTTATTTTATATTTTATATTATATAATATATATAATTTTAATTCGTCCCTAAATATAAAATGGACATAACTAAACTAAAATTGGCAACGAACAAGGGCATTGCTAAATCTTTAGCAAAGTAGAGTCTCACTAATTTTTAGACAACTCCCATTAATTTGTCAATAATTTTAGCGACAACTCCACTGCTAAATTTAGCAACCTATTATGCTATCCCTGACTCCAAATAAAGATGTCACAAAATTTAATCAACCGAATCCAAAATGTTTGACTTTTCGTGACACATTGTTGCTAAAATGTTGTAATTTTCATCAATTAGTCATCATTACTTTCATTGCTATTTCTTTAAAGTGATATTTTTTTATTACCATATATTTTATTAAAACTTCTTTAAATAGATTAATTCTTTTTTTTTTGTCTTTGTTAAATCAAGCTACAATTCTTTTAATAAAATTTTAATAATTATTACAAAAGTTTTATAATAATAGTTTCATAGTATTCTTTGAAAAGATTACAAATTCAATCTTAATAATTCTTATCCTATCATTATCCTATAAATCATTCACCTTATTGTGGTGACCTTGAATTTTTGATAGATACCAGTGTTTGACTTGGATGCATCAACAGGAGAGCGGCCTCTACACTTGTCTGCATCTCCTCATGTAAAAATGTTCATATGTCTTTTAGCCTTTGATCTACTATTCGATTGACAACTTTTTCAAAAATTAGAGTGTTAACTAAGTTCTGTCAAATTTAGTTTTATTAAAATTAATCAAATAAATTTTATATTTGTTAAAGTAAATTTTTAAGCTTTATTTTAATTATACTTCAAATTATTATTTTTACTAATGTATTAAGACACAAAGAATTTTTTTATTTTTATGACTTAAAAATTATTTTAAAAACAAACAATTATTAAAAAAATTAGATTGATTAATTTTTATTTTTAAAATAGGTAAAATATAAATTTGGATAAGAAATGAAATATAAATTTTTAAACTTTAAATTTTTAAGATATGAAAGTTATGGCAGCGAAAAGAGTGATTGTTAAATGGCCCCACCCGCACCAACCCATTACCCATTTAATTAATGATTCATATTTTAATGTCTAAACTTATTCGTTTTAACTTTGGGGGCTAACTTCTTTTTCTTTCAAAGGTTTTAACATCCTTAAATTATGTTGTATAAAAAAAAATATTTCTATATTTTTATTTTTATAATTATTAATAAATAAAATACAAGTAAATTTAATATAATAAAAAATATCTAAATTAATTTATTTTTTAAAAATTCATATTATCTTAACTTTTAAATCCATTTTTTATTTTTTATTAATTAATTTTTTTCACATTATAAAAATAAAATATTATTTTAACATATAAAATCATTATAAATCTGCCCATTCTTAATACATTATCCACTTTCGTTCTTACAGTTGCCTCACATTCATTTTATTTTCCTGCAGTTATAATTTTTCTGTCCTTGTATAGTTCATATCAAGCACACTAAAGAGAATTCCAATTAACAAGCATATGAAACCAAGGTAATTGACACAGCAGAGGCCGTCTCTGCTATTTTATAACTTGAGTCCTGTGAAGATGAAAATGAGTCTTAAATTTCTGATTTCTTTAAGAGTTGAGGTCTAAATTTTTTATTTATTATAACTATTTTTTATTAAAGATAATTTTATTTAAAATATTATTAAACATTAAATATGAATATTTTTTTAATAAAAATTTAAACTTTAATTTATTATATTATAAATAACTAATCTCTTTTATTAGATTTAATTTCTATTGATAGTAAGATTTTAGATCTCTTTTTTTTTGTTATAGTTCTCTACAATAAGAGAGATAAAAATTAAAAGATTACACTAATAAATACATATTTTAAATGAATTAAAGACCAATTTTTTTACATTTTTATTTCTTTTATTATAAAAAAATATACTAATTTTTAACAAACCATGATAGAATAGATCAAAATTTGAATAAAATAATATGAAAATTTTTTAGTTCTATGTAATGTGTCACTTTATTTATACATTAGTCAATCATATTTAATTAATTTTTTTTATTTTTTTATAATATATGAATCTATCAATATAAAATAAAAAAAGTTGGTTGACTATTTTAAACTAATACACAAATAAAATAATACAATATATTTACTTAAAAATCTCTCCAAAATAAAAAAAAAATCAAAAATTTTATTTTTTTATACAATTTATTTTTAAGTTAAAATATAAAAAAAAATTTAAACTATAAATCATGTGCAAAAAAAAATTTAATTATAAAAATTAACTTAAAATTTTTAAATTTTATAATTTGTGCCAAAAAAAATTTATCAATTAACTTTCCTATTCAAAATCCTACAAAACAATAACACATCAATAAAATTAAGTTATACTAAAATATACAAAAAATTTCTCAACTTTAAGCTTTGTACAAAAATCTCTTCTAAACTTTAAGTTTTGCACAAAATCTCTAAACTTTAAATCTTTTGCAAAAAAATAATTTCCTCAAATAAATTGACATACCTACCTTATATTAAAATTTTAAATAAAAAAGTTAACAAAAATTTTTTTTACACAAATTACAAAATTTTAAAAAATTCTAAGTAAATTTTTATAATTGAACAAAATTATTTATACATGACTTATAATACAAAAAGTTATATATTTTTTAAACTACTTTTTATTATTATGTATTTCATTTAAACGATTTTCAAATTGACAAAAAAATACATACTTTGATATCTCTTTGAGGATCTCAGGACAAAAACGATTAGACTTGAACTAGTTACGTAATTAGAAATTTATTCGAGGATGGGAAAAGAAAATTACAATTATACCCTAACACCACAATCATCTTACAGATAAGTTATGTAAGACAATCGAATGACGAGCAGAGTGCTTAACAAGTAAACACAAGCGCAAGTGATGTTCATCTCATATACTCATGAAAAGTTAGCTTAGCTTCCTATTAATTTCCACTTCTCTCTTATTAGAATAATACGCTGACTTCGATGCTCCTGCCAAATGCATCCATTATAATTTAAAATCCATTAAGGAAGCCATGCCAACTGAGGAAGAAGACATTAATGAGCCTGCAGTACATGATTTCGATACTCTCCCAACGCCCAGATGGGGAATATGTTTCTGTATGCTGAGTAAGAGATCATGCAGTTCTTATTGAACACTCCTACTATTTCCTGCAATGATTTAAAAAACAAAAATGTGAAAATGATTGCTCACTTCATGCTCCGTACGATACAAAGGAAAAGGGGCAACAAAAACTATGCTATATGAAAAAGAATCTCTCTTCAACAAATACTAAGATAATTGGTGACAGATTTGCTCTTCTGCAGTACCTCTTGCGGGAAGTCACCGTCTTCCATCTGGGAATTTATCAAATATTTGGCTGCACAGTGCAATGGCATTGGATCTCTCTTAGCCTGTTCCAGTATCAGAAAAAGAATGGAAAAGATTGAATTTCTTCGAAAATAGAAAATGTATAATCCGGATATCATTTTCGCAGTGGTTCCAATCAATAAGACAGTAAGATAAAAGGAGGTAATGAAATGTGTTGAATGCTCAGAAGCACTAATATTGACAAAAATATGATACACAGGAAGATATGGACACTGCAATTAACATAATGATATATGGTGTTTAAATACAACTAATTTATTCGAGTGTCAGATTTATACACCACGTTGCAGCTCAATTGGGTCTCACTTGAATGCTCGACCTTGCAAAGTGAGAACTCTGTATTTATGTTTCTCCTCATGTAATACTGTCATGTGATCTTGACAGGATCTGAATCCTCAATTCCCTTTTCTTTCTAACTCTAAAAATTGTTAAGTGTACGTTGTTCTTTGGTTTTATCAACATCTCTAACATATAAGATGAAGAACATTAGAAGAAAAAAACAAAGACACATGGTAAGAAATCTACAAACAGATTCAAGACCGCATTTAACAAAAAAAAGAAGCAAACAAACATGCATAAACATAAGAAAAAAAAAAAAAAAGAAATCAGAGTACTGAACGATTTGTGGGAAACTTTCTTAAGAAAATCAAATAGAGGTTCTCTTTTGACATTACGATTCAAGTATGATTAGGAAAACTAAGGCGTAACTAAGGGAAAGAAGAGAGGGAGACATGGTATGGGAGAGGGCTGAGGTCCCCTGCCCCACTGCCCTATCTCCAAATCCTGCTTCATCTGATGAAAGCATATTTGGTGAGAAGAAAATAGCCATGAAATTCGTCAAACCAAATGGAAGGTAGAAGAAGCAGAATATATTATCATCCTCACATGAATTAGAAGCATATCCAACCTAGTAAATTTCCAGCACCTCTTAGAAAAGAAAGAATCTTAATTGAAATACTTACAGAATATAGGTCTGAAATATAAAATTATGTCTAATATTTATTAATATGAAATTTTTATATGCATTCATTCAGCCATGGGCATCCGTTTTAACTAAGTTTGTTACTTTTTGTATAGTGACATTATATTTAATGCTATGGCAACACAAGAAAGGCATCAAAACTTCCTCTATACCTGTCCAGCAGCGATGAGAGCCAGCATAGCCCATGCCGTGTTTACTAAATGAGATCTGTTTCCTTCCAGATTTGAATACACCTGCACAAACAAACATTGCTTGAGAATAAATGTATAGAAATCTCGGATTTAGATTGTTAAAATTAAATCCATTATCCTCATTTGATGTTACTTTAAAGAACCAAATGCAATATATAATCCAAATATACATATTTGAACGTTGTTTTATTTTTTTGTTTTTTAGAATTGTTTTATAAAATTATTTTTGAGAATTCATATTAATATTATTTTCATGTATTTATATATATACTATTAATAAAAAGACTTGTTTTCTGTATTTTTTTTTTAGTTTTAAAAAACTAAAGTTCATAACAGCTTTTAATTGTTCTGTGTTTTCTGTTTCCAAAACATATTCTATTTTTTGTTTTCTATAAAAAACACTTATTCAAACAAGTTTTTGTTGTTTTTAAAACAAAAAACAGTTGTTAAAAACTGCAATCAAAAAGCCCTAAGTACCCTTTTCTTTTTTTAAATCTTTGAATTTTGTTTTCCTTGTCATTCTTTCTAGATTTCTAACATACTTGATAATTGATACTATCTCTCTTCCGGCAAATATAATAAGATACTATCTCCTATCCTGAAAACTGAGATGATACTGCATTTCCCCTAATTTAGCTGAAACTCTGAATACTCTGATCCAACTTAATTCTTCCAGTGGTAGGACAGTCCAGTTTTGACCAAACTAGTAGAGTAATTGCCTCATGTCAAACTTTTCATTTAGTGCCACTCATGTCATCAACCATTAGCAAGAATAACTGCACTTGCTAGGCTGACATTCATATCCAATGGGATTGGAAAGTGCTAGGTTACATTTCAAAATAGAATTCCAACTCTATCCAGAACCAAGTGTTAACTACTAAAGGAAGGTGCCTAAGCCAGGCAAAGTGCCTAAGCCAGGCAAATCCACTTCAAACAGTAGATTCTTTTAGGCCATGATTAGTGTTGCTTCTTGATTGAGATTTTCTCATGTTGTGCACCTATATTGACTTTACATCTCTATGCTTCTACTCTCTACAATCATGTATTTGCATGTATAAGAGCAGATATATCTTCTAAGGCATAATAGAAGCAATCACTACTAGTCCAAAGAGACTCAGACAAGCAGGAGTTTATGAGAATTGATAACTCTAAAGGATGGCAGAGGAAAAAAAAAATAAAAACTAAAAATTAAGCCATAGTAATTGATAGTGCACTATAGATCGCACTATAGCACGTAGCTCTATGCTACGACTGTGGCACTACATCACATGTGTAGCATTGCAACTTTCATGAAGCTACACTATGGGAGTTATTTCTATGTAACTTTAGCTCGCGCTTGAGGCATGTTACAAATATGCAAGCTGAGCATGACAGATATGTATGTTGACAAATGTAGATATGCATTCAATGCGTAGATATGCATTTAATGTTACCATTCAATGTTAGGTTGTTGTTAGTTAGGTTATTCAATGCTACCCTCTGTATAAATACCCATCCTCTGAATGAATAAAATCAAGTTAAGCATTTGCATTTCTTACATGGTATTAGAGCATTTGCTTTTTGCATCGCTCTTCTTCACTGTCAGAGGCTAGTTTTAGTGGTCCTTTATATTTAGGACATTTGCTTGGTGACTATCTAATCTCACCACCACCCTAGGAAGCTCCGTCGTCACAAATCCAGCTAGAACCCAGTTTTTGGAGCCATCCCGCTGCTCGCGTGAGCCTTACGTGCCACCACAAGCATTTTGTCTGTCAACCCACACCCCAGCGCGTGAGAACACATGGAGTGTCGTGTCGCTGGCGTGAAGATTGCTATGATGTCGAAAAGTTATTTCCGGCCTAATCCAAGCTTTTTGTGTAGGGTTTGAGTTATTTTCGGCCTAACCCAACCTTTTCTCGGTGGTTTCAACATGCTTCTAGTGTGACTGCTGTTCACCTACATTCTGTTCTGCTTTGGCATTTTTTTGGTTAGTATTTTCCTATTTTCTAGCTGAATTTTGGGAGTTGCTGATTTGCTGGCTCACTTGCTGGAAATAGTTGAGTACTTTCTTTGAGAATTGCATTTTGTGAGGTATTTATTTTTCAATATACTTGACCAAATATTTGTATTTTTGATAAATATGGGAGAAGTAAAGGGTACTATTAGTGAAATAATTCTTGCAATGTCTAAAATTACTGAAAATAAGCTAAATGGCTCTAATTATCTTGAGTGGAGTAAGACAATTAGAGTTTATTTGAAAAGTGTTGATAAGGATGATCATTTGGAAAAGGAACCTCCTGTTGATAATGGTAGACAAACATGGTTAAGGGATGATGCAAGGTTATTTTTACAAATAAGGAATTCTATTGAGAATGATATTATTGGCCTTACCAATCACTGAGAGTTTGTAAAAGAACTAATGAATTATCTTGAATTTTTGTATTCTAGTAAAAGAAACATTAATCGCATGTATGAAGTATGTAGGGCCTTCTATCAAGCTGAGAAGGAGAGTAAAACTCACTGCCTATTTTATGGAATTTAAAAGAATATATGAAGAATTAAATGTTCTTTTACCACTCAGCACTGACATTCAAGCCCAACATGCCCAGAGAGAACAGATGGCCATCATGAGTTTTTTGGCTAGACTCCCTGCTGAATTTGAAAATGCTAAATCTCAAATTCTCTCTAGCTCAAACATTAGTTCTCTTCAGGAAGTCTTTAGTAGAGTGCTGCGTATTGAGAGCACTTCTTTTACTCCACAAGCCAATGTCTTTGTTGCTAAAAGCAGAGGAAGATATGATGCAGGAAGGAAGAATGGTAACAAAGGAACAAATAAACCCTTCGATACCAATAATCTCATCTATTACTACTATAAATAATTAGGGCATACGAAAAGATACTGTAAGAAATTACAAAACCGTAATCAAAGAGCTCAAACAGCCGATATTGCCACTGCCTCAAGTTCATCGGGTGAGAAAATAGTAAGAATCTCATCTGACACTGAATTCTCTCAGTTTCAAGAATCAGTTAGAAAGACTAATCAAGTAGCCACACTTGCTGAGTCAGGCAACACGTCTTATTTCCTCCTCAAACAAGAGGGTCATTGATTCCAAGTGCCACAGACCATATGACAAGTAACCCTGTTACCATAACCGATGGTTATAATTATCACATTAAGGGGTTTGGTATTGTTACACCATCCCCGTCCATTACCCTTTCCTCTGTATTGAATTTACCTAATTTCGCTTTCAATCTTATGTCTGTCAGTAAAGTCACTAAGGAATTGAATTGTTATATCTCATTTTTCCCTAATCATTGTCTCTTTCAGGATCTTATGACGAAGAGGATTATTGGTAAAGGACATGTATCTGATGGTCTCTATATTCTGGATGCATGGGAACCAAAGTTGGCTGCTTGCTCAAGCATTACTTCTCCTTTTCTTTATCCACTTTAAAGCAACTATGTCCTCAAGTAATTTGTTCTTTAGGTTCTAGAATAAATAAACGTGCTGAGTTTGCTTTTGAATTAGTTCATTCAGATGTTTGGGGACCTTGTCCTATTCCATCTAAATTTGGTTTCAAGTAATTTGTTCTTTTTGTGAATGATTTTTCTCGAATGACTTGGATTTATTTTATGAAACATCGTTCTGAAGTACTTTCTCATTTCTATACTTTTTATGCTAAGATAAAAACATAGTTTAATGTACCTGTATAGATCTTACACAATGACAATGTTAAGGAATTTGTCTCAGATTCTTTTAAGAAATTTGTGTCTGAACATGGGATTCTTCATCAGACCTCTTGCGTGGATACTCCTGTCCAAAATGGGGTAACTGAGTGGAAGAATAGGCATCTTCTGGAGACCGCTCAGGCTCTCATGTTTGAAAAACAAGTTCCTAAACCTTTTTGGACTGATGCAATGTCCACTGCATGTTTTTTGATCAATCGAATGCCCTCCACAGTTCTACATGGTGACATTCCTTACATTGTTTTATTCCCACACAAACCACTGTTTCCAGTCAATCCTCACATTTTTGGTAATACTTGCTATGTGCGTGATGTTCAACCTCATCTAACTAAACTAGATCCTAAGGCTTTGCAGTGTGTCTTCTTGGGATATTCTCGTTTACAAAAGGGTTAAAGATGCTACTCTCCTGATCTAAATCGGTACTTTGTCTCTACTGATGTGAATTTTTCAGAACAGCTATCGTTCTTCTCTCCCCAACCCATTCCTTCAAATGCTGAAGATGACATAGATTGGCTAATATACAGAGGCCCACCTATTGAGACTTCGGGAGGAACGATTCTCCCTGATGACTGCCTCGATGATGGTACTCTTTCTTGTAGTCTTCAGTCCGATGTCCCTCCCGCATCTCATCCACCGATTGTTCAGGTTTACTCCCAGCGCCAAGAAACTCATAATGATACATGTCCTCCACCACCTCCTTCGTTATCTGATCCTCCCTTCAATGATCTGGATTTATCCATCAACCTTCGAAAAAGTAAGCGTGAATGCACTCATTCTCAATCTTCTTATCCCATTGCTAATTTTGTTTCATATGACTACTTATCCCTTGTGTCTAGTTCTCTTATTGCTTCTTTGGACTCAGTCTCCATACCCAAAACAATAAAAGAAGTTCTTTCACATCCTGGCTGGTCAACAGCAATGCTTGAAGAGCTTAATGCTCTAGATGCAAATCATTCTTGGGTATAATGGCTTTACCTGACGGAAAAAGGGTTGTTGAATGTAAATGGGTCTTTGCAATTAAAATGAACCCCAATGGCTCGACTTAAGGCTCGCTTAGTCACTAAAGGGTATGCCCAAACTTATGGTGTCGACTACTCTGATACCTTCTCTCCTATAGCCAAACTAAGCTCAGTTCGTCTTTTTATCTCTCTTGCTGCTTCCTACAATTGGCCTCCATGGTGGTCTCCATGAAGAAGTGTATATGGAGCAACCTCCTAGGTTTGTTGCTTAAGGGGGAGTATGGGAAGGTATGTCATTTGAGGAAATCTTCGTATGGCTTGAAATAAAGCCCTCGCGCATGGTTGGGAAAATTTAGTGAGGTAGCTCAAGAATTTGGCTTAAACAAAAGTAAATGTTATCATTCTGTGTTCTATAGAAAAACCAAGGCTGGTATTATTCTTCTTCTTGTTTATGTTGATGACACTGTTATTACAGGAAATGATAATACAGGAATTTCCTCTCTGAAGGCCTTTCTGCATACTAAATTTTATACTAAAGATCTGGGTCAATTGAAGTATTTCTTAGGAATAGAAGTCTTGAGGAATAAGAAGGGAATCTATTTGTCGCAAAAGAAGTATGTTATTGACTTGCTTGCAGAAACAGGAAAGATGGGAGTCAAGCCATGCAGCACTCCAATGATTCCAAATGATCATCTTCCTAAGGGTGATGGTGACCCATTTGATGATCCAGAGAGGTACCGGAGGTTAGTAGGGAAGTTAAACTACCTCACAGAGATTCGTCCAGATATTGCTTATGCTGTAAGCATTGTTAGCCAATTATGTCTGCTCCCATAGTAAAACACTGGGCTGCTCTATAACATATTTTGTGCTACTTGAAAGGATCACCAAGACGAGGTATACTTTATGATAATCATGGACACACTCACATTGAATGTTTTTCTAGTACTAATTGGGCAGGCTCTAAAAGTGATAGAAGATCAACTACAGGCTATTGTGTGTTTGTTGGTGGAAATCTAGTGTCCTAGAGAAGTAAGGAGCAAAATGTTGTTTCTAGATCTAGTGCAGAATCTGAATGCAGGGCTATGGCACAATCTATATGCGAAGTTTTGTGGATACATCACCTATTAGATGAAATCGGATTCCAGTCTACATCACCATCAAAGCTGTGGTGTGATAATCAAGCTGCCATTCATATTGCTTATAATCCAGTATATCACGAACGAACCAAAGATATTGAGGTTGATTGTCACTTTATTAGAGAAAAGATTCAAGAAGGTCTAATCTCCACTAGATATGTGAAGACAGGAGAACAATTAAGAGATCTATTCACAAAAGCATTGAATGGGCCTTGAGTGGAATATTTGTGTAACAAGCTGGACATGATTAATATCTATGCTCCAGCTTGAGGAGGAGTGTTACAGATATGTATGCTGAGCATGACAGATATGTATGTTGACAAATGTAGATATGCATTTAATGTTAGCATTCAATGTTAGGTTGTTGTTAGTTAGGTTATTCAATGCTACCCTCTGTATAAATACTCTGAATGAATAAAATCAAGTTGAGCATTTGCATTTCTTTCAAGGCACTAAAAGTAAATAGGGCAATAGCAGCCATAATTTTGCAAAGGCTGCCTCCGGAGTATCCCTCAACCCATCCTTAGACAATCAAAACTGATGTTGCCTTTGATGAGGAATAGGTTTAGATAAAAGCTTAGAAGCAAAAGCTTTGTGAAACATTGATTTTTTTTAATTATTATTTAAGCATTTCATGTTGTGATTTATGGATAGTGACCATGATTTGGAGTTTTTTTTTCCTTTTAATGAGTTTGGTTTTCTATATAACTCTGCCTATGCTGCTTTCATAACCAATCCTAAGCCATGCTAAAAGAGGAGTATTGCATTAAGTAATCAACAATTAGAAAATTTTATCGAATCTTTATGAATAGGGATCAACAAAGTGAACATGTTAAAACATGTTGATGTTGATTAATTCATATAACAGACCCCACTTAGTAGGCAAAGGGTTGGTTATTGTTTGCTGTTGTTGTTGTAATTAGGTTTTCTATATATATTAGTTGTTATGAATTTTTTTTAAACTGTCAGCTACATTTTCAAGTAGCTCGCACAATGAAATGTGCTGTAGCATTTTGGATCTTTTTGCACTACAAGAGCATTGAGAACTATTAAAAACTATGCATTAGAGATATCAAACTTGACCGTATTTTGACTTGAAAGGTAACTCTCTCCCCAACCACCAGAAGGAAGCTGCTTAGACAGAAGAAATTCACAAGCTTTACGGACGCTTGAGCAGTTATTGAAGTCCTTTCCAGCAGAAATCAACCCATTAATCCCAAACCAAGTGCCATAGGTGAAGCAAATCCCCCAAGAACCATACCTGTAATCAGTTTCATTGTCAGAGTTCTACTGAAACAAGAAGGATGCAGAAGCACAGAAAAATGAATAGTGCAAAACATGATATGCATGCATGTATATAATTAAATATCTTGAACATTAATAATAGACCAAATCAATTCAAAATGTTGGGAAAAAAGTGGTATGCTTAATGGAAGGAACAAACCATGAACCATCTGAATCTTGAATTCTTTGAATAAAGGCAACAGCTTTTTCAATACAATGTTCTATTTCTTCTGAGCGGTGTCCAGGATAGAATTTGCTAAACAATCTCAAAGCTTGAATTGCTGCTGAGGTACACTCCACATAGCTATAGAGTATATAACAGAAAACTAAGATATATTAAATTTTGAAAAAAGTGATGTGGAATGGAAGGAGGAATACAGACTGATATTGGGGAAGCATTTGTTAGCTTACGGGTAATCAATAACAATGTCACCAAAAGTTTCAGCAGGATTGATCATCTACAAACAAATAAGGCAGTCAATGTGTTGATATCACATTATAATATATGTACATCCAAAATCAACTTTATAAGTTCTTAGGATTGATCTCTAATTATGAAGAGTAAAGGATGAGCTGAAAGGAAATTTTAAGGTTCAAACCTAAATAGAAAATCTACATGTTTGGACAACGTAATACATAAGCAGAGAAAAGTTGCACTAATACTGAACTCTACCAGATTTTATCATGCTTTATTTTGGATTGTGGTTTCTTTAAACCGTCGAGTTGTTTAGTTCCATATGTTCATTACAATGGTTTTAATAGAAAGAAGACCATTACAGTCAGACTTAGGGAACAATTACAGGAAAACAGAATATAGTTTTAAGGAATAGTCTGTCAACAAAAAGCTAAAATCAAAAAACTAAGGACAGAATTTTTTTATTTTTTTTCATATGGAAAGAAATCATGTGAACGTGCCATTGCATGATTCGCATTTATAAATGACACTAAAGTCTCAATAAGAAAAAAACAAAAAGCCATATGATGATAGAAGGTTACCTCCAACCAGTTATAAGATCTTGTGAGCTCGTATGTAGCAAAACCACCATCAGCATTCTGCAGTCATATAGAAAACACATCTTAGCTCAAATACTTGACACCACTGGACCACTCAACAGACTGAATTGAATTTTAAAACAATTAGTTGTCGACCCATGGAGGAGATAGTATATTATAAAATATCATAACAGTGAGTAGAATATAATTAAATGAGAACTGTCAAAATCAATAAAAAATGACACTTACATTTACAATCATTTTGTTAAGTTGTTCTGTTCATTTGTTTTTTTATGTTTTTTTTAAGCTAGGAAATATTAATATTTGACTTCAAGAATAAATGATATTATCCTAATTCAAGTTCAAACTAGTGAGATAAACTGCAATGCATTATATTATATTTTTATGTCTGAAAATATTAGAATAAGAAAAAGTTCAATTCAAACTTGCATGAACTTCTGAGAAAAATTAAAAATACAAAAAAAATAAATTAAAATAAAATATGTTTCATAACTGCTACATAATGTTAAACCCAATAATAGTAGCTAAAACAAATCAGAACAATAATCCAAACTAAAAGTAGTGCAAATAAGTATTTATAGCAATTATATCATTCTTTTTTTCATTAAACAATATAAGTTGATATACTACAAAATTCTTTTTGGTGTTTCAAATTATGTCTCCAATGAAGCTTTAGGTAATTTAAGTAGAGTAACAAATAAATTATATCCGTATTTTATCTTCAATGTACTTCTATCTATCTACATTTTATTAGTGTAGGTAGAGACATTTCATTCTTCAGATAAATAGTGCAAAGTTAATACCAAATCCTATTAGGTGAAGAATCTTTAAGAAATAAAACAAATTTATCATATATATTGTTAGTGATATTAGCATCATAAATTGTTCAGAAACCAATAATAATTAGTTGCAATATTGCATTAAAAAATTGTTGTCATTGATTAACAGCTAAACTAGAGGAAATGGGAGACCAAAGAAAACAAACAATAGGAGAACTATTAAGATAGATCTAACTACAAACAATCTAATTATAGAAATGAGCCAAGATACAACATGTTGGTATCGCTTGATCTACGTATCCGATCCCACTTATGGAGAAAAGGCTTTGCTTGTTATTGTTGTTTAATAGCTAAACTAATAAAAAAAAATTAAAAAAAAAAAACTAGTATTTTTTTTCTAGGTGATCTTGAGGAGTCTAGCTACCTGCAATGAAAGAATGACATTAACGGCATCAAATACTCGCTTTGCATCCAACGGCTCACCAACAATCTCTGATGGAATTTTTGACAACAAGAGAGCAGCCTGAAAAGAATATGAGTCAATATAAGAAAAATAAGCAAATGAAGTCCAGTCTTTTGATCAATCATTACCTTTAATCCTTCAGACGTGCAGTCAGAAATGGGCCATCCATGATCAGCAGTTGAAAACGGCCACGCACCTTTTGAAATGTGGCGATACCAATAATTAAGATCACCTGAACAATCCTCTGGAACCTTCCAGGGGGGGAAAAAAAAAGATAAGACAATGATCAACAAATGCAAAATGATGCGAGTTTTACAGATATGATGTAAGCAACTACCTGGGAATTCTTAATGTACATGTGTGCTTTTCTGAGTGTTGGGCCATATTCTTCAGTGAGGTTAGTTGAAATTATTGCTTGGACAGCAAAAGCAGTATCCCACAGTTGACTTCCATTGTATCCCTGCAATAGAAATTGATAGACTCTAGGATAACTAAAAGAAATAGTAAATAAAAACTATCAAGGAAAAGGGGGAGACACGTGGGAAGAGAGGAGGATGGATCTGTACCAAAAAGTGGGCTGAAGAAGAGGAGGGAGAGAATATCCTAACAACTTAATCAGGTGGGGACCACAACATCACATATATTAGAGGGTAAAGCAAATGGAGAAAGGGAGAAAGAATTCTGAAAGGAAGTGGGAGAATGCTAGCCTCTCAAAAGCTAGCAATGTGGTTGCATTCTGGGTGCTTGCTGGAGTGTAGCTGTTTATCTTTTTATTCTGTTATTTCCTGTGTTCTATTTTCTTGAGTGTGTTCTGTTTTGGTGCTGTGTAGTTGGTGTGCTGCATTGTTAGGTGCTATCAGTATATTTTGTGGGATTGGTGTATCTCGAGTGAGTTATCTAGACTAGAAGGAGTATTATTCAGTGTTATTTCAGGGGCTCTAACAGAAATCCATTACATGCATTATTTGTAACATTTATATTTACTAGCATATGACCTCAAGTAAAGGTCAAGTTCAGCAAAGTAGCATCAATTTCACATATTAAAGATGAGAGACCACAGTTATATCCCTATTATGCCTAATTGCATAAAAATAATCATAGTTCCGTTAAGTTCAAAATGACTTATATATGGACCTGCATTTTCATGCCATCTTCAGCAAGCCATAGATAATCATAGATCCTTGGAAGATGCAACTTGAAGTGCTCCGAATTTGGATCCTCCACCCAACAGCAGAGCATATTTAACACCTGAATATTAGTTATAGAGTATGATATTAACCAAGTAGTCAGCAATCGGCATTTTCTCTTCTGTTAAAATAGAGAGACAGAAAACCTGAAAAAGAAGAAGGGAGGGGGGATGTTGGTACTTTAGATAACACTCCTGCCCCTAAATAAATACCTTGTTTACTGGCCCTATGCAAATATAACGAGTATTCTCATCTTCATAATGTATGTGCTCAATTGTATTCTTCAGAGCCTTTTCTCTCAACTTTTTTCCAGGCCAATGCATCAAAATAGGTTCAACGACCTTATGAAGGGATGCCCAGAGAATATCCTGCAACAGTGGGTGAGGATAGTACAAGTCTTCCTGCACAACAGAGGCAATTCTCTTGTCACCCTTAGGTTGAGTTTTTATGAGGCAATTTAACAGGGAAGAATAATTTTTTGATGTATTTGAATTACTTCACTAAACAATGCCCTTGTTTGGATTAGGAGGGATTGGATTTACAAATTTCCAAGGTAATTTAATCAAGTATATATGGAAAACTTAGAAATTCCACCTAAGTAGGTGGAATTTGGTAATTGCCTCCTCTATCATCGTTAGAAGGTAAACTTCTTGTACCATTTTGAATACACTTAAACATAGAAGACTGATGGACCCCAATATTCTAGAAGGTTTAGGAAGGAAGGCAGAGGATAGAAAAGGTATGGGCAGGTTGTTATGGTTTAGGCATAATAGGGCAGGGGGCACGTGTTACACTTACATTGAATGGGTTTTGATCAGTTAGTACAGTGAGAGACATATAAAAACATGGGGGGAGAATAAGAGAGGGGAGGAAAAAGAGTGAGGAGTAGTGGGAGAGTGCTAGCCTCTTGAAAGCTAGCTGTGAGGTTACATTTCTGTGTATTTTGTTGGAGTGTGTCTGTTTAGCCTATGTTCTATTATTATCTGTGCTATTTCACCTGAGTGTGCTTTGTTTAGAGGATTGTGAGGTTTGGTTTGCTGTTTGTTAGTTTTTTTCCCAGTGTTTTTCTGTGGATTGGTGTTTGTATCTGTGTTTTCATCTATAACAGCAGAGGTATTACTCAGTGATATACACAGGGCTCTATCAATTATATACATATCCAACACAAATATATACAAAGGCACATGTTAATACACATCTACCTATGTATATATACAAAAGCATGCCCAAAAATGGGCGCGCGCACACAAACTCATACGCACACATCATGCATACAAATATATGCATTCATACATCATATATACATTTATGTAGTCGCATACAAGGAATTTTATAATTACTATGGTTATCCAAACAAGAAATTCAAAATATTAACAATTTGAATTGCAAAAACTAAAATTCCTAGCTTTTTAAATTCCATGAAATTAAAAATACCACAATCAAATGCAGCCTTGCTCAATGCTAGTACATTTGGCTTCTGTTGACAATGTTAGTGAAATCAAACACAGAGTTCTGCCCTTCTTTCGATGCACCCACACCCAGAAAGAGAAAAGAAAAGAGAATAAAATACAGTCAGGAGAAGCAAAATTGCAGTCTCTGACATTTTATTTGAAAATCATTAGAAATAAACTCATCAAGGTTTCTGATATAATGGTATAAAATGGATTAGGATGATATATCCAGGAAATAAAATTGGACGAATTATATACAGGAATTTGGTTTTTAAAATTGGATATAACAGATTACTATGGTGATGATGGCCAGAGATATAATCATGCAAATGTCAATTATTAGTGCTGAGATAAGAACATAATTGATGCTAATGACTTGGTGGTCAAGTAGGAGGCAGAAAGGGTAGTACGTGTTAAAGTGGTATGATTGTTGTCAGAATTGATGGTTGGTTGTGGTGGCTTGACAGTAGTAACCAATAATTGTTCAGGCAAGTTCTTGCACAAAATAATAGGAAACCAAACATATGGCATTGCCTGAAAAATAAAAACAAAAATGAAAGAGAAAGAAGATATTGTTTGATCCTATATTATCTAGGCTGTTGGTAGTATTAGTAGGTACAGGATGTTATATAGTGGCACCCAGAATAAAATCCTCAAGAAGCAACTGCTATACAATAAGACCAGTTAGCAGTTTCACAAACCTTGGCGCACATATTGCGTGACTGATTCCAATCTATGTCATGATATGGAACGGTATAAAGTTCCTTTCTCAAAGACAAGACTGTTGGTGTTATCGGACCAACAAACCTCTTCCCATATAAGTATGACATTGGCAAATATACCATCCGACAGTGACACCACATCCTTCCTGTAAAGCAAATAATAATGATAATAATAATATAATATATATATATATAGTAGAGAAGCTTTTTCCCCCCTAGTTTAAGCAGAGAATAATGTAATGATTAGAGAAACTTAAGAACAGCATATACTGCATCAATATAAAATGCCAATATTAAAAAAAACATGCATGCAGTATAAAAGTTCTCACTTCTCAGTCACAAAAAAAATTCTTGTCTGGGCAATAATTTTTGTTGTTTCCTCATTCCTCATAAACATTAAATCATGTATCAAATGCCAGAAAGATGCTCTGACTGATTATATTAAAAAAAAACAAAAAAGACAAAATATCATGTCAAAGGAATTATACAAATTAAAGTTGGTCACCCCAACAAATTAAATACACCAAAATCATTACACTCATTTCTACAGTAGCAAACTCAAGTTTCCTGATTAAGTTGACAGGTTTCCGTCATTATCATCATTTTCAGCCATAAAAGTTGCCCTCTTGAAAGGAGATTTGTGTTTTGAGGAAAGATACACGTTAAGCAAAACACTGATCCATATATATAATTCTTAACAACTAACTCCCAAACTGTAAGAGAAGAGGGCTTCTGTTGAGTAATATCAATTTCTATCTCCTATTTGATCAAGTAAAACAATATGCAAACAGCTTAAAGGGCAAGAACCTGGATGGAAGGGAAGGATGTACGGAAGAAGCCATATCTCAGGGGGTAAGGGATTATTTCCAGACCATTCATATACTCCAAGAACCTACCACCATAAGATGATCAGCAAAGAAATGTACCACAATGTCATAGAAATTAATAAGCCCATCAAAATGAGACAAAAATCTTAACTGAAAGCCACATCTTCCCCCATGATGTTATAAAAGTTGCACCACCATGCTCTAGAATCCAGTCACGCCCTTTCTCCATGGCCCCTTCTCCATCATTTGCTCCTTCACCAAGCAATCTCAGAGTTACGTAACTCAAGACAGTACCAAACATGGTGCTTGGGCCTTCAATATGCAATCCCCATCCACCGTCCTCATTCTGCAATTGCATAAAACTAGGAGAACTTCTAAAAGAAGCCAATAAAGTAGAGGTAATGGTGCTGCAAACTTGTTACCTGATGATTGTAGAGGTAACGACACATTTCCTTTCTATGTTCTTCTGATAAGACCACATTCAAGGCCCCAGTGATAGACAGAGTAATTACCTGATCAATTGAACAGCCCAGAAAGTATTAGGTTTCTGATGGTTATTTCTCAAAGGTGAATATTATTCACAAAGTAGTTATCTGGAAAAAGAAGAAAAAAACAAATTTTGAAGATAAATATCAATCTACTATGAAAGGCCCAGAAATCTTCAAGGCAGAGTTGGTGCAGTTTAGGTGAAGGTGCCTGATTGCCAGCACATTAGAGCAGAATGCATAATAAAAAATAAGATGCAAGTCTTAAAATCACAACTTACCAAGCCAGGCAAAAGAAACATGGGACCTCCATAATCACCTGGCCAGTGTCCATCATGACTCTGGATAGTTGAATGGAAACTTATGGCCCTAATTAATGTTCTTGTCACAGTCTCCTCAGAAATATCCTGTATATCTTTGACTTTGACTTGAGGTAAGACCTCATCTCTTGGATTCTCTTTTGTTAACTTCATTTAGCGACGAGAAAGGACTTAAATGGCAGAATTTTAGATATGAGAACTTAATAATATAACTTTCACACAATAAAGCACTTGAAATCATATGACACACCCAATATAATAAAGATACATAAGAGCATTAATTTTTTTCTTTTGTTTTTTGATGAAAAAAATAAATTTTTTATATTAAATATATTTAAGGAGAAAAGGAAACAACTATGAACCGGGTAAAATATAATTTAATATTGAAACACAGAAGTACATAGAGTACAAGATTTTTTTTTTTTTTTGGTAGGAGATAGATAAGACATTATCACATATGACATTCTATTAAACCTAACAATGTAGCCAAACTATATATAATACACCTCTCCTTTCCTACGATCAATTTAATATTCCTAAACATCAGTTAATTCTTTCTCTCAACCCAGAGCAACCTAACAATGCACAGTCTAACCTTAGAAAGTGGGGCAAAGAATTAGTGATTTCTAGTATTGTCAAAACGAAAGTCCGAAACTGGCTCGTTTAACCCATTAATTGGGTAAGCTTGGGAATGAAAAAATATTCCTATTTAAATGGGGCCTAAGCAGGGCAAGAGTGGGTCACCTCACAAAAGAAAAATTTTAAGAATAAGAAATTTTGAAAATTAATACAAAATAGTTTAAAATGATTATAAATGTATAAATTTACAGTGATTTTATGTATTACAAGAAAAAAAATTTCTTACCATGTGAAAAAAAATTAATTAAATGAACAATTTTAATAAAAAAATTAATTTAAAGTGAAAACAATACTAATTTTTGAAAATAAATACACCAATTTACACATTATTTTTATCATAATAAGTTTAATTGTTTTTTATTTGTTAAATAAATTGTAAAATAACCAAAATTTAGTAACATTGTTTTTTTAAAATAAAATATAATTGTAAAAATAATTAAAAATAATTTTTTTAAAAAAAAGTCTTGGCCCATGAGCTAGCCCATTTAGTCCATGAGCTAGCCCATTTAGTCCATGAGCCAAAATGGGCAGGCTTAGATGTTAAATTCCTAGCCCAGCGCAGCCCATTTTGACACTACCTTCATATTAAACTTCACATATGTATGACCAGAGAGTAAAGAATAATTAAATCAATAGGTTCCACCACATCCAATCATCCAATCTGTCCCTCTAAATGGAGAATATAGAATATTATGAGCCAAATTAGTTAAGAAATCTTCAGATAGTCTCATCTTATTATGGTAATCAGATAAAAAATCACCATTAACATGCACGGCATTTATAATGGACTTGAAGCAGAATATAAGTTAGCACAATTGAATGGAAAAAATATATATATATTATTAGTTTTTTTATAAAAAAAGAAAATTATTAGAAAAAGAAAAGATACAAGTGATTAGTGAATTCAAGAAGGAGGACAAGTTGGCCTCTCCAAAAAGAAACAATGCTAAATCAATAATGCCTTCTAATTCCTTTAGAGATCCACAAGGAAAACTACTCTAAACAATCCATTAGAAAAAACCCACAATGAAGTCAAGAAAGTAATTCTATCCCAAAAAATGTATTATTAATTATTATAATGGTTTGCTTTGACATCTTAAAATACCTGTTTCTGAGAAATTAATCATAGTTTAAAGCATCTAGGTAAAATATTGTGCTGAGTAAGGTCAAGTCTTGTCATCTTAAATGGCCTAACTACCCACACAAGTCTAAAAAAACAAAAAGACCAAAAAGGAAGAACTATCTGACAATCCCCAAGTTTACCAGCACTGTTCCTTTCTAGCCATTTTATCACTCAAAGAGGCTAGCAGCCAATTAATTGAAATTTGTTCAGTTAGGCTAAGTCTAATAAACATTCTTCAAGTACACAATCTACCGGTGCATAGCAAATTGACATTTCACTTGAATTTGCTTTCCTGGATAACTGAGAAATTCAATTAACCAAAAGGAGAAGAATTTTGTTTATAACAATAATTATAGCTCAAATAAGATATGGCAATAGACAAAATCAGTTAATGGTATCATACTGTCATGCACCAAGATACCAGACCTGAATGCGCATAATTAGATCAGAGCTGTGCTTCTTGTGGAAGCGATTTTTGTAGAAAGTTTCACGCGCTCTCTCAATCTCCATGATTTCCTCTGGCGATCCTAGTTTAGGATCGAACTCCCAGACCTGTCTTCCAACATGATTGTTCATTGAGCGCAACCATGGACTCCCTCCCTCTGCAATCTTCAGCTTCCACATTTTCTACCGATTCTCAGCACCTACCAGAAACAATGAAGGAAAGCCAAATGTCACAGCAAGAAAATGCTCTACTAAAATTCAACAGGAAGTAACAGACAAAAATGTAAGATAAAGAAAACAAAGTTTTAAGAAAGAATTGTCAGCCAATTTTCCAAGAACTAAATGAGCATTTAGTAGCCAACCCACCAAATATTATAGCAAAAATTATGCAAAAGTTCAATGAGAGATCAAACCACGATGTATGTGTTGAATAAGTTGGCTCAGCTAGGAAACCAAATGCCGCATCTAGATATTATAGTGATGAAGGTTGTAGAGCCAAGCAGGACAAGGATTGGGTTCCTTTGAAGTGCCAACATCCAAATCACATGCTCCTTGTCAACTTCGGTTTATATAAAGTAGGGTTTGTTTAATGCCAGGTATGTGTTAAAGAGTCTTATCACATACCTAAGAGAGTGTATACATAATGATCTTAATTTACACATAAGAATTCAAACAAACCAACTAGGGAAACGTGACAAGAGCATGTCAATTAAGAGTTAATGGGCTTAGATGATCGAGTCTAACCTGTAGTGAGTCTAAAATTTGCAAGGACTTGCTCGTGCAAAATTATAAATCTAGGAACTGAACAACTGAAAAATGCACCTTCCATGAACTAAATTGTTAATATTGTTAAAATTAAATTATAATTCAAATTTATGCACCCATAAATTACTTATTTGCAATATTCTTGTACTTTTTATTTTATAAAATGATTTTTAATATTTTCATAAATAACATTCATATATTTAAAAACTGTTATGCACTACAACAACAATCAATACCAACAAATGTTCTCACTTTTCCTTATATATAAATAATCTCTTGTTTAACCCACAAAAAATATCTTATAAAAGCAAAATACACTTGAGAGTCAGTTTTCATACTTGAAAAATATGCAACAAAGACCAGATTTTGAAATTTGAACCCAAAAAATAGCATCTGCGAATCAGTTTTTTGAAACATGAAGTCAGCATCTGACAACCAGGTTTTGAACCATGAATCCAGCATTTAAATCAGAATTTTGATTTTTGAACCAAGAATTATAGCATAAAAAACAATATTTTCAACCAAGAACTATAGCATCGAAATCAGAGTTTTGAATACTCAGCATTTAAATGAAAATTCTCAATCAAGAATTATATCATTGAAAACCAAGAACTACAGCACCTAAATCAGAATTTTGAAACAAGTCCATTGCCCAAATCAGATTCTTACAGACTAAACCTCTGCAGCAAACAAGCACATCCTACACTGAAAAATTAGCACCACAAACCAGCCGCTTGTTGGCACAGAACAGATGCAGTGGCAGCAGCAGGGGATGGGGGCAGGGGAGTACCCGCAATCCCCACCTCTCCCCATCCCCATCCCCAATCCCCTTCATGGGAAGATTTTTCGCCTGTCCCTGTTCCCAGCTCTTGATAAATTCAGGATCAAATGCTTAAAAAAAATCCAAACAACAAATTTTATAACCAAATCAACTTAAATAACAATACAACACTGTCAACTATCGACTGCTTAGCATTTAACAATTGTAAAAGTTACGACACTTCTTAGTTTTAAATGTCGCTTAACACTTCCACAAGCATATACATGATTGATCAAACTCCCCAAGGGGATAGGAACGTACTGAACCAACAGGCAGGCAGACAGGACTTTAGCGAACGAGCAGGTTCATGAGAAGATTGAATTGACATGGGGTAAGCTCGATGTTTTGGGGGAAAACGCTTCAATAAGTAGAAGCTTCCCGGCAAAGCTTCAAACAAAGAGGTTGGGCTGCTCACTTCATTGATTTGAACAGTGATTTTTAGCTTTGTTAAACTTGCACCTAAACTAGTTAACCTGTTCTATTAAAAAAAAAAAATACAACTATTGAAAGCGAGTCAAAAATCTCATTGAGCCTCTGTTTTGGAATGTACCAGAAAACCCCATTTTTCATACACAAATCAGCCTGGCATTTTCTGTAAAATTCTTACCTAGCAGCACAAACTCTCACACTCATACACGCACTACATTAAGAAATCTCAGAGAACTAAAACAAATTGACAAAAGATGAAACAAGAGTTATGGTGTGTAAGACGAAGTATGTTATTTCCAATAAAGTAAAACATAGTGAAAATGGAGCCAAATTGAAACAAAGTAAGCCACCATTTTATTGGAATGTAAGGATTTAGAGAGACGGAGAAAGAGACTGACGCGACTTGGTGCGGCGGCGAGATCTGCTGCGATGCCAACGAAAATGAATCAATGACCGGCGGACGAGTGCAATGGGCGTGATTGTTGAGCAGTTTCAACTGCGGCAACCGTGATTCGACAATGATTCACAGTGGAGGACTGAGCTTTCGAAGGAATGACCGAATGCGTAATGGAAATTTTTCAGCTATCTCTTCTTAGTTCTTTATGTAATATGCCATTAATACAAAGTCGGTTAAATAAATACAATGGTCCCTTAATTTTATTTAAAGTTTTAAATTGGTCCCATAAACCAATAAGGGCAACATTTGGTCATAAAAGTGAAGTTAATGTTGAAGTGAGAAATTTAAAGCCATAACAAAGACAAAATATGAGATAAAACTTGGATGCAAGGATATTTAATTTTGACTAATAGGTTTTAGTTTAATACAAGTATTGTAAACAATTAAACATCTTGATTTTTAAATAGGAAAGAGTTCCAAAAAATATTAAAGTATTCGTTTGCATCAAATAAAGGAGGAAAAAGACATAGTCAAAACACACGAGATTTAATGCTCTTTTTAAAGGCTATATGGTTTCATATTAACTTTTTATAATAACTTAAAGAAAAAAAATATTGTAATTAGAAGTAAATATTGAGATAGGTCATTATAATTTGTTCTTAACCATTTGTATAAAAGAGAAATTTTATAAAAAAAAAAAAGGTATAAGTTCAAGGATTTTTCTACTATAAATTAAGAGACTATTTTAATACATTTTAAACTTAAAGGAACCAATTTAAAACTTTAAATAAAGTTAAGGGACCATAATATTAATTTAACCTATAAGTAAAAAGACTATAATACTATTAACTAATAAAATAAATAAAGTGGTAAGAATTAAGAATGATCATAGGTAAGATATGTTGGGATATTATAATCTTTGTATCCGAACTCAAACTTGAGCAATAAAATTAATTTTTATCTTTAAACTTATAAAAATTTTTAATAATTAGACTTGTTTATTTAAAAAAATTTAAAATAATTATTTTTTAAATTATAATTTATCTACATATAAATTTATAAAAAAAATTATATATACAAATTATATTAATTATGTTATATAAACTTCAAATATGTAATCAATATAAAATTTTAATAAATTTGTCCCAACAAAATTATTAAATATAATAATTTATAAATTTATATTAATGTTAAACTATCTTATTAATAAAATTAAAGTAAATAAAATAATTTAAATATAATTTTTAATAAAATAAATTAAATCTATATATTTATAATATAAAAATAATATTTAAATAATTTATATAGAGTAGGTATGGGTTTAAATAAAATATTTTTAAAAAATTTTAAAAATAAAATTAATTATAATTTAAAATATTAAAAATAAAATTGATAAGATAATTTTTTATATTTTTATTATTAATTTTTTAATTAAAATAAAAAATATGAATTTTTTAAAAAGAATTAATTATAAAAAAATAAATTATACAAGCTATAGACAAGCTACTGCAAATGTAAAAGTTGGATTGGGAATACAATGCCAAAGGTGGGCCTTACAACGAGGAAAAGTCCGAGAGATATGAGGGATGGGAGAATGACGGTCCAATCTACTTTTTGAGTGTGAAGCATGAGAGGTTCTTTATTGCTGAGAATGACTAGGCTTTGGAGATGATGGTCTAATCTTCAAAAGTGGGTTTATGTTGGACTTAGTCCTTGCTCTCAAAACTTAATCATCAATAAAAATAAAAAAATAATTTACAAAGATGTTACCTTTCTAATTTTTTAAAACATTATTATGTTTTTTTTATTGGAATAAATAAATTAGTGATTTAGTTTATAAAAAATTATTTTTATCTTTTAATTTAGTCTCTCAAATATTTTTTCTCAAATAAAATGTTTCATCCCTTGAACAATTTGTTTTTCAATTTTTAGGTTGTCATTAACTCATCTAAGCTTGTTCATATAGTGTTTTTTTTTTTTCCCAAAACAATATCATTTTGACTAATTTTAAATTTTGTAAATAATTGTTAAAATGATTAAAATTGGATAAAATTTTTCTTAAATGATATTATTCTGATTAGAAATTTTTTTAAAAGGATTACATGAAATTTTATCTTTAAAAAATAAATATTAAGGACATTGAACCTTTAAGCTTTTATATTGAGATATCACAGAAGCTTTAAACCAATAATAATGGGCCTATTTGAATCTTATTTTTAATAATAGTTTTTTATAAATTAAAAAGTAAAAGAATATAGCAAATTAAACTCTCATTTTTAAAAGATATTAAAATTATACTTCTCTCTTTTATATTTTAAAAAATTACACTCATTTTTTCTTGAGAGACAAACCAACAAGCACAATTTCATTTATTTTAATAAAAATATCTTTAATAATAATATTAATTTTTAATATTATAATTTATTAAAAATATATTTTAGAATTTATTATTTTAATATGATTTATTTTGATTTAAAAAATACAAAATACAAAATTTAAAATTTAAAAATTACTTTTTATATTAGTCAAATACATATTTAATAATATAAATAATAAGGTTAAAATTAATGAAATTAGTCATTTTTCTTATTTATTAGAAATAAAAAATTATAATTTTAAAAATAAAGTGTAATTTATAAAAAAGAATACAACTTTTTTATATATTCTCTCTTTCATTTTCATTAATGGAAATATTGTATATAAAAAAAATTAATTTAGAATAAATTAATAATTTAGTCTTTAAAATACAACTTTTTTATATATTCTCTCTTTCATTTTCATTAATGGAAATATTGTATATAAAAAAAATTAATTTAGAATAAATTAATAATTTAGTCTTTAAAATATGTATTTTTTATTAATTTAGTCATTAAAAGATAAAATATCTCAATTTAATTTTAAAAAAAATCAAGTCCTAATCAATTGGTTCTTTAATTAATATGATAGATAGAAATTTAACTAATAATATTATTGATAAAAGGTAATTAACTATTAAATATTGAATTAAATTATATTCAACTAAAAAATATAAACAGTACAATTTTGAAAATGTATAGTTCGTAAACTAAAATACATAAGATTTATAAACTGCATATAAAAAATGTAAATCGTATATTTTGATAATGTTTAATTTGTTAATTTGATATATTTTATTTTTTAGTGTTAAATAAGATTTAACTTATCATTTAACATTTAATTAATATCTATTAATAATACTGTCAATTAATTTTTTTTATCTATCATGTTAATCAAAAGATTAAACTAATTAAAAATTAATATTTTATAGACTAAACTGAGATATTTTATCATTTAGAGATTAAGTTAAAATATTATATATCTTTCAATAATTAAATTATTACTTTCCTCTTCATTTTAGCCTCCAAAATAAACTTTATCCAACAAGTTCTCTTTCTCTCTGCTTTCAAAATGTATTTTGAAAACAATTTTCATAAGTGTTTTAAAAACACAAAAGTACAAATAGAATCAAAGATAAATTATTTATATGATATTTATAATTTTATTTAATTTTTAATTAAATTATTATAATTTAAAAATTTATAATTAAATTTTTTTAATTAAGTTCTTATAACTTAATAAATTTTTAAATTAGTCCTTAAGTTTTATATTTTTGTTAAAATTTTGATGATATGTTAATTATATATTATTTTAATATAATAAATTTAATTAATTTAAATTAATCTATTTATTTAATTTAACATAAATTATATTTTATTTTATATATAAGTTATTTTTATTTTTTTATTTTTTTATTTTTTATTGACATCAATTATACATATTTAAAGTATTAAGATATCATATATTAATAATATTAAATTTAATATAATTTTAATAAAAATTTGACAATCTAAATTAATTTTAAATTTTGTTAAACTATACAAATTAAATTATAAAATTTAAAGTTATAAAAATTTAATTAAAAATTAAATGAAAGTAAACACTACACCAATAATTTAAAATCAAATAAGCCAAACTATTGCCAAAGCCAGAAATTCGAAAAAGTGCGATATAGTTTTCACACTTAATTATAATCACTAAATTGCTTTGGAGAAGTTACCCTAAACCCCATTTCCCTCGCGAATGGATCACCTACTGTCCAAGTTCCTGCTGTCCATTGCTGTCGGAAAAATCTAAGCCATCTATGTAATCTTGCAGCCACAATGAAGCCACGTGTCCTTTTTTGAATTTCTTTTTCTTTAAACACAGTGTTTCGATTAAAATGAAAAAAGAAAAGCAATGGAAAGCAGCAACGTTCTTATCATTTTAATTTGAACAAGCTTGCCAACAGCAGAAGAGCCGTGTAATGGAAAGCAGCGTTCTTGTACAGCAACGTTCGCCATTGCAATAAAAGAACCTTTCGATTGTTAAAACTTGAAGAAGTTGAACAGAAGAGAAGACTGAATGGAGAAGAGGAAGTTGTGATCAGAGGAGAAGATGCTGCAGTGTTGCACTATTCCATTCAAGGTAAAAGACATGATGGCGTGAAACAAATTGCATTGCTTTTTTTTTTTTCTTTTCATTTTAATCGAAACACTGTGTTTAAGGCAAAAGAAACCCAAAAAAGACACGTGGCTTCATTGTGACTGCAAGATTACACCAATGGCCTAGATTTTTCCGACAGCAGTGGACAGCAGGAACTTGGACAGCAGGCAATCCATTCGCATTTCCCTCCCTCCCCCAAGTACTTTTTCTCTCTCGTCTAATCTGCAGCGAAACTCTTGTTTCTCTCAAGGTTAATCTCAAGTCTCAACAGAGAAGAAGAAACATCTCAACATTCAAATTTCAAAGTAAGGATAACAAATTTCTCTTTTACTTTCCATATACCTTAATCTCTACAAAATATAGCTTTTCATTATGAATTTCTTTTTATTTCAGGGTCAAGCTCAAGCCCAGCTAATCCATGGCAGCATCAGTCTCAGTTTCCGAATCCTTGAGGTCAGTTCTGAAAGATCTGCCCAGTGATGTAAGCAAACAAGAATATAGCATAACTCACTTAGCAGAGGATTCAGATCAGGAATATATTTATATACCCACTGACCAGATCTACAAGGAAACCATGCTTTCTAGGGTTAACTTTCTGAAAAGCTACAAAATCAAGAATCTGAAAAAAACAATTGATCTTCAGAACAAGCAGACTGATGTATATCTGATGACCAGAGATGCTGTAAGAAGGCATAAGAGCAAATATGACTTTTTACACATAGGACTTGTGCAAGCTTATGTTACACCTTTTCTTTCAAGTGGTAGAGTCTTAGTATGCTTAAAAGATACCAAATATCCAAACTTGAAAGATTCTATCCTAGCAGCATTTGAGATCAGCTTGTATGGTGGTGCCAAGTTTCATTGGTTCCCTAATTTGTCATCGTCTTTGTCTGATCTAGCAAGCTCTAATGGGTTGGTGATAACTATGGAGCCACAGGGTTTTGATCCGGCTGAAGGATTTGAAGATTGTGCTATGTTTCGTATTCATTATAGAATGTGTTACAAATTGATGAAAGGGTCCCTTGAACCCAAATCACAGTTTGAAAATCCTACGTTGGAAGTGAACACTGAAAGAACAGAAGTTCTTGTGCCTAAACCCATTAGTAGGAATTGAATCCAATAGATTCCTGAAAAGTCACATTTCTAAAGTTCTTGTGTACAAATAGAATGGCGTGTGTTGTGATCATCTAACTAGAAGTTTTCCTTTATGTTCCATAATCCATATGATTTAGTTGTTTTATGTCTAGTTTCTGCAATGTTCTTATATTTGTGAATCTTCTGTATTGTAAATCCTAGTTTGTATGGTGGAGTCACTGTCGTTAATGAAATTATGCTGCCACTGTAATATTCTCAAGACCACTTTTGAGTTTTTAGAAGAGAAGATGAAATTGACAATTGGGAAACAATGGGGAAATTAATATTTAAATTTTTGTTGGGAGAAATGTTTATATTTAATGTTTGATAATATTTTAATTAAAATTATCTCTGATAAAATACTGTGAATTAAAAACTAGCGGTTGAGTTATTATTATTTGGTGAAAGACAGATTATAACACCTTCTAATCATTAAGATCTCTCAATACCAACACTTACTTGTAAGAAGATTGCCAAAACATATTTCTTCAATTAAATTATTAATTAGTTAATTGATGTAACTAATAATTAATATTTTATTTATTTATTTATATTATATAAATTTTAAAAATATAATATATATATATTATGTAAAATAATATTTTATTACTAACTAAGTTTTTAATAATTTAATTAATGATCTGAATATCAAACTTTTAGGTTTGATTAGTTTAATTAAATAAGTTTATCTAATAAATAAACTGTACATAATTCAAACTTGACAAATCAAACTCAAATAGTTACAACCCAACTCTGCCTATTGTTGGTGTTAGTTAATAGATATTTTTTACCAAAAAAATTAATATGAGGAATTCAATATTATCTAAGTCTTCCATGACGACAGTGTAAATTAATTCATTAACAGATTTGTTGTATCATTTTAAGATTAAAAAATTTATTTATGTATTTATTTTTGTTTCATCATCTTCTAGAAGCCTTAAAATGATGTTATATAATATTTTGAAAACTTAATTATCATATGGGGTTAAAAAAATTCAATATTCATATTTTGAAGTGATATAAAATTTATTTGAGAATGTTAATCAATATTGAGATCATCTTTAAAGAATAAAATGAAATTTTACTCAAATAATTTTAAGTTTTTGACAAGATGAGCTAAAATGAATCATTGCTAAACAATAATAATGATATATACATAAAGACACATGGCCTAAATTAAATGAGGGCTGTAAATAATTGGAAAAAAATTATTGAATGATTAAATTGAAAATGTTACACTTTTGGAAACAAAATTAAAAAATTAATAGTTTAATCAAATTTAAATCATGTTAAGAAGGGCAAAAGTGTATTTAATCATTTTTCTTTTCTATTGAACATTTTTGTTTGAAGATGAGTTTAATGAACTTTACCCAATGCAAAAGCCAAAGCAGATGATTCATGATTGCAATTTATGAAAGGGAAACTAACCTTTACAATATGATTGGTCCTTTTCTCTGTTGAAAAGTAGATAAAGTTGGCTGAACCCTTCTTGCTTTAGCACTATCCTTCCCAAAAATTTTTAATTTTCACATTCCATCATAGCCTTGTTATCTCCAAAGAAACTTTCTCGTATGTGCCAAGGTTCTTATACACAAAGCCAAGAAGAAATATTATTTTCAAAGTAAGAATAGTTTTTCCTTCTAACTTCTTTTTACCTTAATTAATCTATGAAAATTTATTCTATCATACTAATCTGTGCTTTAATATTGGAGTAATTGCATTTTCTTCCGGTGGAAATTTCACTGTCATCTCCTCTTTTAAAAATTAAAATTATTTCCCTTGAAATAAAAAAATTCTATATTAACTTTTTTATTTTGAACAAAATATTTTTATATTTATTACTAAAGATTTCTCATACACAAAAATGTATGTTATTTTTTTTAATGTTTGAAATATAATATAAAATTATTATTATTCTATTTTAAAATAATAAATTAAATAATAAAAAATTATTTAAGTGTTCAATTCACTATTCTATTATAAATTTTTATTATTTTTATTTTCTTTCTTCTCTCAAATCACATAACATATTTTATTTTGTATTTTATATTTTATAATTTATATACATATTTAAACCAATGTTCAAAAAGAGCTAGATCAATTATAATATAAATTTATATAAATAACAACTATTATATATATATATTCATGTATATCTATCAATATAAAATAGTTATTTTTAAAAAAATTTAAATAAACTATTTTTATGTTTTTAACATGGAAGAAAAAATCTATTATTTATTATAACAGACTAAAAAATCATTTTGGTCTATCATAAATAATGATTTTTTTATTTGATTTCTCATAAATTATTCTAGTCAATTGAATCCCTAATAATTTAATATATTATTAATTTAATCTTTTTTTTGAGATATCATCTAAATAAATAATGATTTTGATGAACTGAATATTTGATAGTAACTATGTAATGTTAAAAATTAGTTAAGTTTCAATTTTTTTCTTATGCCTTTTTAATTAGGCAACATTTGATGCTAATTAGACAATGTTTAATATTGGTGACCAAACATAAAATTTTGATTAGTTGAAAAAAATTAAAACTTAATTGACTTTTAACATTGCTTAGTTCGTATCAAATATCTAAGTTATTAAAATTATTACTTATTTAAATAATACTTAGATAGAATAATTAAATTGATAATATATCAAATAACGAGATATCAAATTAAAAAGAAAAATATATAAGTTTTTAAATTAAAAAATTATTATATATAACAGACTAAAATGATGTTTTAATTTATTATAATATATAAAAAGTAGAATAGACTAAAAGAAAATTTGCAAAGCGTTAATTTTTGGTAAACTCTTTTCCCTCCAAATCAAAAATAGTTACAAATAAATAATCAAACAAATAACCTATCGAAAAAATTGAATCTCATTAAAAATCGATTACATAACATAATATAGTTGAACTATTTAAAATAATATTTTTTTAAAATTAGGTTTAATTTTTTTTTAGAATTACATGTAAATTATATATAAATAAGTAATTAATAAAGTACATATCATTTGCTATAATGGGTTTAAACCACGTTAAGTTATAAGACCCAAAAAAACATGTTAGTTTTAAAACAAATAAATAATTAAGAAAACAAATTAGTTTTTAAAAACTAAAAAAAATATTTTAAACATAATTGAAAGCAAGTAATTAAGTTGATAGAGTTGAACGATATGAAAAGATATGTTATAAGAATATTTGTACAAGATCCAGTATTCCTTCTATCGCTTACATCTTTGTTGGAAGCTCATTGTATGTTAAGTTCATATATATTGCATTTTGTTTATATAAATTCAAATATGTTTATAAGGAGTTGATTTAAATTATGTTATCAAATAGTGTTTATGTTTTTTTTTTAATAACAAGGTACAGGATCATCTTAAATATTATATTATTTTACATATATAATATTTATAATACTTATATTTAGTATTTCAATTAATAACATGTTAAATGACTATGATATAAGATACAAATATTTAATTATTTATACTCATTAATATTTTTTTTATAATTTTTAAATTTATCATTATAAATTTAAATAAATTACCTATTATATCTATATTATGATTATTTTAAAAAATTTATAATTAACTTTAAATTAAAAAATTAATCATTAGTCATACTATTAGAATAAAATAATGATTATATGTCACATAATTAATTAATTTAATGTAACATGGTACACATATAAGGCTTCGAGATCATTCTAGAGAGCTGTAATAGAGTATATATAAGAAATTTTTTCTAACGAAAAAAAATGAAAAGAAAATAAGTGATTATTAATTTAGGTTAGAAAAAAAATATATAATATGAATAAAATTGATAAATTAAAAAAATCTCACCAACAATGTCACATGACACAATACTTTTGGTGTTATAAGATAAAATTATTTTTGATATGATATAATAACACATTGTTATTTTAGATATTCTTATATTATTATATAATAATATAACAACCGACATATTATACTTCAAAGTTTACAAAATAAAAAAGTTATTTGAATACAGGAAAGAAATGTCGATCTTGGGTGAGTATGAATTTTTCTAATATTCTCTTTTTTGTATCAAGGCTTTAATTTTCTTTAGTGTATATTTTTTGAAATTGGAAATGTTTTCTGTTATGTTTTAGACCGTGGCTTATATTAAGTTACTTTTATCTCATTTTCTTCTTTTTGTTTCTTAATGTTTTGAATTAATAACTACTATTCAGTAATTCGTTGATTCACAATCTCTGATTAACATTATATATTATTTACATTCTTTTAATTTATAGTCTTATGTTCAACTTTATTTTTTTAAAACCCAAAATCCACTTCTTCCTTTCTAAAAAAGTAACATCAACGAATTATCATGTTAAGAATATTTTATATCTTTATAGAAGCTTAATGATATTAAAAAAATGGTTTTTTTTTTACTTTTCTTTTTTATTGAAATATAATATTTTTTCAGTTTACTTTTTCAATGTTTCTAATTTTCCGTTATTTAAAATCAAGAACACTTTTTTTTTTTTTTTATGAAAAACAAAGCAACCATGAATCACCAAATTTATTGTAGTTTTTCAATCAGACTCAATTTTAATCTTGTATTCATATTTCTAAACCAACTCCAACCCATGCCAAAGACTGTATAGTTCGGCATCTAATATACTGCAAATCCTAATATTAACAATGAAACCCCTAGCCCTGTCCAGAGCACTTAATCCTTAATAATTTGAAGCACAATTAATTTGATGAATATCAATATAATAATTTGTTTCCTTCCAATTAAATTAAGTACAAAAGCATCATGTTGCCCATGAAGTATTATTACTTTTCTAAATCAGAAAAGGAGAAAAGGAGTGTTGCAAAATTGCATTATTCATTTACATTTGGTAATTAGGTAATTATGATGATAATTGCAACATTTATCATAAATATTTTAAATAAAATATTAGATATGAAATTTATAAATATTAATTTAACTACAAATTATCAATAATCAGTTAGATATTAAATATATTGAATTTCAATCAATATTAATTAAAATTATAAATTATCGTATATAATCCACATCTACACATCTGTGGAACGAATTCCCATCTTTACCATCTTTCAAATTTATAATCTTATATGCTAAATTAATTCTATAGATATTAATTTAATTACAGATTATCTATATTTTAAATTTAAAATATGAGGGAGATAACAATTCATTTCTACCACTTATTATTTAACACAATAAAAAAAATCATATGATACTAAATTTTAAAATAAACTATAAGTTATTTATAATTAGTCAAATAATAAATGTGATTTGATTAAAAAAATATTATTTTAAATTATTTAAATAATTGATTATTAATAATTATCTTAAAATAAGCATAAATCAAATTATTTTAGATTTATCAATAAAAATCCACTTGAAAAAAAATAGACTTGAAGAATGGCAGCTTATGTTCATCTCATCATTGCACAATTTGATGCTTTTCCCCTCTCTTAGTGCGAAAAAAGCAATTATTTAGATTTGAAGAAGCATGGTCCAATGATGATAGATGTTCTAATGCTATTATGAATGCAGTTATTGATAATATTACTTGTGTATCTGATCATCTCAAATCCATGCAATTTCTTACTACTACAAGTACCTAGCACCAAATTCAACTTTGGAGCACTCTCTTGAAATCTTAAAGAGTTCTCCTCAATCCAAGAATATCAGTGATCAAATTAAAGAGGTGTCAAAGGAGATAGATAACTTTCTTGAATCAAAGGAAATTATATTGGGACAAAAATCAAGAATTTCGTGGCTTAATCATAGGGACAAAAACACAATTCTTTCATAAAAAACAAGTCAACGAAAAGCAAAGAATGAGATAAAGAGATTAAAGTGTGATGATGGTATCTGGCAATATAGGGAGGATGATATCAGTTGTTTATTACTTCTCACTTTCAGAATATCTTTACAACCCAGGATATATCCAATGTTGAACAGGTGTGTGGTTCCATCAATTTGCAATTATCATGTATTCAAAAAAATTTGTTGACAATATCGTTTACCAGGGAAGATATTTTGGTTGCCTTGAAGATCATGTATCCAATTAAAGCAGATGGTATGCCTACTCTTTTCTTTCAAAAATATTAGGGTTTCTATTAGTGATGATGGATGTAGTCTTTTACTAGATATTTTAAATAATGGAAGATCCCTAGTTGATATTAATCATACTTTCATTTCATTGATTCCTAAAATTAGGTGTCCTGAGTTTGCTAAATATTTTTGGCTTATTAGTTTATGTAATACATTGATGAAGATATTTACAAAAGTTATTGCTAATAGGTTGAAGTTAGCCCTTCCTTCTCTTATTAGTGAGACTCAAAGTGTGTTTGATCCTAATAGGTTGATTACAAATAATGCACTTATAGCTTTTGAAAATGTTCATTACTTGAAAAAGAAGAAGAAAGGAAAGAAAGGTTATATGGCTCTTAAGTTGGATATGTTTAAAGCATATGATAGAATTGAATGGCATTTTTTGCATAAAGTAATGATGGTTATGAAGTTTGCATTATTCCTACCTATGTGATGCATTGCTTTAGAGTACTTGATTATGCTTGTCAAAAAATGAATTCTATGGTTGCCAATTTTTGGTGGGGTGGAATTGAAACAAGAAGAAAATTTCATTGGCTTAAATGGCTTCGATCACTTGAGGATTTCAATCAAGCATTATTAGACAAAACAGTGTTAGCGTTTACTTCAAAATTCAAAAGATCTTGTAACCAAGGTGTTGAAAGGAAGATATATTATCATCATTGTGATCTTATGTATTCTCGAATGGGTGCAAATGCTAGCTATACTTTGAGAAGTATACTAAATGCCCATGGGGTTATACAAAAAGGAGCAAATTAGAAAGTAGGAAATGGTTCTCACATTAACATTTGGGAGGATAGGTGGATCCCAAACTATGCAGGCAATAAAGTTCTTAGTCCTTATCCTCCTAATGTTCGTGTTACTATAGTGGCAATCTCATTTATCTGAATTCTAAATAGTGGAATACTTCACTCGTACACTCTTTTTATTCACTGTGAAGCTACTCTTATTTCTTCTATACCTCTTCCTTGGAGGAATATTGAAGATAAGTATATTTGAACTTACGAAAAACATTCCAATTTTACATTAAGATCAACTTAACATGCAAAATAATGAATTAAGTGATTCATAAAAATCTTTTTTATTTTGGAGTAAAATTTGGAAATTACAAGTGCCACCAAAGGTAAGAACTTTCTTCTGGAAACTTTTAAATAATGCGTTGCCTACTCGATTGAATTTAACTAAAAGAGGTTTTCATATGATTAATGAATGCCCAAGATGCTTTAATTCTCAAGAAAGTTTTTATCTTGTTTTTATGGGGTGTTATTGGGCGAAAGCTGTTTAGTTTCTTTCTCCCTTGAGTTTTTGTCTGGAAATTAATAATGATGAAGAATTTCTTGATTGGTTGGTTCATTTTTTTTCATCTGAACATTCTAAGGTTATTGAGATGATTGACATGAATTGTTGGATTATTTGGAGCTCTAGGAATAATCTTCTCTTCAATCATAAGATTTCTCTTCCTGGAGATGCCATAGGCAAGATGATTTCTCTTCTAATGGTGTTTCATGGTACATATGCTACTCTTGACTCCATGGCCAGTAGACGTCTTCACCTGTGGAGAATGCTTGAAGCTCATTATTTTAAATTAAATATAGATGCTACAAAATTTTCAAATACTGAATGAAGTTTGGGAGTAGTTATTAGGAAAGATGAAGGACAAGTTCTACTAGCAATTATAAATATAGTAAGATCACTAGAGAATGTTGCTATTGCTGAAGTACTTGCTATTTGTTAAGATATTCAACTTACCTCACAATGTAGCATTCGATGTCTTCAAGTTGAAACTGATTGTGTAGAAGTTAGTAATGCTTATAACAACGCCTCAAATTCGTCTATGCAAGAAGTGTTATCATAAACGAATGTCATGTGTTGGCTAATACTTATGAGTCTTTTACGTTGTGTCATATTTTTTTTTGAAAAGTAACATAATAATTTCAATTAAGACTGTAACTTCAATACATCATTCTGAGCATTAGATAAAATAGAATCAGGAACATTAGTAAACTAGATAGAAGGAGCTAAATATGATAGAGATTTAACTATATGGTGAAGGAAAAAAAAGAATGCTCAAGAGAGATACAATCTTGTATAATAATATCCAACATAGAGATGTCCTGAGCTTTCAAATAGGCTTGATGAACCTTCAAACAATCTATTTCTACTTGAAGTCGAATGATACTGCATTGCCTAGCAAGTTGAATACCACATCTTAAAGCTAGTACTTCCACAATTGAAACATCATCTTGAGCCCTTGTTTTTGTAACTGCTGCCATAAAAATAACACTATGATAATCACACACAACAACACCTAAACTCTATTCTCCATTAGAAAGTTATGCTACATCAATATTCAATTTAAAAAATTGAAAATATAGAATTCTCTAATGACTTTCTCTCCTAATTTCAACATTTGCAAAAATTGGCAATGTCAGATGAAATTATGTTAATACAAAAATGACCTTTTCCGTTGCATCTTTGGGATGACAAGTCTTGTTTTTAAAAACAAGATTATTTCTTTGTGTCCAAATGCTCCAACAAATCATAGAGATCTAATTCAATACCTCATTCTCTTCATGTAGTAATCATATGATGATCTAATCAATAAATTTATCATAATTATTTAATGAAGGGTGAAAACCCAAAGGTAAATGAATTTAGACAACTTTTTCCCAATCACAACCCATAAAAACATGATAAATGCATTCCTGGTTATAGTAACATCTTGGAAATTCATCCAATGTAAATAGACCTCTATTATTCAAGTTTGTTCAAGTAGAAAGTACCCGATGACAAAGTCTCTATAAAAAGTTTTTAACCTTTGCAAGAACTTATAATTTTTAGATTTTTGACCAAAAAGTTTGACAATTAGAACTAGAAGCTCCTATACATTCTTTTTGAGACATGATGAAATGATAACCAGATTGAACTATATAATGTCATTGTTTTTCACATGGCCATGTCAATTTATCCTCTATATTCAACCAAGAAAGAGGAAATTGAAATAATTGCTTCAACCTCATTAAAAATAAATACAAAATTAATATGTACAGTATGCGAAAAATGTATATCATAATTGATAAGGTCAGGTACCATATTTAATTCATTATTTTGAGGTTAAGACTGAAAACTTTTCTACTTACAATAATAGGAAGTCACCTGTCATCCCAAATAAGTATGAGGAAATCACCTGCCATCCCAAATACTAATTTGGATACCATTACCCACTCTCTATTTTGCACCTTTCTTTATAACCCGCCTTGCATTTAAGATGCTTCTCAAATATAACTTGTTTGACCACACATATGAGCCAACCACAATCAGGATAATACAACCCTTAAGTACCTTTGCCACTAGTGAATTAGGTGAGTGTAGTAAACGCCAACCCTTCTAAGCTTAAAAAGCATTATTAAAAGCACTTAGAGAGCAAAAACCAAGTCCTCCTCTACTTTTTGAGAGGCAAAAGGGGTCCCACTTTAGTCAATGAATTTTTCTTTTAGAATTTCACCTCTCCACTAGAACTTAGCAATAAGAGAATTCATATTTTGGCATGTATATTTAGGTAGTTTAAAGCAGCTCATCAAATAAGTAAGAATATCCTGGGCTACTGATTTAATTAAAATCTACTTACCAGCTTGGGATAAACACTTTTCCTTTTATCCTTTGAGCTTCTTCCATAGCCTATTATGTATTTTACAGAAAACAAGTTTCTTAGATCTCTCAATCACCGGGGAGGCCTAAGTACTTCTCATAACTCTCAACAACCTTTACTCCCATCTGATGTTGGATCATCTGTCTACTATTTGGCAGCTTGTTTTGGCTAAAAGAGAGTTCATTCTTTTCCAAATTTATGATTTTCCCTGAAAATTGCTCAAAAGAATGAAGAATAAAAAGTACATTATCTGCCTCTTCAATTATAGATCGTAAAAAGATAATATTGTCATATGCAAAAAGACAAATGTGTAATAGGAGGAGATTTACTTCCTATCCTTATACCATGAAAGTTATCAAAGTCAACAGCCTTATCCAAAAGGTAAGAAAAAACTTTAGTACAATTTGTATACAAATAACAAGATAAAGGATCTCCTTAGCAGAGACCCCTTTGATGGAAGAATTTTGAACCAAGACTTCCACTAATGAGTAGACTATAGGATACAGAAGTAACATAACACATGATCAAACAACCAAATGTGTAGGAAAATTCATAGCCGACATAATCTTATGAAAAAAATCTCTATTCAACACAGTCATAAGCCTTAGAAGTATCCAATTTAAGAGTCATATACCCCTTTCTTCTTTTTTTTTTTCTTCTTCTTCAAATAAGGAAATATTTCAAAGGCTATAAGTGCATTATTAGTAATCAATCTGTTAAGGAAAAAAGCACTATGTGACTCTCCGATGATAGAAGGCAAGACGACGTTAAGTTTATTAACTATAACTTAGTTACAATCTTTAGTTACAATCTTCATCAAAGTGTTATATAAACTTATAGGAAGAAAATCCTTTGCAAGCTTAGGATGGTCAATTTTTGGAATCAAAATTATAGTTAATATCAATAGGATTTCTTCCATTATTTAGAATATCCAATAGTAAAACACAAACATCAGACTTAATTATATCCCAATATTTTTGAAAGAAGAGAGCAAGCCTACCATATGAACCAGAAGCTTTAGTTGGATACATATGTTTTAGAGCAACAGATATTTCTTTCTTTGTGTAAGGAGCAGATAATAATTCATTCTGAGTAGCATTTAATTTTAAATGGATGAATTCATATACTTGTTCAACATTTGCAATATTCTGAGTTGTAAATATATTCTGAAAGTAATGAGTAAAGATACCATCAATATAATTCAAACCATAGTATCAAGCACCATCTTTTCTTTTTATTCTCCTTATTTCATTCCTCGTCTTGCATGGGCTGGCCTTTCTATGAAAGTATCTTATGTTTTTATCTCCCTCCTTTAACCACATTATCCGCAAACGCTGTCTTCATATTATCTCTTCTTATTCGAGCAATTTATCCATCTTTTGGGTTGCTTTCTTTATACTATTAGCAAGATTCTTGGATTGAGGGAAACTTTTGACTATTTTCAAGGAAGACTCTATGTGTTTGATCTATCTATACACACTAGAGGGATTATGAAAATGCAGAGATTTAAGTTGCTTAAAAATAGATGAAATGTTTTCTATCACATCACCATTACTTTGCCAAGCATTAGTAATAAGTTCCATACACCTATCATCATGAGTCCAACTTTCTTTAAATCTAAAGATTCTCTCTCTATTCTTTAATAGAAAAAGCTAAAAAAATATCCAAAGAAACCAATAAAGCACAATGATTAAAAGTAAAGCTTTGCAAATACTGCACCTTAAAATAAGGGCGTAATAATCAACCAAAACTTAATCAATTCTCCCATGAATATTATGTGGATCACTCCAACCATTACTTCCAGTATATGGATAACCTTGAAAACCCAAATAAAAAAAATTAGAGAAATCTAAAAAATCCTTGAATACCTACATACATATTTGTAATTTTAATAAACCACCTTTCATTTTAGTGTCATATAATACTTCATTAAAAGTCATGGTAAACTAAAAGAAGCCTGTAACATATGTAATAGTCTCTATGTTTAAGCCTTATTCAGTTAATATACTTAGAGTTAGAAAGTGTAATAAAGTAACTCATTTTATAACAAAATCTCTATCCTACTTCTTCTGTTGTTGGAAGATGTTCCTATTTCTATATTGAATGTTATTATGATTGGGAAATGGCATCCAACAGTGAATGGTTATATAATTGCGATCTTTATGAGCTAATTCTTCTACACTTCTTATTTGGTGTAGCTTGTTATATGAATCATGAATAACAACTTAATTTTTGTCTCAGACGTGTGATTAGATTATTATTACATATTCAATTCTCGTTAAAGTTATTACTATTTTATAAATTTTTTTAATTGAAATTATTTAGTTTATTTCAAAAAGTAAATTAGACTTATATTTTTTATTCAATCAAAATAAATTATAAAAAAATTTATATTAATTTATTATTAAAAAATTTCATAATAAAAATATAAAATTTGCACTGAATTTTTTTTAAAATAAATAAATAAAACTTGGTCTGTTCCTTTCTTCCTTTGAAGAGTGAGAGTGAGCAGGGAAGAGAGCTTCTCTACATTTTCGAAACATTCCACCGCCGCAGATGCACGGCATCTGGACGTCGTGAGGTCGCCGTGAACGCTGTGCAAGTCAGAAAGGCGCTGGAAAACGCCTTGGGTGTCACCAGAAAACGCCACAGCTGCCTTCTTCTCGGAGTTTCGTTTTCTGCCCGCTCGGTTTGGCCGACAGAGGTAACTCTCTAATCCATTTTCCTCTCCTCTTCTCCATATTTTAGTTTATGTTTTATGGCTTATGGTTGAGTGTTGTTTCCTTTCCATTTTGAGCTTTCTATTCCCTTTCCATCTCCTGCTCGGCTCTGTTTTTGTAGTTAAGGGTGGGTTGCATTTTGCTGAGTTTTGATGGATTAATTTCCTGTTTTGCTTGTTGAAAATATGGCTCTGTGTTTCTTCTAATGGCTGGATATTGGCTCTGTGTTGAAATGGTGACTTTAAAGTGCTGTTTGAGTGGATGATGTTTGGCTTGCTTTTCTCTCTTGAAATCCCTTTTTAAAGTGTCAGAATTTTGGTTTTAAGTGCTGGTTTCTAGTGTGTTTTTTCCCCTCTTGAAATTCATTTTTAAAGTTTCAAAAATATTGGTTTAAAGTTCTGGTTTGATGGCTGGTTGTTGGTGTGTTTTTCCCCCCTTGAAATCCATATTTAAGTGCTAAAAGTTTGGTTTAATATGTGGTTACTGGTGTGGTTTTTTTCCTCTTGAAATCCTTTCTTTACAACTGCTAAAAAGTGCTGGATTGATGTCTGGTTTCTGGTGTTTTGCCCCTCTTGAAAGCTCTTTAAGAGTTTTAAAATGTTGGTTTAAACTTTAAAGTGCTGTTATCTTGGCTGGTTGTGGGTTTATTTTTTCCACTTGAAATCTCATTTTTAGACGCTAAAATGCTGGTTTAAAGTGCTGTCTTGGCACAGTGTGCTGTTTAGGTTTTTTTTAGCCATTTTTTGGTGTCCAAAAGCATGTTTCTAGTTAAAATATGTGTTGTTTTGGTGCTGTTTTCTGTCCAGTTTTTTAACCATATTTTGTTGTCTTAAATCTTCTCTTTTATATGTTAAGTTCTTATTTAGATAGCCTGAAAGTTGGGTTTTATTTTAACTTGTTTTCATTGCCTTTGTAATAAGGCTTTGTCATGTTAAAATTTTGATTTGGATGTTTTGTGTGTTGAGGTTGATTATCACTTATTTTCATCATCTCTTAAAAGCGATGGGGCAGATTCTAGCTTACTTTCATGGCTTTTTAAGAGTAATTTAGCATATTAAAACTCAATTTGAAACATTTGGGATTTTTTCAATCATTTTCATGGTCTCCTTAGTGCATTTCGATATGTCAAAATACTGATTTAAGTGATGAAAATATGGATTGCTGTTTTCTTTTTTCTTTTTTAATTGTATTTTCTTGTTTTTGTGTGATTTCTTTTTGATTCATAGAATTGCAAAATGGAATTGAAATTTGAATGTTATCTTTATTATTTGTTTATTTATTTTTCTGTTTTTTCCTCTATTTTGTTTGTGTATTAAAGAGAAAGTCGGGATGCCAGTAGCACCTATCATAGAAAGGTTCGTAGAAACGCGCCTTAGGTGGTTTAGTCATATACAAAAGAGACCATTAGATGTTCTCGTACGGAGAGTTGACCAGATGAAAGATAGTCGAATAGCTAGAGGTAGAGGAAGACTAAAGAAAACAATAGGAAAAACTATTAGGATGAATTTAATTATTAATAACCTAACTATAGAAATGAACAAAAATAGAATGCGTTGGCGTTGCTTAATTCATATAGCCGACTCTACTTAGTGGGAAAAGGCTTGGTTTGTTGTTCTTGTTGTATTGTTTTTTTGTTAGTAGAAAAGGGGTAAATAAAATAAGTTTATCCCTAACTTTTGGAAATATAAAATGTTACTTTTTTTTTAAATCAAAAACACTCATGCATGGCCTTCCTGTTTTAGTTATAGTGTGTATTATTTGCTTACCGAGTGCAAAACTTACTTCTCCTTACTTTTTTAGTTATAGGTTTAGTAGGTTCACTAATTGTCTTGTTGAGTATAGTACCATCAATTGATGAGCCACACATTGGTCATGTGCGCTTGAACGGAATTAAATTTGTATTTATCAATTATCAATCTATTGCACTCAAGAGTGGCTCTGTAATTCCACAGGTTGCTGATAGACCCTAGGTCACAAAAAGTAACAAATTAAAATTATCAATGTGGGCTGGAAGGAAAGGAGGAAGAGAATATCCTAACAACCTAATCAAGTGGGGACCACTACATCAGATATATTAGAGGGTAGAGCAAATGGAAAAAAAGGGGGGAAAATGTGGAAGGGACTTGGGAGAGTGTTAGCCTCTCGAAAGCTAGCAATGTTGTTGCATTTTGTGTTTGCTGGAGTGTTGCTGTTTATCTTTTTATTCTGTTATTTCTTTTGTTCTATTTTCTTGAGTGTGTTCTGTTTTGGAGTTGTGAAGTTGGTGTGCTCTTTTATTAGTCTTTCCAGTATATTCTGTGGATTGGTGTATGGTTTTGAGTGTTTCATTTATAATAGAAGTATTATTCAGTGCTATATTTAAGGAAGCTCATGACCAAGAATAGTAGATCTAGATAACAGAGTAGCCATTTGGAAAAAGAGATGGTAGGAGTGAAAGAGGACATGAGAACCCTCAAGGAATGCATGAGAGAATTACATGATGCTGTGGTTCGATTAATCCAAGTAAAAGAGATTGGAAAAAAAGAGAATAATCCTACTAAATGGTCCTCTAGTTGGAGTAAATTGGAGATCGAAAGGAGTTGAAGAATGCATCAATTCAAGAATTAAAACCAGAAGTTTTTAGCTCCACAAATTCTATGGAGACAAATCAGAAACAGGAAGAGAAAGAGATTTTATTTGCAGCATCAATGTCAAGCCAGCCGGACAGTGTTGATTGGCTATCTAACATTGAAGTAGTCAAGAGGAGAGAGCTGAAGCATGGTTGCGAAGGTGAGAAATTTGATGCACGCACAAGGAGCAAGAGTTGGTGTCATTTGCTGTTGACGGCACAAGAAGGCAAGGGTAAAGGGAATAAAGAAAATTGGGCCTTGGATCGGGTTATAAATATTAAGTGGGGAAGAAGTCCAATGTTAAATGAGGAAGAAAAATTCATCAAGCCCATTAGTCCCTACACATATTATTGGGCTGAACTTTTTTATAATTACAGCCACCAATCTCACAAACCAATCTAAGTGAATGGGCTTGGCCCATATGGTAAATGAGAGAAACCTAATTTTAGACAAGGTTAAGAAGAATAGGCTCTACAAGGGTCTAACAAGTATTGGGGTTCTTAAATCTTTGGATCCAAGCCCATGTACTTGGATTATCCTAGTATCTAAACTTGTAAACATAACCTATGTTTTGATGCCTCCTAAGCAAACTGGGACATAATGTTCTATGATTTTATTGAAGGTTGATGAAGAAGACAATAGAGGCAAAGGAAGGAAGGCACCTAAGAAGGAGATTCAAACTAAAGAAAAATCATATTCCTTCCTAACAACATTGGCAAACAACCCAGAGGCAATTTCTCAACTATTCTAGGATGAAAAAGCAAGAAGAAAGGTGATGAGATTTTGTTTCTAGTGGGATGAACAGTGTGGGACAAATTATAGGAGGACTAACCTACAATTAGTAATGGTGGCAGTCAAGGATGATGAAGGAAAATAGAAGTGTTGTGTATAAATAGGATCAGATCATGTAAATCAATTAGAATAAAGTTTATGTCTAGGCTAGACATTAGAGATTAGTTGTTTAATTATATTTATTATGTTTTCCTAGAATAGGTCCTCTCTTCTTGTATAAATACCCAACACTTTGCTCTCATAATACACATAGAAATTTCTCATTCTACATGGTATCAGAGCTTACTGTGATCTTCTAGTAGTATCTCTTTGGGACTGTGTTTCTTTCCAGCCCAAAAACTCTATTTTTTCTTCCATTCATTATTTCCAGTTCTAGTCACTCATTACCCGACCTTTTCCTAGCCCCTCCTTGGAAAATGCGCCTTATCACCGTGTTTAAAAGGTTCCGATCGGTCAGAAGGTAGAGCGTTGTCGCTGTCGCTGTTGCCATTGCCACACACTGCTACCCAAAACTGTGCTTTCCCATGCGCCAGCACGTGCCGTCACGTTTGCCGTCGTCGACTGATGCAGTTTTTCCTGTAGTGATCACCGTGCTGCCCTTTTCCTATTTCTAGGTAGTAGAGTTTTTTTCAATAAAAAATAGTGATGACTACTATTAAGTCAGGTACTTTTTTCACCCTTATTAGTGGTGCACCTACCATTACCTTTGAAAAGTTGCATGGGGCATCCAATTACAAATCTTGGGCTGCATCAGTTTGCTTATGGTTTAAAGGACAGGGATATTTAGAACATTTAACTAAGCAGGATATTGACATTGCTGAAATGGATAGATCAAATTGAATAAAAATTGATGCTCAACTTTGTTCCTTATTATGGCATTCTTTAGACTCTAAATTACTTTCCACATACTAAGTTTATAAAACTTGTTATGATGTATGGAACAAGGTAGCTTCATATACAGTAATGATATTCGTCGCTATTATGATGTGTTATCTAACCTTGTCAATCTTAAGCATCAGGACTTGGATACTACCACATATGTGAGCAAAATTGAGGCTCTCAAACATGAGTTTAGATCTTTGATGCTTGCCACAGCCTTAACTTTTGATCAAGAAGCACAATGGGACAAATTCTTTATGGTTATGACACTAATTAACCTACGTCCTGATCTTGATGTAGTTAGAAATCAAATTTTGGGAGGTTTTAATATTCCCACATTAGATGACGTCTTTGTTCGTTTGGTGCGCATCTCTGCATCACAAGCTCCGCCTATCAATAATACTATTCCTTCAATTGTTGATTCTTTAGTCTTGGTATCTCAAACTAGTGAGAAAGGGAATCCAAGTGGAGGAAGTGGGCGTAGTAGTGGCCGCAAACGTCCTCAATGTACGCATTGCAATAAGTGGGACATACTTGAGATCGTTGCTTGGTGCTCTATGGTTGACCATCTCGTTCTATCAATGTTGCTCAGTCTGACATATCATTTACTAATGATCATTCTTCATAGTCTATTTGTTTAACTGGTGAGGACTACAAAGAGTATCTAAAGTATCAACAAGATAAACAGTCATCTGTGGTTGTCTCAATTGCTCAAACTGGTAATGTAATTACTTGCTTTATCCGTTCCCCTGACATTGGACCATGGGTTCTTGACTCGGGTGCCTTCGAACATATCTTTGGTAATAAAAATCTATTTATTCACCTTTCTAGTTCCTCTTCTCTTCCTCTAGTAACTATAGCCAATGGCTTTAAAACTGCTGCTATAGGGATTGGACAAGCCTAAATTTTTCCTTCCATATATGTTGATTCTGTTCTTTATGTTGTTGATTCCCCTTTTAATCTTATTTCTGTTAGTAAATTGACTTACTCTCACAAATGTTCCATTACCTTTTCTAATTAAAGTGTTTATGTTCAGGATTGAAGTAGAGGGAAGAAGATTAATGTAGGGCGTGAGTCACAAGGCTTGTACCATCTTTCGCCTTCTAAATCTCCAGTTGCATGCACATCCAGCTACTTCCCATCTCTCATCCACAATCGTTTAGGACATCCAAACCTTTCCAAAGTCCGTAAAATGGATGCTTCTCTTTCTACCTTGTCCTTCCTCCCTTGTGAGTCATGTCAGTTGGGTAAATAACCACGTAGTTCCTTTTCTAATAGTTTTAATAATAGGTCTACATTTCCCTTTCAACTTGTTCACTTTGATGTCTGGGTCCTAGTCGTGTGTCTTCTACTTTTGGCTTACAATACTTTGTAACCTTCACTGATGACTATTCTCGTTGTACTTGATGAAAACTCGTTCTGAGATATTTAATATTTTTCAAAATTTGTGCTGTAATAAAGACTCAATTTAATACCTTTGTCTCTATCTTACATTCTAATAATGCTAAAGAATATTTATCTACATCTGTTAAGGTATTTATGACTTCTCAAGGGATTTTACATCAAACTTCTTGTCCCTATACTCCACAACAAAATGGGGTAGCCAAACGTGAGAATCGTCATTTTATTGAAACAGCTTGTACTTTACTTATTCATCATAATGTTCTTACTCTTTTTTGGAGTGATGCTGTTCTCACTGTATGTTACCTAATTAATCGTATGCCTTCTTCTGTATTGAATGATCAAATTCCTCATTCTCTATTGTTTTCCAATGATCCTCTTTATCATCTTCCTCTCCATGATTTTGTTTGTGTTTTCTTTGTTTATGATTTGACCTCACGTAAAGATAAGTTTGTTGCCAAATCCATCAAGTGTGTTTTTCTCGGATACACTAGTCTCCAAAAGGGCTACCGATATTATTGTCCAACCACTCGATGCTGTTTCACCTCTCCAGATGTGACCTTCTTCGAGTCTTTTCCATTTTGTGTCTGCTATGCCTGACAATACCTTTGTAATTGAAACCCTTCTTGTTCCTTCCCTTGCTTCTTTAGAGGCTTTACCACAGGTCTCCCTTAGTCCTCCTCTCCAGACTTATCATCGTCGCCCACGTCTTGAGTCAACAGGTACTCTTGCTGACTCACTACCTTCGTCCGAATTGCCCGTTGCTTCGGTCCAACATTTGCCTGATACTCCTTTAATTACTATTCGTAAAGGTACTCGCTCCACTTGTAATCCTCATCCTATTTATAATTTTTTGAGCTATCATTGTTTATCTATTCCATATTTTGCCTATGTGTCTTTTTTGGATTCTATTTCTGTTTCTAAGACTACTGGTGAGGCTTTAGCACATTTGGGTTGGAGGCAAGCCATGTTTGATGGGATGACTACCTTGCATTTTAATGGTAAATGGGACTTGGTTTCTCTCCCTCCTGAAAAGTCTCTGGTTGGTTGCCGATGGGTATATGCGGTTAAAGTTGGTTCGGATGGTAAAGTTGAAAGACTAAAAGTCCATTTGATAGCAAAAGGATACACTCAGATCGCCTGGATTATGGTGATACCTTCTCTCTTGTTGCTAAAATTGCTTCGATTTGTGTCTTCTTATTAATTGCGGCTATAAATCACTGGCCACTTTATCAACTTGACATTAAAAATACCTTCCTTAATGGTGAATTGGAAGAAGTATATATGGACCAACCACCTAGCTTTGTTGCTCAGGGGGAGTCTGGGAAAGTATGTTGACTCCGTCATGCTCTTTATGGACTCAAACAATCACTTAGAGCTTGGTTTGGCCGATTCAATTCCATGGTTCAAAATTTTGGAATGACTCGCAGTGAAGCTGATCATTCAGTTTTCTTTTGCCATATATCACAAGGCAAGTGCATATACCTAGTTGTTTATGTAGATGACATTGTTATTACAGGCAATGATGATTTAGGCATTGTCCAACTCAAACAATATCTATGTAACCACTTCCAAACCAAAGATTTGGGAAAACTTTAATACTTTCTAGGAATTGAGGTTGCCCGATTCAGTATTGGTGTTGCCATTTCACAACTAAAGTATGCACTTGACCTATTAGAAGACAGGCATAACAAACTGCAAATCAGCTGGTAGTCCAATGGATCCAAATGTCAAACTCCATCTAGGATAGGGAAAGCTGATTAAAGATCTTGAAAGATATAGAAGACTTGTTGGAAAACTTTATTACCTCACTATCACTCGTTTAGATTTATCTTTTGCTGTGAGCATAGTAAGCCAGTTCTTACAATCACCATGTGATAGTCATTGGGATGCAGTTGTTCAAATCCTTCGATATATTAAAGTAGCGCCAGGCCAAGGATTGTTATATGAAGACAAGGGGAGCTCCTAGGTTGTTGGCTTTACTAATGTAGATTGGGCCGGTTTACTAGATGATAGGCTATCCACATCAGGATACTGTGTGTTCATCGGTGATCTCTTGGAAAAGCAAGAAACAAAACATAGTTGCAAGATCCAGTGCAGAAGCTGAGTATCGTGCTATGGCCTTATTCAACTTGTGAACTACTATGGTTAAAGTAACTTCTTCAGGAGATACAATTTGGGAACATAGATAAGATGAAGCTGGTATGTGATAACCAAGCAGTAATGCACATTGCCTCAAATCCGGTGTTCCATAAGAGGACCAAACATATTGAAATTGATTGTCATTTTATTAGAGAAAAAATTCAATCTGGTTGTCTTGCTACTCGATTTGTCAATTCAAATGATTAATTGGCAGATATATTCACCAAGTCTCTAAGATGTCCTTGGATAAAATATGTATGTAACAAGCTTGGTGCATATGACTTATATGCTCTAGCTTGAGGGGGAGTGTTGTGTATAAATAGGATTAGATCATGTAAATCAATTAGAATAAAGTTTAGCCTAGACATTAGCCTAAAGTTTAGGCTCGACGTTAGGGATTAGTTGTTTAATTGTATTTATTATGTTTTTCTAGAATAGGTCCTTTCTTTTTGTATAAATACCTTACACTTTGCTCTCATAATACACAGAAATTTCTCATTCTACAAGAAGAAAGAAATTGGGTTTTGGGAAGGAGTAAGAGCCTAAAATTGAGCTGGGAAGGAGCATCAATTGGGCGTTATGATTTCTATTTGGGAATAATCCAAAACCATGGTTTGACCCATTCTCAAGCAACATCCAAATCTATTGCCCAGAAGAAGGAAGACATAGATAACGTGGTTGATGCTGCACAGATAGCAATCTTATTGGGATCACATAAAACACTTCTTAAACAAGGTTTTGGAAGCAGTGGCTGGTTACTAAAGTGGACTAGTGTGAGTTACTCATCAAATGTAGGCAAGTTAATTATAAGAGAAGCTTTCTACGTGATCATTACTGCACATGATGTTTTGGGAAGACATGAGGATGCTAATGTTAAATAACTAATTGCTATGGATCTTTCAATTATGGGGAATTTTCAAGCGAGATTATTTTATGGAGGAATCCAAATTGTGGCAGGTTTATCTTTTAGAGGAATTTATTTCTTCACTAAAAAGTTGAATGGTGTGAAGGCAATTCAACAAAAGGGGATTCCAATTGTGCAACCCTTCTGTCAATTTGAATTTAAGTGAGTTGAAAATTTTATGGGAGAGGCTTGGTTGAATTCTATAGAGAACAAGAATAGACACCTATGGTAAAGAAACAACTAGTTGCAACTTCTAACATTCACTTTGAGGACAAGGTGAAGCTTATGGGGGAGGTATTGATAGACCCTAGGTCAACAAAAGTAAAAAAAATAAAATTATCAATGTGGGTTGAACTTAAAAGTGGGCTGGAAGGAAAGGAGGAAGAGAATATCCTAACAACCTAATCAGGTTGGGACCACAACATTATATATATTAGAGGGTAGAACAAATGGAAAAAAAAAAGTTGGGGGGGGGGGGGGGAGGGGAATTTGGAAGGGACTTGGGAGAGTTCTAGCCTCTCGAAAGCTAGCAGTATAGTTACATTCTGTGTATTTGCTAGAGTGTTGTTTATGTTTTTATTTTGTTATTTCTTCTATTCTATTTCCTTGAGTGGGTTCTGTTTTGGAGATGAGAAGTTGGTGTGCTGTTTTGTTAGTTTTTGTAGTATATTCTGTGGATTGGTGTGTGGTTTTGAGTGTTTCGAAGTATTATTCAGTGCTTTATCAAGGGTTCTATCAGTTGGATCCCCATTATTATAGGAATGATAAATAGTTCTATTGGTTAATTGTTAAAAATTCTTGAAAATTTGGATTGAGTATCTAACCTTGGTTAGTAGGCTTACAGGGTTCGAGGCTTTTCTTGTATTTTGTGTCAATCACATGCTAATTTTTGGGTCATGGGAAGTTGAGGAGGACGAGGACATTGTAGAGGCGAGAAGGTACATGAGTGTGAAATTCATGATGGATCACACATTAAAAGTGGAGAAAATGAAGTCCAATTCTTTAAATCCAAAGTTGTGAAGTGAGGTTTTTGGTAGTCTAGCTTCACTATATTCATGGGTTATGCAACTTTATGTCGTACATCTATGCAGATAATTTTCTGCTCCTGTAGATCATATTGCACTAGTGCAGCAATTTCATTGAATTCATTGATAGCATTTTATTCCCGCACTGGTCAAATTGAGAATGCTCGGAGGGTATTTGATCAAATGCGTGAAAGAAGCATTGCTTCCTGGAATGCCATCATTGCTGGGTACTTCCAAAACAATCAGCCCCATGAAGCCAAGTTTCTGTTTGACAGGATGCCCGAGAGGAACACTGTTTCTTGGAATGGTTTGATTTCTGGATATGTAAAAAATGGAATGGTTAGTGAAGCAAGGAAAATATTTGATGTGATGCATGAGCGGAATGTTGTTTCATGGACTGCAATGGTTAGGGGCTATGTGCAACAGGGTAGGATTACACAGGCAGAATCACTTTTCTGGCAAATGCCTGAAAAGAATGTGGTATCATGGACAGTAATGTTGGGTGGATTACTTCAAGAAGGTCGACTTGAGGATGCACGCAAGCTATTTGATATCATGCCTGTGAAAGATGTAGTGACAAGGACTAACATGATTGGAGGATATTGTCAACAAGGTCTTTTGGCTGAAGCTCGTGAACTCTTTGACGAAATGCCGCGCAGGAATATTATTACTTGGACTACAATGATTTCAGGGTATGCACGTAACCAGCAGGTGGACATTGCAAGGAAGCTTTTTGAGGTAATGCCTGAGAAAAATGAGGTGTCTTGGACAGCAATGCTTATGGGTTACACTCATTGTGGGCGGATTAGAGAAGCTTCAGAGCTTTTTGATGCAATGCCTTTAAAGTCAATAATTGCTTGTAATGAAATGATTATGGGATTTGGTCTATGTGGGGAGACAGCTAAAGCAAGAAAGGTTTTTGAGCAAATGAAGGAGAGAGATGATGGAACATGGAGTGCAATAATTAAGGTTTACGAGCGTAAAGGATTTGAGTTGGAAGCACTACGTATGTTTATTTGGATGCAAAGAGAAGGAGCTGGGCTGAACTTCCCTTCTTTGATTAGTGTTCTTTCTGTTTGTGCCAGCCTAGCTAGTCTTGATTATGGTAGACAGGTTCATGCTCAGTTGGTGAGATCCAAATTTGATCATGATGTATATGTTGCCTCAGTTTTGATTACAATGTATGTTAAATGTGGTGATCTCATGAAAGCAAACCAGGTTTTCAGAATGTTTTCTTTTAAAGATATTGTTATGTGGAACTCTATGATCACAGGTTACGCTCAGCATGGTTTGGGACAGGAAGCTTTAAATGTTTTTTATGAGATGTGTTCCTCTGGAGTTTTGCCAGATAATGTTACCTTTGTTGGAGTTCTTTCAGCTTGTAGTTACAGTGGAAAAGTGAAACAGGGGCTTGAATTCTTTGAATCAATGAAAAGTAAATATCAGGTAGAGCCAGGAATAGAACACTATGCTTGCATGGTTGATTTGCTAGGCAGAGCAGGCAAGGTAAATGATGCACTGAAGCTAATAGAAAACATGCCAATGGAAGCAGATGCTATTGTTTGGGGTGCATTGCTAGGTGCATGCCGAATGCATATGAAGCTTGATGTGGCTGAAGTTGCAGCAGAGAAAGTTGCACAGCTTGAGCCCCAAAATTCTGGGCCCTATGTTTTGCTTTCAAATCTCTATGCATCTAGAGGAAGATGGAGGGATGTTGAAAACCTTAGGAAAAAAATAAGAGCAAGGAGCGTCAGTAAATCACCTGGCTGTAGTTGGATTGAGGTGGACAAAAAGGTGCATGTGTTCACTGGTGGAGATTCCATGGGGCATCCCGAGCAGTCTTCTATCATGAAATTGTTGGACAGGTTAGGTGGATTGTTAAGGGAAGCCGGGTACTCTCCTGATGGTAGCTTTGTACTTCATGATGTGGACGAGGAAGAGAAGACTCATAGCTTAGTTTATCATAGTGAAAAACTGGCTATAGCATACGGACTCTTAAAAGTGCCTGAAGGGCTGCCAATTAGAGTTATGAAAAACTTACGGGTTTGTGGTGATTGCCATTCTGCAATCAAATTAATAGCAAAAGTCACTGGGAGGGAGATTATTTTAAGGGATGCTAATAGATTTCATCATTTTAAGGATGGTTATTGTTCTTGCAAAGACTATTGGTGATTGGTGGAATGGGATGCGATTTGTACTTCAGTGTGGCTGCACTTAAGAATTGGACTGCATCCGCTTAATTCATCATTGTGTTTCAGTGCATTTCTTCATTTATGGGTTTGTTGAATTCGTTTGTTTAGTGTCTATTTGAGCTTCTCACTTAGAGTTAATGTATATATCAAATACAACAACAACAAAGCCTTTCCACTAAATGGAGTCGGCTATATCGATCAAATGATGCCCATTTTTTAATGTATATATCAAATATACTTCCTAAATTTTGAAGACATTGCTGATAGTATCATCCAAGATTATCATTAAAAGAAGAGATTTAATTGCTTCCTGCTACTGAGTACGGAAAGTTTTAGCCACTCAAGTTGGCCAAGGAGGATATGGGAAGGCTTTTGAAGACATTCTGTCTGATGAAACAGTTGTTGGCTTGTAGCCAACTGTAAAGCAAGCAAAAATAGGCTTGTAGCCACAAAGCAAGAGATATCTATATTTTGGCACTTGATATATTCAAGTCACCTCATTTCAGAGATTGGACTGTAGTTTTTGTGGGGATTTTTTACATTGATATTTTGACGAAAGCTAACCTTTGGAACTCAAAAGCATAATCGTGGACATCAGACATAAGTTCTGTCATATTTTCTTGGCAACAGTATTATTTTCAACTACTCTTTCTGTTGGTTCAAATGCTGGTTTACATATTCATGCCTAGTGGCACCTTGTGAAATGGCCTTCTGGTATGAATTTTTTCTTATTTTTGTCTGTTAAAATTTTATATAGATATCTGCTACTTTATTTTGCTTTTACTTCTTTCTTTTGTTCTTTTTATTCTGCTCTTCAGTTCTACACTTTGTTCACAAAAAGAACAGGGAAGGGGCACAAATTAAGATTACACTTTGGCACTACTAATTAAATCACATAAACTTGATAACTCTGTAGTATATTTTTAATTATAAACAAATCGATCACATAAGTGAAAATTACAAGATACTATTTATTCTCATTACTAGAAAAATTAAAATTAGTGATGGAATTTTGTGATGGACATAGTTTTTGTCACTAAATCAATTAGTGAAGGATTTGTGATTACCATAAAAATTGGTCAAATTTGTAATAAAAAATATATCTAAGCTTGCTCTGTTCTGCCCTTTTTCTATATTAGATGTTTTTATTTTGATATAAGATTTCAATTCTTCCATGTTTTTGCAGTAGCATATTATTCCATGGAGCTAAGTCCAAAATATAGAAGATACAAGTGTTTCCACGACTCTATCACTAGTCAATTTTGTTTCACTTGATCCTTATTTCATGGCCACATATCTTTTTGGCTAAGGAATGAAAAAATTTTCTTTTGTTACATCAATCCAATTTTCATTTCATTCATGAAAAGCCATCTTAACAATGTCTTTGTCATTTGATCCAATAGCTTTTCGTTAGTGGGAACAAATTTAATAAATAGTGATAACTCTCAGACAAAGTATTAGAATGAAAAAATCTATTAAATAATGAACCATTGGTTTTAAGCCATCTCTAGCGATGAATCAACAATTCGAAATGCTTTTCTTGTATATTCTTGATAAACTAGCATTTAGACATATATAGATGTAGAAGGATCTGTTTGGGAAATAAGAAGCCCCCTTAATATGTCTTCATCTGCAAAGAAATCTTGATGGGAAAACAATGAGACAAAAGGCTGATCTTTGAATAGGAAAAAGGGTGGATCCGTAGGGTCTCAAATGAATTGGCTTATTTGAAAAAGCCTTGTTCTTTGGAAGATTTATCTCGTGTCTAGTATTGCATGGTTCCAATATGCTAGAACTCTGAATCATTCTCTTAAAGCTCATCCTCTTCATCATAAATGATTCGCTTGCCTTGAAATGAATTGGCTCAATAGGGAAATTCTAATTCATTGGGATTTTTGATACAATCAAATAGAAAGCCCCAAAGGTGCCATGTTCTGGAGCCCAAACTATGGAAGAATCCCTAAGAGTTTTTCACCTTTTCCCAACAAAGGATAAAAGTCCACGGAGGTACAAGCTTAGTGTGAAAAGTGACTTTGATTGTTTTGACTTGGGAAAAATTTAGGTTTCATAATAGCTTTCTTTTGTGTAATGTATAGCTACTGTGTAAACTGATGTAGAATGATATAAATATAATGTATGAAAGATGCTATCAAAGAACCTAGGAGATCATATTTTGATATAGACAGCCATAAATCTTGAATTTTTGTAATTTGGTTCATTCTAAGGCTTGAAATTTTCTTCAAATATTTTAGAGCCAATGGAGTCTCCTAAATATGGCCAAGGTACCCTCCAAGTTGCAAATTTGGCTAATAGTCATCAATTTGTCCTAATTTGATATATAAAAATCTTTACTGCAATATGTGCCCCTAAAGCATGGTTTTGAACTTGTAATTTTTACAGTAGTTATTTGAGCCCCTGACCTAACTGCCTTCAAAGTTTCAAGTCCATTTGAGGCCCCCAACTTAGGTTTTTGCAAACACCTTCACTGTCTAAACCAGAAAACTAGGTCTGGAGCCTAAAGAATTTTTAACTTAGAAAGGGGACCAGATGATGGACTTTTGAAATAATTCCTGATTCTAGGAACACTTTTAAATCATGTACAAGTGATCTAGAGTACAAGAAAATGAACATTGTTACATTTTCCTGTTTTGCGATTGATATGAAATTTCGATATTTGATGTGTGAGACCTACCAAACTACTGAAATAAATTCTAAAAAACTTTTAGAGGCTTTATAAGAGACCAAAATTGAATTCTGAAAATTGTTAAATTTTTGAAATGGTTTGGTCAGTGTTTTGCAAGCAAACCAGTGGGAAATTTAGGAGCAAATCTGAGCAGCTTTGGAAATACTGAAATTTCAGGGGGCAAACATGTTTTAAAGCTGATCATTTTATAGAATTTCCCTTGCATAATTTCCTGAAAATCCTCCAAAATAGGTGATTTAACCCCAGAATTGCGCCATAAACCAGTAAAGCAGTAAGCTATCCAAATTCTGGAGTGTCATTGAAAAGGGCTACAACTAACCAAGTTGGAGTAGGATTTGGCCTTGAAATTTTAAATGAGTTTTCTCTTTTCCAATATATTGTGCTAAAAAAATTTGGGATTAACATGAGCCTATTGACTATTTTTAATGATTTTTTCAAGTTTTTGCAGTAAAGAGGGCCAAATTGTAGTTTTGTTAAATATTGAGATCTGAATGAAAATTTTTATTTAGTGTAGAAATGTTACCAAATCAAATCAGGTTCCATGGGAGGAGAAAATTAAAAAAATTGCTCTCTTTGGGGACTAAACTCGGTTATTTACAAATGAAAAAGGCTACAACTAATCTAGATGGATTAGGAATTTGGCTTTGCAATTTTAAAAGAGTCTTCTCATGGCCAAGTAAAGAGGAGCACATTTATTATAATGAGAGCTCTCTTCTTTTTTAACAAATATCTCCTAAACTTTCACTCTACCGTTTACATTCTCTTAGAATTTACATGCTCGCGGCATTTATGAATTTACTTGATGTACCATCTTCCCTTTTAGGCTTTTATCAGCAAAATTTGCACCATCAATGTTCTCAATTATTGAAGACATGTTTGTTTCTGCTTTATTGATTGTAAAAGTAGGTTGAAACTTTCTCGTTTCATATAAATTAGTTTTTCTTTAATGAAATATAGAAAAGAATTTTCACTGTATTTTCTTGTAATTAGGAATGGCAAATTGAGTGGGTTGAATTAAATATAGAAAAGTCATCAATGATTCAATTAATTATTTATGACCCTTATTTATTTTTTAAATGGGTTATAGATAATCCATAACCCATTAATTAAGGGTCAAATACAATCCACTAATTAATCTATTAATATATAAACTTAGTCATAAATTCAAATTTAATCTAAATTTTGTAACTATAAATTATTCTTAAAATTTTTATCATACAAATTTAATTTAAATTCATTAATTTAAATATATCTTTTTTTAATATTAAATAACACTTTTAAAAGTCTTGAATAATAACATGTATTTATTTTTATTATATTAAATATTTTTAATTATAATTCATAATTTAATTTTAATATAATATATTGATTTTAAAATATCCTGTACATTAATTTACATAAATTATAATGTGAGATAATAAAAATGAACACTGGATTATGCAAATGATTTGTACCTGCCAAAGGATGAAAATGATTAAAAAAACCTTAATCATATATAATTCTAGCTGTCTTATGTCTTTAATTTTAATGTGAAAAAAAATTAATTTCCTTAAATATTTATCATGAGTAACATGTGTTTATATATATATATATATAAAGGATTATTATGATTATAAGGTTGTTAAATAAATTTTATAATTTTATTATTAATTTAATATAATGTTACACAAATTTTTTTGTAATTTATTTTTATCAATAAAATTAATATTACAACATTTATTCATTATTATTACATCAAATTTTTTTATTGAAAATTAATATAAATTTATTGATTTAGTTAATGTAATAACCTTCATGTTAAATAAGATCCAAAGTAAATATTTATGTTTTTTTAGTAATTTTTTTCATGTTTTAAAATTAATATATTAAAATTGTGATTAATTATTTAATATAATAAAAATATTAAATAAATTAATGATTTAGTTTTTAAATGATGTATATTTCTCAAATTGATTTATGAAAGATGAAATATCTTATATAAGAGAATAAGAAAAAATAGGTTGTTGGATAAACTATGAGTTGATCCAACCTGACTCAAATTTTTTTTGTTAAATTTTGACCCAATCTAAAATGACCCATGGGTCTAGATAATTTGGTGAAAAAATGTTATAAAACTTTGGGTTTGGTTGATTTAATGGGTCATGATCAATTTAGCCATGCTTACATATAACATTTGTATAATTTAAATCTAAAGTCAAAATTTATTCAAGGATTTTCATCCTATAAGTTAACCAAAAATATTCGAGGATTTTCATCTCATAAGTCTCTGCAATATAATTTACAAAGCCATGTCAAAATCATAGTGAATCAACTTTAGAAACTCATGGGTGAAGTGATCTCTTTTCATCAAAATGGATTTGTCAAAGGTCGACTCATTTCACACAATATCTTCCTTGTCTCTGAACTCATGACTTTCATCCACAAGGCAAAGAAATGTAATACACCCAGGTGTGCGTTTAAAGTGGCATTTAACAGGCATATGACAAGATATTGTGGAACTTTCTAGAGGTTGTGTTAATAGTCATGAAATTCCTCCAACATTTGATCAACAAATGCAATGTGTCAGAACAGTTTCCTACTCATTACTGCTTAATGGCTAGTATGTCGGTTACTTTGTCCCTGAGAGAGGAGTTCGAAAAGGCGACCCTCTATCACCATACCTCTTCCTCCTATACGCCAACACATTATCATGTATGCTTTATAAAAGAGAAAGGAAAATTCAGCCAAAGGATCGTCTGCTGTCTGTTCTCCCTCCTGTCCGCTACTGTTAAATTCATCCTTGCCGTCCAATTCATCCGAGAGGTCTTGTGGTGCCATGTCACGCTACCTTTTTTTTTTTTTTTTTTCTTTTCCAAACATATGAAATGATGCGTCCATGAACAAGCTTTGGAGGAATAGGAAGGTTATATGCAAAGTGCTTGAAGATGAAAGCTTGATGCTTGAGATCATGCTTCTGTGCCTTCGTGAACAAAGGCTTCTCCTTGCGTGGGATTGCAAGGCTTATTGCTTCTGCAGAGTAAGCACCAACTCTAAAACCAAGTTTAATACTCGCATCCTCTTCCTTCACCATACCGTTGTTCTCTTCAATTTTCTTGTGGGGTCCACCTCCTCCCCCTTCAAAACACACATCACATAAAAAGCATATGTATATAATATAACAAAACAGTAAGGCACAATTTAGCAAACATCTGGTGAGCAAAGTAGAAGAGAGTGGAAGAGAAATCAGTGATGTTGTCTGGAGAGGGAACAACTCGTAAAGGCTTAGCTTCCATTGTCACACTCACATGAGCTTCGCTTCAAGTAAGGCTTTGTACAGAGAGAGAGAAAATGCTTTTCAATCAAAGCAAAGCAAAACCCAGAAACGCAACTACACGATGAATTCAACAGCCCACAAAAAATAAAGAAAGGAAATTAAAACCTAGAAAGCAAAAAGTACAGAAAACACTCTTCATTATGACTCCAGATCGCTTGTTGTCAAAATAGAATATGGGATGTGTGGCAACGGTAGTGACACACGAGGAGGAGCTTTTGCTGAAGGACTGAAGGAGGAAACACTCATACGCACCGTTTCATACGTCTAGAAAAGAAAAAAAAAAGGGGCAGTGTGACATGGCACCACGAGGATGCTTGGGTGAATTGGACAGTGAGGATGAAATTGACAGCAACGGACGGGCGATCCTTTCACGAAAATTCAAGGTATACATTTTTCCAATAAAAGGCCTTCCATTACTCATCTCATGTATGTAGATGACACCTTTAAAGTGAATCCTGACAATAGAAATTTCATCTGACACATTCTGCAACTATGTGGCAAATTAGGAGGAGAGCATTTAAATCTAGATAAATCCATCATGATTTTTAGTCCCAATACTCCGCGTCACATCAAGATCCACCTAGCAATCATAGCCAACCAGCTAGGTAAGCACCTTGGGATTAAGATTGGCAATCATCACAATAAAGTGGAGGTTTATCAGGGCATGGTAGAGCATATTCAAAAGAAATTGGATGAATGGAAGTCTCAACTTCTATCACAAGCTGCATGCCTCACATTAATAAAATCAGTAATCTAGTCTTCCCCAATTTACCACACGTCCTTCATAGCTATACTCAAGAAATACTCAAATAAGATAGATATGATCTCCTCAAATTTTTACTAGGGCTTTGAAGGAGATAGACCTGTCATACTTCTTCTCCCCAAAGATCGTCTTTTTCAACCTAGACTTCGTGGTGGTTTGGGTTTGTAAAAATCTCATCCCTTCTACAAAGCCATGCTGACCAAACAAGAGGATGGTAGATCAACCCTCATCCATATTTAGCCAATGGACTATAGCAAAATACTTCAAAGGAAATCTTAACCAAGCCTCGAAAAAGACCACCTAGCCTTCTTGGGATTGGCAAAGTCTTTTTCCCCTTGTATTGGCTTAAAATGGATCATTTGTGGTGGAGGATAGGTTCTGGCGAACAAACCCAACTTGGTTCCAAGTTTTGGTGGCAGGCTCAGCCAGAGATTCAACCTCATAATTGCAAGGTTAGCAATCTTTTATCCCACGATAACCTCTCCTGGGATAGACAAAAACTTCTCCAACTATTTGATTAGGAAACAACTCAAGCAATTTCTTTTATCCCAGTATCGAAATGCGGATTGCCAGATAAAATTATTTGGACACTTGCGTCACAAAGATAATATAAAGTACGGATTGGTTATCAAGTCCTCATGGACAAATTGCATCAACCCCATTCACAACAAGGCTTTCCATGGTACCTACTTTGGAAACTTAAAATCCCACCTCGATATCAAAATTTTCTCTGGAAACTTTGGAATGATGCCCTCACAACACTCTGCAATCTTAGAAAACATCACTCGGAGGTTTCAACAAGGGTGCTGAAGTAGAGGAATCATTGGATCATCTTTTCTTTCACTGCCCTTTCTCGAAAGGTGTGGTTTGGCTCTCCATTATCACTAAGACTTGATCAAAAAAAAAGACCTACACTAATAAAATCTACCATGAATAAATCAGGAGCTAAATATTTTTTTCTTATATCTTTTTAAATATATAAAAATATATTATTTTTTAAATTGAGAGAATCTCAACCTATTATATAAAGGATTGGAGGAGTTTATCCTACCAAAGAAATGAACAAAATGTCAAAAAACTTGATATGGAAAAGAAATCAATCTTAAACATTACATTGATATGTCTCACATCAGATAAAATTAAAGATATAAAATATTATTTAAGATATCAAAAATTTTTATCTAATAAATTAATTTTTTGAGATAAATATCTCTCATAACTTAAATAATATATTTTTACATTAAAAATTTATATAATTATTAAGATTATATATTATAATAAAATATTAATGACTAAAGCTCGATACCTTATCACACACTCATCTTGGGTACTAGTTTTCAAAAGTTGTGTTCATGTAAAATATCTTGCTAGAAGAACTATCTCGAAATCTTTTCCTACACAATATCAAATTGCAATCTATATAAAAAAGCACATCAAATTTAAGTACAAGAACATGACATCAAAATCAAGTATAAGAATACATCAAAGTCAGAAACTTATTAAACAGCACCTTACAAGCAACAAAATCTAGTTCATAACAACCTTAAATTCCAACAACATCAAATTCTAGTTCAACGACAGTATGTCAAGAAATCAGACAAATTTAAGCACTTACAATTATGCTTCGTTTGTTGTAAATCCATTAGCCCTCTTATGTGTTGCAACACAAATATCTCTCGTGCGCTGTTGGGTAATATAAATATAACTAAAGTATACTATCATTAGATACAAAAGCATTAATCTTACCATAACATTTTTTTCCGCAATATTTTTTATCCATCGATGTGAGGAATTTTTTTTTTTTTTGCTTTATTTTCCTTACTTATTTTTCTATTCTTATAACCGTTGTAAAAAAACAATTAATGAGTTTAATAAAACATTTTTAAGAATGTAAAAATGTTTTTACTTTCGTCCTCAAGTTTGTATGATATTCCACGTATGATGATGCCCATTCGTCCTTAGGTATTCCATAAAAAATCATGCCCATACATGATCTCCGCCTAATGGAACAAGTTTTGTCATCTCAAACTTTAAACTACAAACTTGATATGCCATTCTTCTTTTAGTTCAAGTGATTTTAGAACATAGCTTCTTATTGTATGTTATTTAATTTGCTATATAGAGAAAAAGGAAAGGAGTTATGAACAAACATGGAAGCTGCATAAGTTTGAGAGTAATTGTAGTTGAGAATTGTGCTTGTAACAAAAAGTATTATGATAAAAAAAAAAGAAAATAAAAATAATAAAAATAAGTTACCAAGAGAGAATTAAAAATAGAACTAAAATTTTTTTAAAAAAATTTAAATTATCCCAAACTTCCCAATTTAAAAAATTTTAAAATTTGAAATATTATTGAATGGTTTTGAATAATCTCCAAACTATCATAAACTACTTCGATCACTCCACTAATTTTATAAACTACTAATCAAGAATTTAGACACTCAAACCACTCCTTCCAATCCAATCCCATCCCATCCCACCCCACCCCACCCACAATACGTTCCACCATTCTCAAAACATCTTCCAAATCAAATCTTTAAAAGATGTTTGGTAAAGAGTTTAATTTTTTTTTTTTTTTTAGAATAAGAGCTCTATTCCCATATTTAGTATACAAATTAAAAAAAAAAATTCTTAAAAATATAGTATTCTCATATTTTTACACATTTGAGATATTATTAAATTATTTTTTGTAATTAAAAATATATTTTAAAACTTTTATTTAAATATTATTTATTTTGTGTTAAAAATTAAATTTTTAATTTATTCTATGTTTTAAAAGAGTAATTATTTTATATTGATTAAATATATATTTAATAAATTATATATATATACAATAAATATAATAGACTTTTTATTAAAATAAGTTTTATGATTTTTGTTTTTAATATAATATAAGTAATTTAAAAAAGTAGTTGATTATAATTTTTTAAAAAATATGTTTAAAAATTTTTCAAAGACATATTTAAAAATTCATTAAATATTCTTAAGAATATTAAAGTTGAACCAGATGCAAGAATATAATATTCTTAAAAATATGAAAAAATATTTTTAAAAATATGAAAAAATATTTTTAAGAATATGAAAAAATATTTTTAAGAATGTTAAGTAAACCAAACAAATTTTTTAAAATTTTTAAAATTCACATTCCTAAAAATATGATTCTTAAAAACAAAAAATCTATCCATATATCAAACGCCCCTTATGTTGTATTTGGAAATAAGAAGGAAAAGAAAATAAAAAAAAAAGAATGTTAAATTATGATTTCTCTTCTCTTTTTTTTAAATCTTTTAAATCTTTTTAATTTAAAATAATTAAAATTAACAAACATAGAAGATTAAAAAGAAATAACATAAAATTTTTTATTTTTTTTTTAAATTTTAAAAATCAAATAAATAAAAAGTTATTAAATTTTCTCTCATTTCTTTTTCTTCCCCTCTATTTTTCCTCTCCTAAAGAGACCCTTAGGCTGTGTGAATGAGAAAGGAAAATAATACACGTATACATTACAGTATTTCAAAGGCACAATAGAGCCCTCAGTACTCCACCCCTAAAGTGATATGAGTACATATATATATATATATATATATTTATATATATGGTACACTGCAAGGTATGAACCATTGACACTACCCCATATCCCCACCCCACCCTTACCACTAGGGCTACACACAGGTGGCAAGAATCAAAATGTTTTGCCATCCTACACGCCTAAAAATTTGTGCTCTCTGTTATCCTAACCTTGAATCCATCAACAATTTGCAGACCCTTTGATCATGTTGCAGCGAACAACAATCTTCTGGAAATCATCAAAGCTTAGCTGCAATAGAGCCAATAACAATTACATGGTCAATGAAAAATTAATTTAAGATTATCAAATATAACATCAGTCAACAATATATATTACTAGAACATTTTCTGTAATCTTTTTTTAAATAGAGGATACAACCATCGAATTTTATATTTAAAGGAACAGAGATAATAAAAAAGATCTAGCAGTTCTTTCCTAGAAAGTTAGAGAAAAAAGAACTAACCACAAGTGAAAGGCATAATACACATGATACTTCTAAGCAAGCAATAACCATTACCTATTGAGACCATTCTGCAACACCTAAGCATATGTGGTTTATATTGATATACAAATTCTATTCCAAAAGTCTGTAGCAATTTACTCATCAAAAAAGTATATTGAAAAGGTTTTCTAATCAAAATTATTAAGAGTTGCTGGTACTGACCTTTCCATCTCCATCACTATCAAAGTAGCGAATCATATCAGCTAACTCCTTATCTGTCCACGTAAAATCATGAGCTGTAGCAACTCTTTGTAAATCCCTTATTGTTACACTTCCTTTACCCGCTTCTGCATGCCAGAACTTCCCTTGTCAATCAACAATTAGAACATGAATTTAACGCAGCCAAAAACAAAATAATGTCTTTCTCCCTTTGTAAATAAAATCAGAATCTAAAATCTTGATAAAATCACCAAATTATAAATTCAGTTTTGAATCACTACATTGTTTAGTTTTAGACCTCAACTAGTAATTTTTCTATTCTTTGTTATTATTATTATTGGAATGATAAGAGAAAGGAAAAGAAAGAAGCTTTAAATGAATAAACTTTTTATCATATTAAAATTCAAATAAATGCATGCAAATTTAGATTATCCCAAAATAACTTCTGCAAAAAGAACTTTTCATATAAGCTGTTTTGTGCGTGTAATTTATACATAAACTATGAACTTACCTAATGATAGCAACTTGGGTCCATGAACCGGTTTATAAGTTCATCCAAAAGAATGAAAAGTTCCCGCTAGTGACATCTAATGAACACTTTAGAAGTACCCCAAAAAGCAAAGCCAATCAAAACCGGGCATAAAGGTTAAAACAGAACTTGCAATAATTGTCAGTATAGCTTCTAAAGAGTGGCATCCTTTCACCAAAAGAAGAAGAAGAAGAGTAGCTTCCAAGACCAATGATTGCATTCTATACTTTAGGAAAAAAAGTTCAAAAAGTGATTTTTTAACTGTTTCGGGAAAGTAATAAGTGGTGTTCAACAAACTCATTAGAATGAATAGACCCAAAATGGTTGGCTTATGAAGCAAGATGTCACATTAACAGGACACTTCAAAGGGGTGACATAATTCAAGTTTAAGGGAACATATGGCTCCTCCTTTCTAGATTTGTGATAATACTTAATCTGCTTCTTATGATCTCTTGCCATTCTCTTCCTTGCCTTCAGCAAACAAATAAATAGCAGCAACAGAAATTACCATCAATCTGGAAGAAGTGTACAATGACTTCATCCTCAGTCATTTGCAGCCGACTAGTAAACTGTCGACAAAGATCAAATTATTAGAACAAAAACCACCAATACATAAAGGAATTGTTAAAAAACAGTTCCATTAATACTAAATTAAGTACAAACCGATTTTTTGTTCTTCCTTTTTCCCTTATCTTCTTGATTGTGAAAGTTTCCCTTTGTCTCCAACTGGGTAGTATTCACTACATGCTTGTCAGAACAATATGAAACTTCTGCTGAATCTTGTAGTGAAAGAGCAATTGCCTATCCACAAATGTCAGACAGTTAGGATGCTTTTAATTCATAGCATCATTTTGTTCAGCAATGTGGCAAAAAAGTTTACGATCTATGACAAACAAGCAACAGGATATAAATACCTGCTTCAAAGCTTCATCATCATCTATTTGATATGAACTATTGTCGCGCCCCTGCCTTGAAACTCCGACTTTTGGCTTTAAATGTTTAATCTTCATCTGCCATTGGTTGGTATTCACCAAAAAAATTTAAAAGAGTAAAAAATAATTACTTCAAACCAGAAGTGATAGTCCTTTGTACTTAACTATTGTAAAAGCACAGGAGCCAGGGCAATTTAGTTTGATTGCTTTCTTATTAGGAACTTGCATGACAAAATTTCTTGAAAGCAAGAAGATATTTAGAAAAGCATGGTTTTAAAAGTACTGATTTACAGATGGAATCCTTAAGTGTCTATGTCAGAACCCTCTGTTTCTGAAAACCTCTCTCTATCTTTCTCTTCAACAAATGATATTTCTTACTAGTTACAAAAGATTAAAGAACAGAATCAAATAGTTTTAACTTCCTTTAAAATTGATCATACGATTCCAGCATAAATATTCATCTTCCTTTAAAAATATATATAAAGGTTTCATTGTACACTTTCACTACCCACCTTCCTTTTTCGTGACCGGGAAGCTTTTTCACTGACAAAACATTCATCTTCATCATGGTCATGCTCCTCCTCTCCGCTTGAAGAACTTGATCTCGCTTCTACCTCATCAGGCATGTATTCTTCATCATCTTCAACCTTCTCTTTCCCCTTCTTAACCCTAACATTGTGACCCAGAACCTTCAAAGAGGACGCGATTGTGGGCAACCCAAGAGCCTCCAATCTTGCTCTGTTTTCCGCAATCCTTGATAGCCTCTGTTTCTCGTACTCGGATACGCCTTGGGTAGCAGTTTCTGCCTCCTCTGAGCTTGATTTCTCATTGGCATCTTTGGATTCGGAATCCCGTTTTGGCATTTCGAATTATCTCTGCAATAATCCTCTCTTTCTTTTTACTTTACTTTTCTAATCAAAATTGATGAACTGAACCGTAAATGTGGAAGATTTTGGACGGGGTTTAAGGATTTTCTTCGTTCGTTCATACTATTTGGACCCGAAGCTCTTAAAAATTTCGGTCATTCGTCCTACCATACATTATGAGATTGAATTGATAAAATTCATTCATTAGTTAAAAATTTTAAATAATAAAATTATATTCAAATTATATATTATTTCTTTAAATTTTATTAATTTTTAATTTTTTTTAATTTTTTTAATCAATTTTATTTATAAAATTTATTTTTTCTTATAACTTAAGTCATCTAATTTATTAATAAAAAATAATAATATAATATTATATATATATAAAATAAAATTATTGATAAAATTATTTAAATTATATATAAAATATTTATAAAAAAATTTAATTTTTAAATTAAATAATGATAGAATAAAAATAAAAATATTATAATTTAAGAATATATATTATTATTTAATATTTAAATATTATTAAAATTTTATTCATACTTTAAAAATGTATTATCAAATATTATATTATTATTTTTAATAATTTAAATAACATTTGGGAACATAAAAAATATTTTTACTTAAAAATATTTTTTGAAATTTTAAAATTATATGTACTCTTAAAAATATGTTTGAAATGAAAAGAATAAAAATTTATAAAATTTTAAAATTTTTTGTTTAGATTTCTAAACTCTTTTAAAAATAATTAAAAAATTTTATGTTAAAAATCTTTAACTTTTATTTTTCATTAATTTTAATTATTTTAAATTAAAAAATTTTAGAGAATTAAAAAAATTCCTTATCTTCTTTTTATTTTATTTTTTAAAAAAAAATTAAAATATACATATAACTCTAAACTTTAATTCATGATCTTAAATCTCTCCTACTTGGCATTTTGTACAAAAATATCTCTCCTTTTGATTTTTTTCATAATTCTAATAAAGAGTAGCCACATCAAATCTCTCCTTTTAATCTTTAATTACTCCACTTGAGAATTTGTTTTCTATATAATCCAAAGAATTATTACTTTGTTTTTTATTTTTATTTTTTTTTTTTGGTTAAGGCACGCCAAGTGAAGTGCCAACTACTGGTCTACTAGTATTGCACTTGTCCGCAGTGAATTGGAAATAGTTGGAATGCAGTAATGCTACATTTCTCAATAATAAATTTCTGTCTCGTTAGTTTTCTAAAAGTGCAGATTAACCCCAATTCACTCCCAGCTTAAAAGATGCCAGATACAAGAATGCCCAAGAAAACTCACCCACCCACTGATCTTGGGATCATCTCGCAAATGACACCAATCCCGTCAACAGCCTATTGACCTTATCCTCGTCGCTTCCATCGTACAGAAAGGCCAAGAATTTCCAATTTCGCTTTTTTCACATGCCAATGATGTACGTTGATAGGTTCAAGCTCATCCCGCCTTCTCTTCCATTGCTCTGCTCTTGTCCTTGCCGTCCAGTATTGTCCCAATCCCTAATTCTCCATCGCCCTTGCCCGAAGCTTAATCATATCGGCTTCGTGTTTCGCAGACGCAAAGCCGTGCTTCGGTTTAGCCAAAACGGCTTGTTGGCTCACCGGCGCGTCATCACTGCTGTAGCTCAAGCCGAGCCGGACCGTCTTGGCGAAGGCAATGTGGAAAAGGTACTTTGATGTTCGGTATTGATAAGTTGGGCATCGGTCTGTGTGTGCGTTTGTTTGTTTGGTATTTGCTTGATGCTAAGTTTGGGTGATGTGAGAAGAAATTACGGGGAGATGAATTGAATTTGGCATGTTAATTTTTTAGTAAGTGGAAATGATGAAATGAAAGTGTAGGATGACAATTTGAAAAGGTGAATTGGATTGATGATACCTTAGGCTATCGTCTTGGAGCTGCAATTGGGATAATTGATTATGATTTTAAGCGTGCATATTTAGCTTTAGCAGAAAATTCTACGTAAAGTTTAATTTCGTTTATGAGTTAGTTCGGAAGATTGTATGATGTTGAATTCGGAATTGTATGAAACTAATGTTTACGAAGGGTGCTCCTGTGGTTTCTGATTTATTTCCATTTTAACCGAAAACTTAAACTACATATACCATGTTTCAATTTTGTGGGCAACCATAGTGTAATATAGTGTCTATATTTTGATTTTTTATTCCGTTGATAATGGCTCAATGATGAATTTCATAGTTTTTCTTGAATCAAATTCAAGACGTAAGTTTTGAAGATTTAACAACCAAAAGTTTAAAGATGGGAAACTATGTTAGGCTCACTTGCATTTACTCTTTGAGTATGCATGTGTAACAGAATATAATTGCTAAAGTCTCGCTTATAGGAAGTTAATGCAAGCCTTACTTTGTCATTATAGGAGGATGTAACCTTGGAATCTCAACAGAAAGTTAGTCAGTTAAAAAACAGAATTATTTTTGGACTTGGCATTGGGATAGCTGTTGGTGGTGTTGTCTTGGCTGGAGGATGGGTTTTCACAGTGGCCTTTGCAGCTGCCGTCTTTGCTGGAGCACGTGAGTATTTTGGATTAGTTCGTAGTCGTGGAATTACTGCTGGAATGACCCCTCCTCCTCGCTATGTGTCACGAGTCTGCTCCATCATTTGTGCGCTAATGCCATTGTTTATCATGTAAGATTGTTTATTGTATGTTTCATTATGTTTTTTGTAGACATCTTATGTATTTAACCCTGGAATTTGACTAGTCTTGTTGGAAGTGGATAACTTTCATCATTTTTAAAAAATCTTTTAATATGTTATACAGTTTAATTGGGTGTTTTTAATAAACTATAATTGATGTAAATGAACTTTATAGTGGCAAAAGGAAGGGGAGTCAACTTTGCCTCCTTGATGTCAAAAGTAAATTTGGGCTCCATACTCCCTCTAAACCCCCCTTCTAGAAATAAGACAAAGGAAAGAATCTATAGTTAATAGTTATTTTCCCCCTTAAGACATCATAAACCATTTAACTTCAGACCCCAAAAAATCATGCAATTTCCATGTAACATCCATTTTTGCATACTTCTTGTGTTACAGGATAAAAAAGCAGAAAACTGATCTGATCCATGAAAACCTTAAGCTTTGATAAATGCATCATAAAAAGATAGAAGTTTCAAGAACTATAATCATATTGTTGATTGGGATTTATGCTACTGCATCAATTTCTTCCCGCAATTAATAAAATGTTTATTTACGGCAAGTTCTTTGGTAATTCTATAATGATCATGATCTTCATACATAACATCATTTTTTTTGTAATTATTATATTCTGAAAATAGCTATGAATGGTTGATGTTGTATTTTGCCCCACATATATATGTGAATGGCTGTACAATTATAAGCTTTCTTTGCTTTTAATTATATGATGAGAAGACTTATTTAGATTACTTCTTAGGAAATATATTTGTTCAAATGTGACTTCAGGATTGAGAGGTTGATGTCTATTGGTTGCTGATTGGTTCTTCTGATATGTCTCTAGGTATCGTGGTCATGTTGATGTTTCTGTGACTTCTGCTGCTTTTGTTGTGGCTATTGCGTTACTGTTACAAAGAGGAAATCCTCGTTTTGCACAGCTAAGTAGTGCCATCTTTGGGCTATTTTATTGTGGCTATCTTCCCTGCTTTTGGGTTAAGCTTCGATGTGGTTTAGCTGCTCCAGCCTTGAACACAAGTAAGCTATTGGCTTCTTCTTGAAGGTTCCTGTCTAGTTATGCATGTTTGTACAAAACATTTCTTCATCCCTGGTCAGCTATAATGGTTTTTGACATATTCACTTCTTGAGAAATAGGAATAAATAGTGTCTACTGTCTAATAATGCAGACAGGGGGAGAGAAAAGCTGCTTTAATGAACTTTAACATGCTCCACAATCACATATTTAATTGAATCTTGACGTACAGAACATATAACCATCATGACTATTAGAATTAAGTGTAAATATTTGGCTAGCTGTATATACTCTTTATCTTTATAAATGTAGTACAGCATCAGCCTACTTTCTTACTCTTTCCAAATTATTCTGTCTTTCTTTTGTTTCTACTTCCTGAAATATTTGAAGCAAGTTTCCATAATTACTGTAATTTTTCAGAATCCCTCTCCCTACCTATGCTCTCCTGAACTCTAATTTTCTGAAGTAGGATTTTACTGGCATTAGACAATCTGCCCTCTTTTTATTTATTTTTTTAATCTTCTGACGATGTTAGTGAGATGGTTGCCATAGTCTTGCAACTAATGTATGTTCATTGCTTAATAGTTAATAGCTAACTGCAAGTTACAATGTCTTGGGACCTCTCATTTAATTTCATCCCCCCCCCCCCCCCAAACCCCCCCAAAAAAATAAAATCTACTAGGAAATTCCTTTGATAATTTTTTTCCTGTAACTTGAAGTAGAAGTGATTAACCTTGGCTGTTGGATTCTTCAACTTGCAGCATGTGCAATTTTTATATGTTTGCCATCAGATTCTCTAATTAGAATCCAACACGTGTACAGTTTATACAATTCATCTCTCCAATGATTGTTTCTTTTTAAAAATAATTTTCACATTTTTTATTTTAATTGAAGAACTAATAGCAAAGATATAAGGAACTGTATATAAGTCTAGTCCAATATTAAACTAAGTTACAAAATTTTGATTGATATAAAAGTGGTTCCACCTATTTTTATTGGGCATTGTCTTCCTTTCCTTCCTATGCCTGTGTCTGTTTTAACCAGATTAATTTGGTAGGGATAGGTGCAACATGGCCTGTGCTTCTTGGTGGTCAAGCTCATTGGACAGTTGGTCTTGTAGCAACTTTGATTTCCATAAGTAGCATAATTGCAGCTGATACATTTGCATTTCTTGGTGGCAAGGTAAATTAGGCTTCTCAATCTGCTACCTCCATTATTTCTCCTGCACTCATCACCCATTTTAAGATCTGATTAATCATGTCGCAATGTTTGAGTTAGCATCATGTCCATTGTCCATGTCAGTGTCCTTACTTCCTGGCTTGCTTGATTCCCTAGATCAATGTATATACAAATGATGAGTCATATTAGTATCCTGCCAAGTTGTTTTTCAAGTGATATGCTGATACAACAGAGTTTGGATCCTAAAATTGTGGTCTTCATATCTCTAACAATAAGTGATCAAGAGTATGGCAGTTATTATTTATTAGATATAGGTGGATAACAAAATAAATGAACTGAACATTTAGTGAGCTATTTAATTTGACTCGTGTAAAGTTTTAATTTGACTTGGCTCATTTCTTAAATGAATGGGTTCGAGCAACATAATAAGTTTGTGAATAACTCCAGTTTTAAGTAATATACTTGTCTTCATTTGTATGAGTTTATCAAATATCATAGAGAAATAAAAATTGAAAATTTTAATATATATATATATATATATATATTTGTAAAATTTAGGTTATATGTGCACACAAACTTAAATGGAGGAAGGTTTTAGGATTATTTGTGATAGAAAAGTACTCCTCAAACTTAATGGAAAATTTTATCATACAACTATAAGACTTGCATTGTTGTATGGTACTGAATATTGAGCGATAAAAAATCAATGTGAACAAAAATTTAATGTCGCAGAAATGAGTATATTATGTTGGATAAGTGGATACTAAAAAAGATAGCATTAGGAATGATTGTATTGGAGAGAAAGCTAGGATAGCACTTATCATAAAAAAATTGGTAGAAACATGTTTTAGGTGGTTTGCTCATGTACAAAGGAGACTATTAGAGGGCACTGTACGAAAAGTTCACTAAATGGAAGATAGTCCAATAACTAGAGGTATGAGGAGACTAAAGAAACTATAAGAGAAACTATTAAAATGAATTTAACTATAAATAATCTAACTAGAAATGAGCCAAGCTAGAAGACATTGACGTCACTTGATCTATATAATCGACCCCACCTAGTAGAAAAATACATTGTTTGTTGTTGTTTAGGTTATCTGTGCACACATACATGATAAGCAAAGTTCATAATTTTTTCTTTTTTTTGTTTTTAATGAGTTTATCTATATGTGTAAAAGCTCAAGCATACCAAGAATAAGCTCAGCGCAGCTTGGCTTTATAGTGATTATGAATTTTCCAAGATATCAATTATTAGGTTTCCTTGATATCACATTCTAACAATTTGTTTCTATCATCTTTAGTAAACAAACCCCTTATTCTGGCTTCTAATGAGATTTATGTTTAACCGCATGCAGGCGTTTGGTAGGACACCACTTACTAGTATAAGTCCCAAGAAGACATGGGAGGGAACTATTATAGGCTTCTGTGGGTGTATAGTTACTTCCGTTGTGTTATCAAAAATTTTCAGCTGGCCAACATCGGTGTTAAGGTACTCCATCTACTTTCAATTTAATCTCAGTGATTTCATTGGTGATGTGCTTGCTGAGGGTATTTGGTTATAAAAATTTGAGTAGGAATTTACATGGTTGCTTTAAAGGAAAAAAAAGAAAAGAAAAGAAAAATTATCTTGGATTTGCACAAAGCTTATATGATTATTTATAACCGAGCAGTACTAAATGGCATGGCAGCTAACTTTTTATTTGTTGATTGTGACAGTGACATACTTTTTTTGTTTGGTCAATGTGACAATTACAGATTAATTGGCAGTTTTTCTGAATATATTTAGATCTAATTGCCTAAAGTGGTTTCTTTAATAATTTCAGACATATATTCTTTTCTGTCAATCTGATGTTAGGGAAAAATAGTTGAAGTTGAACTATTACCTTCTCAAGGCAAAATTTTTGTCAATAACGAATATGGATGTTCTTTCAATTTTTAGAGGAGATAGCAGTAATTGAAGGTGTGCAGCATTAGCGTATTGATCAATCATACTATAGTTTTTTACCCTGCTTTCTTAATAATTGATTATATTTGCTTCATAACCTGGATCTAAAGTCTATATTGCTGATACCATAGATGGTTGTCACGTGCTATTCCATTACCCACACTTGTTTAAGATCTTGAAGTGGGTTATCAAGTTTTGTCATTGCAGTATATTCCTCTGTCAATCAGTCATTATTGTTTAAGATTAATCATCATACATTCTTTATGCAGACTTTTATATCCTGTGCATATATATTGACACGTGGTCATTTTCCCTGTTTGCATGGGGTTTTTCAGTGCAATGGCTTTTGGTGTTCTGAATTTCTTTGGGTCTGTTTTTGGTGATCTTACTGAATCAATGATTAAACGGGATGCGGGAGTGAAAGACTCTGGCTCCCTTATACCTGGTCATGGTAATTACTCTTTACTTTTGAACATTCTTGTCATAAACACTGGATTTCTTTTTTATTTTTAAGAAATTAATATATATAGTGAGGGAAGAAAAAGTAAAAATAAAGAGGAGGATAAGATGTCCTCATTAACAAAGGTTACAAGATAACATTGTACTCACCTGGAAAATCTATTTTGGATGCATTGTTATTGATTTGCTCTAGCACTTGGAATGGTTCACCATCCCTTGCATCAAGCTTTGCTCTTCTTTGCCGTGGAAATCTCTCTTTCTGCAGGTGCACCCAAACCCAATCTCTTGGTTGAAAAATAACTTGCTTCTGACCCTTATTGGCTCTTTGAGCGTACATGCGATTCTTATTTTCAATTTGCTGACATGCTTTCTCATGTAGTGCTTTAACCACTTCAGCTGCCTTCTTTTCATCTAAGCTGGCAATTTCACTCAAGGCAAAGGCACATCAAATCTAACACAATTAATAAATTAAAACCATACGTGATTACGAATGGTGAAAACCCTGTGGATGAATGTGCAACATGATTATATGCAAACTCAATGAATGACAAACAATCCTCCCAAGTTCTCAAGTTCTTGTCCACTATAGCACACAACATGGTTCCTAGTGTTCTATTTACTACTTCGATTTGTCCATCAGTTTGTTGGTGGTGTGTAGTTGAAAACAAAAGTTTAGTACCTAACTTTTCCACAACATTCTCTAAAAATGACTTAGGAACTTAACATCTCTATCTGAAACAATGATTCTTGGCACACCATGAACCCTAACCACTTCCCTAATGAATAAAATCAGCAATGTTTGTTGCATTATCTGTTTTATGGAAAGCATTAAAATAAGCCATTTTACTAATTCTGTTTATCGCAACAAATATGTTATCTCTACCTTTTCTGTTACTAGGCAAACCCAAAACAAAATCCATTTATATGTCAGCCCAAGGTTCAATAGTAACAGGAAAAGGTATATACAAACCATGAGACATAGACTTAAACTTAGCTTGTTTACAAGCAATACACTTGGCACAACTTGTCAATGTCCTTTCTCACATTCGGCCAATAAAAATGTTTAATAAGCATATCTAAAGTCTTTTGCACACCAAAATGTCCCATCAACCCTCTACTATGCGATTCTCTCACAATTCTCTAACAAAGCATGTAGAAATGCACATTTGTTTATTCTTAAATAAAAATCCCTCATGCCTATAGAACTTGTTAAATGCATTATATTCACAAGCATGATACAAATCAGCAAAATCATAATCATTGGCATACATTTCTTTCACATGTTCAAATCCAAGTAGTTTAGAACTAAGCATAGAAATTAAAGCATACATTCTCGAAAGTGCATCAGCCACGATATTGTCTTTCCCTTATTTGTATTTGATCGTATAGGGAAATGATTTCAAATAATCCACCCACTTTGCGCACCTCTAGCTCAATTTTCCTTGCCTCTTCAAGTACTTTAGTGATTGGTGATCACTGTGAGTGACAAGCTCCCTAGGCAACAAATAATGTTCCCACACTTCAAGAGCCCTTACCAAAGTAATAGAACTCTTTATCATATGTGGGGTAATTCAGAATGGGTCCACTCAACTTTTCACTGAAATATGTTATGGGTCAGTTTTCTTACATCAAAACAGCCACTATATCAATCCCCAAAGCATGAAATTAAATTTCATAAGTTTTAGAAAAATCAGGTAAACACAAAATAGGTGCACAACATAATTTTTCCTTCAAAGTGTTAATTTCTTTTTTTTTTATCCCATTTGAATCCAATAGTCTTTTTAACAACATCATTCAGTGGGATAGCAATAGTAGAGAAATCTTTAATAAATCGCCTATAGAAACTTGCCAAACCATGGAAACTCCTTACCTCACTAACAGACTTAGACGTTGGCCATTCTTTACTCCCTTAGAACTCATAACAAATCCAAATAATACAACTTTATCCACACAAAATGCATACTTCTTAAGATTTGCATACAATTTTTTTTTCCTAAGCACGTCTAAAACAATCCTAACATACAAGATATGATCATCTAAGCATTTGTTGTAAATCAAAATATCATTAAAATATACTACCACCAATTTTTCAAGAAACTCACAACAAGACAGGATTCATTAAACGCATGAAGGTACTAGGTGGATTAGATAGCCCAAAAGGCATCACTAAACCACTCATACAATCCATATTTTGCTTTAAATGCGGTTTTTCACTCATCTCCTTTCATCCTAATTTGATAATAGCCGCTTTTTAAATCAGTTTTAGTGAACACACATACACCATACAATTCATCTAACATGTCATCTAATCTAGGCATAGGATCGCGATACTTTACAGTGATTTTATTGACTGCCTCAAAATCCACGTACATCCTCCAAGTCCCATCTTTCTTTGGTACCAAAAGAACTGGTACAACACAAGGACTCATGCTCTCCCTCACATACCTTTTGCCGACAATTCATCTACTTGTCTTTGCAACAAAGAAAGATGGGGACTTGAAGCATGTGTATAGATTCTAGATAGTCAATAAAATCACTATAAAGTATTGTCATCCTATTTCTAGATTAGATAAAATGCTAGATGAATTGCATGGTTCATGTGTGTTCACTAAGATTAATTTAAAAAGTGGTTATTATCAAATTAGGATGAAAGAAGAAGATGAGTGAAAAACTACATTTAAGACAAAATATAGATCGTATAATTGGTTAGCGATGCCTTTTAGGCTATCTAATGTACCTAGTATCTTCAAGCGCTTAATGAATTATGTCTTGCATGAGTTTCTTGCAAAATTTGTGATTGTATATTTTGATGATATTCTGATTTACAATAAATGCTTAGATGATCATATCTTGTATGTTATGACTGTTTTGGATGTGCTTAGGAAAGAAAAATTGTATGCAAATATTCAGAAGTGTGTTTTTTGTGTGGAAAAAGCTTTATTCTTGGGATTTGTTGTGAGTTCTAAGGAAGTATAGGTTGACTTTGAAAAGATGAAGACTATCCAGGAATGGCCAATGCCTAAATCTATTAGTGAGGTAAGGAGCTTCATTGTTTGGCAAGTTTCTATAGGCGATTTAAGAGAGATTTATCTATTATCGCTATCCCACTAAATGAAGTTATTAAAAAGATTGTTGCATTCAAATGAGATAAAGAACAGGAAAATGCATGTAACACTTCGAAGGAAGAGTTATGTTTTGCACCCGTTTTTGTTTACTTGATTTGTCTAAAACTTTTGAAATTGAATGTGATGCTTTTGGGATTGGTATAGGGGCTATTTTGATGCAGGAAAACTGAACATAGCATATTTCAATGAAAAGTTGAGTGGATCCATTCTAAATTACTCCGCTTATGATAAAGAATTCTTTGGTTTGGTAAGGGTTCTTGAAGTGTGGGAACATTATTTATTGCCCAAGGAGTTTGTCATAGTGATCACAAAAGTACTTGAAAAGGCAAGGAAAGTTGAGCAAGAGGCGTGCAAAGTTGGTGCAAAGTTGGTGAAGTATCTGGAATCATTTCCCTATGTGATCAAATACAAACAAGGGAAATACAATGTTGTGGTTGATGAAATTTTGGGAAGGTATGCTTTAATTTCTATGCTTAGTTCTAAATCACTTGGGTTTCTACACTTGAAAGAAATGTATGTCAATGATTATAATTTTGCTGATTTGTATCATGCTGCATTTAACATGTTCTATAGGTATGAGAAATTTTATTTAAGAATAAACAACTATGCATTCCTACATGTTATTTTAGAGAATTACCTGTGACGGAATTCCATGGTGGAGGGTTGATGGAGCATTTTGGTGTGTAAAAAACTTTAGATATGCTTACTAAACATTTTTTTGGCCGAATAAGAGAAAGGATGTTGAAAAGATTTGTGCCAAATGTATTGCTTACTAAATATATCAATGGATTTTGTTTTGAATTTTTCTAGGACTAGAAAAGGTAGAGATAACATATCTGTTGTTGTGGACAAATTTAGTAAAATGGCTCATTTCATTGTTTGCTATAAAACAGATGATGCAACAAATTGCTGATCTTTTTTTCAAGGAAGTGTTTAGGTTTCATGGTGTGCCAAGAACCATTATTTCAGATAAAGATGCTAAGTTCGTAAGTCATTTTTGGAGACTATTGTGGGGAAAGTTAGATATTAAACTTTTGTCAACTACATGTCACACACAAATTGATGGATAAACTAAAGTAGTAATTAGGACATTAGGAATCATGTTGTTTGTAATTCATTGAGTTTGTATATAATTGTACTATACATTCATCCACAGGGTTTTTACCATTAGAAATCGTGTATGGTTTTAATCCATTAGCTATGTTAGATTTGATGCCTTTGTCTTTGAGTGCAATTGTTAGCTTAGATGAAAAGAAGAAGGCTGAAGTGGTTAAAGCAATATATGAGAAAAGCACATGAGCAGATAGAAAAGAAGAATTACATGTACGCTCAAAAGGCCAATAAGGGTCGAAAGTAGGTTATTTTTGTTTAGAACCAATAGATTGGGTTTGGGTGCACTTGCGAAAGGAGAGGTTTCCACAGCAAAGAAGATCAAAGATTGATGCAAGGGGTGATGGACCATTCCAAGTGTTGGAGTGAATCAATAACAATGCATTCAAAATAGATTTTCACTGCCACTTGTTTTTTCTATTCTTAGCAACTTTCCTCGCACAAAGATGATAGGGAGCCATCTGCAATTCAAACCTTATCTTTGTATGAGTAAAATTAGAGACACGAGTATGTGGAAATAGGATTGTGTTTGACCATCAATAGATTAACGAAATCACATCTTCTGCAAGTTATCAGCAACCTCTGACAAGAGTGATTGTGATCTAGGTGGTTAGCTTCTCTTGCCATCAAATACTGATTGAACAACCATGAAGCTTCCAACAAGCCTCTCTAGTTTGCCTAGTTTTGCCACAGTAATCACGTTTTTAAGTTCTCTCTATCATTACTACCTACTTAGTAGAATGTCCTTGTGTTAATAACTTGCATCCATCAATCTTAGTGAGAGGATGAAGCATAGCACCCTTTGCTACTTTCCTGGTGCGCAAAAGTAAAAGTCTGCCTCAGAATTGGGAACTGTTTTTTACCAAGTATGATCATATTCAACATTTAGTCCAGCTGGGAAACCCTAATCTTTATTTTGTTGCCTTTTTTTAAAAAACAATTTGGCAACATCTCTAGGAGGAATTTTTCTATGTTTTGGGAATTGTAAGAAAATAAATGGACTTACCAGAAGAATCAAGAGTTTAAATCCTCCTATCCAAATTAGGAGACAGTTGGGATAAGAATGAACTATGAATCATGGACAGAGGATATTTTATTTTAGAAACTTATCATCATTCAGGTCCATGAAGATGTGAAAATCCAGGTTGGAGTATTGTTATGTTTTTGTTAGGGGATGATGTAAGGGCTAAATTGATAGGGGTGATGTCAGGAAAGGAAAATCCTTCATCCAAAATATATCATGTGAACGTTGACCCAATGTCAGACATTTTGGAGGCTTCAGTGAGTGGTACTGATCTGTGTTGGCATCCCCATCCATGTTGATGCAATGCATAGTTGGGCAAGATGTCTTCAGAGGATATGCCATAGCCATTTATTAGCCAAAGAAAATTTTTTGGGCTTCTTTTTACTACAACCCAGCTGACCAAATTGTCTGTCTTAATATTTCCTAACTAGTCTAAAGGAAATCCTTCATAATATTTTCAACCTTTGACCAACTCTTGGTGGAATCCTTTTTGGGAATTTGCTTGTAATTGGAAAGATGTTTTTGTGCTATATTTGGTTGAGTCTCTCATTCAAGAATGTCAGTCTAGTAATTCCTTGTGCAAGCTTTCTCCCCTTAAAGGAACTCCCAAACATGTTGGGTGATTTTGAGGGTATATATATGTTTTTTTTTTTTTTTTTCAAAAGAAAGGAAGATAGCAATTAATGAATGGAAACTAAAAGTGTACTTGACGGAGATGAATATAAGTGAAATTAATGTATGCTTGCGTGATGTGGGAGTGGAATGGAACTACTGTAAGAATTGCAACATGTTGATACGGTAACAATTTTTTAACCTTGGAACTGAGATTATTAGGTGAATGTTAGGAGGAGAAACAAAGTATAAAGAGCTCGAGCAATCTGTGAGTTGCATTTTGGTTGGAATTAAGTTTTAAGGTTGTTTGTGGGTGAATCCACTGATACTTTCACTGCTCGTGGCTGTGTATTAACATGTTTGATCAGCTACTGTAACTCATGCAGGTGGAATACTAGACAGGGTGGACAGTTATGTATTCACTGGAGCACTTGCCTACTCTTTCATCAAAACCTTTCTACCGCTCTATGGAGTATGACATGAAGTGAAGTAAATGTCAAGTGTTGCTTTATAACACACTGGGAAATTCCTGGATATTTTCCAAACGGGACCAGAGGACAAGAATTTACTTAAATTTGGACCAATGTTAGTGGAAGAGACAGAAGATTTGAGGAATCATAGGAACAGGAACACCGGGGTTTTTCTTATTTCCTCAACCTGAGTTAAAGCCTACATATTCATCTTTGCCATCATACTGCCAAATTTATGAGATCACAGGTATGAAGCTTGGCCAGATATCGGGTTAGTTCTACATTTCTTTGGTTTTAACTAGTAAATACCCATAAATGGCTCTGAAATATTAAGGCCACAGTTGGCGTTGGCTGTGGCTGATGGGATTAGTTTTTAAGCCCAAAGTCAGTTTTTCACTTTTCATCACTATTAGTTAACAGTAGTCACTGTGCAGCAGAGAGATGTGCATGGGATTTACATTATAGATTCTTATATCCAAAGCAAAATTTGTTTGTTAACATCCCCCCCACCCCCCACCCCCCCCCCCAAAAAAAAAAAAAAAAGAAAGCAAATTTGTTTAAGGGTCACATACTTGGCCTTAAGTGTCATAGCACCTTCCATTTAAGAGGTGCTAGTTCCTACATTCTTTTTTGAAAAAAATTCTCTAAAATATATTATAAGGTGAAGTTCATGAAATTTCTATCCCACATTGTATGTACATATAATAACAAATAATAAAAAGAAAAGATTAAATTCTTACAGTGAGACCCACTGTAAGGATTTTCTACCCTTCACTATGTGTGTGTGTAATGTACACATGAATTGCTTGAAGTTCATGATGTAGGAAAAAGACAAGAAAAAAAATTGGGAGAAAGATAGATAAAGAATTTATCCTCATTAATTTATTTTATTCTTATTTTCCCCTTATTTTACAAACTTTACTTCTCTCTTTAAGTTCAGAGGATCCAAATCTATTTTTCTTGAAAAGTCTCTGCCTAAAGTCTTCAATTTATTAATAAATCTGTATGCGTCATGCATTATGAGAGGCTGGGTCTTCAAAATTTATTAGAAAATTGATTTACTTATTTTTGTCGACAGTAATTGAAATGAAGAAAATTGAAAAGGTATGATCAATCGGCTGTGGGGTAGAACTCAATTTTAGGTAAAATCCTTCACTTTAGTTACTACTAATTTAATTGACACTAGATGAATGGTAATAAAAGGAAGCAAGTGGTGAATAAGGAAATTTATCTTTTGCTTCAAAGATTTAAATTCAATATGGGAATGAGAGACATAGAAACATTTCTTTTTTATACACCGACTATTTCTTAATTTTGGAGGGAAGAACAAATAGTTTTTATTTTATTTTTAAAAAAATACGTTTATCTTTTTTTTTTATTTCCTTCCCGTCTCAATTATACTAACTCATTCCGGATCCATCTGTTTTCTTTTGAACTTTCAAAGGCAGCAAAAGCATTTCATCTCAATCGTCTGTAGTTCCTTTATTATTATTATATTCTTTTTGTTTGGAGGTGTATCTTTCTCTTTAAAAAAAAATGTATATATTTATAGTCATATTGTTTTATTGAAAACGTAATTAAACAGCGTTGGGCATCAAATAGTGTATGCTGTGAAACTTAATGATCCAGAGTTTCTGGTCTAGGGACTTAAATAATGAAAAAGCACTGTAGTTTCTCCTTTAAAATTCAGTGTCTGAAACTAAAATTTTAGAAACACTTTTCTTTATAACATAATTTCTTTCTAAATAATTTGCTAGCATGACTCATCTGTGTTAGACATTTAATTTATTTAAGGATAATCACCCCCCTCCCCCCAAAAAAAACTGTGCAAGTAAACATTCTTTTCCCACTTTGACCAATTTATAATTTTAATTCATTAATAATGACCCTACCTCTGTTCCATAATTTTGGTTGTTATGACATTGACTCCAATTTGCACGACACTAGGTCCATCATATTACTAAAATCATCCAATAATTAAACCTTTTTATAAAGTTTGACCCCTATTTTTTACACTCCTAAATTTGTTGCAATTCTGTATCACATCTTTACCAATCACCATATATATATTGATTGTCCTAAAAAAGTCTTCTGTTTTTTCTTCGGTGAAATAGAATTTATATATTCATTGAAAATGATTTTGATCCAAACATGTCAACCAATTTTTTGAGACACAAAAGAGGTCCACTAGGACAAGGTCCTTAAAAATCCCCAAAAAAACAATTACGCTTAGGTCGGTCTCAAGGACAATGTCAACTTGTGCTGTGTGTGGACTACAATATGTCAAATATCTGAGCAAAGGAAGTCATCTCTCTATCTTATAACCGAAAGAACTGAAGAAGAAACCATTAAGATACAAGTTGTCACCAATTATTGCCTCTAAAGATGCACAATGTTGGCCCGAAAGTGGGGCTGCTTACCCTTATTTTTTGGGCTATTTAATTTCTTTCTTTGACGTACGTAGTTTTATTTTGTTAATTAAATGATCATTTAAAACTTCTTTAATCAAAAAATCAAAGCATATGACGTTTTGTGATCTGTAATGCAATGTGTTGTCCTGTTGGTATCTTTGAGTGCAGCTTACTCTTCTTTTTTGTTAGATAAGAAATAAAACTCCAAAAAGAAAACAAATTTTCATAGCTTGTTCTATACAACTCAGGCACATTTGCCAGCCTATACTACAGCCAGCTAAATGTCTAGATATTTTGTTAACTTGGCCCTTTTAATAATAGTAATAATAATTTATAATTGATTGGAAGTTTAGAGCATGTGAAAAATATTTTCATTTTTTAATTTACATGCTTCTAAAAATCACAACGGAAGCAGATATACATCATTAATCATGAGGACATTGACCAATGAATTAGGAAACTAGTTTTAGAGCCATGAAAAACGCAGCCTGCCTTTGATGACATGATTAATGATGACGAAGAGAAACATTGAGAAAAAAACAATGAATGAAAAAGACATGATGCGAAGTGAATGGTGGGTTGACCTATATGAAATTTCACTCATTACACACAAAAAGGAAAAAATTAAAAAGAAAGAAAGAAAGAAAAAGGATTGGATTATATAAGAAGGGGATAAGAAGAAGCCAAATGCTGAAAAATTGAAGGCTATGATGCCAAATCATTTCATGCCAAGCTATGTGGAGCCAAAGTTCCTCTCAATATGAAGAGACATTTGTGCATATATAAATTCACTAATCACCAGCGTTTGTCATATATACATGATTTTAAAAAAATTATTATACAAAAGTATATCATTTTTTATCTTTAAAATTTTCACTCATTAATTTGTGGTTAAAAATAAACCAAAAAAAAACCAAAGCTAACAAAAATTAAATCCGAGAGAGAGACTTGTGTTTGTTATTGGAGGGCCTACCATAAGTGGCCTTTGACAAATGACGATCATATATATGAGTGCTTACTTTTTGTGTTTTGGGATAAAATAAAATGTGTGGGATGCGAAGAATGCGTTGTTTCTAAGCTGACTAAGAAAAATAAGAGAGAAGAAGAAGAAGAAGAAGAAGAAACAAAATTTGGAGGTAAAATAAAACTAAAATAAAGAGATGGAGGAGATATGGTGGGCAAGCATCTATAAAAGTTGGGAAAGAAAGATTGAGATGTAAAAGATTGTCTAATGACAAAACTCACAACTTTTCTATCACACGCACATCCATGCATATTGAGAACACCAACCTTCACCTTTTCATCTTTTTTATTACTTTTCCAATGCTATTTGCCTTGGATGCTCATACACACACACACACACACAAAATTATATGTTATTTTTTTAATGTTTTCAAATATAATATAAAAAATTATTATTATATTTTAAAATAATAATTTAAATAATTTGAAGATATTTAATTTTTTTCACTTTTTTAAGATCTTCTTTCTTCACTTTATTTCTTACCTCAGATATTTTATTTTATATTTTATAATATATAATATATATTATTTAATATAAAAATAATTTATGATTATATTTTAAAATAAAAAATTAAATAAATATAACTTTATTTAATTTTTCACTTTTCTTATAATTTTTTATTATTTTTGTTTTCTTTTTTTTCTTTTCACATCATATATTTTATTTTTTATTTCATAACTAATGATAAAAAGATCAAAAAGTTATAATATAGATATACTATAGGCTTATCATACACAATGTGCATGCCATTTTTTCTTAATTTTTGAAATATAATATAAAATAATATTTATTATATTTTAAAATAATAAATTAAATTATGAGAAGTTAATAATTAACTCTATTATTTTGTTCTAATTTTTTTAATACTATATTTACTTTCTCTTTCTCCTCTCCTCACATTACATATTTTATTTTATATTTTATATTATATAATATTTAATATATAATTTGTGATACAAATATTACTTTAGTTCACCTTATAAGTTGTAGGAGAAGTTAGATATAAAAGAATTTAGTTAGAATTATATATAATACACAAATTTTAATATATAATGTTTTATTTTTTTTAAAAATAAATATTACATATTAATTAAAAATAGTTCCTAAAATCTAAATAATTATCACATGATGACATTATATATGTCCGTCATCTTCATTCTTTACCCATTCCTTCCTTTACATGACAAGTAATGTAATAATCACAGAACTTCTTGTGAACGTTAGTTTTTAATTGATACGTAATGTTTCCTTTTTTTTTAATAATTTAAAGAGATAGAATATTATGCTGTAATTATAATTAATTATATTTTTTAATTTATCAAAATTTTGTGTTTGCAATGGTTTTTAATTAAAGCAATTTTTTATTTCGAAAATTTTATTCGGTCACTGCAAAAACATCTATATATCTTCCTTGAATATGATTATAGAATATCAATTTTTTTTTTTTTTGTTTTTACATGCAACCCTTATAATCTTAATTTCACATCCCTTTCGATCTATAGTTTGTATTTCAACTGAAATTTAACATATTTTATTAAATTATTCTTATTTGACGTCATACATCTTTATGATTAGAACACAACATAATTTATTCCCAATGAGCTTGTGAAATAGACTTGTACAGTTTACTTCCTTACTAAGGCTATGTCATATTCAACAGATTCACTTCAAGAGCCACTTCTTCTGGTTGGTGAATCCCATAATAATGACTTGTGTTACAGGAAAAATACTTGACAATCTATTTTAATTAACAACAGTATATATACATATATATATATATTCAAAGAAATAATAACTCAAGAGAGGGACCATTGATGAATTTTGATAATTAATTTTCCTTTAATTATCACTAAATTAAATATATTATTCAAGAATTCATGCATGCCTGATCGTTATGTTTATCGTTACATCTACAAGATATGTATGAGAGTAGTGTCCATCATAGATTCGATCGTGGCTTTTATTATTTTTTTTATTTTCTAAAAGTATTTTTTTAGTTCAATTTCATTCTAGATTTTATGGCGTCGTCGTTGAGTATTAAATATAAATATTTTTTATAAAAATTTAAATTTATTATATTATTATAGAGTAATTATTTTTATTAAATTCAATAAACTATAAGATTTAGTGGACAGGAAGTGAATGTTCACGAGAAAGATTTTTTTTTTTTAAACCTACCACTTATTTATTTATTAAAAATAAAGTTCAAGAGAAAATGCTATAACTTTAGAGAGGGAAGAAAAAGCTGACAAATGTCTGAGTCTTTTGTAGATCGCATATCTTTGTTCTTAATAATAATAATAGTAATAAAATTTTTATTAATTACAATAGAATACTTAAAAAAATTATTTACAGATGAAATTTTTAAACATTAAATATATTATTGTTATTAATTTTTTTATATATTTAGTTAAATTATTAAATATTCTATCAACTAATAAAAAATTTTAATTAATATTTTAAAAATACTGATTAAAAATAATAATAATAATAACAAGTGAATCCCAGACTCCTAGGAGGAGGCTTCGTGGAGACAAAAGTTGTTATAATTCCTTAATAAAAAGGTGTTTATCATTATATATATAGATTGGAGTGAAGGGCAAATTTGGTATTGAACTTGTAAAAACTAAAACTAGAACAGTGTCTCTACTTTTCATGTAAGGCCTTATGCAATATGCCTTGGACGTTTCTTTTTCTCTGTCTCACACACAGAATCTGCTTTCATCAACTGAGGTGACTAAAGATAAGCAATATATATATATATATGGCTGGCAAGTCTGTCCAATACCCATTCATTTTGGCTGTGTGAAAACGATAAAGGAACTTCTCTTTACCTTTTTTTTTTTTTTTTCCATCCCTTTCTTCTCCTAAATTCCTCACCTAGGTACTTTTTTATTGAAAAAAAAATTATGTAATTTTTATATATTAATTATCAAAATTTTAATAAAATATAATATTTAGATGGTTGTTTTAAGATTTTTTTGTATATTTTATTTTTATAAAAAAGATGATGGTAAAATATATGGAACTATATTAACTCTAGTCAAATATATGGATAGTTATTTTTAAGAGTTTTCTTCCTTTGTACCTAGACCCCACACACACACACACATATATATATATATATATTCCTTGCTTCTTCAATTGTAGTTCTTTGAGAACATCCATCTTCTAACGTAATTCAAATTGTTTGAAAAATGTTCTGAAAGTGAAATTCTAAAAATAACGTAACAATGTGAAAATCTACAAATTCAAAAAATTGTTGTGGGAAGAGATTTAGTTTGGGGCTAAAGTTGATAAAAATATAAGGCAAAATGCAAAAGTTTTATATATAAAAAATTTTTTAGACTACTCTTTTTATAAGACCTTATCTAACTTGAATTAAATTGATCAGAACTTTTAAATACTATGGTTTGGACAATATAAAAAAAAGATTCATTTTAATTCAAATGATCTAAAGGAAATTGACTATACATTGGTAAAAAATTTCAATAAATGCTATTAAGGCTGTGCAATTTAACTCCATAAACTTTGAAAGTTAACTAAAGACTCTTAATTAAATTTAGTTATATGTACTATAATTGTGTTGACAATTTTACTTCTAGCTAGTGCCTTTATAGTTTCAGACAGATGTATTCACGACTGGAATATGCTGCACAAAATTTAAAATTTAAAAGATCTTTAGTCAATTTTTAAAATTGGAAGTAATAAATTACACAACTTTATATAAGTTCAAAGAAATCCTTTAATTTTGGCCAAAATGTAATTAATGTAAACAATAAACATTGTTGAAGTTGACAAAGTAGTCCCTTAATGCAACTTAGAAAGTGAGCTTTGGGATTTTCAGCAAATTGATGACAATAGCAAATGTGGGTTTGGGGTTCGTGTTCTGCATATTTTGGTAAAGTTAAGCATAAAATTGATTCATTTAAGGACTTTTCAAAAATTGCTAGCTTTCTGCGTACTCTTTTAAATCTAAGTCTAACAAGTGTCAAATTATAATATGCATGAAAAATATGAAGAAAAGACATGTTGATAAAGATGTGTATGGTGCGTCTCTAAATCAAAGTTTGTATTAATTGTCATTGAGAAATGCTCAATTAATTCTACCATCCAACGTGGAGAACATATCCATTAATTAGAGTCAAGTGATAAAGGAGACAGTTTAATAGAGAAAAACATTTTAGGTGGTTGTTAAAGATTATATAAATTATTTATGAGTTATATATATATATATATATATATTTGATGACTTACATTTTTTTAGATGCAATAATTTTTACGATGATATCAGAGCTTTTGTCATTAAGTACTGAGGATCATCTTTGATAGACCTACTAAAAGAAAGAGATATAGATAATTTAATATATATGTTATTATATTAATATATATATATATATAAGTAATAAAAATTTTAAATATATATAAGAAGTTATATGTAAAAATAAAAAGTTGCTAAAGGATAAATAAATTTTTACCGTTCATTTTTATTATCTTTGAAATATATAAAATTTATTATAATTTAATTTTTAAAAACATTAACTTTACTTTAATTTAAGGACTTGCAAATGACAGTAATATATGTGTATCCTTATTATTCTGGTAAATACAGGTTATGTTCACTTCATAATTACCCTTCATTCAGTGAAAGAGCAAACTTTAGGATTGTTGGGTAGGAAAAAAAAGTGAACATTTTTATTTCATATTTATTAAAATTAAAATTAAAATTAATTTTTTTTTTTATTTTCTTCTCTTCTCCACAAAATTAAATTGAGTTAATCTACCAATCTATCACTTTATATATATATATATATATAAAGTAAATATGATATTTTATTGTTAAATTTTAATTAAAATATATTATTATTCATTAATAAACAAAATAAATTGATCTGATATTTTGTTCTGTACAAAATTTAATTTAAAAATTATTAAAAATTTAAGACTAATTCAAAAAAGATTAAAATTAACAAAAAAAAAAGGTCAACACCCCCAACACAACTCAACCCAACCTATTTGGTTGACAAATTGGGTTAATTCAAGTCAGTCTTTCACTTGTCATTGAACTCAACTCAAACTAATTCTCCATGAAATGATCGATTTGAGACAATTTTCATGTCAAATCTAACCTGCGTATACATTCCTACTTCTCAAATTTCTCTCTAATTCAAATATATTATTAGCGGACGAATGTAAAATTTTATTTTAAAATAAAAAAATCAAAATAAATTTTTTTTTATTTTTTCATTTCCTTTTTTTCTTCTTCCAAACAAATCATTAGAGTATTTGCACATGAGCCAGCAAATTGTCAGAATACAAGAATTAATGTTAGAAGGTATTTTAATTATCTCATCATAAAAATTTCTTGTATTTATATCTCATTATACGTGTGTGTATATAAATATATATATATATATATATTAGTTATAACAAAAAAATTTATAAATACTATATTATAATTATTCAAATAAAAAAATTTGAAATTTCATAATCCAAATACAACTAAAGATTATAAGCTTGTTTTGTGAAGCACAAATTGCCCCTAGTGACCCTAGTGCATGCTCTTGATCCATATTTAGAGGAGAGATGGTAGAATGCAACTATGGATGGTGAAAAAGTCTCACCCTTTAACCAGTTTACCCTTGGAGGCTTTCTCAATATTAGAAATTGGAATCTATACACCCAAGAAATTAAAGGAAGTCCAATCTACGTATTGTGGGGGAGAAAATAATAAGAATAATAATAATAATAATAATAATAATAATAATAATTCATGTGTTTGTCACAACTCACAAACAAGAGAATGAAAATTCATTTACCGAATTTGTGTGCAATTTTTTGAGATTTAAAAATTTACTGAACTTTAATTAATCTAATTCGAACTAATAGAAATTTTATAGTGAGAGTAAAGCTTTTTTATAAGAAATTTTTTTATATTCAATACTTAAATCGAAGTTATTGTTTAAAAAGAATAAAGTATTTATCACTTCAACTAATTACCTGTTGGTCGCACAATTTTTTTCATGATATGAAGCTCTTCCAACTCAAAATTATTTCAAAAAAAAAAAAAAGAAACAAGTGATAGCACTCTCAAATTATTATTGTGAAAATATTAAACTTAAGTGGAAGAGGAGAGAATATGGATGCTAGCTTCACCTTGTAAAGTCACTATCTTCAATTTGAGATAAAGCAGTCAGCAACCTTGTACAAATTCTGATCCAAAACCAGCTGTTCATAATGGCCACATATCATTGTGCAACAATATACACTACTATTTTTTTTTTTTATCTACACATCTGAAATTTTTAATGTGATTTATAGGAAATAGATGGTTATTTATGAAGATCTCTTAGATTAAATTATTTTGGTATTTGTATTATTTCAAAAATATTAATCTGCCCCCAATAATATTTGAAATCATAATGGAAAAATTCCCAACTATTTATGGATATTATTTGTCTTGTATTGAAAATTGTCCTCCCAATCAATTCTTTAATTTAGCTTGTATTTATCTTTCACATTATTTTGTTTCTTAGTCACTTTGTATTGGAAGGACACTGAAGAAAAAAGAAATACATTGGCTACCTACTAAGCATTACATGGTTCATTTTTGTGTGAGCTAGAGGAGTGTGGCAATATCTTTTCTTTTTGTCAGTATCATGATAATTGATCAATATGTGTCTTTAAAATAAATTATACTAAGATCTAAAAAAGTATAATTAAATTCTATTTAATATCTTTATTTCAAAAGTTATATTTGGTTCCTTTTAATTTATTTTTATCAATAAAATTAATTTTATGCACAAAAATTCAAAATAAAATTACAATATGATTTTTTATAAAAAAATCAATTTTACAATAAGTTAATTAAAATTAAAAAGTTACAACATATATCCAAATATTAAAAGAGTTAAGTATAATTTTATAAATAACAAAAATATCAAATATAATTTAATCCAGGTTAAAGAAATATTAGTGTGTGACCTCCTCGCAGTTCATCCCAAAAGAAAAAAAAAATAATGGGACTGTTTCGCAAAAATAGCTTAGAGCCTCAAACAGTTCAACCGTAAGGAGTTTTACACATAATTAACATATTAATGAAAAATATATTAATGAAAAATATTTAATTTTATAAGATAATAAAAAATTAAATAAAATTTTATAATCTTTAAATAAAACAAAATGAGAAAAAATGATTAAGGCTTTAAAAAAATTTATTATCTTTTAATTAACATAAATAATAAAAAAATTATAAAATAAGATATTTAAATTAATATATATTTAAAAGACGATTTTATATAAATCTTAGAGATATATAAGACCCTCAGGCATGATTTTTGTCTACTCCTCCAAAATTGTTTTTAGAAAATTTTACGCCATCCCAATAATCTTAAAAAAGAAATCGCCGTATGTACTTTAGTCTCTATATTGAATAATTGAAGATGTCTAAATCTAAGGAATAGTAAAAATAATTTTTATATATTTAAATTTTATATTAGTAATCAATTTTATCTTAAAATTTTTAAAGTATTGTTAATTTACCCTAAATTCTAATGTTATACATTATATATTATACTAACAAAATTTATATACATGATAATATAGTTAAAAAAAAATTTGATATGACAAATAAACCTCATTAAGAATTGAGATAAAATTAATAATATAATTATTAAGTGTAAGAACGAAAATGATAATAACTTTAATATTTGAGAACCAAAAAGTTACATTTATGCCTTATTTTTATTTCCTTTTCCAAGTTCGAATCCTCAACTCCAAATTATCTCCTTCTTACTCTAAAGTTGCTGTCTCATTGTGGTAATTGGTAAATCTCTTATTTCAAACTATGTCAAATTTTTGTTTCAATCATATCTTTACTCCAATCAAAAGTTGACATTCTATAACAATTCTTCTAAAAAAAGTTCATTATAAAAATTTTAAAAAAAAAAAACAAAAATAAGAAAAAGCAACTCAGAATACATAAAAAACAAATAATTCTCTCACAAATATATATCGAAGAAAATAAAAAAAACTAGAATCTTGAACTTAAAATAACTTTTAACTAATAACTTTGTTGTTCTAGAAGTGAATTTTTTTATCCACCCAACTGTTTTGACAAAGATTTTAAAAGTATTTTTGAGACAAAAAAGAGTTAAAAGTAACGAGAAGAGATAACAAAGTTAAAAATTTAAACTCAGAAAAAAAAAAATAATAAGAAAAAAATACTTTCCTGGCCTCTAAAATTTTGAGATATTGTCAATTTTATTTTTAAATTTTATAATTACTATTAATTTTTTTTAATTATTAATTTGGTCCATTTCTCATATTAAAAAAATTTAATTAAATTGTTACGCACACAGATTCTATTAATATAATTGATAAAATTAAAATTTAAAACTAAATTGATAACAATTAAAAAATTTAGAGATAAAATTAATAATAAAAATTATTTAAAAGATTAATTAACAAGTAATACAAAATTTGAAAACATAAAAATGACCTTTGTGTGTGAAGAATTTTACCATTCTAGATGCAAGTGTGCAAGAGTTGAATTTGGGCCTATGATGATCAGGTGGGCCAGCGGGGTAGGCAGAATGATTGCCACTCCACGTACCTGGAATTTCATGTCTAACGAAAACTAAGGATCTTTCTCAAGAAAGTTAGAAACAAAAGATGAGGATGCAATCCTTTTGTAGGATCAGTTTCAATGTATTTCCATTTACCCTCAATCATCAAAATGCCACGCACACATTTCTTCTTATACCATCAATTTGGATCATATGATGAAAGAGAATAATATGATAATATTATATAAAAAATAAATATATAATAAAAAAAAATTCATTCTCATATTATTCAAAATATGAACAAAACACAATATTAAATGTTTTGTATTCATTCTATATATCCAATTACATATCCTATAACTAAGTCTTTACTGGTATTTGGTAAACTAAAATTTTCATATGCCAGAAAACTGCTAAAAATTTCACACATTATTTACTTTATTAATTAGCTAACACAATATTATTTTTTATTATTTTGTAATATTGTTTTATTTAATCAACAACAAATTAATGCACATGTCTTTAAACTTCATCTTACCAAAATAGAACAGTTAAAAACTCGAACACTTAAGCATTCAAGAGTAACATCGCTTCTATTGTTATTCATTTTAATATTTTTTTGGAACTCAGGTATCTTAAATCACGTTAAAGTTGAGGCTCATTAAATAGCAGAGTTAAAATGAATATTATTTTAACAAATATATTTTTTAAAATTTAAATTTATGTCTTTCTTTTTATGAGAAAAAAGTCCTTGATTACTACCTCAACCAAAATTTATCAATTTATCTTAACCTTTTTTATATATATAATTTAATGGCAAATTGGCAATATTAGTGTATAGAGTCAAGATCTCCTGCAAATAATTTTTTTTAGATGTATATGTACAAATTTTTTTACTAATATATGCATAAATTTGGAAATAAGTTTTCTTTTTTTTCAAGCAATATCAACCTTCTCGTACTTATTTTTCTTATGAAAAGTAAATTCAAATACAATATTTGGACTCATTTCTAGCAGCCAAACCCAAGATTTGACAAGTGAGGCAGTGTGTCCCTAGCTGTTGTGCTATGATTTCTTTTTTGTCCTAAACTAGTTTCTGTTTGTGGCATTTGGAGTCCAAAAAGCAAAGTTTTGATGGAATCATGACGATTGAGTAAATAATTAAATAGTACTTAGCTTTCTATACTAGGCTCATTAAATAAATATTCACAAATTAGAATATAGAATGGAGATATAATCAACCTTCTTTATTAAAAGTTGGGTCTATAATAAAGAAAGAGTTAAATTTATATACTTGTTATTAAATTTTTTAATTAAAATAAAGTGTCAAATTTTTTTAAACAAATAATCATAATAAATATGAATTATATAAATTATATATATTAATTTTTTATTAAAAAATTTAATATTAAAGATATAAAATTTATACTTAAATTTTAAATAAAATTAATTTTTTATAATTTTATAAATTAAAATTTTTATTTTTATTAATAGAGATATACATATTTAATACTTAATAATATCTTAAATATGATTATTTTCAATAAAAATATGATGAAAAAAATCAACCTTCTTTGCTTTCATGAGTCATAATCTCTTACCTTTGGGAAATAAACACATGATCACAATACGCAATTACATAACTTATTTAAGTTACTATGCAAAAGTTTCAACATTTACATGATAAAATTTGAACTTCACAATTAAATAGAATTATAAACTATTGGAACACCTCTTAATTAAAAATTAATTAAACTGTCATTGATGCGAACCAAAATTGAAAATTTTATTATTCTATACCATCAGGCTTCTGGTATAAAATAATCATATTTAGCTTAATTATATAAGCTGCCATGATTGAATTGTTTTAATACTATAAATTATTCTTAGACGTGACCCAACTAACATAAACTTTTAATCAATATATTATTATATTGATCTTTCAAAGTTATCACTATCACCAATTTAATCTTTAAGAGTTTATTATTATCAGTTTTGTTTTAATATACTATGAAGTACATTATTTTAATTCTCATATTTTTTTAATTGATTAATAATAAATTAATATGAATACTTTTTTTAAAGATTAAATTAATGGTTACATTATCAATCTCGTGAGTTAACTCATGAAGTTTTATTTTGTATTTTTTTTATAAAAAAATATATATTATGGCCTTACCTAACTCGAATATTACCCATCATAAATTTTAATTATATGTTTTTCTTTTCCAAACAAATTTTATTTTTTATTTTTTATTTTTGTCAAAAATAATTATTTAAACAAGTTTTTTTATTTTTTTTATTTTTTAAATAAAAAATTTTAAAAACTGCAATTAAATAGACTCTTAAATTTTTTATTTATAAATAATGTTTAATTAGGATCTGGTGAGTATTTATGTATCAATAATGATATTTGAATTTTAGTGCATTAGATTAGTTGTGTCAAGTATTTGTGTCTTATGAATTGTGTCAATTTTATATTAAATATTTATTTATGCATTTTATTTATATTTTATTTTATTTATATTAATTATGATATAAATATATATTTTTAATAATTATTTATTTGTGAGTTTTTTATGTCATAAGTCTACATGTTAAGTTTAATTAAACTTTTGAATTTAACAATCTAATTAATAACACTAATATTAAATTGAGGACAATAATATACATATAAGGCTAAAGTTGACTTTTTGTCTCTTAATTTTACATAATATTTTAATTTTTTTCATTTTTATTAATTAATACACTTTTTTCTTCTCTTCAAATGTCATCAATATATGTTCTAGTATTGATTTCTAAAATTATATATTATACAATATAAAATAAAATATTTGAGAAGAGGAGAAATAGAAAATAAAAATAATAAAAAATTACAATAGATAAGAGAAAAGTGAGAAGTTAAAAATATAATAATTATTTTTTATTTTAAAAATTAAAAAAATGACATGTTTGTTAAATGAACGGATTTTGAGAAAAATTGGCCCATTTAAAAACAAACTTAAATAAATTGTTTTGTTTAGTTGGCAGGTCGACCAACCAAAAAATTAAAAAAATATTTAAAATTATAAGTATATAAATTTAAAATAGTTATATACTAAATCACTCTCTTGTTTTGGCAATGTAAATAAAATAATTAGTTAATGAATAAAGTTAACAAAAATTAATTTAATGTATAGATAAAACTAATTTTTAAAATAAATATATTATTTATCCTAATAAACTTAATTGACTTTTATTTTTTAAATAAAGTTAAAAAGTAAAATAATAATAATAATAATAATACTTTTTTGTATTAAAAAAAATTTTAAAATATTAAAATTTAAAAGAAAAGAAAAAAATTGCTTCTTTGCTGAAACAGACGAGCTTAAATTTCATTATACAAATCTATTTAATAAACAATTGGTTTGCCTTAACTTGTTTTATGGTCGTCTGTTTTATGAAAAAAAAAAAGTTATTTAATTTTATTTTTATATTTAAAATTAATTTTTTTAAAAAATTTAACATGCACTAAGCCCTCTTATGTATATTAATCTAAATTATAGCTCAATAATTTAACGCTGAATGATTGCTTTTGTCATTTCTTTTATTTGTAATATTATTTTTTTATCTTATGTTCATTGTATTACCCCTCATTTTCTAGTGGAAAAATAAACCTAGTTACAAACAATCAACTCAAATATAAAAATCGTTTAATATATCCATTTATTTTATCAAACTTCTAAGCATAAGAAAATAGTAAGAAAATCCAGTTTTTTTTACGTTAAAATAAATTATAACAGTTCTTTTTTTTAAAAAAACTTTATAGTTAGTCATGAGAAATTAAAAAAACAAGGGGGAAAATTTAAATGTGATTTTTAAATATTTATTATCAAAATTTTCAATAATAAATTTACTTTTATATCTCTTCACCATATAATTTGATTAGTCAAATAAAATTCTCGAATGTTATATATTTTTATTAAAAAATCAATAAAAATTTTATCTAAATCCAATGGAAGCAGCAACTAAGATATAGAGCTTATTTTAATGTCATTTTATTTTTTATAAAATTTATTTTCATATTATTTTCATATATTTATATACATGCTACTAATAAAAAGATTTACTTTTTACATTTTATTTGTCTTTTAAAAAATTAAAGTTTATAATATCTTTTAATTATTTTCTATTTTCTATTTTCAAAAAAATAATTTTATTTTTTGTTTTTGAATAATTTTTTTTGTCTCTTTTTAAAAATTGAAAATAATTTTTAAAAGAGTAAATTATACCCTCCTTTATTGAGAGATATCAAAATTATGTTCCCTTCCTCTCTATTTTAAAAACCTACGCACTCCTCCATTGAAATATTAAAAGTTTTATAATTTTATTTATTTTGACTAAAATACCTTTAATGGTATTATTAGTTTTCTAAAAGTATTATAATTTATTATAAAATTATTTTTAAAATAATAATATTTTATTATTGTTCATTTTATTTTAAGTTAAAAAATTAATTTTTATATTAGTCAAATACATATTTAATTACATAAATAATAAACATAAGAGTAATTTAACCAAATGAATAAAATTATAAATTTTTTAATTTTTTAAAAGAGAGGAGTGTAATTTAAAAAAAAAAAAGAAAAATATAATTTCAATATATATCAAAATAGAAAAGTGTAATGTACTATTTTTAAAGATAATTGTTATATTTTTTTAAACATACTTTAACCATACTTCCTGTAGTTGCTAAATTTCCCAACTAATTAAATATTTACTAATTCCAATCAAAATATTAAGATGGTGACCTTGGTAGGCATACTCTGCAATCTTGTACCAAGCCCTAAATATTTATGTATTTATGCACTGAACCCTTCCAGCTTAGTTTCCCTCTTTTTTTCTTATTACAAAAAATGAAAGAAACAAAATAATAAAGGAACCCACCACCTCCCTTCCTGCTTTTTTAATTATTATACTGATGACTTCCCCAAATTTGAAGGGTGGTCCTCTCCATTTTAATTTTCCAAGTGGGACACTACTGCCCTCCAATAGGACCACTGGTATGCCATGCTTTGCCAAAAATTGCAGTAATTCCTTTGTAGCCTATTTGCTACACTTAATTAAAATGTTGGCAATTAATTGCTGCTTAATTAAGCTAAAAACCTTTTAAAGGTAGACATAATATATATAATATCTAATTTATTAAACATATATAGAGAAATTAAACTAATTATGAAAAAGATATATTTAATTATTGTACACTTTTTTTTCTAATAGTTCCTTAGAAATCAATCTAAAAAATTTTAATATAATATAATTTTCAAAAAGAAATATATAAATATATTTCATCAATAATTTCACTCAATCCCTTAAAACTTAGCTTAATGGTTGGTTTGGGGATAATAAATTTTGTAAATATTAACCCTGAAGTTGGAAGTTGAATAGTTAAAGTAAAAAAAAAAAAAAAACACATCTTTAATTATTAAGCTAGTCCCTTGAAGTTAAAAGGCCACAATTTTGATCTAATTAATTTTGCTAAAGGAATGTAAATCCCATTAGAAAATATTTTAAAATATATATGTTCATACTTAAATTCAATCTACGAATTTTCAGCAAAACAAAAGCTATCTAAAAATGTATTTATTTTTGTAAATATATTATATTTATATTAAAGATGATTAAGTACTCATAAAATTTAAATATTGTATAAGTATTAAATAAATAGGTCTAAATTTAGATATACAATATTTTTTTTCAATTTGCTTGGATTCAAAGAGAGGAATACCCACCTTAGCCGCAGACTTACAATATATATAATATTTATGTATAAATATAAGACTCACTTGTTGTAATATTTAAATAAAAATTGCTATGTTTTGAAAGGAATAAAAATAAAATTGTTGAAACTTTATGTTAACTGTATGAATAAATTTCATATAGACTAGTATTAACTAAAAACAATACTCACTATTTAAAAAAATTCTCTAGGTAAACAAGTCAACACCTAAAGATTAAGGTATTCAATAAGGCCAAATACAATGATTTGTTTAAATCTAAACATAAGAATATCCTTTTTTAAGATGCAGAAACTATAACATCCTATTTATACTGAACTTATAATTATCTCTAATTTGTATATTTTTTATTTTTTATTAGAGAAGATTCAAAATATTATTAAATACTAAATAATAATATTTCTTCAAATAAAAATTCTAATTTAAATTTAATATACTGTAAAAGATTATTTCTTTTCCCTATACTTAACTCATTAGTCATCTTTAATTTATACATTTAATCATATTTAAGTTCATGTATATGCATTTAATATGCTAAATGTACTTTAAGATCTTTCTTTAAAGAAGCAAGTAATGAAGCATTACAAATACAGTTATATTGGGTTAGATCATGCATTAAATATTAATGGAAGCAAATAAAAAATTTCTGCAAATCTGTTGCTGGGTTAGCAGAGTCCATGGAGGTGACGTGTTTGGCATTCTTTTAAAAATCTTTTAAGGAATAAATAATAATTACCATGAGAAGCCAAACATCTCTCTCATGTAAACATGATCTCAATCATTAAATATTATGATTGTGTTTGATGAAAGTGTAGTTAAATGAAAGGCTCCCAAGGTGATAGAAAGAGAGAGCTTAAACTTAATGTTAAGTGGGTCCCACTCATACTAGACCCATGTGATTTCATTAGAGGGATACATTAAATATACTTAGCCAAACAACTTAATTCAACGTATAATAATACAGGCGTTGGCATGCCCAAATAATACAATACAAAACATAAAATATTCAGCCATATAAAGATAAAAATGATGGCAATAAATGCACAATATAGTACTAGCCAATTAATCCCATATAGTGATTTAGTTTAGAAGAAATATTACTTGAATATTTAGGTTGATTAACTAAGGATTAGGCTAATATATGTCACTAACCTTTGATTATATTCACATTCATTTAGATTTCTAGTATATTCCAAAAAATCCCTTATTTAGTACCTAGACAAATGGACAATTATCAATTACCTTAAAAAAAAAGTAGTTAATTAAAGTCATACTGAAAAGTATTCCATAGAAAATAATACAAGCAAAGAAATGCTCAGCCTTGGTGTTTAATTGTTTATAGCAATCAAGTTGTGTGTCCCCCAATATGAAGAGGCACTTGAAATTAGGAATTCCCCAAGTATGATTATGTTGGAACTAAAACATGGTGTTGATAAGCCACTTTCACTTTTTTCCAAGACTTCTTTTTTTGTAAGAAAAAATGACGATGAAGTTAATTACTCTATTCTTGTAGGTGATGACATGTGTAAAATCTTCCATCCTCACATTTACGTCTATCAAATTTTATCATATCCTCCGTGTGCATAAAATATTAAGCTAAAATATAAAATTTTTTATTGAATTATAAATTATATACAAATAATTTTTTTAGTTATAAAAATTAACTTAAAATTTTATAATTTGTAAAAAAATCTTTTGTTAATTTTTTTATAAAAAATTCTAACAAAACAATAACATCTCAACAAAATTAAATTATACTAAAATATAACAAAAATTTAAATTTTAAATCGTGTAAAAAAATAAACTTTGCATATCAAAACTCCTTAAATAATTTGACATATCTACCCTACTTAAGATTTTAGATAGAAAAATTAGGGCAAGATATTTTTTTAAACAAATTACAAAGTTTAAAAAAATTTTAGTTAACTTTATAAATTAAGACTTTGAGAGAAAATTTATACATAATTTATAATTCAAAAAAAATAGTTACATTTTAACATAAAGTTTAGTGTGAGTGGTATCCACTACAAGCCAAGCAAAAAAATCACCTAACGATTGTTAGGCTAGTTGCTATGTTAACTCATTATGATGTTATTTCAACTTTCAACATCCATAAAACTAATTTAAAGAATAAATTATTTAAAAAAAATTCTTGTAAGAGATGAAATTAAAGATTTTAACTTTTGAAAGATTAAATTGAGATAAAATACGTTTGGACGTGTGCAATGATACTTGAAGAGAGTGACTAGAATTGGAGTTGTTATGGCAGATTTGGCTTCAAATAGTGTGGATAGAAGAAAGACTTGTGTGGGGAAGAAATGCCTCAACTTTAGAGGGTGAAATGCATTACTTTCTTGTGTCAAATATACAACAATTTAGCCAATTGAAGTGGAACTGAATGCATGAATTGAATTCCCATATTCAAAGTAAGACACTAAAACATAAGAGAGCTCATAAATTGCCATTCAGTTGCTGATTAAAATGTTTACTTCCTTGATGGAAAATAATAATAAGCCTAGAACATAGAGAGACAATTAATTAGCACTGAAGCATAGACAAAGGAAAATTCAAGAAAAGATCAACAGAAGCAGTAAGTTACGAAGCACCTTTGCAATTTCAAACATTAATTCTGTGATTCTAAGGGTGCAAAATGCCTCTGTGCTCAACATCCCCATGCTGAAACTGAGATTAGTTCCTTCCTCTGCCAACATAGAACAAGAGAAGACTGCTTCTTCTCCACGTGGAATCCCCTTCCAGGATTTCTCTGCACCAAACACTCTGCTTGAGACTCTGTGAAGTTACTAAGTGTCAATGGCGAGAACCCAGATGTAAGAAGCAGGGTTTTCCATGGAGGTGTTCTTTCCTGCAATCTGTGACGACCCAACACGAGCTTCTCCATAGCTGGTTGAACAAGATACTTCTCAATCATCTGAAGAACATCGAGGTTCACACTAACAGCATCAAGGGACTCGAGAAGAACAGAGTAAGATTGAAGAGCACAAATCAGATTCTGAGCAAATGGTGCATCGGTCCGATCACAAGTTTTATCCACAGTGACGACGATTTTTGGCATGAGCTGCTTCACAAAACGAAGGACCAGAGGGAGATATGAGGGGTAATGAGAGAAGGAACCAATGGGCAAATTCACAGCAATGGCTTCGCAGTCACGAAGAGGCTGTGGCCAGGAAGCAGAGGTTAAAGACTCGAGGCTTAGAATCTCAAGCTCAAAGGGTAGGCTAATATCAGAAGCATATTGCTTGAGAATTTCTTGGGTGAAACTGAGCTCGATTTCGTCATGGTTGGAGGGTGGAACAAATGCAGTGATTTTCAGAGAAGGTGAACCTCCATTTCTTAGTGCTAGCTCTTGCATGAACGAAGCCCACTGTCCACCAAACCCAATATCGAAATCAATCACATGGATTCGATCAAACCCTTCAACGGCTTCAAGTAGTGCTTGATTGCAAGTGAAATTGGAAAATTGCAGTACAGGGGAGACTTCAGAGAAAGATTTGTAAGCTCCAATCTTGAGGACTAAGCCACTTGGTGATGATGATGAAATCAAAGAACTGTTATTGGGGTTTGAATGGAGAAGCGATGATTGCAAGGCCTCCTTCATGTAAAAAGCAGCCCTTTGAAAAGGCTTACCAATCGGAGAAAGTTGGTGATTGAGCCGCGCCAATATCCCTTGCGCGAGTTCCGGATTACCGGTTTCGATCATCTCTGTGGCCTTGAAGATCTTGTCCATCACACTCTGCTGAAGCTGGTGGCTCACCAATTCTTCACCGGGGCTCACCGTTTTCTGCTTCACCCCCGCAGACGACGGCGGCGGTGGCCGTTGCTGGAGATGGTTGGGGAGCAAGTGGAGCGGTGGTGGCTGTCCCCGCCGGAGAAATAGCTCGTGCCCACCAGAATCTAAGAATCGCGCCTTTGGAACATGGTAATTGGGTCCGATGGGGCCACAATTAAGTCGTTTCGCAGGAGGCTGCGGAAGAAGCTGAAGGTCATATGTGAAAGGCATAACGAAAGGAGCGTTCTGTATGAACGGAGGTTGATTTTGGTTCAAGATGAAGTGTGGATTCAGGATTTGTGGCTTCTCATCGAGAGAGTCAAGAGATTGATGGTGTTGAGGCTGAAACACAGGAGGAGGTAAAATGGGGTTTGGATTCACAGATGAACCAACTCTTGCAATGTTGTTATTGAAGCTGACGTTGTTGAAAGGAAAATCAGAACAATTCGAAGGAGGAGGTCCAGAAGGGTCAATGCTGCAGGGAAAATTAGAACTGGAAATAGGGTCAAGCACAGAGCTTTGATCCACAACACCGAAACCCCCTCCTCCTCCTCCTCCTCCTCCTACTCCGACATTGAAATCGCCATCATCTTGATGAGAACCACTTCCACTCTGCAACAGCTTGCTCAACCCCACAGATGGGTCTTCAATGTCACCCATAATCAACCTGAGGATAGACTGATCTTGACCAGGCGACTCAGACAAGACGCTCTCCCAGTCCTCCATTCCCATCCCGCATCTTTCCACCGGCGCCGGCGGGGCAACGTCTAAGGCCGACGCCTGAGGTGGAGGGTTCTCTCCAGAGACCTTCGCCGCCTCCGCTGCTGCGCCGGCGGAGCTATCGGTGGAGCCGCTGCCGTGAGAGGAAGACAGTGTGGAGGAGGAAGTGGGAGGGCTTGGATTTCTTCTGACGTCCAAAACAGAGGTGGGCTCAGTGCCCACATAGCAATGCTCTATGTGAGTATTATTGTTATTAATATTAATATTCCACTTCTGCTCCGGCGAGAATGAATCTGAAGCAGCAGAACCAAAATCCAAAACCCCCTTCCCTCGAAATTCCTCAAAGGGTAGGGGCACGGCCTTCATCTAAATCTGACCCACAACAAGATGAAGAAGAACAACAACAAGAAGAAGAAAAACTGAAGTTAGCTAGCTACCCAGAAAACGAAACCAACAAGCCAAGACCTTCAGCCCAGTACTGAAATTTTGAACACGGCACAAATGGCGGAAACTGAAAATAAGATCTGGTCTATGATTTGGTACCCAAATTTCTCTGACACATGAAACACTTGTCAAATGCATGCATGGTTCAATAAACCCATTTCAGCACACACAGGCTCATCTCGTCTCTTCTAATCTCATCCCTGTTCATATTCTTACTCCTCTTTCTGTCTTTCTTTTTTTCCTTCCCTCCTTTTTTTTCCCTCTCCTCTATATTGGGCTCTATTTTCTATGACATCACTCACAAACCCATTTTTTGTTTTTCTTGTTCTTCTTGTGCCGAGTAAAAATCTTTTTAATGGGTTTTCTTTCTTCTTTCTTTCTCTCTCGCCTGTGTGGAGTACTCTGTCTTCCTTGTGTTTTCTGCTATGGATGCGTGCAACATATAAAAGTGATAAAGTGCCTTCTCCCTCTCATCTCTTTCTCTCTCTAGTTTCTAGTTTTATTATTTTTATTTTTATTTATGTGGCTTTTGTCTATAGACGTAGTTATCTCCCAAGGTAGGGTCTCTGTCACACTCCTTTGTCCCCACTCGCGAGATGTAAGTGCGCACATTTATTATTTTCAAAAATTAACTCAAAAAGAAAAAAAATTAAAAATATATTTTCACCATAAATTATCAAAATTAGATTT